>OY101430.1:30214409-32614409 GCA_956483605.1 Tuberolachnus salignus | reverse complement strand
GATATACAAATACGTACATAAAAAGTGTACACGGTCTCCCTTATGTATTTCTAGTACGTTTTTTTTTTTTTTTTTTTACTAATACCGCCTTCTCTATATGTAGCTATTATAAAACCAATTTGGACCTATGGTATTCAACCGTAGGGTTGTGCCAGTAAGTCTAACATTGATATTATACAACGCTGCCAAAACATCGCTCCTCGGACCATCACTGCACAGCCTACCGGTTTGAAAGAAACGATGCCATTCACCGTGATATTGATGCTGCCTACAATAGCAGAAGAAATCCAAAAAGTTTGCTCGCAAACACGATATGAGATTAGATCACCATATCAATCCAATGGCCGTCCAACTGTTAGACACACTCCGAAGACATTAGACGGCTTAAGCGTCTGAAACTATACGACTTAGTTTAAGTGTTCAAATTAAGTACAGGAGCCACTTCGTTGGAAGTGAGACTTCATCAATGTGTAATGTATACATATTAACATCTAGTATGTAAGATATATCCTGTTAAACGTATTTATAAAGACCACCAGGTCGTATAAATAATAAAGCCCCAGGGCATAAAAAAAAAAAAAAAAATAAAAATAAAAATACCGTCTTCTGATATTATATTTTTTAAATTTCGGGCTTTTATTTGCTGGGTATCATCGTTGCAGGGTGCCTTCTTTTATCCGTTATACACGCTATTCTATTAAAAAAAAAATTACTTTCGGGCCGATTATCTACTATAAAAATTATTTTCGTATTTTTATGAAAATGATTTACCCCGGGCTCAATTGTGATATTTTTTTTCATTACAACTAAAAAAAAACACTGGTGTTTTGTTTGCGTATCGGCGAATCGGGCCTGAAAACCTTTCAACAGTTATTTTACAATATACAATTTATTTTATTCGAACAATAATGTTATATTTAAACACAATATTATTCATGTCCGGGGCGGCCGCACAACCAAAATAATTGATTTTAACTTGCGCCTATACGTTATTTTAATTTGTTCGGCATCGCACGTATTACCCGGCTCGTCTGTTATTTTGTCGGAGAGCAACACTGCTCTGTTGGTTTTAACGACGACGGCTTACCGAAATTCGCATTTGCGCTGTATACCTAATATTGTCCCGGCCGTGTTCTGGAAAATCGTTATTTCGATTCGACAAATATATTATCGGGTAGGCGGCCGGGCACATGTCTGGTACACGGTGTCTATGGTGGATCACGATGGTATTGTATCGGCGCGGTACAATATATGTTCAAAAGTCGTAGTTTATATCCAGTCCTATCCCGGACGGACTGGTCTCGGGGGGACCATCGGCAACCGAGATTCCTTTTCCGCCGTGCAGACCTACTGGTATCTCCGACTGGTACAACCGACCCGACGACTGGCCAATAAGACGACTAGCACGCCTGGATGGCTAACCGTCTGCGTCCGAACCCTGCGACTCCGACACCCTGCGGGACTTGTCAGACAGTCGCCGTGGGCCCCACACCGAAGCATCGCGGTACTTATGTAAGTAAAAAAAAAAAATCCTTAAACAGCTTTTGATAAGTAACAGCCGACCCGTTTGCGCTAGGTTTCCCCCGCATTATAGCAACGCGCTATACGTCCAGCCCCGTTACCGTTGTCTTCCGACGCTCCGACCTTTTCAACCGGAAACCCGGAACAAGAATACCACGAGCGCGCTTTTGGGTTAAACCGTGCAGGGTGGCAGTTTGCCCGCAATACAATATAAAATAGCTGAACAATAGGTGCTGTACCACCACGCGATACCGTGTGATTATACGATTTATATTGTATTTTCGTGCTCAAACACGTTTATACTATAAATACATTTTAAAACCGTATCCGTATTTGTGTTCAAAATAATTTTAAAATGTGTCTTTTTACGGTTCTGTCAAAGTGCGCCGTCCAAGTTCGGAGATCGGCACCGTAATCAGTCGGTTTAGACCGCCCTTGTTCCTTAATTTATCTGTGAGTATCATATCGGATGGAAATCTGCGTTCTTTAATTTATCATTGGCAATCCCCAATAATTAACTTTTAACTTAACTAGTCAAAAGAAAAATATAATGTTAGAAAATAATTTAACGAACAACTTAGTTATTTCGTTTGATAAATAATTTTTATTTAGCATTTATTTAAATGCTAAGTAAAATAATGTTAATGTTCACTAAGTTACAAAAAAACTAAAAAAAAAACATTATCAATTAGGCTTTTTCTAGCTAGGTAATTTAACTAAAAAAAAAACATATTATCACTGAATATCGTTTGATAAGCGAACATTTTTGTGGTTATTGTTCGTTGAAAACTATTTATTTTCGTGTAGAAAAATTATTTACCCATGACCATGTGTATACTTAGTATGGCCACCTGTCGGATATTAAAAATATCGTTAATAATTGATTGAATATTGTGTTTCGTGCAAGACCGTATAAAGTTAGGTTAGTTATTTTGTTAAAATTTAAGTTGTTTCTGAAAAGTTATTTACGAATTTTTTTTAGAAAAAACTGTGTACCTATGTTTTTTGCGTTTATTATTTGACGGAAATTACGTACTCTAACTTGAATACCATTATTAATACATAACAAGACGGTCATGTTGCCTATAGGATTTCCACTCGAGTCTTGTACAGTAAGGCTATAAAAGTCTAAGTATTAGAGTGCAAAATACGTTTACGGGTGTAAGATAATTGAGGGTAATTTTAAAAGAAGTAACTTTTATGTTTTTACTTAACATAAGTTATTGTTTTCTTGAAAATGTGTAACTTACCTTAGTAGTTAGTAGTTAACTACAAATAGCTTACCTTTACTTAAACTAGTCAAACGAATTGGTTAACTTGCCCAGTGTTGGTAATCGGATTAATCAATCGGACTGACGGTTGGATCGACATATTATAATTTTGTCCATCTATACTAGTGAAGTAGCTTTTTTTAACTAGACGATATGTTGTTTCTTATATAATTTTCCGTATGTGGGGTCTCGATGACACCCGATTAGCCATCTCAGACTAATAACGAAGGAGAGGAACAGACGGATAATTTCGTGCGATTCGCATCTGGTTTCTAGTTGTAAACGATTTGGGTGTCGTGTAATGATTATAATAGGTGCGTAGACGTCTGATAAATTCGACTTGTTCATAGGTCCGCGGATAGTATGCGCAGCCTGAAATGTCCGCCGCTCTCGTAAACGTAATATTCTTTATGTACATTTTAATATTTTTTAATTAATTAATTATTTAAAAAAAAAAAAAAAACATTCTTTGCTGTCAAATTAAAAAAAAAAAAAAATTAATAATAATAATAATGAAAATGTAACGAATACCTCCTATACCTATATAATATGTTAAGGCGTACGATGAAAATGAAATAACACGATCACTATTATATTATTGCATATTTTTTTTTTTTTTTTAGAGACATGTCATATACATTATACGCGTATAATATTAACCGTTAATTAATTTATAAAAGAAAAAAAAACGCCATGTTTTACTAGAATATATTGATTTTACCATTATACTCGACGCGCGCGACGTATTTTTTAAATTAAAGGACGCAATTTCAATACATAATTGCGTTGTTCAGTTTGTATTACTTCACAAATAACTTTTTTTTTTTTTATTTTAACCATTTCTGTATCGGGGCACAAAATTCAACCGGGGTTGCTTAGGCCCCTTAGACCTGCCTGACACGGTTTTTGGATAACAAAACGAGGATTTAAAAAAAAAAAAAATTTTTTTTTTTTGAAGTTCCAACGGTCGGTCGCCCTCAGACCCAAGGGCTGTGCACAAATTTTTTTTATACAAAGTAATTTCGCTATAGTAATCGGTTATTATTTACGTTTATCCAAACCTTATCATTTTCGAACAGCTGTACCCGCCCCATTGTATATTGTCGTAGATTAGTATTTAGATGAAATTTCATCTATGCGTTCTATAATCTATAATATATTGTATTAGACGCCATGGAATTATTCCTAATTTTCAAATAACCGCAGTAAAAAACTTTTATTATAGCGTAATTCGTGTAGTTCGTATACACGTGTATTGGTTCGTGTCGTCGATGTTGCACGTGCATTTTAAATACACGGTGTATTAACGAAATTATAATTGTTCCCGTATATGATCTTAAGACGTACCAATGTGAAACGAAGTAAAGCACTAAAATTCTTGAATTTATTGACAAAATAATATAATTAATCCCTAACCTACTGCCTTACTAGGCACTTTACAATGCAATCGTTCTCAATACTGTTGTTATTATGGTAATATTGAGTAAAAAATAAATAAAATACATTTATTATTTAGGCACTGTCACTACATAGTAAACACTGTGTGTAACATGAGATTCTGTGAACCATGTATAAATCGTTCTATGCGTGTATACGACATGAACTTTGTATGCACGTGCATTTTAAATACACGTCCGAAATCGTAGCCTCTAGAGGTTGCTACTCTCGTGTGTTTGGTCGGAGCGCGGACGGCAGCCAATTTAATTCGAGGACCATAGAACACGTATGTGATTACGTATAAAGAAACCGATAAAAATAAAACTAACATTATCTATAATAATATATTTACTTGTAATATAAGATATTATTTATCTCGCAGCGTACGGATAACATAATATTTATTATAATATAATTAATAATCGATAAAAAAAAATTACCAACAAAAGACTGTTTTCATTGTCTACGGGTTCTTGAAATTTTTGTCGGTTTTTAATTTAATCGTTTAACAGTACCACCCCCCCCCCCCCCGGAGAAACCGCTTAATCGCACCGCGGCAGTAATATTGTTATAACGAACAATAATATTGCGAAAACAAAAATATCGAACAGTATTGCGCGTTTATATATTATTATTATTATTATTTTTTTTTTTTATTATTATTATTATTATAAGGTGTATACGTCGTATACTATTATGGTTTTATTATCGGCGTGCAGCACGTCAAATAAAATATTACGCACATCCGAGTAGTTTTTTGTATTCCAATAACCTCACGCCGCCCGAGGGGTTATTTCTCTCGTACAGGTTTCCCGGGACGTCAGATTTTTAGAGGCTCTGTCTTTATTATAATAGGAAAACATCTCCTACGCCGCCGCGCCGGCAAATAATATTAGTATAACACGAAGACAAAAAAAAAAAAAAAAGAAAAAAAGAACCGAAACGAAGACGTCCCGAAATACTACGGACATATTAAAATATAATATTATATAGAAATATATACGTATACACAAACACAATAATATAACGTTTTAAAGAACAAATTTCGAATATTATATACAATTTTTTATTGTACGTTTTTCATATCTTCATATTGAACATTGAACTATTTACAATTGAATGCGTTTTTATTTATCGAAATGGGTCAAGGGAAAACACTTAATGTAAACAAATCGAGCGTATTATAACGTCAAGAATAGAGTTGTTGTTATTTTTTTCCTTCGCAAATCGCGTTTATATTTTTACGAAGAAATAAAATAAAAAAAAAAAAAATGTTTAAAATATTTATTCGTATTCACGATTGAAAATTATTGAACCATCGGTCGTATCAATGAAATCGTCGCAAGAGTACCGGGATTCGATAAAAATATTTCGCGTAATTAATTGATACTAAAATAAATATGAAAAAAAAAAAAAAAAATAGAAACAGTACTGCAATGGAGACGGGTTCCACCGTTGTAGGTGGAAAATTGTGATGGCACGTGATATAGAGGGGAACATAATTTATATCCGTACGCAACGATAAATCATTGCCAACGAAAAACGATCCTGAGCGAAGTTCGCTGAAACATATTTGTTTGATAAATTCAAATTCAAAATTGTATTCATTTATAACTGGGAAATAAATTGCAACTGTTCGTGTTTTTTCTTTTTTGTATCAAACTGTTCAGCATTTGTTTTAGAGCCAAACAAGTTGTATCGACATGAATCGGAAAGTAGTATGCGAATTACCGTGATTTTTACGATTTTCATCAACATATATATATTAAAAGCTAATAAAAAAAAAAAAAAATAATAATAATAACTACATTACGCTCAACGACGTGAGTGAACGTAAAATGAAAAATACAAATTGAAAAAATGCGTAGGAAATATTCCAATTTTATTTTTTTTTGAAAAAAATAAGAAACGAGACGTAATTTATTATCTATCGAATTATAATATATAGAATGTTATTGTTTTTTAAAACCGGCCGTGTACATTAAAGACGTTTTAAAATGTATTATTACCCTTAACACTTTTATAAATTACGCAACTCTTACAGTACAGAACTGATAATATTTGTGCTGCTTTGATTATTTTCTGGCACATGCCCGGCAAAAATAATTATAGAATCGGACGAAGAATACGCTCGTGTTGTAGTTTTACAGTTTTACGAAATCCCTACTAATATATTTTATAAATCGAAAACGTTCGTATTACAATACCGCAAAACGTACCGAATGGTAGGCATAATAATATATTCAACTGTACAGCAAGCATATTTCGTGTTCTTTTAATGAACGCGTTGTTCTCCGCGAAACTGTAAAGTTTATTTTTATTTCTGAAAAATAACTTTAAGAACGGTAAAAAAAAAAAAAAAAAAACGCTCGACAATTTCATCCCAACATCCATTTCATACGGACGGTCGGGCAATTGGATACAGACGAAGTGGCTTTGTACGGGCTACTTTTTACATTTCTGAGTAAATTGAATATTTCTTACGCGTGAAAAAATATTGGAAAAATGAAAAAAAAAATACCCAGACGAAATATATAATAATAATCGAACGTTCGAATATTAATAATCCGAATCTCGTTGGCAGAATTGAGTATTTTCGAATATCATATTGTATACACGATTTTCATATATAATAACCAGAATACCCACAGAATTGCCTTTATACCGCCCTAAACGATCGTTTGCCAAAGGCGTAGTATGTTTTTTTCACATTTTTTTTAGAAAAACTTCAGCATAAATCTATTACGAGGTTAAGTTAGGCACATTCGCACTAATAAATTGTTGTTTTCCCGTTAGTTTTTTTTTTTTTATAAAACGTAATGATGCGTATTATTTCGCGTGTAGTCTAACGAACAGTATTATTTTTGTTTTTTTACTATTCCCGTCGATTTTTAAACGGTGCGTTATAAAACTTAACCGTTTTGCGTTGACGTTAATAGGTAACATGGTATTAAAATGAAAAAAAAAAAAAAAAAAAAAAACACTTTCCGAAAATATTTTCTAAATTTATACGTTTCGACATAAAACTTTTGGACAATTTTTTTTTCCCGACAAAATATGGTTTCGGTAAATTATTATTAACCGACCAATAATTTTCCGAGTAAATACGGATCCGAAAAAAAAAACTTTCCAAACTTTTATACGTTCTGATCCATAACATTTGGAAACGAGACGAATATAATACGATCTTCGTCCGGATGTAAAAAAAAAAAAAAATCACATATAGCAAGCGTTGAAAAATGCCAAGTAACTGGACAAATCACAACAATATCTGTGTGATAGCGACCGTGCCAGGTGTGTTGAATTCCGATAAAATGTCAGGTTGTGTTTACAGTTTTACAAGTAGGTAATAATTGATAAAGAAAAAAAAAAAAAAAAAAACACCGATTGTTCTCATTTAACCGAATTTCCTGTCCGAGTATCTGGTTCAATATTTGCACGTAAAACAAAAATCTCGCTTCGTACGGACAATAAACGACAAGCGGAATTTTCCATCGGGCTCGGATGACCATATCCGTTTACTTCTCGTTTTATCACCGGTTGGCAATCTAGCGGTCTATCCCAGTACGTATCTGTGACGGAGTCTGTCCGCAAGGCTTGCGGAACACAGGCGCACCTCATGCCCATACAATTCGAGCATTGTAAATAGGCACGCGTTGCAAAAAAAAAAAAAAAAAAATCAAATACTTTACTCGAATCATTGCGACCGGCAGCCCGCTCCACGATAATATTATCGTAACGAAATAATCTGTAACGTTTTCTATACTATAACAATATCGTTTCCGTAGCCATTCACACATACACATATATATATATATATACAGTGTGTACACAATGCCACGTAACGGGGTGAGGGACTGGCGTTCATGTCAAACGCATTATTTTATCTATAATGGGTTTTCCGTGTCTGCTGGTAACGACAAGACCTATACTACTCTCTCCGCGTGATGTATACTGGATATTTTCCTTATATTATATTATTCTCTCTCGCCGAAAACGGCAAAAACACACTTAATTTGCCAACAATACGTGCGCCGGCCAATAAAACGTTCAATACTATATATATACACGTATATTATTATATAAGTATAAGCTAGGAAAACTTTCCAAAGAAGGTGGAGTTTTCGTAGACGGGCGTATTTATCGGAAACCGAAGGCCTCCGTCGGTCGTCGGGGCGCAAAAATGTTCAAAAGTTGTTCCGAACGATGATCCCCAACATCGTCCGTTTTATTTCACACCGGAGGCGACAAAAATAAACTTATAATGTGTGTATATATATATATATATACACAGGATTACCGGGAAGAATTCCCCACGAATATCGTAAATTTTACAAGTACGTATAATATTACGATGTACTATAAAACCGCGGACGGACTCCGGAACGGAAATATTCTCGAATATATTGTCCGAATCTTCAATCCGATATAAATTTTCAAATTCGAATGTCCGTATTCACGTGGATTTCTGTAGCACATTGTTCTTTAAAAATAATAACGTCTTTATGGTTAAGCCGATTGTCTGAAAATGGAAAATGGATGAAAAAAATGTCTAAATGTAAGTGTTGAAAAAGTAATATAATACGGTAAGGTCCTGTTACAACGAACTCCAAGGGACCGAATTTTCTTTTTCGTTATAACGGAAATTTCGAATAAAAAAAAAATTTAAATACATTATGTAATTCAAATACAAATATGTAAATAATAAATAATTCAAATGTAAATAATTTTTGAAAAAAAAAACTAACTTTATTATAGATAATCGACAATTTTCTTTTGAACAAGGTTTGCTGTTTTAATAGAAAGTAAATAATTTTTTAGATGATGAATATTTGTAAAGATGAAGTCTGATACATCACTTTGTGATGTAATGAATGTTGGAATTACTTTCAAACCTGATAAGGCTTCTGACGAAGTGACATTGCGCACATCATCTCCCATCACAGCTTCTTCATCTTCACTTCTTTCATCGGTGGCCTCATCTTTGCTGTGTTTAATGGATTGAATTAACACACACTTGTCTCCTTTCTGGACTAATGTCCTTTTTGGTTTAAGCTTCATCCGCATTAAAGACATCGTTCGACCTGTATTTCTTGATGTGTGCTGCAACTTCTCCATTTCGCCATTCGTTAACAGAATTCATTGGCACGTCACTCACCTCTCCAGAAATGCATTTGGACACCACACTATACCGCTCACGGAAACGATTTAACCATCCGACACTTGCTTGGAAATTCTCAACTTCGAGCATTTTAGCAAATTCTAATGCTTTTTCTCGAATTAAAGGACTGGTCAGAGGAACGTTTCTGGAACGAACATATTGAAACCGTTTGAAAACCGTCGTACTAACGTCTACAAATTGTGCCTTACGCGTCGTTTTTCTGCTCGGGACAAAAACAGAAGTCTGCAGTTGTTTCAAGATTATCTCTCGGTCCTTCAAAATGGTTGACAATGTTGATGGAGATACACCATACTTTTTTGCCACCTCGCCTTTCTTCAATCTTTTGTCTACTTCAGAAATTATGGTTTTCTTATCTTCCAACGAAAATTGCTTTCTTTTTACTGTAGGACTCATCATGTACGTACGTAAAGAAGGAGCGTAAAATACGAAAAAGGACCAACGTGTGAGCTTTATGAAGATATACACCCGACTGATTGTGTCGCGTTATCGATTGACGCGGAATAACACGGTCATACATAATGACTTGATAAGTGCATAAAATTGTTTGCTTGTTATCTTTAGATTAAATTTAGAAGGGAAAATACATATATTTTAACCTGTACAAATAGTTCTTTGTATCGGGATTTTCGAAAATCAACCATTTCGTTGTATTGAGATTCATTTAACATTGTTTTAATCGATTTCCGGTAGGAGACTTCTATGACATTCGTTATAACGGGACTTTTCGTTGTATCGGTATTCGTTGTAACGGGAACTTACTGTAATATATATATGTTTTCTCAGAAACACACAAAATTATCGACCAGAAGACTGCAGAAACCTGGCAGATATATTGGACCAATATTTCTCTCTCAAATAAGCTTCGAGCCATTACACCATCCATCCAAAAATGGAACCTCCACCTAAACTTCAAAAGAAGATATGAGATAATTATTACTCGGGTTAGAATAGGACACACCCATCTAACCCACTACTTCCTCATCACCAAAGAACCGGCCCCAACATGTGACACATGTAAAGTCATCCCATCTAATTAATCACATCGTGACCAAATGCCCAAATTATCAGGAAGCACGAAGAATCATCTCTAACTCGACATCACTTCAACAAGCTATCAATGAAGACAATACAGTGGCAATACTCTAATTTTTCCACAACATAAATCTAAGCAAAAAAAATGTAAACAATTGTAATTAATTTGTAACCCATGTTTTTCAGCTCTTACCACTCCTAGTTTATGCAGGCTAATAGCCATTGTCGTTGAAGCCTTAACTCTTTAAAAAAAAAAAAAAAAAATTATTCTTCTGCGTTGCTATAAATCTAATCTTATTAATGATTATAGTCCTTCGTTCCGTTTGGAAAATTAATTAAATAGCTCATTATGTTTTATTCGTGTTTCTCAACTTCGCTGGTTCCTTCCGGATTTTCGGTGTAGGCCACCCATAAACCGTGTTTAAATCGTTCGTGTAGGTTATAGTGGTGCTATTATTTTTAAATTCTCCGAGCAGAGCTATTGATTTACAATAACGATATACTCAACTATCTCCGGTAAAATTTTAAAATTACACATGACCGCGATCTATTCATTAGAAGACAGGAGAAATGGGCGATAATATTTTGGTTTTTTTTTTTTTTTTATATATATGTCGCATCCACATCGCGTTATTATTCGTCTTGTGAAATGGACAACGTTTGAATCCATTTCACGAAAATAAACCGCGGTTTCTCCACTTTGCGTAACTACACGACATGGATAACATTTCGTGAAACGGATACTTGAACTTGAAATTGTTCCGTCATTTGGGGATGTCCATATAGCGAAACTCCAATGTATTTTTTTTTTTTTTTTTGATGAATTTCGTTTTTCACAATTCAATTAATTTAACGATTTATTATTATTAATTTTACAAATATAATGTTATTATAAAATATTTAAAATTAAAAGTGTATACAGTAGCCACTGATGTCGGCGGCTCTCTATACACACAATACACACAACACACACAAATAATATATTTGTCAAAAAAGAAAAAAAAAGATGAGTTTATCGTTTCGCTGTATGGGCAACGGACATTCAAATGATGGAACAAGTTCCGTTGTGTGTAGTTCAAGTATCCGTTTCACGAAATGTTATCCATGCCGTGTAATTACGCGAAATGGAAAAACGAACCGCGGTTCCGTTTCGTAAAGTGGATCGAACGTTGTCCATTTCACGCACAATAACGAACAATAACGGATAACAACGGACAATAATGGAATATGGATGCGATATAAATATAGAATTTCCAAAACGGTATTAGAAAGCAGTCGAAAAATCCGGTCCAAACCAAAAATAATTATCGGGTCGATCCATAAACTGTTTGGATATTATAATATTTGTGGCATATTTGACGTGCAGTGTGTTTTAGCGCTTTTGCTAATTTAATAGTAGTAAAAAAAATGTAAATAATATAATAAAACTTTATCTAAATAGGTATGCGTAAACTATAATTTCCTCACGCAATTTTTTTTTTTTTTTTTTATCATTTATTTATAAATTCCTTTTTAAAGTACTATAGAAGTGCCTAAAAAGGCATTCAATTACTAAATACTTTGAAGTTTAAACAATATTCAAACTTTATTTCACATTTTAAATTGGATAACTTATTATTCTTTTGAATTTCGTACTTACGTATACAACGCGGAAAAGTTTTTAATGATAAAAATTTAGACGTACTTATATCAAATATATTATTGAAACACGTTTTTTTACATTTTTTTATTTACACTTATATGTTGAGGGGAAAAGCAAAAAAAAAAAAAAAAAACCAGTCTTATTGTTTTTTTTTTTTTTTCTAGCACAATATTGCTTTATGCGTTTTTGGTGTATTGTTATAATATAACGACGTATTGTATAATATATTAATTTTATATTTTAATTTGAATACTAAATTGAGAAAATATTACTTTCGGTCAGTGGCATAGCTAGATAGGAAAGGGCCCCGGGGGGGGGGAAGTATGTAAACTAAGCTCCCTAACTAGTATGATCTTTATTAAAATTAAAAATATACACGTAACATTGTTCTTTCAGATGTGAATAATATGAAACCACAAATGCAAATAATTAACAGATA
The DNA here is from genome assembly GCA_956483605.1 of Tuberolachnus salignus. Taxonomy (NCBI): domain Eukaryota; kingdom Metazoa; phylum Arthropoda; class Insecta; order Hemiptera; family Aphididae; genus Tuberolachnus; species Tuberolachnus salignus. The sequence goes on along the minus strand of OY101430.1, from coordinate 32,601,885 downwards.
ATTAATAAAAAATATACAGTAAAAAGAAAATCCAATTTATTGCTTTACAAATTAGATTTATCGTAATTTATTAATACGTATCTAATAAAATGTATAATTTCGTACGCGGTTTAATATTGGCAAAACGGATCTATCACTCCGGAGCAGCCTTGTTTTCGATTGCGTCCAGTGAGAAACACTTAAGTCGATCTTGTCCGATACTATTTCTCAGGTAGTTTTTGATAGACACCGTGTTCGATAATATTTGACTCGACAATACAATAATAAAACCCGGTAATAGTTATTTCGGTCAGCTTTAATTGCGGACCACGGTGTCCGTGGTGCGATAACGATTGCTACGAAAACCGTTCGTAGCATATTGTTGGTGTTATTATTCTATTTGAATACTGATTGTGATGGGGTTTGACACGTATGATTTGGAACATTCACTATTAGACACATTTACATCAACATTTTAATTATTTTAAGGAAGTAGTTATGTCCAAGACACAAGAACCTCCGGGGCCCCTTAAGTTCTGGGGCTTCGGATGATCGCCCCACTTTGTCTTATGATAGCGTTACACTACTGCTCTTTTGTCTTTGACCAAAATGTCTAATTTTGTGTACGATACAATATTATTATTTAGCCAGATGTTCTCGACTAAATTACGTACATGTAAATTATCTTTTTCTTTTTTTTGGTCCATATCTATTAACTCTCCATAATATGTATTTGTGTATGCGTATCATCAATGAAAAATTACGTATATTCATGCAAAAGTTGTACACAAAGCAAACCGAAACAGCCCGGAGCCAATATTGTAGGATAAATGAAAAAAAAAAAAAAAAAAATCAAAAATCGTTATGTCGTAATAGAGCAATCGCATGGAAAAATGTAATTTTACTCTCCCGACTGAACCGAAACCAAAAAATCGGTCAATATTAAATCATATTAAAGTAATACGAACGGTACCGCTCTGATCGAATTTAAAAGATTGATTCGATTAATGGGATTCGACGGATACACCGGCGAAATTATTGTAAGGCGATCGCAATGACTCGTGGGATTAAAATAATAATAATAATAATAATAATACAAAATCGAAGCCATTTATTCCCGTTCGTTCGTTCAATCGGTAACTATAACATATTATTGCTAATATTTTTACAAGATTAATCCACCGAGATAATAATAATGCTACTCGTGATTTTGCGAGCTTCGTGTTTTTGAATTTCGCGGATCCGATCTCAGGTAGGATTGTGAACCGTATAAGAAACGTTCGGAGTTTCATAATAAAATCGTATACGTTTTAAACACCGTCTGTTTTGCCTACGATGATTTAGTATCATTATAAATAAATAGAAATTGAGTTAGTTACACGGCAAAGTACAAAAGAAAGTTAATTATGTAGGGGAAATTATTATTAGCTTAGCTTATTTGACAAAAGCCAATAATATGACCGTCGCGCGCCGGGATTGAAATAATCGAAAATGGTTTTAAAAAATCCCGTTACCGTGACAATTATTATACAAATAATCGATGTGTAACAATCGAGAAATACGAAATTAAAGAAGAAAAAAAATGAAATTTTCATATTCGGTACGAGGGTAGAATAATGGGTTTTATGCGAGCATCCGTTCAGAGGTTGAATTGCCGATTATATGTATATTCAGCAACAGGATCTCTTTCTTATTTCACCGAATGAGCAATTATTCCGTAGTTTTCTAGAATTCAACGTAACTTCGGTGCTCGAATCGGACAAATAAAAGAATAGGGACGTGCGATTTAATTACACCCCTTGCAATTATTGAACTCGTGGGATGCTTTGCCCTCCTCCCTACACACACACACCCGAAACGATTTATCGTTCCGTACAGATATAAATTAAATTTCCCTCTATATAATATCCCACTTCCCACACATTTTGTTTTGTCCTACATAATCGTTTGCAAGACAATTAGAATATTTTCTCTCTTTCTCTCTTTTTACATGAGCATTGTATATTCTATTATTCTCTATGAATTGATGGCCAGATTGAAGTTTGTGCTGTGAAGATTTATTTATTTTTTTAATACGGTATTTTCGCACAGTCGACATTATGTTTTGAGAGCCACCGCAGTCGCGCAGTAATAAGTCACGGCCGCGGTCTGCCAAGTTATCTGGCACCGATTACATTATATAATAATTCCCCAGGCGATAAGACAATATATAAATATACAGAGGGGTGCGATGTAATAAATAAAAATATCCGTATAACAAAATGTGTGTACGGATTAAGAGTCTATTATGGAGTGAACGTCACTTTGACTGCGAGTGTGCGGCCTGTATTAGTAATTGTTGCGAAATAAAACCGACGACGACGACGATTTTTAAAACTCTGTTTTGTAATCCGGACGGACTTATATATCGTATTTCGGCCAAAAAAAAAAAAAAAAAATAAATAAATCAAATTTTCGTTTCGGACATAATGGAAGAAAGCAAACGTACGCACTTCAAATCACGGGTGGGCTACTGTTTTAGGTGCGCTGTAACGGAAGTTAGGGTAACTTAATTTATATCTACGAAATCAATTGCAATTGTTCGTATTTTTAATGAATTTTACCATAAATTTGAACTTAAAATACGCCTGTAAAGATAAACTACAATATTATTATCCACATAAAACAAAATAATTTTAAATAGCTGTTATCAAATAACTCAAAAGTTCCGGATAATTTTGAAAATTGTATCACTTTTAGAAGTATTCGGTGAGTCTCTGGTTTTGTTGTTTAAATATTTTTGTTTTACCCCATTATTAAAGAACCTACACGGAAAACCAAAAAAAATTGCCCTCCTAAATGCACAAACTAGATCCAAAATTCTAGAAAAGAAAAGCTCTCTTGTCGTCATTTGATTAAATCAAGATTTCTAGAAGAAAGTTATATTCTAGACGCATAAAATAAAAAAAATAAAAACACATCATATAGTGAAACCCATACATTCCTTACAGCGCTCAGAATTTGATTTTATTATTTCAGTCAAAAAACATTATTATTATCGGATTAAGTCAAGTTTTATTAGTTAAATTTTTGTTTTTAAATTATAAAATTATAACCAGTTTTTATGTGTATTTTTTTTTTTTTTTTTTTGTTGATCTGACACTATTATTTTAATTAACACTTGCACAGACTGATAGTTATTGTCGAAACGATATAAACCTAAATAAATCTTTAGTATTTTGGCCGATATGAAAATAATTGTATTGTACATATCGTACGTTCATAGATAATATTGGCGTGCTTTCGCGAATAGGTCAATCAAGACGATTGAAATATTGTCAATCTTGTGTTAAATTTGAATATTGAAGAGACTATAACATTATGTGACCAATGTGAAAATCGGTAGACTCCGGGATCGGTTTGCAGAAGAAATAAGGTTCCCGATTTCGGCGGGGTGGCAAGGTGACAAAAATAATACATCAAGGTTATCACGACAGTTACCTAATTTATATTCAAATCGATCAGAACGAAATTAATACATAATTCATATTGTTCCTAATTAATATTTTAATATTATAATGATTATGCAATATATACGGCCTCCACCACCGCTTTCCAAATCCACGAATAAAATCGTATTATTTATTAGATAAATTATAAGAAGGCGCAAAACAAAATTGATCACATTAAAATTTACATTTTTATCATGTTATAAATTGTAATTATTTATTCAAGCAATTCCGAAGAAAAAATTAGTAAGGACATAATACAGAGGTTCTCAAACTTTTAAAGGTACGCCCCCATATCGGACGTTTTTTTTTTTTTTTTTTTTTTAAACTTAAGTGACCCATAAAATACTAATGACCTTTTTTCTTTTGGTTATATATCTCACGAACAAAATAAGTAAAACGTATGGAAATTTATATTAAAAAAAAAAAAAAGTGCATTTACTGTAGTAGGCTTAATTAACTATTTAATATAGTAAAAAGGTATAATTAATTTAAAAAAAAAAAAAAAAAATGTATAATTGCAAGTTGTATTTAATGTGAATAGTGTACTTGTTTTATTTTTTTTTCTTGATCGCCGCACTGATATCCACTTCGGCGTTTGTTTGTTTAAGAAGCAGAGAGATTGAGAATTGCAATTTGCTGCGCAATTTTGTTTTCATAGCAACCATCGCTGAAAAGTCCACTTAATATTTATACATTTTTATTACTTTTACAGTGTTTCCGGTATGAGAGATCACTATAGGTAAATGTCATACTGTTAAATAATTTTAGAGAATTAAACAATATTCGTCAACGAATATGAAAACCAAATTGATTTCCGGGATAAAATCAATAATTTGTTCGAGTGTCGAGCGACGAATGGGTGAAAATACCCCCCTTCCCGTTCGGTACAATTTAACTAGAGGAATTATACCGCCCCCCCCACCTCTAGTAAATTATCAGGAGTAAAGTTTATTACTAGTGATTGTTGTGTGGGGGTTTTAACAACCCCTGACATTCGACTGAGAAGGTAAAATTCAACTCGTGTTTCACGATCCCCGTACACCGCATATCCGAACGGATGGTAAAATATTGATCAAATATATGGGGAGGAGGTCAATAATTAAAAGTGAAATTTTACCACCGCCTTGCAGGGCGGTTAACGGGCGGTTATAAATTCGTGTAAAGTAATGATTCAGCCCCTTCAACCACGGAAATATCAAGGAAAAACTTTATTATTTATATTATGGTGGTATCCGAACAAAGTGTTGTATTGTGTTCAAATTAAAAAAAAAAAAAAAAAAAAACAATTTTCTTGACGCGGTATTATTCGAAATTAACTTGTGAATGTAAAAAAAAAAAAAAATAAAAGCTAAAATTAACGTAATTGTCGAAGTTGGTTTATAAACCGTTGATACCCATCATTATGCGCACCATTGACCATAATAGTAATAACAATACATTTATTTATTTTTGACGCGGTATAATATTTATGTAAAATAGTGTGTAGAGTTGCGAAATAATATCAAAGTCGTAACATTAATCACGGACGGCCGGACACGGAACGAAGATCCGTTCGCACGAAGGGGTCCCCGGTCCGAATCGTTAATCACGCAAAGTCGATACGGACGCACGACACTATTGGCTGGCTGACTGACTGGCAATTTCTCGGTGTCTTTCGGACGGACCCCTTTTTTTTTTTTTATATGATAAAACATACGGTCGGTCGATACATTTAAATTGGGTAGTGCCGGCCGAACGTGTTCCAAATGTACAAGCGACCGTTGAATTCATTTTTTTTTTTTTTTTTTTTTTTTTTTTGCGGGAGTGAAAAAGCTACACTCCACGGGACAAAATATCAATTAGTCCTAACTCCGCCGCCGACGATAATAAACGCGATTGCCCACGGTGTTAATAATATTGTGAACCACCCGGATGAAACTAAAAAAAAAAAATATCAAAAACAAAATAAAATTATCGTGTGTCGGTGTGAATACCTATTGATCTTATTTTACCACGCCGACAATTCTGCCGGACATTCGAAAAACATACCAACGCACGATCGCGTAAAATATCTTTGTGTCTATATCTATCGACTGCGCTATAGACATCAACGTGGCAGACAAAAAAAATTATTTTGTATTTGGGTTACATTTGGGCTATTTATTCAGAAAAAAATCAAAAAAAATCATCAAATACAACGATGTGAGTACATCGTTGAATAATACACGTACAAGTGCTTCCGAATGTGCGTTTAATGCCCGCGGCGTCTCGTCCCATAAAATAAGTACGTTTTCAATCAGTAGCGTTTATACTTGACGTTCAACCGGGGAACTGACGAAAATAGTAAAATACCCCTCCCCACACACACACATCTCTCCGCGTTAAACTAATCGAAGCTAGTAAAAAGGTGTCTGTAGAAAACTTTTTAAAAAATGTATATACGAATAAATCGGGATCGGGCAGTATTTTAATAGTGAATGGATTGCAAACAACGGGAAGTTGCTCTTTGACTAGTAAAAATTGATTACAGACGCACAGAGTGAAAATATAAAAAAAAATGTGTACTAATAATAAATCAACGATTTTATAATCTGTGGTGAAACTAAAAAAAAAAAAAAAAAAAAAATCCAATTTATAAAGTTACGTTACAAGGATGGGACACGATATACCACCGGTCACCCTTCCTTCATTATCACCACTGTCTTTTATCAGGATTTGAGACGGCGTATATTTTTCGTCTATGACAATATAATATTTTTTTTTTCCGATAGATTAAATAATAGAGCGTGTATTGATTTAAATTTCTACTCACTACCCATTTTACATTTTCAAATCTCGTTTACTTTAATTACTACCAGTTGATAATAAGTAATATTAAAAAATGTACAAATTGATAACACTAGTCCTCAACCTTGTTTGTTATATTTTTGAAAAGTACGGGCTGTGCTCCTTTGTCCGGATATGACAGATACAATTGTGTCGAGTGCCCAGCATTTGTCTGCACTACCCCACTTGTGAACAAATCAGTGATACATTGTTATTAGTTTTCACTTCAAACTTACTGTTATAACTTTATAATGAAGAAATATTAAGTAATAGTATAATACAATTGTATTGAACCCGTGTTAAAAATGGCGGTTTTTTAAATAAAATAAATAAAAATGGAGCGTATATATTGAAATATACACATTTTTTCAATGGTCGTTAAAAGTGAGGAAGACAAGAATATCACACCCCACTCCCCTTGGAACATTACTTTATAAATTGGTATTATATATTATTTTAATTTCACTACAGATTATAAATAATCAACTTGATTAATCTATTTATATCGTCGATTTTTTTATGAGTACGATTTTATTACAATTTTGTTTCAAGCATGTAAAATACTTTTGAAGAAAAATCGGCTTTAACCCGCACTTTTCAATCTGTGCGTCGGTAATCACTTTTTCAGTGTCCAATAGTGACAATGGAAACGTTCAGTATTTTGCAATCCATTCCTTATTAAATGCAAAAACAATTGATCGAGCCCGATTTTTTTTTTATAATTTTTCATTAAAAATATTTAAGTCCAGACCATCTTTTACTAGTTTAAGTTATTTTAAAATGGAAAGGGATCCGGGTATTTTAATATTCCCTACTTCTTTGAACGTCAAAGTATAACCGCAATACTGCATTCTTAGCTTCTCCGGTTTTCATAAAAAAAAGTTTTTCATCTATATACGGTTAGGTATAAAAACAATAAAACACTACAACCGTTTTAAATAAATGCATTTCAGTTATAATACAAAAAAACTACATATTAAAGCTTTTAAATGTAAATAAAAAAAAGAAAAAAAAAAACACAATATGTGAACATTTGTACTTTTATTTGTTACAACAAATAGATGCATTTAAAAATGTTATAATTAAAAATACTTTCGATTATGAGTTCCGTGCATCTTCTGCCGTTATACATAATGTACTATACATATTTTAAAAGTTGCATAATGTTGCAAACATTATTGGGGGAAAAAAAAAAAAAAACCACGACGAAAAATCTCGCAGTGGAGAAGGAAGCGGCCGGTCTCCCGCGCCTTCTCCGAGCGCACGCCTATGATTAGCGTTTCGTTTAAACTATTGTCATAGTTGCTTATGCATAGCTTTGTCGTAAACACTGTTTTAAATTCGATCGCTAAGTTTACCTATGTCTACACGGGACACGCGATCTATATTCGCACACGGCGTGGGAAACATTTCGAGATAACGATATTGTTTTTGGAGTGGTCGGGAGGTGGGGCAAAACTTCGTTATTCTCGTCGAGTTAGAATCGCATAAATGTATTTATATGAATCAATATTCGGTAGCTACTATATGAATGCCATAATAGTCGTAGATGCCATTTTATGACGCGGATTGTCTTGCTATACGCGCCTCGCCGGTCCATATTTTATATAATTTATAGTCGAAATCCGGAATACGCGTTGCTCGTCCCGCCCGTCGGAATATCTGAAAGTTGTTGGCGTGAAAACCGAAACTGAACCGATTCCCCCCCGGTCTCGCTGCGTCGTTCGCGGTACAGGCGATGCGGCGGACGGGAGACTACAAGAAAACGGCCGATGAGGTATTCCAATTTTAATGGGATAATAACGCCGGCGACTACACTTCGAACAATACGATTAGGGATTAGGGTTATTCGTAAGTTGATGGGGGCGGCGAAAAAAAAAAACCAGCTGCTGTTGGACACCGACGGGAATTTATCGGGCGAAATGCCGCGGAACGCGATATATTGCATTCCCGGCGGTGGGTGTGTGTTGGGAAACAGGCCCGGGAATTGATATTGTTTTTTTCGGGCCGAGTGTACCGACGATATAGTAAAACGCGGGGCGAAAAGGGACGGGGATGAACAAAAACTTACATGCGTTGTGCCGCGCTATCGGAGGACATCGAGGACGAAACTTGCAGTGATAATATCGCCGAGGAGTAAGAAAATATAATCGTACACTACGCGTATATACAGGGAGATTATTATTTCGGACCGCGATTCGACGATTTCGAATTAGATATGTAGTGAGTTTGATTTGATTTTTTTTTTCTTCTTCTTCAGAATCTTATATTTATCGATTTATTTATTTCCATACGGCCGTAAATAATGCAAACACAATAATAAACGGAAAACGGTATAGTTTATAAATCATTGGCTATAACCTAGGTAATATTATGTCGTTTATAAGGTGGTTTATAATGTAGCCGCACTGCGATGTAAAGGAAACTTTCCGTGTTTGCATTCCCGAAATGTATACGATGAAATTTCATTCCGGGTTACAAAGTTTATAGGACAAACCATCCCGACTGAACAGCCCACGCAGGCTCTGTTTCATCGCAGATCCAACACTTTCCACTTACTAATCTTCAACTTCCTACAATACAAGCACCGAACGTCTCAATCACACTCAACTATATTCCAACGGCAATATCTGCAGTCTACTGCCCTCCTCGTCCGGCAATCTCGTCACAACAAACCGAACTATTTCTTGGACGCACGTTTATAGTTTGGGGGGGAGGGGGCTTTAACGCCAAACACCCAAACTGGGATTGTGGAGTTGCAAACCCTAGAGGTCTCATGTTCTTTAACGTGATTCAAAGTATTGGTTGTAACGTAATCGCACCCCCGGGTCCCACATACTGGCCAACTTATCACGACCGCTTACCCGATATTTTAGATTTTTTTCTTTTCCTCAACTCCTAGTCATATACATTACAGCGTACACAACTCAAATGATATCACTTCTGGCCACAATCCAGTTATACGGGACATAATAGCTACCCCACTCACACTCCTGTCCGTCCTTCACTATCTATAGGTCCAGTACACTGGATTAAATTCTTGACACTCTTAGAAAATAATACTAACCTAAAAGTATCATTAAAACCTCCCGACGAAATCGAAAATGCCGCACAAAACCGGGTTACTTCAATACAGTTCGCTGATTTCAACTCTTCGTGTTCGCCTAATCAATACCTCCCAGCCAATAAAAACCCTTACGAACTACCCTCTCACATTAAAACATTAAATGCCGAACAACGCAGAATTCGTTCTCGTTGGCAAAGATCTGGTCTCGCATTCGACAAACGAACACTAAACCGCATGTCCAGCATAATAAAAAACCAAATAAAATTAGTTTAGTCAGAGGGCTGTGGAAAACCCTCTCAAACCCGTCCAATTCAGACATTCCAGTCCATAACCCTCCGTCTATTAACCTCTGCCCTTTGGTACGTTTATAATAATTCAATTCACAAAGACTTCAACATTGAAACCATCAATGCAGTTGCTCACTCCTACTACACACAATTCCACTCCAAATTAGTCAACCATTCCGACCCACTGATTGCCATTCAAGGTAGCGTTAACATACCCGATAATCCTCCCCGGCGTTTAAAAAGACGCTGGTGCAGAGATCAATTGAATCCCGTCACTTAATCATTTAAATATTATACATTAAACTCCTGAGGGTTCTGTCACTGGACAGCCTCCCTTCTCAAAATTATTCATGTTATGTAAATATTCTGTAATTATCCTATTTCCTTATTGTACACATGCTCTAGATGGTAAATATTCATTGTGTTTTTCCAATAAAATACAAATAAAATAAATAAACAAAATTTAACAAAAAAAAATCATCCTTAATTGAATCAAAATGTAATAATAATATTACCGGTATTCTTTAATGAAACTGGTGCTGTTAGGTTTTGGTCTACGACCGTATTTTGTTTTAAACAAACATTCAATATAATAGTCGGATGTAATCGATTAATAATACAATATAATAACGCACGGCGTGTTGAACGGATTCCCGCCGAGCTCGGGAACGCGTTGCCTTGTAGCGCGCGTCCCGAAAACGTTGGCCGTTCAACCCGGCGGCACATGCGCTATTTCCGCATGGTTTTTCGTTCAACTCGTGGTGCGCCGTGACGCATGCATCTAACGCACGGAAAAGTGCACGAGCGCGGTAAACATACACCTTTAATAGCGACCGATGGACCCCGACGATCGGCCGGAATAACGACACCGGAAAACGGAGCGACGGAATATCATCGTGTACAATCGCTCCGTATACAACGGCCGAAATATAAGTATTCCGCGAGCGGGCGTGTTCCGTCGGCGCGGCCGGCGCGGCGTCGTCGGCGGGCCGGTGTATAATATAATTTACTCGCGACTTTTTTTTTTTTTTTTTTTTGTCTATACGTTTTCTCTGTACATTTTTTTTTATTTTTTTTTTTTACACCCCTCGTGTTTGTATATATATTTTTTTTTTCTCCCCTCCACCGCCGGCTGTGTACGTTTGTTGTCCGTGTAGTCCGCGCGTCCCGGCCGACCGACGGCGACGACGACGACGGTTTGTTTTTCATTTAAAACCGCGGCGGCCAAAACTTCCCCGCTCTCCGGACCGGGAAAACGGTTCTCTAACGACGTGTATCTCCGCACCCGCGGGAACGAGTAGGTAAAAAAAAAAAAAAAATATATACAAATAGTGTGTACACGGTCAGACGAGCCGCGGCCGTTTAAAAAAAAAAAAAAACCTTAAAAAAAAAAAAAAAATGGAAAAAACCATAAAACTTTAATTTTTTTTTTTTTCCCCGTACGATATATATTACGACTAGACGGGACGGTAAATGACGGGGAGGCGGCGGGCTGGCCCGAGGCAATTATTATATTATATCGCAATCTCGAACACCGGCCGTACGCACAATATACTCGTACCGCGATATAATAATATAATTTAAATTTATACGAAAATTTGTTTTTATTATTATATTTCGCGTTACGGTTTTTTTTTTTTTTTTTTTTTTATAACGAACGAATTTCGCGACGCACGCTGCAACAATTTCGACTCCCATTATTGTTTACACGTATTATTAACTTCGGTCCGAATACACAATTATTTACAGTTAACACACCGTTAAAACCTTTTTATTTTTTCTCCTTTCGAAAAACGTAATTAAAATAATTTAATTAAACTTCTCCTATATATATATATATATATATATATATATATATATATATATATATATATATATATATATATACATATATATATATGCAAATATTTCGAAATAATTCACACCGTTTGACAAAATAATACGGGTAAAAAAAAAATTAAAAAAAAAAAAAAAACCAACAGCAATAATATACGACGCATACGATTTTATATATCGAGAATAATAAATTTCGAATCGGCCCATTTCTCCGGCCCGTAGTCTATATTTTTAAATTAAAAAATAAAAAAAAAATAGACCGTATTTTATAAACTATAAACACATTTCCAATATGCGGAATCCGATACGGAATACTTAGACCAGGGACGGCCGGTGGTCGTACACGGATATTTTAATGCACGTGCATTTTATACCGATACCCGTGTATTTATTACCCGTGTAATAAATACCCCACATCCGTGTAATTATTAATTCGGGTGTATTATGTTAATTTAAATTTTAAATGTACATATTTGTTACCCGCCGCGCACATGGTCGGGTACGTGCGCGCCGTCCGCATTAAAATATCATAATAAAATACGCGAGTGTATAATAAAATGTAATAATATTTTTACTATCAAAATAAATACCGTATTGTTTGTCATGATATTTTGATCGATTGATAATAGAAAATGCGTTATCAGATATTCCACGTGATAATAATAATTATTTATTGACCTATCTAATAAATACGAGGTGCGACAATAAAATAACGAGACTTTTTGAATAAAAGTTGTTTATTTTAAAAATGTTATAATTTAATGATTATCACCTTCAAAGTACCTTCCCTCAGTATCAATACACTGTTGCATACGTCGCTGCCATTCTTGAAAACAGTGTTGCCAATTGCTTTCATTCAGCCCTTTTAGAAGTTCTGCCGTTTTCATTTTTACGTCATCAACTGTTTGAAAATGGGAAAAGAAATAAGAAGGAAATAAGAAGAAGTCACAAGGAGCAAGGTCTGGCGAGTACGGGGGATGTTGAAGTACAGAAATGTTTTTTTTCAGTTAAAAAACGTTGATTTGAAAATGCACTGTGAGCTGGAGTATTGTCTTGGTGAAGAACCCAGCCATTTTTCCATAGATCTGGTCGCTTCTTTCTGACACGTTCTCTTAATTTAATTAATACCTCTTTATAATAATATTGATTAATTAATTTTGTCGATTTTTTCAACGTTTTCGTTTGTTGAAGACGTGGTAGGACGTCCAGAACGATCATCGTCTTCGACGTCCTCCCTTCCACTACAAAACCGTTTGTGCCATTCAAAAACACGAGCTCTTGATAAACATTCTTCACCATAAACTTCACATAACATACGAAACGATTCCGCGGCAGTTTTTTTTAATTTAACAAGAAATTTAATGTTAACACATGTTGTTCGATTTTTATATCTAACATTTTTCGGCAGTATAGTCGCACTAATAACAAGTCTACTAACGTATAAGAAAATGAATCGATGCCATCAGTGTTCATAGTACTTTTAGATAAGTGTTTTCTAATCATATTTCAATAATCGTTTTATAGATAACGTTAATAGTTTAGGTTATATTTAGAAAGTCTCGTTATTTTATTGTCGCACCTTGTACACGTTAAACAATCGGTACAATAAAAAAAATAATAATAAATGTAAAATCAGCACTGAGGACAACCGCCTCAGCGGAATTGGCGGAATTAATAAGGTATCAATAAGAATAAGTTGAACAATAATATATGAAACTAAATGAATAAGATATAATATATGTGTATGAAAAAACAATTAGCAATTAACAACAATTGGATTAATAAATTTAAAAAAAACTATAAATTGTTGTTTATACGAGGTCTGTTCCACAAAGTACCAGGACAAATGTTGTTTACGGTTAAACTACACACGATAACGTTTCAAATTGTAAATAGACGCGTACCCCGCGAATTAGTGAATATTTTATACAAAATCCGAAGTCGCTAATTTTATCTCAGTTTAATATTACACGCGGTTAAATCCAGTCAGTTTGTTTCGTACGCCGTTTTCGGCATGTCCGAAATTAACGAACAACGCGCGTGTGCATTAAGTTTTGCGTGGAACTTGGTGAAAACAATGCGACGGGAACATACGGAAATGACTAAAACCGCTTTTGGGGATAATTCATTGAGTTCTGTGGTTCTGTGGCTTTCGAGTGTTTTAAACGTTTCAAGAACAATCAACCGAAGACGAACCACGTTCTGGAAGACCGTCGATGTCATCCAGAAACGATGGTGTGGCGACAATTTGCGAAAAAAAAAATACGAAATGGCCGCTGATTAACCGTTCGCGAGTTACAAAGCGAATTTCAATTGAGTCTTGGTCATGAAATTTTACAGGAATATTTACAGATGGGAAGGGTTTCGTTTCGCGATTGTCCACCACGACAGTGCATCGGCAGATTTAGCGCTGTCGATTCGTGCATTTTTGGCTGATAAAACAATTGCTGTTGTCCCGCGGACTCTCCCTATTCTCCAGATCAGGCCCCTTGTGTTTTTTTTCTTTTCCCAAGACTAAAATCTGCGCTTAAAGGACAACGATTTCAACGATGTAGACGAAATTAAAGCGAACGCGGCAACAGAACTCATAGTTTTAACTTTAGCGAACAGTTCCAAAGGACTTTTGGAAAACGGCAAGATCGCCGGGATTACTGCATATCGTCCGGAGCAGAGTATTCCGAAGGAGATATCTTTAAATAATTTCATTTTTGCAATTATTAAAAATAAAATCCTGGTACTTTTCGAACAGACCTCGTAAAATAGCTTAACCACCATAGTCTGATGGATTTATCGTCTTCGATATAAAATGTACAATTAATAATTTGAACTGGGACTTTTACCTAACCTAACCTAACCTGGGACGATTATGAGTAGGGCGAGATAGCTATTATAATATTACTACGATCGTTTTTTATCCAGACATTTTTCCCCGAATACATTACAATCGTATCGAAAAATTAAACCGTTCAGACTAAATGGATACGAATAATACAATTAAAAAAAAAAAAAAAAAAAAACCTTCTTCATTTTTTATAATAAAATTCCGGACGGCATATTATTTTAATTGGTTTATTTATAAAAAAAAAATTCGGTTAATGTTTGCAAAACCAAACGAGAATACTATTCGTTTGTATTTTTATTGCAGTTACACGCAATTATTATTATTAACGCAAAGGAATTCGATAGAAATCCAAAGGTCGTTTACATTTTTGAAAATTTAATTTACGTTTTTTGTTTTGTGTATATCAATTAACGCGGAGCACATCGAAACAGGAAATAACATTTTGAAGATGCAATTCGAAAATGCATTATTCAAGTAAAAAAAAAAAAAAAAACCACCGGTAAGTTATAAATAATAAAGTTATTTAATTTATTATTAAGTCCGCGTATAATTTATTTTTATTATTATTGTTATTATTATTATTCGTTTTTTTTTTTTTTTTTTTTTTGTAAATACACTAAGTGACAACGTTTTATTTTTAAAGGTATAAAAAATGTTAATTTATTAAAATAGAAAGCTTACAAATACAATGTTTTAAACATTTTTAACGTTTGAAATATGCTAATAAAAAAAAAAAAAAAAAAAAAAAAATAATAATATTATTCGTTTAGAAAAAAATTAAGGTACCAGTTAAAATAATAACACAAATGTAATATTGTTAAAATACAAAGTTGTTCCAATAGTACAAACGTCAAATAATTTCTATTTTTTTTTCTAATAAGATAATAGGATAATAATTCACTAGGATGGCGTTTTACACGTAATAATGAACAATTAATTTTTAAATATTATTATTATATAATCGCGTGTACTGTTATGTTTTCTTCTCATCAATGTTTTTTATTTGGTTAAATAAGGTACAGATTACAGTGGGTAATTTCGGGAGTTCGTCAACTTTTAGTTAGATCCACTTCTTCCACTTCACTTCTTCTTCTTCTTCATTTGTAAAATGATAAATTAAATCGATGCGATTGTATTAAAATGTGAAATATCGATTACACTACAGTTTTATTCAATTAATTCGAATAATAGTACGCTAAATGATTTATATTAAAATTGTATCATTAAACGCTAATAAAAAAAAAAAAAAAAATGCTACATTACGCCAGATATTTTTTTTTCTTTCTGAATAGTAAGTTAAACTTATGATAAACCTCGTGCAATGTCCAAAGCATTTCTGGTTGGCCGAATCAGTTTTATCTAAATAAAACCAAATAAAAACTGCGAATACTTGAGAACTAAAAATGCCAATAAATAGTTAAAAAAATGGCCAGAATATTTTGAAAATTTGTCTACCTTGAGAAAGGTCTCAATATTAATATTCAGGTCTCCGCGATTATTCGTAATCGAGTTACAACAAAAAGTAAAAATAATCGAAAATACTAAAACTACTAATGCCGTAAATTGTCCCGTTTTTCACAACTATTAAAAAAACTACAACGAAAAAATGGCCTCCCCCCTCAATGCACCGAATCGATCTAAAATGATTCTGGAAAAAGGTGCTAGACTAGAAAATCGGAATTGGATGTCTGATAGTAAAGTTGTCCACGGGCGGATAAAAAAAAAAGGCACACACATCGCAGTAAAACCAATACATTCTTTGTTTCGCTTAGAATCTAAAATTTGTGACGTTACGATAAACTTTTTTTTTGTCTTTATCCAGTAAGAACAATTACTTATATACATACGGAGAAACTCGTATAACATTTTCAAGGGGTTTTTTTTTAAATTTGTTTTTATTGTCGGAGCAAAACGTTTGTATCGATTGACGGCGGTCCGTAGAATTAAATATTGAAAATACCGTTCAGTAATATAACACATGGGCTAAAAATTCTAGGGCCTAACACTTAGACGGCGCTAGTGTTTTGGAATTCACCTCATTTTTAGTTGGTACTAATCTGCAAAATACAGCTGTTTAAATTTCATGACAATCTGTTCATTTGTGTGCGAGTTATTGTGCTAAGAGTGACGCTACTTTTGTTATTTTCAAAATAATGGATCAAAAACAATTTCGTGTTTTAATTTTACATTGCTTCTTGATGGGAAACAATTCCGTTCAAGCTAAGAAATGGCTTGAAAAGTGTTATGGGGTTCCGCTCCGTCAGAAACAAAAATAAAACGTTGGTATGCTGACTTCAAACATGGTCGTAGAGACACTGATGATGCAGAACGCAGTGGACGTCCAAATGAGGTGGTAACACGAGAAAATATTGAAAAAATCCACAAAATCATTTTGAATGATCGTAAAGTGAGGTTGCATGAGTTAGCTGACATCGTAAAGATATCAAAAGAACGTGTTGGCTTTATAAATTGCATGATCATTTGTCCATGAGAAAGCTCTGTTCAAAGTGGGTGCCGCGTTTGCTCACTGTTGAGCAAAAACCACAACGTGTTGATGATTCTAAACAATGGCAAAACTACATGAATTAAAAAAGATCGAATTGCTTATGCATCCATCGTATTCTTCAAATTTGGCTCCCAGCGACTACTGGCTAGTCGCAGATCGCAAAAAAATGTTCGCCGGTAAGAAATTTCGCTCGAATGAAGTGGTTATCAGTGAAACTGAGGCCTATTTTGAAGCAAAAGATAAAACATTCTACAAGAATGGTATTGAAATGTTAGAGCGGCGTTGGAATGATTGTGTTGCTCTTGATGGAGATTATGTTGATGAATAAAGTCAATTTTTAATGAAAGTACCGCGTTTTCTTTGTTAGGCCCGGGACTTTTTAGCCCATGTGTTGGTTGTTCGTTTGCGGTGACGATTGTTGGACTTTAATATTATCTGGCCGTTAGACATAAAAAGTTTTGATAGGAGAGCAGAACAAGTACTTACGTGTTATCCGGTAATTGATAATACAGTTACTTTTATTTTTCCGCGTACTGGCGAACCCGGTCAAATTATAATTTTACACAGTTAGAAGAAAAAGCATCTTCAGAGCTGCAATAAGTTAGTTACCTAGGCACTCGTTTAACAATATAACTCCGTAACTATATAGTTACACGTAATACATTAGAATATTAAAAATATACCGATACGATATTTATACGCTTATCGAAACGAAACGGCTTTTTAATTATATATTTAGGCGCTTATACTTCCCGGGGAAAAAAAAAAAAAAAAATAATAAAAAACCAGGCGGCGGGTGGATTTAAATTATTCATGGTTGGTTGGTTAAATATACGAGATATATATATATATATATATATATATATATATAGAGTGAGAGAGAGAGAGGGAGAGAGAGAGTGTCTAAATATAATATACGAAATACGCGTTGGTAATAATTCACGTCATTGTAATTTTACGACGGCTCTTTTAGTTTCACTCGATAGTCGCGCGGGTCGTTTTTTTTCATCAGATAAATCGTGAAATTTATGCTCATTGCTCGCAGTAGAACAGTACGTGTGTGTGTGTAAATATATATATATATATGTATACTTAACTTACTTATAACAAGAGACACCGAACGTTGGTCGTGAAAATGGTTTACGAGGTGTTTTGAGCTTCTACGCACGTCCGCGGCATTTACGTATATTGGCGCGCCGAAACAACAAGATATCTAATAAGTTGAGACATCAAAAACGAGAGAGAGTAGATCGGTACGTTTACAGCATTATTTAGGTTAATATTATATATATTGTACACCCTTAGACAGCGATGCCGGGGTGAAATTTATACAAAAACCTAATGCCGATGACGACGCATCGCACCGATGGAAAGCGCATTTAGAGCGACAAAATTGCAAAATTATTCGACGTAGTTCCGACAATCTGAGCATTTCTTTCGACGTTACGATGTGTTTTATCAATTACTCTGGAGGTATTCCAGAATAATCGGGTGGGGGGGAGGGGTATATTAATAACTAAATAAATACTGTATTTTTTTTTTTTTGCTCCGAAAAATATCATTTTTTTGTTTTTGTTTTTGTTTTATTAATCGATTATATTATTATCTATTATTGTTAAATAAAGTCAGTTTATATTTTTATGCGTCGTCGTATCAATATTATCGTTGAATATTTTCAATTCCCGCGCGAAGAAAACAAAATACGCGTTTTCAATACATGTAATCATATTTCGCGCAGACACGAATTTGAAATGAATAAATAAGGTGGATTTATTTATATTAGGTGAACCGACTAGCGTGAAAAAGATACTAAAATTTACTAAAGTTAATTTCACCACTAGAGTGCGCTGAAAACCGCAAAGGTGTCTTGTTTTTGTATAGTGAATACAAGAATAATATTATCACAATAACTGATAAACACTCAGTTGCTATACGTAAAACCCGGACACCAACTGCTTACAGTGCACTCTACCGGCCGTTTTATTTGTAGATGAAATGACGAGCTCCTCTGCATGGTCGTGATGGTGTTAGTTAGTTCGCATTAGGAAATTCTTACAAAAATAAAACGAATAATAACAGGTGAATATTTGTAAATGGTTTTGAACTCATGGCTAATGACGATATGCCAAAATGATAATAAATAAATAAATAAATAAATAAATAATAAAAATCGCCTTAAAGGAAAAATATCTTTTATTCTATTTTAAAACTTATAATAATAATAATAATAACTGTATAACAGTAGACATTGTAAAGGATACTTAAAAACAACAAAAGAAGTATTTACAGAACAAATAACAGAGGCGGACTGGGAAATAAAATTATAGGGAGGGATATTTATTAAGGGCATATATTTATAATTTTATGACCAATTTTTCTAACTTAATCTAAACCAAAAGCATAAAAATACAATAGATATCAAGGTAAGTATTTAGGTGTAAGACTGTGCCTGAATATTAAAATATATTTAGAATACGTATTTGTGTATGAATACAGTTATTTTTAAAAAGTATTATATTTAAACAATTTAAAATGCATTTTTTTTTTACACGTTTATTATTGCAATTCGTATGTAGAATTCATTATATTATAATACTAATCAGTAGCGTGCTTAGCATTCTCATAAGGAGAAATCTGAATATAACTAGTTATAAGTATAAAATCAATAAACGTACACATATTTTAAGGTAAAAATTGGTACAATATTTGATATTTAGACATTATATGCTCGAAATATGTACTTCTCCAAACATTACATATTTGTATTACAACCAATAAATCATAATATGTAATTTTTTTAAAAAATCTTTTCATTTATTCGTTTACATTTAAAGAGTATTTTTTTATAATAAAAAGCTATAGAGCCGAATCAATTTTTCTTGGGTTTTTTTTTTTTGGTTTTTGCCTTTTCATTAGTCACATCTGAACAGAGCAATTGACACAACTGTATGGACGGCCAACATTGATAAGCTATCAATAAAAACACAATAATTACAGGAAATCCATAAGGCGTAAATGAGTTAAAAAATATTAGTACAAAAGAGAATGATGCGGTATGGCGCCCTCAATCCCCTCTCTTTGAGCACGCCTCCGATAATGATATATGTTGTTTCTTCCCGTACAATACACCGAATCTATTAAATCGATATTTCATAGAAAATATAAAACTGCGCAGTAGTTAAATCTTCAATGAATGCTGAAAAAATCTAAAAAAAAAAAAAAAAACTATGAATCAAAAAAAAATAATTAATAGTTGAATTTTCTATATTTATATAATATATATTCTATTAAAATACATTTCCGTCAGTAATGCGTTTATATAAATATATAATACAATATTAGTGGATAAAATAATATTATCATTTTGCGTCGTTCCGGCGCACAATAATCGTACGGCTCGGCATATGTTCCGGCTTTAAATTGATCGGTTTTATCTTAATTGGTCCTCCGGACCTTCACTTCACTTCTTATTTTAAAGCCCGGTCGTAAATATTGCGTGTATATGGGTTTGAGCGTGGCTAATGGAATTTTACAGAATCTCCCGGAGGTCTACGCGGGAAATTGCTTTAAAAGAAATGCGATTTAGAAGAAAAAGAGAACGATTTAAAAAAAAAAATAATAATAATAATAATATATATATATAGATACATATCCAACGAATCGAAAAAAAAAAAAAAAATCTGTAATGATATTTAATGTTATTATATTATAATATAAGCGTGACGAAAAATACAGTAAATTTTCCTTGTCGCGAGACTCGTATATACGTGATTAGGGGGAAGTTGGGACGCATAGAAAGCAACGATAAATCACAAAGAGAGTTTGAGCAAAGCTCGGCAAAACGTGTTTAGATAAATTTGTAATTAAATAAAATTACAATTGTCCGGGTATTTAACGGATTTAAACATAGACTTGAACTTAAAACACGCTGATTATAATCTACGTATATTAAGAAATTACGAATGAATTTCAAAAAGACGGAGACCAGGACCAGGTTGTGTTTATTTGGATTTGGTTAGTGCACCTAGATGCAAAATACTACATAAAGTCTCTATTCGTTTTCGATCGGAACACAGTTTCCGGTAGAAAAGTTGTAAACAGACAAAACGAAACAAAAAAAACACATTATAGTAAAATCAATACATTTTAAGTATTAAGTCACTGCGCTCAAAAACTATAGCAAAAAAAAAAAAAAAAAAAGAAAAAAAAAACCCGAGAGAATTTCACGAACGAGAGGAAATCGGTTTGCCGTTCTTATGACGTCGTAAAAAACGTAAAACAATAATAATATTATACGGTAACTTATGGCGTATTATCTCATCGTTACGTTATTTTGTTTCTGCGCGTTGAAAGTCGCGGTAAAACTTTCGGGTAACTTTTTAGAGGAATAATTGAAATTTGTGTGAAACCCGGGATTTCGGGCGGCGGTGCCATATTTTACAACAATACAATAATTGTTTACGGTGTAAAAAAAAAAAAAAAAAAAAAAAAAAAAAACACAGACCACACTGTTATTACAATAACGATGCACATTAATTCGAAAACCTGCGGTAATTATTATGATACAATACGTACAATTAGTTTACGGTAGATGGTCGCACGATAGATTATACATTTTTTGTACGTACAATTTGGTTATGTTTTTTTTTTTTTTTTTGTCCTCCAAAAATCAGCTCTTAGGTTAACTCGAATAATTTTTAAAAACTTCATAAAATGTACAAATATTTGGTTGGACCGGAAACAAATATTATCCAAATGCCGAGTAAGACGACTCGCGGTATTTGTGGTCCTTTCGTCTTATACGCTGACACGGTGCCCAAAGTGACAGTGGAAAGTTGCATAATCGAAAAAAATACGCATCTACGGTATAATCGTAAAAAAATATGAATTCGTTCGTTCGTCCGTATGTTCGAATACTAATATAAAATCAATATCAATTGCCCACGTTTATCGGGTTATTTGGTAGATTAAGTGTCCTAACCGACCAGAGGATAATTTTTGAAATCGAAAACACAACCTACACTATTACCTCCCAGGCTATTTTCTATTTATTTTACATTTATTTTATTGTTAAAAGTGATAAAAAAAAAGAAAAAAACCATTTAATGTTAACTTATTAGTTATTAAATGTCATCTGTGCAATTCTGCCATTAACATAAATTTACTAATCAATTATGTGTATTTTAGATTTGAATGGCTTGAATTTAATGTAATCTATCATAAGTTGTAGAACATTTTACATACATTTCTTATTTTTTTTATACGCAAATTGATTTTTTTCAATAAAAACAAAATCTTGTTCTGTCTTTGATATAGTAATATCCTGTTTGAGATATTATGTTCCACATTGCTATTGGCCGTATAATATTATTAAAACTATAAAATAATTAAGAGACAGTGGAAAAGATGCATAATCGCAAAAAAATACGCATCTACGGTATGAATTCGTTCGTTCGTCCGTATGTTCGAATACTAAAATAAAATAAATTTCAATTGCCCACGTTTATCGGGTTCGAGTGGCGGTGGCGGGCCGAATTTTCACATTAACCATTGTTCAATTCAATGTTACTTGAACGGTTTTCATACTCAGCAATAATAATAATAATAATCCTACGTTTTTGATTTTTCTCTACCATGAGGAGGAAAATGGCATGCAACATTTACGGCCGTGTAAAATCACAGTCGGCCAAACCGCTAGGATATATATAGCTTTATGGGTATACTTAGCTGAAAATCCGCATTACAAATTTTCTGTTGGAAATTGATAAATAATTTCGGTTCTCGTATCTCGGTTTAACTTTTAAAAGATTGTTTATAATTAATAGTTTCTTTACTTGGCAAACGAATGGAAACCAATGGAATATAATGGCCCGTTATTAACTGTATGGATTGTGAACAATTGATAAAAATAATGGTTTTCCGAACGTACCTACTCGTATAGTGTACAGGCCGGTACAACGACGTGAACCCATTTCGATCAGTTCTTAATAACGTTGTATGATAAATCGTATGCGAGCATGTTCTCTGAGATTACTATACGACTTTAGATAAAACTAGGGAATCCAAACGGAAAATAAAAACAGATTTTATGTCTCGTCTGGAGTCTAATAAAGCCATATAAAGTCCACATATACCAAATGCTAAACAATAAACTATATATATATATATATATATTGTAATAATAAACATATACATATTCATACGAATATATATATATATATATATATATATATATATATATGTAAATATATCGGCGCAATTGACGTACAGTATGTTATTTATTACATTCGAATAACGAAAGGCGCAGTTTATGTATACCTTTTTTCTATCCAATAATTGATTATTCGCAATTATTGATACGCGCCTTACGCATAACCCATTTTTCACTCGATAATTATCAATGAAATCTCTATCTATAATCATTGTGTGTGTACTGTGTACGCCAACTATAAGTCGTTTATATTATTTATATATATATATATATATTTTTTAAATATTTTACACTAGTATTACCGTGATGCAATTCCCAATTGCCTGGCTCTTTAAACTCGGGTCTTTTTCTTCGTGCAGCGTCTCGTAAACGGCGAAAAACATCAATGTCGTACTTCTTTGTTATGGTTCGTCCTTTTGGAGCATGCTCAGTGATGATACCTCGGTATTCGAAAAAAACTGTCAACATAACCTTCACTTGACTCCGAACTTGACGAGATTTGTTGGGTAGTGATGAATCAACTGTCTTCCACTGCGGAGATTGCACCTTTGTTTCTGAAACGTAGTCATATACCCAAGATTCGCAATCAGTTATAATTGATTTTAAACAAATTCGTCAGATTCGGAAACATTCTAGTAAATCAGTGACGATCTGATTTCGATTTTCTTTTTGGTCATCTGAGAGCAGTTTTGGAACAAATTTGGCTGTTACACTTCTCATTCCTAATTCAGCCGCCAATATGGTTTCAACTGAAATTTCGAACTCATTACTAAGTTCCAAAATTGTCAAACAGCGGTTATCCCGTATGGCTGTTCGAATTTTTTGGATCATTGCCTCATTGCGGCTTGTTGACGAACGTACTTCACGTTCATCGCATTCAACAGTTGTTCTACCCTTTTTAAATCGTTTAAACCATTAAAAAACGCGAGCACGGGACATGGTTTCATCTGCATAAGCTAATAATAACATTCGGTAGGTTTCAGTAGCCGTGTTCCCAAGTTTATGGCAAAATTTAATGCAAACACTTTGTTCTATATTTTCACTCATAATGAAATCCAACAGGACGTAAAAATACACTTTACTTAATCGCATTTAGCAGCCGACCGAGTCAATTTTAATCTTATCTACGTCTAGTGCATTTTCCCAACGTATAAAAGTAGATAAATATTGCACGTGCAAGTTCATACTCGAGCCGGTTTACGGCTATTAATCTTATCAGTCTCGATATATTTTTATTAGACCTCATATTAAATAGATGAAGCCGGGTGGCCAGTGGATTCGGACGGGCAAGGATAAGACACTGCGCGACTATTATTCGCGTAAAACGAGATAATTTTATGTTCCGACACGGGTCTAAAAGTACAGTTGTGTTTGTTCCTATATACGGTAGCGATCCGCGATACAATTTCGGTGGCCCGCAGAAAAATGCGGACATTAGATATTCGTGTTTTTATTTCGTCGATCTCTCAGCGTGCGCGCGTTGTGTTCGAATCATAATACGCACCAGCCACTAGGTTCCGTTGAACGAATGACAAAATAAGTAAAGTGTAATCGTGTCGACAATGCAATTATCGTAATGTACGGAGTGGTCGGTGGATGTCAACGTTACGGATTTCGGGGTCCGCGAGGTCAAAAAGTTCGGCGACCGCGGCCACGCGGGGCTAAAAAAACGGACATTGTATTATTCGCGTATTATTACACGCGTATTATTATTCGCTTATGCCATTTGCAGATATTATCGCAGTTAATAAGTTCACGTGGTTTTTTTTTTTTTATATCGTACCGAGATGATTACTATAATAATGATAATGTTGTGTTTACGTTACTGTAAACCTACACAAAGCGATAGTGATGCAAATATCATACACAGATAAATACCATCGTTGGCAATACACTTGATTGTCAAATTTTAAACCGTTCGCGTGCATCCCGGGCTAGCACTTTTCGGCACGGTGGGCGGAATTCGCTTATGACATTATTTATGTATTTTACCAACCAGCGACTGGGACCGGAACCGAAAGAACCTATTTCGGAACCGGTCCCCGAAGAAAATTCGAAAACCGGAACATTTATTGGAACCCATATTTCTTAATTAAAAAAACCGGAATCGAAACCTTTGAAAAAAAAAACAAAAAAAACAAAAATAAATTTTTGCGGTTATTTTAGATTATTATCGGGCTCTAAGAAATAATTGAACATTTTTTTTTCAATTGGATTTTATTTTAATCAAACAAATACAAGTGTCTATAGCAGAGGAGTTCATAACAGTATTTTTCTATTATATTTACAATCTAATTATCCATGGTATTTTTAATTCGAAACAATCCTACTAGCGATTTTTATCTACAAATAGTACAAACATTCGGATCGATCAACGATTATGGTTTTTTCAACGAGAACACCCACGAATAATAATATTTAGTTGATTATTGGATTTGAGGATTTGAGGATTTGATACCGGTTGTGTTTTCTATCAAAATAGACCCTTATTATATGATCGGATAAAACAACTGATAAACGTGCTTGAATTCATCATGAAGTTTACTTGAAAATGCCCTTTTTCGAAATCGAACAGCATATAGAGTGAATAATAATAATAATAATAATAATAGAAGAGTTTATTATTTTCACAAAATATTTATTTTCTTAGTAGTTTTATTAGAATAAAAAATAAAAACGCCTTATATGTATGCCTATTTGAAACTATGCATTTTCAAGAACCGATATCAACCGGAACTCTTATTTTATAATTTTAAGAACCGATTTTTTTTTTTTTAAAATTAAGAACCGAACTGCAACCAGAACCGTTAAAATCGTTGAGGTCCCAGAAGTGAAATAATACAAACGTCTGTTGTAACCAAACAAGGTGTACATCTAGTAGTTTTTAGTTTCATTAACGGTAATTCCCGAGTTCTTATAACGGGAATACGTTGGAAAAAACTATAAAGAAAATATTTACGCGTATTAAAAGAACCGGATAATAGGCAGGGGTTGTTAATCGATTCGGTTTGTGTTTTTTTTTATCAAATTACATGCGGATTGTAACGTCTATCCTAGTAACCGGACAAAACTTCTATCAATAATGCTTGAATTCATCATGAAGTTTACATGAAAATGACTTTTCCACTTTTTCGAAACTGACCCTAATATAGAGTGTATATTATTAATACGAACAGAGTTTACTATTGTGACCAAATATTTATTTTATTAATAAAAAAAAAAAAGAATTCCTAATAAGTAATACTATTTGAATCCGTGCGTTTTTAAGAATCGGTATTAACTGGAACTCTTATTTTATTGTTTTATGAACCGCAAACGTTTTTTTGTTGGTTTTTTTTTTAATTACCGAACCGTAACCAGAACCAATATAATCATTAAGATACCTGTCCCTGTTGCCGACACTGACAGAACTCAATCGGGTACAAATATATTTCATATAATTACTATGGTTAATATGTTCGCATCTTGAATAAAACATAAAATTATAATATCTGTACATTTATACTATTTAATTGTTAATTTAAATCAGTGTTTCTCAACCGGTGGTCCGCGAACTACCAGTTGTCCGTGGGCCAGTCATAGGTGGTCCCAAAGATTTTTTCTTCGATTTCTATCACAAATTAATTATTTTATTTTTATTTTTTTAAATAGCAAAAAATATTACGACTTATTGAGGAACCGTATAATATTAAACGGTTATCTTGTCGTTGTTGCTGCTGTACACCGAGATGTATTTTCCACTTTTATAAGTGTGTAGATATCAGTCACAAAAATCACACAAAGTATATTATTGAGTATAGTAAAGTATAATTATATATTAGTGAAGTGTATAGTAATAAAATATAAAGTAAAATAATAAAAATTAACATTTTTCGATAAATTTTGTGTATTCTTGTTAATGAGCAAAAAAAAAAAAAAGGTATTCCTTGTTTTCGTAAAATTGAATTGGTCCGCGACCTATAAAATATTGTCGAAGTGGTCCGAGGTGATAAAAAGGTTGGGAAAAACTGATTTAAATACACGAGTATAGTTACCTACATTATGGTACTGCATTCGCCTATTTAGCAGCGTGTATTTTTTTCGTATGCAAACGCGAATAATATATTTTTTTTTTCTTTATTTGGAATAAACAATCTATACCTAATAGGCACAATAAGTGTATGTGATAAGGGTAAAAAAAATACATATACGCATTATACATTAATATATCTAAAAATAGAGAACTAACATAAATACATATATTTACATGACACACGTGATATGAGAAGCCATCCACTAATGACACTCGCTATTAATTTATATTTATTTTTTAATTTTCCTTTAAAGAGAATCTATTTTTTATTTTATATTGCTATTATTATTATCTGAATTTATATGGGGGGATCAAGAAGGTCACGGCACCAGCTGCGTTTGAGGCGTCTAGGTGGATTGCCAGGAATGGTCGGGACTGCAAGATCGCGTATTAATGGGTTGTTGTTAGAGGACAGACGGTTATGAAAGCGTTTATAATGCGCTTTTGCTTCTTCATGGACTGTTTTCATTTTTAAGTCAGAATGGATAGTGCTGATCGAGACGTAAGGTGGAGCGTTGAGTAGTTTCCTGAGGGCTATATTTTGGAAGGTTTCTATTCTATTTAGGTTCGATTTTTTGGCATGCTAATAATATAAGTATCTAAACCTTCGGTTTTTACAATACCTAACATAATATGTTCCATATTTTCTTAATTATCGTAAACGTAACAGACGAGCTACGCGACTCCCGGTCACTTTGTG
Organism: Tuberolachnus salignus; assembly: GCA_956483605.1. Taxonomy (NCBI): domain Eukaryota; kingdom Metazoa; phylum Arthropoda; class Insecta; order Hemiptera; family Aphididae; genus Tuberolachnus; species Tuberolachnus salignus. The sequence continues at coordinate 32,574,089 of OY101430.1, read as the reverse complement.
ACGTCCGTGATGTTGGCGGTGCAACAATTACAGTCTTCGATTGGAGATTGTCGGCCAATTCGCTGGTCATTGTTGGTAAGGTCTCGACATATTTTGATTTTTGTTAACGTTTTAATTTTGATCGAGAATAAAACGTTCGCAAAAATAATCCAATTATGCGAGTACTCGATTTGTGCGACATTTTTGGATAGGCCTCGACATTTGTAGGAGTTTTGTTTTTTTAATTTTTTTTATACGAATTAATTTTTAAATGCGCCGCCAACTTTACGGTCATCGCATTATACTGTCGTTAGATGCAAGGTACTATCCGATTGTCCAACAATATAATTATTAACTTTATACAATATATTGTATCGCGTAATTACTTGCCAAGGATAATCGTTATTTCAGAACTTGTTTTAATAATAATAATATTGTGCTCGGTATTAATATGGTTAAACGAAATTCCGTATTTACCGATCGTTGAACATCGAAGCCCGATAAGACTTTATACGGACAATATTTGGCACGTGACGTGTACTCAATCCAATAAGATGATATCTATTGTAATTACCGACTATTGCGGTTGGCCTCAAGTAATTTAAAAAAGAAACCGGCGAACTTACTCCGGGGCCCGTGTAACAACATGACGTATTTTCGTAATAGCCCCTATGACCCTTGCGTACCTAGGTGTCTTAAATTGCCTAGTACCGACATAAGATAAGACCGTATCTGAACACGGTTTGCCCCCAGGGCCGAAAGTGTTGTGCAATCAAAAATGTGCCTGCGTTTTTATAGTGATTCAAAATGCAATGCAATAGTGTTAACTGAGTTGAAGAGGTGACATGATTTCGAGAGTAATAATAAATAACTTTTATCAATATTTCAATATTTATCAATTTTAATAGTGTACATAATGATATCGTACGTAATATCGTCAGCAACGGTTGGCAGTGTTCTTTTTTTCCGTTTTCGGATCGTTATCACTTCTCGGGTCCTTAATTATTTTTCGGACAATTGCCGGTGTTCCTCTTTCTCTCTCCTACTAGTCGATTTTTTATAGATCTATGAATTTGGTTGAGCGTCGCGCAATCAATTACATCGAAAACGGAATATTAAGTCGTGATGTGCGAGATTGCAGTTGGAAAAAATATACACAGTGCGAAGATTTCCGAACCGTTAAACTTTTGAATACGAAAATTCTATACCCATTTTGTATATATTATCACTCTGAAATTATATGGAATTCGTTGCGACGGACGTGGTGTACGAATAAGCACTGGCCCAAAGACTGAGTAGTTTCCGTCGAAAATATTACCAAAGCATATTTATTATAATAAAATATTATATAAGAAATGATATCCGAAGGACATATAAATGAAATTGAGCAGTCAACTGTGTCCTCGGCGGGGAATGGGAAATGCAAATAGCGGCAAATAGGACAAGATACTCGTGCGTGGCAGTGTTGTGACAACTTAGAAATATGGACGGAAAAAAAAAAAAACCAAAATTATAATGTTGTCAATTAATGAATTTTTAAAAAAACGGTTCGTTAAAACGACTACACGACAGCTGTACGGTTTTAGATTCTAAGCGCAGCGGAGAATGTATTGGTTTTTACTATGTGTGTTTTATTTTATTTTGCTTTCGGTCGAAAACTTCTCTACATGTCTATCCTGTTCTGATTTTCTAGTATAGCACCTTTACTGAACACATGTTGGATCTATTAATTGTATTGAAATGGTTCATTTTTTTTTTTTATTAAAAGAATCGGGTAATGGAGAGGAGTAAGGGGAGATGGTTGTAGCCCGGGGCCCACTAAAAGTCTGGACTATTCTCCTGAGAATAATCGAGCACTGGCGAAAGGTTTTTGAATACATTTAGAAAAAATATTCTCGTCCTAAATCGGGGTTTGAAACGCGGGTTTCTATTTGAAAATTTAATGTAGATAAGTATTTTACAGTAATAAACAATAAGAATAATGCTTACGCAAGAATATTGAATATACATTTTTGTCAAAATCCTTATACATAGGTTTAAAAAAAAAAAAATTAAAAAAAACAGTATCACATTCATAATACTTGCAGTGTGTTGTTTAAATAACTGAAAAAAAAAAAAAATGCATTTTACCTACCAATTAATAGGTTTTAAGATTTACGGTTTTGAGCACCGTTAAATACTAACACCATAGGAACACGCAGAACCATCAAAATTACTTTTCTAAAATTATCAACTTATATACGTTTGATGGTCAATTTTATTTTTTTTCGTTGTAATTTTCTTAATAGTTGTAACGAAGCACACCCTCCTTCAAAAAGGTCCTTTTTAGAGCCAACACATGTGATAACTCTCCCCCGAATACACAACCATAAACAGCTCATATGATACTTGTAATTAGTCTTAAGGAATACAAATAAAGAACACGTAATTACTCAAAACTACACATTCATACATTCATTACCACTACGGCGCGCCGTAGCATAGTTTGGGAAACCAGAGAAAAAACGTGGGGAAAATGGGACAATCTAATGGGGTAATGACGGTTTCATTATTTTCGATCATTACTTTTTGTTGTAACTCGGTTACAAGTAATCGTAGATACTTGAATATTAATATTCGCCCTTTCTAAAGTTAGACAATTTTCCGAAACGTTCTGGCCAATTTTAAACTATAGGCATTTTGAGTTCCTCCAGTATTTTTTGGTATTTATTTGGTTTTAGTTGGATAATATTGATTCGTTCGACCAAAAATGTTATAGAGTTTTACACGTAGTATATTATAAGTTTTACATACTAGCCAGAAAAAACAAAAAATTGAGCGTAATGTAGTAGTTTTTTTTATATTCGTTTAAAGATAAAATTGTACAATGGAAAACAAAAATTACGACGGCATTTCGCCTACTAGCGTACTATTTTTTTTTTTTTTTTGTATAATACGAATAACGTTTTTTCGGTCCAACAGAAGCACACCGAAATTTGACACAAGATTCATCGTAAATTGTATACTTAATGGTGAAAAAGAACAAATTTTAATGAACAAATAATTGTTCGTTATTACGTGAAAAACGCCCACCCACGGTGCAAACTATGTGTCTAACGGTATTATTTTTTATATAAAAGCTTGTGTATTAAAAAAAATATATATATATATATATATATATCATATAATTATAGTTATTTTAACGGTTTAAAAAGTATATTTTTATGGAAATCTTTAAAATTAAAGCATCCCGAATACATATTTTGTGCTTCGGTGTCGCGGCGTATTCGCTTAGTCCTATACGGCTATACCAGTGTATATTTGCATTTAAAACACCGAACGAATTGAATAAACTGCAAGTATATTAATAATAATAATAATTAATATCAACGAAACACATAATTAGTCGTAATAAAAAAACTAACTTAAAATTAGTTTGGCGTGTTAAGAAATAATTCTCTGTACGTACCTATGAAATACTATAGTATTGGTTATTATCGTTGAATATACAAAAAAAAAAAAAAAAAAATTGCTTATTCTATAATATAATATTAAAATCCTCCGGAAAACAGATTTTTCCCCAGCGAATACTGCAGTTAATGGCCAATGAATACAAGATGTACAGGAATTTATAAGCAACACGTGTTGTGCAGTTTCATGAAAAATAATATATAAAATAAAAATCGTGGTTTAATCATAATTTACAAGTAGAGTATATATAAAAAAAAAAAAAAACAAAAAAACAAAAACGTTGTAAACATAATAAAAATATAATGCGCTTTTTCAATCATGGTAACGCGGAATCGTCATAAAAAAAAAAAAAAAAAATTGACCATCAAATTTATACAAGTTGATATTTTTAGAAAAGTACTTTTGATGGTTCTGCGTGTTCCTATGGTGTTAGTATTTAACGGTGCTCAAAATAGTAAATCTTAAAACCTATTAATTGGTAGGTAAAATACATTTTTTTCTTTTTCAGTTATTTAAACAACACAATGCAAGTATTATGATTGTGATACTGTTTTTTTTTTTAGTTTTTAAGAAATCCGAACAAAACTATTGTTACTCAGTTGATTTTTTTTTTTTTCATAAAACCTATGTATAAGAATTTTGATAAAACTGTATATTCAATATTTTTGCGTAAGCATTATTCTTATTGTTTATTACTGTAAAATACTTATCTACATTAAATTTTCAAATAGAAACCAGCGTTTTAAAACCCGATTTAGGACGAGAATATTTTTCTAAATATATTCAAAAACCTTTCGCCAGGGCTCGATTATCCTCTGGAGAATAGTCCAGACTTCTAGAGGGCACTGGGCTACGACCATCTCCCCTTACTCTTCTCCATTATCCGATACTTTTAATACGTGTAAATATTATCTGTATAGTTTTTTTCAACGTTTTTCCGCTATAAAAACTCGGTAATTACCGTTAATGAAACTAAAAACTACTAGATGTACACCTTGTTTGGTTACAACAGACGTTTGTATTATTTCACTTCTGGGACCTCAACGATTTTAACGGTTCTGGTTGCAGTTCGGTTCTTAACTTTAAAAAAAAAAAATCGGTTTAAGTTCTTAAAATTATAAAATAAGAGTTCCGGTTGATATCGGTTCTTGAAAATACATAGTTTCAAATAGGCATACATATTAGGCGTTTTTATTTTTTATTCTAATAAAACTACTAAGAAAATAAATATTTTGTGAAAATAATAAACTCTATTATTATTATTACTATTATTATTATTCACTCTATATGATTTTCGATTTCAAAAAAAGTCATTTTCAAGTAAACTTCATGATGGATTCAAGTACGTTTTTTCAGATGTTTTATCCGGTCACCAGGGCAGTCGGCACAATCGACATAATAATTGTCTATTTTGACAGAATACACAACCGGTATGGAATCCTCGAATCCTGAAATCCAATAATCAACTGAATATTATTATTCGTGGGTGTTCTCGTAGGAAAAATCCATAATCGTCGTTCGACCCGAATGTGTGTACTATGTGCAGATGAAAATCGCTGACGGTCGTATAATATGGTTATTTCGAGTTGAAAGTACAATAGACATGTAGATTATAAATACAAATTTACCAATTATGAACCGTATACACTGGTATTTTATTCGGAAGGTTCCGGTTCTATACTTTCTTCGGGAATCGGTTCCAGTCGCTGCTTGTAATACGCGTGAATATTCCTGCATTGTTAATCGTAACGTTTTTCCGTTATAAGATCTCGCGCCGACTTCGGAATATAACCGTTAATGAAACGTACAACTACTACGCATCCCGTCCGGTTACACAATGGACGATTCTGTTATTATACTTCAATAACTTACTATAACGTTGTGTAGGTTATTAAAAAAAAAAAAAAAAACCAATTTCACTTCGAGTGAGTTTATACTATTGTCTTTTGCTGTTATCCTGCAGTTTAATTGTCTTTAGATAAATAAAAATTTATCACCAACCCGCCGCCGCCGTCTCCGAACGCGTATCGTGGGGGACGGAAGGGCGAAAAATATATAAAAAGAATAGAAAAATAATATATTTCTCTCCATACCGTCGCCCCGATATAGTGTTTTATCGCCTTAAATAATAATAATAATAATAATAGTAATAGTAATATTCGTCGGGGTTTACGAATAGGAAATTCCGCAACACCGACGTTTAACTATATTACGCGGGGATTCCTGCCAGGGAATAGAAATATAGCGGTTTTTTTGCGCGTTATATGCGAAACTATTACGACGGGATACAAACAAATATTGAATTCCTGAGCCGCCCGTTATTGTATACGCATACGTGTGCCGTTCAAAAAACACATTTCAAACCACCGCCAACGGCAGTCTCTCTCTCTCTGTACGGTTTTCATAATAAGATATTTTCGCATATAATTTTTATATTAGTATATATATATATATATATATATATATATAAGTAATATGAATTCATCGTTCCTGGCGCGGCGTGTTCTATTTCGCTAAAAATTATTTTCTGGTATTTTTTCACGTACTTTTGTTTTACAGATTTTTTTCACGTGTTTTTATTTATTTATTTATTTTTTTTTGATCTTTTCATTATATACTTGATTATTGCATAGATTTATTTTTAAAATAGTTGATAACCGCAGCTTTATATCGAGATAGTAATACGTTTCTAATAACGTAATATTTAACTCAAGTTTTAATATAAAATTTATAATTTAAAAAGTAAAAATTTAAAATATAAAATATACATTAAAAAAAAACAAAATGAATATTTTATTTTAATAAAATGAAAACCTTAAAGCACTTTTAAATTGATCTATTTATAAGTATGAATTTGTTATGTTAATTAATTTGAAACAAGGAGAAAATATGAAGTTACTTCTTTTAAATGTATGAAAACTAAATACGGACAAAAAGTCCTTGGTTTAGATGATAAACTTAATGACAAACATAAAATTGTATTGAAAATATCAAATAGAAAACACAACAAAATTAAAATCAGTTTACAATAGAATCTACCCTGTGGATTCAAAATATATTCGATAAAATTTGAATAAATTAAAGTAAAACATATTCTTATTCAACTGTAAGTTTTTAAAGTGATTTTAATGATAAATAAAATCAACAAAAATAATAGAAGAGTAGAATACGATGTTCCAGATTTTCTAAAATATTATGTTTTCCCTTTTTTTAATGAAACATATTTGTGTTACATATATATTTTTATTATTTTCTCCGAGCATCTCTATATAATTTATAGATAACAAGTTAAAATTTAAAGCAAAAAGAACATATTTTATTTTATATCTTTTTCATAATATTTTTTTGATAATTCGATATTAATACCTGTTAGTTTATTGTATTCTTGTTTATCAAATAAACACAACTTAAACGATTTGTTTTTTCATCTAAAATATATCAGCTATTTTCTAAAATGTTTATAAGCTCTTCCTATATATTACGAAAAGGTATAGAATACAAATTAACTCTAAAAAAAAAAAAAAATAATCTATTCTTTGCTAATATATCTAAACAATGCATTAACGAGCAGTAAAGTACATAATTAAAAATAAGGAAATAACAAATAATAATTATCTAATACTAAGCGACTCACTCAGCAATCTCTTTGGCATTCAATATGCTATAAATCCTACCGAAATATCAAAACCTATCTTAGAAAAAAACATATGAAGCACGCTAAAAAGGGATAAATATATTTTTTATATGGATACCCGGGCACAGTAGAATTCAAGGAAACGAAACAGCTGACCATGAAACTTCCAAAGCAGCCTCCTCAATAGACACCCCAATCGTAAAATTAATTACATACGCGGACACAAATATCCACATCAAAAAGGCCCTTTACTTTAAATGGTATAAGCACTGGCTAAAACAGAGTACAAAATTAAACACGATAAAAAACAACGTACACATATGGCAAAACCCTGGTCCAAAAAGGAAACAGGAAACGATCATTAATCGACTCCGTATAGGACACACATTCCTTACACACAATTATCTAATGGCCAGAAACGATCCCCAGATGTGTGATTTATGCGGTGTGGAAAATACTGTAAACCATATAATAACCGAATGTGGAATGTCTGAAGACGCACGGAATAATCGTAACGTACCGGGCCTAAGAGGTGAAGCCTTACAGCCGGATCTGCAGGCAAACAGAAATATCATTAATTTCCTAAAAGATATAGAACTGTACCGCCCCATATAAATATAATAACAATACATCTAAAAACAATGTAACCAATGTAGCTGAGTTACTTATGTTCAATAATAATAATAATAAAAAAAATTTAAAATAGTGCTTTTATGGATCATATTTTTCATCTATTAAATCAAAATCTGGATTAGTTAATCTATTAAAAGTTTTAATAGTAAATGCATCATCTAGCCTTGTAAAATCGTTATCTTGTGCTGGGGGAAAAAAAATCTATAAACTCGTATAAATAGGCCGGTAATGCGTTTAAGTGTAGAGCAGAAACTACGCGGTGCGTTGAGGAAATCGTGATGAGGTTACTGCTGCAGTGGTACAGAGAATTGAATTTTCCGCGATGGAAAAAATCATTTCGGCAAAGCGGCCTCAAGTTTAATTGTACGCAGAAAAAAAAAAGCTCTATATTTCGCGTCACGGGTAGGCCGCTGTTGTATAGTTTAGTTTAGATAACGAGAGATATTTACATAACGATCAATAGGCCAATCACTATTAAAAAAAAAAACGATTCAGAGCAGAGATCGGCACTGTTAACAAGCTACTATTGGTCGTGTTTTATTTCCGGATGAAAAATCCGCATCTTTTAATGAACAAATTAATACGTTTATTACCAACCGATAAATTGTCTTCGCTAAAAAAAGCAAAAAAACACACACACACACACATACCCTAGTGATACGAATAACTTACCCTTACTTGGCTGCACTCAGATTCTGAAAAAATGATATTTGTATTCTATTGTTATTTCGTTTCTCGATAACCTCAAAAAATCCATTACTTATTTCACCGCAACAATTAACATTAGTTATAATAAATGAATTATAATACGTACAATATTACATTATTATTCTTTTAAACGAGTTTCGGATGCCTAGGGAACTTCTGGGACCTCGAACCGTAGTAATTATGTTTTAAATCGAATAAGTACAAAAAACAAAAAAAAAAAAAAAAAAAAACACACAAAGAGCCATTTTAGTTTTACAATTATGCGCCGTTTTATAATATAGGTAACATTTTCCGGAGCAATAAACGTGCGTTTAAAACGTTTTACATAGGTAAGTAACAGATCCGAGCGGTTCCCATATTATACATTCTTAAAGAGGTAATTTTTAAAAATTTCCCGGTTCGGTGTAATGCGAAACGCGAACGGGGAAAAAACGTCGTCGGCAGTGGCAATTAGATGAAATTTTAATTAAAAACTTTATACTCGGAATCCTTTTCCGAACGCGATAATAATATTATCACATTGGAATTTTAAATGAATAATACACAGCCAAGACAGACGGCGAGATATTGCAGTGTTCAATACCGCGCACCTTACGGCGTGACTCTTCGCTATTTTTTTTTTTCCCCCGCAAATATTCCATTTTTGATAGGAATCGATTTTTAAATTCCGAGCAGACCGAGCTCGGTCTTGTGGTTTTTTACTATGATGTTTATTTTTTTTATTTTTCTGTAAACAATTTTTCTGCCGGAAGACTTAATCCGATCTATACACTCCTATACTGTTTCCAGTAGGAAATATCGTCTAGTCCAGTGATGGGCAAACTTTTTTAATGGGGGGCCACAAAGTTTAAGAAATTCAAGAGGAGGGCCAGAATTATGGAAAAAATGCATTTTGTGTTTAAGCTTTATTAAATCATATAATAGGCATGCGAGATATGTATATATATATATCAGTACATCATACATATTATTATACGAAAACTAAGATAAGGACGCACCAAACCGAGATCCGGGAAATATAATATTAATATGAACAAAAATAGTAATTGTATACCTATTATCGTAGTACCTACAATAGTACTAGCTACCTACACCACGCTATGAGGGTAAGACCGCGCACAGTCCGAGGCAATCCATTTATATATTTAAAACTATTTCCTTCGATAATTTTCAGAATATTTCGGGAATTTTTTTATACTATACGGGCCATATATTATCCATGTCGATGGACCCTCCACGGGCCGGATTAAACACTTTCGCGGGCCGTACTTTACCCATCACTGGTCTAGTCGGTACTTTAAGAAGAGGTCATTTTTCAATACACCTAATAGTTTTTTAACGGGGCAGAAAAAAAAAACAAAAAAACTACCGACAAACGGCAATAACACGATATCGTCAAACTCGAGTTTTATTATTTTTTTTTTATTTATTTATGTTGATTTCTGGGTTACCGCCATGGCAACAATGAAAAAAAAAACACTACGTCACTTAGAATCGTTTTTCGTTTGCGGTTTATCGTCGCGTTCAGATATAAATTAAATTACTATTTATATACATACTACCTACCCCGACTTCCCACCTACAACAGTGACACACCCATGGTTCGGAGTATGTACGCTTTTTCTATGTACCTACGTTTTCGGCTGGCATTAGTTATTCAAAACTTTTTTCCCCGTCGTTTCCGCGACTAATATTTGATTCAAATACACAGGCCCTTATTGTCGCCCTAATATGAACTCATTGGCTAGAGAGATAGAAACGGAAATGCATCATCGCAGTGCAACGCATATTGTAATTATTAGATTACAGCAAATAATTCCACAGATTTATTCGTTTACATAAAGAGCGCGGGAAACCGCGTCCTGCCGCGAATCGTAATAATACAATATCGCGACGAAAATATGTAAATTTATATAATCGGTTGTTATTCGAATTGAATTCGAGCGACTTACGTTTAGGTTGTTCATTTATACATTTCGGATCTGCACTCCAATAGTAGTACGGTAATTATTCGATAAAACTGTGCGCGTAGCTTCGGTTATGCGCTTCGATTCAATCTAAACCGTAGACAAAATAAAACACGGATGCGAGCTTATCAGCGAAGACAATTGACTAGACTCTTGCTTAGCGTTGTGCAAAAAAATCACATCAAAAAATGCAAACAAACTTGTCACGGGTATAGGGTCGCAAAAACAAAATATAAAGTGGCCTCTCGGTTGGTGATGTCTCGTCCGGGTATAACATAGAACAACTATGATCCGAACACCAATGATTATTATCGAAGCGACAGAAATACTAACTACGTCCAAAGTGTGATTTATAATTTCAATTTGAACCAACTATACGTTTTGTATTTTTTTTAATTTTTTTTTTTTTATAAAATTAGGGTACATATAATTGGAAATATTATTCAAATATTTTTATTTGTTCATACTATTTGTCTCAAATCACTGGTTTTACGAGTAAATACATTCATTCGTACCGATTATTGTCAACGTTGTTTTATGTATGTATTTATAGTCGCTGTATTTCCATTTCGTTGGCTAATTTGTAGATGATTTTCTATAATTTTCAAGGCTTTTAAATTCGGGCTATAATATTATAATACGATACGTTTTTTTTTTTTTTGTATGGTGTTAGGTTACCGGCGTGGTCGTGCAAATTGTTTCATTTGACCACTTTCTGAATAGATCCCGCATTGTAATTACGGTATTTATTTCCGCGATATCTTTTCGCCCATTTTTCGGTGACTTACAGTAAACGCTTTAACCATACGGACGTACAACTCCATTGAAAATTGTTGTTTTCATTATACAGCAAACCGACGAAGAAAACCAAGGATCCAAAGAGCGTCGTCTCTGGCCCTATTTTCAGTGGGAGGGACGACTTTTATGCAATTTTTTTTTCCATGTGGATTTAAAAAAAAAAAAAAAAAAAAAAAAAAAAAAAAAAACACCAATAATGCAGGAAAAAATCAATTTGTTAAATTTCAATTTAAAAGTGATAATAGTATCTCCTTGCTGCAATGCCGCATAAATCGTTTTAATCTACAAATACAATTTGTTTAAATTATGTACCAAGTAACCGAGTAATAAATATCCTATGAAACAAATGTTTTAAAGCGTTTGTGTTCTGCAAACCTATCTAATATTTTCTATGCATTTAACTCTACGTTACGATGTACATACAATGCCAAACCATGTCGGTCTTTGTTGTCCCATTTGACTTTGTAACCAAGTTTTTAGTCTAATAAATCTAGAGCGTTATTATATAAAGCAAATAAAGCAGGAAATCAAATCTAACATTTCAATTAATATATTATTTGCAAATACATGAAGAGCGTTAACTGTTTTCGTTTATTAATTGTAATTGTATTATGAAAATCAAAAACGTATAGTATGTATACTCACAAAAAAAAAAAAAAAAAAAAATAATTTAGTTAATACTGAACGATAACCGCTAATCTCGACTTACGAGGTGTGACAATAAAATAACGAGACTTTTTGAATAAAAGTTGTTTATTTTAAAAATGTTATAATTTAATGATTATCACCTTCAAAGTACCTTCTCTCAGCATCAATACACTGTTGCATACGTCGCTGCCATTCTTGAAAACAGTGTTGCCAATTGCTTTCATTCAGCCCTTTTAGAAGTTCTGCCGTTTTCATTTTTACGTCATCAACTGTTTGAAAATGGGAAAAGAAATAAGAAGGAAATAAGAAGAAGTCACAAGGAGCAAGGTCTGGCGAGTACGGGGGATGTTGAAGTACAGAAATTTTTTTTTCAGTTAAAAAACGTCGAATTGAAAATGCACTGTGAGCTGGAGCATTGTCTTGGTGAAGAACCCAGCCATTTTTCCATAGATCTGGTCGCTTCTTTCTGACACGTTCTCTCAATTTAATTAACACCTCTTTATAATAATATTGATTAATTAATTTTGTCGATTTTTTCAACGTTTTCGTTTGTTGAAGACGTGGTAGGACGTCCAGAACGATCATCGTCTTCGACGTCCTCCCTTCCACTACAAAACCGTTTGTGCCATTCAAAAACACGAGCTCTTGATAAACATTCTTCACCATAAACTTCACATAACATACGAAACGATTCCGCGGCAGTTTTTTTTAATTTAACAAGAAATTTAATGTTAACACATGTTGTTCGATTTTTATATCTAACATTTTTCGGCAGTATAGTCGCACTAATAACAAGGCTACTAACGTATAAGAAAATGAATCGATGCCATCAGTGTTCATAGTACTTTTAGATAAGTGTTTTCTAATCATATTTCAATAATCGTTTTATAGATAACGTTAATAGTTTAGGTTATATTCAAAAAGTCTCGTTATTTTATTGTCACACCTCGTATGCACGATCACGATTACGATAATATTTTCTTAAATTATTGTAATGATGACCGAGTGTGTGTCAGCGTAATAGTTTTCTAGAAATTAAACTGTCGTACGAAACGTTTTTTACTATACTCCCGAGTGCATACGGTAAAATTTTTTGAAAAAAAAAAAAAAAATGTGGCCCAGGAAGGGTTATGGCGGAGGTGATCGCCACTGATTCGCCACTTCGCCATCCTCTCCACTCCCCCCCCCCCAAGAAACACGCCCTCGTGACGGACCGATTGTTATTAACCGTCACGACGAAATCGCTTTCGGCCGATCCCACGAACACTACTCGGTAGTACATAAAAATTATTATTACCGCGGTTGTAGGGGAAAAAAAAAAAAAAAACCTAACTATACCGACCAACCACCACCACCACCGCCAACAACAACCGCTTAATCTTTCGCGGACCGATCATAAAAACCGTTTAAAGACACGCCGCCGCGGCGTTGGCGCACGCTGAGGCCGTCGTGTAATTTTTATTACGTTCTGTTTTTCGCCCCCCCCCTCACTCACTCTCACACTTTCTGTCTGTCTGTTTCTCTGTCTCTTTCTCCCTCTCTTATTCGAAACCGTTCTTACACGCAAACCACGACCCGCTGAAAAACATACACAACAGAGAAATCCAATAAACCTAATAGCTCTGCGGCGCGGCGAGCAAATTTGCTTTTATTTTCCCCCGGTTACAACGCGCGCGCACGTCGTTATATTTCGTTTTGCCCGTCGCCTTTTCGTTTTTTTTCCGGGGTTTTTTTTTTTTTTTTTTTTTTTTAGCCGCTCTGCCCCGGGCAATTATTATTATCTCTCGGGTCCGCCGTAGTTTCGGCACTATTTATCTTATTCAAAAGGTCGTATTGCTGCTGCTGCTGCTCTTGTTGTTGTTGTTGTTGTCGTTTGTTTTCGTTTCCGTTTAACTTAAACGCAAAGACCACTTTTAGCGGACGCCGCCTTCGCTTGACCGATGTGCAGTCGTATATTATAGGTAATCGCCGGCGCTTTTTGGCGCGAAAGAAAAAAAAAAAAAGTTTCCGACCCGGAATCGCACAAGTGTACTACTATGCAGTGTCCGGCCGTACGTCCCCCGAGGAACCGGACCCGGGAACACGGTATAGATGTCGGAAAAAAATATAAAAAAAAAATAAAAAACGATTAGCAATTATATTTCAACCCGGTCGATAGTGATACGAACGTTGAAAAGTGAAAAAAAAATGACGAATATCATCATAAACCGAATCAATTAAATTGAATTACTCATTGCGTTGTAATGATATTGAAATACTCGCGCAGTGCGAGTTATCGTTTATAAGGCCCTCGTACGCACCAAACGATTTTTAAATATTTTTAAATTTATGACATTTTTCGAAAAACGCCAAAAAAAAAATTACGCTATTAAGCACGAAAAAAGGATTTTACAGGATACAGAATTACGAGATATTATTAACTGAAATATTGTACTCTCTCTTGTCTTTCGTATGTTTGCAGCACCACTAATAACAAAATTATTGTATCGGGTGAATTATCGTTTTTCTGACAACCGCTCTCTGTGGTTAGGGCCCCGGATTAAAGAAAAATGCGCCGAGAGACAATGATTTTACCATCGCCCCCCAGTACTATACGTTTTTGCGGAGCTCTGTCCTTATATACACTTAGACGTCACGTATTAATTTACTGTTGATTTATTATTAAATATATAAATTGAATCTTGGTACATATCAATTTGAAAACGTACAATGTACACGAGTCCATGGCATATAGTGCAATTGTGCAAATCGTCCAGAGTTAAATTAACTAAACTAACAACATAAACACACGTCTTGATAATTAAACTTGTACTGATTATCAAATGATACCGAATACTGATTGTTGACTACTGATAAGTGATTATAATTGTTAACCACGGTTGATAACAGTTTTAAACCATATTGTTAACATGCAAATAACGGAGAAGGACACGAATATATTATTGTCTATGCTAAATGCAAACAAGACTACGTTATTAAGCATTCAGGTCAATTTTAAATGAAATTCAATACGTAAACCGTAAAAAAAAAAAAACATTTTGACAGAGATAGGCGCCTTTTAATGTTTAGCACTTGCACTTGCATTATTGTTATAGTAAAAGGACAATTTTCTGAAAATGTCTACAATTTTTTATTTATTTATTTGGTTTACGTTAATAATATATATATTATTTTATTGTGTTACGATAATGCGGGCCTATCTACCCGTATTATGTGAAATTATATACCGCGTCGGTATAATATGCTAATAACGACGATACCGGAGGGCGTTAAGTACCCTTTGGAACCCCTGCCGCCGAACACGCCTGTAACTATATACACGTTAATTCAAATGTTAATCCCAACACATTTGTAATTATTATTAAATGACTACGACGCACGAGAGAAACGTGGCAGTGACGATGTGGTTCTATTAAAAAACAACGAACGAAATTTGCGTTTGAAATATTATAGTTACAACTAAAGAAAAAAATAAAAAAAAAATACCGATTAACGACATTCCACGTGTCAATAACTAATATTACAATTCATAACACTGTAGTGTTAGATATCATATCTGCAATAATTTTCTGCGATAGTTTATTTTATTGAACCCCGTGTATTCTTATATATTCTTTGAAATTCGCAAACGGATATTGCTCTTGAATATTTCAGAACAAAGCCGAATGTTAAAAAAAACCCACGAATACGGTAGATTCGCGTGTAAAGCTTTGTGGAAATTCGTGTGTATTGTACGTTCCGTACGGTTTATCGCGAAATATTATCCAGGTATGTTATCTCGATTCTGTGGCAGGATATTCCGAATTGATATCGGGCAATCTTTGGGGGAAGGGTTCGTTCAGAACCCGTGTACCCGTGCCGATGATATTGTTTGTCGCGGGCAATTTTTTATATTTTTGTCATTTGGAAAAAACTGTGCTTCGGTTAGAGTGCCCGCCGGGTAAAAAAAAAAAAAAAAAAAAAACCTTTGGAGCAGACGTAGTCACGAGAATTACGTTAGCACCGGCCGGCATTTAAAATTAAAATATATTCGCGTTTTGATGGTAAATGTTTTAAGCCCGACGTGATACGATTAGACCCTATACAGATCAGGAGTTCCGTCGGCGAACTTTTAGTAACAGCCCGACCCGGCCGACCCGGCCGTCCGCGCGGTTATCGTTAGTCCGTTTCCGCGGGCACCTTCATAAAAACTTCACGATTCCGCTCGCGAATACGCACGCCAAACATATAATATATATAGCGATCGTGCGCGCGACGTTCGCCTTTTATTATTTCCTCGGAGCAACATAAATATTCCACGGGAGATCGGGATAAAAAAAAAAAAAAAAAAAAAAAAAAAAGAAGAAGAAAAAAAAAAAATGTTTTCGATCCGCGCGCGCAATGTCTGCCCTCTAAAGTTTTTACGATTCCAACAGGAGGCGCAGTCGGACGGCCGACCGCATCGTATACGAGAATAATCAAAACGATAATATCGTATTGTGTGTACGTTTCCCGTATTATTCCCCGGGAGCCTGAGGGCCGTTACACGGGTTAAAGTGGGAATTGCGGGTGGGTGGGTAGGTGGAGTTGGTGCGAGGAGACGCGAGGGGCCTCGGTCCCTTCCCGCATTCCTTACCGCCGACTGCGCTTAAAAAAATAGCCGTCTCTTCTTTAACACGTCCTTCGGAGGAGGTACGCCGAATCCTCTCTATACGTTGAAACAAAAATCGTTTTTACTCCGTTGAAAATAATTATTCATTTTCGATATAACCGTTTTGTTAAATATACTTTTTCAGTTTGATAATAAATATATATATATATATGTATTGTTTTAGTGGTTTGAATTAGAAATTACTTAAGTTGTTGTCGTTATTTTTTCTGTTTCATCCGCATACAATAATACGTAAGACAATAATTGTGAACGAAATGATATCGATGCCATAACGAAACCACTAGAAGCAGTAATCGGCGTTATCGCTTTTCAAATGTTTAAAAATGAAAAATTACTATTACGTTTGGTTACAATGAAGTGCTAAAAAGGAGAATATTATTAATGTTACTATTATATTGGTATTGTTTATATCAAAGAAAAGAATGTTATTATTCGAGCGGAGCGATAAAGGGTATTTTTTGTTTTATTTTTTTTCTCTTTTTTTTTTTTTTTTTTTTTTTGCTTTCGCCAACTAATGAATAACCTCCGTTAATGATTCCTTAATGATTTGTCGTTCGGGACAACACTGCGCGGAACGTTCAAAATAAAATAGGGGTCACAGCAGTACCCTTAGCCATTTCGTGCCACTTTAAGCCTCGGGCCATTACGGTGCCCTCGCGTCATTATAGATCTTGTGGTACGAGCGGTAGATGTTGGTGGGGTTGGCGGTTAGTGTTATGTCACTCCCTCCGCCATTGTCTAAAAAAATACAACAACTATTATGTATACGAGTATTTGTTTAGTGCGGTTTAATGCGGAAATTATATACTTCGGCAAAGTTTCTACCCTTGATTTATTGAATATAAAGGCGGCATTTTTCGATCCGGCCTTAAAATTCCTGCACTGCCCTGGGTTAGCTATTGGAAAAGATACTGTAACCCTCACCTACCGCCCGCCCGTCCACCAAATACCATTGAATAATCCCGGGCACGCCACTGTATAGATCAAGCTCCGCACAATGCATATACTGGAATAACATTATAATTTTTGCGCGCGCGTAATTGTTTAAATGTTTTAGATTCCGGGAGTATACAAAAAATATTCTAAAATTTGTCTAGAACAAATTTAAAATAAAACACAACATACAAATTATACGAGTTTATATACACCACGGTTTCGGATAGAATACATAGCACATTATGAAATATTGAGAAAAAAAAAAAAACGCCGGCAGGAATGAGCGACAATATCTCGAACGCGAATTTTTTAATTAAAATATATCCATTTATTATATAGGACTCGTTGTACTTGAATTTCCAAACTGTTTTTGTTTTTTGTCGATTTCTTGGTTCCTTAATAGTAGTAGAAAAAAAAAAAAGAAGCTATTTTTAGTTAGTTAAACGAGTACCACTTTCCCGACTTCCCGACTACGACAGTGGCCCACCTATGGTGTGAAGTATGTCCCCGCCGACTTTTTCCGACATTTTTTTTATAAAACAATAATAATTTATTATTATTTACATTTAAAAAATACATATTATGAACTGTCGAGTCACAAACGCATATCCAATCGTACACGAATCCGAGTCATAAATCATTTGTCGGTATATTATTGTTATTATTATTTATTTATT
This sequence comes from Tuberolachnus salignus, assembly GCA_956483605.1. Lineage (NCBI taxonomy): Eukaryota > Metazoa > Arthropoda > Insecta > Hemiptera > Aphididae > Tuberolachnus > Tuberolachnus salignus. Next base: position 32,556,008 of record OY101430.1, on the reverse strand, counting down.
TATTTTTTTCTGTAATGTTCAACGATATGAATCTCGAGCGAAATCTTCGATGTACAACATTTATGTAAATCTATTGAACGGACGACATAATAATATTTTATTCGATGGCCAATTGTTATAACGATAAAAACGTTTTTATTACAATTTTGTAAAATTAATTTTTATAATAAAACCAATTTTTTTTTTTTATCTTACACTAAGACTGGCATAATTAAATTAAAAATCTATTATTATAATATAAATATTTTCCCGGATTAATTTTTCCAAGACTGCTGCAGGTTGCAGCGTGCCTCATCATTTGAAATTGAAAAAAATAAAATTAAATAAATCTATCGACCGAAAGAATTTTTTTTTATGTCATAACTATAATATTATTAATTTTCCACGTTTTTGCGTTATTATAAAACAGTTTTTCTTCCTTTTTTTTTTTTTTTCTTTTTTTTTTTTTTTATTAATATTTTAATTATTATCGTTGTTATTATTTTAAATCGTTTTCATTACTATGGAAATATTTATTTTGTCAAAACGTAGTAGGATAGAGACAAAAATATATAGTTACCAAAACAGAAAAAAAAAATAATCTATTATATAAAAGTGCATATAATTTTCGTTAAAACTAACATTATTATAATTTGTATTAAAGCAAAATTTTACGAGGAAAAATAGTGTGATTTTTTTTAACGGCACATAGTTTTAGTAAATTTAATTAAACTTTTAAATTGATTAGGTTTTTTAATCACATTTACCTATACAACAGATTATATTGGTTATCGTCATAATTATAAATATTTATAATGAACCATCGTGCACTCCTCGGCTAGAACACCGTGACGGGGAAGTAAAGAATTAAAATTACACAGTCATTCAATGCACGGTCCAATTTTACTCGATAAGGTTGGGATTAAAAAGTTTTCTTATAAAAAAAATTTGATATATCGCTAAAGAGGGATTGTGCTTATAATAATTTAAATATAATAATAACCGGTGAATTTCCATAACGTATTTTGTATTTATGGTGTTTATAATTTCCGATTTGGCCGATTTGTTGTGTTTGTAATTGTCAGGACGAGGTTTGTATGAAAGAAAATTATTAGAAAATCCGCCGGAAAAGTCAGAAATTTCGATGGTATAAAAATATAAAAATTTCAAGATAGAATGAAAAACTATGATTTATAATAGACATCAAATAATATAAATAACTATACAAAATAAAACGGTTAGTTTGGTTATCATGCTAACCAAAACGTTACTCTACATCGGTAATCCTCCTCCACGAAATATACAAACAAAAGTAGTGATCAATTTAGTTTAGACTCTCGAATTGAAGTGAAGCAATTTCAGTCGGATTATTACATACGTAGACCGGGCAGTCTACCAAAATATCCCAACGAAGAAAACGAAGAACCACCGCCGAAGATTATCCCGGAGTACCAAAAAACGGATGCCTTTGGCAGGACATATATAGTTCATCCGAATAACAGTGAATGTTTTTTACTTAAGATTGTTACTCCACGTCATGAACCGTCCGATATGAGGCTGAGGAAACGATCTTGATCCTTAGAATACCAATGGGCATTGGGGAATGGTATTAACCAATCTAGTTCAGAGATTCCAGTTTAGACGTCTCCAACGTCCCGTATAATTATGCTTTTCAATGACCATAGGTGAAACACAGGGCCAAACATTAAACGTTGCAGGTTTAGACCGAACTGTCCAATGTTTTTTCCACGGTAAATTGTACGTGGCTCTGTCACGAGTCTCATGCAAACAAAATCTATTTGTGTAGGTTTCAGAAATATTTAATGCGTTAGGCCAACTGAAACGTAGAACATAAAATTAAAAAGTAATATGGAATTAAAAAAAAAAAAAAAAAAAAACATTTGATTAGATTTAGACCGAAAAAAAAACACACATCATAATAAAAACAATACATTCCACACTTTGATGTGAATTTAAAAAAAAAATGATTTGCGGGTTAGGTAGACGATTCTTGATAACCAACAAACTAGACCCGAGTAAGGCCTGATGATGGCGACTAGTAATATAATATAATAATATTTAACAAAATGTTATAAAATGTAGTTTTTTTTTTTTATAGTAATTTATATATTACAAAGTCTATGTGTCTGACGGGTCGACATTATAATTCGTTGCACAGTGAACACAAAACTGATACCTAGGAGGTAGTAGGCACTGAACGTTTCGTTCAAAACTACGTAGTTTATCGTAGTATTAATCGGCAAAATGCCGATAAGAAATAGACAATTGTCGTGTAGGTCCGACAAACCGTTTAGAAATAACGAATAAATACAATACCGTTATCGTATTTCGGGAGAAACCGACACATTATGGTCAATGTTGGTCGATAAGTTACCGCAGTTTACAACCGTTGTACCGCTGATTATAGAAAATGCCAACAGAATTCGTATTCGCCCGATTGTAATATATTAAAATATATTATTTACCGATATAAACAAAGATGAAGAAGAGTATTGGCCTTAATACTATCCCTATCAACAAAATCTCCTTTCCTTCTTCTGCCCCTTGGAATTGGTCCCCAGAAGTCAATACCCAACTTCTTAAGTATAGCAGAAAATCGTCTGATAACTTCATCATCATATCCAACTTTCACGCGATAATAGAACAACAATACAAAGACCACACACTGATTTACACAGACATATCCAAAAACACAACCGGAACGGGTTTCGCATTAGTAGTGGAGCCAATAGTCAAAACCTATTAACTCCTTCCTTTTACCAGCATCTAAAAAGCGAAAACAATATGCATTCTATGAGGCAGCACAATACTCTACCCCATCTAACAATGTACCTACACTAATAATCAGTGACTCTCTCAGTGACCTAACCGCATTCCACGCCCAACACCCGATAAGTGAACTGGTACAACACATACAAGAAATCATCTTCTCTTCCAGAAATCGAATACAATTCATGTGGGTCCCATCACATGTTGGAATTCCAGGGAACGAAAAAGCAGACGAAATGGCAAACGTTGCAGCTACAGGCTCTAAAACTAACATCACTTACAAAGTAAGCAAATTACCAACCGCCGATTTATTACACGAAGCTATAAAACAAATTATAAAAACACGGCAAAACCAATGGGACTCCATCTCACCTGATGACAATAAGTTAAGCAACATTAAAAAAACAATTTCCAAATGGCCTCACCCAAACAACTCTGCCAGAGAGAACAAGCGGTCGTTAACAGAACCAGAATAGGTCACTCCCATCTTACACACTCATACCTCATCACCGAGGAACCCAAAGCCTTTGTGTGACCTATGCAAAGTTCCTATCTCAATCACACACATCATCACCATCGACTGCCACAAATATTCCACAGCACGCCACCTTCTCAATAAATCCATCATCGACAGAAGAAGCCCTCAATCAGAGCAACACTCACAATATTTTCAAATTCTTCAAACACATAGATTTAGATAAAAACTTGTAAATTTTAAACCATGATGTATCATATAAAATCAACATTAGCACTGTATAAATTACGTCACAATATGTAACCCCTCTCCTCATTAGGCTAATAATCTTTGTAATCGAAGCCTGTATATTTATTAAAAAAAAAAAAAAAAAAATTATAGTTTCGTAAATTCAATCAATTAACTATAAGGAAGATTTCGAGCTTTGCTACGGGTTATAACTTATATCGTTGATTGAATATATATAAAAAAAAAGTCGATGGGTGTTGGACAATTTGACTACGTAATTGAAATAAAATTGTTACGTCGCCAACGGTGTATACAATATTGTATATACTGCAGTTACTACTGCAGTGGTGTATACGGTATACAAGACTGTATGTAAAAAAAAAAAAAAAAAAAAACGTTTGTTTATTTTATTACATTGTGATTTGATTTTTTATTTTTTTTTCTTGTTACAGTCTTGTAAAAAGTATTAGAAATTCTTTTAAAATACATAGGCCACTAACAATGTAGGCTATACAGAGGAATTCAATTCGTATCCAGTACGCAACGATAAAGTTTTGCTAACGAAAAACGATTCTGGGGCGTAGTTCAGTTAATAATTTTTTCTTTTTTAAATCACGCGATTTACACGACTTTCATCGGTATTTTAATTTTCAAAGATTATAAATACTAATTGTTGCGTTACCGCTAGAGTTTTCTTTTTTTGCTCCTTTTCACCATTAGCGCGTTCGCGGGCAGGGGGTAAATTTGAGTAGCCTTTATGTAGACCGTGACTATAAAAAAAAAAAAAAAAAAAAATTAAATTATGAAAAGTGCAAACAGTACGGTAGTGTCTATAAAACATATATGAAATAGACCGTGTCGCGAATTACAATTTTTAAATCGAAAAACGACACTCTCCAAAAGTCACCAAACGGATGCAAAATTCAACGTAAAATATCAACAAAAAAAAAATATAGTAAAACGAGAATTTTAAAATATTATTTCACCGTAATCTTAATACTACCGTATTCGATTGAAATACAATCTGCCGGGTGTATTTGCATACTCGTTTCGATTTTAACGAACGACCAATTGTTCGATACGTCAAAATATGGCGGTCGGATTTATTATTGCGTACGAAGAACCGGCGAAATAGAATCCGCGATGGACTTGGCACGTAATTAACGGGATTTTACACCCCCCTCGGGCGTACGGCAGACAGGCCGTCCGTTACCCTGCACCGCGGCGGAAATCAATTTTTTTTCTATCACATAAATACTTATAGTGCCTATACAGACAATTCTTCTCGCCGGTCTCGATAAAACAATATTCGCGTTTTTCCTTCTCGCACCATATCTACCAGTATAAATATATATACATATTGGCACGAAACTAGTTTTTTTTTTACCGACCGAGGAGCCGGACATCTTTAATTAACTGCACAGCGGGATTTTAATTATTTCGTTTAATCCGTCACTACGAGAAACCCACCTTTACTATCTTTGGCCGGTCAGAATATATAAAACGTGTGCCCCATTGCCGTTTCTCATTCGCGTTTCTTTAGAGCATAATAAAATAATATAAAGACGGGGAGTTTCGAGTTTTTTTTTTTTGTTATTCTTATATACACATCAAACGGACAACGGATAAACAAGGGAAATCAAGGCGTTTTGCACCGTCGCGGTCGTCATCGGAGCCGGACGGGCCCAACGTGCGGTCGGGTTTAGTTCGACGGGCCGCCAGGATTTTAATAATTTGGCCACTGAGCCGAAACGTCGGTATATTTATCGTTTTCGTTTAATTTTACAATTGGAATTGAATTGGCTGAACCGGGCTTACAAATGTATATTTTAAATACCGGGCCTGTAAAAATATCGAGCACGGCTGACTGGAACCGCTCGATCCGGTCCGGATCGTCATCGAAAAACAGCACACGAATATTACCTGCACACCTTACAGGAACATGATTTTTCATCGAAATTCTTCGCGTGTTTTTTTTTCCTTCCGATTCGTACAAATGTCAAAATTACAAAATCATTGTTTCGGGGTTTTGGTTTTCAACGTGCGTGCACGAGTTAACAGACGCGAAAAAAAAAAAAAAAAAAAAAAAAAACGACGAATAAATAATATTTATTATGCACATTTCATCGCGCGGACGAGTACGATGACGGTGATTTTCTCGATATGTATATAATTAAATAATTTGTCGAATATGAATAGTACATGAGCCGTACCTCGGGGAGCTCGCATAACTATCATTCAGTCGACAAATATCCGACTAAACCACGGGGCCTGTACGTATAGTGTATAATAATCAATGGTGTGATACTGTGTTCATCTGGAAAAAAAAAAAAAAAAAAATGTAAACGAAACAGATTTCCTTCCGACTACATTCGCCGTACGGTTTGTACGTACGACATTCAAATTGTTTATTGTGTTTTTAAACGTGTACACGTATCCTTGCGGTTTTTAATCTCCGACCACATTTTCCTTGGACTGCCCGAAATCTGCCCGCTTGATTGTCCATCAATCGTCCCGGCATCGAGCGCCCGTCGACATAAAATAAAGATACGATACTGCGATTATAAAGCTAATACGAATTCTCGGACGTGCGTATACAGAAAATCAGAAAAGGATTACCGGCACCAAAGTATAATCGCGCAATATTTATACCCGACGTGAAATATTGTTATAATTTTTCAAATAAGATTTATCGACAGGCGACTTATCTTCGTTTTATTGCGCCTCTAATCATACTACCGGCGTATACGTATAAATACCAGCTCGGTTCTATTATACATCGTTTGCGTGGCTCGCGACGGATTATATAGTTTCGGAAAAAAAATTGTTGTGGTGACTGATTGCAAAAAGTTTTCAAGATGGTTTGTTTTTTTCACAAATAATCTCTATTACGGATGCGCAGCAATCGGAAGCAATAAGAGAAAAATAGCTTCTTATTTTTTTTTTTTTTTTTATGATAAACCAAAGATGAGATTAAACTGATGGGACGGCCGCTACGAAAGAAGTTATTCCTTTCCGTTCATTGACTCCCGGAAATATAATAACTAATACTATTAGTGATGGTATTGACGTTTCGTGTAATTACCATTATTCATAGAGTTCTACCTTCTTTTTTTTTTTACAGTGTGACAAGTTCGACAAGAATCCAGTAACTACCGAACCTATATACTGAATCTAAACTCAACGGGGATATCAATATTTCTCTTGAACAATTGTGCGGAACACGCACAAAGCTGTTTGTTTTTCGACCGATAAAACTATAGATCGGTACTATTTATTTTAGTTCTAACTTTTAAATAAGTAAAACAAATTCTAATTCAGTTCCTATTGGTCAAAAATATCGTCGTCGTAACACAAATTAAAAATATTCAACGATTGTTTTTGGACTTGATTCGGAAATGAGTTGTTATGAACGCAAAACGATTATTTTGAACCGTTTCAACTTTTTAATAAAAATAGAAAAAAAAAAAAGATGATTAAAATAACAAATAAGAAAATGTAATTGAGTTTACAATATTTAAAGGTAACCGCGTATCGGGTATTGCCCAATCTTTCTAAACTCTTTGAATTATTACGTTTTTCCATCCAACAGTAAGTCTAATATTTCGTCTTTATTTATTCAACGTTGCGCAAAGTTATTACGCTGAATACTTTACTAGACCAATATAATATGAAGTGCTATTATTTCAGAATGTGAACACGAACCGTCCAAATGAAGCTTCGACAATTTATTAATTTCACTATCTTGTACCGTTTAAAATATTTAAATAACCGACCCGCAGTGCACTTTATATACATTTTATATTTTAAAATTTAAATTCAAAAGCGACAACTTTGAACCTTTGTGACTCGAATATTGTCAAAAGTTAGCCACGCATATCATTATTTTCGGAATAAAATCAACCGAGGAACGTTAAAAATGATCACAGGATATTTTATTAATTTTCCGGAGTAGAAGCGACTGTACTATTTAATGTGCAGTATATATATATATATATATATATATATATATATATATATACCTATGTACGTTTAAATTTTAGCAAACGGGCCATCATCAATGTGTTTCTTTTACGGCAAACTTTCCACATAAATTAAAATATAAGAACTCATTAAGTTGACGGCATACGGATTATGGTTTATTAAAAATGCATAGCTTCGGTGAATATAGTTTCTTTATAATTTTATTTTTCGGCGTTAAAAACTATTTAATGACGCACGGACCCGAACCATCTGGGTTTTGAGGCGAGGATGCGGACGCGCGCAAAATCATTTTTCGATAAAATACAAAACTTTTTAATAGCACTAAATTATTGGAATCTAGTTTTTATACTTTTCTCGGCGTGTACAGTAGAAAAAAAAAAAGAGTTTCAAACGAAATTAATGTCGTGTTTCGCCGGTCAAAGTTATAATAATGCAGTTATTATAATATACGACCAAAAAAAAAAAAAAAACCGTGTCGTAATCGCATTAAATATTTGAATATCAGAGACGTGCCATAAAATAATATAATACAGGGTTCGATTAACTGTAGACATAATCTCGGAAACTATTTTTTAATTTTTTTTTCGTTGACAATTTATAAGAAACATGCAGCTCTAAAATGTTTCATTACCGATAATGTTTGTCATCCTTATTTTTGAGGGTGAAACTTTTGGTTTTGAAATAGAAACTTATATTACAAACTTATTTTAACTAAAAACTTAACTTTAAAACTTCATCTATTTATGAAAATATTTGAAGTTTATTTGAAAATCAAAAGTGGTTTCATTCCCAAAAATAAGGATGAAAAACAATAACGGTAATATACCATTTTAGAGCTGCTTATTTCTTATCAACAAAAAAAAAAAAAACAACATATTTTCTGAGATAATTAGTGTCTAGTTGATCACCCTGTATAGTGAATTTTGTCACTTTGGAGTAAATTAAATTTTCTAAAACATTAAACATTTACTAAAAATAATTATTTTACGTTTTCTGTTTACATTCATGGTGAACGTTTACAAATTATAACGAAACGCGGAAAAGTTATTTTGTAGAGTTTTTTCATTATTGATTTAATTCACCAGTATTACATTACATCGTGATTTCAGTAAATGATCATGGTTTTAACCTCACTCCCACCCTTTGCTTCCTCGAGAAAATTGTGAAAACTCGCTACGAATCCATTAAACTCCTTGGCTTCATATAGCGCACCTCTCAACAGTTTCGTCTTCTTTTTCCTCTCGAAACTCTCATTTGCTCTCTTGTACGTCCCATCCTTGATTATATCGGGACTCCTTATTTTTCGGCGACAGTACGATAGTTGACCTTGTCCAAAGAAAGTCCCTCAATCTTGTGGTCTGTAGTCTCAGTATTGCCCATCCTTCTCACAATATTACTCTTCCATTTTTTTTTTTACCAATTTGGCCCATCCAGTCTCATTGACTCCATAATTACGCTTTATGTACATAACCGGTGCACGAATTGGAAAAAATAAAAGGAGATGGTCTATAAGACTTAAAACAAAATGAGTGTTCCTTGAAATTATTGAATTAAACCTAACTAGTGACCCCCAACCCCTCCATATAACACTTTCCAGGCATAATTATTTACAACAAATTACACGACTAATAATGCACCTGCAACGTTAGGTTTTGTTTGCATATGTATTTACTTTATTTATAAAAAGTCGTTTGTTATTTTCGTAAAAAAAAAAAATATGATATTTAGATTTTGGTTAGATTAAAACGTGTAGAGCCGGGTGCAATAATGTAGTTACCTCGGTACAACAATAAATAATTATTGGCCTCATTAGAAATAAAAAGTAGAGCCGAAAGAGCTACAGTATTATTTCGAAAAGTGTCGAAAGTATTCAAGTGCCATTGTTAATGTGTTATGTTTTCTCTGTATTACTATATGGAGTCGAAACATGGACACTTACCAAGTTCACATGCAAGAAAATCGAAGCTTTTGACATGTTTCTGTATAGGCGTGTGCTAAAAATTGCACGGACAGATCGTATTACTCTAATCGAAGCGTAGCGTAAAGCATGGAATAAGAGAAGAAATTTTTAACAACAATAAAAGCTCGGAAACTAGAATACATGGGACATATCATAAGGAATAGCCAACTATACAAAATACTCCAGCTTATATTACAATGAAAGGTCGAGGAAAAAAGAAGATGACTATCTTGGTTGAAGAATCTCCGCGAATGGTATAGTAAACCATCAAACGATCGGTTATTTCGAGCGTCACTTGACAGGAACATCATAGCTAATACGATATCCAACATCCGAAACGGACAGGAACTCTTAGAAGACGAAGATTTTGGTTAAACAACTTATTTTGTTGTATTACAGAGCAAAAGTACTATACAGATAATAATAATAATTTATGACTGAGCTATAAATATTAAATTCTAGAAAAGGATATTTGCAATATATACGTGTTTTTATTTTAAAACATATCGTTATTTGTAAAAAAGATACGTACACCGTCGCAATAGGAATAATTAGTAAGGGGACGCATTAAAAAAAAAAAAGTAGAGGAGCTCCGTCCTACTGCACACTCCTTTTTTTCTGGCAAAATTGATTCTCCTACCTCGCAGCCACGACTTTTTTTTTTTTTTTATAAAGCATATTGTTTTTTGTTTGGTTGATATTATTATTATTCATTAAACGTGTTTTTTTTTTGTTTTTTTTTTTTTTAAATACCCGTATTATTGATTTTTAGCGCACACGCTTGGAATACAAATTGAATTCGACCGGTTATGATATTTGGAAGTTTATAATTGTTTTTTTTTTTTTTTTTTTTTTTTTGTGGCGGTGGGCGGGCTGGGCAACCACTACCACCAACTTATCACCAGTAAAATATTATGCGAAAACGGAAACGGAAATATCGTCGTCGCCCGACTGCAGTCGAACAGGAACGGCGGAAGTCGATCAAGCGCGCCACGCAATATTATTATGACGCCGGGGACTTGCGAACTACAACTACAGAAAACGGCGCGTCATACAGGCCGACAATTTATTCCGTTAAATACTAGGATTATCGGTGGTTACTCGGTTCAACGAAATTTTTGTATTTTTTTTTCGAGAGATTGCGGATTTACTATTTTTTTTTTGCAAAACACTACCCCCGTACCTATATATAGTATCGACTATTGACTTTCAAACAGCAGCCCATAATTGGCGGCTTGCCCCCGGCCCACCAATACAATATATCGTATCGAAACCGAGGTCAGTACGGTCCGGTTGCCATTCGAAAATCAAATCGGTCGACGGCGTGACGTGTAACGGCAAATGAGAAATACAACAGAAATCGGATTTACTCAAAATCTCCGTAGACGTATCTCCGCCAGTTCGTATGACCGCCCTGTTTTATTATTCCCTCCCCCCCGGAACGACAACGGACGTATCGAAAAGAATATAGAATAATAATATTTCGCTTTTAATAAGTTGCGTATTTTTTCGTCTTCTTCCTTTTTTTTTTTACAGTCATTGTTGTTTACAGAAGTCGCGGGTGTTTTCGGAATGCCGTGCACACGAACGAATGAATATATAGTGCCGTTGAATTTGCATCTTGCTCGCGGAAAACAAAAAAAAAATAATAATATTCTCGGTGTATACGCGATTATTAAAAAATATATATTATCATTTTGCAATTATCGGCTCGTATTCTCGTCGCGAGGGAGACTACCTGTATATATATATATATATAATATAAATTTTCATTTTTTTTCTTCCCATTTCTGTTTGTTATGGAAATGATATTATATTATATTTTTGTGCCCGCAGACTCGGCGATGGTCTATGCGCATAATATTACCGCAATGAATAAAACAAATTATAACATTTCTCGGCTATCGTGAAAATAATATACGCGTACCTATTCATTATTATTATCGTATAAAAAAAAAACGCCGGACTTATTAAAAATAATACGGGGGCACGAATTTCCATAGACTACGTATATGAATTATTTATGTAGGTGCCGTTGGTGCGCAGTTGTAATGTTCTGAAGTGGTCGCCGTTTAAACGGTCAATCGGTTCGATAAACGATGAAGTTTATTTAAAAAAAAAAAAAAAAAATTAAAAACAAAATCGTTCCAATATTAATACGATAAAAAAAAAAAAAAAAAATGTAAATTTGTATACATTTATTTTCTTGTAAATTTATTTCGGTTTTTATTATTATTATTATTATTACGGCTATGCATTTGTATCAATTGCCTTTTTTTTATTACTAGGTTATTGTAGGATAGTTTTTTAAACGCAAAGTTCGAATAATTAACTCAGTTTTGAAACATATTTTTTTTGTTGATAATTTCGATTTTTTAGTTCTTTTTCCTTTTTTTTTTTTTTTTCTTTTTTTATTGTGGTCATTCCTTTTTAAATGGAAAATAACTACCATTTTTTTTTATTTGCTTTGTTTTTGTTGTAAACTTATTAATACGAAAAAAAGTATACATTATTCCAAAATATTTTTATATACATAGTATATACTCTATACAGTTTATTAATAAAATTTAATTTTACTGCATTTCGATGCTTTTTTTTTTATGACTTTTTAAGTACTCGTAGCTACTTTTTGGAGGTGTTATGTGGTTTTTTTTTTTTTTTTTTACAGGGTTTAGTGTTTAAAACTTATGGCCCTATAGTTTATTATTTATCATTATCGTCACCGCCATTACTGCGGTAATATGGTCGGGGGTAATAGGCCGAGAAAAATGAAATAAAGCGCCAACAGAAAGTCCGAGGTTGACACAAACTACAAAGTAAACGGATTCTCTTGACACCGTTTCCTTTACACTTTACCAGGCTTAGGACTGGCCAAATATTTTATTTTATTTTATTATTATGCGCCTTGTTGTTTACGATCAACTATACCGAATTTAATTTGTATTTAGGATGATCAGGCATCTCTCGAACAAATTATGACGTTCGGGTTTATTGGCGGATTGCGCAGCATTTACCTATGCTCGCACCTTCATGCTTTGCACACAGTCAACGGAATGAAATTAACGAGAGGAAAACTGTCGCGGGCCAAGTCGGATGATTTTATTCAGATATGACAAATCGAAATAATCTTAAATTATCATAAATTGACGAATAGAATCGATCACTGTCCGCACAATAATAAAATGTACAAATAATAATCAAAAAAAAAAAAAAAATTGACGTACACTTAAATCGAAACTATTGAAACACGTCGTTTAATAAATTTCAAACGTATAGGGTATCCGTAGGTATTTTTTCAATTCATTTTGATCAGTTATTTTGGCCCGGCAAAGTGTTGAGGAAAAGTTGTCGGGAGAAATCCGTATTATTTGTACTTTGTTTAATCTACCGTGTGTTTTTTTTTTTTTAAATTTTTTTTTAGCCTGATTTTGTCGGCAAATCCGTCGGCGGCGGAGAGACATCGACACCGGTCGGGTGTAACATAATGTGTAATATTTTAATATCGATCGTAGTCGGTATAAATATACGGTATAGAATTTGTGTGTGCTTGGTGCGGTATTATTTTTTTTCGTGCACGTAATACTACTGCGACAGACAACAACCGCACGAGGTGCATTATTATTGTTATTAAACTCACCTAACGAAATTATTCCCCGACGAAAACGGCGAGACGATATTCCGTATACATCTGCAGACGAAACAAATAAAACGTACATTATTTTTACGACTCGGTCGCGCGTAGGTAGGTGGTTTTGTTGTGTACGCGATCGACCTTTTCGATAACGAATACAATTTATATCCAATTCTAGGCCCACATTAACATTCAATATACATACATAGGCGGAGAGCAGAACGACGATTATATAAACGCAGTCGGAAATGACTGCCGATAAAAAAAAAAATAACAATAATAATACAAATAAAACACCGGGTAACTTAGTTGTCTTATTTTACGGTGTGTGTGTGTGTGTATATATGTACGTAGTTTTAAAAATATTGTAAAAGTACCGCAATCCGATTAATTGGACAAAATAACGACTAGGGTTCGGGATTTATATGCATTATTAAACAAATATCTTAATACAAAATAAAAAAAAAAAAATTATTACCGAATTGAAAACATTATGGAATCGAACCTTTCTCTGGATTTGATTGCAATGATAGACTATATAACATACTCAAATTGTCCAAGTTAAATCCTTTACGGTTTAGTCGTAACACCGATTTGTACCAACTGAAGGAACGCTCAACATCAACAGATGCAATGGGTACAAATTTTGTATTTTCAATGTCCAGACGAGTGTACAATGCCTGCAATAATATCCTATCTCTGGTTAATTTTAGGCGGTTTAAACCAGGGTTTTTATTTAACGTTACATTTTTTCGTTTAACGCCACTCCCAATGGCCCTTGTACTCGTTCTATACATTTTACAGTTTATTTTATGAGTACTAATCTTGGAACTAAAGTCATTTTTACGTGTGTTAGGTTATTTTATTGTATCCTACGAAAATCCAAAACTGACAGGTATATAAATTAAATTATATTTTACGCCATATTTGCTTAATATTTAGTGCTCGCTTTTTGAATAGAAACTGCTGAAGTAGGATCGAATGCCGACATGTTTTCCTTTATTTTTTCAAAGTTTTCGCAATGGTATTTGAACTGCATTCAACCTCAACAAATTGATTAAATATGTAAGAAAGAAAAAAAAAAATGGAATTATTGAGAATTATGTAAAAACATGTATTTATGGCAAAATATGTAAAATCAATTATAGTTCATTTTTTTTGTAAACCACCTGAAACGAACCTTATCACATGCTTAAATAAATTTATCAAGTCGCAGTAAAAATATATTTTTATATATAAATCCGAGCCTCAATAATGACGCATATAGTTCCACGACTACAGGCTAATTAAATATTAAGTAAATTCCCCATATATATATTTTGGAATTCGAATATAATATTACATTAAATTTACTAAGTGATCGTTTTATATCAATAAGTCAAAGTGATATTAAAAAAAAAAAAAAAAACATTTTAATTTTTCATACGAAATAAGAACATTTTTAAAAAATGTCAGACCACAACTTCCAGTCCTCGGGGCTAATTGCTCCGTCTGTTTGTATAAGTTTATGCTGACCGATTATACAGTTTTAGTTTCAGGCCTCAACAGATATTTAAGTGTTTGCGGTCCTGGAACTACGCCGTTTTTGAATAACAACAAACTTACTATCGATTGCTTTTATTACACAAATATATTGTATTAATTATTTTACCTATCCGTTCAAGACGTCTGGTTTTGTCGGTTGATATTGATAGATTATTATTATTAGAGCAAAAAATTATATGTCTTAAAAAATGACGAAAATATGATCTAAAAAATATATATTTAAAATATGTAAAATAAAATAACATACGCAGATTCGTTAGGTCATTAAACAAATTTTGGTACACATGGATCACCGTTGCTCTAAGGCAGTGGTTCTCAACCAGGGTGACATGTCACCCTTGGGTGACATGGATCCAATGTAGGGGTGACAAGAAAATCTTGGAAAAAGTTTAAAAATTTATTATTTTTCTGCGTACTGTATTTTTTATAGGGCTTGTATTTTATATTATTATTATTTTGATGTTAGGGAGACGTAGTGTTGGGTTATCGTAGATGAGGGTGACATGAATCCAAAAAGGTTGAGAACCACTGCTCTAAGGTGTCTCTAAGGTAATGCTACTGTCGCGAACCAACAAAACTTGTATTTTCATAAAACCGAAAAACTCAAATATTTCAACTAGTTATAAATAACTCAAAAAACCATAAGGATATTTCGAAAATTTTACCACGTTTAGAAAATTCTAATATAAAATATTCTGTATGTATTAGAGTACACTTGGATTAGGACGGTATTAAATAATAATACAAATAAAAAAAAAAAATCCCGCACACCGACCGCTCGTTATCTTAATAATATTATTATCGTGAGGTCAGCTGCAAGCACCGGATTTCTCTTGTAACCCTCGGGGAATCGCAGTCTCGTGTTGCAGAAATCGACTATATCTAGTACACTAATTCCGGTTTACGTAGGGTTTGTTAAATTTTTTTACATTTGCCGGAAGAAAACGTCATAATGTTGTCACTATACCACGCACCGACCAAATATCGTGAGCCAGCCAACAAACCCAATGTCGTTGTCAGTGGCGACGCCAGGGGTGTGCCACCCACTATGATTTTCATAGTGTTTTTTGTTTTATATACCATCATATTTTAAAATATATAGAAATACGTACAAGTGTAGAAATAAGAGTTTTATTATGTTTTGGATTTAATTTAAAATTAAGCAGAAATCTTGATTTTTTTCACGATGATGATCAGAAATGTTTTATTGACCTGAAATTGTAACCATCCGATAGGCGGATAGGTACGGCGATTCTCGTTACGACCACTGGCCCACCCTATAAATCGGTGGCCTGCTATTGATTAAATCACGTTATCTCTCCAAAAATCGTTATAATTTGATAGCACCTATCTCATATTGGACAAACACAACACGAATCTTCTCAGTTTATCCCATAGTTGGGCGGTGTACTCGCAAATTGTTGTTTTCTGTCGGGTAGTCGTAAAACGGATAACACAAACTTTTTCTATCCAAATCAATCATCAAAGTGTAGTCAAAATAATATAGTTTCTTTACTCTCCCGGATAATGTTTAAAATGTAGATAAGTGTTGTTTACGTGGACGTAACGATGTATTTTCAATCGTGTTCTATAATTATTGTAATATTTTCTCAGAGTCAAATTATATTATTTACGTCGAACAATAAATATTTTTGTTTGTTTTTATCAAAACTTTATAATATAGCAAAACGAGGCCAGTTTTTTTTTTTCTTCTTTTTGTAGGTAGGTTTTTCTACGCTGCCGGCCGAGAGATTATAATTGCAGTACACCGTTGATTAATACAATTTTCCTTTACGATGTTTTTAACTTAATATAAAAAAAAAAAAAAGTTTCACCTTTATACCAGGGACTGGAACCTTAATGAATTTATCGGTTCTGGTTATGGTTTAGATCTTAGAACAATTCTGGTTTTTAAAATTATAAAATAAAAGTTCCGGTTAATACCGGTTCTTAAAAAATGCATAGATTTAAATAGCATTATCTATTGCTGATTAGGAATTTTTTTTTTTTTTAATAATAAAACTACCAAAAAAATAAATATTTGGTGACAATATTAAGCACTATTTATATTATTATTATAATTATCTCTATATTACGTTCAATTTCAGAAAAGTGGGAATCGTTTTCAAGTAAACTTCATGACGAACTCCGAGGATGATTGTCAGAAGTTTTATCCGATTACTAGGGCAGTCGGTAAAGTTGACATAATAAAGGTCTATTTTGATCGAAAACACAATCGGTATCGAATCCTCTTAACTATAATCAGCTGAATATTATTATTCGTGGGTATTCTTGTTGGAAAGACCAATAATCGTTATTCGACCTGAATAAAACAAATGTTCGATTATATTCCTTAGAACCTAAAAGAACCGAAAATATTTGTAATTTATTCTAAAGGTACCAATTCCGGTTTCGGTATCATGAATTGAGAAATATGGGTACCAATAAAGGTTCCGGTTCCGGTTCTTGTTTTATACAAAACAAACGGAAGGGGACCCAATAATCATACGAGCCCTGCGGTATACTAAATCGAACATTTGTTCGATATGAATTATGGCTGCAAATCTATTTTTGCTTGTGTGTACAGTACCTACTTACGTTAAAATCTAATTTGGTGACGTATTTACTACTATATATATATATATATATATACGGAAAAACGTGCACGTGGCGTCCCGGAACAATTTAGGAACACGACAAACGTAAAATCAATAACGAATAACAAAATCGCTGTATATACCAACCGTTTTGTGGTAGTTGTGTGGCACACACGGTTACAGGGATTGACGGGCTCGAAACGAGAGTAGACGTACCTATTAAATTCCCCGCAGCGATTCACAAACCGTATCCAAACAATAAAATACACATCTATTTCGGTTCTTTCGGCAAGCACAATACTAATAGTAATAATAATAATGGCGTATATAATATTGGTTTTAGATTCCGAACGGACCGAGAACCGCGTTTTTTGATGTGTGTGTGTGTTTTTCTGTCCGTATACAATTCACTATAGTGATGGTGTAAGTAGACAATTTCCCGTTTCCGACGTTTCCAACCGATAGAAATTACAAAAATAAATGGTCTTCACTACATATTTAATAACCGGACAGATCTGACAACAATACAACGGTACAGGTTAGGTTTGGGGAGCCTCCCCCAACCAACTATCACCAGTGACCCCCAGATTAAAAACCGCTGTGATACACAACATGATTTGGATAAAATCTGAAATTTTACAACTTCTCGAACCCGAAGTGTTTAATTTCAATATTTATTTTTTTTCTTTTCTGCCTGTAAACAACTTTTCTTCTAGTAATCCTGCTCCGCTTTTCAAGTGTAGCACCTTTACTGAAAGCATTTCGGATTCAGTTGGTACATCGTGGGGGATTCATTTTTTGATTTTAGTTGCAGTTTAGTAAATAGTTGGGAAAAACCAGGAAAAATATAGAAAAAACGGGATAATTTATGACAATAATGGTTTTATTATTTTCGATTTTTTCTTTTTTAACGTTACTCGGTTACAAATGGTCGTAGAGGCCTGAATATTAATACTAGCCCTGTCTAAAGGTAGACAATTTTTCAAAACATTTTGCGGATTTTTGAACTGTCTATTGGCATTTTAAATTTTCAAGTTTTTTCAGTTTTCGTTTGGTTTTATTTTGACAAAACTGATTTGGCCGACCAGAAGTGCTTTACACAACGTTCATTATAAGTTGTACTTATAGTAGTCAAAAAAAGAATAGTTGAGCGTAATGTAGTAGTTTAACGTTTAAATTTTAATGGAAATCGTAAAAATCGAGGCGTTTCCAGTACTATGTGTCGAATTAATTAAATAAAACCGTTTTAGCCGAACAGAAACGCACGGGAATTCGACACGATTTGTTCATCGTGAGTTGATGCCACTCGATGGCGAAAAGAAAAGTAAATTCGAGGGCAATGCAATAATAATTGTGTTTTATAAGCGTTACAAGTGTACATTTCGACGGGAATTGTAAAAGTTAGAGGGCATTTCAAAACATGATTAACTGCGCGTGTGTGAACGCACATTACGCATTTATGGCTATCGGTTCGGCGCGGGATATAATAAGAATCGTTCACACCGTACACACGTAACAATGCGGTACGCGTATTAAATTATTTTATACATATACGAGTACTTATACGAGCGGCAAACAAAGCCATTAGGATTAGGCGGTAGTAATGTGATTGTTGTTTCGTTAAACATTTCGGAGGTCCGTTGCGTTTAATCCTTGTCTAAATAGCGTTTTTATTTACGCCGCCGCCGCCGCCGCCGTCTTCGTTCCGACTGCGAGACACCCGCGGGTAAAAATAAACCGAAAAGTGTGCGATTCCATTTGGTAAACCATTTTATCCCTGCCGCCGGACAGAGAGGTGCGTCCAACAGGATCGTCTCAAACTCGCCATAATAATTAATGAAATTATTAATAAATATATTACGACCTTTTTTTTCCTTTTCTCATTTCTCTGCTATTTTTACGATACCGTATCGACAAGTGTGTACTGCTGCGTAACGAATAAACGAATAAATATGGTAACGCGATTTGAAAACTGTACGGTGTTCACACGAAGGCCATAAAAATCTTTACGTTTACGAGCGCTTTGTATTATTTGACGATACTTCCACAACACTCGAAATAATCAATCATCGCATTCCCGAACGAAATTATTGCCAAACGGTACTTGTTTAGCCGTGAAATAATTCCCATGTCTGTGTTTTAATTTTTCACCTCTCCTCCGGCGTACTTAAAATAAATCCGATATCGGCCGTGTTTCAAGTCATTTTCCGAGAAGTATTGTCTTTTCGAATCCGTCTTTGCCAATGTGGTGTGTTTACTATTTGACGAGGATACAATTTTCAATAAGATCATTGAAATATGATTTAATAACGGGGGACGGACAATATTGACCGACACCCAAAAGACCTGCAGGACAAAAGACCGACCCGATTATGAAATATTACGAAAATATAAAAATTATCACTATATTGAAATTGCGGCTGATGTATTCAACACAATGAGAAATTATGTCATAATAAAAAAAATTAAAAAAACCATCAAAAAAAAAAAAGTATTAATCAATCTAGTAAACGATATAAAAATTGCTGTTTTTGCATCGCGATTTGAATCAGATTCTCTAATAATATATAATAATTTTAATGTTTAAATCACCTATTGCTATGAATTAGTTGGTAGACTGACAATTTTTTTAATTTTTTTTTCGTAATATTTCATAATTGCGTTGGTATTTTGTTTGTCGGTTGTCGGTCAATCGACCCAGATCCTTTAAAAATAATTACAAAAAAAAAAAGAAAATCAAATTTACTCAAAACGTTTGCAGGTAGATAATCACTGGTTTACAATAATGACGGTAAACAAAAATAGTTGCGAAACTTGCAGTTCGAAAACTAAAGCAAAAAAAAAAATATATATATATATATATTTTATTATTATTTATCATCATTTTAAAACATAACGTAATATAAATTAAAACAAGTTGAGCGCACCATAATAACATTTTTTTCTTCTGGTCGTTGTGATAAAAAAAAAAAAAAAAAAAAAAAAGGAGAACAAAGAGAAAAAAAAAAAAAAGTGAAATGTGGTTATAAACGCATCAGCCAGTCGGTCTGGCGGATCTATCGGATATCTCAGCAGGGTATTAAAACGCGGATTTCGTACAAATGTATAGACAAATGATCGTTTGCAAAACGTTTACGATCCTCTTCGCGTCGTCAGCGGACAGACAGCGGATTCGTTCGAAATTTGCTCGATAAAAATATGTAAAAACAAAAATTCTACCGCGGACCCGTTCCCGCGGTACGATCTGGCGACAAACCGCAGGATTTGTAATGGTAACGCGCGGCAAAAACAATCGCCGGCGAGTAGAAACATCGGCGAATGTCAAAAATCTCCACGTGAACTTGTATAATATTTAAATCTGCACTAAATACGATCACGATCGGACAATGCGTACTTGTCCGGTACGTGCAGCACTCTACGGATATATTATTTCTGCGGACGAAACGCGATGACGTAAGATATCTGGCGAGGAAACGGTTCGACGTGTTTCCAGTGGATGATGATTTGCCTCGGCCGATGACGGGAAAACGATTATCGTCGAAACGTCACGAAACGCGTTTTTTTTATTTATATTAAAATTTACGGGGGGAGTACCGTTTCGAATTTTATTACGGTTCACGAAAACGGGTAGACGTATACTGGTGGATGATATACGCAATATACACGAAAATGTACTATTAAAAAACGATGGGCGTTGACGAGCTGAAACGTAAAGTTAACGTAAGTTTACTTCCTTTAGCTTTTATTTTTTTTTATCAACTCGAGTTTTTTTTTTTTTAAATTAACTTAATAAGTATAACGATTTGATTTTGAATTTTCCACATTAGGTTAATTTTAATTTCGTTTAACTCTAACACAATAATACATTTACAATCTATACATTTTATTATTGAACATTCACGTTTTGCTGATAATTTATACTCCATATACGATGAGTATATTTTCGTATTGGAAGCAATAGAAGAACAACGTGTGTGCGCGTACAATTTTGTTTTAAATTAGAGAAAATAGGGTATTTCAACATCGTACCCGTAAGTCCACGTTTCATCACCTGTTATAATGGTTTTTTTTTTTTTTTTAAAGTCTAGGTCAGTTTCTGCTCTTCAAAAATGTTCTTGAGAGATGATATTTCGATTTTGTTTTTGTTCATCCGTTAAGAGACGAGCGACAAATTTGACTGCGATTCGGCTCATGCCCAATTCGTTGGTTAATATTTCTTGGCGAGAACCAACAGATATTCCGACGTCCATTGCAACTTCTCCGTTAGTGAACCGAAGATTGTTTTGAATAACTTTTTCGAACACGAGCGACAGTGTCCGTTGTTTTACCGGCCAAGGGTCTACCAGGTGGTTCGTTATCCTTAAACCGTTTAAACCACTCAAAACCCGTTGTCCGGGACAGGACATCATCTCCAAAAGCTTGCTGCAAAAGTTCCAAAGTTTCACTAGAACTTTTCCGTAATTTAAACTGAAACATTTTTTACGCACACGCGTTGTTGTTCAATTTGTGGTTCCGTTACGAAAATCGCCGCGTGTTTCCGTAAAAACGCCGTAGAATAAAAACAAATATTGTTATCGGTTTCAAACCAACGCTCGAGTTCTCGTTAAAAGTTACACTATCGAATGACATTATCGGCGTTCCGTTATTCGTTTCGATATAAATATTATTAACGCAGTGCGGGTATTTTTTTGATCACACCTCGTATATATATATATATAAAGAAAAAAAAAAAAATAAATAAAAATAATAATATAGGAACGCCGGGCGTCGTCGTCGTCGTCGTCGGTTATTTTGTTTTGCCGCCGCCGCCGCCCGACCGTGATATCGAAAAAAATAAAACCGTCGTCGTCCCTGGGCGACGCGGAATATTTATCACGTCCGTCCGCGAAACGAAACGATTTATATTTCGCGTTTATATATATATATGTATAAATAATATCTACTATATTCTATTATACCGTAAATCCTCGCGTAGAATTAGATCAATATTTTCATAGTGCGAACCGGTGCTCTCGTTTCGCGTCTCGGCCGGCACCGCAGATCGCGGATACACATCTAATAATAATATATTGTATTCGGATATCGGCGGGCACCCGGACGCCATTCCGTCGGTATTGCCCGCTGTCGACCGGCGCCACGACGGGTCTTCCGACCCGGCAATAATTATATCCCCCGGCTCCGGATACCGATCGTTGTTCGGGTGTATACCCGAATATATTGTAATACGTCAAACACCGTTACGGCCCGGATTACGAATAACGACCGGCGGCAGTGTTGCTCCGTCGCCGCCGGGGCCGGGGCCGGGGCCGGGACCGCGCGGTTCGCCAGCCCCGTGCGCCGCGCCGCTAGCCACTGAGCTACGGTTCCCTAGACGTCGCGCCGGAAATTGTCGTCTACGGATAACACCGGAGTGGGTTTCCCAGAGACCGTCCCGTGTCACCGTAACGTCGAATAGCGGTGCTGTCGGTGGCACGACGGCCGTCGTAGCGGTGATAAACGGTAGTTGAACGCGTTTTTCGCGTGTGCCGGTGTGCGTATTCGATTGATACAATGTGTGGATACGCCCCCAACTGACCCGACGACTCCTAGCGAAACGATCGAATAGCACCGTTTATAGTTAAAATATAACGGCCCCACTTCGTCCGGGAGCCTTTATGACGCTGGTGTTAAGCGAAAGTATTGTTAATTACATTTTTCGTCATTACGCTGCAGATGGCCACGCGCTAAAATCTGAAACGCACCCCCTCGGGCATCGCGATTTTTTTCGCCTTCTGACGACTCTTCGTCGTCCAAACATACTACTCGGAACGCTATGCCCGGAATCGTCCGTTTTTCACCGGCGCACGGCCTACTACGCTCCAGCGTGTACCGAGTGACTACGATCGAACACGGTCGCACTGCTTCCATGGAAACCACAGCTTGGTCACCGCAAAGACGGCCGTAAAATGACGGCCGCTAGATAACGGCACCGCTTTTTTAGGAAACCTAACCTTTAGACTGGTCCGGCCCGGGTCGTACCGTAAATGAAAACGCTAAACCCATTTTACAATTGCGCGCTCGGTCCGAGACTTTCGGTTTTGCAATGATTTTTCATTCGATTTTTTCGTTTTTCTGTAAACGCTTTCCCTACCAGCGGACGTCGTCCGATCGCACTCCTACACTCGTATTACACTCCTTCACGGTTGCCCGTAGCGAATTTCGTCCAGTAGTCGGTCCTTCGGATGAGGTCGTTTTTCGATATATACCTATTTGTTAATTTTTTTTCTTCTTCTTCTTAACGCGGCGGAAAAACCTATCAAAAAATGACAAAAAAAAAAAAAAAACGGCAAATATACGATTTATTATTGTTTCTTTTTTATTTATGGTGATTTCTGTGTTACCGCGGTAACGATGAAAAAGACATATGACTAACACAACTTCGTTCAGAATCGTATTTCGTTAGCAATTTATCGTTGCTTACAGATTGATAAATTGTATTCCTATCTATGTACGCTTTTTTTTTTTTACTAATATAAACGTTTTTTTTTTTTTTTTAATATTAATATACAATATGTGTGTGTGAATAATTTATAATTTTAATTCTTACAATTAATAGAAATAATTTAGTGTTTTTGAATTTATTTTATTTTAATATAAGGTTTATAAATTATTACACGCGAGCTATGTGTTGCGCGTTCAATTTTTTGTAAGTTTTTCGAAATCTGGATTATGTTTATGGATTTCAATAGTTAAGAATCTGTTTATTTTTTATTGCTCTGTTCTTATATATTTTTTATTTTATTGTGCGGCTTGTGAATCTCTTCTAGTTGGCCACCCCTGATATATACAGTCGAATTTTATTATCGTCGCGTCGTCGTACGGTTTTATATTTTGTTTTGTTTCGAAATTGGATTTTCTTTCGTTTTTAAAACTTTAATAATAGTTTGTTATTTGAAAAAAAAAAAAAAAAAATGACGAAAATCTCCAAAAAAAACATAAAATTATTGCGTAGAAACCCCCCAAAGGCACATCCTGGACACCGGCTCGATTCGTGCACAAAATTGTATTGGTCTGTCTTCATACGGGTCACTAAAGTTTGTCTAAAGCTAAACAAATATTACTGTCTCCTGAAATATGAGAAAATTACGACTAAAATTTTTCTCCACTTTTATCACTTCAATCCATCTAAAAAACAACGAGTTTGAGAATATTTAATCCAGATAGAGCCGAAAAAAGTGTTGTGAAGTTTCGAAAAATATGATAAATATAATATATCAAACATCTTTGAACCCCTTCCTCCCCAAAACAACCCACAATGTTCTAAAATTCACTTCTATCACTTAACCTTTAATCTCCGACAGTGATAATAGTCTTTATTTTCTGGTAAAATTCGACAAAATTGTTTGTTTTTCTTTTTCAACAAATCGCCAGTAGAATTTGTATCAGATATCGACAAAAACTAGCTGGCGTTGTGTAAAACAAATTTGATTTAGTCTTTCCTCGTCATTCGGAAACTAAAAAAAAAAAAAAACCCGTCTATTAATACACCAACTAGATCCGATGTCCCAGTTTACTGTCTACGCCTAGGAAGTTTTTGATCCGAACGAGTTTTCTAATCGAAATCTTGTCCAAAGACGGGGAGGGGGGAAATACATTCGGTATATTATAATGAAACATTCGGTGTTTTCACGTCATGAATTACGCGTTTTCGTTAATAGTTTATCACTGTAACTTTTCTCATAATTTCGTAATAGTATTGTTAATTGTTATGTTATTTATTTTGCATGTTTAAATACGTCGCCGCGCCATACTCACTCCATAAAACAATTGTCCTGTTCGCTTTGATAATGATAATAGAAAAAAAAAAAAAAATTGTTTTGGAAATCCACGGGATCTACATAATATATTATTATATTTGTTGAAATTCATCTAAACGACTAGAAAAAAAAAAAAAAAAAAAAAAAAAAAACAACCAACTAGGTGTTGTCTTGTGTTCTTTCGAGACGTTACGGTAAAATTAATAAAAAAATAAAAAAAAAAATAGAAAATGTCATTGGCGCAGTGTGATCCCCTACCCCTCCGTCCGCGAACAATGTATTATTATTATGTAATTTAAACTTTTATCGTGCCCAACGCCTTAGAGTAATGACACTATATTTTTTTTTTTTTTGCTCCTATAATATAACAAAAGTATAGATGTATATTTTATATTCAAACGCGTTCGCGTATATTTTATAGTTTTTATTTTATCGTTCGGTTCAAATTTCAAACGAATTGCAGCAGTAATAGTAGAATAGCGACTAAATTTCACGGTGAATCATTCTCATGAAAATCGCGTGTTCGAATGCCGAAACGGTAATGCGTTCGCATTGCATAATGCACCTATTTATATAAACGTAAAATGCGTTTATTGTTATTATATTTTCTATTGCTCAAAAAGTGGATTACGTTGTCTAGATAAAACAAATCTATAGTATCATTGTATCGTATCTAGATAATTTATTTTATTATTTTTTTTTTTTTTTTTTTTGTTATTCTATAACTGTAAAAATTTTGAAACTTATTATTAAAACTTATTAATTTAATTTTTTTATGGTAATATCTTTATATAATGTCATAATTAATCTATACCACAAATACGCGTAGTGTGTTTGTATTATGATTTATGGTGCAATTTATTGTCTATTATTAATTTATACAATGCTCAAGTCAATAAAAAAAAATTATAATGACTTCATGAGACATAGTACATCATAGTTCATAAGAAAATAGGTAATACATAGAAACATTATATTTTACTATATCGCAGGTTTTACATTTTGTAAAAGTCATACAAAAACTAAACAATTATCTGTTTTTTTTTTTTTTATCTCGATAGAAACAAGGTTATCTTATCTAGATCATTTTTTTTAGTGCTATCCGTTATCTTGTCAAGAAAGTTTTTAATTTGTCTGTACACAATACCATACCTAAGTCCGAACTGTGTTAACATCACGATAATAACAGTTTTACGTTTTTGAAAACAAAAAAAAGAATTAACCGGCAAGCCCGATGTATTAGTTTATAACAAATCGATTTCAATCGGAATACAGACACATTACAATACACAATAAGGTTACCATAAATGATAATTAATTTAAAAAAAAAAAAAAAAACCGCACATTGTTATAGGTGATTGTGAACGTAAAATATATAGAATAGTTTATTTTATATTATACTGAAAGCAGATGATCGATTAACACAATAATTGTAATCAAAAAACGATTCTGAACAGAGCTCGGCAAACGAGCAAAGTATATTATAGTATTAATGAAAATAGTAGTAGATTTGTTTGTCCTGATAAAGCCCAAAAATAAAACCCAACGGCTTTATCGTCATAAGTTGATAGGTTTTTTTTTTTAATTGTATAGAAGAATTATTATTGGGAAATGAGAACAAAATTGCAAAAAAAAAAAAAGCATTTTGATGGAACGGTGTACGCGATTTGGAACATTTTTACTAACCGACAAATTGTATTCCGAAAAACACCAAAATAGGATCTAGTTGATAAGAAAAGTTGAGAATTAAAAAAATATATATTTCGAGTAAAATACCACCGGTTGGACATTTTGCATATTTTTAAGTAACGCGTGACAAAATCGGTACATTTTGACCAACTGTTATCCAAAAAAAAAAAAAAAAAAACACATATTACTAAAACCGTAATTAGCGTCACTTAGAATCTAAATGGAAATTGCAAAATCGTGTGTTGCATATATAACATACGGGCTGACAAGTCCCGGGCCTAACAAAGAAAACACGATTCTTTCATTAAAAATTGACTTCATTCATCAACATAAACTCCATCAAGAGCAACACAATCATTCCAAAGCCGCTCTAAAGTTTCAATACCATTGTTGTAGAATAATTTAGCTTTTGCCTCAAAATAGCACTCAGTGTCACTGATAACCTCTTTATTCAAGCGAAATGTCATAGCGGCGAGCATTTTTTTGAGATCCGCGAATAGCCAGTAGTGGCTGGGAGCCATATCTGGAGAATACGGTGAATGCGGAAGCAATTCGATCTTTAATTTATATAGTTTTGCCATTGTTTTTTTTTTTTGACTTGTGACATGGTGCGTTGTCTCGATGAAACAAAATTTTTTTTATTTGCCATAGGCGGTCGTTTTTTTTTTTGCAATTTCGGCCTTCAAACGCTCTAACAACTCTATATAGTATTCCCCGTTGATGGTATTTCCCTTCTCACGGTAGTCGATGTATATTTTACCTTGCTCATCCCAAAATACTGAGGCCATAACCTTACCAGCTGATTGTTGTGCTTTCGGGCGCTTTGGTCGAGGTTCACCGGTTGCTGGTCCACTCAGATGACGATCGTTTTGATTCCGGAGTAAAGTGGTAGATCCATGTTTATTCCATTGTCACATATCGATGCGAAAATTCCAGTTTATTACGTTTGAACGTGGCCAAACATTGCTTAGGATCATCAACACGTTGTTGTTTTCGCTCAACAGTGAACAAACGCGGCAAAGTTTGAACAGAGCTTTCTCGTGGACAAATGATCATGGAATTTATAAAGCCAAAACGTTCTTTTGATATCTTTACGATGTCAGCTAACTCATGTAACTTCACTTTGCGATCGTTCAAAACGATTTTGTGGATTTTTTCAATGTTTTCTCGTGTTACCGCCTCATTTGGACGTCCACTGCGTTCTGCATCATCGGTGTCTCCACGACCACGTTTGAAGTCAGCATGCCAACGTTTTATTTTTGTTTCTGACGAAGCGGAGTCCCCGTAACACTTTTCAAGCCATTTCTTCGCTTGAACGGTATTTTTTCCCATCATAAGGCAATGTAAAATTAAAAACCGAAATTGTTCTTGATCCATTATTTTGAAAATAAACAAAAGTATCGTCACTCTTAGCACAATAACTCACACACTGACGAACAGAATGTCAATGAAATTTTAACAGCTGTCTTTTGCAGGTAAGTACCAACTACAAACGAGATGAATTCCAAAACACTATCTATGCGTTAGGTTATTCCGAGACTTTTCATGCCACATTTTTTTATTTTTTTTTTTTTTATGCGTTTATCCCGAAATATTGAAACTGATCGGACGAATGTCGGTGTGCCGACTTCTCGTACACTTTACAGTTATTCGAATTCCGACTGCACGGCGTAATTATTACATAATTATTGTATAAATAATATAAAATATAAATCGCGGTTTGTCGGCGAGTCCGTATAATGTTCGTTATACACGGATTCGGGAATAACGTTGAAAGTTTCGTTTTGCGTGTCGATAAGAGTGTTGGCAGTGTATAGAGCTGGTTCGGGGGGGGAGGGCAGCGTACCAATATGCACTAAGGTATGGTGTTCCGGAGGTATAAAGTGCACTCGACTAGAGTAACTCATGAATTCGGGCAACATATACGATAATATAAATACCACGAGATTCGCTCATAACCGTTACCGTACAGGAACTTCACGATAATTGAGTGGATAAATTTCTCCGATGCCCAGTAAACTACAACGAACGTACGTATACACAAATGTACAATACTCGTATATATATATACGATAAAATATCAGACGACGTTTGTTCTAAATATTACACAATATTGTATAAATATTTGCCCGTTTGAAACTACCGTTTTTGACGTATTACATAAATAATGTTTTATGAAAACAACGAATAGAATTTTATAGAACACAAAACGAAATAATCCGGGGCCTATTTCCGTGCGTAATACCTATACCACGTCCAGTGACTAATGGCCGAGATTATGATTTTTTTTTTTAAGTTTACTCCTTACTTTACCAATCGTTTTATAAACCCGGTAATATTTGTGTTCAAAAAAAAAAAAAAAAAAAATGGCAATAAAAATCACTGCAAGTCACTTTATATTTTAATTTTTATTAAGTTTTTTTTTTTTTTAATTCTACACGATTTATGCATAATTTATGCTTCGCGTAACGGCATACGCCCATAGGAAAGGTATTTTTATGGAACCGCCAGAAAAAAATGTATGCAAACGAATCTAAACGAATTCAGATTTCGGTTTATACTTACAACCAGAGTAAAAAGAAAAATATATCTTTGTAAAAAAAAAAGATGTCGAACAGTTCATTTCGGTTTAATATTCGATCCGCCGGGGAGTGGCGCCGAATTAAATAAACTATTGAATATTATAATATTCTTTTCAATACTTCAGCAGTTCGATATAAGTCTCAAAAATAAAGTCCGCCGCGTCTTATCGGATTTCAGCGTGGCAACTTCTAGGCGCCTCGTAATGTACTTCCGCGCGTATTTTATTTGACGGTTACAAATATTGTATTTTCGTTGATGAAAATGAAAATGAAAAAAAAAAAAAAAAAAACAATTGATAATCATTGTCGAAATAAATTTTATGAAACGAAAACGGGCAATTTCGCGGAATAGGCGAAATGTTGGCCATTCCGCCAATCCGGACGTATTCGCCCGCGTCCTAGCGCAACACAAACACTGTAAAATATTTTTTGTTCTCGGTTTTATTTTATTTTATTTTTTTTTTTCAAGGTGTGCCGGGCCAATACTGTATTATATTAAACTGTCGCTGTGTTCGCGAGCAGACTATATAATACTAGCTCGGCTCCCCGGGAGTCACTATACAATATTGTATACAACCGTATTATAGCGAGACGCTGATTAAATATTTGTTCGCCGCGGAAAAGTGCAGTAGACTTTTATCGCAATGGTTTAACATCAATTGTTAATCAAACAAGAGACGGACGGGAACCGGGGTCGGGGCTCAGAGCTGTTTCGACGATTGCCCCCCCCCCGCCTACGCTGCGCCGTAGACTTAAAAGCTTTCACGTGAAATCAAACCGAACGAAATTATCTCCGACGCGGGTCACTTTACTTACCCGACTCGTCGCGACGAGTCCCGCCGGCGGTGTAACCGCGCCGCCAGGCCCGTGTCCGCCGCGGCGTAATAATATATATTCCCCCGTACGTTGTATAGAGGTAGGCGTGCGTGTTATTAACCCCGCCCAGAATTGCGTGCACGACTTTTGTTTTAAATTACAAATTCGAATCATATTCACCCGCGGTGTAGATGCATAATTAAATTGTATTTCGGTTCATATAACGCAATATTATATTATGTAGTGTTACATGTAGGCAAAAGCAATTATAATTCAAGACAATGACGCAAGTCAAATCCAATATCCTCCGTGTTCCGCGTGCCCGCGAACTGTAATAATAATTAAACTTATTAAAAAAAAACGTTACTATATACACTGCCAATTTATCGATATTCGACGCTTAAACAATGCAAATCGGGTACGACACTTACAAACGCATTGTATTATTTCAGCTAAAAAAAAAAAAAAATAAAAAAAAAGACGATTTTTCGCTTCCACTCGTATTTGTATTGTTTTAATAAATATTTTATTTTCAGTTTGAGTAAATTGTATCTGTTTGTTTTTCATTCGTCTAGGGCGGGTGGCGGATTAAGTCGATCGTATTTGATTGTAGTTATTTTTCTTATCAACCACTACTATTTGTTTATCGTTATCAATACACGCACATTTGTTAAATGACTAAAACAACGTCTGACAGCCGATATAAATGAATATTACTACGTATTTTCGTGACCGAAACGATAATCTCGTGTAGTTCCCGTTTTCCGACTGAAAAAAAAAAAAAAAAAAAAAATAATAATATTATGTTTTAATATAATATGTTTCGGGCCGTTGAATGCGCTTTTGTTTGGCGAGTGCTGGCAGTCGTGTAATGATAAAATGGGACTGGAAATTTATTGTAATTTTCGGTTGGCGAAATTTTTGCCGATTCCCCGGGAAAAGAAATTATTTAGGTAATACACGATTTGGCACTAAATAAATTTATACCGAGCAGAATACGTCCGAACTATGTCCGTTACTATACGGTATCAAAAAACTATATACATAAATATATACACACACACACGAAAACAATAATCGCGTTAAAAAATAAAAAAAAAAAATAAAAATTGAGATTGAAATTATATAATTAATTACGATTGAGATAATATACAGGTTTATCGATTAAAATAAAATACATATATATACTAAAATAAGTATTATACTTAAAAAACTAAAATTATAAAATTTATTACGAAATATATTAATAAAAGATAGTCTAATTATTTATGAACTTGAACGCGTTTTTTTTCTTCTTTTTTTCTGAAAATAAAAAAAAAATGTATTAATATAATAATTTGTTTGAATCGCGAATATAGAAGCAGTAATATTCTTAACGGCTTTCATTAATCATTATTCAAGACTTTTATTTTCGTCATTACGAATTTGAACGTTTTAATTTATTATATTTTGATAAATAAATAAAACGTTTCTCTAGAAAGTTAAATATGTTTGAATATATTTTAAAGCGGAGAGGATATTTGTCACGATGAGTTTATGTCGTCACCACTGCCCCCAGTAAGTTTACAGCTACGAATAACCTAACTTAATCTTATTCAACGATGATGATAATAATAATAATAATAATAATTAAAGGAAACAATAATGGTTTTATTTAGTTTTACATATTATTTTTTTAAAAGTGTGCGGAATACTTTGTGCAATTCTGAATGCATTAGACCTTCTCTAAATCAACAGCATTTCCATAAATTCGAGAATTTCGATAATTAAACTTCGGTATAAATATAATATCTCACAAACTTTTAAAAAATAATAACTTAATAAAGAGCCAATGTACAATAACGTTAAGCATTAAGTTAAACGCATCCTTTACATATTTCGAAAGTTATAATAATAAAAAACGATAAAATTTATCTTATTTTAAATTACACCTTGAACGAAAATATACAATTATTGTCAATAGTTAATGTATACCGCTATAATTTGTCTACTTTTTTTAAAAAAAAGTTACGGGTTTGCTTAAATCATTTAATGTTTTATAATATTAATATTATGTGAAATTATAAAGAAAATGACTCAGTTTTTTAAGTGTCAAAAGAAAAAAAAATAAATAAATATACATGTACAGGAAAACTGAAGTAAATTCCAAGTGCATTTTGGTCTTGTGTTTTCGGAAGGTCCAGGATACCGAACAGTACCGTTTTAGACGGGGACTGGAACCGGAACCGAAAAGATTTAAGCACCGGAACCATTATTGGTACCCTTGTTTTATGCATTTTTAAAAACCGGAAATTATTTTTTTAATTTTTAAGAACTGAACCGGAACCAGAACCGGTAAAATCATTAGGATTCTCCAGTCCCTGATTCTACTAGACATGTTAACATTCCCGAATCAAAAAAAAATCGAAAGGTTCAAAATTCAAAATAAATGTTCTTGAAATTGATGCGTTGAAATTAATTAACCTTGTTTCTCGATTCGGCGGTTCCGACGATATTACGCAAATAATAAATAGTAAATATATCAAAATTGTCGTATCGCACACTTCGGTGGGGGGGTGGGGGGGGATTTTCGATTTCTCTGGACTGTCACGGATCGATACACAGATCAATTATTCAATTCCGAAGTCGAAATGCAGCTCCCGGGAGTTAGTCGGCGTCGGTGTCGATAGTGTCTAATACGTATTTGGCCGCGTAGCGCACATGCGGCTGTTGGCGAAAAAGACTTCGCGTGCGCGCTCCTAATAAATCCCTAGTGTCGGACCGTATAACCGACCCTTGGTAAGTTTTATCCTTTCGTCCGCTCTGTCCCGCACGCACCGGGTCCGCCGTATAATATTATAAATCAAACCGTCTCTGACAGAGCGCACGCGCATAAATTATTATATTATACACGTTTGTTCGCGATAAAAGTTTTGACCACAAAGGTTTTTTCGCCGTTGTTGTTGTTTTTTTTTTTTTTTTTTTTTTATTATTATTATTATTATTTTGTATCTTTTTTTCCGCGTGCGCGTGAGATTCGTTCGTGTACGTGTTGATTATATATTTATAACAAACGAAAAAATCGCCCTCGAAGAATTATTATTATTTTATTTATTTTTTTTTTATTTAAACAATAATTTCCGAGGCAGTAAACCGAGTTCCGTGCACAGTGCACATCAATGACCGTGTTATACTACAATAATAGCGTGCACTCACTCAGGGGGACATAAAACATTCGAAACAACAAAACGCGTATTATTTTTTACCAGTGGACTGCGAAATATTGATAAGTCATTAAATATAAAAATTTGGAACGTGCTTATTTCCACGGTTTCCCTAAACAATGGTATTGACTTTCTCGCATTCTTCGCTTATTTTTATTTGCATATGTTCTCAATCAACGAATCTCTAATATAGTTTTTTTTTTTTTTTTAAACATTGTACTCTAAGTGTGTGTATAAGCGGTATCGAATTTAAAATAAACTGGCCCCACTGCCCATCCGACTCGCATCGATTTGTGTTATCAAAATTTCTGATTTTTTTTTTTTTTTTTTTATTGATACCTTTTTTGCATTTTAACGTTTTTAAATTGCTTATTTTAATGTTTGTAATGAGGATTTTAGGCGTTTTTATTTCGACAATTTTCACCGGAACTCTCGATTATGACGCGCAATATGAGATATCGATTCATCGTCAGATATATAATAATATTATGTCGTTCGAAATCACAAAAAATTGTTCAAATTGTATTTCCCATGTTTCGGCGTTCCGGCTATGACGTTTCGTAAAAAAACTGCCACGAAAAAGCCCTTCACAACTTTGATTAAAAATACGACGACGAGGAAGTAAATAAATATTCGACCACACGTTACGTTGATTTGAAAAAAAAAAAAAAAAAAACCAATTTACTGCAGTTTTAATATTTAGAGCATTGTGCAAATTTGTATTCTAACGATATTCGCGTGTTCTTTTTTTATTTTTAACATTCCGTCCGGTATCGAAATTGTATCGAATACATCTCGCGTAAAATTAAAATATATAATTTAAATTATTCGCTTTGGTACTATTATTATAATATAGTAATATTATTGTCGTGAATAGTTTACACTTCGTCACCTAGCAGTAATTCTAAGTTCTGATCAGGTAATTTAGTATTTTTTACGGATTCCTATATACTCGTAATAAAATTAAAAAACCAATACAAATAACCGAGTGTAACATCTACTTGTTCTTCTTCTATCGGCATATTTACCCTACTTTCTAAGAGTTTTCGCCACCAATACTGCACTTTGCCACCTGTCTCGCTACCTTGAACTACCACCTCTCTCCAGTTTTCAAATCGGGAAATTTATAAATTTCCATCCGCCACCACGTAAATCCATTTTTTCCTACGTCTCCCTCGAGGTTACGTTCTTCGGGATTTCCATCTCCGGGATGCCCTAATTATTGGGTTTTTTCCTAAGGACAGTCGTTTAGGTAATCTGCGGATAGCGTTGCGACACCAGCAAAAAGATAACGAAAACCATTACAACTTAAATATTAAATAAACAAAAATATAATTTTGAAAATAATTTATAATGTACGAATCTCGGATTGATCAATTTTTTTTCTTTTCATTCGGTTTAAAGTGTAATCCGTGCCTACGGTGTGCTTACATGCATGCTACGTCACTGGTGTAACGTCGCATTTTTTTTTTTTTTCATTAGCTTTTATGTTTTACAGGGCGTCGCCCAGAATAATATATATATATATATATATGTACGTATTTTTATTTTATTTTTACGATTCGACAATTGAAGAAATACAGCAATACGCCGGTAGGTGCCGAAACGCAATCTCGCACGATATTATATTTTGCTCGTCGATAATATTGTAATTTCTCCCGGTCGGCCTAACCGAACTTAACGGGACAAAAGGCTGAATTAATTACGAAAACATTATCCGGTCGTAGTATTGGGTTTCTTGCGAAATTCGCGCGCACTTTATGAACAACAATAATAATAATTTTGTCGTGTTTTATGCTGCGGAATTCGTTTCGAGAGCATACGAATTACCAATACGGGTTGCAGCTCGCAGTGCACGCGGGTGTCGGACGGAATAATTATACTCGAAAGTAATCAAAACACGAAATTGATTCATTAAAAACAGTCATCAAATCTATCCTGTAGATGTGTGTACAGTCAAGTTAATTATTATTGTCGTCGGTGTTGTGATAATACCAGGCGAGCGTGTAAGTATAATAATGACGACGATTGCTGTATACATAAATGATTTTTTTTTTTTTTTTTTATTTGAAAAATGTACAATCTGTATTATCAAAACACAAAAAGCAAATGTGGTAAAACGTAAAAACAATAATGAAGACAAACAGAAAGACGTGATAAGGGAGACAATCCAGTGATAGAACCCTTCAGGTTTAAATTAAACCTAATTTATAGATTTTTTTAATATTTTTATTATTTATTATGAAAGATCCCACCGACACCAGAGCATTTTAAGGCGACGAGGAGGGTTTTCAGGTAGTGTAAGTGATGATAGGTGCGTTATAAGAGGATTTTGATGTTGCTGTAATTTTTTGTTTGAAATTTAATGTAATACTGTTTGGGAAGATGCTCAACAGTTTGGATTTTTAGGTCCTTGTGGAGTGCATTATTTGTGACATACCATAAAGCAGAGGCTATGAGACGGAGGGATACGGATTGGAATGCTTGAATGGTTTGTAATTGGGACGGTTTGGCGCTTCCCCAGATTTGTGAGCCATAAGTTCAAATGGGCCTTAAAAGAGATTTGTATATTGATATATTATATTAACCGCATTTGTTTCGAGCCGAAGACGACGGTTAGGTTAGAACATATATCGTACATACTAGATATTAATATATATTTTGCACGTTGATGAAGTCGCACTCCTATTGAAGTGGCTCCTGCCCTTAATTTAAGTTCTTAAACTGAGTTGTCTTGGAGTTGTCTAGTAATTGGACGGCCATTGGATTGACACGGTGATCTAGCACCGTATTGCCCTGTTTGCGAGCAAACCTTTGCTGATTTCTTCAGCTATTGTATCGCTGTGAATTGCGTCGTTTCCTTCAAACCGGTAGGCTGCAGTGATGGTCCGAATGGCTATGCGATGCGATGCACAGCGTTGTATTTTATCAATCTTAGACTTACTCGTACAACCCCACGGTTGAATGCCATATGTCCAAATTGGTTTTATAATACATTCATATTGTAGACGTTTGTTATCTGCAATGTTTTATCTGCGATCGACTTATCAACCGGTAAATAATAGGCCAATTTTGTAAAATAATTGCAGTAATTTTAATCGATTGAGTCCACGGAGGCAGTTTGGATATGTCATTGTAATTGTTTGCCGTCATTTTAAACCGTTATCACCGAGAAACGTCACGGTGATACGAGTACACAACCGTGGTTTACAATATTATGCACCTTGTGTGTTGATAAAAAAAACGGAATAGTTGGGTTTGCGTTATTGCGATAATATATTGTGGTAATTCCACTAGTTACCGACCGAGTGATACCAACACTAAGACTAATTTCTAGACAATATTATCATTCAAATAACGTGCGTTTCATTTATTATTATTATTATTTTTTTCTCGTAATAGGAGGAGCGGAATTTTGCGTTCCTCATAAATAGGACCTCTTTCCCGTTTCTCGTTTCTACATTCTAAAAAGGAAGCATTTCGAGCACTGTATATCACGCGGTTACCGTAAACTTAGGTGTATATACAGGCACGATGAAACGACGTGTATTTTATTTTATTTCATTTTTTAATCATTCGATCGCTGCAAATGATTGATTAAGGATTACACGACGGGGCGTGTAGTATAATATTAAGTACAAATATAACCTCTATAATTCGAAGAAAATTTCGGTCCCCTCGAGAGAGAGAGAGAAAAAAACCGAAAACAATAAAGTGCGAGACACTCCATAATTCGAATATTTTTTACCAGAACCTCTATAATTCGATTTTATCAATTCTATATAAGCGCAAACAAATTAGAAGAAGTGTCGTTCAACTAACGTGCTCGTATTCCGCAAGAACATACATATGTACGCAATTTTAGCACCGACAAATAACGACGATACCGATGGTATTTTA
Source organism: Tuberolachnus salignus (assembly GCA_956483605.1). Classification (NCBI taxonomy): domain Eukaryota; kingdom Metazoa; phylum Arthropoda; class Insecta; order Hemiptera; family Aphididae; genus Tuberolachnus; species Tuberolachnus salignus. The sequence goes on along the minus strand of OY101430.1, from coordinate 32,518,833 downwards.
TCTTATCGTAATTTTCTATTATTAAATTTATTTTTTATCGTTTATCGCCACTACAAGCCACAGAAATAGGAGTCGTGATCGAATAAAACGTAGTAGTCGGTCTGAAAATGGGTCTCGTAAAATATAAGTGTTTGTCACTCTCCGATTAAAAAACAATAGTAATTTTGAACATTTATTAAAATTCAAATTATTTAATTTTTCCCTCGATAATTCGAACTCCCGTTAAATCGAAAACCTCAATAAATCGAATTATCAGCTTGGTATCCTGAATTTCGAATTAACGAGAGTCTAGTCTATATAAAATATATACATATGTTGTAATCGTGGAATGTAAAAAGACAAAATATACGCCAATTTGCATATGGAAATCGTAGCAAACTTACGGGTAGACCTAGTTAAAGTGTTACTCATCCCTATGAACCGTAGCTTTAAAAATTGAGATTAAAATCGTTGACGTCGTACGAGTACACCAGTTTGTTTGGACGCCGGAACATTTTTTTATTCCGGGGCTCAAACTGGTAACTGTGATGGTATTAGAGGTGCGGCCACCCTGATCTCCACGTTATTTTTATACTCGTATTGTTTCCATATGTGAGAATAACACCAATCGGGTACTATTAAAATGCTAAAACATTTGAAACGAGGATCTTCATAAGTCATAGCAATACGGTATGATGTGGTTGAAACTGTGGCCTGTGCCTAAAATCATCTGTTATCATCAATGTCGTATTTTTCAGGAGATATCTGAAGGCTAAAAATTATTTTAATATTACTGCTCACCCATGAGGATGAGAAGAATTTATGAAAAAAAAAAAACAGGGTTTTTTCTTATATTTTTTTAATTTCTTCACTCGAAATAATATCGAGAAAAAAAAAACCATAATCTCCGCCGAATCACCACTGTTATTAAAGTAACCGATATTGTATAATATCACTATGGCTCGGAACTTAATGACGTAAACATATTTATAAAGTCCATAAAAAAAAAAAAAAAAAAAAAGGGTGACCAAAAAACAAACAAAATGACGTTTATTATCCTGTAAAAATTATTCAAATCATAAAGTAAACGTTAAAATAAAATAATTAATTTTTTTAGTCGAATATAGATTAGGATCTAGATTTAGGAGTTAAAGGAATATTGAATATTAAATTGAACAGTTTTTAAATTGAATCCACGTGTTATTACGTACTGAATTTTCCAAAATGTGTAACGAATACGCAAATATATTCCGTCGGAAAGTATGCAAATCTATTGAACGGCCAAAAAGTGACCGCATGGCCAACAATTGCCTAAAAATGCAAAATACAAATTGTACCGTCATAGCTTCACTATGCCAAAAAACAAATTTCTATGCACACATAATGTACGGGATCAATGGAATTGGGCAAAAGAAAATAAAGCAAAATACGAACGCATCGAGGGCCCTAACGGAGCCGTTAATACGATAATACACCACATTTCCGACACATCCGATATAAGAAATAGAAAACCGTGAGTGGATATTGAAATCGACTGAAAACGTTTTGTTTCAACTTTTTTTTTTTTCCACTATATTCCAGAGGACACGATGTCGACGTTTTTTCTCCAAGAATATCGGTTTATGTCGATGCTTGCTGCTAAAGATGATATACGAGGTCTGTTCAAAAAGTATCAGGAAAAATGTTATTACGACTAATCTACACACGATAACGTTTAAAATTGTAAATAGACGTATTCCCCGCGAATTAGTGAATATTTTATACAAAATCCGAAGTCGTTATCACATCTCGGTTTGATATAACACGTGGTTAAATCCTGTTGGTTTTTTTCGTTCGCCGTTTTCGGCATGTCCGAAATTAACGAACAACGCGTGTGCATCGAGTTTTGTTTGAAACTTGGCAGAAACGATGCAACGGAAATGACTAAAACCACATTTGGGGATGATTTCAGAAGTGGCTTCCGAGTGTTTTAAACGTTTCAAAGACAGTCGGCGGTCAACTGTTGACGATCCACGTCCTGGAAGACCGTCGGCGTCATTCAGAAACGATGGTGTGGTGGCAATTTTGCAAAAAAAATGCAAAACCGTTCGTGAGTTAACAAAGCGATTCTTAATTGAGTCTTGTCGTGCAATTTTACCGACCAGGCCCCATGCGATTTTTTCTTTTCCCGAGACTCGAATCTGCGCCTTAAGGACAACGATGTCAACGCGGCAACAGAACTCATTCAACTTTGACTATGGAAAACAGTTCCAAAGGACTTTTGAAAAACGGCAACATCGCCGGGATCGCTGCATATCGTCCGGAGGAGTGTATTCCGAAGGAGATGTCCATAAATGAAATATGTAACTTCATTTTCGTAATTATTAAATAAAAAAAAAACCCGGGTACTTTTCGGACAGACCCCGTACGTTGTGCATTGTAATTGTGACGGCGGCGTGTCTCCGGCGGCCGGGCCGAGCGAAATTAAATTCCGTGCGGTTCGATTACGGTGCCCGGCATTTGGGCGCCCGAAAATAATGATTACCGCCGCCGCTAATATATACCGCGTGATCGCCCGACGCCCGGCCCCGGGAGGGCCGCGTGGCACACGGTCGCACGGCCGACGGGCCGCAGGACCACCGAGACGCCGGTCCCGTACACCGCGCCGTCCCGCGACGCGCCGCGATGCGCAGGGCCGCGCCGCGCCGTGCCGCGCAACGGCCGACGACGAAATCCGACCGCGTAGAACACCGCCCGCCCGCCCGGGCGGACCGTCTCCCGGAAACGCGTAGATTTTTCCTATTTTTTTTATTTTTCTTTTTTTTTTTCAATTTGGTTTTTTTTATCGTCCGCCGACCGCTTCGCCCCCCCCCCCAGCCACCGCTTACTGTATCCTTCCGATAACGTTCGCCGAACTATACGCAGTAGTATAGAGGCACTTTTCCGCGACCAATCGTGTCGCCGACAATAGCCGCCGTACACGATTGTATAGGTGGACGCCGCCGCGCAGCTGCTCTAGTCGTCGGTATAGTAGTCGTTGCCAAAGCGGTCGCCGTCGTGCACCGGTCGCCGACGGAAATCCGATATAAAAAAAAAAATAAATAGATAAATTACGTTTAAAACTAATGTGTTTTCTTCTGTGAAAAGTATTTTTATTTTTTTTTTTTTTCAAAAATATTCTCCTCGCGCCGGGCACTCCGATTCCGTGGTCGTCCGGCGTAGTCGTCAGCGTCGATAAAAAAAGTTCTCCTCGGATTACCATTTTGTACTAGCGACCGGTCGTACGAGGTGCGACAATAAAATAACGAGACTTTTTGAATAAAAGTTGTTTAGTTTAAAAATGTTATAAATTTATGATTATCACCTTCAAAGTACCTTCCCTCAGCATCAATACACTGTTACATACGTCGCTGCCATTCTTGAAAACAGTGTTGCCAATTGCTTTCATTCAGCCCTTTTAGAAGTTCTGCCGTTTTCATTTTTACGTCATCAACTGTTTGAAAATGGGAAAAGAAATAAGAAAGAAATAAGAAGAAGTCACAAGGAGCAAGGTCTGGCGAGTACGGGGGATGTTGATGTACAGACATTTTTTTTTTCAGTTAAAAAACGTTGAATTGAAAATGCACTGTGAGCTGGAGCATTGTCTTGGTGAAGAACCCAGCCATTTTTCCATAGAGATCTATGGTCGCTTCTTTCTGACACGTTCTCTTAATTTAATTAATACCTCTTTATAATAATATTGATTAATTAATTTTGTCGATTTTTTCAACGTTTTCGTTTGTTGAAGACGTGGTAGGACGTCCAGAACGATCATCGTCTTCGACGTCCTCCCTTCCACTACAAAACCGTTTGTGCCATTCAAAAACACGAGCTCTTGATAAACATTCTTCACCATAAACTTCACATAACATACGAAACGATTCCGCGGCAGTTTTTTTTAATTTAACAAGAAATTTAATGTTAACACATGTTGTTCGATTTTTATATTTAACATTTTTCGGCAGTATAGTCGAACTCGCACTAATAACAAGGATACTAACGTATAAGAAAATGAATCGATGCCATCAGTGTTCATAGTACTTTTAGATAAGTGTTTTCTAATCATATTTCAATAATCGTTTTATAGATAACGTTAATAGTTTAGGTTATATTTAGAAAGTCTCGTTATTTTATTGTCGCACCTCGTATACCGGAATATATAAAATATTGCGTGTAGAGTGATAAGTTTACTCTTTTTAGACGCGGTCCGGTCAACAAATAGTCGACCGTTCTACGTAGGATATTGATAATACCGGATTAAATCCGTTGTCGTTGAAACGTTTACACGGGATACGATACCGAATATTTAGCGTATCCATTGACTAACGGGGAATAGCGTCGGCGGGTTACTATATAAATATATCAATACGTGTGATAGTTAATAACAAATAATTGCGTAGGTGGAGGCACCAGAGGCTACGGTTTTAGACGTGCACTGTATCCATATTTATCAGCAGATTTTTTAACCGCGGTTGAGTATACCGGAATACCATTTATTTAATAGTCCCTACGTTCCCTATCGCTACTTTACGAACACTAATGTTTTAGATGAGGTTAGACAGTTTTTGTTATATCGTTATGTGTAAACTATACGTGTACATGCTATGCCGTTAGTGATAAATCCTGTAAAATTACCGCAACGTACCAAAACAGTCCAAAACCGGACGAACAACCCGTGAAGCCGGATTTTTCCTCTAAAACAACCAATGAGGGTTTTACTTCGGCAAATCAATTGATTGAACGATTTTTTTTTTTTTGTAACACACCCGCCCACTGAAAGTGCATTGAATTTCAAAAGAGGAATTAAAAGAATTGCAGGTGCCGTACGAAGAAGTTCGCGACGACATAATGAGAATAAAAGGAAACACACATCTACCAGTAAGTTTTTATTTCGTCCTTCCTATTATGTATGTATAAATAATTAATAAAAAAGTGCTAAAGTGTTTTTGAAAATTTAAAAAGAAAAAAGGAAGCACAACCTCCTTTTACGGCCTAGTTATCCGTTTCTTTTTTACGCGTAAAATTTCGCTGGAACCTAACCTCCGTGGATAATGAGGGTTTACTGTAATTAATATACACGTGTATTGATTTTTGTAATAAAAACTACACGTATAAAATAATACATAATTTATACGGGATTTTAAGAATCTTATGTCACAATATACAACATGTATTATGTACTGATAGTACCCAAATAACAAATATATATTTTATTTTTCACTCAAAATCACTTAATATTACAACAAAATTAACGATTTGAAATAGGCAATTGTTGTTTTACCGACAAAAGTATCTAGTAATTTACTAATTTCTAGGTGACTAGTTATATTTTTTTGTCAATAAATTCAAGAATTTTAGAGCTATACTTCTTGCATTAGTACGTCTTAATCAATCATATATGGACATAAATATACTTTTTGTTAATACACCGTGTACTTAAGATGCACGTGTAACATTAACGACGCGAACCAATACACGAGTACACGAACTACACGTGTACTTAAATACATGTGCAATGGGGACCTCTTGTAAGTACTTACTTAAAAAACTTACGCTTTTGTTAATTATCTTTTATACATATTATGACTTGGTAACTATTAACGACTTGTTCACCTGCGATTGGGTTACTGGAGTTTTATGTAGGCGCGCCCAAAATCAATAGCACTAAATATCAATAACAAGTGACGAGTATAAATCCAATGGTATAGAGGGTATATAGACTACTCTATCTTTCTTATCTCAGCAAATACGATTCGCTTTTCTGATCCACCATAATTTGTTCTATACATTCCGGTTTTTCCTACGTGGTTCTCCGTTGTTGTCTATACAATGCATTTCAACAGACCATTGTGGTACGGCTATACTCCACTCGTTTTGCCGTACTAAAAAACTTTCCCAAAGTATTCTTCTTTCCGGCATTTCCGTATTTGTTATCCTCCCGCGGTCTAGCTATTCTTAACATTCTTCCGTAGCACCACATTTCAAACTCATTTCCGACGTCCAAGATTCACTTCAACCCCATAGCAAAAATGTAGCAAATTGGTGCATATTTTATGGTCAGTTATTTAAATTAGTTTGTGGAAAATTCGTTGGAAATCTATAGAAATAACGCTTCATAAAACGTGAAATAAAATACCGTCGAACGGATTTTCCGTATATTTTCCGTACAACGCAAAAGATTGTGTTGAGCGTTTTAACTAACCGAAAAAAAAAAAAAAATCGTTTTCCCGAGAACAAAAAACGTATTTTTGTAAAACTATAAGGATAAATTCCTCGCTAACAAATACAGAATCCACCAAAAAAAAAAAAAAAAAAAAATCAAGAAAACAATTTCGACGTTGCCATAATATACCGGCCGTCTCCGGATAAAGTATGTAATATTAGGTATTCCGGGTCGAGTAAAAAACGCAACACATTATAGCTCTCGTCGTGCGAGAATATTTACGATTTCCAGTATTATTTTTTATTTTATTTTCTGTCGGTCGGTAACCTGTCGGGCAATACGAAAGTATAAAAACCAACACCGGGTCTGACGTTATTAACGCCACCGGGGGACGAGCAATATACAGGGATTCGCGGTCGGATGCCTCTCAACACGAATATTATAACATACTTATCGCCTACCATCATATTTTATAATTTTTTTTTTTTTTTTTTTGAAAGCGATATAACAAAGGCGGCATATGCGCAACTAGGAATATTCAGGGAGGACTGAATCACCCCCCCCCACCCCACCACACATATACACAAAAAAAACCTTTTCGTCATTTTTAATTTTTTAATTCATATTTCATGTAATAAATCGATGAATTAGCGCGTGTGTGTGTGTGTGTTTTTTTTTTTATTTTAGATTTGTAGCAAACAACGGGTTCGAACGGCCGCGATAAATATTATGAACAATGGTAATAATGCTCGGAGATATTGGTCGCATAAAGATGTGTTTATTCGGCCATATCTGGGTTTTATTATTATTATTATTATTTTATCGTACACGGACGATATAATGGCGGTCGTCACGACACGACCGAGAGAAATATCTGAGCCGACGTCATTTTATTAAGTTAAAAACGAAGTGAAATTAATCCCGTAACGCCGTATCAATAATAAATAACGAACGAGATGCAATACTGTAAAACCGAGAGAAAAACAAAATAATTTCGAAATAATACAATAATTTGTTTGTTTTTGTGTTTCAATTCAATTAGCATTTATATGTTACTAGCTATCCCGCACGGCGTTTCCCGTACGAAATTGGAATTGTTAATGGATTCAACCCCCTAACCCACGCCGAAATTTATCGGTCCTATCGCGGTTTTTTATTCTTTCTTCCCGCTAATCGCATTACGGGCGTTGATCGGTAAGCGAGTGAGTGGTATATGGCTTCTATATATATAAAGACTTTTATATATATACACAATAACGAACAAAAAAAAAAAATAAAAAATATCACGAATTTTTGGTATCTAAGCAACGATAGTTTCCTTAGTAACGTATTAATGTTTTTTCCCCAAAAGGGAGAAATGTTGTTACAAAATACCATTCGAATTACCGACTTTATCTTTCATGAAAACCGTGTCCTGACAATTACGAACACACACACACACACACACACACAAAACAAAAAAAGTTATTACCCATTTTTAAGTGACGATCTTGCACACATGCGGCAATTGATTTTTTATTACATATAGATTTGTTATATGAACAATAAATATTTAAATAAAGGGAATCAAAAAAAGTTAACACACTCATATACAAATGAGTAATAGATTAGTGAAAATCGTATATTATTTTATGTAAAGGTATCTGGAATGAGAACTATTTGGGGAGTAATTATTTTAGGAACCTTTCCCCGCCGGGTCCGTGGACTATTAACAATTTTAGCGGTTCCCGTCTAGTGGCGCCAATGAGCCGGTAACGGTGCTGGTGACGTTATAGTCACAGAATAGATGAAATCATAACGGGAATATTGATAATAATTAGACACGGGTAGTATTGCAGGAAGCGTTTTGTCATTTTCTCGGTGGTTCTAGAAGACGGCCGTTTTCCGAATACAATGTTTATAATTCGAATGGTTCAACCTCAATTGATTGTTATCAGTCAAAAATGCACAATATGAATCAATTGTTATTTAATATAGGAGTTACGCAAGTAACATTTAATGTTCTCTGTGCGTTTATCTTCATAAACGTTTATAAATGTTACTGATAATAAACACAAACTCACTACATATAAAACATGTACGGAGGCAGGGGACGGATTGGCCGGGCGGAACACTGGGACACTTCCCTGTGGGCCGCTGCAGGTGTTTTAGGTATTCTGGCCGAAGAGCGGAATGCATCGATTTTACTATATGACTTGTGCTTTCCCTCCCTCCCCCCCTCCCGTCTGAAAAACTTCTCCACTACCAGAAATCTCATTTTAATATACAAGTGTAGGATTTTTCCTGAAAAAATATGGATCTAATCGGTGCATTGAAGATTAGGGGTTATTTTTTGTTTTTCGTTTATAGTTTTCTTAGTACTTGCGAAAAACCTATGTACGGCAATAACAACCGGTTCCTTTTTTTTCGATTTTTTTTATTATAATTCGGTTAAAATTAATAATAGCGGGAGATGTGATATGTTCACAGAATATCGATATTAGTGCTTTTACCCGGTCTCCCTTGTTGGACCGCTAGTGATAACTACATACAAAGAGGGCCGGATCTTAATGACTTTCCCGGGCCGAAAACGTATGGCAATCCGTCCGTGTACGTATCCATAACACATGGGCTGAAAAGTCCCGGGACTTACAAAGAAAACACGGTTATTTATTAAACATTGACTTTAATCATCAACATAATCGCCATCAAGAGCAACAAAATCGCTCTAACATTACAATACCATCCTTGTAGAATGGTTTATATTTTGCTTCAAAATAGGCCATAGTTTCACCGATAACCTCTTCGTTCGAGCGAAATTTCTTACCGGCGAGCATTCTACCGAGATCTGCGAATAGCCAGTAGTCGCTGGGAGCCGAATCTGGAGAATACGGTGGATGCGGAAGCAATTCGATCCTTTTTAATTCGCGTAGTTTTGCCATTGTTTAGGATCATCAACACGTTGTTGTTTTTGCTCAAGAGTGAGGTAACCTTAACCTAACTTTCAACAGAGATTTCTCGTGGACAAATGATCATGCAACATAAAGCCATCGCGTCAAACTTCACTTTGCGATCATTCAAAACGATATTTTGTGGATTTGTTCAATGTTTTCTCGTGTTACCGCCTCATTTGGACGTCCACTGCGTTCTGCATCATCAGTTTCTCCACGACCACGATTGAAATCAGCATACCAACGTTTTATTTATGTTTCTGACGGAGCGGAGTCCCCGTAACACATTTCAAGGCATTTCTTCGCTTGAACGGTATTTTTTCCCATCAACAAGCAATGCAAACTTAAAACACGAAATCGTGTTATTTTGAAAATAACAAATGTAGCGTCACGCACAATAAACACGCGCACAAATGAACAGATTGTCAATGGAATTTGAACAGCTGTCATTTGCAGGTTAGTACCAATTAAAAATGAGATGAATTCCAAAGCACCTGTCTCGTATGTGTTAGGCCCGGGACATTTTAGCCCGCGTGTTATACCATATAGTACAGGTACACGAACGGTCGAGTAAACGACGATCTCAACAACGGAGATAACGCGTGCGAAATGCAATAAGGACACTGGGGAAAATAGCCGCTTTTTGGTAATTGGGTTAAATTTTTGTATTTTTTTTTTTTGTATTTACATAATAGGCTGCCGTTTTGATTTCGTTTGCAACTGTAACGCGTTACGTATATACAGTGGCCTCGTGTCGAGCTGAAATTCCCGGCGTACCCCGGCTATAGACAAAAACCGTGCAATATTATATATATATATACGTATTTTTTTTTTTTTTTTACCATTTTACCGTCTACACTGTATGGGCGGTACACAATAATAATATAGCTGTTTTACGTGCCGAGTTAATTCGAATGAAATCCCGCGGCGTGCTGTGTATATTATTATTTTAACGCGGGTACCCGTCTCAATGCCGGGGCCCGTTCCGTAATATTATACCGTCGTCGTCGTCGTCGTCAAAAGGATCGTCCGTGCGTATTTTAGTGTATAATCGTAAGCGTCAAGACGGGTGACGACGACGAGATTTCCGCCTCAAATACCGCGCACGCGGGTTTATTTTACTAGCGGGTTTATTTTACTAGCGGATTTATTTTACGTTTTTTCTCATGTTTTTTTTTTTTTTTTTTTTTCTGTTGATTATTGTCATATTAATTTATTCGCTATAGTACCGGCACATGCAACGTATAACGCCTATTCTACACGGTGGCGATTAGCGTAATTGTATATATGTCCCGTGTCGAACAATACCGCTATTATATTATTATTAATACGCGGCGGACGGATCCGTTTTCGAATTTTCTCATCGGGACGGTCGCGCGCCGATGTAAAGGCGTTCGCCAAACGAAATATATAAAATCGATAAGTATCTACAGTTATAGTTATAGTCGGTTCGGTGTGTATATACGACCGTTTTTTTTTTTTTTTTTTTTTTTTTTTGATTGAGCACCGCCGAAGCGTCTAATTCAATTTGTCCCCGGTCATTCGATTACTATTATTATATATACATACCTAGTATAGAAAGACCGCGTACACTTCACTCGTTTCACCGTGTAAACACAGGCCCGATGCGTATGTGTGTACATACAAAATACACGTAAATTAAAGCCAATAAATCAGTGTTTCTTTTTATATAATTTTTTTTTTTTTTTTCATTCCGATATACTCGATCCGTACACGGTTAACTTCGTATATTATTAATCGGGGCCGCGTGCCCGGTTTAAATGTCTCGCCACGCTCGCCGTAGTACAGTGTTAAAATTACAATTATTAAAACCAATACAATATGACCGCATAACAGTAGTACACTTTTCGATGTAAATTATTCGTATAGATTTATATAAAAAAAATCGAGAACGAGGCCATTATTTCCCGGTTCATATTGTACATTTCAAAACAAATATATAGTATTTTTTTACGCTTAAAAACCATTGTCAGTAACTCGTCGGGATTATAGAAATGCACAGCGTTTACGTTTACCTAGTGTAACTGATGCTTTGGATGTATTGCCAAATCCAACCGATGATTTTAAAATAAAAAATGAATTTCATTCATTAGTCGTAAATTAACTATGTAAATAGCTATATTTAATTTCTTAAATGGGCTACTAAAATTTTTTGAAAAATATTTGCGCAAAAATGAACAGCCAACAAAATTGCAGAGGACATAGATGTCGAAAAATAATTAAAAAAAAAAAAAAATCGTTTTTCAGTTATGAAGAGCTTGACAATGTGATAGAAAATGCTAAGCTTAGTTTCAAATAGGGGTTTTTTTTCTTTTAGTATTCGAGCAAGCATTGAACTCAACGAATGAACGATTTCTACGATATAAAACATTCAATTGTGGTTTCTTATATAACATTGAAAAATTAAAAATATGGATGATGACGATTTAATGAAAAACCGTAAAGATTTTCGAATAACTCTTTCCGATGGTTTTCGATAATTAGTATACATTTATCGGATATAATAAAATGCATTAATGAATTCGCGAAATAATAATACAAAATACGACTGACCATAATAATTATTAAGTTTCAATTCAAGTTTACCCAATCAAAAAAAAAAAAAAAAAAAAACAATATTTTTAACTATTATTAAAATAATAATGTTGACCGAAATATAGGTTTTTTTTTTAAAAAAAAAAAGGTAAACCTAGAGGTCCTTATTACACGTTTAGTTCGTGTTATTAGTGTACACGTGTATCTAAACATACGTATAGAATAATATACGAAGTGTGTTCATAAAGTTCTGGGACTTATACCATTGCTTTCTATGACTCTTCGTGGGCACATATGTTTAAAACAGATTTTTTATGAATAGTGTTTGAAATCAAAAATATTCCGATAGAATAAGCCTAACCTATAGGATTTAAAAATTTACTTAAGCGATATACATACACTCGTATTCATAATGCAAAATACATCTTATCCCATACGTGTATTTTGTATGCTTACACGTGTACGCAAACTGCAAGAACACACGTGTACACGTGTATTTTAAATACACGTTTAAAACCGTTGGTTCTAATTTTTGTTACATTTACCGAACGCAATTTACCCTTTGCCAGCCAAACACTCGGCACGCAATTTGCATAGGTATTTAAATAATTCCCGGGACGCAATTTACGTCAAAAAATGTATTTCTGGACGCAACTTACAGTCGGCCTCTATTTGAAACGTTTTTTTTTTCGTTTCCGAAATGGATCCCGGAACCGTTGAATGGACAACGGCATTGTTCGATAATTCCGACCACATCGATCCGAAACGTGATCTGAAAAATACCGTTTCGGCAAACAACAGTGAACCATAAAATGATCACTATATAATATTGTAACTTGTTTGTGTACATTATTATAATTATTATTATTTTTTTCATTTATATAGTTTCCGTATATACGGATTTTTTTTTTTACGATAATTATAAATAGCGAGTTTGTCAGTAGTTAGAAATTTAGAAATAAATATTTCGTAGGCATGCGGTAAACGTATTATAAAATACAATCTCGTTTTTTATTCCGATACGATTTTATTAGACTGGCGAATATAATTTCATTCCTTCCCAACGACCTATCTTTATTATTATAAATCCCATTTTTTTTAATTTACGTTTTGAAAATGATATCTTCAAGATGACGGCCGTCAGCAACGATACATTGCTGTAGGCGATCTCTGCCGTTTCGGTATGATTTTCGGCACGATTCGATTGGTATGGTCGCGATTTCTTCGGCGATTCTTTCCTCCGGGTCCATATATGGTATGGGGGCGATGTCTAAAAACCATATCCTTAAGGAACACCCAGAGAAAAAATCGCACATGCCCTAATCGGTGGAGCGTGCCGGCCAGCTTACGTCACCCCTCAGAGTGACCAACCGCCCAGGGAACGTTTGTCGCACAACGGCAAACGAAATTCGAACTGTGTGCGCTTAGCCTCGTATTGTTAAAACCATACGTCTTCCAAGTCGTGTTCTTCAGCCATTTCCTCCAACCTGTGCTGCAGATAAGTTTCCGACATCACAACATCCCCAAAGCAACCGCGTGCTTCCGGGCAGAGCGTCTTGATGACCGCTCAATTGCCTCTCTGTCTAATTGCACATTTTCGGTGGTTCTTACCGTTCTAGGTGCTCCACGTCCACTTAGGGTACTTCCAGTCATTTCCAATTTTCGAATCCAAAATTGAATAGTGTTCACATAAGGGATATATCCGTTGCGTGAAATGCCAAGATGTAGACGTAAAGCTCTTTGTGTTAAGGGCACAGAATGTTTTTTTTTTTTTTTTTTTAATAGGTGCGCACGACGAAACCTCGTTGTTCAACTGTCCAGACCGTGATTACGACTAAAAACAACATAACTGTATAATTCAAAATAGACCACTACTATAGGTCCGGGCTTATCTTATCTTAGACTAATGACCCCATTAAACACGTCAGTTGGCTCCGCCGCACCCTGTAGTACCTTTAGTGTACGAATTGAGTAAAATCTATTTAGTGGAAAATAAATGATTAAGAAAAAAAAAACATTTGATACGTGATTCGACGGTGATCGAAATGAATTCGATTTACAAAAAAAAAAAAAAAATGTTTTATTCATGCTCGACGTGTATACGCGATTTCATTGATTTATATATTCTGTTTGTGTCGTTAGGTTAGGGTCTTAATAGAGTCGTATATAATCGACAAAACAAAATTATCAGTTCAATAATATTACAACTGTTCTGTTCTATATTCATATATTGTATACTGCATTTTGAAGTTTTATAGGGGCATTGAACGACATCCGCGCGAGTATATATCCCGCAAGGACTGGAACCAAAACGATTTTATCGATTATGGTTCTGCTTCGGTTCTTAAAATTATAAAATATAGGTTTCTGGTTACGGTTCCGGTTAATATCGGTTCTTAAAAATGCGTAATTTCATAATGCATATAACCCTATTGCTTAGTAGGAATTTTTTTTTTTTTTTTTTTTTTCAATTATAAAACTACCGACAAAATAAATATTTGTTGACAAAAATATGCATTCTATATTATGATGGATTAAAAAAAAAAAAAAAAAAACACGGAAATCATTTTCACGTAAACTTCATGACGGATTCATGCATGTTTGTCAGAAGTTTTATCCCATTATTATGACAGTCGGTACAATCGACACATATATTTTAGCATGTATTTTGATAGAAAATTCAACCGGTATCGATTAAACAACTAAATATTATTATTCGTAAGTATTCACGTTGGAAAACCCTAATAATCGTTTATTCGACCCGAATGTTTGTACAATTTGTAGATAAATATCGCTGGTATTATATTATTAATATGATATGATTATTTCGAGTTAAAAATACCATGGATAAATAAATTTTTTTTTTTTTATTACTTATTAATTATGAATATAAAAGGAAAATATTTCTATTGGAAATAGACACTTTTTTTATTTTTGTTCGGTTAAAACAATATCCGGTTTAAATAAAATGTTTAGTTATTTCTTAGAACCGATAAGAACCCAAAAGAACCGGAAATAATTGGATTTTATTTAAATGGTTCCGATTCCGGTTTGGGGTTTCTTGTAAAGAGAAATATACATTCCAATGTAGTCTCCGGTTCTCTTATTATCTTCGGGGACCGGTCCTGGATCCGATTAATTCGGTTCCGGTCCCAGTCCCCGGGGGACGAGTAACAATATTATAGTTTTCAATAACGGGGTTTCAACTCGGGTTAGAATTTCTCGGATAGTATTATAGTACTATAAGGTTACACGTATAGATAGATAATTCAAAACGGACTATGTGTATATAAACTAGAAGAGGTAATGAAGGGGTAATTAATCGTATTTTTTTAGTTCGTCTCTGTGAAAATGGATGGGGGGGAGGAGAAAAAAAAATAGTTAACAAATACGGAGCGTACAAATATTTTATAATTATCGCGTTGGAGTTCGAAATAATCATTACCCGCCCAACAGCACTCGCGGTATAGGTAGGTACGTTAAATTATTTCTTTGGTCCGTGGTGAGTGCAAACGGGATAAGTATGTCTGGCAAAGGTATGGCGAGAAGTGCCTCTTTTCCGTTTTTTTTTTTTTTTTTTTTTTTTTTTTTTTTTTATATTTCGAAATTCAGAAACACGACGTCCGTTGAAAAACATCAAATATAATATTTTTTTTTTTTTAGGCCTCGAGCTTTGTGGAGCATTTATTTTACTATATATAATGTGAGGTTTTATTTTTCCGTCCGTCCGTTCCGTCTTTTCTACCTGAAATCTTCCACCGATCACCGGTAGTTTCTGCTTGCAAATTGTATCATTTCTTTCATTTATCATGTAGGTTTTTCAATTATTATTTAGAAAAAACCATGAATAAACACCGGAAAAACGGGATTAACGGGTATTTTTATTTTGTTTTTTAATTCGGTTAAAAAATAATTCGTAGTGATCTGTAACTTTCGACGTACATCTATATTAGCATTGTTGCCTGGACATGGTAACATTATCAAAACGTTCCGGCGTTTTTTTTGTTATTTATAGCTATTTAAAATTTTGTTTTTTTTTTTGTTTTATTGTTGTTTTATATACAGGTAGATAAAAATATAGTAACTTATTTTTATCAGCGGTTTGAGTTTAAATTTATGTAAAAATTCGTTTTAATCATAAACAATAGTATTTTTTTTTTTTTTTTGTTCAGTTACAAAACAATATAATTTGTAAATGAAATTTATCCAAACGGCGTTCGTTCAGTGTAAAAATATACGGAAATCCGTAACAAAAAAAAAAAAAAAAAAAAACATTACAAAACTCAACAGCTATACAAAGGCGGCCGGAGTAAAATCTGGAAGAAAATAATAAATAAATACGATAATTTATTATTCGACACTGAAACCGCGTCTTTAGGCGTAAAAATATGAAAACGTTGCGTTTACGTGGTTATTGTGTAGCCGCATAGTAACGCAGAAGGCCCTGGGTCCATTATAATTGTGCACGGGCGAGAGACGGGGATAAAAAGTTTTGAAAAACCCGATAATACGTACTATAGACGTCACGTTCGGTCAGGTAACGTTTTCGAAAATGTAACGAAAATAAAATCACCCTGTACATTATCCGTAAGATAAATTATTGGGCGAGTGCTCGTGTCGAAGCAATAATAGTTCGCGGGCATCCCGGGATATTGCATCATTAATCTCTTAGCCGGCTCGCGTTCGCGCGGGATTCGTTTTAAACCGGCGGCGACGTCGGAAAAACGTTACTTCGGTGTGTGTATACGGTTAGTAGTACAGTAGCGAACAAAAAAAAAAAAAAAAAAAATAATGTAATTTTACACGGCCGGTATAATGATAATAATCGTAATTCGTAGGACCGGACTAGGATTCGAACGTGCGAAAAACCCACGCACCGTACGAATTATTCTATAAAATACTGCCCGGTGTAATATATTATAATATTATTTTTTTTTTTTTTATTACCCGCCCGGTCGCCTTATACGCACGCCGAATTATTACGATTCTCCCGTCAAGTTAAGCCGGCCCGAGCAGAGAGAGAAAGCGAGAAAGAAAAGTGTAGAAGACACGCGTATTTATATATGTGTATACCGAAAAATCCCGCAGATGGTCCGTTTCGCGTGAGATCCAACGCGGGAATGTTTTCGGCTGGATTAACTCCGACATAATTCCGTACACGGAAATACGGTACAGCATTTTTTTTTTTTTATTTCGCCGTTTTCCGAAATATTCGTACGAACAACCAGTGGGCGCACCCGGGGGGGAGGAATGGCTTTGGGGTTGAAGCCTACCCCACAAAAAAAAAAAAAAATATATATATATATATACATATATTTTTAACATAAAATTATACATTATTAGAGCATATTGTCACAAATACAGTATTACATCGATGAATGATGATGATGTTGTTTTTTTTCTTCCGAATTTTATTATTATGTTAGTGTACGTATTGACGTTTATGGCAATCGCCGAACACTTATTTCGTTGAAATTTTTGTTTTTAGATTTTTATGTACTAGCGTATTCTAGTTACTAGTGATTGCGTTGGATCGGCAGCCGTCGACATCGGTTGATAACTACGACAACAATAATAATTATGACTGTCTGTGACATGCAAATCACGTCTGGACTGAATTCAGTCCGTACGGTTGTGTTGAATACGTATTGTACACTGTGTAGAAAAAAGCCGAATCAAAATATGTAAAAACACTCCAATCGGCTGGTACTAGTAGCAGTATTCTACTTAACTATATCAGTGTTAAAACCGATAATTCTAAAAATCAATGTGTCCCGCCCAATCCTCAAGAACTTTTTGGCATCACCGTCAACATCTGATATTGTTGGTAATTATTGTAAATTGTTCTCCTTACGGCATATGTCGATAAAAAACACATCGACAAAGAAAAAATTCAAGTTTTATAAAACGTGCGGGTACCGAATAATAATTTTAATTTTCCTAATCAACAGACTCGCAATCAAAATAGAAAATGCATTATATTTTGGTTAACTAAATACGAATGGGTAACGTATTAAAAGATTGAAGATAGTGCTTTTCGTAAAGTTTGCGTATTTTTTCACCTTCTGAGGCTAATTATAGTTCCGAAAAATCACTTCATGCGTTTGTTAAAAAGGGGGTACAATAGATGGGAAATGAAAAATTCGAAAAACACGGAAATGTAAATTATCATAAGAAAACTAATTTAACAGCTGACCATTTGCATGGATGTCACGCCAGGAAAAATAGTATCCATTGGTAAACAAATTGATCAAGTTCATCACCTATAAGGCCTTAGATAATCAGGAAAAAATTGTACCTTTAATAAAACCAATTATTTTTTGCGTGGACGACAATTTCTTCCACTTATGGCACATCGAGATTACGGACCGTTGTACATAGAAAAAGAACCCGAGTGCAACGGAGGTAATTTTCGTAAAATGATTGGTAATTGTTTGCTTGTGTGTAAGGAAAATAGGAAAAAATTCAAGCCCCCCCTCCCAAACAAAAAAAAACCCGGATGCGCACCTGTAAACAACGCACCCGTAGGTGTATATTACGTTTTTTGATAACCGCAAATTCTCTAATTACTCTACGAAAAACTGAATAAAAAAATAGTTCGGTAAACACGTTTTGATATATTAAAATCGACAATTGGAAAATAATTTTAACTACAAAACAGACTACAGCTGTTCGTGTTTATAACGGATTTGAGCCCGAAACGCTGATAAACATAAATTACAACAAATTGTATACGAAATAAAACCAACAAAAAAATTTTTTTTTTTTATAAGCGTTAAGTTCAAATGTCGAAGAAAATCGTGAAAATCACGGTATTCAAAAACACGATTAACTGAACATTGCTCGGAATTGTAATTCGTTAGTAACGATTTATCCTGCCTTCCTGACTTCCCGCCTACAACAGTAGAGCTTACTCACGGTGAGAAGTATGTCCGTAATTTTTTACTACTAAGCACGACTTACGATGAACCTCGTGTATGTTAGTATTTCCGTTTGGCGAAAACCATTTTGTCGACATGTTACTAAATAGAAAATGTAAAAAAAAAAAGCTCAAAAATCGATTATAATTTCATTTATTCGTTTTTCCCTCATTTATTATGAAAACTACAACGGAAAATCGAAAAACGACCGCCGACCAGAACCAAACTGTTTTCGGGTACGATACTGCACGTGCAATTCGGACCGAGATTTCCGGTCGGGAAATTGTTTACGGACGGAAAAAATTTAAATAAATAATTGAAAATTACACGCCGTAGCAAAACCGAACCAATGGGGCACGTTCCGGTGTAGCTTCGCGGAGAATCTGAAAAAAAAAAAAAAAAAAGACCAGGCCACTCCTGTACCGCTGTATAATAGACAGTCAACGATGCACTTCACGAGATGATATTTTCAGTATAATATTTAATATTATAATAGTGTGTACTATATAATAGGATTGCACACAAACGTAATTACTCGAGTATTTGAAGTGACTCGCAATACTCCAAATATAATGTATGCAATATATGCACATATATATATGTATTGATGTCGTTAAAACAAATACATATAAGCGATACGACAGCGCAATACAAACTATCCGAAATATGTATTCGATATTAAAATAATATCGGGAATAATAATTTACGATAATATGTAAAATTCGACGACCGGTATCCGTTTGAATGCGAATAAAACGACCGGTCATAATATAATATTATGCAATCGACGGTTGTATCCGTATTCCGGTATTGGAGGAATACGTATATATATATTTTTTTATTTTTTTTTTTTTTCCCGTTGAGATATTACAAATGATTACGCCGAAACTCGGAGGGAGTATAAAAAAAAAAAAAAAAAACCAGAGAAAAATATCACGGGTCAACGGCAGACGTTATAATGTTTTTGTTCGTGTATATGCAAACGTCCCCGTTGACCGTCGGTAATAATTCGCTTACGAGGAAAACAAATATTTGTTTGCAGATTTCACTTTAATGTATAGGTAACCTATAGAGTACTTGCTAAAACGTAAATACATAATATTTATTGTTATTAACGGATACGTGAAATATTGAACGAATATCAAAAGAACACGGTTCTTTGTAATATCAAAAGGCCTAAACATAATTGACCTTTAACAATCGATCACAAATAATTGTACGTATTTTTTACATTCCTATAATAGGTTTATTTTAATTTTTTTTTTTTTTTTTTTTTTTTTTTTTTTTTTTTTTTTTTTTTTTTTTTTTAATAAAGCACTGTCGACGCTAGAACGGTAAATTATTATTATTTTTTTTTTTTTTTGTTAGGGATTTCCCGACGCATGTTGTGATAACATTATCATAATAATATTGAAGATTTTGTTGAAATACAGTAAAAAATATACGGAATTTACGTTTGATTTATTATCGAAATCTGGTATATTTGCTCCGAAATCAACGATTATTATTTATTAAAATTATTATCGTTACATTTTATTATTTTATATAAATCCAGCGATATAAAAATCACTACAATAATGCGCATATTTTTTTATTAAAACAACCTCCGGAGAAAATATTAATCAAATTATTTATTCAGGCGGCGACTTATTTCCACAGTTTCTCGAGTTAAAGACTAAATCATTCGGTTCATTAAAATAATATTTAACCGTAGTAAACTCACGGAATCATTTTGAAAATTATCATCGCCACTATAATTTCGCATACTTTTATCGTACCTGCGTCCATAGAAATATAATCAATTTATAATGCTACGTTTTTAGGACAATATAGTAATTTTTATTTGCTGCAATTACATTAGTTAATGGTAATTATCTAAAAAAATATTAGTAGCTACGTAATGTCGTCTAGTAAACATTTTTATGGAAACAGAGGAAAAACAAAATGTCTTTTTAAAACCGTTCTATGAGAGGGCATTATTGAAATGAATAGAAAACAATATTCAGGATACAACTCCGGTTTTTTTTTTTTTTTTTTTTACGAAATTTGTTTGAAATATTAATATTATTTAAAAAAATATATATATAAAATACGGTTTATTGTACTTTTGATAACGAGTCGATTATTATTCAAAAAAAAAAATGTAAAATAACGATGAGGTTGTCTCCAAAATGTATTTACAAAATATTTTATAACTGATGTTTCCTCTTTAGAGTTACAACGAAGGGTACATTTATTTTGCATTGTGTGGTCAAAATTACAGTTATTGAACGAATCTCACGATAATAAGAATTGTAGTAACGACACGGAACCGACTTGTAAATTTATTTGAACATTTTTAAGTCACGAGGGCGTTATATTAATAATAACGTGATTTTTTTTAGGGACATGGTTTATTTAACAGTGTTCATTTACAAACTTGAACGTTTGTTGGATTTTTCTACTTGTGTTCCTAAAGATCGTTGTTTTAACAAAAAACAAAACAAAAAAAAAAAGGCTTAAGGGTTGTCGTAGGTGAGAAGTTGGGAACGTAGTACCTAGATAGGAATTCAATTTATATCTGTAAGTAACGATAAATTACAAACGAAAAACGATTTTGACCGCATTAAAATTAGTCGTGTTTGTTCATTGAAGTCATTGGAAGTAACCCAGAAATCAACACGAATAAAACAAAAAAGAAATAATAAAACTCGAGTTTGACAAAATCGTGTTTTTACCGGTTATTTTGTCATTTTTTTTTTTTTTTTTTTTTTTTTTTTGGGTAGTTTTTTTGCCGCGTTAATAACTTAACAAGTGTATGGAAAATTGAAAACACTAAAGTATTAACTAGACAAAATTTGCTACCGGAAACATTCTGGGAGTGTATAGATCGGATGAAGTCATACGGTAGAAAATATGTTTCCAGGAAAATAAAATTAAAAATCACTGTAAAACCGCAAGAACTCTCGCTCCACTAAGAATCTAAACATATTACTACATATTAACACATGTATGATCAATAAAATATCTGTTTTGTGAGTGTAGAGCAATTAAAAACGATAAATTTATGGTGTTTTATTATAAAAATGTTCCGAAACCCGTGTGTTTTCATACGCAAACACAGTAGTTGTGCATTAAAAATGTTCTTCTTGGACGGGAATAATATTTAGTTTTTAATACTACGATTTCAGTATGTAAAATTCAACTAAATAAAAAAAAAAAAAAAACAAAATTTTCGTACTTATAAATGATTTATTTTGATTTTGTTTTTGTTTGTTTTTGTGTGTAGTGATTTCAAATTTCATTCAAAGACGCAATAATATTCTACTATATTGCTGACCCAATTGAACACGAAAAACAAACTCAGTGGAAATACAATATTTGTATAATATAATATTTTGTATAGTAATGTATCGAAAAGTAGGATTATATAAAAACACATAGATTGAAGGCAAAGCGTGACGACATTTAAAAAGAAAAAAATTACGTAAATGGGTTTTTCAACAAATACCTTACGACACACGAAATATGATGTGAAAGTTTCATTCTGCAGCGGATCCAATAGTTTATTAGGTTAGGCTGGGTTCAATTCGAAATAAAAATAGTGCCTATGTCATAAACGGGGTTTTTTAATACGTAAAAATCCTAACTGTTCTCTTTGTAAAAAACTAAAAGTAAAGTTCTTGTTATTGGTATTTTTGAATACAACTGCGTATAATTTGATAATACTTTTTTTTTTTTTTATGTAGAGATACGCGGTTAATATAAAATATATATTGATTGAATATTATTCAGACGGATAAGGTTAGAATAGGTTATATTATTACATGATATAAATAATTTAGTTTCGAAATTTGCAATATTGATTGACTAACACGCGAAAACTAATAGATTTTAAAAAATGTATAATCGCTGCGAGACGCAATGATTTTTTTGATTATGTTTTAGATTTAATGTTATAGTGACACAGCAAACACTGAAAGCACTGTTCGTTAAAAACGTCATAAAAATAATATATAGGTACTATTTTATTAACTATAAGGAATAATAAAAATAAAATTTAAAAAAATACAATATCGATTAAGTTCTAAATCTTGTATGTAAAACAGAAAATCCGTATAAATTATTATTTTTTATATTTCTACTAGTTGTTCCGAACGTTCGATTTTACTAAACCTGCGATCGTCGCTTTTAAAATATAATATTTTCGGTGCAGTTATCGTTATACCAAAAAAATTTCCGAACTCTGCGGGCTCTTATAACACATGAGCTGATAAGTCCCGGGCCTAACAAAGAAAATACGGTTCTTTCAATAAAAATTGACTTTATTCATCAACATAATCTCCATCAAAAAGAGCAACACAATCATACCAACGCCGCTCTAACATTTCAATACCATTCATGTAGAATGCTTTATCTTTTGCTTCAAAATAGGCCTCAGTTTCACTGATAACCTCTTCATTCGAGCGAAATTTCTTGCCGGCGAGCATTCTACCGAAATCTGCGGATAGCCAGTAGTCGCTGGGAGCCGAGTCTGGAGAATACGGTGGATGCGGAAGCGATTCGATCCTTTTTAATTCGCGTAGTTTTGCCATTGTTTAGGATCATCAACACGTTGTTGCTTTTGCTCAACAGTGAGCAAACGCGGTACCCACATTGAACAGAGTTTTCTCGTGGACAAATGATCATGGAATTTATAAAGCCAACACGTTTTTTTGATATCTTTACGATGTCAGCTGACTCGTGCAACTTCACTTTGCGATCATTCAAAACGATTTTGTGGATTTTTTCAATGTTTTCTCGTGTTACCGCCTCGTTTGGACGTCCACTGCGTTCTGCATTATCGGTGTCTCCACGACCACGTTTGAAGTCAGCACACCAACGTTTTATTTTTGTTTATGGCGGAGCAGAGTCCCCATAACACTTTTCAAGCCATTTCTTCGCTTGAACGGTATTTTTTCCCATCAAGAAGCAATGTAAATTTAAAACACGAAATTGTTTTCGATCCATTATTTTTGATAATAAACAAAAGTAGCGTCACTCTGAGCACAATAACTCAGTAACACAATAATTAAAAATGAGATGAATTCCAAAGCACCTAGCTCCATTTATGTGTTAGGCCCGGGACATTTCAGCGCGTGTGTGAATACTATTATAACGATCCGTACTTTAGAACGGTAAAAATATCAATAAGGGACGGGTAAATCCCGACTTCTACGGCTGTAACATATCGTAAGAATTGTTTTGGGTCGGGCATAGGTACGTGTACGTCGCGGTAGAGTGTTTGCAGATTGTTAATTCAGAATCGCGGGTGGCGAAAAAATACGTTTTTCTAAACGTTTTTTCAAAACGTCACCAACGAATATAATAATGATATTTATATATGTCCGGCACGCGCTAGGTTATTAACTGCAGTACAAATACGTACAAGACCAAAACGGTACCGAAATCACGTGTACGCAATTAATTCGCGTTTTCTATAGTACAGCGGTGTGTGAGAAACGGCGAGAACTAACGACAGCTGTTACCACGTGTTGGCCATGTATAATTCCGAATTGGACAAATGAATTACGCGCGACAATAATTATTATTATTACCGATAGTGTCGGGGCCGGCTTTGAGGGGGAACTCGAGCACAGCACTCGCCGTACGATATAAAAAATTGTTACAATCGTTAAAAAAAAAAAAATATATTACGGCTTAACGGCGACGGCGGCGGCTTTTCGGTGTAAGTGATTTGCGTAAAATGTTACAAAGAAATCGAGTGCCGCCGACCCGGCGGCGAGGCCATTATATTCTGGTGCGTATTGTACCGGGCGCCGGGACAGGGGATTCGATTGCGCGACGTAAATATACACGTATATTTTTTTTTTTTTTTTTTTTTTTTTTTAGTATGGAGAATGTCCGCGGGTACACTTTACTCGTTTCACCGTGTAAACACGGGCCCAATGTGTAGGCGTGTACATACAAAATATACGTGAATTAACGCCAACGGATCGGTGTTTCTTTTTATTTTTTTTTCATTCAAATTAATCCGGGGCGTTAACGCTCGGTTTAAAAGCCTCGGGCACTCCCGCCGTAGTACAGTGTTAAAATTACAATTATTAAAAACTATACAATATGACCGCATAACAGTAGTACACTTTTCCATGTAAATAATTCGTATAGATTTATATAAAAAAAAAAAAAAAAAATCGAGAACCAGGCCATTATTTCCCCGGTTCGTATATTGTACGGCCGCCGGGAAATTTCAAGACAAATATATTGTAATTTTTTACGCTTAAAAACCATTGTCAGTAACTCGTTGGGATTGTAGAAATGCACAGCGTTTACGATTACCTAGTGTAACTGATGCTTTGGATGTATTGCCGAATCCAACCGATGATATTAATAATAAAAATCGAATCTCATTCATTAGTCGTAAATTAACTATGTAAATGGCTATGAATTTGTGTTAATTTTAGTGATCCGCTATGCAATTCTGGCGGGAGTTTATGTTGTTAGTGAGAGTTTGCAAAGTATTAATATACATCTGAATGTAGCAATTTAATTTCTTAAACGGACTACTAACGTTTTTTTTTTGAAAAATACCGTACCGCAAGTTTTGATTGCGCAAAAATTACGGCCAACAAAATTTCAAAGGACATTGATGTCGAAAAATAATTTTTATAAACCAGTGAAAGAGTAAAAATGTCGCTTTTCAGTTACGAAGGGCTTGGGCAATGCAATAGAATATCGCTGAACTTAGTTTCGAATAGCGTTTTTCTTTTCTTTTAGTATTTGACCGAGCATTGAACTCGACGAATGAACGGTTTTTGTCGATTTAAATCATTCAATTTTGAATGTCCTTTGTATAACATCGAACAATTCGACAATAATGATGATTTAACGAAAAACCGTAAAGATTTTCGTATAACTCTTTCTGGCGGCGATTTAAAGGATACCGATGGTATAAAGTTGTATGCAAGATTAATTATAAAATACACCGAAATAACCAATAAAAAAATACTACCGGCAAGGGTACGGATGTCACGGGCAAGGAAGTACCTTTTTTAAAAATAAATTACCCGCAAACAACGGTTGGCTGTTGTGATAGGTACGGGGTGAAAACAAGAAAACACGGAAAACTGGTATTTATATTTTAAATTTTTTTTTTTTTTTTCCGTTCAATATCGTGCCGGTTATATTAGCAAATTTTCGCGTGGACTCAACTTTATACGTTTTATGCTGTAAAACAGAAAGATTAAATAATTTGAACCAACAAGACAGTGGCACAGCTAATAATATTATAAATATGTAAAATACGTTTGTTTGTATGTGGGAACGACCGAACCGATTTTAAAAATTCGTTCACCAATAGAAAGCTACACCTATCCCTGATTAACGTAAGCTAAGTTTCGGTAAAAATAAATTAAAGGGAGCTGGGAACACAGGGCTATTGGTCATTTCGGTATGAAAATCGATTTATGTTTGTTGAACGATTGGTTTCCTCGGCGATTCGGATGGAAAACTAACAGTTTTTATTGCCGATTCGATTTAGTTTGTCACGGCGAGGGGAGTGCCGTTTTCAAAACACATTAAAATGATTAAAAACAAAAAAAAAAAAAAACGATGACAATTTTCAGCAACGGTTTTGGATATGCAAACTTGACCGGAGCAAGGCCAGTATAATATAATATTATTATAATACAAAGCGGGGTCCTCGGAGCGGTTCTCACGTAGACGGCCGACTCGACAAAATTAAATTTTTATTCCGGACACCTCTGCGCATATAACTACGCACTACTACACGGGCTATTGAAATAATTATCGTTATCGAACGGCCGGCGATTCGCGGGCGATGGAATTTCGGCGGGTATCGGCAATGCGGTAAAAATTAATTAAAACGGAACCTCTGTATAACGGAAACCCGCGGGGAATACAAATCGCGGCCGGCTCCGTGCAGAGTACTTAGCGCGGTTCGGTTTTTGCGAGTGCGAAATTTATAAGTGTATCTACACGCGATTAATTGTGTACGCTCGACGGAATATTATAGAGAAAAAAAAAATAAAAATAAAAACGAAAGAACAAAAGACCGGTGAAACAGTAGCGTGAATTCGACGACACCCGTCCAAACGTATCGCATTTGCTACGTGGGACGGTGTTTGGTTATGCTTTTGCACCGCCGGATAATCATAGAAATCCGCCGGTATACAAAAATGCTTAGTTATATATTTATATTTTCAAACAGACGACATTTTTTTTGAATTAAACAAGTACGTACAAAATTGCAATTGTCGTAAATATCTGACAAATTAGATTGGAAAAATCGAATATATCTAACACAGTATGATATTCAAAAAGGTTTTCCATTATTAACGGAGTCATAAGAAATTTTCTCAACCATACCGACCGGCACAGCGAGTCGTGAAAGATAATTTTCCTGTCCGGAGGGATTGAATAGATATCTTAGGACGACGATGGGACAAGAACGGCTAAATAGTTTAGCTACTTTACAACACGAGGAAAATAGAAGGTTTAGCATTAATTGCGACCAAGTAATTTTGAGTTAACCTAACCAAGAGTTTGACGCAACAAGTTTTGAAAGAGGACGCCGACTCGGTTTAAAATAATAAAATTGTTAGTTGATTGTATTTTTGTTTTGTTTTTTAGTTATATAGTTATAAAGTTTTTACTATCGAATTAATTCTATATTCGTATAATATTATTATAGCAAAAAATATGTTAAGGGAAAATAAACATGTTGTAGAATCGGTGGGTTAGGAATTAAAATATTTCTCTGTACCACCAGATATTGAGGTCTATTTACGCCACTGACCTGGAATGCGTTGTAGATGGAAAGTTATACGGGGTACAGACGGATTGGTTAATGGTTTTTTGTTTAGTGTAAACATAACGGCATTACAGTATACAATTTGAATATTTTCCAGTATTTTAAGCATTTACAAATACATTTTATTACTTTAAATACTTTTTTTATAATTTTTTTTTTTTTAATCACTTGTTATCGCATACACTGCTTCCGTAGTATTTTGATGTGCGTATAGTCGCTGCGCTGATTTGCACTTGCAAAAGTGCAAAGAATTGTTTTGTATTTTTGTATACACGTACGCGTAAATAAACATTAAACTTTTCCGCGTTTAATGGAATCGAAACGCACGTAAACCGCACAATACATACGATAATATACGTATGACAAAATGGTAAAATTTACAAGAGTGAGCCCGTAGTAGAAAGGTCTTGTCGATTATTGTAATGAAATTTAAATGATTAAATTGGTTTTTTTTCTTTTTCTCTCTCTCTCTCTCTCTCTCTCACTCTTTCTCTGTATTTTATCTGCAAAGCAATAGCTAAAAACAAAATGCAAAACAGACCACAGCTCAAACTTGAGCCCATGCACAAGCGCGTCATTCAAATTCTATCCAAAAACCGTGTATCGTCTTTTTCCTCTATTGTTTAAAATATTACTTTCCGCGTGCACTTCCCTAATTAATTTCGGAAAATCACCGTGGAAAATTCTCTGGAATATACCCGGTACCGAGAATATATAGGGAAAATTATAATTTTCATAACTATTATTCACATGGTTCAATAATTAATGTCACTCATAGGCAGTCATAAATGATTTGAATATAAACTCGAAATTTATGCGCCAAAATAAATGCCAGTCATCAGTGTAATAATTCGATTTTAATAAATTCCATTATAACGGTACTAGAAAACATGATAATAACAGCTACTGCGTATTCGTATGAATTAAGTATTGTTTCGAAAGAATATTCCCAAGAAATATGGGGAATATTTCAGAAATATTTCATTTATAAATATTGAAGGGAATGAGGTAGGTATGGGAGTAGGGGTTATATCCCCCCCATAGACCGGCCCTACTGTCACTTTTATAGAAACGCAGAATACATATATATATTTTTTTTTAAATTTAAAATGATCAATTTTTACATATACAATATTACGTTATAATAAACACATGGGCTGAAATGTCCCGGGCCTAACACATAGACGGCGCTAGTGTATTGGAACTCTCAGAAATTATTAGTTGGTACTAACCTGTAAAAGACAGCTGTTAAAATTTCATTGACAATCTGTTCGTTAGTGTGTGAGTTATTGTGCTAAGAGTGAGCGTCACTTTTGTTCTTTTGAAAATAATGGATCAAAAACAATTTCGTGTTTTAATTTTACATTGCTTGTTGATGGGAAAAAATACCGTTCAAGCGAAGTAATGGTTTGAAAAGTGTTATGGGGACTCTGCTCCATCAGAAACAAAAATTAAACGTTGGTGTGCTGACTTCAAACGTGTTCGTGGAGACACCGATGATGCAGAACGCAGTGGACGTCCAAATGAGGCGTTAACACCAGATAACATTAAAAAAAACCCACAAAATCGTTTTGAATGATCGCAAAGTGAGGTTGCACGAGTTAGTTGACATCGTATAGATATCAAAAAAACGTGTTGGCTTTATAAATTCCATGATCATTTGTCCACGAGAAAGCACTGTTCAATGTGGGTGCCGCGTTTGCTCACTGTTGAGCAAAAGCAACAACGTGTTGATGATCCTAAACAATGGTAAAACTACATGAATTGAAAACGATCGAATTGCTTCCGCATCAACCGTATTCGCCAGATTCGGCTCCCAGCGACTTCTGGCTATTCGCAGATCTCGGTCGAATGCTCGCCGGTAAGAAATTTCGCTCGAATGAAGAGGTTATCAGTGAAACTGAGGCCTATTTTGTAGTAAAATATAAGTCATTCTACAAGAATGGTATTGAAATGTTAGAGCGGCGTTAGATTTTTAATGAAAGTACCGTGTTTTCTTTGTTAGGCCCGGGACTTTTCTGCCCACGTGTTAAATAATATTGTACTATGTTTCACAAAAAAAAAAAAAAAACCCTCCGTCTGGGGATCGATTCGCCCTCATAAATATGCCGCTGTGGGTGGGACACATTTCAGAGGCGCTCCTCTGCGAGATTCCTGTGGGTTCTCCGGACTTTTGACCGAGTCGCCGTGAACGTTTTGCCCCTCACACCACCAACGTCGTCTCCGGCTTTATCGCCGATAACACCGTGCATAATATACTTTACGCCGGAAATCTCTTGAAAACACACGCGAGAGAAACATTTATTTTTTTTTTTTTTTGTTGGCGAAACAACTACTTGTTCTCGCGACGACAATAGACGGGGTCGCCCACCTCGTCACACACTTGACCGATCGCGGAGGAAATGATTTTCTTTATTTTTTTTTTCTTTTTTGTTTTTTCCCCCCGCGTTTTGCGGTCGGAACGCGTTTACGGGCCCGCGGGGACCGACGACGTATTCGCGACCGCATACGAATATTATTCGCATTCCGGGATACGGCCGCGTATCATCCGTTTTCTCCTAGACGCGTATTACCCTCGGGTTCTATTATGTTGTTATAATATTGTCACGACCGTCCCCAACACATTATACCGAGACGGGTTAGGTTGGCTTAGGCTTCTTCTTTTTTTTTGTTTTTTTTTTTTTTTATTGCTCGGAAAGATATATAGACGCGTCGTACTTCGGCGATATCGACACAATGACTACTAATTACTACGTTTACACGCGGTACAAGATAAACCGTTGTTGAACTAATCCGATTTTATAACCAGTCGATCTAATTTACTTGTCGACTTGTTCGCATACGATTCCAGAACGTGTATTTTATATTTATTCATTAGAATATTTTTATATATTTATATAAAAAAAAAAAAAAAACATATCAAAATAATCACGTTTTACTTTTTGGCCCTACGATCGGTTGTTCGGTTTACATGTAAAATAACCAACCGATTTTATTGATGTTATTGGAGAAATAACCACATATTCGAGAGTCCTTAATTTAAAAAGAAAACGGTTTATATTATTTCGGTAGCTTCAAGGTGTTTTACATGATGCATAAATAAACCGCTTTAATTGTGCGTGTAATCGTAGTAATTGTTTCGTATGGTATTTCGAAAAATCTCAAAAAAAAATTTAAAAAAAACTCAACGTTGGCGTTGGTACCGATTCGTACCAATGACTGGAACCGGAATTAAAAGAACCCGTTCCCGAAGAAAAGTTGAGACCCGGAACCCAAATCTCTCAATTCAAGAAACCCGAACCGAAACCTTTTGAATAAAACACTAATTTATCGAGTTCTTTTTGTTTCTTTTTTGTATCATTGAACCCGTAATGATACAACTGGAACGGTTTATTTAAATTGGATTTTGATTCAATCAACTAAATACAAGTGTTTATAGTCCATAGAAATATTTTCCTTTTGCAATTATAATTTATTTATTTATCTATGGTATTTTTGATTCGGGAATAATCATATTATACGGTTTAATAAATATATAAATTCAAAAAAAAAATGTTTTCGCTCTCGTCGGAAGTGGCAAGTGTCTTAACATAATTATCTAGGTCACACGCGCGTGGCCGCTGACACGGCCGTCCACCGGAATGAATCTGTCAACGCATAAAGTTTTAATTGACCAAGTAATTTCGGTACAAATACATAATTAAAATCAACAGTCAAATAAGCTTGTGACCTAATTACAATTGAACAATGCACAATTACAAAGCGAATTGTCAAACCTTCAAGTGAGTAATACAAATAATTTGAATAAAAATAAAAATCTAATTCTTATTGAGGTAAATGAATACTCGGGTTCTATCCCGGGCGTTAGTTCAAGCCCAATAATAGAACACGTGAAAATGGCAGAAAATATTAATATCGAAACAATACATAAAATATTTAAACAGCCACCAATCACAGCCAGTGGTGTCAAAAATATGCAATACTTCGTTAATAGACTAATTCGTGAAGAAATTTCTGGCCACGATCTGCAGCTAAAAATTCCGACTGAAAATTAGTATATCAATTAAAATGTACATTAAAAATTATCGAAGATAGTAAACTCGAATATCACAGATTCAAATTAAAAGGGGGAAAACAATTTCGTGTCGTAATTCGTGGATCACACATCCAGACACTGAAATATATGAAAGTCAACTGACTTAGCGGATAGAGGTTTTCTGCAAGCGATGTGTCGAACATCCAAAAAAAAAAAAAAATCAAACACAAAAGACAAAAATAGTTAATGGACGAGGATAAAACTACCCTTGTTCTTCGTACATTTAGTTCCGCAAGATTATGATAAGGACATCTACCATCTAGATATTCCTATTTTATCATAAAGTTAGGTAAATAGAAGTCCCTAAGAAGAAGAAATATGTACCGCAGTGTAAAAAACTGTCAGGCGTACTCAAAATTATTGTCATAAAAAATCTGTATGTGTAAAACGCGGTGAAGAACACACCGCAAACTAGGAAGGATTGCTCTGTCTACAAAATGGTAGAAGAACGGGCGAATCCAGAAATGGTTTCTGCAGTGCAGCGTATTTACCAGAAACCAGTGAAAACCTTCCGGCGACCACCACTTAGGCACAGATGACTAGTTCTTCTGATAATAACGTAACGTCCAAAACTTCTAAACATCAACAACAGAATAAAGAAAATGAGTCCACATTAATGGAAATCTTGTCCGCCTTGACTAACATTACCAAGTCATTAGTCAGCGTGACATCTAGACCGTATAGGTGAGAAAAATAATCAATCTAAGTCTAATAACAAAAGTCAGAAGAAGAAGAAGAAATGACCGCACACAACGGATCATGGAACAACAATACGCTAGTCCAGAGTAAATAAGAACTCGAAAACTTTTTGCATAGTGAAAACAAACAACTTCTTGACAACTCGCAAGACATTAGGTGCCTTAAACGCTTGAATACTTACGACATAGTTTAGGTGACTTAGGCTAAGGATCGGGGCTAACTCATTGTTGGTACAACCTCGAACATGTTCATGTATACACATTTATTTATAACTCATTCTTTTTTTTAATATTTAAACACCCATTATGAGTTGAATTTATAAAGACTAAATTGTTCATTTAAATGAATCATTTTTGAAGAAAAAAATAATAACCGAACCGGTACCAGAACCGATAAAATCATTAAGGTTCCAGTCGTCCGGGTTCGTACAGCAATTAAACAGTGATTTCATTGTTTGCACCGAAACCACAATAAAATCACTTTCGTTTTTAAGTTTTTTAAACTTATGTCTTTTCAGTATTTATTGTCATGAACTGTTTAGAATATTATTATTAATTTTTTTTTTGTTACTACTTTTATAAAATTAATAATAACGATTTACGATGGACTAAATTTCTATCGTTAAATTTTCGTGCATTTCCGTTCAGCCAAAATAATTGTAATCACATTATTCGGAAAATAGAAAGCTTATACGTGAAATATGGTAATTGTTTCGTTAATCAAAATTTAAAAACAAGAATTCTCTAGTAAACGATTGCGTTTCATTGACTCGTCGTTACCTTGCAGAGCGCATAATGATTTTATTAATGTAATCGGTTTTTTTTTTTTTTAATACGATTATAATTTTAAACCGCTGGGAGCACGATTGGGCGTATAGGTACACCGCAATATTGTATACTTACTCGAATGTGTTTTTCCTTGATATGAAACGATTTTTAATATCGTATACAGTTTTAATGGGGAAAAACGTTAAAATATACGAGGTACCTATAATACATTAGTAGCGTGTTTATGGCACGATTATTTATATCAGTATCCACTGCAATTTGCAAAAAGTACGATAATAAATAATAATTACAAGTCTTGGTCGTGTTTTAGTGAAAACCCTGTACGGTTATTTGTTATACTTGTATTTGTTTTAATTTCGACAAAACGATAAAAATAACGACGACAATAGGTATTTTAAATAGCTATTACAGATACAATTTTGTATGTTACCACAATTGTATTATTTGTTTCGAATATTAAATTGTCGAAATGCATTTGATTATAATATACGAGGTCTGTTAAAAAATACCAGGACAAATGTTATTACGGCTAATCTACACACGATAACGTTTCAAATTGTAAATAGACGTGTTCCCCGTGAGTTAGTGAATATTTTAAACAAATCCTGAAGTCGCTATCTTATCTCGGTTTAATATTACACGTGGTTAAATCCAGTCAGTTTTTTTGACATGTCTGAAATTAACGAACAACGCGTGTGCATCGAGTTTTGTTTGAAACTTGGTAAAAACGATGCAACGGAAACATACGGAAATGACTAAAACCACATTTGGGGATGATTCCAGAAGTGGCTTTCGAGTGTTTTAAACGTTTCAAGGACAATCGGAGGTCAACTGAAGACGATCCACGTTCTGAAAGACCGTCGAAGTCATCCAGAAACGTTGGTGTGGCGACAATTTGCGAAAAAATGCAAAACGGTCGCCGATTAACCGTTCGTGAGTTAACAAAGCTAATCTCGATTGAGTATTGTCGTGCAATTTTACAGGAAAATGTACGGACGAGAAGGGTCGCGCTGCCAAATTCGTTCCGCGATTGTTCACCACGACAATGCACCGGCACATTTAGCGCTGTGGATTCGTGAATTTTTGGCTGATAAATAAATTGCTGTGGTACCGCGGACTCTCCCTACTCTCCAGATCAGACCCCATATGATTTTTTTCCTTTCCCAAGACTAAAATCTGCGCTTAAAGGACAACGATTTCAACGATGTAGAGGAAATGAAAACGGACGCGAGCACAGAACTCATAGCTTTAACTTTGGAACAGTTCTAAAGGACTTTTGAAAAACGGCAAGATCGCCAGGATCACTGCATATCGTCCGGAGGAGAGTATTTCGATGGAGATATCTTTAAATAATATGTTACGTCATTTTTGTAATTATTTTGTAATAAAATCCCGGTACTTTTTAAACAGTCCTCGTATATTATGTGGTGTCCCGACAATTGAACGGAGACATTTGGGCGCAACGACTGATTACTAAAAAGCGATTACTTACCTACTTCCTTCCTTAAAAAAATGTTTTATCTGTTTCCGTTCCGCACTGATTGAACGATTATCGATCGCAATAAATGTACATTGCTGTGGTTAGGTCCGTCAATATAAAACCCGTCAGATTTTAGATTTCTCGTATTGATAAATAATTTTGTGTTAAATGTTAAACATTCGTTCGAAAATTACATTTATTTTGAAATCAAATCGTGTTTACTACGATTTTCACCATTCGATTAATACAAATATCCGGACAAACTTCAATTTTATTTATATGCATAGATTTATTTTCTTTATACAAATTACATTAACGAAAACTACTTTTTAACTTTGTATTGTTTTAATACTTTTGGTATTATTGTTATTATTATTTTTAGATGGAGGAGAACTATTTTGTTATTGCTATTTTTGTTTCGTTATTTTGAATCAATTGTACATAATATTAGGTGTTACCAATGATTATTATTATAATAATTTTTATGCGATTCCTGTGATGCAATATTCAATAGATAAAAGCAAAACTTAATAAAAATATATACCTACTACTTTCTAGAATTAATTTGAAACCAGCACCGCGTGTAAAGTAAATTAAGTATTAATTAAAAAATGTGCACCATTTTTTTAAAATCTTCTATCTGCGTTTCATTATAGCTATATTGGATTTAAAAACTATTTAATAAGTACCTTTAACATTTCACAGACGAAATTTTAATAAGAAAAAAGATTTAAAAAAGTAATTGTATAATACAAACAACCGAGTCATATAACTCACTGCAGTGCATTGAATGCTGGTAGGACGAAAGCTATTAAATTTTCTAACTTAGACATTTATTAAGTCGTAAATCGGTTTTTGGTTATTTTATAAGGCGCAAAAGTAAATAAATATATTTTATTTTAATCTAACGACCAGACAGTTTTCTTGAGGTAGGGCGGGAGATGGAAAGAGGAAAATTATGCCATGTTCCTTCACGGAGGCCAAAATATAAATAAATATATATGTAAAGGTTTTATCATTTAGATAGTTTTCGCGAAAACTTCGCTATGAACATAATATTAAGGGGATCTCTATAGTTTTCGAAAATTCCTTTTAAATTGTTAATAGTATTATTACTATCGACTATGTACTGAAATAATTTAAGCGGCCGTCGGTTGAGATTTAGACGGTTGTGTAGCCGGACCAATGATATTAATAAGTTAGGCCCTCCTGCCCTGGTTGGAACCCCCACGAAATATCAGAGAAAATTTAAAAATCAAATTACCCGACCTACAAATTTAATTTTACATTTTTTCGAAAACTACCCCAGCAATTTTGTCCCGCGTTCGCCCTCCAGTGTAGGCGTTTTTCGAAAAAAAAGAATACATAATAGTGATGTTAATTTAGTTTTTCGTAATTACTTAAGATAAAAACAATTGCCGACGCGTATAAAATAATAATATGTAGTTAATTATTTAGAAAAAAAAAAATAGTCGGATCTGCCTAACATTTCGTAGGTAAGTACTTTCGTTGGTACATTATGTAACGTCGCATTATCAAATTAAATTTGTATAAAACCTACTTATTTTTCTTCGTTAAGTCCGTCGTTTATTTGATTTATCGTTATAATAGTCTCGAGTGTCTGGGTGTGAAATGTTAAATTACACCAGTCTTCTAATATAATTCCTTTGACAATGCTTAACAGTTCATTTTGCAAGAGTTAATCATTGTAATTTAAACTTAAAAATTGGCGAGTACAACAATAATAATACTAATCCTAATGTTATTATTTTTACTAACGGATAAATATTATTTATAATACGCGTACTAAATAAAAAGATTATAACTTTGATGCAATTGCATAAAATCACATGCAGTTTATTTTAGATTACAATCACGCCGTCGCCGTGTCACTATTCGATTTTCGAGCGGGTCGTTATTAAACGCGCGTAAATATTATTTCGTTTCAACACGACGAATTATATGACTGTATAACACACGTGGTATTAACCGATTATCCAACGCTGTGTGCAAAGCAGAGCATAATAATATTACATTTTAATAATCGACATGAAAAACAAACCGAACAAAAAAACTGGGGCTGTCAACGTTTTTCAAACGCATTTCCTCCTAGTTGTATAGATTTCCCCGTGTGTGAAAATAGCTTATCATCCTCTTTATTTTAGGACTCGGGAGTGTCTTAGCAAACCCCAGGTACACGCTACGTGATTACCGTACTGATAATGATTCCAAGGAGTCGTGATAACTCTGGTTTATATTATTTAACGACCACAGGACATAGAGCACCTTGGCGCGTTTATAACATTATCAATCTACGATCCGTGATAAGGCGTGATATCAGTCACAGTGGTAACCCACTAAACCGGAAACCCGGTAAGACGCATTTGATTCCCGTCCGAACCGATAGTTTTGAATGCGTTTCATTTTGCCGATATCCAAACACAATTCGTGAAGGATTACAAAGTCAAAATAAAAAAAAAAACAAACTTCTTTTTCGAATAAATCGCGATTTACAAATCGTCTATTGATTCTAAAAAAAAAAAAAAAAAAAAAAATAAATAAATAAAATGAATATTATTAGACGGCGGCGTTGAACACGAGAAGCAATAGGAGTTTTTACGAATTTACGATGATATGTGTTATCTACCACCCGCGTTTGTATCTGAAATGCCATCGAGGCATTTAATAGCACACCCTTGATTTCGTTTACATTTTCTTTAATCGAATTGGTAGGCTATCAGCGAGTGTTCGACGGCAAATCCGTTATTTCCGGCCGACAAACCGACGTAATGCCCGCGACCGGCTTTGATTATTGAAATGGCAACGTATACGTTTATTAAAAAGGTTTAAATGAGATGTGTACCCGCCATATTTGTTTGATTATAAAATACATCGAATGTGTGTGTGTGTGTGTGTGTGTGTGTGTATGTATATGTATATATATATATACACACACATACGTCTCGCTTTAGACACACGATAATTTAATATAGACCTTTGATCATATTATTATTTCATATGTGTTTAGCAATCTACCCGGGGCCTAAAATTGTGTACAGTATAGCAAACACGGTAGTATGGGCGGTGGAAAACGACGAGTAGTGTAGGTATCGTGTACAGGTTCATGAACAATTTACAAAATATAATTATTTACAGTGTCATTTAACAATATTGCCTGTGTTTTATAATTCGTATAATATTTATATATATATATATATATATATATGTGATTATCCGTCTGACGGCGTTCGAATACAATTAGTTCGGCCCCCAGCGTAATTTCTCGAAGATTTTATAGTAAAAAATGAAAGAAAAAATAAACGTAATGCAATTATTAATATAAATATATATTTTTTTTTTTCCGTATATTATAAACGTTTAAACTAGATGCTACGATTTTGGACTTGTACACGTGAATTTCTAATACTCGTATAGAATAATATATAATTCATACACGGTTTTCAGAATCTCGTGTTACATTCAATATAGTACTTAGTAGTGATAGTGCCCTAAATAATAAATATTATTATATTTTTTACGCAATATTAACACCATAACAACAGTATCGATTCATGTAGGAAAACGGCATTTGTTTCACCTTCAAATGTACCTAGTGATCAACGATAGATAACGATAGATCATGTTATTCTGTCGATAAATTCAAGACTTTTAAAGCTTTGCTTTTTACATTAAAACGTCTTGAAATCACATATGGAAACGAATATGCACTTTGTTAATACACGTGTAACGTCGACGACAATATGGACTTCTAGTTTAAAATGTCTACATTTCGATGAAAATGCGTATAAAACGTTTTATAAAAAATTAATGAAAATCCGAGACGAAAATACAATGACGGTCGTAATTTATTATAACTATATATACGAGGTGTGACAATAAAATAACGAGACTTTTTGAATAAAAGTTGTTTATTTTAAAAATGTTATAATTTAATGATTATCACCTTCAAAGTACCTTCCCTCAGCATCAATACACTGTTGCATACGTCGCTGCCATTCTTGAAAACAGTGTTGCCAATTGCTTTCATTCAGCCCTTTTAGAAGTTCTGCCATTTTCATTTTTACGTCATCAACTGTTTGAAAATGGGAAAAGAAATAAGAAGGAAATAAGAAGAAGTCACAAGGAGCAAGGTCTGGCGAGTACGGGGGATGTTGAAGTACAGAAATTTTTTTTTCAATTAAAAAACGTTGAATTGAAAATGCACTGTGAGCTGGAGCATTGTCTTGGTGAAGAACCCAGCCATTTTTCCATAGATCTGGTCGCTTCTTTCTGACACGTTCTCTTAATTTAATTAATACCTCTTTATAATAATATTGATTAATTAATTTTGTCGAATTTTTCAACGTTTTCGTTTGTTGAAGACGTGGTAGGACGTCCAGAACGACCATCGTCTTCGACGTCCTCCCTTCCACTACAAAACCGTTTGTGCCATTCAAAAACACGAGCTCTTGATAAACATTCTTCACCATAAACTTCACATAACATACGAAACGATTCCGCGGCAGTTTTTTTTAATTTAACAAGAAATTTAATGTTAACACATGTTGTTCGATTTTTATATGTAACATTTTTCGGCAGTATAGTCGAACTCGCACTAATAACAAGGCTACTAACGTATAAGAAAATGAATCGATGCCATCAGTGTTCATAGTACTTTTAGATAAGTGTTTTCTAATCATATTTCAATAATCGTTTTATAGATAACGTTAATAGTTTAGGTTATATTTAGAAAGTCTCGTTATTTTATTGTCACACCTCTTTTATATATGCATATCGTGTACTTTCCCAACCTTTCCCACCTACAACAGCGGCCCACTCATGAACAATGTCCGACCTTTTTTTATTTTTTTTATTTTTTTTTTTTTTTATCCGTTCGGTCCGGGATTATATGCCGGGTTGGCTGGGTAATTTCTGATCGTATATAAGACCGCGGTCCGCCGGTCCGGAGGAAACGATGAAATACGCGACTAGTCATAATTCACTATATTGCACTCGCTCCGCGCTGACCCCGTAGAATTTAATAAATCTAAAGTAGCTATCGACCGCAAAACGTTGACGGTAAAGGGGGTGAGGGGGGGGAAATAAACAACGATAATTCTTTAAAAAAAAAAAAAAAAAAAAAAATTACTCATTTATTTAAATACCGTTATTATACATAAATATCGCCGAGCCACGAGATAATAAAGACACCGAGAAGTTTCTCTTATTATCGTTATGATATAATTATTACCGC
This sequence comes from Tuberolachnus salignus, assembly GCA_956483605.1. Lineage (NCBI taxonomy): Eukaryota > Metazoa > Arthropoda > Insecta > Hemiptera > Aphididae > Tuberolachnus > Tuberolachnus salignus. The sequence continues at coordinate 32,479,138 of OY101430.1, read as the reverse complement.
GGACTAACCGCTACAGCACGAACAAATTCCACTGCCCCTCATATTTACTTTCTTAAACGCATTTAACATCTGTTATAATACAAATTAATAACGTTTTCCGTTTTTAATTTATGAACCGCATCCGTTTTCTATATTATTTCAATTTCTCGAAACGCGCAGTTCAAATGTAATCTATAATGTTGTATTTAATAACGCCAATACGTATGTGAATTTTAAACGGCAAAAATAGCGTCTTGATTTTAAAATGGTATTTTTTTTTTTTTTAATTTAATATTATGGGCGAAAAAGTGATACGAATTGTGGGATAATTCTCAAATTGTGTCGCGTGAAATGAACAATTTTACTAGTTTGAAGGGGAGGGAAAACAAAAATCTACCGTTCCAGCTAATATGGCAGAATTTTTGTTTAAAGTCCATAGATATTAAAGGAAAAAAAAAAATAAATACAATATACGGTAAACCATATTATTATATAATTCCAATGATCACTATATCCGGTCAGATATTTTTCGAGATTCGAGATTTTTTTTCTGAATAAAAATCTCGAACGAATAAAAGAACGTGGTCATTGGTATGCGGATTGCGTATTTTCTTTTGCTCTAACTGGCCCGAGTCCAGTATATATTATATTAAACCGCTCGTGAAATTCAATTATATAAGTTTAGCTTAGTTATTTTATACTGTTACCCGAATCAAAAAAAAAAAATAAATGCACGTATATTATATTCGAATGTTGCGCTAACATTACACCAATGTCAATAACGTATTTTTATTAAATCTCGAGCGATCCTAGAAATTTGAACGATGCTTGAATACCGAAGAACATGCGACATCGAAAAAACCTAGATTTGTGAACAGGGCCATATTTACAAATGCTGATATTCGGGTTAAACAGTATAGTTTTTCGTAATTTATGCATTTACTAAAATACATTATAGATTAATTACAACTAATACAATAAAAAAATAAACATATTTTTAAGAGAGGTCAGTTTACTAAAATAAACATAAATAAGACCGGATGGTACGGTTGCTGGTGTAGGTTTACGTTATAGGCTGCTAATATAACGTGGGAAGTTATGGCGGTTTGACATATAAGATGTTTCAGTTTATTTTATTTGCCGAACGTATAGCGTACAAATGATACTACAGGGTGCGTCAAAGCCGACTGACGAGTTTTGATGGGCTATAAATAACGAACAGTAAAACTTAGAGAAACGGTTATTTTTTTTATTTAAATCAGTATTCAATACCATTTTTAAAAATTATTTTTTGAAAATTATACCTCTAAGATGGCTGCCGTCAGCATAGATACACTGTTGTAGACGATCTCTGAAGCTCTCATATGATTTTCGGCACATTTCGACTGGTATGGCCTCGACTTCCACGTGGAGTGGTCTTTCGTGGTGCTGCCGTGGGTTATTTGTAGCCCAGTATCGAAAATTTTATTAATTTACAGTTCCAGAGAGATGAAAATGGGCCTCATCGCTACAGAAAAAAGTTGATATCGGAGGAATTTGCAGAAGAATTTGCTGACAGAGATTTTTACGGTTGCCGTAGTCAGTAGCATTTAACTCTTGGGCGAGCATTAATTTATTGGGAAGGAATGATAAATCTTCGTGAAGAATTTCTCCTCAAAGAACGGTCCGAGATTCCCAAAGCTACAGCGCGTATCCGGGCTGAGCGTCCTGGTGACTGCCCAATTGACTCTCTAACCAATTGCACATTTTCAGGGTTCTTACCGTTCTGGGTGCTCCGTGTCCAAGTCTACTTAGGGTACTCGCAGTTTCTTCCAAATGCCGTATCCGCAATTCGATAGTGTTAGCAGAAGGAACAGATGCAGTACGTCGAATGCCGCCGAAGTGTATACGAAAAGCCCTTTGTGTAGCGATCACAGTATGATTATTTTCGTAATACGCACGCACGACGTGTACACCTGTTCATCGACCGTGATTACGAATAAAAACGGCATTACCGTACAATTCAAAATATACCACTTCTTAAGGCCTGCTCTTATCTTGTCACAGGCTAATGATCTCATTGAACTCGTCAGTCGGCCCTGCCGCGCCCTGTATATAATCATGGCAAACGAAATACTTTGCTAACCGTCAATTTATTATCAACTGTATCAATTCGCGACGCAAATATAGATAATATACTAGACTGCGCCCAACCATCTGTCCACCATTCACGACGAGGCCAATGAATTTTATCTCTCATCTTATTAATATGTCAATTAAATTATATTACTATAAAGAATCTGAAATCGACTTTAGCGGCATTAGCGGAGAACAGCAGAGTTATTTTTCGATTACGTACAGAAAATATATTTTTTACACTATATCAGTGGTTTTGTTGAACAAATATTATCGACATCTTTGGACGATATTGGATTTCGGTTTAATTTAATTTTTTTTTTTTTTTTTTATTATGTGATTTTTCCAAAAAAAGTATTCATGGATTATAGGTTTATAAATATCTTTTTGCCTATAAAGTACATAATTAAATAACAGTGATAATCAAATACACTGGTAACGTACCTATGGATAATTTATCGCTTGTATTATCGAAGTAAATTATAAAAAAAATCCCATTCTAGGATACGAGAAAAAAATAAACCACGATGATTTCGATATTCGTGAATATCAAACGTGAAAAATTATCACAAAGGATTTCAGTTATATAGCAATAATATAACGTATCGCACTAACGACGCGAATCATTAGCGTAAGGTTACAAATTTTAATATCAAGTCATACGGATGTACCTAGCCGTCAAAGATAATTTGGTTTTCTTTTCTGTATTTCGTGTTGTTGAAAAAAGAAAAAAAGATTCGTAAATAATTCATTCGACTCATAAAACGGACAAATTGTTTCTATGCCGTTCCAAAGGCTAGTGGCGTTAATTTTACACATAAAACATTTAAACATTTATTACAAATGAAAAAAAAAAAAAAAAAACAAAAATAACATTACGCTATGGCATTAGATAAGTGAAAACAAAGTAACCAACGAACCGCAGTTTGTGGAACGTTCATTGAAAAATCGAATTTGCTCATCTGGCTGTTCGTTTATTTTCTTTTAGTACCAGAATTTAACTGAAATTGTCATAATTAATTTTCACAGACCATTAAAACGGTCCGCTCATAAAAAGAAATGCGCTGGTGGAGTCATCTGGTCTCAAATTAATTACGAAAACAATTATTATTATTTTCGTGGTCATCAAAATGAACAAAGCAAAATCGTTCGCGCCGGATTGGAATTTGAAACGAGTCCATTGGCCGTTTACGGGGGGGGGGGGAAGAAAAAAAAAAAGAAAAGAAATTAAAACGAGTTAATTCAAGAATGAATTTTAAATACAATAAACGCCCGGAGAAATGACGTCCCAAATTTAATTGTGTCGCACGTGATTCTTGTTTATCACAGACCGTGTGTTTACGCGCAAAGATTTTGATACATTCGGTGTTTGAGGTTTTTAAATCGTTAGCCATTAATATTATCGTTAATACAATGTGTAAATACGCATTTACGTTATTTTCAAAAAATCATAAACCGAATCGAAGCAACGACAGAATATCAAAATACGTTTTCGATTTTGGATTCCATACCTACTTATTGCTATTATTTTTCCATGTTAAACTCGAACAGTACGGCGTTTTTTTTTGCCTGCACAATTACATAAGTCTAACGTCGAAATATTAATTTTGGCGCCAATACGGGTTCAATGTGTTTTTACCGAAGACACGGGGTTTTTTTTTTTTTTTTTTACTATAAACATTAGTGTATGCTTGTTTTACACTGAAAAGTCAAAACTGTAACATTACTTATTTCCCTGTCATACTCCGCGATTCTCCGATCAATATGATAAATGACGAAATTAACTGCTTTGCGATAACCGAAACCGGGTAAAACGGTCGCGCGTCCGCGGATCGTCCGAAATCGAATATTTACACAGTAAATTATTACAACCGTATAATGTACAAAAAAAAAAAAAAAAAAACAGAAAAATATTAAAAAAAAATCTACCGCGTATTTGTTATTAGATCCCTATCGATTTTTCGGTAACCCTAAACAAATGGCGAGCAAACGACAACGTAATATACGAAATGTGTTTCGGACGCCACTGATGGAAATCTTGACCGGCACCGGACTAGGTGGATTTCGGGGACGGCGGAGCCGGGAGGCCGTTGACGCGCGGCCAAATTTTCCGCCAATACGGTCCAAACGACTATAATAAATGTTGTATACGCCTAATGTAATAATTTTTTAACGGTTGAATATCAAACGCATAGCCGCGTCGATTTATCCGTTCGCAAACGCGTATTACAATAACACTTTTTAGAGGCGTAACTGCACGGACGGATCGGCATAAATTTTCGGTCCGGGTGAATCATTAACGGGGCGAGGGGGCTGGTTAGGTAAGTCTAATATTAATGTTCTGTGAAAATTGCAGGTGTCTACCGCTATTATTTTTAACCGAATTATAACAAAAAAAATCGACAATAAAGGAACAGTTACATTTTCCCGTTATTATTATTATTATTTTTTTTTACCAATTATCAACAAAACTATAACGAAAAAAAAAAAAAAATGTCACTACTGCGCCAACTAGATCCGGATTATTTCGGGAAAAAAACTACACTTGAAAATCGAAGCGAGGTAATATACGAGGTATGACAATAAAATAACGAGACTTTTTGAATAAAATTTGTTTACTATAAAAATGTTATAATTTAATGATTATCACCTTCAAAGTACCTTCCCTCTGCATCAATACACTGTTGCATACGTCGCTGCCATTCTTGAAAACAGTGTTGCCAATTGCTTTCATTCAGCCCTTTTAGAAGTTCTGCCGTTTTCATTTTTACGTCATCAACTGTTTGAAAATGGGAAAAGAAATAAGAAGGAAATAAGAAGAAGTCACAAGGAGCAAGTTCTGGCGAGTACGGGGGATGTTGAAGTACAGAAATTTTTTTTTCAGTTAAAAAACGTTGAATTGAAAATGCACTGTGAGCTGGAGCATTGTCTTGGTGAAGAACCCAGCCATTTTTCCATAGATCTGGTCGCTTCTTTCTGACACGTTCTCTTAATTTAATTAATACCTCTTTATAATAATATTGATTAATTAATTTTGTCGATTTTTTCAACGTTTTCGTTTGTTGAAGACGTGGTAGGACGTCCAGAACGATCATCGTCTTCGACGTCCTCCATTCCACTACAAAACCGTTTGTGCCATTCAAAAACACGAGCTCTTGATAAACATTCTTCACCATAAACTTCACATAACATACGAAACGATTCCGCGGCAGTTTTTTTTAATTTAACAAGAAATTTAATGTTAACACATGTTGTTCGATTTTTATATGTAACATTTTTCGGCAGTATAGTCGAACTCGCACTAATAACAAGGCTACTAACGTATAAGAAAATGAATCGATGCCATCAGTGTTCATAGTACTTTTAGATAAGTGTTTTCTAATCATATTTCAATAATCGTTTTATAGATAACGTTAATAGTTTATGTTATATTTAGAAAGTCTCGTTATTTTATTGTCACACCTCGTATCTGCACGTAGAAAAGTCGTTCGGACGGGATAAATAGCAGCACATATCGTATAGTAAAACCAACGCGTTCCTCCCTTCGGCCAGAATCGAAAAAAAAAACACACACACAGCGGCCCACCGGGGTCAGTGTCTTTTTTACCGAAAAAATTATCAAACGACCGTTTGAACAACTAAACGTCTTAGCACGGCCAATGTTCGTGGGACGTCGATAGAACACGTACGGTCGGCATAAAACGATAGACGACCAAACTTTCTGTATGCCCGCGACTAATAGGCGTGTCATTATTAAAACGATTCTTCACTGTCGTCCGTCAGTGTTGTGCACGTACCCGCCGCTATTGTCCGTGTTTGGCCAGTGGCGTTTTTTCTCTGGGTGTGCGAGTTGTGCGTTAACGGCCTATATACATCGACGTGTGCAATACCGTAGTGCGTATTGCATAATTACATGATTTTATTTTAAAAAAAAAAAAAAAACCATTAAATAATTGTGGGCACTCTTGTCTACAAGTAAATATAATAATCGACGACGCGCCATCTAATATATCCCATAATCGCAATTGAAAATACTAGACCCAACGCCTGTAGAAAACGGAATTGACGACCAGCCACTAGGCCTGGTAGTTTGTCGCGGGCGCCTAATGGTTATTGTCCATTTCCGTGCCACAGGTGTTCAATCGGATCTGTGCGTTTTTGTCGAGTTAATGGTTGACAATTCAAAACAGCTAGGTATTTATTTTTGCCCGAAATACTCGTGTTACTCTACGTGCCGTGTCGTTTTTATTCCGTTCAAATTAATATTGTTATGCGCGGACAATGCGTATAATCGCAGTGAAGTTGTAAATCAATTAAAAGAAAAATGCTTTTCAAGACTTTCGTTTGATGACAAGAACCACATTAGTTGAAAATGGTAGGCCTTGTCCAGTTATTGACATTTTAGCAACAGTTAAAGTTCAAAAGACTGTCGCACATGCGTCATGCACTCGGCATTTTCGTAAAGAACTTTATAGTATGTCTTGATTACAGATCTATCTGATTGGTTATGCGGTTGTCAAGTATCGAATACATTATTTTGTTGGTCTTGTTTACTATTTTCTACAAAAAAAAAAAACTGTTTAGAAAAATCAAAGATAAGATGGTTTACAAAATCATTTACATACAGCTGTTAAAAAAAAACATACTGAATCAGAAATTCGTATATCACGATATTTAATAATAGAATTTTAAAAGCATGTCACATAAATAATTTTCAAATAATACGTTGATGGTTGATAAGAATTCGTTTTCCATAAAGGGGGGTTTTCCAAAATCAATCGCACATTAACGCCGATAGTCTGGAAACGCCACTTTGACTGGTAGTTATGATTTTTATCAACCTTAATCGTTTATTACACTATTACTTATAATACCAGTGCTATGACTACTAAACGGGGCTTTAAGTGGCGGCAAATGGCAAAGGCTACTGTGTGACCCCTATTTCGTTTCGAGCGTCCTGTAAAGTGTATTCCCGAACAGCAAATCAATTAAGATTATTCATCAATTTGCCAAACCGACAAATTTTTATTATATTTTTTTATTAAAGCGATTAAAAACGGCAAACATAAAATAAACGCCTTTGTCTAACACGTGCATAGGAATTTACACCAAAAAGTCTTACTACTACAAGCCTACTGTTCGACGATTTACGATGGCCAATTTTCAATTACGAAAATTATTTAAATTCGGCAATCACTATAATAAGAATTGTCGAAAACCTAGCGGTTTTTTTGTCAATTTGAATTCAATGAACTTGGAAATTCGTCAATATTAAACAATTTCAAACAGATTTAAGATATTACAAGAACGCGAAAAAATATTATAATAATGACCACGAACATCCGGTAATGTACCATATGACTTTTATTGTGCCTTATTACTAGAAACACTTATAGGTGTACAGTGGTTACTCGATGATATATATATATTTTTTTTAAACCACTGTCCGATGGAAACACCCGAAAATTTCGTCTGTATACACCACCGCAACGTAATATTATTAGCATTTATTATTTTTTTTTTTTATAATTTTTAGTGCCGTTTTGGCCAACATTGATATTTAAAGGGAGTTTATAAGAACATAACCGACCATTAGTGACCTTAACCTAACCTATCACATTAATAATTCGCCAATTCACCGATATTTAAAAAACTATATTACGATTTAATTTTTTGTCATGACTGCAGTTTATAAATTTATTATTACTGTCGTGAAATATGTTCAATATCAAAATGTTGTCGTTAAATTAAAATAAAAATCTTTTTTTTTTTTTTTTTTTTTTAATATTACTCAAGCGTGAAATATTAAAACGTATAATTTATTGCACTAACGGTTCAATATTAAAAATAAAAAAAGAAAGATTAAAAAAGTAATAATATTAATTTCATAAGTCTATTGGAAAAATAATTTTAATTTGAAAATAAATTGGTTCGGAGTGGTTTCACGCCACCATATAATTTGGAAATCAAAAAAATAGTTGACTAAATATAACTAAAATATAACCCACATGTTTGAATCATTGATCAATAAAGCGTTTACTATTATATAATATTATGGGTTTTTTGTACCATGTAATTCGTTTTTAATACGTTTTTAGTTATATTATCGTTATTTATTTTCATAAAATTGTATTTTTTTTTGTGGAATACATACATATTTGGCATTGCATATTCTTAAACAAGTGCAAATTGATTATTTATGGAAATACATTAACACAATATATTCGTAAGAATTATAAAATATTGTTAAAAAAAAATCTGATTAATTTGTATGCTGTTTTACACCGTAAGTATGGCCAATAGCTAAAGATTTACGTGATCAAAAAAAAGAAAAAAGAAAAAAGAAAAAAGTGTTGCCACTGTTGTAGGTGCAAAGTTGGGATGGTAGTATATAGATAGGAATAAAATTTATATCTGTAAGTAACGAAAAGTTGCAAACGCAAAATGATCCGAGTTCGTTGTTGCCACGGTAACCCAGAAATCAACATAAATAATAATCGAATTTGACGAAATCATTTTATTACCGTTTTTCCGTCATTTATTGGTAGATTCAAACTAACCGTTAAAAAACGTACAGGTGTATCGAAAAATGATAACTCTTAAACACCAACTAGACAAAATTTGCTACCGGAAACGGTATACGAGTATAGATATAGATCGAATGAAAATTTTCCTTGTAGAAGAAATGTTAACAGGAAAATAAGAAAACTAAAAAATAAATATCGCTGTAAAATCGAAAGATCCCTTGCTCAGCTCAGAATCTAAAAAAAAAAAAAAAATCATTCCGTATGCAAATAAGACGTTACGAATTATCGACTAACATTAGCGCTTTACTGAATTCCTATATAAAATTACGCGCAAGTATAATAAAAATGCATAATAAATGATGAAAAAAAAAAAAAAAAAAAACAATCTCGGGCTCATTACTTGAAAAGGCCCAGGACACAGTGATATAGCTGCTTTCGGATTATTATATTATTTGTGCGCGTCTACACGCGCCAATAAAATGTATATTCAATTTGAAATATTGTTACCTATATTATGTTTTATAAGTACACGGAACAAAAATGTTTTACGATTATTCAATTATAGTTGCGCGGTGTAGGTACCCGAGTAATGCACTATTCAAACATGCGATATATGCTATTACTGCATTTCCATACGCTTATAGTCCAACAGGGTCGTAAAAAAAAAAAAAAAAAACACGCGGAAATGTATAACGAACGTGTGTATCGATTGGCATTAGGTCGTGGCGATTGTGCAGTGGGTTTATTATTATATTCACTTACAAACAGCAGTGCGTACGCATATACGAGTTCTGTTGAAAAAGTACCCGAACATTATAATTCCTGAAAATCGAAAATTTATAGTATCGTAAATGTTATTAGATTAAAATAAAATAGAGATGAGCAGCTGCTATCTTTTCAATTAAATCTCAAATGTTTATTGCTATCTAACCATTAACTGTGCGCGTTCAATGCAGACACGAGTCGTGTGTATTGTGCGATTTTTATGATGAATAACATTCACGGACAACGTATCAATATTAAATTTTGTGTTAAACTTTGTAAATCTATTACCGAGACTCATAAAATATTGCAAAATCACCTATGGTCATCAGTGTTTGGGACGTGCTCAATGTTACGACTGGTTTAAACGTTTTGAAGACGGTCGGGAATCAGTTGATGACGACCCACGCGTTCAGGACGTCCGTCGACATCGACAGTCGATGCTCATGTGACAAAAGTCAATGAAATCGTACGGTCTATTAGACGTTTAACTGTTCGAGAAATTGCGGGAGACCGTAACATATCGGTTGGTTCATGTCATGAAATCCTGGTAGAAAAACTCGGAATGCACCGCGTTGCAGCAAAATTTGTCCCTCGGTTGATGTCGCAAGATCAGAAAGACAACCGCGTAACCATCTGTCAAGAATTGTTAGATCGCGCAATTGATGATACGAGTATGTTCGTGGAGCAAATTGTAACGGGTCATGAGACGTGGGTCTATGGCTATGATATTGAGACAAATGTCCAATCATCACAGTGGTTTGGTAAATTTTCTCTAAGAACAAAAAAAGCTCGTCAGGTCAGATCAAACGTCAAAGTCCTGCTAACGGTTTTTTTTTTTTTGACAACCTGGGAGTTATTCATCACGGATTTCTACCTGCACGACAAACTGTTAACCGATGGTACCATCTAGAAGTATTAAAACGTCCGAGAAAAAGTGCGGAGGAAAACGCCTGGAGTGTGGAAGAAAAACACATGGCTTCTCCATCACGACAATGCTCCGGCACACACTTCCCTGGTAATTCGAGATTTTTGCGTGAAAAATCACATGACCGTGCTTCCTCGTCCACCATATTCTGCCGACTTGACACCAGCAGACTTTTTTTTTATTTCCAAAACTAAATCTCCGTTAAAAGGACAAAGATTTTCTACGATAGACGAAATAAAAGCAAATTCGCTAACGGAGCTACGAGCAATTCCAGAAACTGCTTTCCAGGATTGCTGTCAACAATGGACACGTCGTTGGCAAAAGTGTATAAACCAAGAGGGAGAATACTTCGAGGGTGATAAGTCTCCATAGCTTGTAGGTAAGCATTATAAATAAAAAGTTGAACAATTTGGGAACTTTTTGAACAGGCCTCGTGTATATATACAATGCGGATGTGAATAAACGATGTACTATATGCACTTCCAGAGGTTTTATTCTTTATGATTGGCGAAAATCGGTGAGAATCGTTCGTTATACTGTTGGCGACGTTATAATACGTATGCTTGAAGGCACAAGGACGTATAATAAAAATGCATAATATATGGAGAAAAAAAAATCAGTTGAAAAATCTGTTTGAAATGTTCCGTAACCATCCAAAAGGAAATAAAATTAAAATGCCTAGTGTCCGGTACCGATTTCTGAATAATATTACTGTGAACGCCTCCCGATCACAGACTTCCGAAATTTCGCCGTTCAAATTTCTGTTGATTTTTCAAATTTAAGTCACCACAGACGTTTTTTTTTTTTTAACATTTTATGTACAATTTGTGAAACAAATATTTACAATAAGTCCATCGGTGTATTAAAAAAGAGACGTGCCAACACGTGATGCAAAGTAATCATCCAGCAGCAACTTCCCGCGGAGATTAGTTTAATTCAAAGTTAATTTATTTATTTTTTTTAGTTTATTCTTGTTAAATTAAAATTTGTTTATTAAGCTAAATCCCGACACCAGCATTTGTTGATTCTCATTGGAGGACTACCAGGGGTGTTGGGACAATTTAGGGCCATTATTAAGGGGTTTGAGTGCTTCGCCAGTCTGGAGCGGTAGCGCTTGTATAAGGACTTCCAAGACGGTCTACACACCTGAGTCAGTATGCGGCGTGTGGTTTAACACATAAAAAGGTGACATCGCAATCACGCGTAAAAAAAAAAAAATAGGCCTGAATTTTTTGGATATTCAATTTTTTGCTCGGTCACATTTCTGAATCCCGTAGGTATTAGGATGAATGTATAGTGTAGCAGTTTAATTTTTAGGCTTAGTTCGGAATGCTTGCCTAGATGAAAGAAAAGGAGAGAATTGAACACAAGGCGTATTTGTTTAATATGTTCGGCCCAGTTTTAGGCGATTATAAACATTTAAACAATTTTAGAAACGATGTATCAACGATTAGGAAAATTTGCCTCTTTTGAATACGTTCCGTCTATAGAGTTCGAACGAGTAATTGCATAAATAAAAAATAATATTCATTTCGAAAATGGACGTGGGATGTCTGTAGATGTATTAAGGTACACGGTAAGTTTTTAACGAACGAGACTACGTGTATTAAATAAATAAATAAAAAATAACCGCTGTACTCGGATTTTATTTTATTTTTATTTTTTTTTTTTTCATTTCTGAAGTAATTTAAAACCACTATAGGTACGTTATTATTATATAACAATGTTAATTTCAACAAATTAAAAACTATGCATTTCATTGGTCTGAAGAGGCGACTGTCACGAAACTGCAAAAACTGACGGTTGTAAAATGTTCATAATAATAATATGAACTGTATAAATATGTAACTACTCGTAAAATAATATATTTCCATTTAGTTTTATACGAAAACATGTGTCTTCCCGTAAGCTTAAAATGTTTCGTTTAAAAAAAATATATTATAACATTTATAACGAATATATTATAGATAGCATATTTTTAAATGTTTTTCTTATCAGTATACGGCGTTAAAAACAGAAAAGTAATGAAAAATGTTTACAGCAAAGTAAAAATCTATCAGGCGAATAATCCGGAACTCTTAATGAACGGAATTTGAAAAATTAAAGTATTTTTACAAAATAAAAAAGTGTTTTTCGAGAAAAATAACAAACACATCTTAGTTAGACTATACTCGAAATTTAAAAATATATGATTTATAGAATAACCAAGACTTTAGTCGTATAGTTATATTTGTGTTTAAAATATCTAAAAAAATCGTTTTTACGGTTTAAAAATTAAAACATTTTCGTGGTTTTTTTTTTTTTTTTACTGCTTGAAGACGAATTCGGTAAAAATGTAATATTTGAACCTTTGATATAAATATATGTTCGGACTTTATTCAGAAGTGCTGAAACAATGGAGGCAATGAGGATAATGTCCCGCACGGGACAAATTTTCGGGGCTAAGTCCCCACTGCTAAGGAAATAATAAAATTCGGGTTTGACAAAATCGTGCTTTTGTTCGTGTTTTAGTAGTTTTATCTGCCACGCTAAAAAAAACTAATAGGTATATCGAAAAATTACCACTTTAATGTACCAACAAGATAGAATTTTCCACCGGAAACAGTATAGGAGTGTATAGATCGGATGAAGTTTTCTGGTAGAAAATTTGTTAACAGAAAAAAAACTAAAAAATAAACATCATTGTAAATTCAAAAGACCCCTCGCTCGGCTCAGAATTTAAAAAACAATCATTCCGTATACAAATATGACGTTACGAATATAATATATAAAATTATACGCAAGTATAGTAATACATAAAATACATAAAAAAAAAAAAAAAAAATCGTAAAAATAGTATAGGAATGTATAAATCGGATGAAGTGTTTCTGGTAGAAAAAAGTGTTTACAGAAAAAAACTAAAAAATAAACATCATTGTAAATTCAAAAGACCCCTCGCTCCGTTCAGTGTCTAAAAAAAAAAAAAAACACGAAATAACCAAGCACCCGTAGTTAAAACAATACATTTCTCGGTACGTTCGATATCTAAAAATCGCGAAAGGAACGCAGGCCGTAAAAAAAAAAAAAAAAAAAAAAAAAAAAAGTAAAGAATAAAGCGATATCAAAGTGGTCCGAACCGGAGGACTTACACCGACGCGTATACCGACACTAAGCACTATCTATCGGATACTTGCAAATATCTACCGAAGCATTGACAGAATTGAGGTGCGTAATGGTATTTTTGAAACTTTGGCAGTGCATTTCCACCAAAACCCGGCGAAAAGAAAAATAATAAAAATACAAATGACAATAAAATAATGGAAAACAATGGACGCGTAAAGATATCTATGGACTCTCGATATCTGTGATTCTGCACGTGCCCCCTTATTTCCCCCCCCCCGTCGTTCGTCCGGGGAAAAATGTACACGCCTATACTGCCGCGAGAGCACCGCGTACCACAAGAAAATGGGGTAAGGCGGAAATAAAAAAAAAGTCCCACTCTTCAATACTGTCCGTCAAGTACGAAAATATACGCGTGTCCGCGTAGTCTGTCTAGGCGAAGAAGAAAAAAAAAAAAAACCGGAAAAATGCTGAATCGAAAACACACGTGCGCGGTGTTTTTTCTTTTATTATTTTGTCCGCATACACTCCGCTAGTGTTACTTTTGATCGGACCGGGTGTATTTGTATTTTAACCATATTAGTTTAAACTGCACGTCAAAATAATATTAAATAACAATACGATTAACGTCTGTTTTCGACAAATACACACAACCGTGTAAAATGTATGTACAAAAAAAAAAAAAATAATAATAAAAAATCCCCACTCTCGATTAATTTTGATTTATTTACGGCCGTGAGTAGGTGTGGTATACGTCAAGTTTATTCGGACACCGTCATAATAAAAAAAAAAAAAAAAAAAAAAAAAAAATGATTTTGATGAATGATAATGTTCAGAACCTATTATTTGACAAAAGGACATCGACGTTCGATACTTTCTCGGATTGTATTATTAAAATTATTATTACTTTTTTTTTTTTTTTTACGATTCGTTTTCAAAAATAGTACATAAAAAAAAAAAGAGTTCTTTGAAATTTACAGTAAGCGAACCTTACCCGTTATTATACATTATACTTTTCCGTACGTTTACCATGATAATTATTTCAAAAAAAAAATTCTCAAATTCTCAAACCAAGGCAAATTCCCGTTGAATATTCGCCGTTTTTTTTTTTTTTTTTTTTTTAAAAACATACTACTATTGTACCTTTTTCTAAAACGATGTTTGAAAAAAAACGGCTATTTGTTTTAAATAATTATTTTGTGAATCGACTTGGTGAACTTGTAACGTTAAAAATCCGGCACACTATACGTACCATATGGGGGGTACCAACGTTGCAGGTGGAATGTCGGGAAAGTAAGATGAATAGGGTTGAATTCAGTTGATGCAACAATAACTCGATTAAAACTTCGGTTGAAACTTACAACATGTTGAATGGACGTCGGACGGGTAAAGGTTTGAAGACAATAACGAAACACTTATAAACGATAATGTTACTTTGTCGACTGAGACTGGGCAACCCGTGGTTCGTACAAGTGTAAGGTATGATACCAACGGTCTGCCTGTCGACACTAAGGCTAAACTAAGTCTAGAAAATTATGGAAACCCATATCCGTATACATATATATATATATATATATATGTAGCCAACTCGAAAGTAAAAGCTAGCGAATGTAGAAATCACTGACTTTTTTTCTTTCGTTTATTAATAACATACACAATCTGTACACAATGAAGCGGAATAAGAGTATGAGCTATAATACAATAGGAAATTGAAAAATTTGAATGAAGAAGCCACCCACTGATGACACTTTCGTCTTTTAATTATTTTATTTTAACCTATTTTGGATTAAGGGTTTAGCAGGTCTCTACACCATTCTCGCTTAAGGCGCCGAGGAGGGTTACCAGTGATGGTTAAAGCAGCTAGATTTTTTATCAGTGCGTTTGGACGAGTGTTTCGACGTAGGTGAAACCGTTTATAATAATTTTTTGCCTCTTCTTGAATTGTTTTTATGTGTAGGTCTTTATGCAGGGTGTGATTTGATACATATGGCGGAGAGTTGGTAATTTTTCTTAATGTCATATTTTGGAACCTTTGAATTTTATTTAGGTTAGAAATCACTTACTTAAAGTGAATACTCTCTTCTAAATAGCCGTAACTCCTAATCATAAACGATTTATAAATATATATATATTTAAGCACGTCATAACCGTGAAAAGTGTTACTTTGCACACATTATGCACAAAGTTGTGATCACGGTTTTTACCTGATTATTACAACCGGTTGCTCGGGCAGACGGTATAGAGGAAGATACTAAAATGTAATACCGACTGTTATCCATACAGATCAAATGTATAATTTTATTTTTCTTTGTATTCGTAATCGTAATTGTATTCGATTTGTATTGTAATACTTGTGTTCGAGTTTATATTTTAAGTTGACCAGTACCTAGATTTTGTACATTAGATGAAACACGGCGATCACAGTAGGTCCCCCGTGTCTCATTTAGTCTGGGGGGGGGGGGTGTTGTAAACCCCTGATTCCATTATGTTATAATATAAGGTATTAGATTAGGAGACGATCTACAGAAATTGTACAACAGGTCGTTGTCGGATCGACGACTGCGATTTGCTGCAACAGCACATTTGGACTGTTTCGGCTCGACACGGCCCAGCCCCCCCCGTGGGAAATTGTTAATCTGGTATTAGCGGACCTTCGTTTATTTGCACATATATTATTTCTTTAACGTTGTAATTTACATTAATATTAAAATATAGTTGTATGATTTTTACTAATCCGTGCGCGTTCACAATTTATTTATTTGTTGTGGATTTTTTTTTTTTTTTGATAAGTTCAGAACACAAATTGGTTTTAATCGGTAATACTCGATTTTTAAACAATCGTTTTTCCGAAATTGTTTTATTTTTTTATTAATTTATCGTCTTTACGTCTTCTAAATAGCCGTTCGGATAATATTACATATGTAGAGTAAAAAAAAATAAAAAAATCTACAGATATAATAATTTTGAAACACCTCTCTCTCTCTCTCTCTTTTTCTCTCGGACTTTTTAATATTATGCGAGCGCATCGTGCTTATATTATATTCCGTATATTTATTGCACGCACATATTCGAATATACCGACGTGTTCGGCCAAATATTAAACGCTTTGTCAAACATTAAACACTTTTCGCCGCGCTACGTGTACAGTAGCTAGTAAATTATGTTAAAACTCACTAGGCGTTGAAATAGTATTTTTTTTTTTTTTTTTTTTTATTATTGTACACGTGCGTCTGTCGCCGATATTCCTCAGGTCGGGCTTCGATTTTTGTATCGGGCATGGATATATTATTGTATTTGCGGGCTCACGACTCCCCTAAGGATATACCATTATCGCATTTTACTATTGGCACTCGGCGGGTTTTCCGGTAGGGAATTCGCTGCTGTTGCAGATAACACCGTATAGCGGGCACGTTTTCTGTATTCGCAATTTATATATACATATATATATATATATATATTATTGTAATAATTTACCGGCGGGTAAATCGGAACCGCGGCCGAACACGGTCTCGGGATGGTTATTCGCGCCCGGAAATTAGCGTACAAATATTTGTTAGACCGTCCGAACTTCCGGGTTAGGTTAGACGTAAGTCTCGCGGGGTTAGGCGCGGGTTAGTCTTTGAAGTTTCGGTTGTCCGTGTAAATCCGAGGAAGAAATTTCGGTACTAACGTGTGGATAATTCTTCGTCGCCAACAATAAATAACCGCCGAGCGTTACACTACTGTTCCCGAGCCCGGAATTCAATAAACCGTATACGGTTGGACCATATAACGCTCGGACAGGTTAGATTATTATTCGTTATCCGATCCGTGTAACCGGTGGTACGTCAAAAGCGAATATTTTATTAGACAATTTTTTTTTGAGCATTTCTCCGTCGTTTTGTTGGTTTCCCGTGCGCAATCTAGGCGGTTCGAAATATTTTATTATCACGAGAAACGGCAGTTTTACCCGTTGCTATGAGAATTGGTTCGGTTGTTTTTACGACGATTGAATCCGGCCCCTAATTATCATTATTACGATTATATTTTTATTGTCTACACAACCGCATTCTCGAACAGTTTTTATATAATAATTTTTGTCAAACGCTATATATTATATTATAATACTCAACTGGCGTATTGAAAATTTGATATTATTCCGATGTCGTGTTAATTATTGTTGAATTGCGACATTTACAATACGTACAGTATATTTTCGTGCTAAATATTTTTTTTATTGATTTAAACCTTGTGTGCGTTTTATTACATTTATTTTTTTAGACGAAATATTAATTATTGTGCACGGAATTTTTATCGTTTCAGAAATTCACCATAAAATCGACTGTACCCATAAGCTATGTATTATATAGTTTTTAATGACTTTCTTGTTGATTGTTACTGCAATACTTAAGGTTCTACCACTGAAGATCCTACTTGTTTTAATATTTTTTTATGAATTATAAATGGCTAGTTTTGAATGAAATTCTCGTTAGGTAGCTCGTTAAATATTTAACACGGTTTAAGTTATGTGGTTAAAACTATGACGTTGTCGTATATTGAAGTAAGGATAGGTATCAAAAACTTCTAACAAATTTATAAATCTTAATATTTTAGCGAGCTACTCTTGAATGCTGCGAGACCGGTTCATTAAAAACGATATTTAAAAAACTGCATATACCTACTAAATAGTTAATGTTCAAAATTATACACGTTAATATGTATAGCTACCGTAAATGTGCAACAGTACCGAAAAATACGGTTTTTATGATGTTTCCCGTTAGAATTTTTAATCGCCCTGATATAAGTATTTAATATTAAAACTGTTCTAATGAGAATTACGGATTTGTACAACCGGCGAGATAAATTGGTTGATTGATAACCATGAGATGTTCTAGTAAAATATAACTAACAATATATTTTATTGTTTTAATTATTGTACGTTGTAATATTCAATAAAAAAAAATCACCCTTCAATAAAAAATGAGGTCCTGGGCACATTTTATGGGGACTATTATATTCGACGCGGGTTTGAGGTGTTTATAACAGAAAAATACTATTTATCAGCCTATAACTTATTAGTACCAGCTAGCGGTGGACAAAAACCATCGATATATCTTTAGTCTTCGATATATCTAAGAAAACATCGAGGTTCTACAGTTAGTAATTTTTTTTTTTTTTTTATAAAAATTGTAAAAAAAAAAAAGTTGTAATAGCACTAGGTGTGCTGAAACATTTTATAATTATAATAAATATAAAAAAAAAAATTATTTATATTTATTCTGTTCGCGCCGGAAATGGGCAGGTGATTTGCTTGCGTAGTTCTTATCGTAGTCGTAACCCGTATGAGTCATGAATCGTGAGATTATCAAAAAATTCTAGAAGATTCTACGCTGGCCTCTAGGGATTTTAATGCTTTATCGATATGCTGAATGCCGATTACCAAGCCAGTCACTTGTCATATTTTTTTTTCAAGAATTAGTTACATTTAAATATAATACAATTTAATATACCTATGCCTTGAATTAAATTGTTTTTTTATTAGGTAATTCAGTATTCACCTAATTTTTATTCAAAAAAAAAAAAAAAATGTTTGAAAACTCGACTCCCCAGGCTTATAAGATTAGGCGATCGCCTGTCATCATCCGATGACTTTTTATTCGGCTTGTTTATACTATGAAAATATGTTATGTTAAAACATCGATGTTTCCCCCGAAAATCCGGTGTATCGACACTATCGATGTTTAAAATTTCGTTGTGTCGTTACGTCGAAACATCGATGTTTAAAACATTTTGCCCATCTCTACTACCAGCTACTCCTATTTATTTATTTATTTTCTTTTCTTTAGTAATAATCAGTGTAAGTAATAGGCAAAGTATATAATGTAATAAGTGACTTAAAAACCTAAATTTGTAACCAAACATTATATGGTATAAAAGTTGTTGAAATCTATAATAAAAAATGTTTTATTTTTTATTTTAAATAAACAATCTATACACAAAATGCACAATAAGCTTATATGATAAGGGTGGATGTTGACATGAAGGGTTTGATTCAGCAGTCACCCATTAGCAACTCTTAGCTTGATTCATTTTGGTATTTTTTTTTTTTTATTATTAGGGATTTGGATTTATTTGTAATAGGTCACCACGACACCACTGTCTTTTTAATCTACGAAGAGGATTTCCTGGTAGTGTTTGGATAGTAATAATAATAAAAAAAAAAGTCTATGGGACATGTTAAAACTTGTGGAATATTGGCATATTATTGCCACTGGAATAAATGTAAATTATGGCAAATAAGAACAAATAAGATCCGATAAGAAATAACAATCGGAACAATCGGCAAAATCGATCGACGGATCGAACTATGGAAATTTAGTTGGCTACGTTGCGTTTCGGAACAAGATCCAACAGTAAAATATCATCAAACTGTTTTGGTATGTATATGATAATATATTATCATTTTGATTAAACAAAGATCGCTAAATTTTGGATGGCCCCCTAATTTGTATTGTTCAATCGACTGAATAAGTAATAATTTATATTTTGGCGTTCAAATTCGAATTGCAATACAATAAATAATTTATTACGATATACGGACATTTCGGTATCGCCAAGTAGCCGGGTTTGAGCAATAGATCAGGTTTCGCGTTACGAATGTTTCCACGCCGAAAATGTATGTGATAGTTATTTTGATTTTAAACGCGATTTTAATTTTACACCGTATTGCACCGCATTATACGGTTTGCACGGTCGAAATACGCATTTAATTGACATTAATAATTAGGTACTTGTCTGTCAACAGCCCAAGAAGAGTATTACTTTTTAGTTTCAAACTAAATTTAAAATATTTATGCAATTCCAAAATGTATACTAGTGTAATGATTGAATATATAAAACAAATATATATATAAATATTTATATCTTGTAATGACTAATGCGTATCGGTCAAATGTTTTAGTATATTTGTTTAAAAACTAATTAAAATTAATTATTTTTCCATTAAAATAAATATTATTGGAATATGTATCTACGAGATGATATGATTATTGTATAGTTTTTTTTTTTTATTTTTTTTTTTTTTTTATTAGAAAAACTTACAATCTATATTTCCAAAAAAAAACACAACATGCAAATAGAATAACTATGTACATAGAGAAAAAAAAAATAAAATGACAATAACGCGGTCGGTTGATGGGGGAGGCTAGAACCCTGCCCATTGTATAGTTAAACGACATTTCGGTGTAAATCTAACGCATACACCCGTTGTAGAAAAATGGCAAACCCATTGCAATTGAGTAATTGTTAATAATAATTAATTATATTAAACCGCGTCTGCATGTCAACTGGAAACCTTTACCGTTCGACGGATTCTTTAGTAAACCGTTATAACAATATTCTGTTTGTACGATTTATGTTTAATGAAATATTTTACACGGTTGATTGTACACGGTTGAACGGTCCGTTTGACACGTTAATTCACGTTATTACAATTTCGCATGCGATTTAAAACATATTGTAAATTAGTTCGAAAAGTAAAACCCCGGTAAAACAATATTTGTCCAATTGTTTTAGTAAATTGAAATGCCGGGCCGTGTTTGTCGGAGCAATTAAAATTTGAGCCCCCCCCCCCAGCCCCACTTCCCGTTCACCAATTAGATGAAATTTCGCGTACACGGCTGCAGTTTTGACAAATAGCACACTGTGGAAAAAAGCACATATGCAATTAAATTACAATTGATTTTTTTAAACTCTAACTCCCGGGTTTTTGTTTAAAGAAAATGTATAATTTGTTCTGTTTAATATGATTAATGGTACAAACGGTACTAGTAAGGTTCGTTCAAGTCTTCTCGAATAAAACCGTTTGAAAAAAAAATTGTCGGCGAAAATGCATTTTTCGACGCACGGAATTCGTTTACCTTGGAATTGTTATATAAAACAAGTAAAAAAAAATGAAAATAGTATATCGCATCGTTATTGTTATAATATTACCGGAAACAGCATTATCCCGATGGCCTTTGGTGATATTGCAATTTATGAAATCTTCACTAGGTCCGTCCATCGAACGGGACCGTACAATAAAATCAGGTTATCTCCGTTTGTTCCTAATTGGTTTCTATCGAGCCTTTTCGAGACTTTGAAAAGTCCCATTTAAAAAGGAATTTGGTCGTGTTTTTGGTCCCACGAGTTTGAAAGAAATGCCGTTCCTCGGCTGAGGAAAGGAACACGTTAACTTTCTTGTTCGATCAAAGGAACGTTTTTCGTTGACAAACTATTTTTTTTTTTTTTTTCCAATCATATTATTGTACCTTTTTCGAAACGGAAAATATTTAAACAAAATATGTATATTGTTATCAAAAAAACGCTGGAATCACGTCGTTTTACATTTTCATATGGTAAAACAAAAAAAAAAAAATGCTCCATTTATTAGCAATAGTCGTAGTGGTAAGGTGTTATGGACACGACAAGATAAGATTAGAATATTGGTCTATTTTTTTGGAGCGGATACCTATAATTTTTCTATTTGTCTCATCGAGTGACTAACTTGTTATCAGACACGAAAGGCGTACATACTCCGCGCCGTAGGTAGGCCACTGTTGTAGGTGCGAAGTCGGAAAAGTAGTATATAATTTAAATTAATTTAATTTATTTCTGTATGCGACGATAAATTTCAAACGAAAAACGACTCTGAGCGAAGTAGTATTAGTCGTGTTTTTGCATTGTTACCACGGTAACCCAGATTTCTACATAAATAAAAAAAAGAAATAATAAATCTCAAGTTTGAAATAATCGTGTATTTGCCGTTTTTTTCATAATTTCTTAGTAGATTTAAACTAACCGTTAAAAAACGTACAGGTTTATCGAAAAATGATAACTCTTAAGTACTGACTAGACAAAATTTGCTACCGGAAACAGTATACGAGTATATAGATCGAATGCATTTTTCTGGTAGAAAAAATATTTACAGAAAAAAACTAAAAAATAAACATCATTGTAAAACCCATCGCTCCGCTAAGAATCTAAAACTAATTACAGACAATATATCTATCGAAAATTCAAAATATATCAATATACGAAAAAATGTTAGATTATTTTTGATGAACGAAATAATACAATATATCTGGATTAAAATATAAATCGACAAACTGATAAATTAAATTTAATCGGCTTTTCGTAACCTAACCTAACATAACTTGCCGGAACGAGTAGTAAAGGAAAAAAAGTTGTTGTTCTTATGAGAGAAAAAAAAATGAAGGACTTTTGTTCTTGAAAAGTTATCCAAAAGGGAACAAAATCAAACGAACACGGTCCCTTGAACCCGTACCCCGGGTCCTAACCTTATTAGCCGTGTCCTACATTTTCGACGGCACGGTATTGTTGTAAAACAGTTTATCATAAATATATCGCGAGGTCGGATATGTTTTATATACGCCGTCGTACGTGTGTTATGACCGAGAAAATCTGTAGTGTCAGCTGTTTAAAAAATGTGCACCTATAGTTGGATGTCTGATAACGGAGATTTCCCGGCGTCGAACCGTAAAAAAAAATAATACGTCGAAGGTGGAAAGGTTATAATTTTTCCACGAGTTCAAGTGGAGTTTTAAGAACCTATTAGAATTTTTTTTGTTTCGTATTAATGAACCTTTTTGTTTTTTTATTTTTTTTTTTTAGGATAATGAGCACACGATGAGTGTCTAGAGTGCGATAATAATATACGGATTCGATTGGAAATCGGACAGCGAAAAACACTCCAGCCGGTTAAAATGTGCCGTAATTGCAAAATTTGTATTTTCAAAGGAAATAGTTAATCTCCTGCCGGTAAAAAAAAAAAAAAAAAAACAATATTGTGACGGCAATTCAACGCTAAGAGGCGCTTTTACATAAATAAATATTTCGCTGGTGTGCGACCTTATTGGATTTTAACGGGTTTTCGGGAGGTGCTGCAAAAAGAGAACTCTACACTTTTGTCCATTATGGTGATCTATTGCGAACTCCATTAACAGTACAACAGAGATTTACTATTTACTAAAATGACGAGAATAAATATACTAATAATATGCACATAATTATGCATTCGATTAAAAAAAAAAAAAAAAAAATAGCGCGGTAAAACCGTGGAATACAGCCTGATGTCTACACATTAAAGTGATTTTTAAATTAAATACAAAAGTCAGCTATTATTATATAGCTAAACAATTTTCGTAATTTATTGCCCTTTACGTGAAACGTAATAAAATAAACGTATTAAGTTTGTTCTATTTATTTTACGTTAAAGGTCACTCGAACCACTTTTAACTATTTTCGCAATTGCAGCGTGTTTAAAAAATATAAAATAATTTAAATAGAAAAAATTTAATTTCGTGTAGCGAAACGAAACGTACACAATCGGCGTTACGAATCGAACGAAATCTTGAAAATTATATCCGACGGGACTGTTCATAATATCGGCGGGCGCCTTTACAAAGCTCGCCGCGTAATAATAATTTAAAATTTCAATCGATACGCGTGCCCCGTTATTATTATTCTCTGCACTCGGCGTGTTGAAACGGAACAGTCCACGGTAACGGCTAAGTAATATTAACGTTTTCTAAACGCATAAAACCGCGTTTGAATTTTATTTTCTCCTAACTGAATTTCGTATTTCGCGAGCACTCTTGAATATTTTCCTACCGATTCGCATTCCGATAAAAGTGAAATGGTCGGACGTGTGTGCGTGTAAATATATTATATATATATATATATATATATATATATATATATATATATTCCCTTTTCCGAAAACGAGAATGGGTGAGAGGGAGAGAAAAAGAGAGAGAGAGAGAGAGAGAGAGGGAGAGGGAGAGCGCGCAAGAGTGTGTGGCGTGGGACGACGGAGTGGAACAGTAAATGGGATTAGTTGGAATTACGTTCCGCAGGGGAAAATGAAATATTACGGATAAATTGGCTGTCACGGATGGAAAAATATAAATCAATAAAAACGAAATGAAGGTGCTTGGCCAAAAATATTCGATCGTGGCAGATGTTGTAAATGATGTTTCCAATTGCACGTCAATGGCAATGCATACGTTTCTATGACGTAAAACATAAAAAAAAAAAAAAAAAAAAAAAAGAAAAATTAAACAAATTGACCGTTGTTTCCGTTCGTCGGGGCTCGCGTATATTATAGGTACTGCGCGAAATTAACTTTTACTAAAGTTTCGAGTTGGAATATTAAATTATTTTATGGACCGTAAATAAAACCTTTAGGAATTCAAAATTGCCGGTTTATTATTTTACCGGATTTGTTTATTGATCCGGACTCTGCGGTCCGTAAAATAAACGGTAGTTTTCACTCTATATCCGGATGAACATATACGATTATTTTACCGTACGAGCATATAGAACAATATAAACATATTTTATTAAAACGAATTCGTAATTAGTAGTTTTGATAAATATTTTCTTTTAAAATAGAATAATTTGCGCGCGGTGCAAGGGATTTCGGGTTATTCGGTGGTTTTGTTCCGGGGTAAAGATAGGATTCTCATCGGACCACGCGTATTTTTTAAAAAAAAATAATTACTTAAACGTTTTGTTATTCGAGAGGGGTTGCATTGTGGTCGACCCTCGGCGATTCCTAGTTGTATTATCGAAATCAAACACCTCGCAAGGAAACAACAACGTTTCCGTCATTAACGAAACTTATCTATTAACGGTGCCTCGGGCGTGGCGTACAAATTCTAAAAATATCACATATCCCGGCGACCATTAAAAATGGATAAGGTTCTGCGGGTTTCCGTCGCGTGTAACGCTAAAAGGAGACTCAATATCATGGGACAGAGCAGTTTTAAAAGACCTCTGCTTTTACGAGTCGCACGTGAATTATAACTCATAAATATTAATGGACGCGAATAACACGCCGGGGTAATGTCAGCGTTATATTTTACGTGGCGAAAGAGAGAGAGAGAAAGAGAGAGAGAGAGAAAAGAGTAGCAGCAGCAGTCTCCTCTAACAGAAAAAAATAAGCAAGAGAGAAATAAACGCGGCCCGAGACAAGGGTGACGGAGAGTCGCAAGAAGAAAAACACCCAAATCAGTGACATCATCGCACAATATATACGCAATAATATCTCATACACCAGCAGATCGGCTTTCTGAAAACGAGCAATTAGAGTTGTCGTTAAGGGCTAACGTTACCGTGCGATGATAATTTTCGCAAAGAAGAACGTTTAAAAACAATTTTTAAAGGACCGGGACGCGTGTATAGCTATGGAATGTGTTATCTACGGAAATTAAATCCAACATTGAAACATATATAATATATAAATATATATATATATATATATATACGAGGTGTGATCAAAATATACCCGGACTGTGTTAATAATATTTATATCGATTAAGATAACGAAACCTCGGTAATGTCATTCGATAAAGTAACTTTTAACGAGAATTCGAGCGTTGGTTTGAAATCGATAACAATATTTGTTTTTATTTTATGGCATTTTTACGAAAACATGGAAAATAAGGTAGTCCAACATCATACCCGTAAATCCAAGTTTCATCGCCTGTTATAATATTTTTTTAAGAGTCAAGATCAGTTTCTGCACTTTTAAAAAGTTCTTGGTCTTTCGATTTTGTTTTTGTTCGTCCGTTAAGAGACGAGCGTCAAATTTGGCTGCCATTCGACTCTTGCCCAATTCTTTGGTTAATATTTCTTGGCGAGAACCATAAGATATCCCGACGTCTTCGGCAACTTCTCCGCTTGTTAATCGACGATTGTTTTGAATAATTTCACGAACAACGAGCAACAGTTTCATTTGTTTTACTGATCGAAGGTCTACCAGGTGATTCGTTATCCTTAACGGATGTTCTACCTTCCTTAAACCGTTTAAACCACTCAAAAAACGTTGTCCGAGACAGAGCACCGTCTCCAAAAGCTTACTGTAAAAGTTCAAAAGTTTCACTAGAACTTTTCCCTAATTTAAACTAAAAATTGTACGCACACACGTTGTTCATCTATTGCTTCCATTACGAAAATCGCCGCATGACTGAAACACGTTTTCGTAAAAATGCCATAAAATAAAAACAAATATTGTTATCGATTTCAAACCAACGTTTAAATTCTCGTTAAAAGTTACTTTATCGAATGACATTGTCGAGGTTCGGTTATCTTAATCGATATAAATATTGTTAACACAGTCCGGGTATTTTTTGATCAGACCTCGTATATATATATATATATTATATATGTTTCAATGTTCAAATTATTAATTCGCCAAGAAATAAACAAGATCATTATGAACTTTGAATGAATATAACTAAATTCAGATTGAATTTAGAGCTAAAATACCTAGTATACAAATTAAAGTAGACGACATTTCCGTGGGCACTTTGTGGATTATAATTTTTTTTTTTTTCTTATACCTTCCACCTAGCTGCTTACTGGATATTTATCAACTTTTATATAATATCAGTATCGTTTTTTTTTTTTTTTTTTACTACAAATTTCCCACGGCTTATAAGAAGACATAAGAAGACATGTTTGAAATATTAATATCGGTTTCAACAGAGGATTAGGAGTACAGCACTTTTAATTCTGAACAAATTTGGTCACCAGTTAAACCCTTGCATGTATTATGTACCACTTTTACCCGAGCCAACATTTTTTCCAACTTCTGCCATTTTCGTTTTTAAGTACCTAACTAATTTAAATATCATTATAAATCCAAATCAAGTGGAAAATGCAAAACATATTTTTAGTCCCGTTTTAATTATTTTCTGGAGGCGACTAATATATTTCAACTATGTATCAGAATATTACATACGAACAGAATAGAATACGTGCAAAGCTATATAATATAGCGTTCTAAGTTTATACCAATAAAGTTTAGAACTATACCTACATAAACTATTTTCGTGAAAATACTTTACGCACACTCGTGCACTCAATTTTCTTGCGTATAAATCGAATAGAATTACACGTTCAATTTATTTTCGTATACGGACCGGGCTAAACGGAAAAAAAAAAATATTCATGCGACTTGGAGCCAAATCATAAAATAAATTAACGTAATTATGTCCAACAATATTCGAAAACTTTATATGCAATACATACGTATTACGCGCACATATTTCAAAGGATTATCCCGGGTTAGATGACATAATTCATTGGCCGGGTGATCTCTGTTGGGGGATGAATAGCGAACTAATTTTTTAAGGGATTTAGTTAACACGATTTGACCACCGGCTGAAATGACCGTTTACCCATCTCTTGCGTCGTGTTTTAAAACACAATCAGTAAACTTATTATTAAAAATTGTATAGGAAAAAAAAGATAGTAAATTTCGAGCAATTCGAAAACGTAATATTAATAGGTACCAGATGTCCGGTATAGTTAATAGTCGATCCCAATATTTTTAACTTATAAATTTGACATAATTTGTCCACATCGAGGAGTTTAAATATGCGTTTGCTCTCACACCACTAGTTCAGTTACATTGGCTAAAAATACCATTTTGATATTAAAAATAATATTACGAATAAATGTGTATATTAAATTGTTCGGTAAATATTAAAATAATCAAAAAAAAAAAAACTCCTTAATAAATTACACACTTGTTATAGAGCAACCTTCTTAAATAGTCACAGTGCCGAAATTCTATTGATATTAATTTTTTTTATTAAATATTATAAATTATTTTTCAAAAACAATACAAATTAACGTATTGTTATACAAAAAAATAAAAAAAAGTCTTTAACTATTATTTGCAAACGCATACAATATTACGGGAGCAATATTGCGTTTCCCCGAGACAGGAAATTGACAAACTGAACATTTATTAAGTTTGTCATCTTGAAATTGTTTTTAGATTCGGGCGAATTCCAGACGTATTCAAGGATAATAAATATTGCAAATATAAAATCCGCGGAGAACTTTTAATAGATAATCGACAGAAAATTAAAGCCGGTTAAACTTGAGACCGTGTATAGTATTTATTTCTAAATGACAATTTATACGATTCGTTTTCTAATAAATTATACCCGATGGGTATTAGCATAAATAACAATATTTGTGTGTGTGTAAAAAAAAATTTGTAATTACTTTTACGATGCGGAGGGTAAATCGTCACCGGAATCAATGTGCAAATATTTGATTATCAATGAAATCATTTGATAATCTTATAGAAAATCTCGGCAATCTTTCGGAAATCATGGTACACAATATTCGTCAGTTATATTACAATCTGATTTTTGTCTCCTCCGCATCAACATCTGTAGATTGGGATTGATGCAGGTGTGTTATGTCGGTTTGATCTATGCTCGATAAAGACCTAGGATTTTTGACTTACCCAACTAATAAAAGAATATCTCACATAATGGAGTGGAGTTATTTTAATAATTCGTGTATATTATATCACTGATAATGATGGGGCATAATCGAAATATTACTTATCAGAAACGAAAAAAAAAGTTTAAATTTTCATAATTGACTGTGCAGCAGGGCGAATTCATCGATTTCGCCGAGTAGAACAACGATCGACGATTAACGAATTCGGATAACCTAATCCACTATTATGCCCGTCACCAATAACTAAAAAAAAAATGTTTTCATCTTAAAATAATACACAATTCACGTCCACTGACCTCATTGGTGACGATATTTCGACTTGCTGCAGGCTTGGTACGAAATCTAAAACGAAATACAAATAATGTTGTATAAATCACACAGTTTGAATTAGCGTTCTATTCCTATAGTACACCGCATAATATTTATTATACAATTATTTAATATTATCCGAAATAGAAATGTAGTATATTTAGTACGAACTATTTTAGGTACCTATTGCATACAACAAAACACTAGAGTTGTCGCCCATTTAGATGATATACTAATATTAGTAATAATGTTCAATATGAGTAGGTGTACCATTTATAATAGTTAACTAGTTTAAGCCATCATATACGATATAAATTAAACCTAGTAATATATTATTATTATTATTTGTTTTTTGTTTAATTAGCTACAATAAGTTTCAGCACACCGGATGCAATATTACATATATTAATATTTTATATTATAGGTTAATCATACATTATTATCACACTGTATGGAAAATAATATTCTAAGTTATAACACTCGCCTTATAATACTCACATCACTCTTAATCTCATTTAAGTCATAGATTAACATAACCTGTGCTCATGCTAAGTGTTGCTAATGGGGGTGACTGCTTACCCCCGTTTCATCCTGCTTATTACTCTCTGCAAATTCACATATTGTGCTTATTATAGTATAGATTGTGTAATTCATATAAAAATTTCGAAAAAAAAAAATGTTATAACACTTACTAACCCCTTACGTTTGAACGCATTATGTTACAATACAGCAACACCTATGGCGCTGACACAATTTACAGGTTACTCTTACCAAATAATAATATTCATATAGGTACCTAATGCACTTGATTTATAGAAATAATATTAATGCAAATGCAGTAAAACTTCTATGTAACGAACTTTCATCTAACGAAATTTTCTGTTTAACGAAACCTACATTGTTGCAATCATGCGTAAAGTTATACCACCTCTGTATAACGAATATGATGTTTCTACATAACGAATAAACTATTCGGTAACAATCCCCGTTTTTGTAAACTTTGTCACTATCGAATATTAAATATTGTTCTAAAATACCTGCGATTTTAATTTGACCGCAGCACTGCGTGTTGCAGTTCCAATACTGACGTTAACGTAATCGTACAAAATGTGATGAAAACGAAGGAGATCATGCAGAAGAATTACCTAAACTCGCAGAAAAAGAGTTACTAAACGTCTTTCATGTTGTGACAAATGGTTTTAGACAACAAGCAAATGTTTCGGATGAAATTTTTGTTTAAACTCAATGAAATCGAAACATTTTACGAAAACGGTACAATTTATAAAAATAATAAACAAACGAAACTCACTGATTATTTATTTTAAATAAAGATTAAAAAGTAATATGTAGGTATAATATGATATTTTATGTTTATTTGTAATATAAATTATAGAATATGAAATTCTTACTTCTAATACAAATTTCTCTGTATTACGAATTTTTTTTTTTTTTGTTCGCCATGAGACTTCGTTATATGGAAGTTTTACTGTATATCTTAAGTTCCGGAGGCCTTTATTCGCGGTGAATTATTTAAATAATTAAATATAGTTAACTTGGTTACCAAAATGACCAAAACAACACGTACAAACGACTGAGTAGCTGATGTGTAAACCACAGTCGTAAAGTTGCAAACGTGTGGGCCGGCACGATACGCCCCCCGAGTAAAGAGCAACAGATTTATGCCAGAAAAAAAAAAAAAAAACAAAACAAACTCACTTTGATCATATAGTAGCGATAGTTTCGTAGTATAATCGAATTCGTCTCTATACTCAGTTAGAAAACCAGCAAATTAATCAAATAATTTTAAACCGACGTTAATAATGAGGTTTTATTTTTGTAAATTTCTATTTCTTTTATTAATTCTCTTGATTCAGTTCTACTCCATAATTCAGCAAGGACAATGTTCTTGTATTTAACCCATAGGTTTTACTTTTAACATCCGGTTAGGTCTTATTTTCTATTTTAATTGTTATTAGAGCGTCTTATATTTCCTTACAATCATTACGAAGGGTCGGAAAATCATGTAAAATTATAGTAGGTTTTTGCAATTAATGTAATTTTCGTATATTTGTATGAGACCCCGGGCCGTGGTCCAACATATTCCGGGGGCTTTTAAATGTTTAAATATTTAAGTTATGATGTATACATTTTTTTTTTTTTTTTTTTTTAAAGACATTTTGTAGCTAATTATACATTATCAGTAAAAGTCAATTTTTGTTTGAATCTCTTTTACTGATGTTTATTATAATTGCAAAATGTACGATAAAAAAAAAAACTACTTTCATACTGATTAAAACGTAAACATATTTACTAAACGTATAAACTAATACTTTATATAGTGATAAAAGAAATGTAATTCATAAAACAAAAACTAAAATACGTACGTATTCATATAGATTTGTCAATTTTAATCATTAAATACTGTTTATTCCTAGCATTTTATTCGCATAGTCTTCTATACCATTATCATAATTTAAGTTTGGTGATAGTTCATGTTCGATGATCATTAGAGATAAGCGATTCAACTGTTTATGGCTCATGGTACTTCTAAGCTCTTCTTTAATTAAATTTAACTTAGCAAATGATCCATAAACCCATTACAGTTGGTAATTTACATTGGTTCAAAAATTCCGAAATATATTATTGTTTGGAAATGATTTCAAATCTATTTGATTTTAAACATTTGTATACACTATAAATACTGAATTCAGAAATTTCAAGCTCCGATATGATTTTTTTATTTTGAACGAAATTCCATTTTGTTACGATTTTGAAAGTTTTTAGATATATTAGACAATTTGTACAGCTACATTTCTAATGTAAGTATTAAATTATGTTCAACATAAATCGCGTATAAAATATAAATTTAACGTATCTATATGAAATAATTACATTTTACAAATGGATCGGCCTATCGGGAAATTGATCATTTTCCCGGTGAAACCTCTTTCGTGTGCTATATTTATTGTAGGAAGTGTTTAAAACTCCCAGTTTTTAAAATCGGCATTACAATGTTTTAGTTCTAATGGTTTGAATGTGCAATACTTGCATGTTCATAAATAGCCTGCAAATATGTACGATATTTTATTGGCACATTAACGCGTATTGATTTGGTTTAAAAACAGAGGAGTGTGGAAACCAATCACGTTTTACCACGTTTAGTAAACAGTTGCACCTGGTACAATTTTCTTCTGGCTATGATTTTGTTGGTTCGCGGGGTTATATCCCGGGACGAAAAAAACAAAAAAAAATCGCCAATCAGTCTTTAGCAACACAACTGTAGACGACGTACACGTAAATGCATTACGTCATTCGGACGGCTTTTATTGTAACGTTGAACATATCTTTGAACAATTTAATATCAAAAAAAAAAATGAAAAAATGAAAAAATAACCACTTGCGGAGTCTCACTATCGGCAGAATGGCAACCGGTATTGGTCAACGATCCTAATGATCACGTTAACTGCGATAACGATAATGCGGGTGCGGCGCATAGTCTCGGGCACAGATGCAATTTTACATTGTCTGCGTCGGTTTGACGGCGGTAAAAACGACGTTGACCCGTCCACAAGTAATTAAGAAAAATGGCAAAACTGCCCGCCGGACGTCCAATAGTTTTTTCAACACCGCGTCTATTGAATACTTGTGTATACATATATACCTACTGCCTAATGCAATATACTTAATATTATTATGGTCGCGACCGAACTTTCTACATGTATACGTATAGAGTCGGAGAAAATAAAATGCACTTAAATCCGGTCGCAAACGCCGTCGCCAAATCTTGACGATATATCGCGCGGCTTGAGTTTATAAAGCGTTCTACAATTTTATTTATATATAAATATATTTATATATATATATATACGAACTCATCCGAAAATAATGGCGTTTTCTAGCGTAACAATCGCCGCAGACGTATTAGAGCGACAATAAAATCGTGGTGGCACACCGGGCGGTGTGGGGGGGGGGAGTGAAAAAGAAAAGAAAATAACTATCCCGACACTATACGTATAGTGTAGCGTGGCTATAATATAATGACGGCTTTACGGAACGACCTTATTTCCATAGAATATCCACTCGGTTCCTATTTATGTGTTCGTTTTAATTTTAACATTTTCCGTATTATAATTGCGTTTGCGAATTTCGAAACACCGTCGATATTAATGATTTCGAACGCGTTAGAATATTAACACTTTTCCACGGAACGCCCGGCACGGATTTCCGCGGTGTCCGTTCTAGTGGTTTCCTGGCGATTGCGATACGCCGAGAAAACCGCGGAAACGTACGCCGATAACGCCGGTTTCTTGGTTTTCGGTTTCGGCCAATTCTATTGACACCGGCGACATTCGGGGTTTTCACGCCGGGACCGCCGGTCCCAGGCGCCCGTAACACGACGGCCAAAGAGAAACGTCGGCCCGCGGCTATTGCGGTGCGACCACACCTAACAGACGTTTTGGGGAAAACATTGTTCGTCAAACGTTTGTCAATCATTTTATAACTACGACAAACAATTTGTTCATTAGTTGTTCTTTTAGTTGTTTGTTTAGTATGTTTGCCCACGTCAAATCTTGAAGACATTGCGTGTTGCATTGGCGCCGCCGCTTTTATAATACGTAATAAAACATCAACGGGAAAAAGGTGAGACAGTTTTTTTTTTTTAGCGAAGAAAGACTTACAGCGGTGAGAATTTTATTTTAGATTTACACGACGGTGATTTATTTAATAATTTTACCGGAATGTCAAGTAGCGATTTCGAATTGGCCCACAAAACAAAACACAAATTTCCGTGAAAGTATTTCTGTGTCAGTGCGTCTAGGCAATAACTTAACGATTTTTTCTACTGGGGTTATTCATATCATTCTTAGAGTGTATACGTTCAAAATATCAAAACAGTTATCTCCCTATAGTAATAAAATAGTACATTACATCGGTATACAAGTACAGACAAACACTTTTGTTTGGACTATTGACAAACGTAATCGGTTTGGAAACACGTCTGCGCCAAACAAACATTCGGCAAACGGTTTTTTAATTGTTTGTTAGGCGCGAACGGGACCATTACAATAAGATTCGTGTATTTCAATTAAACTTTATTTTGGTTTCTTTTTTTTTTTTTTTACATTTTTTTTGAAACCTACATTACAAATAACTATTCGATTCGAGATTTTACGTTTGAAAAAAAAAAAAGAAAAACCCGCCTTCCAATAGCACTATACGTACGATATTATTTAATATTCCCGTATTGCCGGCGGGTATGGGATAACGACAGGAGTGTATCGTATCGAACGACAGATTCCCGGGGCGCCGCCGGGACGAGTTCCGCACAAACAAACCTGACGTTCCGCCGTTTTCGATATAATAAACGTCGGCCCCGGACGCAATACCTATTCTTGAGCGCATTTTGT
Organism: Tuberolachnus salignus; assembly: GCA_956483605.1. Lineage (NCBI taxonomy): Eukaryota > Metazoa > Arthropoda > Insecta > Hemiptera > Aphididae > Tuberolachnus > Tuberolachnus salignus. The sequence goes on along the minus strand of OY101430.1, from coordinate 32,444,702 downwards.
AAATATCCGCTAATAATATTATAACAACGACCGGAGTATTATATTACAATATAATATTGTATTTAATGCCGTACAAATATTATTTTATATTAAAATAAAATTCTCATTTCCGTAATATATACTCCGTGTCCGTATCGTTGCCATATTTTGTTCGGTATTGTGTTTTTAATACTGTAAATATTAGTGTGTAGGTTGATGGGGGGGGGGTGAAGGGGGCGTGTAGACAATTCAAACTTTTCTCATTTTATCGTTTTTTTTTTTTTTTTTTTTTTTTTTATTATTTTTATGATTTTTTTTTTTTTTTTTTCCCCGTCCGGAAACCTTTTATTCATTTATAACCGTTTACCCGGGAAAAGTTTGCCCGAAATTCGCGGATACATTTACGTTTATACTCGCGTATAGGTGGATGTTTTTTTTTTACTTTATTTACTCTCTAGTCTCGTTTGTTTCGATTTGTATCTCATATATATTATGTATGTGGATACATTTTTTTTTTTATATAAATATATATATATTTTTTTTTTTTTTCTGGTAGGACGCTCGACGTTTTTAGCCATCTGTGGATTTTCATTTTGATTTCGTCGTGTAGCGAAACGTTTGCTAAATTCGTGTTTTTTCCCGTCTCCTTTCACCCTCGTCGTAATTCGTATTTTTTTTTTTTCCGAGAACATCATCTTTCATGTTTGGCATGTATTATTATTTTTCCGTTTGATTAGTATTTTTTTAATTTTTTTTTCTTCTGTATTTGTCATTCCCACGCACATCGCCATTATTATCTGTCGTATAAAAGGTTCGTAACAGAGAATAACATTATATTTATTGCGGCGTTTATTCGGCTGCAGTAATGTTTAACAGTTTTATATATTTCGGACCGCGCGTACTATTATTGGAGTTGGTTTTATTTACAATTTTTTTTTTTTTTTTTTTTTTTTTATTGGGCTCGGGCAGTGGCTCACTAACATAATGCGAAAGCGTCAGTGTTGTTTGTGGCGTCAGCTTGTTACTCTCTTGCTTTTTAGCTATATAAATATATCGAGCATTCTATCGCGGTTAAATAATTGATATGGTTTTTTTTTTTTACTCTCTGGCCTGGCATTTAATCATTTTATTTATCATTTCTTGTATATTTTTCGACGTCGATCCGCTTTTTTTTCTTTCTATTAAACAATTATACATTATTTATTTATTTATTTTTTTTTTGCTACGTTTCGTGATTATCGTAGTATTATTATATAATAACACATATATATATTTGTATAACATCCCTCGTTATCCGCAGAGGTTAGGTTCCAGCAATGTTGCGCGGATAACAAAACCGCGTAAAACGGGACCATAAAAGGAGTTTAGGTTTAATTTTTTAAATTGTACACGTTAATTTGTTTTTTTTTTTTTTTTAATTATTTATACATACATACATATTAGGAAGGATGAAAAAACTAAACGATCGGTGTTTGTTTCCTTTTATTCTCTATGTCTTTGCGAAAATCTTAGTGGCCAGCAATTGTTGAATTCCTCTTTTGAACTTCAATGCTCGTTCAGTGAGTGGGTCTTTCTCCAAAAACTCGTTCAGCGAGTTGGTTTGTCGATGAAAAAAACCTCATTGATTGTTTTAGAGGGAAAATCCGGCTTCGCGGATTTTTCATCCTGCTTCGGATTTGATTTGGTTTGTTCGGTGTCGCGGTAATTCATCCCAGGTCATCCAATGTAAGCAACTGATCATGGTTCAACAACATTTCTTTTTTTGCATCTATATTTATCTCATCAAACTCTTCGACGTCCCGAGTGTTTGTTATGATTTGATTAACCGTGGTGCTCAGATCGTCAATTATATCGATAAACACAACTTCAGGCCATAACTTTTGCCAAACAAGCATCTAAAGTCAAGAGTTGAACTTCGTCGAGTGATTTTTTGATGTTGATTTGGCGAAGTTATAGATTTTCCCACCCTGTGTGACAGTGTGTTCGGGGTTTACTTCTATGTTTTTAAATAGACTTTGGAAAGTTGTTTGTACGTAATTACCGACAACTGAATAATTGCCGATTACATATATATATATATTAATCGTACATGTGTACCTTATACGGCATTTATCTCTAATCTCATAGTATGTATGTATGGTTATGCTTATCGGTATAACAAAAATTATCTAACCTTATCTAAAACAAATTCTAGTGTTCTTATAACAGCGGTAAAAAGTATAGATTTTTATAAATATAGGATATTTCCAAAACAACCGCGGATAACGAGGGATTACTGTGTATATTATATACTATGGTAATGATACATGTTATTTACTATACAATGGTAATGGTATATTTATTGAAAAAACCGAACAAATACATAATGAATTGTTAATCGCGGTCGAATACAAGCTATACGCCATTCGTCGTAATTATTATAAAAAAAAAAAAAAAAAAAAAAATACAATTTGTTTGGTAGGGATTTAAATACCAAGAGAATTGGCCAATATCCTTCAATCGCTGAACAGACTAATATTTTAAACAATTAATCTAACAAACGAGAATAAATAAAGGGACAATGAATCGAATTCGACGACGGGGAACTGCAGAGTTGGGCGTGGAAAGTAAAAGTGGAGAATGTACTTGACGAACCTTAAGGAAATTCCGTACGGAATCCCCCACGGGCTTATTATTTTATAAATCAAAAACTTGAATTAATGTTAAAAAGTACAAACTCATCGTCTAAATGGTATGTCAGTGATGACCATACGTGATGATTTCGAAGTAAAGGATGAAAAAATCCTTGACAAATTAGCGCAATAGCCAATAAACTAGAAAATTTGTCGCGAAATATGTCTCGTAATCTTTAGTACTCGTATGTTGTACCTTTTGTGCACGTTTAAGTATTTAGTATCATATTTTTAAAATGAGGGCACTAGTTTCAAAGTGTACTATCTCCATGTTCCATAAATATTGAGATAGACGTCGTTGCATATTCAATTGTCAGCGTTGAATTCGAATAACTCACTATATTTGAGCAAAAGGGTCTATCTCCAGTGTATTTTAAGATTAAAAATTGCATTTAGTTTCAAAAAGTACAATCTCCTTTGACAAGTTTGTTTCAAAACGTACAATCTCACTATTGTCGAGCAAAATGGTCACACTCCAGTGTATTTTCAAGCTTAAAAATAACATTTAGTTTCAACGCGTACAATCAAATAATATTTTTCATGAGTTTTACTATAAAAATAGACTTATAAAAATACATTGTACACCGTTTTGACGGGTACCTCCTTAATTCCAATACGGAATGTTGTCAACAGTAATAAAAAAACGGATGTAAATAACCTACTAACTGCTCATTACGGAAATGAGTGGAAAAATGATCAGCGTTTAATTTTTTACAAATTTGTCATAGAGGGAGATGCAATACCAGGTTATGTTGAGGAAGACATATTATGTGAACGTCATGCGATAGAAGATGAAATCAATGTTGCAATCTAATAAATAAATTGACTAACTTATTAATCTTAAGTATTTTTTTATTTTTAACAATTTTTATTATTAAATTAAATTTTTTTGTAAACTTCTAAACTAAATAAAAAAAGAATAATTACTTTTAATTTTTAGCTTCTCAATACCTATATATTATTTACTAAAGTTATTTTCAAAACGAGCAATCTCCTACTGTTAGTTTTATACTGTACAATCTCCAAACAAAATGTTGTCAGAACTAAGACATTAAAAATCTTGTCTTTTTAAGCAAACAACTGGTAAATTATCTCTGCACAACTATATGAAAAGGTTAAACAAATCCGAATGGAGAAAAAACATTTTTTGATTAAGTTATCGGTTTTCTGAAAATTTAGTGAACGTGGAGATTGTACACTTTGAAACTAGTGCCCTCAAATGCGTTATGTGGAACAATTAATGCGTGGTGTAAGGAGTGGAACCCCCACGGATCTGTCGTTGTTAGGTTTGCCATTTAACATTTGTAAATTACGCTACTGGTTTGAAAAAACCTGCCCTGAACACTTTCGAGTTATCGAGATCCACTTGAGCAGTGTGTACGGATTCCGAGCAACTCCATATCCTGAAATGGAGAGAGCGAAGCAATATTTTAAACCGAAACATGAACTAGTTATAATCATCGGCTAGACTGTACTCGTAAAGCCATGCATTTTCAATATGAGGACAATTTTCTAATTGAATTTAATTTATTATTTATACTCTATAATTATATTTAAAGTATCGGCTCAATATTTACGTCCGCTCGATATAAAAATTTAATTGTAGGAACCCTTGTTTCGGATTTCGAACGAATAATAATCTCATTTGCGTTTCTTTCGGAAAACTCCTTTTTTTTTCTTTTTTTTCTTTTTTTTTTTTTTGGAGCAATGTAAAAATAATCAAAAAGTTTAATTAAACCGTTTCTACTCCAACGTATAGATGGAGTCTCTACTGCTACAGATCGGGGTACGGATGTGCAAGGCGGACGATATTATATCCTTCACTTAGCCGGGTAATTTTTATAAAGTTTAAAACAACTCTAGTTAGGCGGTAGTAATATAGTAAGTTGTTCTAGGGAATTTTTATTATTATTATTATAACCGAGAATTTAAACTTTTAACGTAGGTACATAACAAAACGCGTTTGAAGATCGCGAAACTCGATTATTTTATCGGCGCGGTATTTATATAAAAGCCGAAAGTATATTTCGTAATCATAATAATAATAATAACGATATAATAATGATAAAAAAAAAAATAATAATAATAATAATGACAACAGTGCGTGCATTCGATATTGATGGGTTTTTTTTTTTGTTTTTTTTTACATCTCGGACGAACGCCGAAAAATAAAAACCGATTTAAATCTTTTTGGACAAAATGACCGACCTATACGGACAAAAAAAAAAAAAAAAAAAATGTCTAGAAGAATTGTTTATTATGCCAACCTCACGTTTTACACGTTACAACGATATGCGCGTACCTAATGTATAGTTTTAAATTGAAACATGTACACGCATATTGTAGCGGATTTATAGTTCCGATTACAATATAGTCAAAACTATGATATTGCATAAGACGAATAGATATAAATTTCGAAACAAAAAAAAAAAAAAAAAAAATACATTTCGACAATCCCTAATATTGCGTACATATCCTCGTGCTGCACGCTCTTTTATGAGTTAAAGGAAACGGAATCCTCGGACGGCTAAAACTCGACGCGTGTTGTTAATATCCACCACCTCCTATTTGAACATTCAATTTTAGTGTGAAAACGTGTATACTTTAAATAAATACGAAATCCGTTTTATTCGATAAAATAATAAATATATAATTTTTTAGAAAAAAAAACCAACAGTTGTCATCCATACACAACTCGATTACCACCGGTAGTTACTTAATCGAAATGTTCACATTCAATAGATAATAAAAATACGATTGCTATTAAAATTACACTAACAACAACAATAATATTAATTGTTTGTTTTTCAACAGTTGTTCGATAAAAAGGTGTGGCGTACACGATATTTAATATAATTAAATAAAAAGTAAATAGGACAGGTGAACACCATTTCCCCCCCCCCGTACGGCACATGCAAGATTCCGTACAGCTTTTGAAAATGATACCAGTGTCCGGAGTTAAATATACGGATCGCCGGGTAATCAGAAATTTCTTCGGAATTATTAATAGATACACTAAAATATATTAAATATTTGTATATGTCAATAAATTTGTTCGCTCGTCCGCCTTCTAAATCTTTCTTCCCTGCCGATACAATGGACGCAGAACCCGAGGAGGAGGGCTGCTGTACCTACCTAGGCATTCCTTTAAATATTCACATCTGTTAATTGTACTTTTATCACCTCGAAATTAACCATACATTGATTAGCGAGCACGGTCTTTATAGTCGCTGATTACTTAGCTGCCTGACATAACGTCAGTCTTGCGGGTAACGAAATTTTGTTCATATATGCGTCCCTTCTAGTCTGAACACTGACAGTGTTGTTCGCCCACGACGTTCGTTCCATTTAGAAGAGACCTATTGCAGTCAATTTGGCATCAATTTTACCTGCGAAAGCCCGACTTAAACAGTATTGTTTCTCGTTAGTCTGGTTGGGTGACCAAACGACGTTTATACATCAGCATATAGTTTCCTGAATAATGTTCTCGCAATTCCTTCCAAATCGCGCATGGGCGTTTTGAGAGATCGTCTCGTTTTACGAGGAATCACTCAGCAGGTCTGTCGTAGAAACAAACATCAAACGACGAGATCAATTACTCGCATCTAAAACCGGCTATGCGTTAGTGTTCGTGATTACAACAGCGATTTATCGAAACCCACACTTATTATTTCCATGTTAGGTTAGAACAATATGATCTTCGTAGCTGAATGGATAAGGCGTACACTATTTTTACCTCGTAATATGAATAATTAGGAGGACACACGAAATGGAAAATAATTTTACACACGCCGTTGTAGGAGACGGTCACTGATGGTTACCCGTTATAAACAGGTCCGGTATTTTTTTTCATTTTTTTTTTCATATTTCTTTTCACACACACTGCACCAAACACCCATAAAGAATACGACACGTACGCTATTGTATCGTGTGGCATTTCGTTTAAATATTATTGTAAATCTGCTACCAACCCTGTTTCAATCCCTTCATGATACCGTCTTATTTTCCCTCTCACCTTCATACCCATCATACATTCCATATACTTATATATTTACAACACATACATACATATATATATATATACACTATCCTAACCTTCCGTTTCCTACCCCTCTTCTTTTTTTTTTCATTCTATTACAACACTACTTTACATGCATATTTTTTAGATTATGTACTTATTGGTTTTACACGTTTTTTTCTTCTTATTATTTTCGTGCTCGTGACCGCTCATTTGGATTTAGTAGGAATTCACTAAAACTGCATACACATTGTAACTTGTTGTCTGAACGTTTTTATTTCTCGTACTTTCTTAACCATAGACGTAGGCCTGCGCACAGACAGTATGGCGGAGGCACACGAATCGTCTGTAAAATTAGTGAGGCCCCGTTTAGCGGTCGATTTTAAATTCTCATCGCTAATAGGATATTATTTTCATTAGTTTTTTTTTTTTTTTTTTTTAAATTAAATTAACATTTTCTCAAGATAAACGTACGGGGAAGGGCAATTCGATGTAAACATAATTTGTTTCGTGTGCGATAAGAAAATATTTCGCGGTGTTAACGGACGGCGGTAATATTTCGTGATAATAGAAATGTACAGGCGGCCGGACGTAATATAGAGGTCGTAACGCGATTCGAAATTTCGCCACCCGGACACCAACGCGGTATCAAAGTACCGGTATAGACGAACTCGGGACGCGTCGACTAGAGCGCGCTCGGGCGGCGCCACCCTCTCGACGTCCGCCGCCAAAGTTTCCGGTCACCCTCTCCGCTCCGTACCCTCCAGCAAGGCCGCGCCAACTACCGCCAGTCAGTGCGCCGGGTACTACGCCAGACGAACGTAGCTGACGAACGTCTTTCGGTGCGACGCCGTCGTCCGTAACCGCCGCCGCCGCCGCCGCCGCCGCCGTCCGTAACCGTCGCCGTCGCCGCCGCCGCCGCCGCCTCCGATTTACGCGCGTTTCGCGACTCTGACTCGCGCGTCCGGGAAATAATTTTTTGCCGAATATTCGTCGCGTCCGATTTCCCATAGTGTCGTCGTGTTTGTTAACGGCTTTCGTTAATTCCGCGTGCGTTTTTTTTTTTTTGTTTTTTTTTTTGCGTGCGTACGTGAACCGTGTTTTTCGCGCCAAACAGTTTCGCGGTTATTATTATAATTTTCGTTGTTGTGCGGTGCCCGCCGTTCGGAATAAGAATCGCAAAAGCAAAAGATAATTTACTCAAACGGATACGCGTGTCCACCTGCACGCGACCCCGCCGTAGGTAAGTCACCGGGTTTCAATAATATTTTTTTACAACGCGACCGACCGCTTTTCAGTGCCCGGGGTCCTGACAATGTCCCGTACGGAGTGTCGGTTAACCGACGGCATTCCGCCGGTTTGCAACGGAACTAACCGCCGGTCGGCGGCGATTTACGGGACGTTGTAAGTATTTGCGCGCGTATTTCATACGGTTTATATATATATGGATTATGCCCGTAAAATAATACTCGGTTAAAAAATATACGCCCGGCCACGTAATATGTTCTTTATTTTTTTTTTTTTTAACTGCGTTACGATTTAGTGCCCGCGCGCACCGGCGTCGACTGAATTGCCTACGCCGATCGCCCGGTTTTGACGACGTTCGCGTCTTCTACCACCCCCCCGGAGGACCGCGATCCGGTTCGAGGGACACGTCCGAATGTACGGTAGGTAAACCGACACCCGCAAAAACAGGCAGGTTTATAGGTGTCAGGTTACAGGCAAAGCTGGTCAGTTATACTAGTTTAGTTACTATTAATTTTTTTTTTTTTTTTAATAATAACAAAATAACTCGATCGGTTTAATATGAAAATCGAACGTTGGCAAATAAATTTGTTTCACATACAATTGTAACCCTACGGCACCTAAAGAGCAAAACTGCTCCGAGCGGCTCGGATCGGCCCGGAGCTGTTTGGACAACATTAGAACACGTGTAAAGTAATTGACGCGCGCACACTGATCAGTCAATACCAGCACACGACAAGACAAAACAAAACGTGTTCGGTCTTGACCGGTCCGGTTCTATTTGTGCTCCGAGCAAAATACGTAAACCAAAATCACTTGTTCGTTTTGCGACTAGTACATTACACGAACACCGTTACTTTAATACAAAAATTATATCATATTAATTTTAAATGGCATGCGATCCAGAGAAATTAATACATTTTTAAGAAAATCTATTCTATGATTATTGCGAGTGAAATTTTTGAATTTAAACTCGTTAAATTACGTGATAATTCGGACAAAAAATTTAAAATCGTATTATTTTCTAACCGTTTTTTGTTTATTTCATGCGTATAAATTTTGCGTTTTTTTTTTTTTTTTACTGCTTTCGCTGTTTAATAAAAATTGCCACATAAGCGGCACAATGAAGTCGTCATCGTCAGAACTCATCTTGACGGCTGGTGTTTAATAACAAAAATTAACCCAGAACTGTTGTGTCTTGTTCTGTTCTGTTTTGTCAGTGTGAATAGAATTTGTACCGAGCAGTTTTGCTCTTTAGGTGTGCGCCCGACCTAACTGTTCAGATGAAACGGTTTTGTGAAAATGTATTTTATTTCGTACGATACTTTTTATTTAAAACAAAACAAAAACAGATATTTTATGCTTTTTGTATTTTTTTTTTTTTTTTCCGTCGATGGTAATTATCAATGCGGCTTAATATATAGGAGACGTTTCGAAACATCGCGTCGAGCGCGTACAATAAATAAACGAAATGCCGGGGCCACTCGTTTCGGTTGCCGGAACAATAAACGGTCGACGACGACATTTTAAACATTCGTGTTGGTTTTCGAGTGTCGTGTAACTGCATCGAGGCCACGTGCGTGTATAATTATTATGTAAAACGATAATAATATCGTGTACATCACGAAACGGTCAACTATTCGGTCGTATGTAAACAACAATAATAATTGTATTATTTATTTTATTTCGACGTGTCGTCGACCCTATACACCTGTGTGCAATTTGCGTCTCGCCGTCGTCGAAACGTTAAAGTTTCCGTTTAGATTCCGTCTGGAATTACTGATCTTTTACTACACGGAGACGTGTGATTTTCCCGTTAAGGCGCCGGCATTTCCAAAGCGTGTAAAATTTTGAAATTTTATACTTACCGCCTATTGACGGACATTAATGACAAGACATTTTCATATTTACTGCCCGATACCCGGGTTCAAAGGACATGGGAATGTTGCGGTTTTTTTTTTTTTTACATTTCCCACCGATAAGCCGGACGAAATCGCGGGGCTCGGTTTGAACGGATTACGATTTTTAAAACAGATTTCATATTATAATATGCTGGGTTTTGATCGAGGCGATTTTTGATATTCGACTATATCGTTGCCAATATCGACGGTTAAAACGTAAAAAACAGACATTTCCATTATTCGTATACCAAATTATACACATTCAATTTTCCGAATATCGCAAATCGCTTCGATCGAAACCTAGACAATTAGAATATGAAATCAAATCTGTATTCAAAAATCCTATCCGTCCGTTCCAAGTGTCACTGTATTGTCTGGATTTCGGGTCGTTTTACATGTATTTTTTCTTACCTGATTCAAGTAAAAAAAAAAAAAATAGACTCTCATGTGATTTTTTTTCTTATGCCATACAGCTTAAAATATGCGAATTTTATTTATTTATTTTTTTTTATATTTCCAACGGTTATTCTTGAAAATTAAAAATTAAAAAAAAAAAAAAATACTGACAACGAATACAGACGGTATCGTCTGGGTTATATTTTAAGGGAAAATATATTGTTGGAACTTCGCCGGTTTATCAAGGTCCGCTCAGAATCGTTTTACGATCGCAATTCTTTACGTTCAGTTTTTGATAAACCCAATTGTGGTAAACTAAATAACTCACACATTTCGAACCTTTGCTACCTACGACTGTGGCCTGTTCACGGTGCGAAATATGTCCGGTTTCTTTTTTTTTTTAAGTCATAAACCGCACATCGTATATTAAATTTTCATCGTCGAGTGTAGTTGTTTGTTTTCAAACAGACGCGATAAACCAAACAATATACCTAACAATAATGTATTTCGTTTATTATTAATGCGTAAGTAAATCATTTGTTTTAATGCTTTCTAAATAAATTATTAGGTTTTTCGAATTGCAGCACAACAGCGCGCGCAATAAAAACTCGGAGGAAGCAAACAAAGATGATGATAATAATAATAATAATAATAAGATATTTTATACTTACATATTATACCGGCCACCTATAACGACTAGGTATTTCATTTTTATTATTATGTTCCGTTTAAGAATTGCAATTATTATTGAGCAAATTCGTAAGCGGCGTGCGTTTAATAACGCGAACATTAACGTCTGTAGGGTTGAAATTCGTTAGCGTCCGTCACGTTATCTCCGTTACCGAGAGACCACGGAAAAACTAATCAGTTAGTAACCACTTTACGAAATAAATAATTTAAAAAAAAAAAAATACCCGCCGTTGTTGTTGGGAATTCGGGAAGGTAGGATGTACGTAGAAGAATTTAATTTATATATATACGCTACGATAAATCATTGTTATCGAAATACGATCCTGAGCAAAAAATTTGCGTTGAAAATATGTTGAAATGTCGATTTTAACGGGTTTCGTAAAAATGTGTACATTAGTTATTAATAATTATCGTATCGTTTGATGCACACGACCAAAAAAAAAAAAAAGAAAAAAACCCATCAAATTATACCATGACATCAACTAGGGTCATGGTTATTTAACCGAGTTACCAAACGGACAGAGCTGAAGTCGTCGGTGGGCGTCAGAAAAGTTTCCTAGCCAAACTGACACGCCGAATCTCTCTGTTATTAAACGTTTTAAATATTCATTGATAAATTAATAAAGACATTGATTGGCCACGCCTTTTATTATTATTTTTTTATTTTTATTATGAACTGGCAATACTCCCGCCATCTGGAAATACCGTTGAGTAATACATCAGACGATGATAGTCCACGATTATGTTAAATATATTCATGGCTGCGTTCCCACGGTGGAGGTTCGTGGAGATCCTCTTATCGCATTATCAAAAATAATAACTGCCTAAATAGTTTATGATTGAAATTGGACAACTTTATCACGATATTCTTGTAGTTTTTATTTCGTAATTTATATTAATTAAACTAATTTACAACCTAAACCAGGGTAAAACGGATTGAAATGATTGGTCATGGAAAAAAAAAAAAAAAAAAAAAAAAAAACGAGTACTCATTTAATTATGATATAGTGACGAACACGCCGTATATCCGCCGTGTCTTTATTATTATTATTTGCCGCTTACGAATTCGCCCATCATTGTTTTCTACGCCGCAGGCCAGTTTTCTATTTCCATTCATATTTTATAACTTTGCAGTATGGTATGGCACTCGTGAATAGAGGTACCTATACCCGGTTATACAATATTGTTAATGTGTAGTCAGCATAGTCTTGGAGGTATGAAAGAAAGTTTTTGTAATTGAAATGTATTCCTTATTTTACAACCTGCACTTTGTGAGCAACTTTAAATGCGCACAAGACGCTCCCCAATTAGTATTGGGTGGGTACCTATTATGTGTATATATATATAGTAGGCATAGCATTCAATTTAAAACTTCTTCGACCTTAACAGTTAGAGAAAGAAGAGAAAATAAAATAAATTATTAAACTAAAAGCAATTTTCTCTCCAAGCTAAAAAAAAAAAAAAAAAAAAAAAAAATACACTGTAGTTTTCTAATATATATTTTTTTTTTTTAGAAATCTATCCATATATATATATATATTATATTATACACACAGTTTGTGCCCACGATACATATACGATTTTTCGTATATAAAGACGAGTATTTTTTTGCGAGTCATGACTTTTCTTTTTTCCCGCATAAACAACGTTAACGGAAATAAAAAGATTGTCAATATATTTATATATATATATAATTCCGAGGAGAAAAGCATTTGAGTCATATTATTATCAACCATGGTTTCTTGTCGTGCCGTCAACGCCGCGTGTTATTTCCCGACAACTTAAGTCTTACTTTGATTCACATAAAAAATAAAAAATTGTTTCGCTGCGAAAACCACTTTCGATTAACGTTTCGTATTACATAATACGAGTATATTTGTTTAAACACGTCCAGTATTAAATATTAAAAATAAAATACAAATGTTTATAAATGGTCGAAAACGTTTTTTTTTTTTTTTTTTTGTCTTACTCAAGTTATATAAAGTATGTACTTTTTATAATGGTTATTCGTTTAAAAAAAAAAAAAAAAACCGGACTTTCTTCACACCGTGCATAGGCTACTGCTGAATAAACTCATCAAAAAAAAAAAAAAAAAATTATTTTAATAAACAAAATACAGTTTTCCGGAAAAACTATTGGGAATTTCGAAAAATATTCAAGTCCGAGTACCATCAGATAGAAATTCCGCAACGTTAAAGGTACGACGTGAAAAAGTCGAAGCCTTTTTTATTAACTCAAACAATTGTTAACGATCTTAGTAAAGGCTTCTCCGTTGCGTTCATAATCTAAAAATAAAGAGAGCACGAATGATAAAATTCTGTTGAAATTTGTCTTATAATAATTTTTAATATCGCGTGAACACATCCGAATGAAATTATACCATTGGACCAAATATAAAATATAATTTTTTTTTTTTTTTTTTAATCTCATTATTTGGTTATCATTATGTATTTCTTCGAACATTTGTGTTCCAAATAATATTAAGTTCTTATTTAGCATTTTGTACGCAGTTTATCGAGTGAAATAACTCGAACAGAGTCAATTAAACATATCCATTATTAAATCGTTATTGATGTTATCGGTGAATAATTCAAGTGTAAAATTGTATACATCTACAAATGGCGGTGAAATAAAGGGTACACACTGTACACACAAATTTCAGAAATAAGCATTTTATTATAATAAAAACGATTAAATAATTACGTACGGGATTTATTATATTTACAGCGTTATCGAAACAATAGTGGTAATCTAGTTGAAAATAAATTATTAGCCGAATTTAGAACTTTTTGTTTAGTACTTTTTTTGTAGCACTTTCCATACAGTTTAACCATGTCTCTAAAGTAATTGTGTCTGAACAAAACCACGTTTTTAGCTTTGCGCGTATAACAATATTGTATATGGAATAATTGCATTTTATTACCCAACTGATTTATTACACACGCGGCGTAGGTTAATTAAATTATTAGTGAATTAACTATATTGTTATAAAATAGAACGAACCGAATAATACCGTTGGTAGTCTGTAAAAAATATGATAACGAATACACCACGAATCGAATTAATTTAACCATAGAAAGACATTGACGGACAAACGTTTAGGTTAATGTTAACTGGCTGTACTATGCAAAAATCGAGGATGTCAAAAATATATATATATATATTTTTTTTTTTATTACAAAGCAGATTTTTCATAATTTCACTAATGTTTGTATTTATTTTTATTATTCCATCCGTAGTACGTATTGGTACATCATAAACGTGCGTATTATTATTTGGACTTAGAAACGTTGAAATACGACAAATATTGTGCACGAAAACGAATTATTCGAGTTGTCCTGCGCAGCGAGCGTACTATAAAAACGATATACGGGTCGCGTTTCGTTTTTCCGAAAGGGACGAGCGGGAAGACACTGAGACGAGAGGCAAAAATGTTTTTCGTGTTTCTGCCGGAGTCATCTGCCAGACTATTCGTAAAGCATCTGCGTATTTGTGTATATTATTATACTCTCGGTGGATGAATTTCACGAATTATTACATATAATATTATAATAACGATCGTTGTAAAATAAACGCCACAAATCGTATTATTTTATCTTTTAGAGGTTTTCTTTTTTAGAATATTATTACCGTTAGGTTAGGTTAAGAAATTACTACGAGGGTAACAAAAAAAAGAAAAGAGATAAAGACACAGCGTTTAGTAAACATTTGCTCTATAAGTATAACGTGGAACCAATTATTGTTGTTATAGAAATTATTTATATTTTGCGTGTACTGATAAACTTGACGTTGTAGAAAAATTATAGCAATTTTATTTTATTTTCTTGATTATAAATAATAAATAAAGATTTATCTATAGATTTATTGGGTTGTGTAGTCACATAATCTTAAAGGCAGTCAGTTTCTTTACGTGTTTAGTGATTTTATGATCAAATTTTCTACGTGCAAAAATTGTAGCGCATCATACAACCTAACTTAATATACTTTAGTAGCATACATTTTGTTTAATGTTGTTATTAATTATTAAATAATTTACTATAGGAAATGTAAAAACATTATCAATCGAACAACGGGGAAAAATTACGGAATTTAAGGAATGTGGTCATTCAAATCATGAAATGAAGCATCGACTGGAAAGTCGAGTTCCACTGTAATATTAGATAACACTTAGATACTTTGGCACGTATACTATTATTAGTAATTCTAATTAATCGACTTAAACTAAACATTTTTTTTTTTTTAATCCTTTCTTATTGCATGTCTAGAACATTAGAGGAACCACTATTAGAAATTTCAACTTAATACGTTTTGTTGATTTTGAGATATAGCGGTCAGTGAGTGAGTGGTATTGGTATTGGTATTTGGCTTTTATATATATATATATATATATATATATTAAATTTGCTTTTATACATTTTATCGCGAAAATTATTGTACTACTGTTATTGTAGTTATATAAAACTTTTGAAATATATTATAATGTAAATATATTATACGAAACAAATTATTAATTTAAATGTACGCATCATTTTTATATACATTACGACTAAACATGTTGTGGTGCCCTTTATTTGTTTTGTTACGTACAGTGTATTGGTTTTGAAATCTATATCGGATTAATTAATCTTATTTTTTTTTTTTTTATATATATAGTAATTGTTAATACTATATCTGTTTTTATTAACGTCAATTTAAGGACACGCGCTGCCCCGTAGTCCTATCTGCATTAGACAAGTTTTATTATTTTTTAATTGTTCATCCGCTCACTCGATATTTCATTAATCAAAACGCAAAACGCGTTTAAAAAAAAAAAAACTCCAGACGTGTTTTACGTATCTATACCAACACCTATCAGCAGACAGACCTTTACATCTATTTTATAAATATTTGGCCGGATGAATAAATGTGTATATTTTTTTTTTTTTGTTTTCTTTACGATATCAAAAAATATATCGCCTAACAAAGTTTTTGTATAAAAAAAAAAAAAAAAAAAAAAAAAAAAACACCACTAAACAACGAAACATTTCGAATGATAAAAATAAAAAAATATCGTGTGCAATGGAAAGTGGAAAAGCATTTCTGCGCACAATTTAAAGATACAAAGAAAATATTATTTTAAGCAAGCATATTACGCGCCGGGTCACATGAGGACGGTGTTATTAATGTGGAACAAGAAATGGGTGTAATTTATTTTCACTCTTCCCTAAGTTTTACAGTAAACTCTGTATAACTTTTTCGAAACTTTTTCGGACTTTCGGAAAAGGGAAAAAAACACCCTCGGTGTTGCGAAACTTTGATCGGTCTCGTAGACATGTCAAATCTACGTGGATTTGACAGCGGCAAGTTACTTACTTGAGTTATACGGTTTAAACGACGGGCTTTATACTTCGTTTGAACCGGGAAATTATATATATATAAAAAAAAAAAAAAAAAAAAAAACTAAACGAAAATGATGCCCGTCTCATATACAGCGTCACGCGGTACGGCGATAATAGTGTATTTTGTCTTTTGTCACATCAAGAGTGACACTCTGTGTGTTTGCGGGCCCTTTTGAAGTCGGTCCAATGTACTAAAACGTCATTCGAGTCGCTTATAAATGTATAGTTGTTCCGTGGACGAAAAAAAAAAAAAAAAAACCCGAGTAACCAACTGAATTACGCGCTTATATTATTATAATTTAGTTTGTGTAGAAGTAACATTGTTTTAATCTTCGTCTATTTCCATCAAGTACACCGTAAGTATAGGTGTACGAGGTATACTCGCGAATCAAAACCTTTGATCGCCGCGTATGTAGAATAACGATTGAGTTTAAGTATTTTTTTTTTTTTTTTTTAAACCATCTTCTTGACATTGTTTTATTATTGTACGATACGAGAAATCGATACGTAACTGCGATATCCAAGTACACCTTAAATGTATATATTTATAACCACGTACGGTATAGATTTTTAAAAACGATTTGATCGTGTCCCACTAAAATAGTGTAAAATATAAAAATCGATATGTAGTTGAATTACATGTGTATTAGATGTGAACGATACGAAATAAAAACCGAAAAATTTGGCAATAAAAAATGTATCCAATTTATATTTATAATTCGTTTTAATCTAAAGCGATTAATATTTTGTTGTTAAGGATTTGTATACATTCGTTATAGATCTATAATTGTAATCTTATAATTAATTCCGTACGATTAATTTATTAAAACAACTTACGGTTATATGATAATTTCCCTTTCAAAAATGTATAATTTATTACAGTGTTTCCATTTTTTTAAATACTCATCTCGTTTTAGATTTTCAAAAATCTCAATGCGTTCTTATATAATTTAAAATATATTGATTGTACTTTTTTGTAGAAGTCAAAAAACCCAGCCCGGTTGGGTTTTAATGAATAAATTTTTGTTCGATACTTATTATTCGATATTACGTTTACACAGACACATTGTAGACTAACACCAGTTTCTTTGTAAATGTTTTTTTGCGATATTAATTATTTTCTTTTAAAATATACGTACAAATTACACACTAGGTAAATACAATAGTAAATACGTACCTACACCGATTGATTTTAATTATTTACGAGGTTTAGATTTAAATATAAATTGTGTCTACAGTCCAATACATTGTTCATGTCAAGAGAACGTAAAATTGCACGTTATTGTAATTGTATATTGCGCTACCCGTACAGGTGAATTGGCCTGAAATTAAATTTTTTATTTTATATTTTTTGCCCACTGCGTGTTTAATTACTGGTCCCAACACTTTGAACCCCGTTTGTTTAGTTTTGCTGGTAAACGGTAATAATACAATGTCAATAGTTGTATTTTGATCGGCTGGACGATTAATAAATATTTTTTAAAAATTAGTTCTATTGTATGTACCCGCTGACTGCCCAGTTATAATTTCGTGCACAAGAAAATGTCCACACGGTAACTATCACGTTGAGAGTTTTTATTAGTTTATAGTTACTTCGAATTCTAGTAATATGAAAATTAACTATAAAATAAACTTATCGCAATATTTTAAAACTAACCGAAACGTATAAATTAAAACAAACTAATACTAAAACTTTGTATAACACAAACAAATTATCGTTATACAATTTAATCTTTTTGAATCAGACGACATTATTATTTATGTTAAAATCATAAATCATAGTTTTGTCTACTAATGTATTGTATCTTAAACAATCATGAATAATTCGTGTAGTTTTTTTTAACAATACACATTACTATTAGATACAATTACGTTTTAAATTCAAAATATTTGGGATATTTTTTTGTGTATGTTTTTTAATTGAAATGTATGCTTTACATACATTTTCAAATTAGGCGGTACAAATTTAATAATAATTATGTTGGTAATTATTGGATATACCCTTTGGTGTAGGTTTACCTCGGGAAGTAATTATTAAAAGTTAATTTGTATGCCAATTTATTGAATGCAGCTAAAAATGAAACATAATATAATAAAACAGAATGGCTTCATTAAAATTGGTTTAATTGGTACTTAATGTCATACGGTTATTTACATAAATTCGTTTTTGACAGTTGCAGTATTTGTATATCAATAATAAACGTGGAACCGCATAGACCATATATCATTTATCTATCAGAGAATAATGAACATTTAAAAAAACAAAAAAAAAAAAAACGAACTGTTTTCATTCTATAGTCGTAGGAATAAAATATTATGTCACGTAATCTTTATTCTTTATCAATGTTTTATATTTAAGTTTTTTATGCGCACACGCAATAAATTTATATTTTCATTCCAATAATACGTAGGTACTTCCTAATCTATAACCGTAATAAATCTATTTTTCTAAATTATTTTAGTGTTTCAACTCTAATATTTATAACATGTGGCCTCGACGTTATCATTTTTTTTTTGATTATATTATTTGTTATGATCACGAAAAAAAATAAATACAAATTATACTTGGCCAGAAACTGTTCAAAACATCGTTTAAAATATTTAATCAAATTTCAATTTCGTCCTAAAGTTTGCCATATGTACCTACTACAGTTTTAAAATTTCAATTATTTTAACAATTGTGAATTTTTCAAATGGTCATTTGTTATAATACATCCAGAAAATAGTGATTTTCGTTTAAGAATCAATGTCCGTTTGGGTTTCACAAAATCCAATATCTATACATTTTATGCCAAACACAAATAGCCATAATGAAACAACTATAAAGTGACTTAAGTAATAAATTACTCCTATATTGTGTTATGGTGTAAAATCGATAAAACAATAAAAAGCCGTCTAAATACATTTTCGATACATCATTCGGTGAGATTACTCTGGAGTTTTCGGTAGAGGAGCACCAAAAAAAAGCTGCCCCTGGGGCCAAAATGCTTAATATGTCATTGTAAAGAGGAGGGGGGGTGCAACTTGTAAACAGTAAGGTTAAAGATGTAAATTAAATGTGGATATACTTTCTGACAGTCAGAAATAGTAACAGATATCTTAATCTATTCGTTTCAGCTATCTTCAAAATATTATATGATCTCCCATCTTCACTTCTTCCGCAGCATTCAGATTTACGACTATACACAAAAACTAAAATCGGCTATTGTTTTTTTCCTCGAATAACTGCGTCGTTCCAATTCGATCGTACAAAGAGTGTGAACTTTTCCATATTAACTTTGACATCGTTTTTTTTTCTCAGCGATTGAATTTCGAAAATCGGCCGAATATACTTGTTTTAAATATTTATTACCAAAAAGCGTTCGGTTTTTATACGCATTATTAATTTGTCTCCATATTAACTTTGACGCCACTTTCCAACCACTTAAGGATCATACGAAGAACCTCTGTGCGAATTTTTAAATTTCTAAGCTCTGGTTTAATAAATGGCTAAGGTCGTGCGTTAATATTGCTAGTCAGTCAGTTATATATAAAAACAAAATTGAATTTTTTTGAATAAAAATTAAATTGATGAATTCAAAAAAAAAAAAAAATAAATAAAAAATAAAATATATTATCATTTATTATAAATTCTGGATATAGGTCAATTTACAGATGCTTGGTATAGAAATATGATAAAATATATAAACTTTTCTAATTCGATAACAAATAAATATTTTAATCAAGTTAAAACTTAAAAGAGATTTTTGACATTTGACGATAAAGTAATTGATGTCAAGAAATCTCTTTGCTCGAAGTATTCGACCAAAAAGTTTACAAACGGGATTTACATCATGAATTTGATTTCGGAATTTATTAACATAAATCTACTATATCCCCGTCCGTACGTATATATATATATAATTTGATCAGTTTAACTTTATTTTAAAATTTAAATAATAATCATAACACTACAAAATTAATTTTTATGTTTGTTACCTGTAACCTATATATTCGTATAAAATCAACGTTCCGTTAAACGTGTTTTGATTTAGTTTTTTCATCTGAAATTTTTCGTGACGCCTGAATTGGATAATTTTTTTATAAAAAAAAACATTCACAGCTGAACTCTGTCAAAAATTGTAAAATCCTAAAGAACGGACGGATAAAATGTAGGTGTATTAATATAGAATTTATATAATATAACCGTTAAATATGTATTTTTTAATTCCTTTTATAATTTTCTTAAGTGTTTTTTTTAAATATTATAATGAAACAAAATGACGAGAATATGAGTGTTTCGTGAATAACATAATAGGTAAATATAGGTATCTACAAACTAATCAGGGGCAAACGGAGGAAAAAATTTCAGCGGGGTGGGGTAGGGAGGTTGAAAAATGTAAAATAAAAATTGTTCATAAATATCATAATTTAATTGAATTTTAAATTATTATTAAGTTGTATTAAATTTAACAATTACGTGTTATCACATTTTTTAGGTCGGATTGTTTCTTTACACAACCGTTCCGGATATTTTGGGTGTGGGGTGACGGGTGAAACACCCAAAATTCCCTTCCTGCGTTCACCACCCCCACCACCCACAACTATTATTGTCACGTTGGTATACCGTTCAGTTCGTATCGGTATTCGTAAAAAAAAAAAATAAAAAAAAAAAACCCAACAACATTTTTTTTTTTTTTTTTTTGTATATCCATCGATCATTCGGGTTTTTATTTATTTATTATAATTATATATATATATATTATTATTATTATTATTATTATTTTTTTCATCGTTGTTGTTGCGCGAGACGTACGTTTTTTTAAACGAAAAAAAAAAAAATAAAAATAGCGTTTGAAAAATTGAACGCGCCCCGGATCCCGGGTTTAATAATATTATGCGCGCCGCCAAAGTCTTCGACGTCGTTACGCGCGCGTATGCCGGGAACGCCCGCCGTTGTTGGGTTAACAAAGTTTCTCTATACTAACCGTAGTTTATAGTCTCATATACATTAAACTATAATATATATTTATATATATATATATACGTACATATATGTTGACTTAATATATTACAAGGCAATTCGTTCGTCGCTGTTAATCGTATAGTGCCTGGTCGGTAATAACTCGTTTCTCTTCCATGCCCAACCCCTCTTGCCCCCCTGCCGTACCGCGACCGCCGCTCGCCGTGACGACGTTTTCAGCGGCTCACATAACAATGGCGAACGCCACCCCCCCCCCCCCCCCGTCATAATATTATAATACTCAAAGCTGGCAATTAAGTTACGTTAACCGATGTAATTATTATTATTATTTTTTTTTTTTTTTTTTTTTTTTTAACTGCTTTAACTGGTTTCTAACGGTATCCGTAGAAAAACGAAAACAAAATAAATTTAAAAAAAAAAAACTATAATTTTAAAAAAAACAATTATATACGAGTTCGAGTGACAGTTTCGAATTAAAAGTAACAAATGTTCGGGCAAACAAATAACTTAATTTAATAGTTAGGTACTACTTTTTTTCTTTTTTTTTAATTATCCCCAACTGACACTCATCAAAATATATACGTCATGTTATTAGGCCGCGTGCTCGTGCCGTTTTCTGTATTCATGGAATTCGAATAAAAATACGTGCAATTTTTCTTTTTTTTTTTTTTTACAAACAGATCGTAAATAGTTTTTTTTTTTTTAAATAACTAAAACGTTAACAAATAACCAAGTTAATTTAAAATGTTTGTAGTTAAAAGTAACAATTAAGTTTTTTTTTCTCGTTTTTGACTGGTTATGTTAAAAAAAAAAAAAAAAAAAAAAAAAACTGTCCGGTATTTATTAAAATATCGGTAATTCGAGTTATCGATTTACCGATTTTCGTGAATCGGACGAAAATTCGGCGTGCAGTTTTACAATAACAAAAAAAAAAAAATCGCGTGACCGTACCTGTGAAATACTTTACAAAATATAATATTACCGTGCGTAGTAATATAATCGAACGTCGAGTCTGCAAATATAAATGCCGACGACTTACGATTTCGGCGGGCAGTGACGGGAGGGAGCGAATGGGAAAGCAGCAGCAACTACGCGTACATTTTATAGTGAAACTCTTGTATGTACAATATTATAATATTTCGTTACGGATTTAACGGTTTATTTTATAGGAAGATTCCGGTAATGCATAATATTTATATATATATAAGGTACACCTTTATGCGTACGGTAAACATTTTTGTGAATAACTTATTGTAAAAAAAAAAAAAAAAAAAAAATGTTAAGTCGCGGAAACCCTCTAACGGGAGTGCAAACACAGCGTGCAGCTAGTGTGATTATTGAATCCAAACGGTACGCGTCATAAAAATGTCAACAGACATTGAAAATAGCTGCCGCACTCGTATACGTTTATATTATTATACGTATATATATATATATATTTATTATTTTATTAGATTTGTCGAGCGCGTCGTAGGGTGTATAGAATTTCGAATAGTTTATACGTATACGGGGTTTACTAATTTAGAATATACATATATATATGAATTTATATTATACACTCGGCATAGTGTGTTTACACATGTCTACCATCCACTTTGTATGGGACGAGGTGCGAGATCTCTTCGCTGTGCACCGCGTACGCCCCGGATGCAAATTATGGCGCGCATAAGCTCTCGGATTTAATTTTGATTTTTATTATTAAATATTTACTCGCCGTCAATACCGCTGCGGTACCACGAGACGTTTTGCTCGGGACGCGTTCGAAATCCCGACAATTGAAACTTTTTACCCCGTCCCTTGGCGTATAGCTATGTGTATAGGTACCCCATAATAGAATAATTTCTGAATTCCGTATACAATAACGTGTGGGCTGAAAAGTCCCGGGCCTAACAATGAAATCGCCACAGTTCATTCATTGGAAATTCACTTTATTCATCAAAATAATCTCCATCGAGAGCAACACGATCATTCCAACGCCGCTGTAACGTTTCAACACCATTCTTGTAAGAACGATATGTCTTTTCCTTCAAACAGTGAGCACCCACTTTGAACAGAGCTTTCTCATGGACAAATGATGATGCAATTTATAAAGCCAACACGTTTTTTTTATATCTTTACCGTGTCGGCTAACTCATGCAACTTCACTTTGCGATCATTCATAACGATTTTTGTGGATTTTTCAATGTTTTCTGGTGTTACCGCCTCATTTGGACGTCCACTGCGTTCTGCACCATCAGTGTCTCTACGACCACGTTTGAAGTCCAGCATACGAACGATTTATTTATTTTTCTGATGGAGCGGAGTCCCAATAACACTTTTCAAGCCATTTCTTCGCTAAAACGGTATTTTTTCCCATCATGAAGCAATGTAAGATTAAAACACGAAATTGTTTTTGGATCCATTATTTTGGAAATAACAAAAGTTGCGTCACTCTTAGCACAATAACTCACACACTAATGAATAGATTGTCATGCAATTTTAACAGCTGTCTTTTGCCGGTTAGTAACAACTAAAAACGAGGCGAATTCCAAAACACTAGCTCCTTCTATGTTTTAGACCCGGGATTTTTCAGCCCATGTATTACGTGTCGGGCAGAACGTGTTGAACAACGTCATTTCATCGAATTACCGGGTAGTTTATGGCACTACTTACGCATCTCGGTAAAAATGTATAATAACATATTGGATTAAACACTATGTCTCATAAACATTAACTACATAGTTTATTTCGTATAAAAAAAAAACTGTTTTGTAATTTCCATTACACCGGCCGTCTACGCTAAATTATACTTGTTTCGAGATAAAACGATTTTTCGACACGATATGTTTAAAATAATTCTTATTTCCTAGTTTTCAGCTTAACGCTATTCGAACCAAGCTGATCCGACCTTAGTAAGCACAGGTAATCCTTTACAATGCTCGCTCGTCCATAATAGTTCAATATCAGTACAACTGATGTATTTTTATCGCTTTCAGACTCATATGTTTATCAACTGTACCATCTGAGTTACCACTCCTCTTTGAATATAAATATCTTGTTTTCGATTTTTTATAAGGGTTCAAACTACTCCAATATTTAATTTTGTATGACAGTTCAATATTTTTTTTTCTCAATGTATATGTAATTCGCATATTTGTTACGTGCACTTTAAAAAACACCTATTTAATAATATTAAAAATAATCAATCTGAGAACGATAAATGGTAAAAAACCAACTGTAAGACGACATCTATAATGTAACATTATAAATTTGCATTTGTCATTTTGTCATGTTATTAGGTACGATATATTATAATCGTATTAATACATTACATGACTAATAACGTGAAATATTATCACTGGCGAAAACTAGGTCAACCTAATTTGTTTAGAGTTTACGTATATTTATTATACTTTTATTTGTTTTGGACAGTAAAATGACAATATTTTATAATTTTTTAATGATTAGATCAATAACGTTATTAACGGTGTGTTCGCAACGAACTAAATAACTAGGTAGTGAAAATATACATTATATACATTGTTATTTCATAAAGTAACTGGTTCAACACTTTAATTGTAACATTTAAACATACAGTAGAAGATTGTTATTTCTCATTAAACAATCAAGTATGTTAATGTACAAATTTATATTACCCACCAATTCCATCAGTTCGTTGTCCGTTTATCCGAGTTATATTTTCCTTTTCGCATTCCGTGATTTCGTACATTTAACGTTTAGACAATTAGACAATTTTAAAAACGGGCAAATAAAAGCTCTGTTCAAACAAGTGCTGATTCAGTGGATTGAAAACATTTCATTAGTAAAGAAAATATTATTCAAGAAATGAAATACTAATAATGTAAACGAAATAAGTATAACAGAATACCAAAAAAAAAAAAAAAAAATAAAAAAAATATTGATCAGAGATACTTGTACTTTCAACCAACTGCAGAATATTTTTAAAAATTTGTCAAGATATGATTTTTAGTAATTTATTTCATTTTTATACTTTGAAATATTGTATGTAAAAAGAAAAAAAAAGTATGAAAAGGATACAACTATTTATCGGTCACTCGTTTTTCTGTTCTACATTGTTCAATTTATGTTATACAATTTGATATATAATGTCTTTGGTATTTAAATGTATATAATAACATATTAGATAGCAATTTAAATAATCTTTACATTTGTCTTATTATAAAACAAATATTTGTTGATTTTACATAAGTACGTTTAATAAAATATATTTGAAAAAAAAAATTAAATGTTTGCTTTTAATGCACTTAGCTATAAATATGACGAAGAATTTATAAATGTTTCAATGTTTATATCATCGTAATGACGATGTATTAATAAATAATGGGTAACATTTTAAACTCTCTACAGCAGGATTATTATTTTCTAAATTACACCAATATAACCAAAATCGATTTTGTTCGAAAGTTAACGTCGTTGACGATTTCAGTAGTTTTTTTTTCTCTCTGAAAACCCAATAGGAATTTCAAAAATGACTTTTCTTAAGTATCGTGTGTATGTTCAATTTCCATCTATAAACAGAGTTTCACGGAACATTTTGTGCGTTTCTTTTACCGAAAAAGTTGGGTTGTACAGAAAAAAAAAAAACTTATCGTAAAACCAATAGCGTCTTTTCTCCGCTCGAAAACTAAAATATCAAGAGTCAGTGATCCAAAAAATAAAAATCAAATGACACATTTGTGTCTTGGTCGTAACGACTCTGATAAGTAATTCGAGCCTGTGTATTATACATAATATATTTCCAAAGAAAAGTTGTTTTATTTTGATGGATCGGCTGCGGACAGTATTAATACTATATCGGATGCTTAAAAGTGAATACTTGTTCTATTGAATAAAGTTATGACCGCGGACTTGTAATAAAACTACCGGACAGAACTTCGGCGGTGTGTTAAAACTGCGGGTCGGAAAAACACACAAAAAAAAAAAAAACCCTGTAAATTGTATTACCGGGTGCGGCAGAGCGGACTGACGAGTTTTGATAGGCTATAAATAACGAACAGTAAAACTTAGAGAAAAGGTTTTTTTTTTATTTAAATCAGTATTCAATTCCATTTTTAAAAATTATACCTCCAAGATGGCGTCTGTCAGCATTGATACACTGTTGTAGACGATCTCTGAAGCTCTCATATGATTTTCGGCATATTTCGACTGGTATATGGCCTCGATTTCCACGGTGATTTTCTAAATAATTTCTTCTATGGTATGTGAACGATGTCTGAAAAGCTTATCCTTAAGGTAGCCCCAGAGGAAAAAATAACACATGCTTAAATCTGGGGAACGTGCTGTCCAGCCTGTGTCTCCTGTCAGAGAGCCAAACCGCCCAGGGAACATTTGTCGCAAGACAGCAAGTGAAATTCTAGCTGTGTGCGATGTAGCTCTGTCTTGCTGAAACCATCCATCTTCCAAATTATGTTCTTCAGCCATTTCCTCCAACCTATACTGCAGATAAGTTTCTAACATCACAACATAACGAGCGGACGTGATAGTGACGGTCCTGTTCTCGTCCTCAAAAAAGTCCTCTAACCAAGTGCACATTTTCGAGGGTTCTTACCGTTCTGGGTGCTCCGTGTCCAAGTCTACTTAAGGTACTTGCAGTTTCTTCCAAAAGCCGTATCCACAATTTGATAGTGTTAGCAGAAGGAACGGATTCAGCACGTGGAATGCCGAAGTGTATACGGAATGCCCTTTGTGTAGCGATCAAAGAAAGATTAATTTTCGTAATACGCACGCACGACGAAACCACGATGTACACCTGTCCTGTACCTACCTGTCCATCGACCATGATTACGAATAAAAACGGCATTACCGTACAATTGAAAATATACCACTTATTAAGGCCGGCTTTTATCTTATCACTAGTTAATGACCTCATCAAACTCGTCAGTCGGCTCTGCCGCACCCTGTATATTCGTGTGAAGTTTATATGTTTTTTTTTTTTTTTTTTTGCGCTGACGAGTATAGTACGTTTAATTTATGTACAAAAAACGCGAATGTCGTCGAGTTTTGTCCGGTGGCGGCGCGAAGTTATTAAATAAATTAAGTTTCGTAATTAACATGTATTTTTAACAACCATTATATATATATATATATATATACGAAACTGTATAGCGCTCTTCCCGCCGACATCGTAACATTATTACACCGCGGTGTACATAATCATTGCGGATTAATAGCGAGTTTTATACTTTCGAGGTTTCGCCACGATCGGAATATACTGCATAATGTTATTGTACTTGTATAGTTGCGAGTTGAGACCCGGTTTCGGTTTTACCGGCAAGACAAAAGTCGCGTTACGCGACTGTACGTATATAAATATATATATATATATATATATATATATATATATATATATCGTAGAAAATAATTATTATTGAACAGACCGGGTGTATTATTATATTCCGTTCGAATACCTTAAACTTTCGACGTCATTGTGTGACGTCGGCGTGTTATTATATAAATTGCTTTCATATTGTCGAGCGAACCGAATTTTTTATTGCCAGGACGCCGTTTTCGGGATTATTATAATCGTATTCCGATGTTTCCACGCAGTGCATTTAGAAGAATCTCCGCGGATTTGGATTGTCCGGGCAGCTAACTTTGTTCGACAAATAGTTTTCAGTAAAACACTAATGCGATTTTTCGATATTTTACGTTTAAGGAACACAAATTTCAGTTTGTCTTTTTTTTTTTTTTGTGGGTTTTTCTCGAAATACACTTTTTCGGTTAGTAAAAGTGCTCCAAAAAAATACGGATTTTTCAACCGGCGGTACTTTATTTGAAGAACAGATCAATAGGTTCCCAACAATTTGTATAATCCAATATACCGCGGTGTTTGCATTATTTTCTTTTCTGACGTTTTGACTCAATATACAATATTATTGAATATTATTAATTTCCACGTAGAAATAATTTATAATTTACAGACTCTAAAAACATTACCGAAATTACGGCTAGACCGTTTCCGGGTCGTACTGCACGACGACCAGTAGGACTACTACGACCTACGATGAGTATAAATTTTTTACCCTTCACCCCTACAAAAAAAAAAAAAAAAAAAAAAAAAAAAACTTAAGTCGGAGAACTCGTA
Source organism: Tuberolachnus salignus (assembly GCA_956483605.1). Classification (NCBI taxonomy): domain Eukaryota; kingdom Metazoa; phylum Arthropoda; class Insecta; order Hemiptera; family Aphididae; genus Tuberolachnus; species Tuberolachnus salignus. The sequence goes on along the minus strand of OY101430.1, from coordinate 32,416,355 downwards.
GGAACGTATTGGCTACGAATTAGAATTGCTCGTCTCGATAAGCGAAATATTATACACGGGTGTGTTTATGGTTTCAGACGATAATTTGACACGTTCTTGCGAGTGCCCGCGTATAGAACCCCTTGGCGTTGTGTAGACGCCACCAAAATAACCGAATGTATGTTCAATATCGTTATAATTTATTTCGTTTTTTAGATTCTGAGCGGAGCGAGTGGTCTCGTGGTTTTACAACGACCTTTATTATTATTATTATTATTTTATTTTTTTTTCTATAGATACTTTTTCTACCGGAACACTTCATCCGATCTGTACATTCCTCTATATTGTTCCCGGTATCAAATTTTGTCTAGTTTGTAATACAAATATGCTTTTTTTCTTCGATATACCTATTAGTTTTTTTAACGTGGCAGAAAAAACTACCAAAAAATGACGAAAAAACAGCAAGAACACGAATTCGTCAATCTCGAGTTTTATTATTTCTATTTTATTCCGAAAATAATTGTTCTAGAGACCTGAAACTGTCACATAATATATATATATATATATGTGACATTGTAATATGACAACGTGAATAAATTTCAAAATATTTCTTTCAACTTTGGATTATAAATAGACATTTTGATTTTTCAAAATTTTATGTCTTAAAGTAGGAAATTTTGGATTTTGATACCCGAAATTTATTTTAAGGTTTAATTTTCTTTATTCTCAATATGTTAAAAATAAAAACTACAAATTCGGTAGTCGTCATTTTTTTTTTTATCTATGTTTAAAATTGTTCGACACATATTATTCCAATAATAAGTACGTAAAATAATTGTTTAGTAAGTCACCTGAAATGTTACGCTGAAATACAACTGCGATTCAATAACAACACGGACTATATAGAAAATATCACCAATGAAATAATATTGTTAACATTTTTAATTTAAAAAAAAAAAAAAACCATTTATATTCAAATTTCTCTTTATTGTGATATGCCGTAAAATAATAAACAATAACGTAATACTTATCTAGCGAAATGTAATAAATTACATCGTACACTATGATTTATGCTAATTTGAAAAAAAAATATATATATATAAATATATTTTTTTTTTTTTTTTTATGGAAATTGAATATAGTAATAGAAGATTAATTTCTAGTTTAACAACACCGACGAAATTGTTGTCATATTTAATTAAAACAAAAAATATCACATTTTTCATAATTTGATCGTGTGTAAAACAGACTTTAAAATATGAAATTGACAATAATAGTCCCGTGTATTACACTGAAGTTCTGCTCAGGATCGTTTTATTGAAAGAAGCGATTTCTTTAACCTTTTTATTGCGTATACTGTGGGCGTTCTGAACATCCCACCGGTATAATATTTTATGTTGCTTAACTCAGGCACCTTTCAATAGTATAGGACAGTCGATTCCGTTCAATAGAGACACCGGTCAATAAGGACAACCGTTCAATCGGGACAATTCTGTAATTACGAAAACAAATTTATACTTGTAATGTAAAAGTAACGCCGCGAATCTGGATACTCGGGACGTTTTTATCGAGTATAATATTAAATATTAATGGACCAATATAGTCCGACAATCGCGACTGACTCGCGTAAACGATTATCAGATTAAATTATATACATTTTATCTTATCGTATAGGTATACACATGTTCAAATGTGATGTGCGTTAAATGTTATTTAGTGCATTAGTCGTTTTTGTCGCGTGCAGTAACGGTGTCTCGGTATACGTAAAGATTTATGGCTTGCGCAAAAATTAGAAATTCTAGACAAAATTAAATTACGGCCACCGGGCTGCAGTACTCGTCGTCTTTCGGGAATTTTTGAAGTATCCATATCGGCAATCGCGCGAATTCAACTACAAGAACAGTTATTGCGAGAACAAGTTCATAGCCAAGTGACAACCCGGAAAAGGAAACGAGAGGGTTAAAAAGATGCAAACGTAGACGAGGCGCTGACTCAATGGGTTTACACTGGCTACTAGTCGGAGCGTTCAAGTGTCGGGTCCTATATTAAAAGCTAAATCCGGAGACCCCCCGCGAGGAAATTTGTAATAATAAAAACATAAAAAATCAATTTTTCAATAAATTTATATGTATTTTTTTTTTTTTTTTCATTTCGGATTATTGGGACAACCGCTTTATAGGGACAAAATAACATGCCATCGATTTGTCCCAATAAAGCGGAATCTACTGTATATACGCTATACTATCATAAAAACATAATTTTTGATAATATGTTAATTATAATAACAATATTATCAGCTCAGGTGTTTTCCATACCCCACATACATATTTATTTTCAACATTTTTTATAAATTTACCTGTAATAAGTGTGATAAGTTCACGTGCCAAAATCACATGCAATTAATTTGTGATTCGTGTTTGGAAGGAGCAAACTCTGGTAACTATTCTAGTGATACTGGTTAATTTTTTTTTTTATTATTATTTTATTATGGAAAAATATTGTGTTTTTATTTTATTTTGTTCCGAAACGAGTTAAAATTTGTATTTTATCATTATAATATGTTATGGGTTTTATTTTCAGAGTTGTTAATTTAGATCTTCGATATTATTATCGGTTTATATGAATTCAAATATTTAAAACGTATTCAAGTCGTGATAATATACAAGTAAATATTGCATTTAGGAAGACAAATCATTCTTTACTATATTGTTTACTCGATATTTATCTGTTTAGTTAGATATTTAAGATTTTGAAATGTTTCTCGAGTCCTTAAAATGATATTAATTACGACTACTTATTGTCGAATAATGAAAACACCCCGCACACTTAGTTACGAAAGTTTCTATCATATACACGAGTAAAGGTTAGGATTCAATACAAAACCGCCAAGAGTAAGCTATCCAACGAGCGAGTGCCATTGCCAATACCGACACCGGCCATGCGAAATGCGTTCCTTTTTCACTTTGACAACGAATAACCGGGATTCGGTATTTCGGTTCCCGGGTCAAGGTCGGCGACTCTCGGAAATATTCGAAAATAAAAAAACGCAAATAATTAGTTATTTAAAAAAACAAACAACTGTGCATACATTATTTTGATAGACTTTTGAATCGATCGGGTTGGGATCGATGTTTTTTTTTTTTTTTTTTACATCGACGCGGTTTAGCACACCGAGGGTTGTTTTCGATTGATGTCCTGCCGTCTTCGGCCATTTTATTATTTAATTCAGATCCGTCAATAATCAAATTAATGACCCACGATAAATAATTGTTGATACCGAAAAATGGCCATGTTAAATAAATTGATAATGATTCAAATAAATATTGTTGGTGTTAATATTATACAAAAGGCCAATACATTACATTACATTCAAAAGCCAATATCGTTGTCCACGGGAAAAACTCCTTTATGTGAAAAAAAAAAAAAACTCGATTTTCCAGTCTATAGACAAACACTATTATTTAAAAAAAACTCATAGAATGTTTGACGTTCTTGAAATGAAAACTGAAGACTTCAAAAAAATACCGTCGTGTACGTTGTACACGTTATGTCATTATATCAACAAAGATATTTAGGTTTTAATTTAAAAAATTGTCACGTAGTAGATATTTCAATTTTAAAAAGCACTAGACATTTTTAAGTTTTCATATTTTGTTACATTGGACATTTTAAAAATACAGAATATTTCTTAAACACACAAACAAAATGTATTCAAACCGACTTAATATAGGAAAATTACTATTTTAAATTTTAACAACAATCAATTTCATAAAATAAACTTCTAATAAAGACTTTAACTTATCAGTCATTTTTTATTTTTATATTTGATAACTGAACATTATAACCAGGACTCGTAAGTTCATGCATTAAAACCTGAAAAAAAAAAAAAAATCATTAAAATTAATAAAATTACACTTAAAAGTTCGAGAATATGCATTTCTATAGACAACAAATCTAAATATATTCAATTGAAAAAAAAACCTTTTCATCTTAAAAAAATTCGGATTATTGAAAAATTAATTTTTAAAAGTTATATTTTATTTCTTTAGGTTTTTTATTTTAATTATTATAATTATTTTACTTGTGTTCGAAGCTATTTTTCCTATCTTTACCAATCCTAATTTTTTTTTTCGCAAACCGTAAAACTCATAAAACCAATACAGTCATACCAGAACAAAAATAAACCAAAACGAATAATGTTTTTACAAAAATGTCCGGGAAAGTAAATAAGAAACAAAACTGTCCTCGATTCGTACGAAATATATGGTAATGACTTCAAAAAATCTACTATATGACAAAATACCTAAAAATTCGCAAAAACATGCACTATTAAACTTTGTATTTTTATTACTATTTTTATGGAACGGATTTTCACCTCGCTTAACATGTTTTCCTATATGTAACAAAAAAAAAAAAAAAAACCACGCAACTTACGAGCCTGAATATAACAATAGATTACACGAGACGATTTAAAAAATTCATTTTACTTATATGGGACTTGTTTTAGTTTTTCTTCTTTTGTATACAATTTGACCAACGAAATTGTATCTTTTCATTTTCCTGTTCCAAATAATTAAAAATATAAACATTATATAGATAATACCATTGTAAAAGTTATGTACCACAGAAGTCGGGACGCGTCTTATACACATAAATAAATATTGTATTGTATTATTACGTATTTATTATATATATATCGTGTTGGCAACGGGCCCGTTTTACGACAGCGGCGTAATACCCCGGGATCCCGCGAGTTGATTTTATTAAAGGAAAATTATTGCGCTCGAAATTGTTGTGCTCCTTCAAAACGCTGTACCCGCTGGTGGCAGGAGCGTGCCGGCGGAACTACACCGGTGTAATCGGGGAAGTCTCCCCCACGGGAAATCCAATTGCTAAAACTTACGGGTTTCAGTTCCCTCTCTCTCCCTCCTATAATTTTCACGTTGAATACAAAACGCAAAACAATCGGATAACCGTGAACAACACGGAGAATAATTATTAAAAACGCTCTAATACGGAAATGAAACTATAATAAACTTTTTATCGTATGCATAATCTGCCATTACCTGTCAAATTGTTAAAAACAGCTGAAAAAAAAAAAAAAAATGTTGAAACCATTAAATTGTTCAATTCGATAAGAAATATCGATTATCCGTTACTATTGTTAGTAAATGTGAACAATTGAAAACGTTTCAACACAATTTAATTCGAAATAAAACACAATATACAATATTATAAAATATTTATTGAAATCGTCGAAAAATATCAAATTTAATAAAAAAAAAAAAAAAAAAAAAATGTGTATAAACGAAATATATCGACTCTTTTCACTGATTATGACCATTAGGAGCGCGTTTCATTAAAGAACGTAAAAAAAGAAATGACACGCAAGTTTTGACTGCTCTTACTATCCAGGTATCCTCCACAACCACAACGGCGGTGGTGTCGCGGTGAAGAGAACGAAGGAAGATTTATTGTTTGTATTCCGTAGATACGAACTTGGTCGTACATAGCAGTGATTTTTATCTACTTGCTTTGGAATGTTTGTATTCCACTTTTGTCTGCCCAGATTTGCTCGATAGTATTACGACGGCGAACGCGATCATGTGAATTTCGATGGGTTTGTTTTGTAGGATTTTCGAACGTTTCGTATGTTTTTGCACGTGCGTACGCGCACTTACAATAAACGCGAATTAGTTAGGTATGAGTTAAACAAATAATTACAAACCAAATAACACCACGGCAATAATATTTTATATGAGAAATCGATGGCGACGCCGAGTTTATCCGCTAATGATTACTTTGTTTGCGTACGACCGGAGAGCGGATATTCTTCTACTATTATCATTTAAACGTATGTTTATCAGACCGAGACTAATGCCGAACTCTTAACGCCCAACAAATAAAACATCAATCATACGAGTATGTAGGTTATAAAGTAAATATTTCAAAAACTCTAACCGTCTTATCAATGCGTGTTTCCGCATTTAATAGTCGTAAAAAGTTTTCACCACTATCAAGATTACTACTCTTTGTCCTGACTAATTCCTTGTGATTTTCTTCCACAACATCCGACCGTCTATTCGGAGGTTGTGCCCCAGCCCACAATTTCGCGCTTAAGTGATCGAAAAGCTGCTAACCGGTGCCGTTCCAACTATTTTTCACATAATTCTACAAAATATGTTCGTCAAATTTGTGCACCGTTTCAAACGGTTAATAATACACACACACATTACCAGACCAAAAAAGTCATCGCCAGTTGGTGTGCGCGGCCAATACAGGTCGAAGTGTATTATTTGGAAACAAGAAGATGGCGGCGGCGGCGGCGTATATAATTTTCCCAATAAAAACCAACTGTAAATTATATAAAAAAAAAAAAAAAAAAACGACGACGACGCGGAGAAGTTTTGCGCTTAAAGTGTTTGTTTGTGAGCCACTCTCCCCCGCGTTGGTCGTCGGCAACTTAAACCGCACGGAGTTAAATCTTCGCGGTATCCACACTTCACGCTCGGCCCGTTCGCGGCCGAGCTCTCGCGCGCGATAACGCAATTATAAACGGTTATAACGCAATAACGTTGTGTGAAAATGACCTTTGGCGAGAAGATATATCGCTTTCAGGAAAAAAAAAAAAAAGTAATTTCGGAGAGCTGCAACTATTCGGGTCGAATTATTTCTAAATAGTTTATACTGCGCGCGAGCGGACGGTCGGGCGTCCCGTTAATTTTGCTCCAGCCAAAATTCGAAGAGTTTCACCCTGCGCCGGGCCCGAATCGTATTTCCGGGTTGTTATTCTGACATAGAAATCCTGCGAACAATAAACATATAGCCGTAAAATCCGCTTATATTTTTCGGCTCTAAATGTTCACACAAAATGGAAAAAAATTACCCTTCGAAGTGATTTTTAGAGAGAAAACAGACGGAGGACAATATTTCCGAGCACACCAATACAGGATAATTCTTTTGTCACGGTCCGGTGATTTTCTCAGAGAATTTTAAGTAAATTTGGTTTCTGTTTTACACGCATTTCAGAATATTTAAATGTATTTCTCGAACACTATTTTCATGTTTTTAAATATATGTATTCAATAAATAACTATTAACATTCGATTTTCAAATGTCATCTCCCCCGCCCCTTTTCAACACAGTCTTGAAAAACACAATATATTTTTTTTTTATAAAAATGTTGAAATATATAAAATATTATTATCGAAATGGAAATTAACAAAATAAATTTTACTACGGTTTTAATACCGCGAATGCAAAAATACATTTTTTTCATCTCTATATTTTTGAAAAAGGTATCATACGAGGTTCGTTTTAAAACCTAACTGTCCTTTAATATTTTTACACCAGATAATTTATCTCTAAAATCGCGTAAAAACGTTCGTACAATTGAAATGATCGGTGTGACGTTTTCTAAATTACATACAGATTTTTTCGCACTCGAGGTCGCGAATTTCGTAGTCACTCCACTGTAGGTCATGTTTGTGGCGGCACGAAATCCGGTGGCTGTGGAACGGGGTAAATTTCCCGGTCTTTCCGACAGCGCCTTATCGATCGCCGATACGTGTTTAACCTATACCGACCGCTTAAGGATAATGATAATTTAGATATTCACTAACGGTGTTTGTCACGCATTCCGCGTATTTCATTAAACCCGTAGCTAAATAATATATATAGGCGTGTTAACAGGGAGATAACAGTGCTCATAAACACGAAACATGGCCGCCACACTGGCGAATACCGTGGAACAAAAAAAAAAAAAAAGATATTATGGAATAAACGATTATTTTTCGTTGTTAACGTACACCGGCTCGACAGCGGCTCGATATCGGATGCAATATGACCGATATCGGCGAGTGATAACGCCCAGTGATATACCGTGCAATACGGTTATTTGGCCGACACGCCGGGATATTTAGCCACGATTAAAATTACGTGCGGCGGCACTGTCAACAGGTCGTCGGGACCGAGTCTATTATAAAATTTGTATTTAATCCGGTCCCGGAAACGACGGACAGAATTCGTCGGCGTTTCTAAAGTGAACAACGGCGTGGCCGATGCATTACACGGACAACCAATGTATCGCAATGACCAATAATAATGATAATAATGTGACATTAAAACGTCAGGTGCGTTGTACACCGAAAATTCGGCTGTACGGGGATTCTGCGTATAATACCGAACAAACCGTCCGCAATGTCACCGTCCCGGAAATTGTATATGCGCGGTTTGTATTTCCGATCGTTTCGGATACGGATTGCCCCTGCAGTACACTGTGCGATATACGTGCACGCATGTTTAATGATGAACATACACGACGGTGTACGTTTTCGAGAGACATCGGCACGATTCGCCGCGGGACGTTTGCCGACAGTGACGGGCGCGCGTCCTCACCGTGCACCCAACAATTCTCCCTATCGCCCGCAAGAACCGGAAACGCAGTCCCCCGGAATTTCGGGTGTTGGATGACGTTTCGCAATAGTGTTCGTATCCTGCAGCCGGTAGCGGGATATAATAGTGTACTGGCGGTGGATTCGAATGGAATTCGACCGGTCCGGACATTATCGAATCTTCCGGAGTCGCCGGATTCGCGATTACGTGGCGATAGATCCCGAATTATCGTCCCCGACGGCCCGTGGCGATATAAACGGACTTGTCGATAAGATGCGTTGTGCACGGAGCGCATTAACATAAAATAAAAACCGCGGTGCAAAATGATATTTCATTGAAAAATAAAGTACGACGTGAAATTTTCTCCCTAACGGTGCCCCCAAGTAGGAATTCTTACGCTCGGGTATAAAAATACTATACGCCCTAGACGGTGTTCTGCCCACTCCCTACGGACCATAATATGTATATGATTTCTCTCTTTTTTTTTTTAAAAAATTTCCTGTCAATTTAGTACAATTTTAATTTTCGATCATGATTAATACATTTTTTTTTTTTTAGAAATTCAGAAGTTCCATTAGAGTTAAGTCTAGAGACTTGACTAGGTTTGAGATTTTCAGAGTAAAATAAAATAATGTGTTATAGAAAAATAATATTGACAAATCATGTATACAATATACATGAAAAATCTTGAAAACTCCCATATTACCGCGAAAAAACCAGGTCATCTGACTTTATTTTTTGTTTTGAATGACTTACACGGTTCTTTTCTTGCCAATGTAAAACAGGAAATGAAAAAGACATCAAATTTTAAAGGTATCTAATAACTGTTTAATAATTCTTCGTGTAACATTAGACTTGCGTGGTTTTCTCCAACAGCTATATTACTCTCGACTGACCTGATTGTTTGCTTATTTCCACTGCCTACAAGAAAAAAACCAAAAAATATTTTGTAGATACGGGAGGTATGATAATTTTTTTTTATTTTTCAAACAAACATTTTCTGGGTTGATATTATTTTATGAACGATATTTCATTTTAAATAATTACTTATATCCAATGTGTTTATAGATTGTACAGTTTATATATGGTAGGTATAGTTTGTATCGCGGACTCGGTAGTAATATATGAACGGGCATTTTAGTAATAAAAAAAAAAAATTAAAGCTATACTTATCGTCTAGCGTAGGCTACAGTCGTAGGTGGGAAGTTGTGAAGGTGTAGGAGTAGTTTGTATACTGAAAGCGACAAAAAATAATTTCAATTAAAAAAAGATTCTTGGCGAAGCTCGGTAATCTTGTAAGGTTATAGTATGAGATGTGTTTTTTTCGCCTTGTAGTCCAAACAACCCAGAAATCAATAAAAATAAAACCAATGTATAGTAATTTGTTGTCAGTTTTTTTTAGTTTATATGGAAAACTGTTTGGAAATTTAGAAACATTATCAAATAAAGTACCACCGGGCGGAAAATCCACATCATTAAGATCGGGTTAAGTTAAGAAAATCGGAGTATTTTCACTTACCGAAAAAGTGTTTTTCTAACAAAAATCATTGTAAAAACATTTCTTGGTAAAACTTACGCCATTACGCTACACTCGGAATCTAAACGAAATCCACAAAACGTTCCAATATTAATATAATTCACACTTATGTTACAAACGATTTATTCTGCACGGTACAAACATAGAGACGTATTGGCGAAAGGAATTTTGTATTCAATAACGTAATAAATATTAACGCAATATCAGTACCGTCTGAAAATATTTTATATCGGCGACAAAAACAGTAATAAATAAAACAATGTTTCCTCCCCCCCGCCGATGTAAATTACGATAAAACTGAAAAACGAGTAAATATAAATCAAAATATTATAATGTGAGGTCTGCTATAATAATTTAAACAAACCTCCGACTAACGGCATAACTGCAATACATATTTTATAATATTTCCACCGTCATTTGTATTTACTTATTGGTTCCTTTTTGTATATGGACGATAATTTCGTTACAAATGCGATTGTATGGTATAATAATAATAATCCGCGATGTCCGTTCGGTTTTTCTTATTACGCATTATTTCGCCAGCCCTTGTCCGGATCGAAAGAAGTCTTTGTAGTCACGTTGTTGTCGCTCTGTATTATTGTGTTTTCGGTGGTATTGGAGATTGGAAAAAAAAAAAAAAAAAAAAAAAATGTATTAATAAAACGATAATTGGAATATTCAGCAATATATTTTGTATCGATGACGGCGGGTATTGGATTTCTGGCCGTGGCCGCGGGAAATCCAATTATACGTCGTATACGGTGGTCACTCGGGTGGGCGGTGGATGGGAGGGAGAGAAGGGAAGGGAAGGAAATGGGAAAAAGAGAAGAAGAAGAAGAAGAAAAAAAGGCGCGCGTGGGTTTCTTATTAACGACTACGGACACGTTTCGGCGCGCGCGTTATCGATCCCGACAAATTATTTAAATTTTCCAGTCGACCAATGGCGACATAATATTATAATAAAATATATTGTATAGTTATGCGAAGTCACGTCGGGACCGTACGCATCGTCGTGTAATACGTTTATACTTCGGGCGGAATTTCGACGGAAATCGAGAGGCGGACGATCGGAGTTCTCGGACAATCCACACCGGATACGCACGTGCGTACGCACGTCTTCGCCGATGATATCGATCAAAGTCGGGTCCGCCCCCTCGCCCTCGCCCCCCTCGCCCCCCCGAGAAGACGATAATGCGGACGAAGAACGGTCGTGGGCGACGTCCGGGGGCGGAGTGGCCGGTCTGGAAATGGAAATTTTCCGGATGGCCCGTTTTCAACGGTTTTCAAATGGAATAACGATTCGTCGATTAACTCTTATATACGTTTATCGTATTATCTCCGGCGGATTTCAGTTCGGATAAAAGTATATCAACCGTATTCTAATAACGGAATCAATCATGGAATTCCGCCGATTATTTATCCGTGAACAATAGTATTACGTTTGGAAATCCGAGCTCGCGCTAAAACTCTGTGTGACATCTCTTTGCGTTATTTGTTCGTAATATACATGCGGCACATGGGCTACAAGTACAACAATCAGCCGGAAAGGTTATGGCCTCAGTGTTTTGGGGACAAGCAAGGTATACGATTCATCGACTACCTTGAGAATGGAAATACCATCGAATATTATATAGCGTTGTTGGAGCGTTTGAAGGGCAAAATTGCAACAAAAAAAAAAAAAAAAAAAAAACGGCCGCATATGGCAAAGAAAAAATGTTTGTTTCATCAAGACAACGCACCGTGTCACAAGTCAAAAAAAAAAAAAAAAATACAAATGGTAAAACTATACGAATTAAAAATCGAATTGCTTCAGCATCTACCGTATTCTCCAGATTTGGGTCCCAGCGACTACTGGCTATTCGCAGATCTCGGAAAAGTGCTCGCCGGTAAGAAATTTCGCTCGAATGAAGGGGTGAAATCAGTGGCCTATTTTAATAAATATTTCTACAAGAAAGGTATTGAAATGTTAGAGCGGCGTTGGAATGATTGTGTTGCTCTTGATGGAGATTATGTTGATGAATAAAGTCAATTTTTAATGAAATAACCGTGGCTGTTTCTTTGTTAGGCCCGGAACTTTTCATCCCATGTGTTATAATAATACACCGCTTAGTTCTTACAAGACACTGTACAGTTGTTTTTACTATTTATTAGACCTATAGACTAAACACAGCCTAAAAAGAAACGCATAGTAAAGGAGCACGTGAATTGTAATTTTGATTCTGTATAATACAACCAAACCTACATTGGGCAACTCGTGGCAGTTTTTACATGGATTATAGGTATGCGGTATATGTGATAATTTTTTCGGACGACTCTATAAATATTTCGGCTGACGTTAGACGAAAATTCGGTTTACGAAGGTACTAGAAGATTACATGTTTTGTGTCAGTCTACGATATCCTAGCGGTACGTATACGTGCACAGCAATTTTTATTTTCTTAACAGGAACCCTTAATTTCGACGTCAGATTCGAATAGTCTTAATTTTCCTTTACGACATAAATTTGTCCTACAATAAAAATTACCTTCCTTACAGTCGTTTAAAGTTTTTCGGAAAAAATATGATATTAATTTTTCCTCGATCTTTCAAAAGATTTGAAACATATGCACATCTAATTTTCTAACTTATCATCGCTCCCCTATAAAACAGTAGTCGAGTTTGTTCACTTTTAACGGCATGCGTTTAATTTTTTTTTTTTTTTTAATATAGAGAAAAAAAATGATTTGTTTTAATAATCATTAGGACGGTCCTTATCTCGGGGCGACTAACTAATCACGTAGGAAAACATTTGTATTCATCATTGATGCTTAGAAAAAAAAAAGCAAAAAAAAATACAGGACAATTGTAAATCATGTGTCGCCAACACAGTTTGATTGCGCGCGCGGTTTATTGCAAAGATTCTAATTTTGAAGAAAAAAAATTGCCTCGAACCGCGGCACGTTGTTACTCCCGCGAAATCACTCCCGGAGTTCGTTTGTCGTTGGGCCCGGACAGGGTTACCCGGCGATATAAAAACGATCGCGCTGTATGTACGCCGTTCTGTATTATATCCAGTTCCGGTCACGTCACGTCCGCGGCGGCGGATTACTGCGGATCGCGTGCTGACGCCACAGCCTCCGGTGTCCATGCCGCCGCCGCCCGCGTACCTTATAGGTTTATGCCCACGTACTGGGTAAATAATTTTCTTTACGACAATACAATACAGCCGTACAGCAGCTATACAGGCGGACGATAAAATGCACGCGCGCGACCGCGGGGCGTGTAAGGTCCGGGACGAGTGTCGTTCGTACCGTTTTTATAGCGTACCGGTCGCCGCCGAGCGCACCGGCCGGGCCGACGCTTTTCGAGACCACATAGGCGTGCACCGTAAAAACCCCGGGCGCGCCGTTCGCGCACACGCCCGTGCGCTTGACGTGTGTGTCCGTTGAACATTCGCGTAACGTATGCAAATAATTATTTCCCGATGAAAATCTCCGATTATTGCGCGTCAAGACGCGGGCGCGGGGTACCGCCAGTTTTTCCGGACAGACCGGCGGATTGTCGCGAACGGGAGACCCGTAACTCGCCGGTCGCCTATTCCCCGTATCTGTTTGGCCGTACGAATCCGAGGTGTTGTCTATCATCGAGGTTAATGTCGAAACGTCTGATAGTATTTTATTTTATTTTTTTTTTTTTTTTTTACTTGTATCGTAAAATCGTATATAAAACCGTAAAACATTATATTATTGCGTATTGACCACGTGATTGGCCATCGAGCGATGACGATTGTATAATCGATGTTAGTTTTAGCCATCATTTTATCGGTTATCAATTGTTATCGTATTATTTTTTTTTATAAAAACCCTGGATAATATTGAATTTTTGCCTACGCCGTGCTCTTGTCGGCCTGTTTGGATCCAAACAATTTCATAGTCCCATTTATAACACACACACACGTATATATATATATATTTTTTTTTTTTTTAACGTTCACAGTGTATTACAAAACATGAGAACTAACAAATTGAGATTTGACTATTATTAAATAAGAGTTACTCAAATGAGGTTTATAGCAATAAAATTTAACAAAATTTAACTAGTTTCGTAAAATGTAGAATACAAGAATTATATAAATTACTTTACATCAAATTTTTAATTTGTTTGCATCGCATCACACTTGATAATGTGATTGTTATCACATAATATGACGTCACGCTAATTGCACGTAATTCGACATAATGAAAAAAAAAAAAACGCGTTACACGTCTATTTGTAAGATAATAATTTTACAGGAAAATTTTAATTTCAAACTTACGTATATTTTCTAGAAAAAAATTATATGTTTGTGTTATATTTTTGTTAATTACAGGAAATCGAGGTAGGAAAACAAAATTAATTTTTAGCTCTGTTACCCCACCCTATGGTTTGGAAAACACCCTGTATAGTGTACGAGACGACACGAGGTGGTGATTGTGGGGTAGGGTGGATGGGAAATCGGGTCGTCGATGAGGTTAGGACGGTCGGAGAGGTCTGTGCGCGGATTAAAGTGCCACGGGTTGATTGGTCGGCGCGGCCGCGGTACGTCCGTTGAATATCATATGAGCCTTTTGCGCGGCGCCGACGTTAAAAACGAACGTTGGAACGTGTCGGGCGGCTACGGGGATTGGCGAGAAGAAGAAAAAGACGGCGGGGTTTTCGTCTACGGATCGGCGGCGACCAGACGCCGTGTCGTGCACGCGTCACGGCCGCCCCGGTGCACTCGTCCGTCACGTTGCCGGGTCGGCAGTGGCGGCGGCGCGGCGACGGTCACCGGGACCGTTTGGGTATTCCGCCGGCGGCCGATACCCGGGTGCATAATAATTACGGGTGCCCGGCCGTGGTCCCGTTTTATAAGATTAACGCCGGTAACCGATTCGACCCTCATCGTCGTCGTCGTCGTCGTCGTCGTCGTCGTCGTCGTCGTCGTCGCCGTCGCCGTCGCCGTCGCCGTCGCGTCGGAGGGTGCCACGTGAATTACGCGTGCCACGGTTCTCCGGGTTATATTTATAATAATAATAAGCGTAATTTAGTCGGTACGGGGTATACTGTGACAACGGACGTGGTAAATACCCACCTCACTCGTACCCCGAATAATCAATACTTAACAGAAACGCAGCAAGGATTCCATAGTCGGGTGGTTATAAATAAATTTCAACAAATTTCGATACTATTCCAAACGTTCGGTTTACATATGGTCACTACGAGTACGATTATTCCGACCGGCGTATAAATCATTTTAAAATCACGATTTTATTGTTCGCCTTTACGATTATTGATAATTACAATGTTTGAATTTACCATTACAAAAAAACCGTCAACTCCACTCGGCACACGGAACGATTTATTATTTTCGTCAATTTTTATTCTTGGACGAATTCCCAAAACGGTTCGTCCGATGCGATAAATCTTATTTGTCGAACAATTTGAGTATTTACAAGGTAATGGCAAGTTTTAAAGTTTTCCAAGTTTGTAATTACAAAATTTTCGACGCGCAAACCACATTACCCTGCCCATTTGCATTTCGTCTTGAGCGATAGTCAAATTTCTCATAAACCCGCTGAAGCGTGTCGACTGCAATCAAATTGATGGCGCCTGTAATGCGACTTTCCAGTTCATCGAGGTGTCTTGCAAGAGGAGGTTTACGTGAAAAATCACTTTTGTGTACCCCCAAAGCAAAACAACCACAGAATCTAATGTCCGGAAGACGGAGCGGCCAAGGGGACGCACGCTGTGTGCGAGAGATCACCGTTGAGAAATCCGCGGACTTCTTGAGGCTCGTTTCACGTGGCCTATTTTTTTTATTGGGACACTGAAGAAAATACATTGTTCCGTATTGATGGTTCTGCGGTGTCGCGGCAATGTGGTGACACGGCGGCGTTGCGATCTACACCATAATTACCGATTCGGGCGGTGGTCTGTCTTGTCGGAAAATTAAATCGTCACCGTCGACTCGTGGCCATAAGAATAGCCAATAAATCGTACGCGTCCGTAGGCACTCGTGTTCCGGTTACTGTGTCCTCGTCAGAGTAAACGTTTACTCGTGAAACGGCGTGAAAAACGGCAAGTTCGGCCGGGTTCGCCCAATCATTTTCGCGCAGCTCGTGTATTCCTGAACGTAACTTACCGGCGGCAGTCGAAACAGTTCTTGAGAACCCTCTCTGTCAGACGGTGGTCGGTAGATCGTTTTAACCACAGACTCGGGACTCAAAACGTGTACCCTATTTAAATCGGATAAATCGACTTGGGGCCCTGTAACCCGGCACGCGAGAAACCCCCCCGAGGAAAACACTGTTATAGACAAATAGACAAAAAAGAAAATACAGATCGTTTGCTGTCGCGACGAAATTGTTTTCTCATTAGTTGTTGATGCGTTGTATATTTCGAAATTAAATTTTATAAACCAAAACCCGAATATATTTCACATCGCGGGTTAGCCACTGTCGTAGGTGGAAGGTTGGGAAAATGTAAGAAATAAGGTAATTTTGTATTGGGAATAATTGTCAATTTTGGCAGTTATGTATATATATAGAGAGCTATATTTTGCGCTCCAGACGATAGTTTTGATAAAACATTACAAAAGGTTTATGTTTTTTTTTTTTTTTTTTTATCTTTGATCTGATAGCGTTTCCATAATTGACTAATCGCATTAACTTTTTGAGTTATAGTAAAAAATCCATAATACAAGTGATTTTTTTTTTTCAACACGAGTTTTAACAGTCAATTATAAACTTTTTATGATTACATATTTTTTTTTTTTTTTTTTTTTTATAGGTTTTGTGTCTTTTTACGTTTTATATGGTGCCCCCGTTCAACTATAGTTAAAATGTTTAACACGAATTTTACGGTATGGGACATATCTCCCGGGAACAACAAAATACACAAATTTAAAACATGCGATTATGTAGGCACTTTGTATTAAATATGAATATTGAAAATATAAAATATAAATATAAATTTGTATTAAATAAATTAAAAATAAATAAATATAAACTTTCCAACAACCTATCAGTTAATTAAAAATAGCGTCACTTGAATAATGTTCACGTAACCTTTTTTTTTAACATATTAATATGTTCATTTTTACGAAAATTATTAAATTATTACGAAAATCGACACCTGTTCCGTATTTCAGCGTTTTAATTGATGCACAATCGAGTGAGGGGTGTACACTCTAACAAATGTAGAGCTTCAATATAATTCTTGGTTTTCGATTGTAAATAACACGGATAATCCGTAACTTTAAAAACACGGGAGACTTGGAGTGTTTTTTTTTTTTTACAAACTATATTAGGCCACTGAAAAATGGTTTTCCGAGAGAAAAAAAAAAAATTCTTATTAATACTAATGGCTTTTCGCTACACTCAGAATCTAAAACTCGTCGTTCTAAAGCCTTCCGTTAATTATTATTAAAATGAATGGCAAACGGTTAATATTATCAAACACTACCATACCTACCTGTGATTTTTTTTTTTTTTTTCTTAAAAAAAAATAACAGAGTACAAGATAAAACTGTGAAAAAAAAAAAAAAAAAAAAAAAACCAGATACGCAAAATTACTCCCCCCGTTAATATATATATATATATATATATTTTCATAAGCAATATTCTAAGCATCCTGCCGTACCAAAGCTCCTAAAGTCATAAAATAAAAAAACCATTATTAATTATTTTGTATTCTTATGTTTATATAGGTATTTAATAATAATCGTTATATATTGCGCGTTTACAGTTTTTCCGGCTAGGATTTAAACAAAATTATTACCATTATCCCCGTCCGCATGCTTATTTTTTTCAACGAACGTTGCTCTAAGTTATTGTAGTAATATATTTTTTACTACAGTTATTTAGGTATTTATATTATTTTCTACGGGCCAGTTCACCCGATTAACTCGTTGAGTATATATAATGTTTATAAATAATAATATTACAAAAAAATAAAAAAATAATAAAAAACTTTATATTTGTAAAAAAAAAAAAAAATAAAATAAAAAAATACTAATGATCCGTAAAATAATTCCCGTTACTAATTATTATCCTTCAAAATTGACACGGATTTCGACAGTCTTTAAAAAAATTACAATTATACGATGGTAATGTTATCTGTCTGAAGTTTAGACATTATGGTCGTTTAGATTCCGAACGCGTTTTTAGTGGATTTGATTGATTTTGATCTTTCGTTAACGGTTTCATTAAAGTCGCAATAGACCTGGGCCAAGGATCCCCTAAAATTCAAAATATAATTTTTTTTTTTTTTACTAAGTATCAAATACGTATTAGGGTCTATGCACATTGAAATAAATCTATTGCGATTATTATAATGCAATACAATTGTAATTATGATGGCATTTAAATTTTTATAATCACAGAAAACTTGATCAGTTTGAATAGAAATAATTACGTTAAAATTTACAGATGTAGTGATAAATTGACTATCTAGTGACCAGATACCCGACTGCGTTCTGTGTTGAGCATTCGAGCCGTTATCCTAATCTTAAAAAAAAAAAAAATCATTAAACAAAGACGAAACCAAATACCATGGGCATTTAATAATACTTAGTTAATATTGAGTTGAATACCCGATGAATCGAATTGATCTACTTGAAAAGTATCATTGAAAATGTATCCCGATAGTGTAGGTGATTCTGTTGTTTAATCCTAATCATAGGTACTATCAATTTTTTTTTTTATGATGTACAGCCTAAAGGGGGGGGGGTGGAGAAGCCCTCCCTTAAGTTTTCCATTGGAAAAAAATTACGGACAACGGTACAAGGGCCAAAAATTGTTGCCTCCCACTCACAGTTAGAAATTGTCTGGCATTTATACTCCTTAAATTCACATGTGCTTGCGACGAAATTAGTCTACTTAAAATATCTCGTTTGAGGAATAATACAAACAAAAAGAACGTGATTTTTTTTTTTTTTTTTTACATCATAATCCAGCGATTTTAAGAAAATTTAATTTAAGTTTTTTTTCAATCATTGTGGAATTTTAAGACTGTTTTCGTAATTATTATCAATAATTCTTTTGCCTTAAGCGTGTATACATTTTGGGTTTACAACGGGAATAACCCCTAACCTACTCGCCTCCTCTTTGAACGCAGATTCGTCTCTTGAGTGAAAAAAAAAAAAAAAAACAAAAGTTAATTCGCGTGTTTTTAAGGGTGAAAATGTCGAAAATATTTCAAATAAGATCGTTTTAAACGGATCTAGAACGAGTGAAAATTCGATATTAACGAAAAATTTGGTTTTCGAACGAACACTGGATGTCGGTAAAAAATGTACGAAAATGAAACGATGCTAATATTCGGTAATAATACTCGAAGGGTAAAAAATCGAATAACGCGCGCGTATATCAAATACGGTTATTTTTTTTTTTTTTAAATTTTTTTTTTTTTTTTAGGTAAATACCCGTCTGTTATACAATGTATCCCGATATAACAGTATTAATAATAAATACGGGCTGATATTGTTACGGGCGGGTATAAGACGGCTTTCAACAGTGTCGTCGGATAATATAGCGTTATTAATAAATAATAATATCCCCCGGCATAGACGTAATAGTAAAACCCCTCGTATCGTCCGTACCGCCGCGATTTATCGAAAAGCCCGGCGCGCAAACGACGACACGGTTTTTTTTTTTTTTTTTAACGTCGAATTTTAATGATCGCCAGACGGGTTTGTAGGGACAACCGACCGACAGATTTACTATACGCAAACGGCCGTCATTTGGCCACCGAGTACAATTATTTTTAATTTTAAATTTCACACTAGTTGATTTCGAATTTTGTTTAATGGAAAAAAAAAACAACGCGTAGTTTCGAACGGCATATCACGTATTGTTTTATTAGGGAATTTTTTTTTTTTTTTTTTTTTTTGTTTCAACAATAAAACTACCAATCGAAGTCAACGTTAGACCGCAATTGTAAAGCACTATTGTAATTCGTTCGTATTCACGCTCTATATAACTGTTCGATTTCAAAAAAAAAAGCGGGAATGTCATTTTCAAGTAAATTTCATTCGTAATTCAAGCATATTTTCCGAAAGTTTTAGTTTTAGTTTATCTGCTCTGATTGGAAAACACAACCGGTATCTAATTATCTTCCCTATAAACCACTAAATATCGTTATTCGTAAGCATTCTCGTTGGAAAAGCACGTAATCGGTTGTTCGACACAAATGTTTGTACTATATGTAGATAAAAATCGCCGACGGTCGATTTTATGATTATTCCGAGTTAAAAATACTATAGTTTTTATAAATTATAAATTTTTTTTTTTTTTTTATATTTTTATTTGGCATAAACAATCTATACAATTTAGCACAATAAGCTTATATGATGAGAGTAATTAAAAAAAAAAAAAATAATGATAATAATAACATGAAAGGCGTGTTTAAGCAGTCAGTGACACTTGGCTATTGATTAGTTAGTTTTCTTCTTCTTCTTCTTCTTCTTTTACCACTACGAGACGTGTTAGACATTGAAGTTTTGTAAAAGGTCGCGGCACCATTTCCTTTTTAATCTGCGGTTAGGAAATTCCTTGGAGAGTAAGGACGGAAAGATCGTTTATGAGGGGGGTTAGTCGTTTATTGAAAACGCGTGTAGAAAATGCGTACTTGTTCATCTAGTGTTCTCATATGGAGATGGTTGTGAAGAATTTGGTTAGAGATATATGGCGGAGCGATGGCTAATCGTCGGAGTGATATATTTCGGAAAGTTTGAACTCTATTAGTGTTGGATTTTTTCGCCGCACCCCACAATTGGAGTACATACGTCCGGATTGGCTTGAGTAGAGCTTTGCGGATTAATAGTTTGGTGTTTAGGGGATAGAGCACTTATTTCTAATTGGCAGAGGTCTGAGCATACGCATGCGATCGCTTAAGGTTAGTCGTTTGGTATGATGGTGTTTGTTCCACGTTAGTCTTTTGTCATGAGGGGACATGAGGGGCATTTATATTAAATTATAAATTTAAAGTAAAATATTGCTATGCAAAATAGGCACTCGTATTTATTCGATTAAATAAACAATATGTCCAATTTAAAATGTTTGGATGTTCAGTTATTTCTTAAATCCGTTTAGAACGTAAAACAATCGCAAAAATGTGTATTTTATAATATAAAGTTCCGGTTTCTCGAATTAAGAAACACGGGTACCAACAGAGGTTCCCCGGTCCCGGGTTTTGGACAGATATATAAAGGTATAGCGCCAAAATCGACGGCAGGGGAAAAAAAAAATCAATCGATGCAGTATTTCGTGTGTACATACACGGCCGACAATTGTTTGGACTCGCACGGCGAAACACTGTTTTACGTACTATTATAATATTATATATGATACACAAAGGTAAAAAATATACGGGCTTATATCGTTTTATCGTCATTATACTGTTATTATAATCATGTCTCTGCCGGCATGTCGCGCGAACCGCGGGGTAAATAAAAAACCCATCTCGTTTACCGAGCTAAACGGTAGGCGTTTTGTAAGTTTTACGCGTATACTTACGTATAATAATACAACGCCCCTGGGATATAAATCTCATGTTCAAATAACCTGCGATACTTATTTATCATTATTATTATTATTTTTTTTTTTTCGAAACGAGATAAAAAAAAGTTCGCCTTTTCCACCTCTGTGTGTATACCGTCGAACTTGGTCAACTCGAACTTGTTTAACACAAACTTTTTCCCCGGTCCCTAGAATTTAAACAATACGAACAAATCGCGTTTAACTCGAACAATGTCGCGGATAACTCAAAGTTCCAATTTGATTTATAAAAACAAAAAAAAAAAATGCATTAATGTTATTGTTACAATGAAGAATTGGGACGGTGCAAGGCAAGGTGTAAATGAATACTTTTCGTTGACTTTATCGACATGGACAACGACTTGGAAGTGTGCGGAAATTTATTGGGCTCCGACATTTTGGCATCTGTAACGACAGAATATGAGGGAAAAGATTGAACTGAACCCCTCCATTCAAAAGTATGCACAAACGCAGATACATTTTAATGAGTTGAGACGATTTATCGAAAACCAACAAGAGGTCACTGTTAATCGTTTTTCGGTTTTAAATAAATTTGTACGGTTTACAAGCAATTTTCCAAACAGCAATTAATTTTTTTTTTTAATAAATTTAACGATATGAAAAATAATATAAACTATTATAATAAATATTATACTATTTTTTTTTTTTTTTTTTTGGATAACTCAAAGTTTTTTGTCGGTTCCATCTTACATCGAGTTAACCAAGTCCCACTGTATATACAGCGGTGGCACGCTCAGCATTTCCATATGGGAGATGAGAAAATCTGAACATGACTAGTTATAAAATAGGTATAAAATCATTAAACATACAGACATTTTCGGATAAAATTGGTACAAAAAAATCTTGGTACCTATCTACAGTATTGACTCGAAGGCGTATAACCTATGCTCCTTTAAACATTAGTATCTGTTATTTCTACCAATACGAAATAATATATAATTTGGTAATATATATATTCGTTAGTTTAAAGAATCCTATATATTAGTCTATTGAAGAAAATATTAAATCTTTGACATCATACATACTTATTTCCTTGATAAGAGGCGGCAAATTTCTAGTAACTATAACCGTAAATAAGATAAATTCGCCTCTTGTCGAGCCTTTAGACTCTAGGTTTTCCTTTAGATACAGCGATGAGTCAGTCAGTCAGTGGTATTTGCATTTATATCCAAAATTTAAGGGCGAACACCCATTTAGAAATTTACATAATTAACAAAATTGCCCTAAAGTATATTCTCCGGGCTGGGAATGTAATAACCCATAAAATCAAAAAAAATATTATTAAAAAAAACAGCTTTCATTCATGAAAACTTTTAAATATTGCATTAAAAACGTATTAATATTTAATAATTTTGAAAGAAAAAAAAAAATTATAAAATCAAAATATAAATTAATTTTAAATTCGAGTCATTGAACTGGATCTTTTTTTAATCTGGAAAATAATTATTTCCATAAACGTTTTTTCAAATAGATTGAGATCATATATTTATTTACCTGTACAATGTTTATTTGCCAATGTAAGAATGCCCTTTAAAACCCTAGAATGTTCAAAAATATTAAGATAATGGCAATAAAAAACAAAAATTGTCAATAAATACAAACCAAACATTCTTATTCTCATTTAAAAGTAAATGAAACCGATTTGTAACAATATGAACACCGCACAGCAATCTTTCGAAAAAAATGCAAAGTGAATCGAAATCCCAGCCCTATAAATTAGTCAGTATTTTAATAACGTTTGAAAATGTACTTTTGTATGCGCAAACATGATTTTAAATACAATAACCCACACATATGTAATACTCGGTTTGGATTTATCTGGCCAAGAGAACAATATCGTATGATTGTTGTCTGTGCTGTCTTTGAACAAAAACTGTCCCTACAGTAGTCGTCTGGACGCCCGAAAATAGCAATACAATTGTTGCCGCTCTGGCGAATTTTTAAATATATATTTTTTTTGTCTCAAAAGAATAAGTGACTCGTTACACGATTGTAATTATCAACGTACTTAGCGTAATAATTGCGAGACTGACGTTTTTTTTTTTTTTTTTTTTTTTGAACACTATACGGCCGACGAGGGCCATCGCAATAACGCAATTGTTCCGAGTGTTGACTGCAATCATTTTATTACAAAGATATACTGCCGGCCGCCGGTCTATTGTATACATAAAACATTGTTATTTTATTATTTACCCACTTGCGTTTTAAAACTATACCGCTGGTTTTCGCTATTTCCGTCAAAAGACAACTATATAATAGCCGTTGTTTGGGCGATTGCTATTATTGTACTGTTTAGCGCTCGTCGTCCGCCGCGCAAAAATTCTATCAGTTAAATATTTTACTAGCGGTCGCGTCGCCATTAACGCTCGGAAGTGGAGTATTTAGGCATTTTTCCACAGGGACAGAGCAGTGGCGTACGAAGCCTCGCCAGTGCTCCAGGAAAACGTAGAAAATTACGTCAAATTACCAACTCAAAAATAAACGTGCTGATTATTTTTATTTTTTTTTTAACTATTAATTTTACTAATTTTTTTTTTTTTAAGAACACAATTCATATATACAGAGTGCGGCAGAGCCGACTGACGGGTTTTTTATGAGGTCATTAGTCTGTGATAAGATAAGAGCAGGCCTTAAAAAGTGGTATATTTTATATTGTACGGTAATGCCGTTTTTATTCGGAATCGTGGTCGATGGACGGGTGTACATTGCGGTTCGTCGAGCGTGTGTATTACGAAAATAATCGTTCTGTGATCGCTACACAAAGGGCTTTTCGTATACACTTCGGCGTTCCACGCGCTGAATCTGTTCCTTCTGCAAACACTATCGAATTGTGCGTATCCACAATTTGGAAGAAACTGCAAGTACCGTAAGTAGACTTGGACACGGAGCAACCAGAACGGTAAGGGCCCCCCCGAAAATGTGCAGTTGGTTAGAGAGTCAAGTGAGCAGCCACCAAGACGCTCAGCCCGGAAACACGCTGTAGCTTTAGGAATCTCAGACCGTTCTTTGAGGAGAATTCTTCAAGTAGATTTATCATTCCATCCCTATAAATTAATGCTTGTCCAAGAGTTAAATTCTACTGACTACGGCAACCGTAAAAATCTCTATCAGCAAATTTCTCCGATATCAACATTTTTCGATGACGCCCATTTTCATCTTTCTGGAACTGTAAATAAACGAAATTTTCGATACTGGGCTACAAATAACCCACGGCATCTCCATGAAAGACCACTCCACGCTCCTAATGTGACAGTGTGGTGTGCTGTGTCCCAATTTTGGGTGATCGGCCCCTACTTTTTTGGGAACGAAAACAGGACCGTCAATGTCACGTCCGCTCGTTATGTTGTGATGTTGGAAACTTATCTGCAGCATAGGTTGGAGGAAATGGCTGAAGAACATGATTTGGGAGATGTATGGTTTCAGCAAGACGGAGCTACAGCGCACACAGCTAGAATTTCACTGCCTGTCTTGCGACAAATGTTCCCTGGGTGGTTAGTCTCATCAGTCAGCTCTGCCGCACTCTGTATATAGAAGGTATTATTACAGTGTCAATTTCAAACTTCATAATATTCGTTTTTCAAATTATTATCGTTAAACGTTGATAACAACAAGTAATAGACCTATTTGGAATGTCCCTTTGCTAATTTCACAATTTCATTATTCAATTCACACGTAGTGTGTACAATTAGACAAAATCATACACCATTTATAATTTTTAATGAAATAAATGGCGTTTTACAAGTAGAATAAAAAAAAAAACCACCTTTCAAGCACAATTTTGCGCACGTTTGCAATTTGCGCCCCTGACGTAGGCACAGTTCGCCATACCACAGATGGCCTAGACGTCTTCGACCGATGTAATTTGTATGATTCTATGATGTATTATAATAACCAAAAATATTACGCAGGGTCGTATTTAGATTTATATTTATATTTTTTTTGGGGGGGGGGTGAAGGAGCTGATGCTAACCTTACTTCTCATGGGAATCATTATCAGCCTGACATGAATTTTAAAATAGAACACTGAATTTACAAAATCAACCATCTCCTAATTTTGAATATGCTAATCATTTAAAAGTACCATGCCATTTATTTTGAAATGTACATTTATACATTTGCTGTTATTGTCATATGAGAAATCAAACTTGAAATCGGGTGTCCACACGCAAATTAAAATCGAAACATTTTGTTTGTCGTCTAAATTCGTTTTGTATTCAGCGTGACCTCCTATATCAAACTTATAGTGTCTAAATCTAAATTATATTTAATTACCGGAGAGATAACTGGTGCACTCGGAGCCGTTTGTTCTAATGCGGGTGTTGTCACAAGTGCCTACCATCTTGAGAAATATTCAACAGTAAACATAGTTCATCGGTAAACATTTTAGATTTGAAAAAAAAAAAAAAGTTACAATGATCGCTGAGTTCTTTTTAGGATTATAATATTATTTTATTTATACAGCGTACCATGTTCGGAATGTGTTTAGCCGATTAAAATCTAACGTAAGTACGTTTATAGGACGACATATAACGGTAAACTATTAAAACTACCGATAAGATAGGCGAATAGGTACAAGCGTACTACTTACGGTTCAATCTTTACGATGGCAATCGCCGGACGAAAAATTGGTAGTATATCGTATCAAAAATATCTATAGACCGCGAATGCGTAATTTCCATTTAGTGACTTCATACACGAATCGGTACAATAATATTGAACTTTTATGATTTACATCGTATTATCGGGTGTACTGGTTATAGACAGAGTTAAAAAATAATTTCCTGAATTTTTTGGTTGGGTTAGAAAAGTTCAGCCTATAAATACGCCCCTGATATTACGATTCGGTACAACCGCATTAAAATCCGTTCAGCGGTTCTCGATTCGTGCGCGGTCGTAACGAAAGATTTCCTTTTTTTTTTTTTTTAGGCATACCGTACGCGTTGAAAACGAGAAGAATCGCCGCGCGATAAATTCGGCGTACCGTTATATTTAATATTTTGTTGTCGGGGCTTGTAAAAAAAAAAAAAAAAAAAAAAAAAAAAATAACCGTTGGGAATCTACGGAAGTATTTCAAACAAAGTACCCGCACGCGGTACGGGAAATTAATGTTACGGCGTGTGAACGTTTCGGAGATGTTTCACCTAGTGAAAATTCGATCGCATACTACGCAGGGGAAAAACACATAGACGTCGTCGTCGTCGTACGATATTATACAGTGTGTGCGCAAAACGCGCAATACATTCCCGGTCGTGTCCAATAAACGGGGCCCCGGCCGTTGTACTCGATATTATTATTATTATTTTATTTTTTTTTATTTCGGTCTGACGGGAAAATCGGAAAGAGTCCCCGGATGTCGCGGGACAGCGGGCCGGACGACACGGTCAGGATGGACGAGCTTTTTTTACGGTTTACGGTATCCGTACGAATCGCCACCAACCCGGCGCACACGTGTATCGTTTTACATTCAAACAGATTAATTATTACCGCACATGTGACGCCACCGTTGTAGTTTATCCCTACGCGGTTTTTCACTTCCGCCGTGTTCCGCGCACGGAAACCTTTTGCTCGGCCACCCCTGTGGGCCCTGTGGACGAAGTCGAAACAATTTCGGCCGGGCGACGACGCCAGAAGAAACGCCCGCGTACCCGATTCCCGAATGTGTAATTATGTGGTTTTTATTTTTATTTTTATTTCGTACGTGTACGGTTGCCGATAGACAGATAGCCTCCTATAGTCTGAAAATGGCAAATTTTAACCGTGTTCTTCCTGGTCTAATAAGGGGTTTGATTATTTGTCGTACGCGGTGTGCCGGAGCCGACCGCCGAGTTTCGAGTAGCTATACGCAAAGCAACCAACAAGTACGACTCATGTGGAGAAGAACTTTTTTTTTTGTTTTTGTTACTCAATAGGTTATCGAGTTTTATTTCACAACAATATGATATCAGAAATATGGCAACCGCCGTCAGCAGCAATACCGCAGATCCCCGGAGTTTTCGCCACATTTTCCGTACATTTATTCGACGAGATTTCTTCAGTGATCCGCTCCTACCGTTGGGTCACCAAGGTTTGGAAACCTTGCTGTATGATAGTGCCGGAGAAAACAATCACAAACGCCCAAATCTGGTAAGTGGCCACTCCGCGAGTCTCCCTTCAGAGAGCCCTGCCGCGCAGGGGCAAGGGACATTCGTCTCATAACCGCTAAGCGAATCTCGAACCTTGTGAGACGTAGCACCGGCTCGTATCCCAAGCCATATGCTTCAGTCGATTATTGCAATTTATTTTCGCTGCAAATTATGTTTCAAATTATCTTTTGTGTGGTGATCCCTAAAGACTATTATTATTACTTACGAACTACTACTACGAACTTGCGTACACAACGCGACCACTTTCAACTGTTTGCGACCACCAGAGCCTGGATGACCACTTTAAACTCATCAGTCGGTTCCGCCACACCCTGTACTACGTTATTATACGGATAATCGGGTACCATTACGATTTCGGCGAGACCGGTCTCCCGGGGACGCCGGCGCTAACGTTAACTCTTTTAACGACGGTTTAATTATTTTTATTGTATTTCAAATGTTTCCGTCCGTGTAATCCAAACCCTGATTGCTACAGTGCCCACAAATGCCGTGACAAAAAAAATTCGATATGTAACAACGTCCGAGAGAAAACCAACAATACTGTGGTAGTAACTAGTTAAAACGTTATAAGTTACGTTTTTCCAATACTGTGTACCTATAATTTGTTCCGTTTATTTATCTATGAAAATTGCGTATTTTCACTTAAATGTCAATAAATATACAACAAGGCACACAAGCCTAATTATATGGAACAGCCACGCGAGTCTAAAAGTCTACATAATAGAATTATTTCAATATTAGAGTACGAAATTATGATAATTTGAATAAAAGTTACTTTTAACTTTTAACTTTACCCAAAATGCCATTGTCATGGAACTGTATAACGTAACTTAGCAACTCTAATTTATTTATATTTTTTAATTAACTTTAACTTAGCTGAGATATTTTTTCTTTTATAGGATAACTTAACTTCAACTAGCTAAAAAAAAAAAAAAAAAATTGGTTGCCCAGCTTTGAAAATTGAACACAGTATATTTGACTTTATGACGCACTATAACACTATACATATTTGTATATATAAAATTGTTTGTACTTAATTGGTGTACCACTGCATCTTAAAATGTATTTTTTTAATAAATAATATGTATTTATCGTAGCAATCGGACGAAGACTTTTGAAACGCCATGTATATGCGATACCATACTCCGATCGTAAGCTTTTTACGAAAACACTTAAGATATATTTTTTTACGAAACGCTGAAAGTTCACGTCTTCCCCGTAACCGTCCCGTCATCCAAGTGTAATAATAATTATCTGTATAACGTTATACATTTTTACAGAAACTAAAAGGTTTCTTCTTCTTTTTCTATTATACCGCACGCATACAAAATATACACCATTATAGATTGTAGAAAATCACTACAATTTCTATACGGTACCCCGTATATCGACATATTAAATCTAAATGATTTATGCCAACTTTTGACATTTGTCCCCGAAAGTTTATCAATATAATTTCACGTTGCTGCGGCTGAGGTACCGTATACGTATTTAATGTGCGATTGACAGGGCATCATCATTATATGATGGAATCTCCCCTCGTATATTGCTAAACATCGAATTCGGCTTGAAAAGGAAAAAAAAACCCCCCGTTTATATATACGATATATGCGCATTACACGTACGAGAAAGAGTGAGAAAGAGAGAGAGGAGAGAGGTTAGGTCTGTATACCGGAATGACGGTGAAATAAATAGTATAAATATTGTTGCGGGCCCGAGCGTGACATTACTGCGAAATTCGATGGCGCCAATATCCTTCGAAATATTTCCCTAAAAAATAAATAATACACCACATTATTATAACCCTGTTTGACGTAAGTAAATAATATTTAAAAATCAACTAATAAAACGTCGTTCGTACGGTATTCGTCACGGATTGAGATAGTATAAATGCAAAACGAGTAGTGATAAACCGGTGTCGCCATGGTCGTAAAATTGACACTTCGAAACAGCTGGCACGCGTATCAAATCCGGAAACACGACACTAGCACTCCAAGTGGTCAAACTTTAATCTATGCCGTAGGAGATCATTTTTCCATCACGGTTTAATATCTATTACAATATGCAGGGTGCGGCAGAGCCGACCGACGAGTTTTGACGGGCTATAAATAACGAACAGTATAACTTAGAGAAGAAGATTTTTTTTTTTATTTAAATCAGTATTCAATGCCATTTTTATGAATTATTTTTTGAAAATTATATCTCCAAGATAGTGGCCGTCAGCATTAATACACTGTTGAAGACGAGCTCTGAAGCTCTCATATGATTTTCGGCACATTTCGACTGGTATGGCCTCGACTTCCACTGTTTAATTTCTTCTACGGTATGTGGACGATGTCTGAAAACCTTATCCCTAACATAGCCCCAGAGGAAAAATTCACACATGCTTAAAACTGGGGACCGTGCTGACCAGCAGTAAGAAGAATTCTCCTCAAAGAACAGTCTGAGATTCCCAAAGCTACAGCGTGGACCTGTCCATCGATTATGATTACGAATAAAAACGGCATTACCGTACAATTCAAAATATACCACTTATTAAGGCCTGCTCTTATCGTATCGTATCACAGGCTAATGACCTCATTGAACTCGTCAGTCGGCTCTGCCGCGCCCTGTATAACAAGGTGGATTAGGTTTGATGCATTGTATGTAAATGCAATTTTTATATTTTAAAAATCGCGTTCTACGCGCTGAATGCGCACTAATGATAACCTCTTATCGGCGATAAGAGTGTAGACTCAGTTAGTCCCTCGGATGCACAAGAAAAATTACTTAAATGATTGACACGGCAACCGGATACGCTAATATATGGCTTTTCGTTTGCAACACAATATTCTGCTTTACCTATTACTTTTCGCCTATACCACAGTATACCTATCCGTGGTGCGATATGTGTCACGGTTTTATTATTTCTGTCGACACGGCCACAATTTAAACCCAATAATTCGATAAAATAAAGTAACACTGTACACGACGGTATATACGTATTTATTTAGACGAGTGTTGTAATAACCGCATTGGCACAGGTTTCAAAGCCAAATAATTCTCGGGGTGACCTTAGTGGGGTGTGTTTGCGCGAAATCGTGTGAAAAAAAAAAAAAATCAATTTCTGATTGTTTGCCAGTAACATTTATCGTATATTATTATTATTACAATATCGCATTATAATAATAATAATATGTTTGAGCCAGAGCTTGAAATCGGCGGAGTTTTCCGTAAAAAAAAAAACAAAAAAAAAAACGACGGTTTCTATAAGCCCGGGTGTTGTTATTTGTCGTATATATTATATTTAATATAATATTATTACGGGTCGTCTGCCGCAGTTTTAAACGTGTTTTTTATGATTACAGTCGGCGATATAATACCTTTCGGTATAATATATTTTAATTATGATTATTGTTTAGCGCCGTCGCCGTCGAATAAAACAACACGCGACGACCGTGTCGTTAAAAACGAGAAATTTGAACGGGTGTATAAAATTATTATATTACGCGAAAATTATATACATATATACGGTTTGGCGGTGAGCAATCGAGTAGTAAAATATCGTGCTATACGCGAAACCCTTAATTTCATTTATGATGTACAAAACAGAGGCCCTCAAATATAGTTTCTCGCTCTATTCGTTTTTTTCCTACACCGGAACAAAATTAATTTACTCTGAATTCTGCACTCGAAACATAACAGATAATTCTAAAAATAGTTAGTAAATCCATATGGAATTATATGTTTTTCAAAACGATCACCGTCGAAATCAAAATAACAAACGGTTTACACTGTTTTTTAATCGAGTGGTATTAGGGATTCGTATATATTTTATATTTTGATGGAACAGTACACAACTGCGCGGATTGAGTTACGATTTAAAGTGACGGTGACCAATGTTTTTAATAAAAAAACTGTCAATGTTACAAGATGAATAATAGGTATATTATAAAGTTTTATACAAAAAAAAAGATTTATTTGCCGATCCCTTATAAAAGAAAGCTAAAAAAAAACAAAAAAAACAACTGACCACACAACTTTAAAGTCTTTTAAGACTAAAAGGTTTGCGACTAGTTCGATTTCGGAAATATACACCTATGTATACAGGATGTTGGTAAGGGTACCAGTAAAATGTTTGTCGTAAACATTTCGATTTCATCGGTGATTTTAACTGAACATTTTGGGTTTTTATTAAATGTGAAATTAGGAATCTTCGAACTTCGGTATACCCGACAGAAAAACTCGTAAATAGCATTTAATCGATAATTATTGTCAAATTAAAATTATATTGATTATAACAGAATAGTTTTTACTATATTCTATATTATTTATTTGACATTTTTAATTTATACATAATAATTAATATCGTTAAAAGGCAGAAACAATTGTAAAAATAAATAACTTAATGCGTGTTTAACAGTTCTGTTTGTCTTTACGCCCGGTTCCGATTTCAAAAATCAACATCTGTGCGTATTAACAACAAAGTCAAACGGTTTTTAATATTTATTTATTATTTGATGAGTACTAATATAAACCGCCCGAAACAAATTTTTTAAATGAAAAAGACAAACGGATAACGATAAGATAAATATTACTGTATAGAACATACACGCAAATGCCGATAATCAATATTATTACGTGCCGTCAGTAGCGCAACTACGAGGGCACTAAGGGGTGCTATAGCACCTCCAACTTTCGTTTTAGCACCTCCATTTCGAATAGTTTAAACTGTTTAACGAAACGTATTGTAAACTAGTTGTTTGAACAACAATACAAATGGCATTAAAAAAAATAATCATTAAAGAAATAAGGTGTTGGCCTTTACAGATTAATGCAAGTCGCGTTAACTATCCTCGTGCATTCATCGATACGCAAACGTAGTTATAACCCGACGAAAAGATATTATTACTGAATATCGATCAAATTTAAGGTTTGGCAGGCGTGGGAGGCATGCTTGTTAGAGTTTAGTTGTGCCACGATGCGGCGTCGTCGTAGTGGGATTTTGTTTTAGTGTTTTCGTGATCGGTTTTAGTGTTTTACAACGGTTTTTCAATAGTCGGATTAAAATATTGCATTATTCAAATCGTTCTAATTTCCTTTAACACTTGACTATTCTCAAACGGTCGCATTGTGTTTTCTGTATATTATTTGTAAATTGTAATTTGTTCTACATTTCGTTCTACAGTAGGTATTGTATTGTATTTTTAAAGGAAATCATAATTTGTGTATGTTACGCCTTGTGTGAAGATCCCTCTCGGTTATTTTTATCTGAATTACTGCCGAAATTGTCATTGTTCTCGATTTGTGCTTATTATTGAGAAAACTATAAGGGAAATAAGAAAAAAGAATCAATAAACCAATTAGATAAAATTTTCTGCCAAAAATATCTCTTCAGATGATGACCGGAGCAAGATTTCTCGTAGAAAAGTTATCAACAGACGAGCAAAAATCACACATCATAGTCGAACCAAAATACATTCCTCGCCACGCTGAGTATCTAAAATATGAGAGACGGTATATTTTGTTGGTGAAGGATACCCGTTTTGCTTATTGTTTTAATGTCCCGTTATGGTATTTTCATTAATTTTTATTCGATTCTGAGCAAAATAATATAACGGGATGTGTTAAAAATATGTTATTATTTGTCTTCGTTTCTGGTAATAAATATTCGCGATGTAAATAAACTCGAAAAGTTTCTTTGAGTAATAATATCTTAATACATTTTTTTTTTTTTTTTTTTTTTAATTGAATACGATTGATACAACGAGTATTTTGAGTGATTATATTTTTATCTCTCCGTTCAGTGTGCCAAACACTAAATTTAAAAAAGTCAATGACAAAAATTATACATTCAAACGTTAACGTTTTAATTTTAAGTTCTGTGCCTAATCAGAAATGTTTTTCATTCGATCATAATTGCATTTACATAATTAAATATTTTACCAACATTCAGTGTCTACAAGGGGAAAATGATCGAGTGTCCGTGTCCAACACTAAGACCCGATATTTTTATTTATCGGTAAACTGTAAAGGACATGTTTGCAGTCATTATACAGAGTAAACGAAATCAACTTCGACAGAAATTAAATTTCTCGGGTATTTTATTCGTTTTTATACGAGTACATAATAAAAAAAAAAAAAATCGTAAAACGATAAATATTTTTTGTTTAGATAATAAAATAAGTTTCTTTCCGATCGCGGATGATAGGGTATTCGTTTGCAGTGGCATGCGGATATTAAAATTAAAATTATTTTTATTATTATTTTTAAACTAATAATAGTTAAATAGTTTCATATTTTGAGCCCCCCCTAACAAAAAAACTAACCGGAGTATTATATCAATCGGCGCAGGGTATTTAAAATATCGAATCAAAACCGTGTTTGTCAATTCATAACTAAAATAACATCACTCTGTATTATAAGCCACGGACGATTTTCGTGTTTTATCCATGTATTATAGGTGTATGTCCTTCAAAATCTGCTTAAATCTTCATTGTAATTCGTATATCGATTATAATTTAAAGTACCCGAACTAAAATGTATATTTCGGTGTTTGACATTTCGATAATTTGATATCGATTCCGTATTATGACTTCGCATTGGCAGTGTTTAGTCGACATTTTCGTTTATAATTATATTGTAGTTACTGTAAACAATATAACGAGTCAAAATAATATTACACATACTAACAGAAAAATACGACGTAGGTATCGAAAATAAATATATATTATTTTTTTTTTTAAGCCTACATATTACGCACCACGTTGTAGGCGAGAAGTTGGGAAGGTTTAGGATATAGTGTTCCGTGTCAGTTAGAAGAGACATTACAGAATTAAAGGGTAGAAAATTGTAATCGAGACTTAGCCGGGTACTATTTATTATACAAATAGGAATTTAAGTTATATTACATTCCAAAAGAAAAAAAATCTATTCAAATAGCTGTTAAATTCTAGAAATTCAAATATTAAAAATCCCGACTTAGCCGATCCGCACCTGGCGCTATGGACAGAATCCGTAACAATAGATTTATTTAGTTTATACACTGAAAGCAACGATAAATCGAGGTTGTATTTTCCCCCTCGGAGATAACCGAGAAACAAACAAATATAAGACCAATGTAATTGTTGTCAGCATTTTCTCGGAAAACTGTAGAGAATCTAGGAAAGTGTTTAAAATAAAATACTACCGGAGATAAATTCCGCGTCTTTCGAGGTATGGCACGGCGAAATCGAAGGATTTTTACTAACCAAAATAGTGTTCTCCAAAGCGGGAAAAGCACATCGCAATAACGGTTTCTTCGTTACACTAGCGAGCATAAAATCATTAAATGAAAATCACTCGTCGAATATATTATATATTATATTGTTTTTTTTTTTTTTTTTCATAAGGCGTATTTCGTAAGTTAATTTATACATTTTAAGTGAGTAATATTATTATACTCTTAACAACAATAGTGTAAATCATCGTTGTGTATAACAACTGGTATATATTTTATACACCGGTACTCGTGTATATAACACGTTAAGATAAATATTATTATTCGGAAGTATTCGAATTACTTGTGTATTATCATAATATAATATAGGGACTTGGTAGGCGAAACTCGCGAGAAATCCACTGCTGTAAATCGTATTTACCGAACTTATATTTAACGACGTTAACCGATCAGCGGTTTACTTGCGACGGGGTCGTTTATTTCGTATAATAAAATTACAGGTACCAATCGGGCGAATACGACGGTAGCTTACATATTTCGAACGGTGAGATTATTTTCGGCTGGTTTTTTTCCCACCATGAAAAAAAAAAAAAAAAAAAATCAAACCGAGGAAACCCCGACGGTGTTTTTATTTATTTATTTTTTTTTATTATTATTCACGAAACGGCCCGAATGGAACACGATCGCGACGAACAAATTATGTATTTTTTTTTGCATTTAATATATGAAAATAACATATAATATATAAACTTCGTATTTTTCTCATTCTCCTTTCCATTCGGAATTAACCCGAACGAGACAGGGGACAACTACTCATATCTTCGAAAAATAATAATACACATATAAACGAATATACGAGTTTAAAATAATAACGCAGAGTGGTGACAGTGTACTATCGTTTGTGTTATTGGTTTTTTATTGGACTGGTTGCGACGAAAATCCACCGTCGGAAGAATTATTATTGCGTTTTCAATCGTAAAATTGTTTTATTTATTTATGTTGAAATTTTTCAACGAGTGTTGGAACCACGTATGGCTTTTAATTAATTTATAATAACAATAGCAATGCAATGCTGGCACCTAAACTTGGGGCACCGCTAGCAAATTCCAAGGGGTACTGCGGCACGTAAGAAAAAAAAATACATTTATATTTACCTTAGCCCGTAATTTATTAGCCGTAAATACGCCACCCGGTATCCGCACTGTCCGATAATCGATAGACTATAAAACGCATATCAAATGTGTAATTGTCAAACTTCGGGGCGTATTTAGTTTTGTATATGAGCTTTAAAAAAATAAAAATTAAAAAATTAAAAATTACTTCAACGTATCGAGAGCGGTGTCTAGACGCCAAAAACACACCGCCTTGGTTTTTGCGCCGCCGTTCTCGTGTATTATCGCAACGGTTAATAAATAATCATACATATCGATATAAGTATAAATACTGCGAAAATTTCCCATATTTCCATAACCGTTGAAATAATTGAAATCGAATCCAATCGATCCGGCTTTATCATTTATTCGACGAGTTTTGATTACAAACGTAAATTACGGGCATAAATATTTGTTTCGCAATTCACCGCGTTACCATAATTTATATTCGCGCGCGATTGTTGTATAGGTAGTTGACGGTAAAGTACTGCTATACAACGCAATTTAACATTGTCGAGAACAATAATTTACATCTTAATAACACAATAAACTTCCGAATAATCAACAGAAATATCACGTGTATACGCGGCCGTGTAACAAGCTGATTATTATTTCAAAAATATTCTCCGGACTTTTATTTATCGTTTTTTTTTATTTCAACTTCAAAACTTTACCGAGCTATCGTCGACAAAAATATCATAGACGCCGACAGAACTAATTTTTTTTTTTATAATTCGCCTAAAAAATATTAAACTTTCGAGTCGAGCGCACGTTACCACCGTATAATTAACATTTTATTTTACTATGCATATTAATTATTCGAATGGTTCGCCGTACGCCATTTGAGATTTCTCGTCGTCCGATAGTGAATATATTAAATAATAGTTCACAGTATTACAGGTGTCGAGCGAATCATAATTATATCGTGTAATTATACTGTGTTTATATAAAAAAAAAAAAAAATATTATTTTTGTATAGGATAAATTTGAAAAAAATCTAACCAATAGAATATAGTAGGACAAATTTTAATTATGTAAAGTACTCTATTACTCTATAATAACTATATTTTCAGTGTTCGAAATGAATGCATCCATAGAAATGCATTCATTAATACACTCCTATTTTTATTTTTTTTTTTTTTTTAAAGAAATATGCATGCGTTTGGCATTCAATTTATGTCGGAAAAGTTGAACGCAACATTTTTATTCCATTTTAATGATAGAATTCCGATAAAAAGTATATTTTAGTGTTTTTTTGTTTTTGTCCACAAGAAAAACTCGAGCGGTCGCAACCGTTAATTGTCAATATACAAAATAAATTTATAGAGCTTGCCTCTACAGCTACTAGTATATTCGGTACCTGTACAAAAGAACATTTAAAACAATTTTTTATTCTTCTAAATGGCACTTTGAAAGTCGAAATACATTCCGAATTGTGAACTCGAATGCGATCGTTTTGAAAATAATGTATGACACATATAATTGTTGGGAACGCATTAGATTTAAAAAAATTATTTTCCTTAACAATAATTGTTCTATAGATGAAAAACGATTACTGTATCGGAGCAGTATATAGTTTTTCCCGAGCAAACCCCCCCCCTAAAAAAAAAAAAAATAATAATAATAATTGAAGTTACTAAAGGTTTTTAAGTGTGCGGAACACCTTCCATTCTGGCAATGGTAAAACTATTATAATCATTTACGCCGTTTCGAATTTTTTTTTTTTTTGTTAAGGAACTCCATTATTATTATTTGTTTTACTTTTATATATATATATATGTATACAGAATCATAGCTACACCGCGGTGTTTTTATTCACAATGTATATAGCGAATACGAAATCCGAGGGGCCGAGACCAATAATAATTTGTCAGTAAAAATAACTGGCACGGTCCTTTCCACCGCCCGCCGCCGGTATAATAGTAACCCTCAGTCTATCTCTTCGGTCTCTGCCTCTCGGCTCGTAGGTTCCCGCCCACTCTATCTTACTACCCTACTCGTCTTCTTCCGCCGGTATATATGCATATATATATATATATATATATATCTATATATAGACGCGTGTCCTCTTCCTCTCGTCACACTCTTTCGCCGCACCGCGGGTGACCGGACGACGGGCCGACGGGACGGGCGATTTCGGGCGGGCGGGCGGTAAGAAAAATGGCTTGGGATTTTTATTATAACTCAGCACGCACCGCCACTTATTTTGGCATAGGGGTGGGTATTATAACGTCCCGGTTGACCTCCACCGCCACCACCGCCGCCGCCGCGCCTCTTCCTCTCGCTCGGTCTCGTTCACTCTCTCTCTCTCTCTCTCCCATTGAAAACTTGGAGCCGAAAATGATTATGGCCGGGCTATTCAGCGTGGAGATTTATGACCGGTCGCATTATAAAGGTCCAGAGTTTAAAAGGTCCACGTCTATATGATCAAAGATACGTCTGCTGTGCTCGCCCCGTTATGCACCTATCACTCAAAATTCCGTGTTTCACAATGATGAGAATGTTTTTTTTTTTTTTTTGTATTATTATTATTTGTTACGATACACGTGTGCGTTAAATTTCCATCGTTCGCGTAATTTAAACGAAACAATAGAATTTCATTTATAGTTTTTTTCGTGTTTTTCAATATGCGCGCGCACTTAAAAAGTAGCTAATTTTCGCGATACCGGAAGGCTTCGTCTACTTGCACTGCGGTGTGGCGTGTACGTAGCGTTTGTTTTTCCTCTCGATAATAATAATTGTTCGGTATTTCTGAAGTGGTGTGTATATATATAACAATAATGTAGGAAAAGCTTTTCGAAAGTGCGCACTATAACGCGAACGAGCGAAAGAAAGAACGGAAAAATAATAGAGCTCTGCAGCGGGGGAAAACAAAAAAAAAAACCAATATTATATATATATTACACAGAAGGCGTTTCGGAAGGATTTGAGCGTGGAATGGTGGGTGGAAAAAAAAAAGCGGGGCGCCGGCAATATAATTCAGTTATAATGCGTATAAGGTCGAAGATTTAACGTGCCATTTGATGGAATTTATCTGCGAAAGCCAACCGGCGGCGTGGCCCACTCGATTTATTGGTCGACTAGCCATTACGTAAGCTGCAAACAGCATTTCGATATGACAGAGAAAAAAAAACCTATGAGCACCCGTGCTTGGGCGTGCGTGTTTCACTATACGGCATAGTGGCGAGAGAGAGAGAGAGAGAGAAAATATTGTTCAACGCATAATACGAGACATATTTTCAAAAAAAAAAAAAACGAGTGTAAAAATACTACCTTTTTTTTTAAAAATAATTTATTGTATTTTATTTTCGCAGGGATGAAGTGCGTAGTGCGTATAAGGGTGTTTTGGCACCGCACCGTCGTAGATTATCATTGATATTTTACGCAATAGCCCCTTAACGCGCGTTTTATTTTATGCAAAAAGCCCAATAAATAACGCTCGAGTGTGTGTAGTACGGTGGTGGATTTTTCGAGTTTCGAAAACGTGTGTGCGCGACGACGAAAACTTTATAAACCGGTAAACAATCGTATATTCAATTGTCAAAACTTTTCGTAACGTTTAACAAAAAATATATTACGCGTATTATTTACACGACTTATTATTTTTTTTTTTTTTCGAATGCAACGTATTATTATTATTATTAATACACAGATCATCGTCAAGGTAAAACAACACGTTACCACAACTTATATTTTCCCGCGTCGGGCGTGTTAAAACGTTTATTAAACCGCATTTACTTTTCCGCGGGGACATATTTTCCAGTTTGTCTATTCCGATATAAATTTGCATACGTTTAAATCGATTTAGGTCCTATCCGTTCTGTAAGCAAGCCCGTGACGCGGGCATCGGGATTTAAATTTAAATCGAATTAGTTTTATATTTATAGAAGACCGTAAAAAAAAAAAAAAAATATAACTTATCAATAATTCAAACATTCGCCGTGACCGTACCAGTGACCGTATTTCGATTTAACAATATTGAATTTAGCACGGGAATGCATCGAGCATATGTATTTCGCAAATTAAATATTAACGCCGAGCGTGTTACAAACGTCTACAATGGGCGACCGTGATTTTGTTGCCGATACTTTAACGTCGTTGCCCCTACACGCATGCGTGTGGCCCTTTTGTGAGTTTAGTCAAACGGGCACCGAAAACCGTATCGTTTACACGTAAAACGATTGAAATATTAACAAATATCGCCGGTACGGGGCGTGCGCCTGCCTAATCCGTTTGCCCTGCTTACGTTCGGCATAATCGTCGGCCGACCTAACCCTTCTGTACGTCATTATAACTTTGCGCGCGGTCTTAAACCAGAAATAATTTAATTTTCGGAACCGGCTCCGAATTGAAACTCTCCGGCATTTTAACACCGGCTCCGCCGGGGGCTCTGCCCTTTCGTACGGGCACGACCCGCGTCGACGCGCTCCCTTTGAAACCGTCACTTATTTCGATAATACGGAATTACGACGTTGTCAGCGTGTATCAACGTTTATCACCTCGTTTTCGGCCTGCAGGCCGTTCGCGAAATTATTGACTTTGCGGCACGGTCGCATACCTATGCGGTTATCGGCGTTATCGTACATATTTACACAATTTCCTCGTTAAAATTCCGATCGAATTTTGTTCGCCTTTAATTTCGGTTGTAGGCGACACACGCATAGTTATCTCGGTCATCGTCATGATAAAACCCCACAATATATTAACCCGAATACGCTTGTCAGCTACTTCCGGTATTTGTCAGACCGTACGGTTGAATAACCGGCCGCGGCGAGGATCCGGGAAGGGATTTTGGCTGCGAAATATGTTCTTTGGCATAGTTTCAGTAATTATTATATTCTTATCCCGCACGAGGGCGTGTCGTGATAAAAAAAAAAAAAAAAAAAAATAATAATAATAATAATAATAAACAAAAATTCCCCTCTCACCACCCCACGGGGTATTAAAGGAATTCATTAGGACGGTGTCATCGGCAAATATCGTGGCTTCATAACTATAGCCGGTCGAGAATGTGAAATCGACGTATAATTTTCTTTATATTCTTTCACGTAATTCGATAAAAAAAAAAAAAAAAAAAAAAAAAAAAAAAAACGTAAACCCCGTGAATAAATTAAAACCTCTCGGACGTACAGCACTATACGTTATTATTATAATTAATATTGTTTTCGAGTAGTGTATAACGTGTTGGCGCGAAACACCCGGATAATATTTCCCGTATACTCGTCCCCGTGTTGTTTAATACGTCAAAATTTAAATACTGCCGTCCAGTAATAGAAAAATTAAAATATTGCTTTACGAAAACAAAAAAAAAAAATAATAATAATAATAATAACCCTCATTCCCCCCCCGCCATCCGATCCGTGTTTGCCAGATACTAGTGAGTAAATATCCACGTTCCGACACTCCCCGAATACTCCTGTCGAAATATTATACTCGTGTGTCTGCGTTGAACATTGATTGATTATTTGTGCTTTTGGCCACACCTTTCCGCGGGCACGGGTCAAATCCGAGTTTTCCGACGGTAATGGGTAATAATAATTATTATTAATTAAAACGCATTAATAATACAACCTGCGGCAGAGCCGACCGACGAGTTTTGATGGGCTATAAATAACGAACAGTAAAACTTAGTGAAAAGGTTTTTTTTTTAAATTTAAATCGGTATTCAATCCCATTTTTAAAAATTATATCTCCAAAATGGCGGCCGTCAGCATTGATACACTGTTGAAGACGATCCCTGATGATCTCATATGATTTTCGGCACATTTCGACTGGTATGGCCTCAAATTTCACGGTGATTTTCTGTTTAATTTCTTCTATGATATGTAGGCGATGTCTGAAAACCTTATCCTTAAGGTAGCCCCAGAGGAAAAATCTCACATGTTTAAATCTGGGGACCGTGCTGGCCAGCCTGTCTCCTGTCAGAGAGACTAACCGCCCAGGGAACATTTGTCGCAAGACAGCAAGTGAAATTCTAGCTGTGTGCGCTGTAGCTCCGTCTTGCTGAAACCATACATCTTCCAAATCATGTTCTTCCGCCATTTCCTCCAACCTATGCTGCAGATAAGTTTCCAACATCACAACATAATGAGCGAACGTGACAGAGACGGTCCTGTTCTCGTCCTCAAAAAAGTAGGGGCCGATCACCCCAAATTGAAACACAGCACATCACACTGTCACTTTAAGAGAGTGGAGTGGTTGTTCATGGAGCTGCCGTGGGTTATTTGTAGCCCAATATCGAAAATTTCGTTTATTTACAGTTCCAGAAAGAGGAAAATGGGTCTCATCGAAAAAAAGTTGATATCGGAGGAATTTGCAGAAGAATTTGCTGACAGAGATTTTTACGGTTACCGTATTCAATAGCATTTAACTCTTGGACGAACATCAATTTATAGGGATGGAATGATAAATCTTCGTAAAGAATTCTCCTCAAAGAACGGTCTGAGATTCCCAAAGCTACAGCGTGTTTCCGGGCTGAGCGTCTTGGTGGCTGCTCAATTGACTCTCTAACCAACTGCACATTTTCGAGGGGGGCTCTTACCGTTCTGGGTGCTCCGTGTCCAAGTCTACTAAGGGTACATGCAGTTTCTTCCAAATTGTGGATACGCACAATTCGATAGTGTTAGCCAAAGGAACAGATTCAGCGCGTGGAACGCCGAAGTGTATACGAAAAGTCCTTTGTGTAGCGATCACAGGACGATTGTTTTCGTAATACGCACGCACGACGAAACCACGACGTGTACACCTGTCCATCGACCGTGATTACGAATAAAAACGGCATTGCCGTGCAATAAAAAACTAACCAATTTTTAAGGCCTGCTCTTATCTTATCACAGACTAATTACCTCATTATACCCGTCAGTCGGTTCTGCCCGCACCCTGTATTTTCGTGTCGTGTGTCTGCCCCCCCGCGAAACTCGACATAACGTTATAATATCATAATAAAATATTATAGGTTTTCGCGGCCGCGACTCCTGGTACGTATGTGTAGCTAAAAAAAAATGCGCGCTATCCGTTTTATCCCCTATACATTGCGTACCATATGGGCACCGGGGAATCGGATTTTGATTATAAGTTTCCCCATAACTAATTCCCGTAGGTTTCGCGTAAATATACTAATATACCGACCCGCAGCAAGAGTATCTCAATTAAACTTAAACTGTCCTTGGAGGTGTATAATGTGGGGTAGGTCGGTATAGTCGCGCCGGGGCCGTATAATAATATATAAGTAAAGAGATGAAGTGCGCCCGTGTAATTATACACGGCGGCGTAGAGTACGAAATTAATGGTTTTCTTGTGCCCACCTACGCGGTCGTATATTATACCGACAAAATAAAACGCATTTGTACGAATGTACCTAATTGTAAAAACGATTATTGTGTCTTAATTTTTTTTTTCCTCTAAAAGAAAAAAAAAAAAAAAAAAAAACAACCTTTAAAAGATCCTATGCGTATTTGTTTTCTTTATTACTGCAGTCGTAGTCAGTGTCGAGATACGTCTAGATAATATTTTTTTTTTTATCTTTTATCTTACCGATGTTTAATTATGATAACAAAGAATTACCCCGATCGAGATTTGCCTATACAATGTTTAATTTTACCCATCACAATTGGAATATGTTGAACACCTGACTCGTATTCTATTACTTTTAGTTAACAAATTCAACGTTACTCGCTAGTGATTTACACCATTTGAATTTACAGAATT
This sequence comes from Tuberolachnus salignus, assembly GCA_956483605.1. Lineage (NCBI taxonomy): Eukaryota > Metazoa > Arthropoda > Insecta > Hemiptera > Aphididae > Tuberolachnus > Tuberolachnus salignus. Next base: position 32,372,688 of record OY101430.1, on the reverse strand, counting down.
TGTTTAATAGCTCAACAATATAAAAAATAATATGTATTTTTTGTTTATCTAGAATCAATTTCACCTATCTATTATCTTGTCCGAGATGATTAAAGTGTTTTTTTTCGTCTTAAACTGTGTCGATGACGATTTTAGCGCAATAATAGTTAATAATAATCGATAATAATAACAGTGGAATTATACAACGTTCGGTATATCGTATTTCGATATCCGCCCGGCTCGATAAAGCTAACGGCGGGTGCGCATCTATAGGGAGCCCGTGCAGTAAGAGAGCGGCCAACCCGGACCACCGTCGATTGGTGGATCAGGATAAACCCTGACAGCGCGGATTATAGAGACTATTTAATTAGTGACAGAGTTATTATACTGTAATGCATTATAAACGGGCGAGCGTTTGTTATTTTTACGGACGATATTATGTCGTCGGATACGTTGTAAACACCCACGCCAATATAGGGTATTATAGTGTATAAAACGACGGCGGGTCATAGATAACAGGTCGAACAATCGGAACGCCAGTAAACGATTCAAAACTGCGCGGCGTTAAGGAATTAAAACACGACACGTATTAATATTGAGCACGCGGACCAACTCTATACGATTTAATATTATTTATTGTTAAAAAAAAAAAAAAAATAAACGAAAAAGTGCATACACCGTACAATACTCCATATACATAGAAATTTACTATACATGTATTATTTCATATTATATTCACTGTATATACTTACGCCGCGTTTGTGTTGAATAACATTATCTAAATCCTCGTCGAACCGAAATAAAATGTAAAACTGACGCTTTAACCTAACCTAACGAGTGACTCTCGGAGGGACACCACCCCGTATGACGTCTTTCCTCCGGGGGATATCTGCAGCACCTTACGGCTATATACGTAAGCATCTTAAAGTAAGAGTACCGAATACCGATGAAACTTCGGTCTAACCGGTAAATCCGAAGTTTTACCAACTGTCGTTGGCAAATATTTTGGAAACGAGTCGATTCAAATCGAGTATTCATTTTTTCGACTTGTGTTGAGTTTAAAAGTCGAGCACTCGAGTTTACGAATACCAAATACGAATTTTTCGAGTCGAGTGAGTACTCCATCAATGATAATTGTTTTAGTCGAGATTCTGCCGAACATGATATAGTTAATCTTACGATAAATAATCAATGATTAAAAGTCTGAAATTGCGTTTCAATTTTTTTCCCTTGCTTTATAGTAACTATATAGTCTTATATACATTAATGTAGTTCGAGATAGCAACGTTCGACATAGTACCAACTAACTGTATAATTTACAATATAGAATGGGTTATTTTATTCCTAAACGTTTAATATTTATAGACAAGTGGTGTGTAATGTAACGGGATTTTTTTTTTTTTTTTTTTTTCTGGCATCCAGTGTTTAACGTCCGTGAGTGTTCCGTGAAAATAGATTACATCCGTAAATGCGGGTATTAATAAAAAAGAATTGCGAATGTTATATTAGCAACAACTATACGGTGAAAAAATATAATATGCATCACCTGAATCAAAACGTTCGCAAACTTTATAACCATGTATATATATATATATTGTGTAGAGGTTTTGTATTGAATCGCATTGAAAAAAATAACCTAGCATACGAACGATATCCAATATGCACAATACACCACCGGTAGAAAAAAACTCTCTAGTTTGACAAGGTTTGGGGATAAATGAATGGTATTTACATGGATAGAATGCTCAATCTGTACCATAATTTTGTATTTATCATAGCTTGATCGGCGGAACATCGTGCGTTTGTTGTCGAGGAGTTTATTAATAACGGCGGTTCACCTATATCGACCCGTTTCATGCACAATGTTCGTTACTGTTCTCAAGAAAATCCACAATAAATTCACCAGCGACCACTCCATAGCCCTAAGATAACAGTTTGGCGTGTGGGATCCGTAGTTCTTTGAAGAAGACGGCGTTAGTGCAACGGCGTGACCTCCCCGATCGCTACTGCGTGACGCTTGAAAACTTTCGTCGGCCAAAAGTGGCCCATTGCGTTTCACGAGTATGGACGTGAAAATGTGTGGTTTTGACAAGATGGTGCAGCCGCACACGCAGCAAGTCGCTCATACTGCGAGAAAGGTTTCCTGAGCATATTGTCTCTTTGCGTGGTGACATTGGGTTCACCATATTTGAGCCCATGCTGGCTTTCGTCCCCAAACGTTGGAAATCCTGAAATAGGTAATAACCCAGGGAGTTGCTGCCATCCCGCCCGAAATAACCGAGAAAAGTTTTCAAATGAAAAGAGCCATCACTTAAGTGAGGAGATTTTTAAAAAATCGTTAAAATAAAATGGCATTGTATGTACGATTTATAACTAAAACATACTTTTTTTGATATTTCACTTGATTTGGTATTTAGAAGTGTTACAAATCAGGGAAGTTTTTCCGCCATACCCTGTATTACACTAAATAATAATACCGTTGAGTTCACTTCTTATTTTTCCTGAACATATTTGTTCTAAGGCACTAGCGCATTGCGAAACTTTAGCGGAAAACTAATTTTGTCAATTTGAATTTAGACACGTATAAGTTCAATAATACACGCGAAAACTTGCAGAACACTCGTGGCGTAGTGTTTGACTACATTTTACATTTATATTTTCGTAATATTTTTAAACGAATCAATTTTATTCGGTTGGATTCTATAACAACTCTGATCGCTAGTTAAGAGGTAACATTGACTCTAATACGAGATTTGTGGTTTATGCAGTTGTACAGTGAAGGAATAGCACACTAGTCCGCTCAAAGACAGTTGTTGGAAACTTTGAATTTATTAGTTTCTATTTCTTATAAAAAAAAAAAAAAAAAAAAATTAAAAAAGAAGCGATTCTCGGTAAGTTCTCTTTCACTATTAAGTAAGTTGTACAACAGTGGGACTGCTGTACTTTTATCGTTTCGCACACCTTTCTGCGTTTAATTAATTTTTCCGCTACGATAAATTTATCCAAAACTTAAATATTAGTATAAAATACGTAATAAGTAGGTACATTTAAATAAATTCACAGTGTACATTATAAGTATAGTCCACTCAGAGTTTAGTAATTATATGATTTTCGCAGTCGGGATAATAAATCGTAAAGTTTTCGAAAATAATGATTATCATTCTAAAACGCGGACAGAACACCATATCTGTTATGAGTTTTGAGTACCCGTTTCGTTCGCTTATGCCGCAAGTATTGTATTATTATTTTGAATTTGAAAAGTAAGTTGATAACTCATCGCACATTACCGAAAAGGTTTAACGGCTTTAATCGAGATTCTCGTTGCTTTTTGGTTCATAAATCATATTATTGCATCTGTAAAACAGGTTAAAAATTAAAATTAACGTCAATGTCTATACTTTAAAGTGTTATTTTCATAATTTCTAATAAGAAAAAAAAAAAAAAAAAAAGGGTATCTTAATATTATTATCAAAAAGCCGCTTTCAAATCGTCGTATTCATTTAAACACAATATTTCACGAAGATTTTAGAAGTGCCAAAAAATTAAATGTTTAGAATTTTCGGTCGATGATCAATGTCCTACTTTCTTGTATATTCATTACCATGACTTATTTATTTTTTTTAATAATAAATAACAATATGACAAACTTTTAATAAATTATGTTTACCTCTTAACTTCCCCCGCAAAAAAAAAAAAAAAATAGAAAAGAAAGTAAACTATATGAAATAATTCGAACGATTTCGAAATAAATAATTCATAAATAATTTAAAATATGTCGAATTTTTTTTTTTTTTTTTCGTTATATAAATATATACGTATAGTTTTGTTGTGTGGCGTTTTATTTTTAAATATTCTCGAGTGAAGATTTATCGGTTGGAAAAAAAAAATAAATGTATATATTTTTCATGAAAATAAATGATATTGTACACAGAATAAAAATAGATATTATCTTAAATGGTGGCTCCGTGCTGCTGCCGTTACTGCCGGTGAGCATTTCAAGGAAGAATATTTCATTTTTGTCCATTGTTTTTGTAAACTAAAACCTCGACAGGTCTTCTAAGGCAGACGTCTAAAGAACACGAATATAAAACGAAAACTCGGGAATAAAAAAAGGGCTTCGTTATTAATACGGAGAAAGCACTTGTTCGTCATTTTACACCTTGACCTATACCTACCTATTGTTTGCATTTATTTTTATTCGCTCGCCTTTTTTTTTTTTTTTTTTTTTTCTATACGTACACTTATTAAATTGTTTTTTTTTTGGCGGATTTTGTCTGATTCGGCTGACATTTGGTACAATTTAAATTATGGTGTAGTATTAATATCCCTCGTATTCGAATTTGTTCTCGCGTATCAAAAACAATAACACCGGAAGAGAACGCCTACAATATCCATTATAGTTTTACAATAACATCCGCAGATAGTATCGTTGTTGTGTACAGATAACCTTAAAATTGTTTAGATAAGATCACAGAAATCACTGAGAAATATTCGTTTTAATAAAAGATATGATTACACCTTTTTTATCTAAAAAAAAAAAAAAAAAAAAACCAGATAATTATTTTAGTCTTTAACGATTTTCACAGAAAAATAACAAACCTGTAAAATAGTAATAAAATATCATTTTTTTCTACGCGTTTTCCCAGTAATCGATTATGAATTAAGATTTATCGATTTACGTCTCATGAATTCATCATTATTTATTTCTTTATTGAACCTAGGAAATTAATAATAACCATTGCCTTACACCATAAACAATAATACGTACCGGGGTTTGCGCTAAGAATATTTGAGAACTGCACAAGTAGGCACTTGAACGTGGCTTGTGTACACGTTTCGGCATGAGAGAATGCCAAAACCTCCCCCGACTAACCATAGCCTAATATATCCTTTTCATTTTTTAGTAATGATAAAGTAGATAGCCAGTAGGTGCTGCACACTAGCGCAAAACCCCGATACGAACACATATTATGTACAAAATAGATTCAATTAATGGATTTGTCTATGAAAAATATCGAATTGTAGCAGTTTTAGAAAAAGACGAAAAAAAAAAAAATAAAATAAAATCAAGCGCAATCAATTACGTCTGATTGATAATCATATACCGGTTTTTTTTTTTTTTTTTTTATCTAGACGGCGCGTAGTGAAATTATAGTAAAAGTCGAATAACGAACAAATTTGATTTATATAATATTATATCGTCGTCGCACCCGGGACGGTACTCGGAAAATCACGAATATTTCTTCGATTATTATTATTATTATTATATTTTATTTATTTTTTTTCCCCTACGAGAATGATTTATGTGTCCCGCGCTTTTTCGGCACCGCGAGGGGAGGCTAAATCATTCTCAACGGCGGCGGCGGCGGCGGTTAACTCCTCGACAGCGCGCGCGCGCGCGCGCCGATCTCATTTACTCTACGCCGCTATTATAATATATAAATTATACAGTGTGTGCCGGAACACTTGTACGTCCTATTATATATATATATAATATACCTACAGCCGTTATTGTACCGCACGTAGAATAGCAGTAGAATAACAGTAGAGTACCAGCAGTAGCAGTAGAATTAGCCGGCAGCAGCAGTAGTAGTAGTAGTAGTAGTAGTAGCGGGGAAAAAAAAAAAAAAAAAAAAAAACAAACAAAATAATAATAATAAATAAAAACAAGAGGGCCCGCGTCTCTGTACTCGGTGCTGCAACAATGCACGAATAAACCGTGAAAGCAAACAAATGGGACCTGGCAGTGAAAAAAAAAAAAAAAAAGAAAAAAAAAAGATATATATGTATATAAATATAGAGATATACGTACTTTCTCTCTCTCTCTCTCTCTCTCTCTCTCTCACAGACACACAAACTTTCGGGTCACATCTCGTACACCCACTATATATATATATATATATATATATTATTTTTTTTTTTTTTCCTCGCCCGCGCACCAACTCTCTCCTGCGCACTCATCGCACCGCCGTAGTGTACATTCGATAAAATGTATGTACGTTTACACTGAAAAACCAGTGGTGAACCCGGCGCGTATACGAACATAAATGTGCATGTGTGTGTGTATGCCGTGTGTATATTATTATTATTATTATTATTATATATAAATATATATATATATGTGTGTGTGTATAAATACGTGTATTGTGTGCGGGCCGGGGCCGGGACGATATCGATTCCGGCCGGCGAGGACGATGGTTTCTGGCCGTGTTCCAGAGGGAAACGGCGGCGGAGACCGTCTCTATCCGCCGGTCTCTCGGACAAAACGTTTCTCATGCCAAAGGAGCTCACTCTAAACTGCGCACTTAAAAGATAACGGACAACGAAAAGCAAAAAAAAAAAAAAAACCAAACCCCCCCCCACTCCGGTAAAAAAAAAAAAAAATAAAAAATTAATAATACGTATTATTTTTATAATATAATAATAATAACCTTGTAGACGGAATACCGTCTTCGCGTCGTCGTCGTCGTCGTCGCCGCCGCCGCCGCTATAACAACGTCGTACAGGTACCTCGTCCAGTGTTTAACGGGTTGCGCACAGACTATTTTAATGGCGCTTTCGAAACGTTACGCGAAATTCGTATTTAATTTGAAAATACACGACGAAGGAAATTGACAGAGGGCGACATTTTCGTTACGGTAGGCGATTTACCGATTTCTCTGTATAGTATATTAAAAAAAAAATCAAAAAAAAAAAAACCCCATATAAATAATAGGTCCCGTTTGATTTATTGCAGTCTATTTTGCTTTTATAATAGGCAATTGATCTCTAAAATCCCGTATAAAATGTCTGTTTTGCATTAAACGGTTTACTGTATGCAATTACTTTCGGTATACAAATATATAATATGTATTTTATTCGTGCCCGGGTTGTTTTCCGAAGTTTTTTCACATACATTAACCGTATCTCCCGGTGGCCTAAGGTTTAATTAACAACCGTTAACGTCGCGACGTGCTTTCCTATGGCTTATTTTAGAAATTAATACAAGGAGAAAAATATATATATATATAAAAACCAACAGTCGACGCGTATTTATTATTTTTGTCATAACCGGGGGGAAAAAAAAAACGTAGGAAAATCGGGAAAATGTACCGCATTTATTTCCGATCGTTTCTTTATATTGTAACTCGTATGAATATAACTGTAAAGACCTTTACATTTCGCGGAATATTAATATTAGACATTTCTAGGCGTAGACAAAATTTAAAACGTCTTGACGATTTCTAAACTATTTATAGGCGTTTTATCATGTTTTGTGTTTTTTTTTTTTTTTTAAATTTATGTTTGACTTTACGTGGATAAAATCGATTTTTCGCGTACTATTTTTCAAATTAATTGTTAATACATTTTTGGCTGAACTAAAACGCACGACAATTCGACACGCCGTACATCGTAAATTGTACTTAATGGTGAAAAAGATAAGAATTGAGAGTTAACGTAGCAATTCTTCTTTTTATAATCGTTTAAAGGATAAATTTTTATGGTAGACAAATACGACATTTCAAAACGCGATTATTTGAACTTTGCTCAGAATCGTTTTTCGCTATCAATAATTTATTAGTTGCGTAGTGATATAAATTAAATTTCCCTCAACACTCACAGTTTCCCAACTATACGACAGCGGCCAACCACTGCGAAGTATGCGTCTTCTTTCTTCGTTTGTTTGCTTAAGAATTATTAATGAACAACGGCGAACAAAAAAAAAAAAAAAAAATGATTAAAAACAAACAATACGGGCATTCGAATAGTGAAAATTTAGTTGTTAAAAAAAAAAAAAAAAAAAAAAAAAACCACAATACAATATAATACTATTCTGTTAATTTATGGCTTGTAGTGGTTATCGAACCGTTACGCGAGTTTCATTATTATTATTATCATTTTTTTTTTTTGAAACGCCGTAGTTATCGTTATTGCGATATACAACTACTATAACACTGTCGTTTTGCTCGCGTACAATTTCCTGTCGATTAAATAACGTAAATACAAATAAAAACCGTACACAACAATATTATAAAAAAGCAAAAAAATAACGCCGTATTTAAAACTGCGTATTCCGACAACAGCGAAAGAACCCAATCGATCAAATTGCTCGGATCGGTTTAAGTACGCTCGTACGCAAACGTGTGTTGTTTTTTTTGCGTTTTCGATTTCGCGCGTGTTTGGGCGTATTGCGAAATCGCAAACCCGACGACCACCGCGGTGGCCATGCTCTTCATCTCCGCTCCCTATATTTATTGTTTGCCGTACACGGGTATTTAATGGTCCAAACCAATTACCACGGTTAGGTTAACCTAAACTAACCACACACGCGTTTCACGGTCGTCAAAAAATCATTTACAATCGACACGGGGACCCGTGCGCCGCGGATATCCAAAGTCGTCGGCGTCCGCCCGAAGACCCGGGCGTGGGATATTCGGCGGACCCTTATCGATCGCTGTGAAAACGATAATTTTTTTTCTTCGTTTGATAAACTCGTGTTTTTTCCCACACCTCCGGCCGCCGTCCGCGGTCGTACCCAACAACGTTACGTTATTATTCGCGTCCGATCCGATTGACGGACTTACCGTCACGGTCTGACCGGCCTAACCAGAACGACAACGAAACGACAAGATCATAATAAATATTTCAATATTTTTTACGTCATGTGAAACACGGTGGTCGGCGGCATGTAAACGAACAAAATAGTATATTAATTATTTAAAAAGACAGTATTCGTTTTGTTTCTTCGATCTTTTGCACACCGACCGAATCGCGGAAGACACACTATATACATTGTATACTGCGATATTTTGTATTGTCGGTTTTTCGAAATCGTATAAAGTTTTATAGAAATCAAAAATGACCACACGCGATATTATATTATAGTAATGTTTTACACACGCCTGTGTACCGAATTTAAAACGTTCGTCGGGTGTTAACGTTGCTGAAAATAAAAAAATACCCTTGGCGTAGTAATTATATTATAATAATGCGATATATACATGTGTACCTATGTCTATTTTATCGACAGAGCGCTGCGGTTCGGCACGACAATCGAGTACAAAACTGTAATTGAATAATGCTGTGGGCTTTTTTTAACAAAAAAAAAATAAAAAAAATATCATGTCGACTAATTCGCGTTTATTCGCGGCGAGCGTAACGAAAATACGGAAAACCAAATGGAATTTGCCGCGAATACATCGTTTGCGGAATCGGTCGATCGCCGGTTGAAACCGCAACGGTCCGAACAATAGAGACGGGCGAGGGAGGCCTTACGTACATGCCCTGGTCGCATTTAATCGGTAACATTTAATCGGTCAATTGTTTTCCTCCGGGCTTCGCTGGCCGCTTGTAAATCGTTTCAAGGAACATAATAATATACTATACTGTATAATACTGCCCACCCCCCACACCTCGAAATTAGATTATCCGAATTAAAGGTCCGGGGTTGGGGGATGGTGGTTCTTGTCTGTGTTGCGCACAAAAGCCGCACCCCGACAAAAGGGAGCCGATTAACGACGATCGTATTATTATTTAGCGACAGAAACAGGAGAAAATTTTCGATGAGGGGATGACGGGCGGGCGAGTGGTTTGAATAAATGTAAAATATACAGTGTGTTTACAAAAGGACGTTCTTTTTGAATTGGCCATCATTTTTTTGTGATCCAGTTGGCCCCGTCTCGATACAATTGATATCAACGAGCTATGGTTTCAACGAGATGGGGCCCCATGTCACCACCTTAACACTGTTGCATGAAAGGTTTCCAAAATCGTTAGATTTCATTTCGATGAGATCGAAATCGGCCGGCAAGGTCATGCGACCCTACTCCCTGCGACTTCTTCTTGTGGGGGTTTGTAAAGTCTCAAGTGTACGAGAGGAAACCTCACACGATCACGGATTTGAAGGAACAAATTCAGAGAGTCATCCGGGATCTCACCAAGGAGAACTGTAGGGCAGTAATCGCCAACTTCCTTAACCGTGTGACAGTGTGCCAACAGGCCGGGGGAGGGGGGGTCACATGAATGATATAATATTTCATACCTTAACCGGAGGTTCTCCTGATTCCAATGATGTCATTTTTTTTTTTGTTTTTTGATTAAATTAAAGTGTTATTTTGGCATTTTTTAAAATAAGCGTCCTTTTGAAAACACCCTTTATGTTCAAAAATATCACGCTTTATTACTCTGTAAGTACTCGTTTATATAAATATTAATCTGTTTTATTCGTAAGTCTCGTGGGAAAATATATTGTAATAATTGAATTTGTATGTCGGGAAATTTATTTTAAACATTTTTCCTAAAATTTCGGAAAGGATTTAACCCCCCTCTCCACCTTGTGTTCGCCCTGGACAGAAATAGTTTATAATTTATCTTAGACGAAAAATTGTATCGTCTAATTTATCTAGATACATTTTGTAGGTATTTTTTTCTTTTCGAAAAATAGAATGTGATATTGAAAACCCTAATCTTAACGATTATCCTGGGTAGGCTGCCACGAATATGCGAGTCGTTTCTAGTCTTGTGACAGTGACTAAAAGTGGTTTGTTTTTTTAAACATTTCATTCATTCTATCAATGTTGATATTTTATATATATATATAAAACACATAGGTAAATTATACAAATTTAAAATTTGTATCTTTTCTTTATCCAGATAAATAATCTTTTAGATTCATCTAGATGATATTTTTAATTATCAGTGTATGTGTACACATGGCGATTATTTTATCATACGCCTTTACTATAGCAATTATCTGCAAAAATGTTGAGCTAATTTGATTTTTGTGGTTTGTTTTTTCTCTCGAAATTTTGCCCGATCGTTTTCTGTCTAAACTTATGTCATAGAAAAAGTTTGATTGTAAAATAGCAACCCGCGTTTTTCAAACTCGAATTAGAATAGTGAATATTTCTTAAAACGTTTCGACACCCGTTACATACAATGTAATAACGTTACGCGTTTTAAAATATCTATACAACTATTCTCTTTCGCGAATTCTTTATTAAAAAAAAAAAAAAAAAAAACCTACATCGGGCCGTTAGAATAATCTCACGAAGAGCGTTTTAGAAGATTGAAAAACGAAATACGTTAATAATCTATGTCAGGCACCACCGGCAAACCACGGCTCACGTAACTTTTTTCCTGCGGCCCTCCAATATACAACCATGGTATATCAAATTCTAATTTTTATATTTTAAATTGTAATAAATAAAAGTATTCGTTTTATACTTTCGGATCGCGGCCATTATACTTTTACGGATATACGCTTATCTCACATTGTTCTCGAGTTTCTAAACAAAATATTATCTATTATAACCATAATGTACATACAATATATACACTAGACACGATTAGATTACGACAAATGCGTATCAGGTTATGATTTTAGTGCAGTTCGTTTTGAATCATACCGACGCGCTGCGATCGTATAACGTTCTCTTAAGAGGACGGCCACACGAAAACGAGTACGAAACCAACGCTCCCGGAGACGGCGTTGTTGGCCGTACCGCCGGCGTCGCCGCAGACCGTGGCCATCTAGGCACATTTACGTAGGCCGTAGATTGCATTACAGCCGAAAATATTTATTTCGATTTCAAATGTTTGCAATTGTTTTTAATGTAACAGTTTTCGTTTCGCACGGGGAAGAACCGAGAAAGCTACAGTTATACCTATAAGAAACCTAACGTTTACCAATTAGATGACGAGAACACTGTGTCGTAGCGTTACAATTTTTTCAATAAGACCCATACATCAAAAGTCATTCAAATATGGAAAACGTAAAAATGTTATTATTATTATTTTATTTTTTTTTTTTTTTATAAATGATATCAAATAAATAAAAACGCTACGCGACACGGCATATATTATCTTCTATAGTGTGTGTGAAAATTTGTTGTCGCTACTAGGACTACAGACGGATTGGTTACTGAGTAAAACGGTTTTCATTAACAAATTTACGGACGCCCAGCAGCCTCTTTAAGATTAAATTTAAATCACCCGAAGTGTTTTATAATTGTCAATACAATGTCAAATAAAACGAACAATTTGTGATAAACGTCGCATATTCAACGAATCATAGACGGATTTATATTTTTTCATCGAAAATAACGGTTAACTGTTATGTTTAATTTGCTGAACAAATATTTTATCTGTAAAAGAGTATAGTGTTAAACGTCAACTGCGAAACACAGCATAAATTCAAATTCGACAGTCTCGCCGGCGATCTTGGACAAATTTAAATAAACAATTTAAAAAGTTCATTAAATAATCAACAAAATTGTTTTAAATTATAATATAATCAACACAAATAAGGAGTACGAGCCAGTTTTATATAGTTGTTGAAATTATAGCCAAGTGTAGTCATCCATTTACCGACTCAGAGTTGATAAAAAAAATATATGTTAGCCGTTGTAGATTAAATATGCCCTAAGAAAAAAAAAACAACTATTTAAAGACATCAGCTCTCAGCTAGAACCTGCGTTAGACGTACCGAAGTGTTAGGTACAAATTAAATTATCAAACTGTAAAGAAAAAATGTCTACATTCGATTGTTTTGCGAAAGCTACTGACGAACGTACTACTGATATTTGTGATACTGATCAATTGTTAATATTTATTCGAGAAATTGACTTGAATTTTATTGTTCCTGAAGAATTGGATGAACTGTATAGTTTAAAGGGAACTACTACGGAAGGATGACTTATTTATTGAAATTGACAAAACATTTAAAAAGTTTGATTTAAGTTGGAGAAAACCAATAAGTATACCTTTCTGTATTACTACAGACAGTGTCAGAAATATGAGTGGAATTAATAAGAGTTTAATTAGGAGAATAAATGCAAAAATGAAGTAACACAAGGAGCACCTATGATATATCATTGAATCATATAGCAAAGTTTTAGCATGGAAAGATGTAATAAATATTGTAGTATCGACGGTTAACTAAATACGTAAAAATTCTTTGGCGCATCGTCAATTTAAAACGTTTTTAAAAATACGACGCTGAATATGAGGATGTAATATATTTTTCCGAAGTGAGGTGGATTATCTATTATACGAAATTAAATAAATATTTCCATGTTAGAAATGGTTAAAAATGTACCAGAATTATAAAATACAAAGTTGATTCTTAATCATGTAATTTTAACTGATGTAACAATTTTATTGAATAAATTGAATACGGAATTGCAAGGCAAAGACAAATTATTATTAGATATGTATTCAGATTATAAATCATTTCAAGTGAAATTAAAACTATTACACAAACATATTAATCAACAGCGCTTGGATCATTTTGTATGTAGTAAAATTGTAATCGAATCATCCGAATCTACTTTATATTGGGGAACAATAAAAATAATTATTAAATATAATTGAAACCGTACAAAATAAAATGTTTAATACTATTTACTGGCTTCTATGTACACGAGAAAAAATCAAGTTTTTTCAAAACACTTTTTCTGTTGACATTGACAATGTTGATTCTAAATAATAGATGGAAGTTATAGCATTTGCATAACAACGATTTTCTTAAATCTGCTTTTTACGAAATTAATGAACAAAAAATATTTTATTCAAGTCTTTCCGAAATAGATTTTAAATGTAATACAATTTTTGCCAAAAAAATGATTACAACTTTTGGTAGTAATTATATTTTTGAGCAAACATTTTCCCTAGTTAAATATCAAAAAAATTTATATTGTTTAAGCGACGAACACTTGAATGCGGTTTTAAGAATATCAACTTCTAATATGAAAGCGAATACAATTTTTAACGGTTTTTATTTAAAATTAGTTAATATAAATAACCGAACAACGAAACTTGTATAACGATTCTTGTTATCCATATTTAATTGTATATACAGTGTGCGGCAGAGCCAAATGACGAGTTATTATGGGCTATAAATAACAAACAGTAAAACTTAGAGAAAAGGTTATTTTTTTATTTAAATCAGTAATCAATCCCATTTTTAAAAATTATTTTTTGAAAATTATACTTTAAATATAACAAATAATTATACTAAATTTAACTCTTGGACAAGCATTAATTTATAGGGATGGAATGATAAATCTTCGTGAAGAATTCTCCTTAAAGAAAGGTCTCAGATTCCCAAAGCTACAGTGTGTTTCCGGGCTGAGCGTCTTGGTGACTGCTCAATTGACTCTCCAATCAACTGCACATTTTCGTGGGTTTTTACCGTTCTGGGTGTTCCGTGTCCAAGTCTACTTAGGGTAATTGCAGTTTCTTCCAAATTGTGGATACGTACAATTTGATAGTGTTAGGCAGAAGGAACAGATTCAGCACGTGGAATGCCGAATTGTATACGAAATGCCCTTTGTGTAGCGATCGATCACAAAATGATTATTTTCGTAATACGCACGCACAACGAAACCACGATTTACACCTGTCCATCGACCACGATTACGAATAAAAACGGCATTACCGTATAATTCAATATATACCACTTATTAAGTCCTGCTCTTATCTGATCACAGGCTAATGACCTGATTAAGCTCGTCAGTCGGCTTTGTCCGCACCCTATATTAGTATTATATGTTAAGATTGTATTTTTAATAACGTTTATTTACGTTTTGTGTGCGGCCCCCAACGAAAGTCTGATAAAAAATACGGCCCGGGTATGTGGAAAGGTCGCCGGAACTAACCTGATCTACGTAGTAAAATACTAATACGATACTGTAGTAATTTAATTTGCGCGTCGTTTCAAAAACCGCGAACACGGTGTTAATGCGTACGAGTACACTATTATAGGTACCTTATACCTATGAAAATTAAAACGATAATAGTATGCAGTTTATATTATGCGTCAAATGTATAATTATGGTGTATCGCAGACACCGGCGTGGCTTAGCGTCATTAAAATATTAGTATCGTGTTTTTGATTCCGAGTATATAAACGTAATACTATTATAATAGAATATACGACGCGTATAAATAATATTATTTTAGTAGTATCTCGCGTAATTTCGCCGGTGACGATGAGGAATATTAATTTCTCGAGGAAAACGACTCGAAGACGACATTTGGGGACGTAGTCGCGATTTAAACCGGGGGGAAGACGCAAAAAAACAACTCAAAATTGCCCGTTAACGTTTCATTCCTTTCGTTTAGAACATATTTCCATATTTTTCGTGCGCGGTCGCGGAAATATGAAAATAATCCGCGTGCACCGTAAACCAGCGGCATAAACATATAACGATTATGGCAAAAATTGTATTATAACAATTTCCCCAAGTTTTTTCACATTCCTGAAAATTTGACAAAATATCATAATTTTCGGGGCATTTCTAGGCGTTGACAAAATTCGGAACATGTTGGCGATTTCCAAACTATTTACAGGCATTCGAGTTTTCAAGGTTTTTTTTTAGTTTATTTTTGGTTTCGTGTGGATTAAATCTATTTTTCGAACTATTCATTAAAACCGTTAATATTATACGTTTTTATCAAAATACGACTAAATATTGTACTTTGGTTCGGTCTTATATAAGTTCGTATTCATCTGCACACAAATAATATAATAATATACGGTATAAAGTATTTCAAGTCCACAGTTTAATTACATTTAAATATTTTTCAGCATTTATTATTTGTTTTAAATAGAAACTTCGATTTAACATTTCGTTTCTGGTTCAATGATGTTTCCGTTTAGATTTCGGATAAAAGACAATATTCGCGTTGAAATGTACCCCGTGCGTAGAGTTTAAAAAATAGTCATATTAATCGATACGTAAATTGAATTATAAAACATTCACGGGTAGTCCGGTTAAATGCAATAATTTCCGTATTCGGACGACTGCCTTAACTCAACATGCTCACCCGTCACATGCGTTCCTCGCGATTTATAATAAATAAAAATAAAAAAAAATCTAACGCGATTAGAAACTCATTTGGATTTCAGACAACGGCACGCGAGATCATATTGTAGGGACGTTTTCGTCCGTTTTCGGTGGCGCGGAATAGATTTTCGGCGGATGCTTTTGTTTTTTTCGTATTTTCGTAAAGCAGTCGTCGTAGTCTAATATTATACAGTATTCGTGTACACGCGGATAGTTGATATATATTTTAATCGCGGACGTCGCCGTCGGTTAAACCGGACGATTGTTCTCGAACCGAGTACACTGATGCGTATTTATATATTATACTGTACACGGTGCCGGCGGTAATCTCGGGTAGGTCGTCCGGGAAAAACGCGGTGGCGCGATAATATATACTCGTATAATAATGGCGTAATGTGTGTGTACGTGCGTTTGTTTGTGTCGTGAGGTCACCGGATCGGAAATTTCCCGAGGAATATATTTTTCCGAAACTTTAATAATATCGTCTGTGGCCGGGAAACACGCGAGATCTCCCGTCCAATCTGTAGAACACCCGACCCGACCCACGATGGCTAAATATATATATATAAATAGATAAGCTGTGTAATCGTAGTCAATATGATTAGAGGTTCTTACAATTATCGTAAGAAAACAACCATTGCATTCCGTTTGTCATTTATTTTCAACTGGAGAAGCATTGGACGAAAAGATATTATATTTAAAGCTATTGAGTTATTTCTATCGTATTGATTAAATTTTTTAAAATTTCAGTTATAAGTATGTAACGTGTGATTAAAGCAAAACCGTATCCGTTATTCGGCCGATACCATGAATAAAACATACAAATCCCATTTTGCCGGATTTTTCGACCCTTTAATAATGTTTCGCATAAAATCGTAACTATGTCCATAAAAAAAATAATGCAATAACGTCGACAATAGCATTTTTGAATTCCTCATATAACAATTGCTATACGATTACTTATTATAAAATTGTTTTTTTAGTTTTAAACAATGACTGAATTACATAACTTACAAGTGTCCAGGAGCACGGTTTAAATTTGAACGATTGATGTTAAATTTGACAGCTATTGTTTTTATTGGTATTGGAAACAAATGGCACGGGGCGGTGCCGCATATTGGACCACAAACAAAAATTTACAAGAGTAAGCCAAAATCCACGCTAGTGTACATATTATACAGCGCAGAAAGCGCGTTATCTCTACTGACCCCGCCAATACCTTCGTAATCACGTTCACCGACAAAACTAACACCGCACCGTGTTAAATACCCCGGCATGTTTATAGACGGAAGTCTCGACTTGTCCATACACGTTAAGTACACCCGGGCTCTCCGTGGTCATCCGATGTCTCCAAATCTAACCATACCTATATGCACCGATATTCAGTGCATTATCGATTTTATCTCATCCTCCGAGCTTTAAGAGTCTATCTCCTTATCGGGTTTCCCTCACTTCGAAAACATCTTCAGGCGGCGAGGCGCTCTGGACGGCTCAATAAAAAACTTGCCAATTAAATTTTACCTCCGAAGCAATCACACTCCGCAGAAATTCAAGCGTCTTCACAACCGCCGACCACATCGTTCTCTCTGGAGCAAGCGGCTTTAAACTACTGCCAGTTGAATTTGGCCATTCCGTGAAATGTCAATATACGAGGTCTATTCAAAAAGTACCAGGATTTTATTATTAATAAATTATAAAAATGAAGGTACATATTATTTAAAAATATCTCATTCGAAATATTCTCGTCCGGATGATATGTTAAAGCTATGAGTTCTGTTGCCGCATTCGCTTTAATTTCCTTTACATCATAAAGCCGTTGTCCATTAAGCGCAGATTTTAGTCTTGGGAACAGAAAAAATCACATGAGTCCGCGGGACCACAGCCATTTTTTGTCAGCTAAAAACTCACGAATCGACAGAGCTAAATGGGCCGGTGTGCATTGTCGTGGTGAACAATCGCGGAACGAATTTGGCAGCGCGACTTTTTTCACCTGTACATTTTCCCGTAAAATTGCACGACAAGACTCAATCGAGATTCGCATTGTTAACTCATGAACGGTGCGAATCGGCGGCCATTTCGCATTATTTTCGCGAATTGTCGTTTCTGGACGACGTCGACGGTCTTCCAGAACTTGGATCGTCTTCAGTTGACCGCCGACTGTCTTTGAAACGTTTAAAACACTCGAAAATCGTGGAATCATCCCCAAAAACGGTTTCAGTCGTTTCCGTTGCATCGTTTTTCACCGAGTTTCAAGCAAAACTCGACGCACGCGCGTAGTCCGTTAATTTCGGACACGTGTCGAGTACGGCGAACGAAAGAAACCGACCGGATTTTTGTAATATTAAACCGAGATAAGAAGTTGGCGACTTTGGGTTTTGTTTAAAATGTCCACTTGTTCGCGGGCAATACGTGTGTATACAATTTGGAACGTTATCGCGCGCGGCTTAGCCGTAATAGACATTTGTCCTGGTAGGTTTCCGAACAGACCTCGTTCGGGTCCGACGGGTGTTAATGCCGTCTATCCGCATTTGTTTAGCCATGACCTATGCGCGACCCGAAACCGACGTAAACCGACCCCGGCCCGGCCGCTGCCGGACGTACGCGGAGTGTACGACGGCTCACTCGAGGGGAACCGCGAACGCCACGAGCCGCGCGGCCCGTTGCGAAGTTATTGCGAATTTCGGAGGTGCCGGCGGTTAATATAAATTGTTGTGCCACGGAGCAGCGCGTTTATAATTATTTAAAACGGCGGCGGCGGCGGAGTGGCGCGGGCTCGACGGCAGGCGGCGACGGGACGGGGACGCGCGTTCGGCGGCAGGAAGGTGTGCGAAGAGACGTGATTTTGAACAGCTACCAAAGGGATTAACGGACTCCGTACATAATTTTAGCCGGGAATTAATTGGTACGGGTTTAAAACCCCGGCGAATTATTTATGGGGTGCCCCCCCCACCACCACCACCACCACCACACTACACCGCACCGCGATACCCGGCCGCGGCGTATGGCCGGTGCCGCAGGGGAGCTATTGATTTTCCGCGTGCCAAATTTATTTTCCGATTATTATAATACGCGCGACGACGGTTGGCCGTCGGTCCCGGGGTCCGGTGGTCCGCCGCAAAAGACGAGACCGCGACGGCGGAATCGCCGAAATTCGGTATTTTCGCGAGCACCTCTTGTCCGAGACCGTAACCAGCGCCTACCTATACTTGTAACCCGATAATCTTTACCGTCTACAATCGAATTCCGAACAACGCAAACTGTCGATGCTCGTTTTAAAATATTTTTTTAATATCACAACAAACTGTTAACAATACTAAAAATTATATAACACCTTTTTCTCTTTTTTTTTTTGGATACGAACACTGCAACAATAATAGAGTAAACGCGATTCTCGGTGACAACAATTTTAGTGGATAATCGAAAACTACTTAAAATAAAAAAACTAAGAGTATCTACACTACATACAGATACATCGGTACATGTATATGTCTTGTTTCTACTGAATATAATTGACATAAGAATGTCGATATCAATTTGGTATTAGATACGAGGAGACGAGTATTAAACTGTAGGTAACTTCTTTAACACGTGTAAAAAATAAACAAGTTTCAAAGACAGGAATTATTTTTATTAAGTATACATTTTTCTAAATTTTTATTTAAATTTCTAATTTAAACTACAGAACCGTCATTTACAATACTTTTAGTGATGGATAATAAAGGACGGTGTGTACTGAAATATGAAACGTACTCACGAGTTTCAAGCTTCTCGATGTGTCGATAAAATACGGCGTCGATACAAGTTGAATTGCGCGAAGTAGAGGTTTTATTATAACAAGTATTGCACACGCTCATATTATGAGAATCTAAGTCTGGGTATATTTCGAGCAGAAAATCTACGGCTTTCTGGGGAACGTGCTTCATATCGTTCTCGAACCAAAGGCGATCGCAAACAGCGCAGGAAACACCGAATTTGTTTTGGATAAAACGAAAATTGAATTCGTTATCAGCGACGGGAAATTCGTCAATACAGACATTTCGCGGCGGTTCGGTTATCGGAATGACGATTTTGAGCTTGTTAACATGGTAACATTCTCGGTGTCGGACAAATTAACAGAATGACCCCCAGCCATAAGACATATGCATGTCAAAAAAGAACTAAGTTCTACTATAACTCGTTCAATACGATTTTTCATAAAACTTTGACCTTTAATCGCGCCCTGTCAATTGGGTCCAATCAAATTGAATTTTCGATGTATTCGAACGAATTTTTCCGGCCCGGCATCTCTTAAGATTCACAAAAAAAAAAAAACAAAAACCTCCTAAATTCTTCACGTACAAATAACGGGCACCTACCCGTGTACTGTGTACGTCACACTCGTACTTATTGCCGACGATTATTCCGTCTAGAGACGTTCGTATATATGCGTACGATTATCGAATTCCGACAAACTAAAGTCCGCTCGCCGACAAGACACGGAGTACAATGGCGTATAGGAGAGGCGCCTAACCAGACGAAATCCCCTTTGAAATATCCCGTGCGATTGGGGGGTGTTGGGGGTTACCGGTGGGCCCTATCGGAACTTCAATTTTCAACGGAAATCTTTCGGGTGTATTTATCCGCGCGCACGTACCCAACACTCGCGTGTCGAATAGGTAATTCGTTTGGAATCGGTGAGGGAGGACATACTATATACACAGTCTTATATCCGCCGCCACGGATTTAACGTAATTCGTATCGTTCCGGCCGTATCTATACAACCATTATTTTCAATTATAAGACGAACGACATTTCGGGCGCGCCCCTTATATAGTACATTATGTACATTGAATGAAGACAAAAAAAATAAAAATACTGCTGGAGTTTTATCGAACGATTTTTTTTTTTTTTTTCGGCACGCCGCCCGTTTCCACGTACGTCGAATATATTACAGCCGTAATGTAAATACGTACGTGTCGGCCCGTCCGATCGAGTTTCTGTAATTCTTTTCATCGCGAATATTTACTATACGGTTTGTATACACTCGTAAGTCCAATCCAAGACATTTTTGTATATCCCCCCCACCACCCACTTACACACTGCAGTGATGTAAAAAAAAAATATCATAGCTCATTTACCGAATAAATGTAAAACATATTTTTAACGAGTAATTAATATACTTTATTCGAAAATATTATAGCGATAAACTCAGTTTTTGTGATTTTAGAGCTAATTCATTCGAAATATCTTACGGTTTTACGGGTATATTTTTGTGAACTGACAATCCATTTAATGGATTCTTAAGGACAACATTTTTAGTTATTATCTATTAGATGTGTAATGTTTTTCATATAAAATCTATTATGTAACGGCCAAAAATCCAAGGTAAAATTAAAAACCGGGTAATAGATCCGGAATAAACACCGGAACTGATATTGAGATTTCGCAGTGTTTTTGTCTACGAAAAAAAAAAAAAAAATGTATAAAACGTTGTCGAATAATACATATCGTCGTTTATTATTGTCACCAAATATTTATTTTGTCGGTTGTTTTATTATTAAAATGAAAAATTCCTAATAAGCAATAGGTAATAAGGGCTATTCGAAACCATGCTGTATTAAAAACCGCAACCCTTATTTTATATTTTCAATAACCGGAATCGTAAGCGAAAATAGATAGAATCACTAAGGTTCCCCCAAGTCCCCGATTGGAAATATCACGCACTTAATTATAATTAAGTTATACAATTTGATCGTGAAAAAAAAAAAATAAAAAAAATCGTACCGTAATATTGTCAAACCCAAAGTGTTCTGACAGTATTATAGTTGTCCAGGACCGCCTCTGTACTCTATAGCAGAGGTTACCAACCTATGATCCGCGACAATGTATGGTGGTCCGCGAGCCATACCTACAAAATTTCATAATATTTCATTTTTTTTTCCTCTGGGGCGTGACACGAATACCGACAATCGTGTATGGCACGTCGTTTATTTATACATTTAAATTACATAATGCCACTTATTTTATTATTTTAACCGATAATCAAATCTTGTTTGTACAGCATGATTAGATTATCGGTAGAATACAATAGACTATTCGTTATGTTTTCAACAAGGGTTTTCCGGGCTGCTCTACATTCAAAACAAACAAAGTAATCAGTTGGACGCCATTAAAGACATGCGTGTAGATCTGAGCAGTATTCCTCCAAGAATATCTTTGTTAGCAAACGAAATTTAAGCCCAAAAATCACATTAAATTGTTTTTATAATTGTAATTTACCTTTAATAAATATAATAATATGGTGTAAATTGTTTTTATATATAATAGTAATTTGCGTTAAATTGTAAATAAATATAAAACTTTTACTTAAAATTCATCAATTATAAACAATATTATTAGACTGCTCTAAGGAATTTCATTGGTTATTATTTATTCATAATCTAAAATGGTGAAAAAAAATTGATTCTTGTTTCTAAGTAATATAATGTCTAAAGTTGTGATGGTCCGTGACCGTATCTAAAGTTCTCCAAGTGGTCCGTAGTGTCAAAAAGGTTGGGAACCACTGAACTATAGGAATCAATCGAGTATACGGTTTATACGTGTCGGTACGTAAATCAAACAGCGTAAGATGTCTTTATCAATTAACCGCACAGTACGCCCGGCCGGTGTATACGGGAGAACCCCGAGCCTGTCGAATTTCCATCCTGCGTTTAATATCGCCCGTTAATTAACCGAATATTTGTCGTTTCCGAGTGATCCGGCTGCGCGGACGGCGGGTTCCGCAGTCCGAAACTGCACGGCCGACCGGGGATAATGTACACACGGATCGATCATCCGGAAACGGTTTTGGTACGCAGTCGGCTCGCTGTCGAGCAAACACGATAATTATATTCGATACGATTGTATGGGCCGGATGACGAGGTGCAATTTAACCGTATTCGACGACGAAAGTTTAGGAAAATTTTAAAAGATAGCAGGGGGCGGGAGAAAGATTTTTTTTTTAGAAACTAATTGGACTTCGATCTGACGGCAAACCCCGTAGTATTCTGCAGAGAATCCGAAGTTGTTTTATTTCGCATTATTGTATACAATAGTGCGGCAGACGAGTTTTTATGGGCTATAAATAACGAACAGTAAAACTTAGAGAAAAGGTTTTTTTTTTATTTAAATCAGTTATCAATCCCATTTCTAAAAATTATTTTTTGAAAATTATATCTCCAAGATGGCCGCCGTCAGCATTTATACACTGTTGTAGGCGATCTCTGAAGCTCTCATATGATTTTCGGCACATCTCGACTTCCACGGTGATTTTCTGTTTAATTTCTTCTATGGTATGTGGGCGATGTCTGAAAACGTAGCCCCAGAGGAAAAAATCGCACATGCTTAAATCTGGGGACCGTACTGGCCAGCCTATGTCTCCTCTCAGAGGGACTAACCGCCCAGAGAACATTTGACGCAAGACAGCAAATGAAATTCTAGCTGTGTGTGCTGTAACTCCGTCTTGCTGAAACCATACATCTCCCAAATCATGTTCTTCGGCCATTTCTTCCGACCAATGCTGCAGATAAGTTTTTAACATCACAACAAAACGAGCGGACGTGACAGTGACGGTCCTGTTCTCGTTCTCAAAAAAGTAGGGGCCGATCACCCAAAATTGGGACACAGCACAGCACACTGTCACATTAGGAGCGTGGAGTGGTCTTTCATGGAGCTGCCGTGGGTTATTTGTTGCCCAGTATCGAACATTTTGTTTATTTACAGTTCCAGAAAATGGGTGTCATCGAAAAAAGTTGATATCGGAGGAATTTGTAGAAAAATTTGCTGACAGATTTTTACGGTTGCCGTAGTCAGTAGCATTTAAATCTTGGACAAGCATTAATTTATAGGGATGGAATGATAAATCTTCGTGAAGAATTCTCCTCAAAGAACGATCTGAGATTCCCAAAGCTACACCGTCTTGGTGACTGCTCAATTGACTCTCCAACCAACTGCACATTTCCGGGGGTTCTTACCGTTCTGGGTGCTCTGTGTCTAAGTCTACTTAGGGTAATTGCAGTTTCTTCCAAATTGTGGATACGTATAATTTGATAGTGTTAGGCAGAAGGAACAGATTCAGCACGTGGAATGCCGAAGTGTATACGAAATGCCCTTTGTGTAGCGATCGATCACAAAATGATTATTTTCGTAATATGCACGCACGACGAAACCACGATGTACACCTGTCCATCGACCATGATTACGAATAAAAACGGCATTTCCATACAATTCAAAATGTACCACTTATTAAGTCCGGCTCTTATCTTTTCACAGGCTAATGACCTCATTAAACTCGTCAGTAGGCTTTGCCGCACTAACCCTGTATTACACCAGCTGTCCCGCACCACGGCGTTGCCCGTAAAACATCGGAATTACCCGTGGACTTGCGCAGCTCCCCCTACGCATTGTCCGACTTTATCGGTCCTATCGCGGTTAGATTTTCTTCGCGGCATCTTACTGAAAATCAATACGAATACGCAAAACGATCGTTTGTCACTCTTTGGCTGTTAGGCACCTACACCATACGATATATACCACCGAATTTTCAAGTCTCTAGGTCCACCGGATTGGTCTGCGAGTTGTTCAGTGAGCAAGTGAATGGTATTTGGCTTCTATATCTATAGAATAATAAACAAATATTTTTTTTTTTTGATAACTGAACAACGATAGTGTCCCTAGGAACAAATACGTTAATTTCCACGTACATTAATTATCGATTTGTATATATCAGTGTTTCCCAACCTTTTTACCACCACGGACCACTTCGATAATAATTTATAGGTCGCGGACCATCTCGATTTTACGAAAACTAGGAATAACTTTTTTTTTACTTATTAATAAGAATACACAAAATGTATCGAAAAATGTTAATTTTTATTATTTTACTTTACATTTTATTACTATACTTCACTAATACATAATTATACTTTAATATAGTAAATAATTTTCTTAGTGTGATATTTATGACCGATACCTGCACACTTATAAAAGTGGAAAATGCTTATCGGTCTACAGCAGCAACAACGATATGATAACCGTATAATATTATACGGTTGCTCAATAAGTTGTAATTTTTTTCGCTATTTAAAACAAAAATAATAATAAATTTGTAATAGAAATCGAAGAGAAAATCTATGACCACCTATGACTGTCCCACGGACCACCGGTTGGGAAACACTGGTATGTATATATATATATATATACTTAATACTTTTCCTATAAGAAATCTTTAAATTTGCATTAAAGAAAAAAAAAATGATGGTCACTTATCGAGATAAAAACTAATATCTATAATTTACGTTGGAGCAAATCACACACACGTGCATAATCTTATCAAAATCGGTTGTGTAGTTTTAGAGCGCAACGCACGCAAACCAGCTGTACGTTTATTTTATATATATATATATATATATATATATATATATATATATATATATGATAAAAAAAAAATAAAAAAAAAAAAAAAAAAAAAAAACAGAAAGTTAGGCTATGCTGCGTGTTTATAAAAATTGTATTGATAAATTCAGTAATCCATTGTAGATACGCGTACGAACGCGACACTGAGTTTATACCGAGATTGAAATAACTAAACGGTTTTTTGTTTTGCCAGTCGAAATTTCAATTTCGAAAGGATTTGTTTCCTTCCGGTAACTTTACTAATTTTTTTTTTTTTTTTTGTCAACAATTGATTTTGTTTATTATTATTATTATTCTCGAGGAGGGGACTCTGCCGCGAACACTGTTCGGGTTTACAGCACCGTCACATTTACAACGTATACGTACGTTTTCGTTTTCCGCATGCGACCCGAAAACCAGGCCGTTGGATTTTTTTTTTTTTTTTTTACAAAACCGTGGTACGTTCCGATATTGCATTATCGTTTTGCCCGGGGAAATTATTAACGTCGCATAAATCGCCCGTTAAACGAGGCGGTTCGCGCGCGGGTCGGGTCGTCTCACGAATCCCCTCTGTCCGGCGGTCATCGCCCGGCGGCGAATTTTTTTTTTTTTATTCACGTGTTTTTAGTCGCGGGCCGAACGATACGCAATATTAATATGTTTTTCCGGCGGTCGACTAACCTAGTCGTACAGGTTAGGCGGGCAATCGATTTTTCACCGGGCAAGTGTCGACGTAATCAATCTTACACGGCCTAATAACACAGTATCAAAACTGACCGCAGCCTTATTAAAAAAAATTTTATCGCGTAAATTCATGTTCGTACATAACACGTTATGTATTTCGTGTTTCGATTGTAGGCGTACTATAACGAGCGATTCGTTACGTACGTGTTTGCCGAACAAATGTAACGATCGTGATTAAAAATAGTGTCGAGACGTATGCACACAGACGATTATTTTTTTTTTGTATTATCCGGATCGAAATTTTGATATCTATCTGAAGTTTTTCCAAGATAAAAACAATATAATTACGTTTCTCGTATCTTGATAAAATATACATAAAAAAAAAAAAAGAGAAGATTAAGTTATCGTTTTATCAATGTTTTACAAAGTAAGAAATAATCGTTACCTAAAACATACAACTCGTATGTTGAAAACTCGAGGTTTTACTATAGTGATTTACACAACACTCGGCATTTACAAAATTATTTTAACCGTTCGCATTTTATCTCACTGCAATAATGTTCTTGGTAATAAACAATTAAACTAATTTTATCATTTGTATTATCGAAATATTCGTTATTTTTATCTTTGTCTAGATACTTTTTATTATCTACGTCTCAACGCTGCTTACCGAGTATATTCGTATAACATAGACAGTGGCGACGTATTTAGTTTTTCTCCGTCTATAGGAACTCCCCAATTCACCGCATTTCCCTCCCCGTACCTCCTTAACATATTTATTAAACATATTTGAATATACAATTTATTATATTATCTTATATATATTTATATAAAAGATAAAACATTGATGAAAATCAAATAGTACGTAATATCTTTTTTTGCAAATTAATTATTCTTAAAATCGTATATTTTTTTCTTCTACTTTTTCCCTCAGCAAATGCACCGAATTAATTGTCACAATTTAAGGCCACCAGCAAATCAACTTCAATATTCAATATTGCCAAACTATTGAGTTTTTCAGTACCAATCAAAATCGATCGTAAATAATTTGTAATTCGTTAAAGATGCTAAAATATGTCGCCCCCAAAATGTCACCGCTCTATGCTCGGGCCTAAATACGCCTAGGATCGTGTATAGGCACATAATACTTATAGATAAAAATAGGATACACGAAAACGTCGATAGGAAATATTCTAAATAGAAACTCGAATCGACATTCGAGTTTTGAGTCGAATTTTGAGAAAAACGTGGGCGGTATTAATAAATAATTGATGACGTTTGTCAGTATCGGCCATAGAAAGAGAGAGAGTGGGAGAGAGAGCGAGAGAGGCGTACTTGCCATTCGATATTGACAAGTTTCTATTGTTTTAGACGCAGACTATACTCTGTGCACAATACGAATGGCGAATTTTCATTTCCATATTACTACGTAACGAAGTCTGGACCGTACCGAAAACAATTATAATAATTATTGAAACTTGAATATATGACATCGTGACATTTACGTAATTTATGTATACGGGCATTCCGCCTAATTTACTATGCGTGTATATAAATTTTATACAAGACGGGCGAAGATATAATAGAAATCATTATTATCGCGCTCAAGATGGCACGAGTTTGTCAGCTGCGAGATGGCCGTAAATTAAAACAAGGAGGTCAACGATCACAGCAATAATAATATCGTTGCTGCAGCGGCGGACAAAAAAAAAAAAAAAAAAAAAATCTGTTGAAATATTCGCGGTACTCGAAAAATACGGATGTTAATCCTATATTATATTGTTGACCTACTAAATATATATTTTCGAAAACGTTTGACAAAAGCAAAACGAAATGAATTAAATTACAATGTTGTTTTGGCATATGCTCGAAAGAATTTAATTTCGATTAAATTGAATTCGTTCTCATTTCTATTTTCTTTATTAGGAACAGCATCAAAAACATTATTCTGAAAAAAAAAAAGAATTAATAAAATAAACCGATAAAAACGGTAGGCTTTTTAAATCTTCTGAATTTCAATTAAAAAAAAAAAAAAACAGTAATCAAACAATTTTATATTTTATTTTTATATTTTTATACAAAAAGGTAATATCCAATATTTTTTATATGTCATTTTTTTGGCGATATTTAGCGAAGTGATAAAATATTATCGATTTAACAATAATGTCCTTATTTTCATTTTGTATTATATTAGTTTTTTTAAGCTGATGTCTGCTCTTATACCTATAGTCGGATATTTTTTAACGTACACGGGTTAATCGATTGGAAATTTTTTTAAATTTAAAAATTGGCGAAATTCCAATTATGATGTAGGTACCGCGATAAAATAAAACAAAGAACCCCAGTAAAAAATGTCTCGAAACATGTGCCCTCTCATGTGCCGTCACCTGCACCGAGAGGAGGTTTGGTCCTCAATCGTCTACGGGTTTTTTTTTTTTTTTTGTTTACGGTTTTTTTACGCATTTCCCCCTCGGCTTTACACACGAGGTCAGGGTGGATATACCGTAAACGCACATATTTTATTATATAAGATATATATAAAAAAAAAATCAAATACATTTTCAACGATCGCACGTTTTTTTATCACCAAATCCAAATGACAACTCATAATAGTAATATACATTACAGGGTGCGGCAGAGCCGACTGACGGGTGTAATGAGGACATTACCCTGTGATAAGATAATAGCAGGCCTTAAAAAGTGGTATATTTCGAGTTGTACGGTAATGCCGTTTTTATTCGTAATCACGGTCGACGGACAGGTGTACATCGTGATTTCGTCGTGCATGCGTATTACGAAAATAATCATTCTGTGATAGCTACACAAAGAGCTTTTCGTATACACTTCGCCGTTCCACGTGCCGAATCTGTTCCTCCTGCAAACACTATCAAATTGTGGATACAGCATTTGGAAGAAACTGGAAGTACCCTAAGTAGACTTGGACACGGAGCACCCAGAACGGTAAGAATCCCCGAAAATGTGCAGTTGGTTGGAGAGTCAATTGAACAGTCACAAAGACGCTGTAGCTTTGGGAATCTCAGATCGTTCTTTGAGGAGAATTCTTTACGAAGATTTATCATTCCATCCCTATAAATTAATGCTTGTCCAAGAGTTACTGACTACGGTAACCGTAAAAATCTCTGTCAGCAAATTCTTCTGCAAATTCCTCCGATATCAACTTTTTTCGATGACGCCCATTTTCATCTTACTGGAACAGTAAATAAACAAAATTTTCGATACTGAGCTACAAATAACCCACGGCAGCTCCATGAAAGACCAATCCACTCTCCTAAAGTGACAGTGTAGTGTGCTTTGTCTCATTTTAGGGTGATCGGCCATTACTTTTTTAGGACGAGAACAGGACCGTCTACAACAGTGTACCAATATGCTGACGGCCGCCATCTTGGAGATATAATTTTCAAAAATTAATTTTAAAAAATGGGATTGAATACTGATTTTAAATAAAAAAAATTCTTTTCTCTAAGTTTTACTGTTTGTTTTTTATAGCCCATCAAAACTCGCCAGTCGGCTCTGCCGCACCCTGTATAATCATCGCCGGAGTCTGCGTGAAAATTTCGAACCTGGCAATATGACGTATTAGTCTAAGGGACCGAGAATGTATAGGCGCGCATTGAAATTATTTTTATTATAAACGGAATTCCGAGTGTAATAATAACTGCCGGAGGTTTGACATTTTAATTCCCCAAAGCGGTAATCGAATACGGTTTTTATGTCTGATAGAGTAGGAAACGGTAGGTACTATCTGATGATTTATTTCGACGAGAATATTAAAAAAGTTTTCATTTATATTACCTGGTCTACAGCGTCCGACTGTTAATAACGATTAAGGTTAGTTTTTTTCCCCTTTTTTTTTTTTTTTTTTTTCTAATAATATAGTTTACAACTCTTCCGAGTTTTATGGAACAAAACAATTATTACAATAATTCTAGCTGTGGGCATATATTTTACATTGTACATAAATGGTTCGAAATTATATTTTTATTTTTTTTTTTCAATATTTTGAGTTGGTTACATTTAAAAAAAATAAATAATAATAAAATATATTATTCGTGTTTAAATACAAACAAATATCGTATTTTTTAAGAGCTCGTTATTTTATCTTAACAATAACTGTTTTTTGGTTGAACAATACAATGTTATTTTTTTTTTTTTGCGGCGCTAAGTTTTTATTATTAATTTTTAGATACCCGGTGTAATATAACGAAGGAGTTGTTAATAAATTAGTATTAATCTCTCTCCGTACAGTAAATCCGTATTTATAAATCCATTGTGATTTTTAATATTTTAATCTTGTTATTATTATTTTTCAAGTCGGTCGCGTTATAGTTTTTTTTTTTTCTTTCTTTCTTTCGTTCTTTAATTAATTCGAAAATACTATACGAATATTAAACGAGTGTAATAATTTAAAACTGAACGTTTAAGACGGTTGAATGCAGTTTATTCAAACTAGTCGGTTATTGTCGGCGTAATAATAAAGCGTTACCTATACAATTGTATAACCGCATCTGTCGCGCGTAAAACAGTGCTAAAACCTTGGTGCGATTTGATATAGCTAAAATACATTTTTTTTTTTTTTATTCCTTTTTTGTTTCAATCATGACTTTAGCATTAACGTTAACGGAAATTTAATATTTCTCGAATAATCAACGCGATCGCCGGAGCAGGTGTCAGGCATTGTCAGCGCCAACGAAACCAAATTCTATCGGTTAGACGAATAAATATTTACTTATATTATTATCAAGTGGTTAAAGTGAATATACACGGGTAGGTAGGTATACGGTACACGGTGAATAGTCGAAATGTCGTCCAATTGTAACGCGACGAATTTCGCGGAGAGGTATTCTTATGGGAGAGACAATCGAATATATATATGCGCCGCCAACGATACAGGAGATAATTGAATTTCCTACAATCGGGTTTTTTGCGTTTCCGCTATAAAACGTAATAACACACCGATAAATAATAATAATATATATATATGTATTCGGGTGTAATACACGTAATTGGGTACGGGCAGTATTTCAATTAAATGTATTTGAAATACATTTTAAAGCATTTTTTTTATTTTGAAAATACTCAACAAAACGTTGGCTCAGTAATGCCGGTTTTAGTTTTTCGATATCACTATTACGATATCAGTAATACGATTGAATTGATTAATTTAAGACACTGGGTTTACGATAAAACTCGTGACTTTTACGTAAAAAAAAAAGAAATACTACACAATCCCGAAATGAATTAGAATTCATCGATTATTTTTAACGATAAAAATACAATTATTTTTGTCTAGAAAACACCATAAAAATCGCTAGTTTTTCATGAAATTTAATATAAAAATATATAAATGTTAAGTGTATAATTTCACAAAAAATATAATATGCTAATAATTTTTATAATGTCTGGTGAATGAAAATTGTTTGTATATATTTAATCACTTTTTACTCAATATTTCGGAAATAAAAGTAACTTTTTTCAGTTTTTTAAGTAAATAACTCAGAGGCAGGCCTGAATTACAATTCTAAATAACTAATTTTTAAAGCATATAATGTAGTTATCGAAATTTATATAAATTCTTTTAAAAACTATAATTCCCTAACGAACTTAAAACTAATAAGTATTTTGTATCTTGCAGTATTTTTCATATACATATTTTGTATTTTGTATTTTTCTCTTAAATTTATCTTGTATTTTGTATTTTCAGTACTTAAATT
The DNA here is from genome assembly GCA_956483605.1 of Tuberolachnus salignus. Lineage (NCBI taxonomy): Eukaryota > Metazoa > Arthropoda > Insecta > Hemiptera > Aphididae > Tuberolachnus > Tuberolachnus salignus. The sequence continues at coordinate 32,341,052 of OY101430.1, read as the reverse complement.
TGATGTATTTCGTATTTAAAATACACGAAATGATATATTTTGCCCATCCCTGACTATTATAATCTATTAACGCGATTATAAAATTATATATATATATATATTATAGACACTGGCGTGTTCTCTAAGTTGTATAAAACAGACGGCTAACGGTTTTCTAATTTTTGTCCGATTTTTAATAATTTGAAAATTATTTTTTTACCATTTAATAACCAACTTAATGATAATCGAGGATAATAAGACATTTTCACTAATCTACTGTCAGATATCATTTAACCCATTGAGTCGTAGTGGTATGTTATTGAAACCACCTTTTTGTATTTTTTTTTTTTTTTGCCCTTTTCGTAGCTGTGGTATTGTATTGAAACCGCCATTAATCGGTACAGTTGGTCATTCTATAGCCGAAAAAAAAAAATCGCTCCAAAACTACGTTACTAATATTAAAATCCGTTATTATGTTATCAATGTTAATCAATATGAATTCAATAAAAAAAAATAAGTTTTATATTTTTTTTTTTTTTTTAAAGTTACTCTAGGGGTTAATGGGAAAGGTTTACAGCCGTATTTATAGACGTAATGTAGCTGTGTAAATTATACGTGTGACAGGAATGTTGGTACATACAGTACAGTTTGATTTAAAATATGAAAATATGTTTGAATTTATAAACAAGTTTACTTTGTATCTATCAGAGCATTAATTTTATCGAATTATTTACGAGATTAAAACATTGAAATTCGTATAGATATTTAGTTTAATTGTCAGCGGTAAAAATAATTGCAGTGAAAAGTGTCTATATTACAATTATGTTTAGAACAATGTCAAGTTAACATGTTCGGTAAACAATGTTCATAAATGCGTACCAGATGTACTTTTTAAAATCGAATACCCCTACCTCGATGCGTTTAGATGTTTTCGAAGTGAATTTCATAGAGTTTTCAGACGCCTTAAAATAACGGATAATCACTGCGGTTGGTCGGACAATAGATACTTTTTTTTTTTTTTTTATAGCGTTCGAGTACATAAAAAAAATTTAAAAAAACACCAGCATTTTCACGGTACGATAATTTGTAATTTGTGTTCGTAACACATTTTATATTACGATTGTAATACGCAAGGAGTACCCGTCGTGTTTGCAGTCCCGTATTGATTTATAAATATTAACTGCGTTGAGTGAGGGGAGGGGGGGTGGGTTTGTGAAAATTTAATACACCTATTCGCGGGTACCGGGTTAGGTATTATTATATTATATTGTCATCGTGGGTAGGCGTTTTGAATTCGATTTCGGAAACGTTAATATTATTATTATTATTATTATTTTGACGGTACGGGGATACACGTATTCCATATCGAATTCGCTCGGTACGTTTTGCGCGCGGTATGTCGTACAACGTACGAATAATATCGTTTCGGTCGTAAAGTTTACAAGGCAAATAAACCGCCGGCTACTGTTTGCCATTGGAATGCGATTAAACGCGTATGTACGTTGTACGCGTATTGGCCGACGGCGGGCGCGCGCGCGGGTCGAGGCGAAAGCGATGCAAACGGTAACGCCGTGTCCAACGGGAACAGGAACGGCGAACGCGAATTCGCGGCTAAACCATATTCGGATATTTTTTACATGCAGTGTATTTTGAAGCGAGTTGTGCAAAGGTTGTGCGGTATATTTTACACGTGTTCTACTCTTTGAAAAACAAAAACGACTAATAATGTCTTTTAGTTTACAAAAACAATTGTTTAATATCGGAAAGTGCTGAAGTGAAATATTCAATATATATAAAAAGTATTTAAAAAAAATTGTTCTGGAAACAGCTTCCCATTCTTTCTCATATACCAATCTGTCCCTATACTTTGTATTAAATTTATTCCAAAGAACATTCCTTTTTTGTACCTCACATATAATGAGCTCCATATTGACCATACAACAATATCATAAATTGAAATACGAGGTGCGACAATAAAATAACGAGACTTTTTGAATAAAAGTTGTTTATTTTAAAAATGTTATTATTGAATGATTATCACCTTCAAAGTACCTTCCCTCAGCATCAATACAGTGTTGCATACGTCGCTGCCATTCTTGAAAACAGTGTTGCCAATTGCTTTCATTCAGCCCTTTTAGAAGTTCTGCCGTTTTCATTTTTACGTCATCAACTGTTTGAAAATGGGAAAATGAAATAAGAAGGAAATAAGAAGAAGTCACAAGGAGCAAGGTCTGGCGAGTACGGGGGATGTTGAAGTACAGAAATTGTTTTTTTCAGTTAAAAAACGTCGAATTGAAAATGCACTGTGAGCTGGAGCATTGTCTTGGTGAAGAACCCAGCCATTTTTCCATAGATCTGGTCGCTTCTTTCTGACACGTTCTCTTAATTTAATTAATACCTCTCTATAATAATATTGATTAATTAATTTTGTCGATTTTTTCAACGTTTTCGTTTGTTGAAGACGTGGTAGGACGTCCAGAACGATCATCGTCTTCGACGTCCTCCCTTCCACTATAAAACCGTTTGTGCCATTCAAAAACACGAGCTCTTGATAAACATTCTTCACCATAAACTTCACATAACATACGAAACGATTCCGCGGCAGTTTTTTTTTAATTTAACAAGAAATTTAATTTTAACACATGTTGTTCGATTTTTATATTAGTCGAACTCGCACTAATAACAAGGCTACTATCGTATAAGAAAATGAATCGATGCCATCAGTGTTCATAGTACTTTTAGATAAGTGTTTTCTAATCATATTTCAATAATCGTTTTATAGATAACGTTAATAGTTTAGGTTATATTCAAAAAGTCTCGTTATTTTATTGTCACACCTCGTACTTTGTATTAAATTTATGCCAAAGAACATTCCTTTTTTGTACCTCACATATAACGAGCTCCATATTGACCATACAACAATATCATAAATTGAAAAATTAAATTAATAAATGAAATATTTTAACGTCTGTTCGCTGGAACGCGCGACCAAAAACAAAACGATTTGATTTTCAAACCGTGCGGCCCGCGTTTATCGCGCACGGTGGACAATCTAATCTATTTTTATATGTTTGATAATATTGTTCACCGCGTCGCCCGTTACCGCGTTCACGTTGGACACAGCGTAATATCGTGTAACTCCGGCGGCGCGTACGTCGACCCGCAAAGTCAAAGAAATCATTTCGAAGTTCAAGTACGGTACGCCACCGCTACAAAACGGTACGGGGGAACATTTGTTTAAACCGTACCGGGCGTCGTTCGCGTAATTCGTATGCGGTGATAGCCGTGACCGGCCAGGACCTAGGTGGCGGTACATTTGACCAAATCAAGAAACAAATTACAAGTATGCGAAAGTGGGATATTTAAGACTGATGTGCGACGTCTATTGTGCCGGACACTATTGTCGTTAGCAAGAAACCACCAACCTCAGGGCAGTCATTAGTTATATTAGTATTTTTTGTGTTATTATATACTGTAGTTATAAATTGTAACATTAAAATATTATATTATATTTTTTCTTTAATTAAATAGTAATAACTTTTTTTAGATTTTTTTAGAGGAGGTATGAGATTTAGGGGGCGTTGAGTAAAAAACGGTTGGGAAACACTGGGCTAGGTTATGCGAATAAAAAAAAAAATAAAAATAACGACGGGGATTAACCGAAAACGCGGTGAATTTCGTCTAACAATTTCGTACAATACGGAAATCGTATTTTGACGCGATTAAATTAAAATATTACTACGCAACTGCCGTGGACTTTTAACGCGTCGTTATTAGATAATGGCCCCGGCCGTCTCGCGGCGTTATCGTTACGCGTTTCATCGTCCGCTTTTCGGATAATCGAAATCGCTCGTGTTAATAATATTAATCGCCGAATATTCCTGTCGCGTACGATTTTATTGACAGTTTTATATCGCATTATTATCGTCCGTTACACTATTATTATTATTATTATTATTATCTGTAAAAAAAAAAAAAAAAAAAAACTATAGCCAAATGATTTGAAACGGCAATCGTGCGCATAAATAGTCTACAAAATATATTTTACAAAACATTATGGCGAAAGAAATCCGTAAAAATCGGTTTTATTGCCTATTTGTCTGCGTTTTTTTTTTTTTTGTTTGTTAACCTAAAAACGTATACTATATACCATAGCACAGACGTATAAAACAACTAGCCGGCGGTCATTTGTCACAATAGACAATTTCCGTCGATTAACCTGTGAATTATGCGGTTTTATGAAAAATATCATAGAAATCGATCACAAATTTTTTCGTCGCGTAATTCACGTCATCACGAAAAATCAAGTACAAATTTATACGGGCCCCTTGTTAGTATACGCCGGCCAAACTCCGCGCCTTCTTAATTATTCGTACAGAATTTCATCGTACGGACCGGTATTTTACATACCAATTGAAAATAAATTTTAAAAATAATAATTTGTTCGATTATCCTAGCAACCTAACCTAACCGTTTTAATATTTGTTTTTTTGTTTTTCAGAGAATCGATCGATCCGCTACGGCAAAGGTACGTAGACAAACAAAAAAAAAACATAACGCTGTCTAACTTTTTAAGTTATATTAAAAAAAAAATATAGGTATACATTTTTTTCGACGATAATAGTAGACAGTAACAATAATTATAGGTACCTAGTCGGTTTTTTTTTTTAAATTTTTATTCAACGACAGGTGGTTGATCAGTATATTTGAATTGGTTGATAATAATATTATAATATACTTAAAATATTTCATGAAAAAAAAAAAAAAATGTAGGTAATATAATACAATTTTGTTCTCACATAAACCAAAGCGTTATTTTTTCTGTTCAAACTAACCCGCTCTAAATTCGGTTATAAATTTCGAAATTGATTTTTTTTTAAATTTATTTTTGGTTTGAAACGTCAGACGTTTACACGAAATACGTACGAAGTCTGACGAATAGTTAAATAAGTAATTTAAAAATAAAATCAAAAACGGAGAACATAAATTAATTATACCCGCTGCGGTTTTAAGACATCAAGAGACAATATAACGCGGCAGATATAATAATACATTTTAAAATTGTTTTTACCAAATACGAATTTTTAAGTTTAAAAACACAATATAAAATGTTTTCATCGTATTGATTTCAAAAAAAAAAAAAAATATTACACGCGTGATGATTTCCTTTATCGTTCACTATGGTTAATTTTGTACATCGTTCCACCCCATTGTTGTACAGTGATTTTTATGCATATTCTTCTATAATTCGCATAGAATAATTTCCATTAAAAATGGCGACATTTTCTAATGTATAGATTCCGTGGTTAATTTTTAATTATTTTTTTTTTTTTTTTTGCATATGTTTGCGAGTTAAAATGACTATAAATTGCATATTTCAATATAATCGCAAGTTGCATTTTTTGTAATAGAATTTTATTAAATTAAAATTTATTAAAATTTTATCAAATTAATAAATCAATTTAGTTTTTTTTTTTTTGAGAATTTACACGAGGCTACTAGGCGCAACGTCGTTTTACTTGATCGCTCAGTTCATGTGCTATACAATCATTAAATATATAAACGTAAAAGTTATTTTTAGCATTAATATCCGAAAAAAAATGAACTCGCAGTAATTCCATCCAATTTTCAACGCATCACAGAAACTATCGTACAATTAAAAAAAAAAAAAAAAAAAAAACTCGAACACTTATCTCAGAGAATGTCTTGCGTTAATTCAAAATGTTAGAAATAAATTAAGATAAAAATGGGGATAGCCATGGGATTTGATAAACTCAAACCACCGCGAGTATTGTCACAATATCCTGGGTATTCTCAAATTAAAACAATTTGTGGGATATTAAGCGTAGAAATATGAAACGGTAACGAAGGTATATGAAGGGTTTCTGAAGACATTTCTTATTTTAAATATGCGCAAGTAGACGTATAAATAAATTGTCCTAAATGTAAATCCGTGCTACGTGACAACCGCAGATTGTTTCCAATTTGATAATAAATCTAAAATCGAATTTTGTAATTTCGCGTTAATAAACGTTCCGGAATTATGACTACGGTTTCTTGTTGTCAATTTTGCGTTTATATAATTAAATTAAACCAGTGGTCTTCAACCTTTTTGTACTCGCGACCCACTTTTTTAGGCCTACATTTTTCGCGACCCACGTAAGCTTTGTAAAAAAGCTAAAATTGCTTAATGCTTTGCAGTACCAATATTAAAGCTGAATGAATAAATATTACATTTTAATAGGTAGAATATTTAATTATTATTAATTGAAAACGTATAGAATTCATATGAAAAAAAAAATTTTAACGTGAAGGTTAGGTCATTAAGTGTTTTCACATAATAAATTCCACCTTGGCTCGATTTGACTAAGCGCGATCCGTAAATCATCTTCAGTTTCAAGTCTATTTCTTTTTGACGTTTTCAAATTTCTCATAGTATAAAACGTCTATTCGCATAAACAAGTCGTTGGGAATATTAATAAAATTGCGATGGCTTTAGTTGCTAATTCTGCGTAATTTCCCGTGTATAAGTGTGCCCAAAATATTTCTAATGATGTTTTAAAAAACATTTGTTTCAATTTGTTAACACACGATAGTCCAATTAATTGATTTTCAATGTCAGTAGACATATTTCCTGTCATTATGTCTACTGCGAATGGTGGTTGTTCAATCCACTCATAATTTACTCGAATATCCTCAGGAAAATATTGGTTAAATAATTTTTCTAAGTTTGTCAAATGTTCCGTTTACTAATTCAGAAATGTCTTCAAACTTGATTGAACAATCTTCTACTAAAAACTCAATAACGTTGGTGAAATCATCAATATTTCCAGAATATGCTCGAGCTTCTATTATACGAAGTTTTCCCTTAAACGATTCAATTTTTTTAGTATGATGAAATATGTTAAAAAAATTACCCTGCATAGATAGATTTAACTCGTTGAGTAAATTGAAAATATCAGCTAAGTATGCCAAAGTAATAAATCCATTTCGAATCTTCAAATAGATCGTTGTAAATTGAATAGTTACTATTTAAGAATAAAATTATTTCGTGTCGCGATTCGTAAACTCTTTGAAGACACTCACCTCTTGATAACCAAGACCGTACTTCAGTGTGTAACAATAGAGATTCATGAAATGAACCAATTTCTGAACAGAGTGTTTTAAATAAACGTCAATTTAAAGCATTTGATTTTATATAATTTACAATTTTAACAATTTGTACTAAAACGTTAGTCAATTTTTTTTTTTTGATGCAAGTGCTTCTCGATGCACTTTATACTTGGAACAATGTCTTTTACTAATTTTATTAGTCTGACGTATTATTTGCCCAATCAGTTGTTATAGGAATACAATTTTTATTTTAAACAGAAGACTTATCGCGACCCACCGGTTGAACACCGCTGAATTAAACTATAGGAGTAATAGTTTTTTGTTGTTTTTTTTTTTTTTTTTACAAATTCGTCAGCGGGGTTTTGAGATGTTTAGTTTTTTTTTGCTAGCCGACGGCAAACAATTAATCGTTTGAATATATTTTGATTTGCACGTGCGCATTCAAGAATATCCGTCGCGTAAAAACCCGGCGGGCCCCGGTTATTGCGTTCCGGAATTCATATTTCAAACGAGCCCCTCCTACACGTTACCCGTACCCCGGAGTGCGTGCGTGTACATCCGATAATATTCCGGGACGTTGAGATTTTATTTTAAGTATATTTATACGGATATGCATACGTGCAAGTATAATATTATAGGATGTACGGAAACTCCATTACTGCCACTTCGCCGCCGGAGACGCGCCAAAGAAAATCTCCCCGAACACCGTGGGGCGCACCGCAGCCGCCGCGGCCGCCGTATCGCCATAATTTATCGGCACCGGAATTCTAAGGAGTTACTCCGAGTACGTTTCGTCTTACATTTATATATCGCCATCCACGCTGAAAATACGTCTGTCAGTGTATCATTCACGGTTGGTACATATTATAATCATTTTTTTTTGACGCAAAAAAAAAAAAAAACCATCATTTTTCACGTCTCGTACGGTTAGGCGTGTATATCTTCTTCTTCGTTTTCTTCTTCTTCTTCTTCATCTTCTAATTGCAAGTCATTCGGACTAATCAACAACCAAAAACAATGTGTATAAGTTCCATCGAATTCGCGCCGAGTACTTCTTCTTTAGAAGAGCGAAATTGTGAGTTTATCACATTTTTTTTTTTTTTTTTTTTTAAAGGGATCCTCAACAAATACGCAGCGCGCAGATTTCGACCGATTATTATTGTTGGCCGTGCGGTCCAAACGGTGTAGCCAAGTACAGTAAAGTCCTGCAAACGGATTCGTTGAATTCAGCGCGCAAAGCGGCGTACGGTGAGACCGGCCGGACTAGTTTTTTTTTTTCTGAATTTCAGTCATTAATTTCCGAAAATTCGATTTGGATATTTAGAAATATGTATAGATTTAACGTTTACATTGTTTCGGACCTATCGTTATCCCTTTACAACATCGATCCGACGGAACGGCGGACGAAAAGTCGGCCTGTGTGGACAAAGAAAGCTAATAAGGGAATCCCCCCGTTCGGTATCGCATCCTCTTAAGAGGGCGCCCTACCCGCACGCAATTCGCCCGTAAAAATGCGTTTGGTCGCGTTTGCCGTTCTAAAATCGAAAATAATTCAATACCGTTATTCAAACTGGAATTACTAACTTTGCATTGGTGTCGTCGGACGACTAAAACCAATACGTGCATGTATTTTATTCGTGGTGAAAATTTGATTCTTTAATTGGGTCCTTTATAGGCGGTCGAGTAGTAGTTTCGGGGCCGCGTCAAACGGTTTCTCGGTAAACGTTTTTTTTTTGATTATTTCACGTTTTACCGACACAATAACTACGGGAAATAACGACACACGAGTACCGTGTGTATTTTTTTTTTTTTTGATCTTTAACGGGACACGCGGTTATAACAAAAAAAAAAACCTTTACCTATACCCCGACGTATAATAATAATAATAATAATAATGATAATAATAATAATAATAATATAATTCGTTGGTTTTCATCGGTAATCCTTTCGGCCATAAAACAACGCACTGCGGCAGGTGTACCGCAGCGGATTTATACGCGGTCAAAAAATTATTTTCAATTTATATAGTTTAGTTACGCGGACACGGCGCGGCGACGATCCCTCTTCGCTACAACCACTGCACTATTACACCCCGTTGATGGTTTCAAATTAATATTAATATATATATATATATATATATATATATATATATTTGTTAACGCAAAGTGCAAATAATAAATATAGATTTAAGGATTTAAGCTGAATTATACTGTACCGCCGCCGGCGGCCTGCTTTATAATACGGGGGTAGTTTTTTTTTTTTTTTTTTGATCGCCAACCGGCGATTATAGCGTTATTATCTACGGGGATCTTTTCAGTAAACTCGATTTTGATATATTATAACCGTTTAATGTAATTTTATTTACAATATTCTCTACATTTTACCATTATATTATCCCGTGTATCGATTCCCATAATACTACATTACAATCCACCATTTTCAAACTGAGATCCGATGAGCGAATTAAATTATTATTATTTTTTTTTTTTTTTCCTAAAACGTTTCGTATTATGCCATACGTCGATTTGTAAATCGCGTTGGGACGCAGACAAGTCGAATTATAACAGATAATGATAACAAATACTACTAAGTTATCTCAGATAAGACAATGGACCTGTGGAATTTATCTAGACGAACAAAAAAACAATTCGTTTACTGCTGAGAACGCAATGTATAACTAAAAGTATAACAATTACTGTTGGGCATTTAATATATTTCCTACTACGAGTAAAACATTTAGTTTTCAATTTTTTTTTTTTTTTATTTTACACGTCTATTTTATATTTTATATAGACTAAAAAGATAGATTTTTATTTATCTTGGACAAACTTCAGTTAGATATCGAAATTTCCATCCAGATAAGATACAAGATAAAACCGATATTGTCTAGATAGATTTATCGCGATAAGTCTCGATATTGTGTTATATAGTTTTTATTTTAAACGGCCGAGAACGATTTTTAGTTCCACGCGGTATAACACGGTTATTATTACAATTAAATATTATAATTTTACCGGGATATTGTAACAACAATGCTGGTTTGCTTTCGTATACCTTACACGCGGAATGTGTCTCGCACACATTTATAAAACATAATACAATACGCGATTTCAGGAAGGAAATAATAATAATAATATTATACACCAGACCATATCCTTTAATATATTTGTAATAACAGTAATAATAGTAATTGTTATTATTATTATCAAACACTCCGGTGCTATTGTACTGCGACTACAGTCTCCATTGCCAATTTGCTATATTCGCACCACGGGAGTAAAATAATAATTATTGTATTCTAATTGCGCGTGTTTAATAGAACTACTAGAGCCCGGATTTATAATAATATTCCGTTTAAATAACTATAGGCCCCTTGAATATGATATCGATAATATGCACTCAAATACCCGAATATAACACTACAGATATACATTTTTATTTTTTTTATTTATTAGAAAAATTTACAATGTGTATTATCAAAAACACAATAAGCAAATATGGTAAAATGTAAAATCAATAACGAAGACAATCAGAAAAACATGATAAGGGAGACGATCCAGTGATAGAACCCTTTAGGTTTAAATTAAACGTAATTTATAGATTTTTATTTATTTTTTTTTTTATTATTTATTACAAAAGATCCCACCGACGCCAGCGCCTTTCAAGGCGACGAGAAGGGTTTTCAGGTAGTGCAAGTGATGATAGGTGGGTTATAAGAGGATTTTGATGTTGGTGTAATTTTTTTGCGAAATTTAATTTAATACTGTTTGGTATGTTGCTCAACAGTTTGGATTTTTATGTCCTTGCGGAGTGCATTATTTGTGACATACCATTGCAATATACATTTAAATAATTTGTTTTTTTATTTTTTTTTGTTTTTAATATTCTCTTAAGTTAGCTATTATATATCCTATTATAATTTATTCGTCTCGTCAGACTATAAATATTAAATGCGTGTGTTTAACTGCGTAAGTTTAAGATTTGGATAACATACAATTCTACTAGCAGTGGCGTAGCCATGGGGGCGGGAGGCAGTGGGCCAATTCCCCTCTTATTGGCCGTATCAACGTGTTTACATATTTTTATAGTTGATTTTATGCGTTTGAAAAATTTGCTACGGGTAAGTCCTCTTAATTCTTATCGGTTTGTTTGATAGAAAGTTTTTTTTTTTTTTAATTTTTCCTTCAAAATCCGCCTGACGCCACATGTCATTAATAGTTTTTTTAAATTTGTTTGTTTTCCACTCCCAATTTCAAATTTCTGGCTACGCCATTGCCTTATAAATGCAAAATTTTGGCTGTGTTTAGTGTATAGCACCACCCGGCCACGTAACGACTGAACGTATCTTCACGAAAGACGATTTGGTACCTTTATAGTAACTAATGGTCCTGGTATAGGAAATTGACTGTTGTTTATTTTAGAATTTTCAACTTCAAAAGAGTAGTTCACACGAGGTTATTGGTATTTTTGGCACGAAAATCGAATTATTTTTGTTGATTTATGTGTTACCCGAACGCAACGGGTAAAATTAACAACAAAAAATCCATCTCTTCCATAACGACAACGTACAGTTTATTATAATTTAAAAAAGAAATTAATAATAAAGGTTATTATGTATTTACTGTATTTTTCTGCCGATTAAAAATATTCGTAAGCGCCAAGTGTTAATAAAAATTGAATTATTACTTAAATAGTTCTGAGCTATTAAAGTAATTAACTGTTAAAAAATAAAAAATAAAAAAATTATACTGACGTCAAAATATTTAATAGAGAATTGTATATATACGTAAACTAATACCCGAGTATAAGATGTCATGATTTCAGTAATTTCTAATTTAGGTATTTTGCAACCGAAATATTCATTATAGTATTTTACTTTTAAGTATAATATCCAGGAGTGCCGGATGAGAGTGCCTGGGCGGCTTCTCCATCATGTCTTCTGGCAGCAACATAATTGTTATCATTTAAGCTTATTATACAAAAATTGTGTAAAGATTGTTTAATCTAAATAAAGTAAAGAAAAAATAATAATTTTCTTCAAATCGACTTAAAATTTGTCAGAAGCAGATTATTTTATTCGGATGGAACCAACCGAAAATTACATAAAATCTAAAAACCTTAAATTTTAATTAAAAATTTACATTATCGATAATTATATTTTAAAAATCGACAGGTAATTGCTTTTTTGGTATTTTTTTTTTTTGCCCCGCCCTATAATAATACCAAGTAAAAATAATATTTGAATTGGACACTGTGTATTAGCATAAATTGAATTTTACCATTTACGTTAAAATATTCATTGAAAAAAAATCGATACGATACTATTTTAATATAGCTGGAAAAAAAACGTTAATATAAAATACAAATTAATCGCTCGGTTTCGTTATTATTTAACTTCCAAATGCCGTAACAATGATAATATACGTATATAATTTTAATACGTTATACTTGATCGTTTTATGGGGCGTCGCGTGGTCAGACATAACAACAATGGATGCGACGACGGCCATACCGGTCCTTAAGACAGGCCCTTAGAGTTAGAAGTCTCAAGAAGTCGAGTGTCCTGCGGTGTATATATATATATATAATATTACGGTGTACAGTGATCCGATAACTTGAACAATTGATCGGCAACTTTATCTATGGAAAACGTTAGCAACACTAGCCAATTTAACAGGGGTATTTTCCCATTCTGGCCAGTATCTCGGGGACCGCGAGCACCGGTCCTTCAACCGTAAGGACCGAAATTATCTGGCAACAGGCGGTATAGGAGCGGTCAAACAATAGCCGCACGATTTCTGCACCGGCGCCGGCGTTGTCCGCAGTAGGTGTACCTAGGCCGGATCGAGCCTATTAAATTGCTCGATTCAACTGAATTCGTTTAACATTATGTTTTAATATAGACAATAATGTACGGCCGTGTCTCGCGGTTTTAGGCAATAAATCTCTTTTACGATAGAACGTATTCTAAATCGGAATTTTCGAAAATTATTTTTATGTATTTTTGTCGATAAACTCGAAACTCAAAAAAACAAAACTACGCGGAACAGCCAATTTACATTGTAGTCCGGGATTTCTGTGATATTTTAAATGCAATTCTATAACAATTATAGTAATAATATCGAAAAGGATTAATTGGGTTTGGACAAGTTTATATTAATTCGGCTCTACGAATTTTTTTAATTTTTTTTTTTCCACTAGGTATTCGATTTTATAAACTCGTATTGTGCTCCGGCCAGGACAAGGGCAGAACGTTTTACTTTTATATGTCAAAGGCTATAATACACCAATTACTATTACAATCGTACGGCTATAAAATGTCATTGTGTATCGGAATAAAACAGATATTGCCTACAATAAAATTATACAAATAAAATGTGATAGTCGTCGGACGGGATTTCTTTGGCTATTACGTAAAGCTATTTTATTGATTACAATTGGACAGCCGTATAAACGAACGCTCTTGTGTGTGCAACCAGTTTCTAATATATATATTATAACAGTGCAATCGTATATTTATTTGATAATACGAAATATGTTTATTAACGTTATTGATTTAATATGTTTTTTTTTTTTTTTTTTTAAATTTACCAGTAAAAAATGCGTTTTCTGATTACTGTATAAAAACGACATTCGGAATGGAAATGACCGAGAAACCGTGCGAACGGGCATTACTATCTGGCGTCGTTATCGGCACTTGTTTGGACCCGAACAGTTCGGCTTAGTAATCGTTCGGAAAATCCGGGTACTTTTTATACGGCAGCGGGCATTTCGAAAATGGCGTTTGTCGTCGAAAAGTGGGTCAGGATCGGCGACCCCGTAAAATACGATATTCGAAGGCCGCGATATTATTACGTCGTCGTCGTCGGTGATGATGACGACGACGACGAAGAGGAGGAGGACGACCGCAATATCGGAGAGTCCGGGGACGGTGATGGACAGTGGAGGGCGGGATGCGGTTTGGGTGATGGTGCGCGAAGGGACATAAAAAAAAAAAAAAAAAAAAAAAGCGCCGCGAACCGAGTGCGGCGGGACCGGCGGAGGGAGTCCTTTGTTTTCTGGTCTTTAGCTGCGGTTAATCGACACCCATTACCCAATACGGAACGCCGCTTATTGTGCGCGTACGCGAACTATGGGGACTCTTACACAATGCTCCGGCGCGCACTGCGGTAATGTAACAGTACTAAAAAACAGGCCCCCGGTGCAATTTGTTCGGTCGCACGCGACCCGTTTAGTTCGAATTTACCGCCGAGGAGGAGGAGGAGGTACGCCCGCCGCGCGCCCCCCGCCCGGGACCGCGGACTGCGGATATTATCGCGGGCACTTATGGCGGGGACCTCTGAGTCCGCGAGCCAGTAGTAATCCCGTCGCCGCGGTACGCTCCGCAATAATAATATCACTGGGGATTTTTATTACTATTATTATTTTTTCCCTCTCTCACTCCGGGCCCGCTCTCCAGAAACGCAATATGTAAATTGGCGTTATTATTAAAACGCCGCCGGATAAATCGTTTTCGGACGACTCGAGTATTGCGCGCGTGAACCTGACACGGTTATCCGGTGGAACCCGCGACAATTTATTATACGATTCAAACGATACGGATATCATCTATCTGCCGTCTAAAAATATACTCGTTTTTCCGTATCTTTCGAACATTGACCAATCGGTTTGTGCGCGTAAAACGTAAAACGCGAAATTTGTTCAAATAGTCATTTTTTTTTTTGTTTTTCTCTCCGAATATCTCTAAACCCGGGACGCCAGCGATCGAACGTAAATATTATGGATTTTTTTTTTTTTTTTTTCCAGATAATCCAAGTGCTCCGATATAGTCGCGCGTAACATTACACGCGAAAAGTATTTTCTAAACTCGAGTGGTATACATTTGTGAAAATCTCCCGTGTAACGGCCTGACTAATTATTTAAAAAAAAAAAAAATAAATAAAAATATATATATATACATGATAATAATCGTTGCGAACAATGTACGATTCTAGACCGTTGTAGGTGTACACATTGTATGGAATTTACGAGAATTTATAAATTTAAAATAATCGTGAATTTAAATTCTCGGCTACGAATAAAATAAATCGCTCGAAATATTATAACCGGAGATTACAGTACGCGGGATACAATATCGGCTTTTATATTCTCTAAAATTCTCTTCCCGGTATCATCGAATACTAATATTAACTACAAACGGTTAAAGAATATTATTATTCGTAGGTATTATCGTTGGTAAAACGCGTAAAACGTTGATCGACGAGTGTTTATGAGTACGACGGAATGTTTTTACTATTTGTAGACGTCGGTTGGTATAAACGTAATTATTTCCAGTTAAAAAACACCGTAAATATAAAACAAAAATATTATATATATTTTTTTTTTTTTTTTTTTTGGAAAATAAACAGAAACTTGTACTGAGATTTTGTTCGCGACGAAATCCAATTGAAACGCAATGATCGGTTACTCCGGTTAGAACGGCTAATAATCTAATAGAGCCGGAAATATTTGTATTTTATTTGAAATGTTCCGGTTCTGGTTCCGGTTTCACGAGTTGAGAACTACAGGTTCCGATAAAGATTACAGTTCTCGAATTTTCTCATCGGGAACCGGTTCCAGTCCTACCCGAACCTACACGCCTAACCAACGCGGTGTTTTCCGTCCGGCGATTAATATCATTTAATATACAGGGTGCGGCAGAGCCGGCTGACGAGTTTTGATGGGCTATAAATAACGAACAGTAAAACTTAGAGAAGTTGTTTTTTTTTTTATTTAAATCAGTATTCAATCTCATTTTTAAAAATTATATCTCCAAGATGGCGGTCGTCAGCATTGATACACTGTTGTAGACGATCTCTGAAGCTCTCGTATGATTTTCGGCACATTTCGACTGGTATGGCCTCGACTTCCGCGTGGAGCTGCCGTGGGTTATTTGTAGCCCAGTATCGAAAATTTTGTTTATTTACAGTTCCGGAAAGATGAAAATGGACCTCATGGCTACAGAAAAAAGTTGATATCGGAGGAATTTGCAAAAGAATTTGCTGACAGAGATTTTTACGGTTGCCGCAATCAGTAGCATTTAACTCTTGGACAAACATTAATTTATCGGGACGGAATGATAAATCACCGTGAAGAATTCTCCTCAAAGAACGGTCTGAGATTTCCAAAGACGCTACAGCGTCTTGGTGACTGCTCAATTGACTCTCCAACCACCTGCACATTTTCGGGAATTCTTACCGTTCTGGGTGCTCCGTGTCCAAGTCTACTTAGGGTACCTGCAGTTTCTTCCAAATTGTGGATACGCACAATTCGATAGTGTTAGCAGAAGGAACAGATTCAGCACGTGGAACGCCCGAAGTGTATAGGAAAAGCGCTTTGTGTTAGCGATCACAGAACGATTATTTTCGTAATACGCACGGACGACGAATTCACGACGTACGCCTGTCCAGATTACGAATAAAAACGGCATTACCGTTTACAATTCAAAATATACCGCGTCTTAAGGACTGCTCTTATCATCGTATCACACGGTAATGACCTCGTTGAACCCGTCGGCCGTCGGTTCTGCCGCACCCTGTACGTTGAGCATTCCGTACCGATATCTATAAAATAATATTATTACGCGCACGCTGTACCTATAACCGTATAATATACAGCGTGCCGTGTGTTATAATAATAATAATAATATATATTCGGTATTACAATACGGGCGTATCGCGATTTAGAACAGGAAATTATCTTCAGGAGGACGTGTCCGCGTGCGCGCCGACCGTAGTGGCGGGCAACCGGAGGAACAGCAGGAGGAGGAGGACAAATTAAAAGTGTCACTAATGTCGCAGTAAAATATTATTAATCATTCCGCGACGACCGTGTGAGAAATACGTATACGTTTTTGCTCTGCTCGCGTGAGAAACGACGTGAGGAACCGCAATGGTCGGGGGGGGGTGGGGGCGGCCTGCTGCACGGGACAAATCAAATACAAATTAACTAAAACAGAAACAAACCGACGACCGTTTGGCAGGACGACGCGATAAAATAATATATATATATTTATCATAAAAACCCACTGCACTCCCCCCGGTATTATAGTGCCCGGTGCGGATTAACGAAAAATATCGTCAGTGATATTTATTATTAAACAACAAAAAAAAAAAAAAAAAAAAAAAAAAAAATATAAATAAAAACCGAACGCGTATATTTATTTGTATATTTTGATAATTTAACGGCGAACAATTATTTATTCACCGTCAACAAACTATGGCAAATCGAATATTTGCATATTTGCCGAGATTCGTATAAACAGATAATGGCCCGGCGTTATCCGAAGATTTCAATTGTTGGCGTTATTTTAAATTTTTTAGCGTTAACAGCAATGTGTTTTTATTACTACTTTTTCTTTTTTTTTTCTATCGGATTCTCCTTGAAAATAGAGACATTTACAATATATTGTTTCTGGTATCGAAAAAAAATTATTTATTCGTTTATATTTCCGGTTAGGTTCCCTTTGGCATTATAATCGTTTTGTAGGCGGTTTGAAGTGATAAACGTCGGGTTGATTTTTAATAGAAATTTAAGCGTGTTGTTGCTCGAGGCGTGTGTTTTTTTTCAGATTTAAAATATCAAACATCTCTACAGTCGCTTCCTTGCCCACAAATGGAAATCGACGAATAACATTTTGTATACCGTCAGTGGCAAAGGTATATATGACTTTTGTAGGTTTTAACAACCAACTCCTCCTGGCCATTCTAGTTGTTTAGAAGTACTGTAATATTGTAGCGTTCGATTTATTATTTATCGATTCATAATGGAATTACTATAGTGTTCAAAATAGGCGGGGAGATAATCCAGGTTATGATTTGTGATTAAAATAATGATTCGTATTATTTCCCGTTGTTAAAAAAAATGTCAACATTTTCAATTTTAACTTATCGAAAATATTTTTAACCGAAACTTCTCTCAGACTTGTATTTCGTTTGCAATGATTTATTGTTGCGTACAAAGAGAAATTAAATAAAATAATACCTTTCCGATTTCCCACCTACAACAGTTGTTTACCCACGGTGCGAAGTATGTCGGCTTTTTCGCCACCCCCCCCCCCCCAAACGCTTATTTTTTACCGGTTATAATTAAATAATCGTTAAACCGTTTGAATATAAGTAATTTGGTTTGGTTTTTAATGTTTTTAATAGTAATTTACCTTTGTTTTATTTTATTTTTTTTTTTTAATTTCGAGCGTAACGGGAAATGTATTTTTTTTTTTTTTTTTTTTTTTTTTTTTAATTAGCTAGTACTTAAATGTACAATAATGGAAATTAATTTTCATCACTTTATTCATTAAGTTCATGAACGAAATGCGTACATTTTGATAATGATATTTCGTTGATCATCAGGTGCCGTCGAAATAATTATAATATGTATTATTATTATTATTATTATTCTGTCAGCGCGATATTTAGCGAGAATTTATGATTACGTTTATATAAGCACAGAAAATCACTTGAGAAAATAGTAATTGTTATTTTTAATCGTACACCTGTACACTTGAGTTTATATTCGGTAATTATATTGATGTTGAGATTACAATTCAAAGTGCATTTTTTTTTTTGGGCGGGGGCTGGATGGCCGCTAAATATACGTAATTATAGGTATTTCGAAATTTTATATTATTTTGAATTTTCGCTGTTGTTTCCGATTTGTCGACGACGCGATACCATGCGCTTACGTCATTTTCATAATTAAATCGAACGTACGATTTTTCGCGAGTCCCTAGGAATTTTTTTTGTATAATATTAATTTTCTACCCCGAACCCCGGGCCGTCTCCGGGGACGTTCCCGCGTTTGCTGTGTTGGTCAAAGTAAAACCGTTAGCCATAGCAATTTGTAATACACTAACGACAAAATAAATAAAAAAAAAAAAAAAAGTACGCTCCTACTTCGTTTTACTAATTGTATTATGTGTTCGACCGGTCATTAAATTATTCCGGTCAACAAATCGCTTAAAAGATTCGCTTTATACGCGGTTAGTTTATAATCGTAATAAAGAAAATTATATTATAATAACGTTGGTGGGTTACGAATTCGAGTGCTATATTACTCAATGATTTTTCCGACTTGTATTGCTATCGTTTCTCTCTATTTCTCTCGCTGTGATCAGCGAATTATAGATAAACAGGGGGAGAGTGTGTGGAATGCGCGCGGTCCACTAGTTTATAGGTTTTATAAAATAAAATTACGGCGGTGGTAGTATTATTCGAGTCTATAATATAATATTATTATTTCAAATATATTCTAAGCGTCTACAACTATCTACAGACCGACGTCACGCTGACCGCAAAATACCGTAGGGTAAAAAAACGGTGAAATTTAAGCCCAAAGAATAATGCACTTATGCAAATTTCACGGTGTAATCCTGTGTATAATAATACGGTACCCGGGGCGGGAATTTTTTTTTTTTTTTTAGTCTAGTGCTGTACAAACATTCTCTTTCTGCCGATATTTTTTTTTTCCCCGCTATAAATTCCAAACAGAAGTGTGATCTTTTTTTTATTTATTTTTTTTTAGCTTTATGTAAATCACAAACGGCA
Source organism: Tuberolachnus salignus (assembly GCA_956483605.1). Lineage (NCBI taxonomy): Eukaryota > Metazoa > Arthropoda > Insecta > Hemiptera > Aphididae > Tuberolachnus > Tuberolachnus salignus. The sequence continues at coordinate 32,321,376 of OY101430.1, read as the reverse complement.
TTAACATATTTTTCTATTTGTATTATCCTCCCCCCCGTAGTTTATGCGGCGCAGTTAATAAAAACGCGTATTCTAACTGACTCTATTTATATTATAATAATTAAACTTAAATCTCCTTGGAATGCCTAATGGAATTATTTATCTTCTGAGATTAATCAGCGGAGCTGGGCACATCCGTATAATTGCCGTCGCGCACTAATCATCGTCAATAATTTAACGATAAACCGATATTATAATATTGCGAAGCGAAACTTTTATCGCGCCCCGAAAATCACGTAAATCTGTTCGTTGCCATAAACCAAACCGAAAATGAATACCTAATCGTAAATCACGCCCAACCGTCAACAATAGTGTGATGTGATAGTATTGACAACGGGACACAAATGCACAAAACCGTAAACCGTACGATTGTACGGTTATGTTGTCGAATGAAAACTGACCACGAAATAAAAATCACTTCGCACCTTCAGAGTGGGCCACTGTTATCAGTTTCGAGTTGAGAAGACATGGGATATAAAGGACAATTTAATTTATACGAGAAATATGTACGCAACGATAAATCGTTGTGTACGAAAATAATAAAAATTCTCATCCAAGTACGGTTTTTTAAAATTTTAATTTAAAAATTGGTTTAATTTCTAACCACAAAATAAATTACAATTGTCCGTTTATGTTTTCGTCTCAAAATTATCGAGCATATGTATAGAGCCAATAATGTTCAATAATCGTTCGTATAAATCGGAAAATATGAAATGTATTTTTTTATGATTCATCGTATTACATGCCCTAGTAGAAAAAAAGTAACTACATGACGCTAAACTCATTACGTTACCATTGACTATATAACACTCGTGGTGAATCTTGTGTAAAATTTTCGAGCACTTTTGAGATTTCAAAAAAATGTTATCAGCATAAAACCGAATAAAAACCTAAATACCTAGACAATTTAAAATAACCTCAAAAAATGTCACAAGGGTTCGAACATTGTAGCCACGTTTAGAAGGAGCTAATATAATTACTAGGTGAAAATTGCAGGTCTCTACGGTACGATTATTATCATTTGAATTGCAAAAATAGAATCAACAGAAACCGTTATTGCGTAAATATTCCCGATGTAACCCTGTTAGTAAAGAAACTTACATCAAGTTTTTTAATAGGAACATGATTTCTGGTCGCAATGTGTAGTTCCACGGTTGTAGTAATTCGGGATTTTTTAAAGAAATTTGTTTTTTTTTTTTTTTTTCTCGAGGCGTCTATAATTATCGTAATAGTTATCCGATATCATAGCGTACTGTGTGTATCAACATTTTTAATGTTCTCATTCAAACGCGGAGGTTTTCGACGACGTGGATGGATATTCGATAATCAAAAGTCCGAATTGTGTCAATCGTAACGCACGGTATGCGGAATAAATGTATAATTTTGAAAATTTACAGTTAACACGTACGGATATTCTACGATCGACTTTCTACTAAAAATGTCCGTAAAGCCGATGATCGCCGGTTTCCGATGATTTAATCGCATTTCTTTTTGCGTGCGTTTTAAGGGGACGCGTGCGATTTTAGATAAAAAAAAAAAAATATATATATAAATCCTCGCACGAGACGAGAGACAAGGAGACGAAACCATACAAAACCATACCAACCCGTAACAACGTGCTTCGGGACACGAATTTACCTGTTTTTTTTTTTTTATCTTATTATTATTTAAACGCGCAGTTTTTTTTTTTTTTTTTAAAGTTTTATCGTGTCGTTATTTTTATTTATTTTTTTTTATAATTCGATTCGTATAATGGCCGCGGTGGGTTATTATATTGTACAACCTGTCAACGAACAATAAAGTTTGCGAACCGTCCCATCGTCGCGTCGCAGGAACACACTATAGGTCGTTTGACAATATTATAATCAGTGTTATGCGATTTTTTTTTATTTTGATTTTTTTTTTTTTTCTCGTCCTATCGATTTATACGCCGGAACACCTCGGTAGCAACATTAACGTTTTTATTTGTTACATTATATTTCGGCAAGATAAAAATTAACGTTTACAACGGGATAAGTGCGATACAGTTTCTATATATATATATAACTAAATACCGGATTCTCGTGCAATTGCATCGTTTTTTTTTTTTTTTTTTTTGGTGTTCCAAAACCTATGGAAACAAGTTATAAATCCGAATCAAGTGGATCATGTCGTGTAGATTAATTTAAACGAAAATGCACAAGTTCGTATTTTCTCGGATTTTTTATTTTTTTTTTTGTTGATTTTTCGTATTAATATGTTAAAATGTAAAATTACAGATATTACGCACATATTATTTGTAATGCTCAATTATTTTCACTGAACTTTTATATCTAAATAAAATACGGTGTGGTAAAAATAACGACTATATATGACCGATATACGGGTGGCACAATACAGTATAGTAGTCGCAGCCGTAGCTAATATATACTCGCGTTTTTTTTGGCGAATATCAAATATTTTACGTATTATTATCATTTAATATGCCGCACGTAGGTACCGGTCATTCTTCTAAAATAAAGTTTTAAATTTGATGGACTGTCCTACCTACCTCCAAGTACCTGTAATAACGAGGAAAACATTTAGATGCCGCTTTGTTTTTTTATTTTTTTTTTTTAACAAAAAAATTGTAGTTTATTTAAAGAATTATTATCAAATCTAGAAGATGGTATGTCGAAAAACGTAAAAACAATTTCGACTACAACATCTATCATTTCCAATGTAGCGTTTATTACATTTGCCAGATTACATTACACAACTAGTAAAACAAAATGTAACTCTAAATTATCAAATAGATAAAGTCGTAAAAGAAATGAACTTAATCAAAGTGAAAACCAAAACGGCACAAATTGTCTCTATTGGACAATTTAAATCAGTATTCGATCAAAATCCCGTAAACGATATTTTAAAACGATTTAACGCTTCGTAGAATGGAAACGACGTCAATTTAAATAATAGATCCGGCTATTATAAGCCGCTAAAAAACAATGTACAACAACAAGTGTCAATGTTGACCGTATGATGTTTTCACAACTAGAACACGTATTAAGCGTCAGAAGACACGATTTCACAGGAAAAAAACTAGGAAATGTACATGATAATACATATTAAAAAAAATGTTATAAATCCGACTTCATTTATATATACATTCTTAATACGTCGAAAATGTAGTATTGCACGTTTCTGCACATTTCAGCATATTAAACGTATGTTTTCGAGGTGTTAGCTGCACAAATATCCGGTCTTTTTCTGTAACCAAACGGTTTGAATACTTATTCTACAGAGTGATTATTATTATAATATTTCCTCCCCCCCCCCCCGAGAGTTTCTCCGGAATATTCTTTTCAGACAATATTTAAGATACGAGCCGTTCTGGAATTCACACGCGTTGGTCATTACCAACCTTATACGTTTGGCGGTCTCAATTTTCATACGACCTATATTGTAAATAAAAAAAAATGCTGTACGTTGATGACGTACTAGAGGTTCTCGAGCATTGAAATTCAACCCGTTACGGGCGAAATACATACCACTAGTGCGTGTATAACATTTTTTTTTTTTTTTTTTTTGTCTGCATGCCTTTTTGAGAGACGCTACAGTTTTTTTTTTTCTTATACTATTATTATGCTTGTTATCAAATTCAAGTGGTATAAAAAAGGTCTCTTATAAGCTGCGTGTAAACGGACTATTGGAGTTTTAAACTAAATTACAAACAAAAAAAAAAAAAAAAAAGAAAAATTTATCAATGTACATTTTTTTTTTTTTTTATGAAAATCGCAAATATTACACGAATATTATTTTGGATTTTCGAAAAGTAAAAAATCTACCTGTATATTATTTAGGAACTGAAAAATTATATTATTATTTACTCACTTTATAATATTTCCCTCGGATGCATTTACGATGAGTAAATCTTACTTTCATATACTTATACATACATTATAATATATTATTATTTCGTATATCCACGTGACTTTTATGAGATGAGTTTTTTTTTTTTATCTTTTATTAATAAATAATATACAATATTTATGTGGTATTTATATAACAGACTATAAATTAATTATTTATACTTATATATATTTTTTTTTTAACAAGAAAATATTTCAGTTACGTATAGTTTGCTATAAACACACTATAGGAAAGAAAATTTAATATTTGGATAGAATTTGCATAAAAAAATATTACCAGCCACCGGGACCGGCATAAATTAATGAATTCGATTTTTTATTACTATTATTCTTTAGCAAACAATGAGCACGAACGAATCGAAAACGTCGACCGTATACTGACGCATTAATATTAAAGAGGCCGTATTATTTTCTTATTTCTAAATACACATTTAAAAACGATAATTTATTTCACATTGGTATCAAAGCGTACGTATATTTTGATGATTTTAAAACACCGAAAGCAGTTCGTTATTATATTTGTTTTATACATTTTTTTTTTTTTTTTTTACATCTTAAAAATATTGTTATAAAAATAATATAATACGAGCAGTGCCCGATATTAACCCGATAATCGGGAGTAATAATAAACAATACTTACTTTCTACCGACAAAACACACCTATGGGTTTAAAGTTAATAGAAACTATATTGAACATTTTTTTGCTCTTCAAAAACGAGTTCAAATACTATCATTTATATTGGTCGGTATTCTTTAAATTTAGTTTACCATATATGTAAATGATTTTTTTTTTTTTGTAATTAAGTCTAAAACTTAAATATTTTCGACGAGACAAAAAAATAAAATAAAACTCTTGGAGCTTTCTTAAATTATAATCGTATATACTATATTATACTTTAATATTCTTTGTACTCGACCGAACTCAATAAACAATGTACCGTTTTAACTGTGCAATCCGTTATTTGTTTTAAAATCAAAGTAAAGATTATTTATTTTACCTTATTTTGTAATTCACACCAATTTTCATCGTAACCCAAATAAACCTGATCCCTTCAGACCCAACCGTAGTCTTCGAAATTGACCAGTAAACAATTCCCCGCAAAGGTTGCTTTTGCTATGACCATTAACAAAGCGCAGAGCCAGAGACTCTTGGGAGGGCTGGATTGTACTTACCCGACCCTGGCATCTCGCACGGACAGTTATATGTGGATTTTTCTGGAGTCCGGGGTTTTTCAGGTATTTTCGTTTCTGTCGAGGAAACATTACGTCCGAAATTTAATGCTGATCATAAGTTTACCCGAAATATTGTGTACGAAAAAGTTTTGTAACTTTACAAATATCATTTTACCCCTCCCTCCCTCATTCAGTGTTATACTCTACCGTTAATGTTAAGGTGTACGTGTATCTCATATTACTCCGTTTTTGTGTTACGCATCACATCCGATTTTGTATAAAAATAATTTTTTTAAGTTTTGAAATCGGTTTTGTGTCATTACGGACCAAATTGTTTAATGACAAACACCCAGTGGCTGGATATCCAGTTGGATATTCTTTCGTCTTACGAAAAACCGCCAACCTCTCTCCCACCCCCCACCCTCCTCACACCAAAACAAAATGTTAACGTTAATTAGTATTTTTACTCGTACAAATGCAAATTTTTCGACATAGAGTAATATGATATTCATATATTATAAAATATACAGTGACGGATATAGGAGGATAGGAGGTCATCCTGGCCCCACAGTTCATTTTTCCTCTTATAAAGCTCCGGAATTCGAATGTATTAGTTTGAATGTGAAAAAAACAGATATTGTATATTGTAATTAACTGTTTAAAAGTATACGATTCTGATTTGTATCCTCATTATGGCCTCTCAAAAATGGCAGACCCACGGTTAACCTTCCCTGGATCTGCTATTATACTATATACTTACAATATTAAGAAAACAGTGTTAGAACAGCTAGAATATTACCTAAAAAATAACCACATATAAATTTGGCTATTTCGAAATATATATTGTAATCCTAGAAGAATCGACTACAAAGTACATTTTTAATTAACTCCATAAAATATCGGATAAAATTTAATATAAAACTCATATATTTCGTTATGAAATTATATTCTAATACGTTATATTATAACAATGGTTTCGATAAATTCGATCTAATTATAAGAAAAGTTCAAAGAAAAAGCTCAATTGATAATATTAAATATGAAGAAAACCATCGTAAATCATTAGACGCCTAAATAAAAAAAAAAAAAAAACGGTTTGATATAAGATGAAAATTTATTAATTTTGTAAGTTCTACAACGATCTAATATTGAATTATAATTAGAATACGTTGAACTATAAAATTAAGTCATAATTAGATTTGAACGAGGTATGCGGAGTTTTTTAATATATTTAAAAGCATGTTAAGATTTTCTAATTAAAAATTAGAATTAAATTTTCAATATACCCTAATATATATGTTATTTATTAATAATTATTTTCAATTAATCATTTATGACCTACAAAAAAAAAAAAAAAAAAAATAATAACTCTTGTTGGTTATGCGCGACTGAAACAAACAAGTAAATTATTCGAACAAGAAAAGTAAGCAATTTTAAACTTATGTACGTAAATAACGTAGTTTTTGTATTATAGTGTAATTAAAAAAAAATAATTATTTTTTTTTTGTTTTTTATTCTGAGTTGAAGTTTATCAACATTTTTTTGGAAAATACGATTTATATGGCCTTTTAATGTGAAAGTAATTTCCAAAAATCAAGTTTAAAAAAGCCTCGTCTAGAAAAAAAAAAATCAGTGGGACACTATAGCTGTATGGTAAATCGGTCTCAAAAATTTTTAAATAAAATTTAGTATTCTTGAACATGAAATATAAATATTATTTCCATTAAAATATATTCCAATACATTAACGAAAACAAGTATTGTATTATTTTCGCATTTTCTTTGTCGATGGGTGAGTAGGGTGGGTTGAATATTTAATTGTATTTATTTACACGAGTTTTGGGCTTATAACCGTATATAATAAAACGAATAACATAAAAATTCGTGTCTAAAAGTGTTCGTACGAGCCAAAATAAAACTTTTTATTTTTAATTTTTTTTTTTTTTTTTTTAATAAAATTGGTTTACCGGATTTCTGTATAAATATGTAAAAGAATCTAGAAAATATCCGTTTGACAACAACAACAACAACAACAACGAAAAACTCACAATTATGCGGAAATAATAAAAAAAAAAAAAAAGGGGTCTTAAAACATGTACCTATAGGTAATCAAACAAAATATTGACAGAAAAAAAAAAAAAGAGAAAAATAGAGAAAAACCGTATTCGTCTGAAGGGCGGAAACAACTATGTATATTATAGATAATAAAATATTATTAAGTAGGACCGGAACGATAATAATAATAATAATAATAATAATATTATTAATAATAAAAAAAAAATAATAATCTAACCGAAACACCGTTTACGGTTTCCGTCGATAAATATTAGCCTTTGAAAACCGTTCGGACAGTATGGCACCGATGTAATAATATCGGGACCGGTAACCGGAATTTGTACACTTTTTTTTTTTTTTTTTCTTTCTATTTTTTTTTTTTTTTTTTTTTTTTTTTTTTCCCCATTCGATATTCCACTTTGCCCGTAACAATATAACCGATATATTATGTAATATCGGGAACGGCTATACCTATACGGGGGGTGGCAGGGGGTGAGGGGCGGTGACGGTGTAATGGAGTTTTTATCGTCATAACCGTTTTGGAAAGCGTATAAGTTATGGCGCTGCCGTGCGTTCTCCGGTCACGGATAACGCGCCCCGATGATAATAATAATAATAATAATAATAATAATTGTATTTCTCGACGACAATACTTACTGCGGCACGCGAAAATCCGCTATTGGCGTCCGTTTATCTATCGGTCTTGTAGCCCCGGTATCCGAGTGGCTATAATCATATCCCTTTGTACGTATACCAAAAACTGGAACCTCATGACGATTCTGTATCGTATTCATAAACGAAAAATCGGTTCCGGTTTCTATTTCTCGTCCTTGAACGTGCGCATTGTTTCGCGTGGCGTTACCGATTATTGCTTGCCCGGCAATAGCAGTACTACTACCGGCGATATGATATTTTTTAGTGACGAAATAACGTGCAATGATGATGTTACGATTCCGAAAAATTTGCGATTCGTTTTCAAGTAAACTTCGCGACGAACTCGAGCATGATTTGCAGACGTTTTAGCCGATTAATTGGGGACAGATTGGCGTATCCATTTCGATAGAAAACACAACCCGGTGTCGAATCGTCTTAACTATAAACGACTAGGGCCCGGGTTTTTAATCACATTTATTCGTCAAATAACACGAGTTATTCGACAGACTAAATCGGAATTAGAATTAGTATTTATTTGACGAATAAGTATCAACAATTGATAGTCCCCCGTGTCCATATTTTCATTTAATATTTTTTTTTTTTTTTTTTTTTTTATGTCTATTAATGTTTTCTATTTAATAAACCCTTGGAATTATAGTATTTGAACGACGACTGTACTCAATTCGCGTACGAATTGACCACGTGATATTTTATGATGATCGGGTTGACGGCGAGTTTGTGTAGGTAGCTATGAGCGTTGACCACAGAATTAGTAACGAGTAACGAAAAACAACGCGAAAAATACAATGAACGCCTTATGGAGGTATCGCATAATTTTGCTCGGGAGTTTCCCCCCCCCCCCCCAATGATTTTATTCAACAAATAGTTATCGAGCTAATAGATGCATTATTGAAATGCCTGGCCTAATTATTATTATTATTATTATTCGTAGGTATTCTCGTTGGAAAACCCTATAATCGTTTCAATGTTGGTACTATTTGTAGATCAGAAATGTCTGACCGTATAATATGATTATTTTGAGTTAAAAATACCATAGATATATTACTATGTATAAATTATAAATATATATAAAAAAATATTTCTATAGAAAATCCAATTCAAATTAAATTTTCAAAGTTATTTTTTAGAACCGATAAGAACAGAAAATATTTGTTTTTAATTTAAAAGGTTCCGATTCGGTTCCGGTTCATGTCTCTGATAAATATATAAATATACATTAAGTTAGACCGAATTCAATTCACAAAAAAAAAAAAAAAATAATGGATAAACAAAGGTATATTTCAGTATTTATCAGGATGGAAAAAGGAAAATAATAACGTCCAATAGTTGATAAGAAGAAAATTAATATCGACAAAGTCGCGAAACGTAAAAGTGAAAAAATATTTTTAAGCAAAGTTCCAGATCGACCAATAGAACTCTTTCAATATTGATTTTTTTTCTATAGTTTTTCTAGGTTTTTTTTTCTTCTATTTGTTCACCATAGTATAGGACTTTTATTCGTTCTTTTATGTTAATTTTCGTTCAGCGATCGTTGATTATGCCGCGAACAAAACTGAAAATACATACAAACCGCGTACACATCTCGGCTCGCGAACCGGAAAAATCTCTTTTTTTTTTTTTTTTCCTCTTGAAATGAGATTCTATGATATCGTTACACCTGTGTAAAATATATCGTTAAGATGCAATCACGATAAAACGTTGATCCGCCTCAGTGGCGGATTTCAGGCGGGCAGACAATGCGGTAATATAAACATAAGACTCGCACTTAAATGCGATTTCTCCGAAACCCGTGGCATACAGTCACAGTGTTGTTGACGGTTATTAAAACTGTTAAAAAAAAAAATTAAAAATTAAACTGTCGAAATACTAGAATAAAAAAAAAAAAAAATGTATCTTATTGAGTGTACTGCCAATGTGCCGGCGGGAAATTCGCATCGTTCGTATTGCGTCGGGATCGAGAAAAAAGCGGTCGATAACGTTAAAATAAAAAAAAACCAAAACAGGGATTTGCCAATAAAATCAATACGTTATCCGAATAACCGATTTACGTATAAAATTATTGCTACGAAAACGCCTGTATTCCTTCTCTACGGTTCTTAATCGGGTATGGCATAACACATGAAAACGTTTTTTTTTTTTTTTTTTTTCAACTACGCGCGAGTTTCGACTTTGTTTTTACGCGTGTGTATATATATATATATCGAAAAAAAAAATGGAAAACCGTATTTTCTGCACGTGCAATAATCACCGCGTACAGCCGGACACAGTGCGCAATGTAATACCGACACGATAATAATAATAATAATAATAATTATTATTATAATAGTAATAATTCGCGACGGAAACCCCAACAGCCGGTCCGCGGGCCCCCCGGTCATAATATAATAATAATGTAACGCCGGCCACCGGTCGTAATATATTTTCCGAAAAATCTCTCTCGTCCCGCGCGATTTTGGCGGTCGGGTCACGTGCGCGCAGCACGGCTGACCCTCCGCCCGAAACACCCGGCCCCCCGGCCCCCGGATTATGTTCATTATTATCGCAGTCGTGGCCCCTCCGCCCCCGGGCTCCGCAGCCGCGCGGTCCGAGACCGGTCGGTCGGTCGGTCGATCCCGTACTGGTCGCGCCGGCCGTCCGCGGCGGGTTCGCGCCAGAGAATAAACGGCCCGGGGATCCGGACGTCGCGGACGCTGCCGTCCGGGTTTTTCGTTTCCGTAATTGCCGTCATTGTAATTTTTTTTTTTATACATTTAACCGTATCTCGGTGGCGTTACGTAGAAAACGGATCCGGCAAACGAAGTGTAAATTTTTTTTTGTACGCTTGTTTGCGTAATAAAATTATTATTGTTAAATTTAATAATTAAGACGACATTTTCGTTTCTATATTTCACTCCATCGATATGATAACAGAGGACGTAGGATAGGGGCGAGTAAAATTGCCATATTGCTTTTGAACGATAACTTAATATTTAGCGAACGTTTTTTCATTTCCGCTGGCCAAAGTCAACCTGTAAACATTGTTAATTTGTGCAACATTTGCAATTCTATCTAAAATATATAAGTTTAAGTGTAGACATCTTTTAAGGTATATCAGAAATATTAAAAAAAAAAAAAAAAAAGGTTTGTTCGGGTAACCTATTCGGATATATTTTCCTCCGGACATGTTATCCGTCTGATATTTTTCAGCCACCGTGTACCTAAACGTTCCTAATTTAGCGTTTATAAAGTCACGTAGTAAGTTACGTCATAACCGTCGTGACCCAATTGTTATTCGGATTTCGCTGCGTTCTCGTCACAGAATAAATCTCGGTCTGAACTCCAAATGCGCACGTTTGGCAGTGAAATTAATGAAAATTACCACCGCGCCGGTCCTCTTAATATTATTTTTTTTTTTTTATACATCTATGACGACAACAGATCAGTGCGTGTGTGATGCATTAACAATATACAATATATAAAAACTCGAATTATACGTTTTCCTCAACAAAAGTTCATTAGTATTTTTGGTAATCAAGAGTAATTAGAATTGCACAGTCGCGAAAGACATTTCGGGGGCTGGGGAGCTGCGGCACGCGAACGTGTCTCCGTATACGGATGACACTGGTCCGTATAATAAATAATATTTAAATCTACTCGAACAAGTACGAATTATAATTGTACACGCGGTTTTAATATACCGGGCTGGTTAGGGGTTAGGTTATTCGCGAGCACCGTGAATATAAATGCATTTTAAAGCTCTGTTCGCATCACGGTAAAATGTTCACTGAAATATTCCTAAAATATTCCACACTTGTCGAGTACGTAATTAATGGATTCATAAAAAACAAAAAAATTGATATCAGTATTCGTTTTTCGTATACATATTTATTATGTAGATCGACTACCCCCCAAGTGATTTAAATTCGCCGGCGTATTCCACGTCAACTGTAAAATTCGATCAATCACCGCCGAGTTTTTAATTTATGACGTACGAATATTATTTGTGCTTAAATTATAAAATGTATTTTGTCGTAAAAAAAAAAAAAAAAAAAATATTATACGACGTATACTACACTCACCGATATTGTGGTTTTTTTTTTTTTTTAGTTCGGTTTCTCTATGAAATCGGTTTTTACGATTTAACACTTTTCCGGGGCGCAGGTCCGGGTGGGGTGGGGGGGCGGAAGATTGCGACTTTGCGACTGTGTGTCGACGGATATTAACGATATTTCGCCCGGTGGCGCGCGCGTCGTACGACGGACGGGTCGTCGAGCCAATGATTTTATTACAGGACGGATCGCCGTCCCGGAAATGAGCGAAACGTGTGCGTTTGAACATTAATTTCCTGTGTTGCGGCGGCGGCGGCGGCGGTCGATCGAAATCGTTTTCTTCGGTTATAATAATATTACCTACAGAGACAAATCATCAACGGACTTCGGGGGGCGACGGTGGTGAGTGGGATTTTTGCGCGCGCCCTCCCACCCCCAGACACCGGCGATATTCGTGCCGCCGATACCGAATAATATTGTATCGTTTTTATCCTATTTAATTCACGGCAAAATATTTTCACCGAACACCGGCGGCGCTTATAAATAATAATAGACCGAGACGCGTACCGAGTGGCACCGTGGGGGATGGCCGCCACTGCTGTAGGTGGAAATTTCGAACGGTCGGACATAAGATACAGGGCAATTCAATTGATATGTCTGTAAGGAAAACGAAATACGATAATCAGATAATCGCGTATTTAACGTTTGTCGTCAATATGTAATCACTTAACGTTTATATTAACACAATTATTACATTAATAATCCTCGCTTTTATTTTCCGTCATCAATGCGCTGTTTATAACGTGTCAAATTTACGCGCATTTCTGTTCGGTCCAAACAGTTGTTATTCGATTAATTCGGAATAACACTTAAAAACACTTATAAAAAGTTTAAAAATCGCCAGGATATTTTCGAAATTCATCCGCGTCTAGAAAAGCCTAATATTAACATTTCGTGAAAACATCGGGTCCCTATTATTATTATTTTAACGGAATTACAAACAAAAGTAAAATATTGAAAATAACGACACAATTGCCGTAAATGTTCCCGATTTTCCTACGTTTTGTCCGGGTTTTTCTCAATTGTTAAGTAAACTACAACAATGAGTAACCTCTCTAGTGCACTAACTAGATCAAAAATGCTTTTAGGAATAGTAGTGCTACACTTGAAAATCTGAGCGGGATGTCTGGTAGAAAATTCGTCCACGGACGGGGGGTGGAAAAAAACAACACATCATAGTAAAACCAATACATTCGTCGCTTCGCACAGAATCCAAAACCCCGATCTCTGACGAAACGCGCCGAGTTCTTAAACGCGAATTACATAATTCAATTTATTCAAATAAGAACTTTGTCTTCGATATGTAGGTAAATTACACGGACAGTAATATAGGTCCCGGGCAGTTATTAATTTTCATTTAATTTTCGACGTAAAAACGTTTATGGAATTCCGAGCGTAGCGTGAAATTTATTTGGTTTTACCATTGAATGGCGGATAAGTAATGATTTTACTACGATGTTTGTTTCCCTCTTATTTTTCTTTTAGCCGTGAATCAATTTAAACGTTTTTTTCTGTCGTTTTAATAAGTACACGTTTATGTAAAAATGTGTTATAACCGGTGATACGAATTCGTACTTACGAATAAATACAATTATCACACCGTGTTTAACTGAACTTGGTTCCGAATCGTTTTTCGTTCGCGGTGGTTTATCGTCGCGTACGGATATAATAATTAAATGTCTCTCTCTCTCTCTTTCTATATATATATATATATTTATATTAATTTTATTTTCTCCTTCTGACCGCGTATAACAATATCCCACCCGCGATGCAAACTTTCCACTGTAAAGTGTGTTGGGTTTTTAATGTAAATGGGCAGCTATATTGGTACCTACCGATCACGTATACGTGAACTTCAACAATAATTTAATCACACGCGAAAGGTCGAAATGTAAAGTTGGCGATTGTTAATTTAAGATAATGTACGTTCTCGCTGCTGCAGTACGCCGGACTCGGAGTGTTTCGGTAATTTTCGTAAGATTTTCTCTTGTAAACGTGCTGGCACATGAAGTATTAGTGTAGAATTTTCGATAAATATTTCAAAAACCAAAACTAAAGTTTCGCGACCAACTACACGCGTGGTTCGCTGACGATATATCGTTCGTTTAACTTTGTATACTTATGTATTTCATGCAAATATTTAATATTATAATAAAATATAGTCAAAAGTATCCGTACATCATATATGTTCATTATAATATTCTACCAAAATATGGTTTTTGAGTTTTTAACCGAACAAGGAATGTATTGATTATTTTACTATGATGTGCGCTATTATTTTTGCTGTCTGTCAACGGGTTTTCGCCGAATAGTCTTGCTTCAATCAAAAATTTCGTAGAAGTAGTTTTTTATTTCTTGTAGCATTTGGTGCATTGTCGTATATTAATTCGTCTAGTACTTTTTTTTTAAAATAAAAGTGGAAAATCAAGATAAAAAAAAAAAAACAGAAAAATTTAATATGCAACGTTCTGATTTTCGGTATAAGTAAATTTGTTTTTTCCCCTTATGTGATTCAGTAGGAAAAAAACGTAGACACCTGATATTGTCTGAAAAATTATTTTTTAGTTATATGAATTTTGTTGATGAAAATTTGTTATAAACGGCCGAAGCTAAACAAATGTATAAAATTTATTCTCAATTTAAACTAAGCAAATATAAAGAAAAAAAATATTTCATTAATCTTCACTCGGAACGGTTCGCCGTTTGCAATGATTTATCGTTACACTTTTTTTTTTTTTTTTTTTTTTTTAACACCTAGTTTATTAGAATAGTAGTATTACATAAAAAAATATAATAATATATATATATGTCATAAAATATACTTTTCGCGCGTATGCACAGTTACACCGCTGCAGCATGTGAATAAATTCCGTAACCTATACACACAGAGCTCTGCACTTATATTAGCTATTCAAAAACCTACTATAAGCGTATATTATTATCATACATACACATCGAGTGTGGAAGCAAAAAAAAAAAAAAAAAATGAATAAAAACCGGTATTTTTAGATTACACGCGTATAGTATAAATATATTGTCATTGAGAAAAACGTTCGAAATATGAATAACATAAAATAAGGGGGGGGGTTTTTTTTTTTTTTTTTAGACGCATTATACTATTTCTCTACGACCCGGTTAATGTTTCCATATATAAATTTTCACCGTCTCGACGTCGCCGTCGCCGTTCCAAAACAAATAAAACGCACTCGTCCGCCGTGCACGAATCCGCGGATTACTAATATACTGCGCACCTAAAAACAAAACCGGGAAATATTCTTACGAGTGCGATTCGAACGGTTTTCAAAATCATTTTTTTTTTTTTTTTTTTTTTTCACCAGCGGCGCCGAGTTTTCATTAGTAAACCTATGGCCATTTTTTCCCACTAGCCCATTCGATAATCCTATTACGTGGCGACCTATAACGGTCGAATTTTCGAATTGGTAAACACTCGAAAACACCACCACCACCACTTACCCGGTGAGTTTTTCGCTTATGCAATAAAATACGGAATTGAAACTTCTTCGGCGATATTGATAACGGTCGTAGATAACCGTCTAGCGGGGATATGGAAGTTGGCATACCGGTGGCGTGATATTTTTTTCTTCTAAAATTCGTTGGTATACTAATTGTGTATTTTGTACAATAAACGAATGTCTTGTTAATATTTTGAACAGTTTTTTTACAAAAAAAAAAAAAAAACACAGTATCGGCAGTAATTGCGGCGATACACCGATAACGACGGAAAATTACAATTGGTAGACCACCAATCGACGGCGGGCCTAGCGTGACGCGACACCAGCGGAAATATAACGAAAACCGTTAAATATTTAACGAATACAAATGTAATTTTGATAATCATCTGTAACGTATCAATTTATCAATTTCGGATTGATCGATTTTCTTTTTTCCTCCGATTTATAACGTGTTTACGAGCGGCAGTGCTTACGTGCGCGCTAACGACGCTTGGCGGTGCGCACTTTCCGGGGCCCATTGCCGTTTCGTTTCGACAAAATCAATATGGATAATATTACGTATTTTATGCGTGTGTCTTTGAATAAATATCATACGGATATATAATACGTAAATATGTATTACAGTGCCGACCGCACAACGATATTATTATTCCTGGGATTTTAATTCTTCCGAAATCCCAATGGTAAGTTATGGTAATATATTACTAAAAAAACGTTTGTTCATTACGAAATCGGAGTATTAAAAATTACCTTTTTTTTTTTTCTTGACGAATACCTTGGCGGTTACACTAGTGATATGTAATATATCGTAGGATACGTCTATTTTTCAAAAAAATTATATATTCATTAGTTCAGTGTTTCGAGTTTCATTTGAACGATGTTCAGTGTCTATTTATTGTAATGAACTTTGAAATTGTATTAGAAAAACAGTTTTTTTTTGGGGGGGGGGGTTTCAATAATATACATAAAAAAAAAAAAAAAAATGTATTGACCGGTTAAAAGTAATATTATTGATTTTAATCTAAATAATATAATGTATTATATTTCATACGAAGAAAAAATGGTGGAGATAATTTGTATTATTTTTTTTTTTTTTTTTTTTTTACAGTACTAAAATAATATACATTTTCCTGCCTAATGATTTTTACTTTTTTTTTTTTCACTCGACGTTTTTCCAGCTATAAAATATATTCTGAATAATGAATATGAATGTATTCTACAGAAATATATTATTTTTAAAACTTTTTTTATTTTGTTAAAAATTAAAAACCACATTTAGACCCTGACTTATTTTTTTTAAAAAAAAAATAATATAAAATTAGAATGGCGAAATGCTAAAACGGTAATTTCGTGATTTTTTTAAAATATTAATTTAATTGATGAGTAGTATAAAAATTTGTAAACATTGTGTTTCAATGTGCGATTGTAAAAAAACGTATCGAAATGTATAAATACATTTATATCTAATATTACTCTACAGAGTATAAATTTATTTAAACTAAATAAGATACATTACGTATTCGTGTAAAATATCTTCCCTATTATACTATAAAATAAGTTTTCAAAGGAAAACAATCATTTTTAAACTTAATTATGAAATATAATTGTTACAAATGGTTTCAGTGTTGTTCCCATTCGGCGCGTCGTCCATAAAATGCAATACCTTGATATCGAGTAAATAAATAGTAAAATTGTTTTTCATTATAACCAGATATCGTAGAATATCTTTTATTCCGTAATAACTTTTGTTCGGCGACGTTAAAAATGTATTACAAAATACAATATTTCTTTAAAATTTCTTTTTTCAATAACGAAACAAATTATTAATACAAATGAAAATAAAAAGGATTTTTCGCCTGAAACATAATATCGTAAAACTCTCGCAAATCGTATTATAAAGTTTATTTTATTTATCATATTATCTATTGCGCAAAAAAAAAAAATATATTTTCTCTCAGGTCCGTCTCGACGTATCGTATTATCTAAATAATCAAAACTATTTACAAAAATAATACGTTGTGAAGTGATTTAATTTGTTAAGTTTTGTATTTGTATACACGCCAATACAATTTTAAAGATCACGAGATGCAAAAAAAAAAAATAAAAACAATTTACCTTTATTTAGACTTTCATTATTTGTTTGAATGGGAAATAAAATAAAAATTACATTATACTACGCGATTGGGTAAATGTAAAAACGTAATCTAAAATCGATACCATATACGGGTTAAACGATGGAGATTACGAAGCGACGAGATTTAATGCGATTTGGAAATCGTCAGCTGGACTCTGTCAGAGTACACAGGTCTGGTACGGATTAAAACGATTAGAGGGTATAGGGTATCACAATGAAAAACACGTAGAGAGTATAATATTCGGCCCGTTGAAGTATATTACGATATAAGAAGGCCTGTTGAATGGGCTGTGAGCACTTTCAGGCTCGTAGAAGACTATTTGCATGACGGGGTAATGGTGTGAAAAAGTGGCGTATTATATATATATATAGTTAAATAGGTGAATCTTTATAGAGTAGTTTGTATGAGAATCGATTCAAAATAAGCGACTCGATAAAATAAATACAAGTGTTTATCAGTGTATACGGGGGTACGTGTATTAGACGGAAATACGTCATCACGGCGAGAGATTCGTATCGTTCTTGTATATATATATATTTCGGCTGTTGTCGTAACGAAAAATCATTTTTTACGATATAAAAAGAAATTGGCGAAATTCCCATCCGTGTACCGTATCCCGGCCTAAATGATAAAGAAACCGTTTCTGGAGTACGGGCACAGGGAACGAGGACATCGATTTTCGAGCACTCGCGATAATGCTAAATAATTTTATTTTATTTTATAGACGAATGTCAATTAACGGATCTCGGCGGGTTTCCTAAAAGGGTTGGCCCCGCCCGATTTTATTTTAGCCGAGCATCAAAATGCATTTACGATAAATTATAATGCCGGACGACATCCTATAATAGTTGTTTAAAGATTTATTTATTACTCGTGACGTTATTTTGTGTATTCCTTATGCTCGTCTATGTTTTCGAAAATATTTCGGCTATTGTTTCTTTTATTTTTCTTTTAAACTTTTAAGCATATTTATAACAACGGCAACTGTATTTTTCGTCGATATTATAAAAGTTTAGTGTGTAGTTTTATTGCGCACAAAACGGATTTCTACGTTATTCCCTCGGATTGAATCGTATTCTTGATCGAGTGTGTGTGCGGTTCGCTATATTTTATAAAATATAAACGATTTTATTCCGAATTGTTTTTTTTGGTCTTTTACGTACTATGTTATGCGCATTATTTTCAATGAATCAACACATATAAATCAATGGCATCTACTATAACGGTTAATTCGCAGTGCGTGTGTGTGTGTGTGTGTAAAAAATATAAATAACGTATTTCGTCAACATAAAATACGGAAAATACTGACGAATCGCTAAAAACTTTACCCAGTGTAAATGTTCGGATTAAAAACGAATGGCTATAATAAGTACAATTGGTGCACAATGTAAATATATAAGTTTTTTTTTTTTTTTAAACTTACACAAACACACTGTCCAAACCATTGTTTTATTATAGTGCAATGTAATGAATAAACGAAAAAAAAAAAAAAAAATCGTCCGATTGCTGTGCGGCAGATCACCGTGTTACCCATATATATATATTATAATGTGTCTCATGTATTCTCCATCTTTCCTTCTAATATGGTGTATATCTCTTTCTACGACGTGGCATCAGACTTTATAATTTTGTTTTTTTTTTTTATGACTTCAATACTACGTCAAAGTTCTTGTTTTTCCTTTATTCTGTTCGGTACTTCCCGTCCAATTCCCGCTTGGTTTGTTATTCCGTCCATTGAATCTTTTCGATAGCACCGTATTTCAAAAGCCTCTAATTTCATTTTATTTTCGGTAACATTTGTCCTAGTTTCGTGGCCGTCCAACAGAAGACAAGCTATACACACAAATACACTTACAACGACATTTCCTTATCTGTACGGAAGGGGGTCGCATTGCTTATATATAAGTCACCGAAAATAAAAACGATTTTGTGTTTTGTTTTTTTTTTTTCCTTATCAGAAAACGTTAACATTGCTTATTTGTATAATCGACATTTTACAGTTTGACACGGAAACATTTTCGATACAAACATAAAATTATAAAATATTATTATGTTTAAAAAAAAAAAAAATGAAAAAATGATATTTGTCGTTTTCAGTGCAGCCATTAAGATTTGTTGAACATTTTTTTTTTACCGAAACACTTATTATAAAATACTCTTATTCAAACTTAGTGATTTTATTCCCCCAGTGTAAAGTATAGAAAAAAAAAAATTTCAAAAAAACTTATTCGGTTCATTGTAACAAAATGTCATCAACGTATATTTATAGGAGAATATAATTTCGTATATATATTTGTTTGTCTATTTTAAATTAAAACTATGTCGCTCTGGGGGCAATTGCCTCCTACTCATTAGACGAGGTTCTGGCCGCTGTTCGTGTTTTCGGTCGTAATTCATTTTTGTACACGCCAAATTTGGAATTGATATTAATTGTTATTAGGTCAGAGGACTTGTAGCTCTAAAATAGCATTAAATATGCAAGCACTTATGCCCTTAAAAACCTTCTAATATGCACTAAAAACGCGCTCGAATTGTTATCGTTTATGGAATTGTCATCGTCCTATGGGGAATTGTATGATATAGACCAGTGTTTCTTAATGTTTTTTTAAACTTTTCGAGATCACGGTATACCAAAAAATAATATTTTTTTATGCGGAACCTCTACGAAAATTGTCTTCATAAAAGGAATGTACACAAAACACGACGATAAACGGCAAATTACGTTGACAATACACTAACATAACGAACACAGACAAATGTAATTCAATTATTTTTTTTAAGAGGTCTAGCATAGAATTCGAGATGTAACATTATATCTATTTTAACAAGTAGAAAAATAATAATAAAATTAATGAATGAATCTTAATGGGATGGATGATGAGCTGTATATATTATCAATAACTGGAGTGAGATTTGTAAATGTAAGTCTTCGTGTCGGCGTCAATATTGATATCAAAAATGACGCTTTAAGAACTAACTCATTTTCAGTTCCCCCATTTCGAATTAGTTATATCTTCTGAGAGGTAATAATTCACTGTCTTTTATCTAAAAAAATCAAATCGATTGACTTATACTATTATACTGCCGGTGTTTTGTTTCCAAATGCCTTGTAAGTTTCACTGGAGCCCTACGGCACTATTAGTCAAAATTACCGAGCAAATAACGCATCGGGGTCAATCGTATTTACGATTTTTCTTTTTTTTCCGTGTTTTGTTCCGACGGAGACGTGTTGATGGTATTGGTTCCTCGGCAGTAAGATTTACGTTAATTTTTAGATTTTTTTTTTTTTAAAAAGAAATCCAATTTCTTTTCTTTACTCGTATCGATGGCGATATTATTTTAATAAATTTATTAAATTATTAAGCCACACAGCGGCAACGAACCGCGGACTGCGTACTGACGTACGATATCGGTAATTGTACGGTTATAAACAATTATTATTCGATAATGTCGTTGCCATTTTGGTCATCATTAAAACACCCCCCCGTTCAAAATATATTTACTCACTGTTAGATTATTTCATAGTCATTTTTTTTTTTTTTTTGAATATTTCGAAAAAAGCACTCGAGCTTTGCGGAACCCTTAAGTGAACCCCTCAGGGTTCCGCGGAGCATAGTTTAAAAAAAAAAAAGACACTTACAACGACGACGTGTTTACTGTTTATAAATACAATTTATAACCGGAAAATTAATCTAATCGGCGATCCTCAAGCGTTACTAGAAAAAACGTGCGTCCGCGAACAGGCGACGAATTAAATTTTAATTAATTAAAATTTAATTTAGATTCGACCATTTCGGTTGTGTTATTAAACGAAATAAAATCGTCGATGCCGGAAGATATTGAGCAAATTATTAATTGTATTAAATATTTCTCAAAAAGTACGAAATGGATGGAACGCGCCATAAAATCAAAAAAAAAAATAGCTCAAAATATACGTTTATATGGAAAAGGTAAAATTAGAAATCTATCATTGTGTCGGCGCAAAACGTATTTGGTTGATATTCGACAGTATTTCCGATTGTGTCAAACAAACATGGAAATGCTACAAGTCGTTTGCCCTAATTATTATTATTATTATCGCCGTGAAATGATTGTTTGCCGACAATCGGGGGGGATGGAAAAAAACAAAAAAAAAAAAAATTTATATTTACCCGATAAAACGCGATTGAAAAAAAAAATAAATACGATACGACACGCCCGACCGCAATTCACGGAACCAATAATATTCGTTATATGGCCATGAACGGTTTACGGTGTCCTGCTATAAAACGAAATTGGCGTTTAATAAAAAATATGTTATGTCGTTACTGCTGCAGTATAATAATATGTTAAATTGAGTGTGCGTATGGAGATTATTTTCATTTTTCGCGTTTTTATTTCTTTGCCGACCTACCTAGTGCAGTACCGTGCGCGGGAACAATCCGTTAAACGTTATTATTATTATTATTATGATTATTTCTTTTTTTTTTTCTTTCTTTTTCGAAATTGCTTTTCGGAGCATTGCAAATTGCTTTCCTTTTAAAGTACACGTATATATATATATTGAAAAGTTGCAGCAGGAGGTGATAAAATCGATGGTATATAGGAAATACTTTTATAGATAGCTAGGTAGGTTGTGTACCCACCTCCGCAATGCTCGATTTCTTATACGGACAAGACAATTGAACTTTCCCGAAGTTTCCGCCTCGGATACCGGTCGGGCGCACCGGTGTTTTCGGAGTGAACCCGTTTCGTCATCGTTTTTATTTGTGTTCGTCGGCACTTTGTTATTGGAATTCGATCAAAATGGCTGTTGCTTGCAACTGTTTTTGTCTCGTTTTCACTACGGCCACACCTATACGGAAATCGACGACGGCCGTCGAATGCCGTTTTAATTAAAATAAGCGATATTCGTTAGACATTCAGACGCGATGCGCCGGCGCGTTTTCATTCGTAACTTATTGAATACCTTTTTAGCTGTGAATTTCGCGATGAAAAAAAAAAAAAAATTATTCATTTAAATTGTATCTAAAAAAAAAAAAAAAAAAAAAAAAACGGCGTTGATAGTTTTGTTATTTTACAAAATATATTTTGTAACGACGCGATTGTCAATTCGACTATTCTAGAACTTCTAGAAGGGTTTTTCTAAATAAAAAAAAAAAAAAAAAAATAGGGCAAGCAATGATTGATTTTTTTTTTTTTTTTCAATCACGTATTATGTTTTATTTATTTTTAAATTGAATAGTCTTTTATGTTATACTTATACGGGTTTCCTGCCAACGTCCAGCTGTGAAACCCGATGCGAAATGTAGGTAAAGCAGTATGAAATTTGTTCATAATATTATATATCAAATAATGCAAATACCGGCTAGGTTTTTTATTTTTTTTTTTTTTTTTTTATTGCTTTAACGTTTGCAAGTCTGCGACATAAAGGGCATTTTACTAGATCCACTACCGTACCTTTACACTAATACTGACATATTTTTCGTCTTTCCGGCTTTGAATAGTTATACGGAGTGCAGTGTAGGTATTCGAATACGACGAAATTGCCTGTACCCCGCTATACCCGGTGGAGAGATATTAGTTTCTTGGCGGGGTCGTAGGTACAGTGGTACGGTAAAGACACATAAAGGGGGAAAAAAAAAAAAACTATTAAAGCGATTTGACCGCAAAATCGAAAATCAATGAAACTGCGGCGAACAAGGCGCGCACACAATAAGAGTCCCCCGTCGGATTTCAAAGGGTAAACTCGCACCGGTTCCGGTGTCCAATACGTTATTTTTAAACGATAATTTACGCGATTGGTTTTTCGCCTATATTTCTATTATGACTACCAATGAAAATTCAATATGATAATATATCTCGCCGCGAGACCGGTGTTGATACGTATACGAAAAAAAAATAAATACAATTTAACTAGATATAAGATAATTGTCACAAAATCGTCTCGATAAAAAAAAAAAAAAAAAAGATGTACATAATTGTTGTATAATTGTCTATTGTTATAATTGTCAAGGACATTATAAAGAGATAAAAACGTAAACCATTCAAATAATTATATAAATGCGCGGGGTGTAAATCGGATAGGCGTTAAATATTTTCTACTATGTGTAATGAATCATTTACTTTTGAAGATTTCTTAGATATAATTTATCTAGACAATTAACCAAAAAGATAATTATTTTTTTACCTTAGATAAACTTCAGATAGACATCATACCTTCTGATAGATCTTTACAAGACGATTACGTATATAACTAAATAAAAAATACATACAATGATAACTTGAAAAAAAAAAAAATCATATTAACCAACATACTATATGGCTGACGGTCGTTTCGGAACACGGTTCGTTGATATGGGAAATTTGTTTATTGCGTACAAATGGCGGATATTAAAAAAAACAGTTGTTAACAACCTAACAATATATACCGAATATATACACAAATCCATTATGATTCAATGTGCCAATATTTAAACGGAATTAAACGCGAGGTTCGCGTTTAGTACAAACTACAACAGAATTATATTCAAATAATTCGGGACAAAAAACTTATATGTCGGGATGTATCGAGATCGAACGAGCAATCGAAATTAGACAGTTTACTAAAGGAGGTTATTTTAGGTTTTCCACGATTAGAAAATTCCAAAAAAGTCAATATTTCCCGAGAGATTTACAGCGATTTTTTTTTATTTTTAAATTAACTTAAACAGTGACGATGGTTCTCGTCCGTTATAGTTTTCCTGAAAGTTAGGTTCCCTCCCACCCCCAAAAAAAAAAAATGAACGAACTATTTGAAAATTTCGTTTATTTCTGTATAGTCGTTCACGCTTTAATTGTGGACAATTTTAATTTTTTTTTATTATCGATTTCCGATTTAGTTGGTACGAACGTATTCGTCAGAAATGTTTTTACTAGGGTTTTTATATTTTTTTTTCATATACTTTGTTACGTTTTTCGCGAATATTATAATATGATATTTGCGCGATGTGTACGAGGACGGCCTCCAATTGACATATTCTCTATAACAGTCTTCGTGATTGTAATCAGTGGCGTATTTAAGATTTTGTTGTCCTTGGTACAAATTTTCTTCATGCCTCACCCAGGTTCCCTCGGTTTTTTTTTATTGTATATCATATAGTTGGGTCTAAGTTCTACTTTGTAAACCGCACCACCAAACACCAGTTAAACGCATTCGGGTTTACGTTTCTAACTGTACAGATCTATAATGTAGTACAAGTAATGCCCGAATAATATTTATAATATTTGTAATTCACGTGAAATCAGTATAATTATTATACGGCGTACACAGTTCACACGTTTATTACAAGGAAAACTGTTAGTTTTTTAGTTGTGCAATACAGCCGAAATGCTGTCACCCTTATATCGCTTGCCAGAGTTCACCGACTCCAAAAAAAAAAAAAAAATCGGTCTTCTTCGACCTCCCACCCCCTAAACACACCACCGGTTGTAATTTATGAATTTTATTGGTTTCGCGATCCGGTAAACGGTTGGCCGGAAAACGATTATAATATGATATTAAATTACGGTTATGATAACCGAACGTTAAGTATAACGACTTGCCTCCGTTTCTATTAGACGGCTATTTAACAATACGGTCGGGGATTTTTTACCGAAAATCGCTAAAGGCGCCTATAGTACGTGCCGGGATTTTTATAACGCATACAATAACGAATATTACAATTATTATAACACCGGCCGTTTAAACACCCCAGAAACTACCCGTTTCGTAGATTCTGTCTTCGTCTTTATCATTAAGTTTCGCGCATAGCTATCATAAAATAATAGTACGATATCGTCGGCATAAACGTATGATATCATACGAAAATGTATACGACGTTTTCCGACGGACGGATTAATGGAAAAATCAAAAAAAATCTCCGTATACGATTGTATAATAATAATAATAATAATAATGTATTAGAACGATTTCAAATTTTAGTTGGCCACGTTGCTCGGAGAAAATTGTCTTTAACAATACGACGATAAGGGCTGTCGATTTCGTAGCGAATACGAATAATATTTTTAGATTATTGCACGATATTTGGTTTTTTTTTTAGAAAAAGGTTCGACAACGTTCAAATCGGTTTCGAAACAATTAGTCTGAGGTTTTTTTTTTTTTTGTTGGCATTATTGATTTTCCTCTTGTTTTTGTGCATTGCGTTCGGTGTGTCTCAACACGTTTAACGCCGTTTTCGCGAAACATTTCATTCAAATATAATACGGTATATTTTCTCTTTTTCATCGGCCTACCGATAATGTTTGAAATCGTACAGAAACTGTGAAAAAGTGAATTTTTCGGTTCACAAACAAATCGTTTGAGATTTCTTTATCGGCGCATAAAAACCATTGCAATCCATACCTATATAATCTCTATAGCCGGTAAGCCGTCGATGATAAATGTAAACGTTATTCGAAAAAAAAAAATAAAAAAAATAATAAAATAAAACTGTAGTTTGCAATTCGTTCGGCGGAAATAAGACAGACGATCGGATTTTTTTTTTTGATTTTTTTCCGCGCATTGTTATTTGGATGTTAGTTTATTAAACGCTCACGTACGATAATAATTTCTATAAAAAAAAATAAAATGAACGAAACAATAGGAAGACAGGGACACACACGCGAGCGTTTGCCTTGTACAGTTATGCGTCTCCGTACGCCATCGTTTCTCCGGGTAAACGTGCTTTTAAATCCGGTTAATTTTGTTAAAAACCTCCTACGGCGAAAATAAGCGAGCGCGCTTCCGCAACAGTAACGAACGAGATTTGAATTCGAATTCGACATTCTTACGCGTGCGGATAACAGAAGGGACGGGAATGGGAAAAAAAACAACAACGAAAATGCAAACACAATTAACATAAGTATTATTATATTATCGCAGCACCGTCTATAAGCAGTACGCCGAGGAATTGTTTTGTCGTCGGCGGTACGGATGTTATTTCGGCGATGCCTGCGTTCCGAATAAAAAGTGTTGTACCGGAAAAGAGGAGGACGAACAAGACGGAAAAATAAAATTAAAAAAAAAAAAAAAAAAAAACCCCGAATAATAATATTAGAGCGGTACTTATTTTCAACATTATCGCCTTCGAGCAATACGCACGGGCAACCGTAAAGGATCGCCCATACGGAATTTTACGGTTTTCCGCCCCGTTTCGAAATGAAAAAAAAAAAAATAAACTCTAAACAATATAAGGCGGCAAGTTAGAGAATTCGGGAAATTACTGGGATTTAGGCGGGAAATAAAATTATTATATCTCCAGGCGACGGTAAATCATTGCTCACGAAAAACGATTCTGAGCGAAATTCAATTATTCTTGTGTTGAAATGCCGTAATTTGTACGGGGTTTTTTTTTAATTTTTTTTTTTGTCGACATTTGTACTATAAAAGCTTATAAAAAAAAAAAAAAATGTTTAATAAAATACGCTCAATTGTTTTTGTTTTTCACCTTTAAGTATACAATTTATGATGAACTTTATATCAAATTTTCGTGCATTTCCGTTCGGCCAATACAGTTTTACTCAATTATTTCGAAAAAATAAACTTTAAACGCCTTTAAAAATAGTTAAGAAATGGTCAGATAATTTTTTTTAAATTTATCCACGTCTAGAAATGTCTAATATTAATGTTCTGTAAAAGTGTCTGTTCTCCACCATTATTATTTAAACCGAGTTACAATAATCGAAACAAATCGAAAATAATGAAACCATTGTCGTACATTTTCCTGTTTCCCCCCCCCCCCCCAAAAAAAAATTAGGGAAACTATAACAAAAAAAAAAAAAAAATTATCCCTCCAACTCGATCAAAAACGATTCCAGAGTAGGTGGTGTATTTGAAAATCGGAGCAGAACATCTGGTAGAAAAGTTGTCCACGGACTGGGGAAAAAAAAAAAAAAAATGATAAAAAAATAAAATTCGCTCGGGATCTAAAAGCGTACAACGCCGAATAGACGAAATTAAAATGCGTTAAAGTAGCAGTATGGTACAAAAAAAAAAAAAATAAAAAGTTTATATTAAAACACTCGGTGCGTAAAGAGAATTTTCTTATAATAACGAATAGACAACAAAAAAAAAAAAAAAAAAAAAATGAAAAAAATCGTTTGGTTTTTGATAATAAAGTACAAGTGCTCGCGAGTATAATGTTATTGTTATTATTATACACAACGGCAACAATATAATAAGCCAATCTAAAACGGAATATTACCCAAATCGGAAGTTTTCGCAGTGCTTAAAGTTTCCGTTTCGGTGTAGTTTGCATTGTACAATATAACGTAATTATATTGTAGGTACACGCGTAATATTATTATTATTTAAAAAAAATAAAATTTAATGTAAAAATCCCGTGCTTATAATACCAACTGAAAAAAAAAATAAAAATATGTAAATAATGAATAAAAATGACAATAACCATACGTACTTTTAAGCGCGGTGGGGGGCTTTTTACGTAATTCCGGAGGCAAATATGGAGCACCTCTTAAGCATTTTTTTTTTCATTTTTTTTTTGAGGTTGCCCGTTTGTTTCGGTGCTCCACTAACTTTATATACGCGCCCGATGCCTAAACGCATGTACGCCATTATTGTCGTTTGTTTTTATTCGTACATTCCGTTTTATTATTTACTTTTCAGTTTGTTTTATACGCACGGTATTTCGACGTTTTTATTATTATTATTTTTTTTTTATTTTTTTGTTAGTGATTTTTTTTTAGTTTTTAGTCGTACCGGGAGTGCAGAACAATCATACGGGTAAACGAACGAAAGTCCGTATACGCGGCACTTTTTCGATACTTTGCCTTTTTATCTCTCTCTCTCTCTCTCTCTCTCTCTCTCTCTCTCAAAAGACATACGAAGCGAAACGAATTTTTGTTTTACAAATTGAAAAAAAGAAAAAAAACGGCAATAATTAACGGTTTAATTATTTTTGATTTTTTTCTCGCAATAGTATATGAATTCGTATACTGGATAACTTTGCAATCGAGAAACGAGCGGAGTTATAGAATCGGACGGGTGTGTTTTCCATGTAGCCAAAGTAATAGAAATAATACCGATGCATTTACCGCATTTGTTGTCGGTTTTTTTTTTTTTGGAATTTTTAGTACGAGGAAAACAGTTATCCATGCATCTGCACCATTCGTGGTACCGCGTGAAAAATCTAAAACAGAACATATTGTAATTGTTGTAAATTCGAAAACGAAAAACACTACGTATACTATATCTTTATGAAACCGGTCGATTTGAATAATAAACCACGCGTGTCTATATAACTTTATGACATTTTTTTTTTAAACTAAAATAATAACGTTTTGAACGGTAATAATTGGCAACTATTATTTAAACTGGTAAACGTATAAAAAAAAAAAAAAAAAAAAACCCGCGTATTATACGCATAAATATTTGCGCGATTCAAACGATTGGGTTTGCAATAATTTCGAGATAATTGCCTTGAGTTTTACATTTCAAGTGAGCGACGTAGAGAGGAGTGGTGAACGGTGGTAAATAAATAACTTTGGTTTTCGCGTGTAAAACATCACCCGCCGGGAACGATTGTATTCCGTTTACCGTAAACTCTGTCCGTGTAATTAACCGAACTGATATAGAACTGTGAGAATATCAAATCATTATAGGGCGGAGGAGAATCCGGCCGGAATCAATCGAATATTACACGCGTGCACGACAATCGGGCAGTGCAGGGCACAACCGGGCGCACTTGACCCGTGGTCTCGGGATTTTTTTTTGTTTTTTTTTTTTTGCAATCGGGTTTTCCATAGTTTTGATTATAGAATTATATATCGAAAACTCCTACACGGGTGAACAACATGCGGACAAAACGAGAAACAGTGTGGTCCGTCGTGCGGTTTTTTCTGCACCGTGGCGCAAAGATTTCGTTCAACGGGTGGCGAGATGACGACGGACAAGACGTCGCCATAGCGCCTACGCCCGGGGGGGGTAAAAGGAGACCGGCGGAACGGGAGAAACGTTTAAAATTGAATGCCCAGTACGTATATGTTAAAGACATTACAAAACTATTATCCGTACTACGTCTACTGTCTAGTATCCGGACACGTCTGAAAAGGATATCCATTACAGGCGTACTGATATATATATGTATATAAACACACGTAAATGTGTTTCGTCGTCGGTCACATACGCGATATTATACGGACGCGTCCTATGCATTTCAGATTGGCACCGGCGTACAAAAACGTCGTCGGGCACACTGCGCGATTGCGGGATCCGCGACAAGACGTCGGCTGTCCGTAAGTATTGTTTGTTTGTTTTTTAAATAACAATCGGTAGCGTTAAAATACTAAAGATTTTATGTGTTAAAACTTTTATCTTGCTAGGTATAGAATATAATACATTGTGTTTTAGCGTTACGGGAGGGGAGAAAAAAAGAATGTTTGCCTACAAGATAAATATTATATGGACGGTGAGAATTTTTATTTATTTTTCTTACCGCCGTACCAAATTGGCGGTGCGGTTGCTGGTGCACCGGCAGCAATATACACCGGGGCGGTTATTGATCGAATTTAGTGTGCCGAAGGTAAATTACTACCGCCGGCGACCCGAGTGCACAAGAGCCCCAGGGTACCGGCCGTGTGAATTATGGCCGTAATAATTCGGCATGAAAAATAAGAGAGAGAGCCCGCTGCCGGCCCGGAGTTAATTGGCAATAATTTTCGCGGTCGCAACAATCGGTCCGTCATATTAGGCGCGCACAGGATTTAAATACACGATCGGTGGCGACATTTAGGCCGGATGCGGAGTGAGGGGCATAGGACTAGGAACATTCCTAACAAAAAAAAAAAAAAGAAAGTTATATACGTTCGAGGTCCTTTGAAAAAGTAATTCTGCACACCGTACACCGATACTTGCCGTCCCTTAATAATAGGTGTCCACGAGAATTCTTCTTGAATACCCTTGTATCATTTCCATCCGACAAACAATTCACAAAAATAAAAAAGTTCCCCATCTGTTTACCCTCATATCCTAAAAATGTACAGAAACGACAAAAACTTACGGCGAGTAAAACAACGATTGGGGCCAACTTCCAAAATAAGTTCAAATCCAATTTCTACGACAAATAAGAGGCTCGTGACTAATACGGGTTTACAGGCCGTCACCGTAAGCAGAGCAAAGCAAAATGCAAATGTAGGGCTCGGATTTTAAAGTAAAAAAAAAATAACAAAAAAAAGCTTACAATTGCTTGAATAATGCAAAAAAGAAGGATATTTATTTGTAAAAAAACCACGATAAAAAATTAACCTATATTACAAAATAAAATAAAAATTTTGTTAATCAAACGATAATCAACAATAACAACTGTAGTCCGTATTCCGTGTTTGACATAAATTAAGAGCTGTACGTACTGGCATACATAAGTAAAAAGCGTATTTTTTAATTTCTCATTAATTTAATTAAATAAAATTTGTTTTATTATTATGGCACAATAAACTTAATAAAAGGCTAGAATAATAATACTGGAATAATTGCCACAAAAAAAAAAAAAAAAGCATTTACATTAGAAATACAAAACAAAGGTAATTTATTTAGAATCAAAATGACAACGAATTTCTGCGCAAAAATGACAATTCCTTTTCATATAGTAAAAAACAGTTAATGCTTTAAAATCCTAGGCATACTCGTATGTACGAGGTCCGTTCAAAAAGTACCAGGAAAAATGTTTTTTTTTTTACGGCTAATCTACACACGATAACGTTTCAAATTGTAAATAGACGTATTACCAGCGAAAAAGTGGATATTTTAAATAAAACCCCAAGTCGCTATTTTATCTCAGTTTAAAATCCAATCAGTCCGGTGTTTCGTTCGCCGTTTTCGACATGTCCGAAATTAACGAACAACGCGTGTGCATCGAGTTTTGCTTGAAACTTGGTGAAAAATGATGCAACGGAAACATACGGAAATGACTAAAACCACTTTTGGGGATGATTCCAGAAGTGCTTCCGGGACATTCGAGTGTTTTAAACGTTTCAAAGACTGTCGGTTGTCAACTGAAGACGATCCACGTTCTGGAAGACCGCCGACGTCGTCCAGAAACGATGGTGTGGCGACAATATGCAAAAAAAATGCCAAATGGCCGCCGATTAACCGTTCGTGAGTTAACAAACGGGATCCCAATTGAGTCTTGTCGTGCAATTTTACGGGAAAATCTACAGACGTGAAGAGCCGCGCTGCCAAATTCGGTCCACGATTGTTCACCACGACAATGCACCGGCACATTTAGCGCTATCGATTCGTGAATTTTTGGCTGTTTATAGGCGATGTTTTCTATTCCCAAGACTAAAATCTACGCTTGGCGGACAACGATTTCTAGACGTAGAGGAAATCAAAGCGAACGCGGGCAACATAGCTCGTAGCTTTAACTAGACCGCCGGGATCGGTGAATATCGTCCGGAGGAGAGTATTTCGAAGGGGACATCTTTAAACGATACGTAGCATTATGTTTTTAATTATTAAACATAAAATCCCGGTACTTTTTGAACAGACTTCGTATGTCCACCGGCAAGTTACAAGAAATAACAGTGTAAAAATAGTCAGTTACATTAAACGTCTGACCCGTGAACAATATAACATTAATATTAATGTTACTAATTTTGAAGCAGTACGGTGAACTAAAATATTAGTTAGATATTTTACGAGGATATTGGTGCGGGGGTGGGCAAAGCTCGCCGCGGGTCTGAGAATCAGAGCCGCTCTTAGGATTTACGAGGCCCGGGGACAAAATATCGTTTCGAAGCCCCGCAAATTTTCACCCTCTACTTAAATCATTAAATATAAATAAAACGTAATTTTTTAGTTTTACAATAACCCCAAATCAAATGACACGTTTATTATTAAATTATATGTATTATACTGTTATTTAGCAGTGTGAATAACGATTAATTTTCGCGCCCTCGTCATTATCTATTGGGTGCCGCTTATGCCGAAAATCATCGCATTATCCCGAATATATACGTACAATAAATTTATCTAGATAAAAATTTGATTAACTTAGTACCTTATCCGGATATTTTTTAAGTTATCCGCGCACAACACCGTGTAAAATGTGCGTATCATCCATATACTGACACGGCAATGTGAATTCAAAAACCGGCGTGCCACTGAATGTTTTATCGGGAGGGTCGGATCAAACATTTCGCTAGTGAAATTTTAACGGTTCGGTCGAGCGTCATAGGAGGTGGTGGTTTTTCGCGGTCACACCGGATCCGAAATGGGCCTAATGTCTTGATCGCGATACAAATTTATCGCGCTATTGAAAACGACATATTTCGAGATTAAATTACTAAAAAAAATACGTATAAATGTTGTGTTTTTAAGCCGTTTTGTTGGGACGGGGGAAGGCGATCGTAGAGATATAACCCTTAGCCTCCTCTCCGTGGTGCCCGCGCCACTGTCGATTTCCCGGGGGCTATGAAAAGGAATGGGAAAAAATTTAAAAAAAATAACGTTCGTATAAAACTGTAATATAATAAAATAATATTGTTACGTGGACGAGTTTGCCATGAATAATTATTGTTAATTCGCGAACAAAAAAAAAAAAAATGGAAAAAAAACACATAAAAACTACCGTAAGAACAAAAAAAAAAAAATAAAAAAAATCTCCGTAGTCACGGTAATTTTGTTTGTAGCAGTTAGTCAGCACAAAACTAAAAGTCCGCCGTGTTTATTTGCATAGGACGAATTGCGCGTGTTCGCCATTTTCGAACGCATTCGCGCGGAATAAGCTCCGTCCGCGGATGTTCTTTGTAGCGTCAGTTACCTTTATATTATATTTTATTATTATTTTTTTTTTTTTTTTATGCTTATTATTATTATTATTATTAAAATTTGTATTATTTGTTTTTGGTCAAATTGACAAAATACATTTCGGTTTTTTTTTTTTTTTTTTTTTTGTTGTACTTATATCCATAAATCACGGGACCGCATCCGCCGTACGCGACGGCATCTGTCGCGCCGCCGCGGCAACGGTAGGATTTTTGAAAAATAGTTGAAAAACAAAAAATACGAAACACATTCATATATTTTTTGGGTGTTGTTGTAATATTGTAATATTTTCCAAAAACGAAATACGCCGCGGAAAATAATAATAAAACACATTTTTCGAATACTCAATTTTGAATATGTCAAGTAGGCCAGAATTTAAAATTACTAATCGACAAGAAATTGTAATAATATTTTTTTAACGTTAAAATCTGCATAATTGTATTTTATATATAATAATAACGGGTATTGTCTAGATAAATAGTTAAATATCTTTTATCTTATCTAGATAATTAACAGTATTAACACAATTATCTTGTCTTCGTCTAGGATGAATAATTTAATTATCCAAGCAAATGTTATCCGGATACATTTTTCTATATATTTAAACAACTCTACTCGGAGAAATCTTGTTCCGATTTTCAAGTATAGCGTCTTGATCTGAACGAATTTTGGATCTAATTAAAATCATTTCTAATACGTTATATTATAACAATGGTTTCGATAAATCCGATCTAATTATACGAAAAGTTCAAAGAAACTCAATTGATAATATTGAAAATGAAGAAAACCATCATAAACCATTAGACGCCTAAATAAAAAAAAAAAAAAAAAAAACGGTTTGATATAAGATGAAAATGTATTAAGTTTGTAAATTCCACAACGATCTAATATTGAATTATAATTAGAATACGTTGAACTATAAAATTAAGTCAAAATTAGATTTGAACGAGGTATGCGGGGTTTTTTTTAAATATATTTAAAAGCACGTTAAGATTTTCTAATTAAAAATTAGAATTAAATTTTCAATATACCCTAATATACGAGGTGCGACAATAAAATAACGAGACTTTTTGAATAAAACCTAAACTATTAACGTTATCTATAAAACGATTATTGAAATATGATTAAAAAACACTTATCTAAAAGTACTACGAACACTGATGGCATCGATTCATTTTCTTATACGTTAGTAGCCTTGTTATTAGTGCGAGTTCGACTAATATAAAAATCGAACAACATGTGTTAACATTAAATTTCTTGTTAAATTAAAAAAAACTGCCGCGGAAACGTTTCGTATGTTATGTGAAGTTTATGGTGAAGAATGTTTATCAAGAGCTCGTGTTTTTGAATGGCACAAACGGTTTTGTAGTGGAAGGGAGGACGTCGAAGACGATGATCGTTCTGGACGTCCTACCACGTCTTCAACAAACGAAAACGTTGAAAAAATCGACAAAATTAATTAATCAATATTATTATAAAGAGGTATTAATTAAATTAAGAGAACGTGTCAGAAAGAAGCGACCAGATCTATGGAAAAATGGCTGGGTTCTTCACCAAGACAATGCTCCAGCTCACAGTGCATTTTCAATTCGACGTTTTTTAACTGAAAAAAACAATTTCTGTACTTCAACATCCCCCGTACTCGCCAGACCTTGCTCCTTGTGACTTCTTCTTATTTCCTTCTTATTTCATTTTCCCATTTTCAAACAGTTGATGACGTAAAAATGAAAACGGCAGAATTTCTAAAAGGGCTGAATGAAAGCATTTGGCAACACTGTTTTCAAGAATGGCAGCGACGTATGCAACAGTGTATTGATGCTGAGGGAAGGTACTTTGAAGGTGATAATCATTAAATTATAACATTTTTAAAATAAACTACTTTTATTCAAAAAGTCTCGTTATTTTATCGTCTCACCTCGTATGTATATATACATATGTTATTTATTAATAATTATTTTCAATCAATCATTCATGACCTACAAAAAGAAAAAAATTAACTCTTGTTGGTTATGTGCACATTTAAAAAGGATCATGTTTTTTTTTTTTTTGATTTTCGTTGTTATTTTCCCCTAATGTTCGCGACGTTAATATTAGAAATATCGCTAATTGTATTATATTTCAATAATAAAAATATAAATAAATCGACGGAAAAACGTACATAAGTCAAACGACTACAATTTCTATCGTTTTTTTATTTATTTATTTTTTTTTTTTTTTGTATCCCGATAAATAGCGCCTTTGCATTAATCTAGACGATTTCATCATTCAACTGTATTCGATCTCTATCCGGATTCGGTAATGTTTTATCTTTATCGGGATAAATTTCTAGTTGTTTACGCTGGATATTTGGGCATATTATTTGGTAACGTGGAAAAGTATAAACCGAACGGGCAACGCGTTGCAATAGAACGCTTTTTATTTTCATTTTAGCGAACAACCGTAATTAAATTGGAAACGGCGTCGGGGGCGCGCGTGGGATGCCGGCGAAGAGTTTACGCCAATATTTATTTTCTATTTTAAATTGATACCCATTCATCGGTGTACGATGAATCGAGAGAAAATTTATACCGCACACAGTGTTTCACTCGAACACGGTAAAGCGAAAACTTTCAGCCATAAGATCGAAATGGCGGATATGTTTTTTATTTATTTATTTTTTTTTAAGAAATCGGGAGTTCCAAAATGACGGTAGTCGTATTTCTTTATTTGTACGCGTTCGATTTTTTTTATTTTTTTGGTCGAAAAATCGAGAGAAAAATAAAATCTTATTTTTACAATGAACCGTCAGACAGAAAATACAAAATTCTATCGGTCAGAGTTTTTAGACAAAAAAAAAAAAAAAAAATACGACTATATTCGGAATCCGGTGTGTTAACAATAGGGGTTAAATTTTTTTTTAAAACCTGCTTGTTTGTCTTATAAAAATAATAATAATAAATAAAAAAAAAATATTCCATTTTCAATCCGGGTCCGTCCGGTCTGTATTTTTTTTTACCTCGACGGTAACACCGTGTACTGATATGTTACGACGATCAAAAGTGACGTTTTATTCGCGGCGTTCAATGACCGTTTTTATTTTTTCGCATTGTATCGCATTATTATATTGGTCGTATTATTATTATTATTATTATTATTATTATTATACTATATCCTAGAGGACCGGAAACGCGTATAATATTTTCTTTTGTCGCGTAAAAGTATAAAAATGTACTAAATATTTTATAGTCCCGAGTTCGCGAGTTGTTATATATATATATATTTATACGCGAAACAAAATATATTATGATTATTATTATTATCATATAGCAATCGAAACACCGACACGATGATATTTTATAGCCGTACTTTGAAAAGCTGTGAAAAAACAATATTTGACGGTACACACCTAGTCTTGCGACAACATCTTCGGGAAAATATATTATTTTTTAGAGAAATTATCGGCGCGATCGCTCTCTTGTCGCTTTTTATACTGTTTTTTTTTTATTAATTTTATTTTTATTGCCTTTTCACCCGAGTAGAAAACAAAAAAAAAAAAAACCCAAGTACTCCGACGATAATAATTGTAACCCGTTTTTCTTTTGTTTTTTTTTTTTTTTTGTTTGTGACTTGTTGTAACGATAAAATAAATAATTCAAACATTTGTTTTAAGGGAGGTATTTTGAAAATTTAACTATTTCCGCCTCCGCCCCACCGAGTATAAACGCTTCTCCGTGCTTATATAAAGTGCTCTTATATTATAGTTTATCGCACTTCTCTCAGTTTATTGAGAAGTGAAGAATAAAGAGGGAGTACCATGTTGAATTTTTAATAAAATTCAAATTTCTCGGGTTTTTTTTTCTCCGCATATACGTATATAATATTATTATAGTATATTTTTTTTTTTTTACGGTTGATTTCCTGAATTCTTTTAATCTTATAAAAATAAAAAAATAAAAGCATAACTTCAATATAATATCGGAAGAAATTAAATACACTCGCTCGGTATTATCCGACCATCAAGGTTCTCTGTTTCTATCGGGTCCCGCGACTTTTACAGCGATTGCATTACATCCTGTGTACCGAAAAAAGTGTTTTAATTGAGTTTTTCCCTGTACCCTGTGCGTCCAAACCTTGTACTGGACGTTGTCTTATAAAAAAAAAAATCCGTCTGCGACTCTGTTCGATTGTAGTTTTTAGTAAATTAACAGACTAAAAAAAAAACCCGAACAATTATTCCGACAATATTATTATTTTTTTTTTTTTTAAAACAAAAGTAAATGCAAACCGTTATAGTGTCCGTTGTTTAATCAGACGTGATTTCACACCCATATCTTTATGGGTCGCGTATAGGCAGTTTTGACGTACTTTTCCAAAAACAAATGGTAATTCATCAACTCGAAAATGTTTAAATTAACAATACAATTAACACGCACTAGTCGTATTTTTTGCGTAATCGTGATACAAACTGAAACGTTAAAAACCGTTTCTATTCTCTACTCTTTAACAATTTCCGAATTTGTAATAGAGTTACCGAAATTGCACAAAGAAATTAAGAAGAAATACATCCGTGATTGTAATCATATGAACTGCAATAGAGGTTAAGCGATCTGTTTGTAAACTTTATGGGTTTTTTTTTTTTTTTTTTTTGTCAATTATCATTATTAAAAATTATTGAGCAACGTATCGGTCTCTAGATCTAAATTCCTTTCTCCCCCCCCACCAATAACCAGACGATTTCTATCGTTATGTCTGAGATATCGGTTGTTGTCAGCGAATTCTTCTTTTCTACGTTCAATCGGTAGTAGTGAGCATATAAAATGACGACTCGATCCTCACCATTTTCACGTTTTCCGTCATCTTTAATTTGCATATCACTTGCTATTCTTCCCGTCTCGGTCCGCAGTTTATTCAGTGTCTCCTATGTTGACCATGGGTGACCAGACCATAGATGATTTCCCGGGGGTAAACTTTCTTTGGGATCCGTCCGTGCCTGTAAATCGTACTTATTCATTTTCTCGTGTCGTAGGTCTATTCGTGTCACAGCTGATAATGCTTGTGATGTTGTGACAGGCTTATCCTCGACTTAAGTCGGAAGTAGGTTCCAAGTGGTCTTAAGTGGATAACACTATCAAAATAATATGCACGTTACGTCGCAGATTCGTTACGTCTTAATGTGTTGCGAAATTTCAGGTGATTCGCTATAAATACAGAAAGAGTGAGTTTGTCCCGTGCAAAAGCCCGCTATTAAAATCAAATTCTGCCCGTAATCACGTTCGCTTAAGATATTATTTAAAATATAAAATTTTAATACTTATAGAATTTGAAATGTTTAGTGTTTATTATAATTTTACATGTAATTGAGTTTTTTTAGTATATTTTTTACTTTCGTAGTAAGTAAAATATCTATTGATGTAAAAGAAGGGAAAAAAACAAAATCCATTACGCCATAACGGCACGGATTATATTTATTTTTTTTTATTTCGTTACCTATAACTAAAGTGGCCAATTATTATCACACTTCCCAACCGTAGTTTTATGATGATAATTTTATCCCTCGGTTTAATCGAGTATTTATGATAATAATTACAGGGGGACCCGGTACA
Organism: Tuberolachnus salignus; assembly: GCA_956483605.1. Taxonomy (NCBI): domain Eukaryota; kingdom Metazoa; phylum Arthropoda; class Insecta; order Hemiptera; family Aphididae; genus Tuberolachnus; species Tuberolachnus salignus. The sequence goes on along the minus strand of OY101430.1, from coordinate 32,282,486 downwards.
TTAAAGTTGTTTGGCAAAACTTTCGATCGGAACCTATAACGCTATAATAGGACCTAAAATCGTTCAAGTTAAACACCTAAGAATTTCTCATGCATCCGCATGAATATATTTTTCTCACTTCTTTCACTAAACGTTTGTGTTTATTTACTCAAAGACCAAATTCTTTGGTCAACATTATGTATAGCTATAGTTTTATAGCTGTTGTTTTTGTTCTTCATCACACAAATTGTATGTGCCGTCTATTTTTTTTTTTTTAAATTAGAAGAAACTACGAGGGAATGGAGCAAAATGTGGCCTTTTGAGAGGACACCGTGAGGCGTATTCGTGTGCTTTATTTGTTTTGTTTTTACCAAACTATTGGCATATATATTGTAAGCACAAGTGTAACGTGAATAATATATAAATTGATCATTGATTATTAGAGTACGGATTTTGATGGCATTTGCTTTTTTTTTTCTAGCTGTTCAAAACAAAGGTACATCAGCTATAAATGCGATCCGTACAACGTAGAATAAACGCACAACATTTTGTTATCTTTTATGTCTTTTTGATGTTTTTTAGTCAATTTTACAAAAAGTTTACGCGTAGGTAATTTTTTGTTTGCCAAAATGTAAAATGAAAAAAATATAAAAATAAATCAATTTTTTTTTTTTTTTTAACAATATTCCTTATTGTTTTTTTAAAAGACATTTCGATATGAAAAATTCACAATTTCGATCGTGCCGAAATATTGTATACGTGACATTCCAGTTCGTCTTCATTACTGCGTATGTCATTGTCTATACCGTCTACAGAATTATTGGGCTTTAATTTAATTTGTCAATATTCGAGTTTTTTATCCGCGTACAATATAATATTCGCCTATGGGCAAAATAGGTGAAATAGTATACACATTGGCCAATTCTTTTAAAGGAGGAGTTTTTTTTTATGATAGAGGAACTAAGATTTAAAATGTACTTTTTGCAAATTTTTATATCTGGTCACCATAACTATAACGTACAGAGATTAGGTTTTTTTTACCTCATTATTATTATATTTACTCAAACATTCTAAATTCATAAGATTTGCCTTATTACGTATGTGCTAGTAAAATTGCCTATACTAAAAGTAAAAACCTCATTTAGTACATTTAGATTACATACTGCGGACAAAGTTAATTTGAAAAAATGCAATGCGTTATGATTTTTGTGTAACGTAATAAACAAATAACATGCAATATATCATATCTTTTGCAATTGTTCGAGTATATTTTTAGGTATTTATAATATATTTATTCTAGACAAATTATTTCGTATCAATTATAATAATAAAAACGTGTTGAAAACCCCGTTTCGAAAACGTATTCGGACGATTTGATATTAGCTTTTTTTTATTGCTTCATTTTAAATGTTGTTCTACGGTTATTTCGGCGCATCAAAATCCGTATTCTATCGGTCATTATAATAAATTACACCCGAACCGATCAACAGTTTTATCGTCAAAACGTGTCGTAGGACATCGCGTCCGCTCGAATACCCCGAGGCCTGTTTCTCCTCGTCGCGTACGCGCCTAAAACCGCGTAACAATAGTACAAGTCGTACGAACGGTCGGACGGACGTACGTTTCGCGTAACAAATAGACACAGTTTTGACACGAATGTTCTTGCCCGGGTAATCAGAATTGTACACATCAGTCAAAGTAAATTGGCATTCGATCACCGCAGCTGCGTGCTGGCTGCATCAGTTGTATGTTGAAATTGGCGCGGAAATCGCCGAACAACACAAACGGCATGTGGAAATCTAAAACGAATTTTAAAGTTTTTTTATTTTTTTTTTATAACTATAATTTAATAATAATAAATATATATATAACCTAACCGTTTCTTTCCGTTTAATTAATTTTTTTTTTTTTTTTTTTTACCGAGCACTAAACAAAAAATACCGGCTAAATAGCAAGTTTTTAATCAGATGAACATTTTAATTGAATAATTCATTCGCGAGTTTATTTAATAACGTTTCTGCAGTTACGACTTCCCGGATGCTAAACTGCTAAACATAATAAAATAAGCGTCAGATATAACCGGTACAAATAATCACATTCTACAGGACTGATTGAAGAGAGTTTTTTTTTTTTTTTTTATATTTGAATTTACATTCTATGAAGGGACATACTTGAATCTGTTGTCGATTGCAGGGTTCTCTTGGTATCCCTACTGAACCAATAATAGCAGATGATTAGAAAACTTTTCACGCTTAACGATTTAGCTGAACGTGCCCAACTGTGCTGAATTCAAATGAACAAGTTGTACGCGTTGATGTTGTGTTGTACCGTGATTTACGACCTATGGTAATAACACGTTCACATATTAAACAAATGCAAATACCTTTAAAAAAAAAAAAAAAAAAAAAAAACCGTTTAACAGTTATAAAAACTATTGTGAAATTAGGTTTGTTGTGTGCCTACGGTAAACAGTTGAATATTTGTACAAAATTGTAAAACGGAAGGTTGTCACGAAAATGTATTGTACTCTATCTATTTAATTACCGGATTTGTTTTTATCATTAAAATAAGGTCATATACTAGAGTATAACGTGATTCCCTTAGCTATGTTATTTTTCAACGTTGGCATATTGCGCGTATAACGTGTCCATTAAAAAAAATTGGAATAACTACGATGTAATCACGTAATTCATTTTACTGCCTATATATAGTTATTTTTATTTGAAATATAATTCCCATCTGGTCCTACGGTGTATACAGCTCTGGGACACTGCCGAAAAATCGAACACACGAAAAAATTCAAGTGTTCCAATCACAAATCCTCTGACTCATAAATAACGCGCCTCCTTATATCTCGAACCACACCCTTCACACCGATCACCATATTCCTAAAGTCACTATCACAGCCAAACTACACTACTCCAAATTCAGAAATCGCCTGCATATGGGGTCATACCAATCCCCTTGTTAAAAATCTACTTTCCATCTCCATTCCTGGAACCCCCCCCCCTAGGAAGATTGAAAAGACAATGGCCCAGAGAACTAATAAACTTGCCGCATAATAATACTTTAAGTATTCGGTAATTTCACGTCGAAGTGCCTTCGCTGGATGGTTCATCCCTCGCGCCACTCAAGCCGTTGCACCATACCATACCTAAAACATCCCTTATGCTTATTATACTGCATTAATTGTATAGATTGTATTTTATCTAATATGTGTATATACACCGTAAAAGTCCGTGAGCACCAGACCGGTGCATACTCGTATGTACGAGGTCTGTTGAAAAAGTACCAGGACGGTTAATCTACACACGATAACGTTTCAAATTGTAAATAGACGAATTCCCCGCGAAAAAGTGGATATTTTAAACAAAACCCCAAGTCGCTATCTTATCTCAGTTTAATATTACACGCGGTTAAAAATCCAGTCAGTCCGGTGTTTCGTTCACCGTTTTCGACATGTCCCAAATTAACGAACAACGCGTGTGCATCGAGTTTTGCTCGAAACTTGGTGAAAAATGATGCAACGGAAACCAACGGAAACGACTAAAACCACTTTTGGGAATGATTTCAGAAGTGCTTCCGGGATTTTCGAGTGTTTTAAACGTTTCCAGGACTGTCGGCGGTCAACTGAAGACGATCCACGTTCCGGAAGACCACCGACGTCGTCCAGAAACGATGGTATGGCGACAATATGCGAAAAAAGGCCAAATGGCCGCCGATTAACCGTTCGTGAGTTAACAAACGGGATCCCAATTGAGTCTTGTCGTGCAATTTTACAGGAAAATCTACAGACGTGAATGGTCGCGCTGCCAAATTCGTTCCGCGATTGATCACTACGACAATGCACCGGCACGTTTAGCGCTATCGATTCGTGAATTTTTGGCTGATTATAGTCGATGTTTTCTATTCCCAAGAGTAAAATCTACGCTTGGCGGACAACGATTTCTAGGCGTAGAGGAAATCAAAGCGAACGCGGGCAACATAACTCGTAGCTTTAACTAGACCGCCGGGATCGGTGAATATCGTCCGGAGGAGAGTAATTTCGAAGGGGATATCTTTAAAGAACATGTTACATTCGTTTTGGTAGTTATTAAATATATAAACCGCGGTCTTGTTTCGAAACGGACCTCGCGTTCGGAGAGATAACGTCCGATCGTCGTCCGTCGGGTCGGTCTGAAAACCGTAGGCCGCGCTCGCGCCGTGGCTGTTCATTAACGTAGCAAAGGGTCTCCTCCGACCGCGGAATAATGTGAAGTCGCGACGGCTTTTGACGTGGTCAAAGTCTTTAATTGGTCACGGGCACTCGTCTTCGCCGTGCCCGGGCAAACCCAATTATACGAGCGCGCGACGTACGCCGGGCAAAGGCAACGAATAATAATCTCGTTATATAATGTCCTTTTCGCTAATTCGAATATTGCGCGGAAATCGCGATTACCTAATTGAACGCGCCAGAGGTACCCTGCGGGACAATCTCGACGAGAACTTTCCGGCTCTTTTACACGTTATTATTATTATTATTAATATTATTCGGTACCCGGCCGACTTAGCCCGACCCGACCCACTAAACATTAAGCGATGGTGTCGCACAAGTGACCGTATTGTTGGACTACGCCGGCGCAATGCCAATGTACCGAAACCGCATACCGTCGCGGGTCCGCGTGTACGTGTAAATGGAACTTTGCTCTTGGGAACCCGCTCGCCCGTGTAATACTATCCGAAATAATTCGGCTCTTCCGGTTTGTCCGTGACAAATGAACAAATCGTTAGCGATTCCAACTGTCCGACACGAAAACCTATTATCGCGTTGATAATCGAATTAAAAAAAATATTACGGATAATAGTACTATTTTACAAAAAAAAAAAAAAAATATATTGATAAGTCACTCCGTTTACCATCTGTACAATGTAAAATTCGGTTTCGTTTCGAAATTGGATTTTCTGTTGTTTGTATAACTTTAATAATAATTTGTGACGAGAAGAAGTCTCCAATAACGTGTTATTTCGGTATGGAAATGCCGGCAGAACCGAATCCCCCGAAGAGGCGTATCCTCGGCGCTAATTCAGTTTACGTACAAAATGTCATCCCTCCAGGTTTCATATGGTACGCCTGAAAAATTGCATTTTTCACCCGTTGAAATTCCGATTGAAATGCACCCCCCATTTCTATCACTTCAATCCGCCTATGGAACAACATTAATTCCCGAGTTATAGCTCGTTTGGTCCAGATGGAGCCGATAGAAGTGACAAAAGGTAACGGGAAAAAGATAAATATACAATATATATATTTATATGTGAAGTGATAGATACGATATAGTGCAAACAATCAATCTCTATCTATCTTCGGGGAAAATTCGATAAAAAAAAAAACAACCCGAATAAAAACTACGAAAATGTATAAACTTTTTAAACGTTTATATTTAGTATACTTTATCGATTTATCTTCACGCGAAAAGCCGAACGGGAAAATACAAAACACGGGTGTATTTTGTATTTTATTGGCGCGGTGCGACTCGGCCCTCTCACGTCGAACACACGCGATCGTTAGTTTTCCCGTGTGTTTTACTTAGCGGTTTCTTTTTATATATATATTTATTTTTTTATTTTATGTTTTGTTCGGATCGGGCGTTTCGGCATAAAAAACAGTTAAAATTACGGTCTCGTTTAACGCCGGGCGTATGCCGCGAAATAATTCCCGCCGACCGTTGGCCGGTGTTATATTACAGGGTAAAAACGGTCCTGGACGGTTTACACGTCTACATTTTTTTTGTTTTATACATATCGGCGGCGGGAATAGTAAAAAGACTAGGACATACCTTACCGTATATCATCTTGATCGAAATTAATAAATATACGCGTAATGTTGTTATTACGAACACTGTGAAACCACAAATGAAAATAAATCAATAGATATACAAAGTGATAAGACGATGAAACGGACACCGGTTTATTACTATAAAAAAATTATAATTATTCATACGACGTTTCCCAGGCCTGTATAAGCGGTCTATTTTGAATTACACGGTCATGCTGGTTCTTAGTCGTAATCATGGTCTGGACAGGTGTCAACGTCGAGGTTTCGTCGTTCGCGCGTATTTTGAAAATAATTCTTCCGCACACAAAGGGATTCTCGTCTACGTCTCGGTATTTCACGCGACGAATCTGTCCCTAATGTTAACACTATTAATTTTTTCGGATTCGAAAATTTGCAAAAGTCCGAAAGTACCCTAAGCGGACGTGGACGCGGAGCATCTGGAACGGTAAGAACCACCGAAAATGTGCAGTAGGTTTTTTGAGAGGCAATTGAGCGGTCACCAAGTCGCTCTGCACGGAAACACGTGGTCGCTTTGGGAATGTTATGATGTCGGAAACTTATTTGCAGCGCAGGTCGGAGGAAATGGCTGAAGAACATCACTTGGGAGACGCGCGGTTTCAACAGTTCGGGGCTCGAATTTCGCTTGCTGTTTTGCGACAAACGTCCCCTGGGCGGTTGGCCTTACTGAGGGGTGACGAATGCTGACCGGCACGCTCCCCCGATTTAAGCGTGTGCGATTTTTCCTAAGGTGGTTGCTTAAGAATAATAAAACACCATTCCCATACGATAGACGACCCGACGGAGAGTATCGCTGAAGTAATCGCGGCCGTACCAATCGAAACGTACCGAAAATCTTATTAAAACTTCAGAGATTGCCTACAGCCAATGTATTGTTGCCGACGGCCGCCATCTCGACGATCTCATTTTCACAAACATAATTGAAAAAAATGGGATTCCCTAATTATTTTAACAAAACAAATCGTTTTTCTCCGAGTTTTAATGTCCGTTATTTGTAGCTCCTCAAAACTCATCAGCCGGCTCCGCCGCACCCTGTATTCGCAAATTGATCTATCACTTCAACTGTAATTCAATTTTGAAACATCCCGGTTTTCGATTGCAATCAATAATAAATATTTAAGTCGATCCTGTCGGACACTATTTCTCGCGGGTAGTATTTGTTGGACGCTGTGTTAAAATACGCGGTGCGATAACGATTGTTACGAAAACCATTCGTTTTTATACTGATTGCGTGACTGGGCTAATGTCCCTGTATGAATTGGAACGTTCACTATTCCATACATTTACATCAGCATTTTCGATTATTTTAAGACAGTTGTTTCGTCCAAGACCCAAGAACCACCCCCCAGGGGCGCCTTAAGTTCTGGAGCCCCGGGGGCTTTGCGCTATGCTATAGCTACGCCACTGCCTATGACTAAATTTTATAATAATAACACGTACAACAGTCAGTGTTGTGCGTTATCAAGATCATTTTATATCTAAATAAAATATACATGTATACTATCTTTTTAATTCGTCTACAATTTCGTTTTTTTTTTTTTTTCTACAAATGTTGAAATTTGAAATTTTGTTTATTAAAATGTTATTAATTTAATCTATCAATGCTCAATAGATAAATGAATCACGACGACTTGATGAAACATGTATAAACAAATCATAATTCACAATAATAATCAAATAGGTTATATAATTACACGGACAGAATTATATTCTACAATTTCACAGTTTAGATAATAACGAGGTTATCTGGTCTTTTATCCAGATCGTATATTTGTACAGTGTCGTCTGTTATCTCGAATACAGTACTGTACAGTAATAAAGCAGTGAGTCGTCAACCGGCTTGATCAACAGGAGCACAATTTTTTTATTTTTTTTTCGCCTGTCGGTACACCGCGCAGACTTTTATGACGGCGTTTTCGATTTGACGATTACTACAATACGGTAAAACTGAATGACGAGTGCGACGTTTTCACATCAACCGCACTACGTTTTATTTATACGCATATACACGAAAACACCAACTGGCGTATTCCGTGAAAAAGTAAATTTTCTTATACTTATTCTTTCTCCCTCCTCTTCCCTACTAATTTCGCCCTACACGTCACTCTAGACAATATCCGTCACCGCCGCCGTTTTCCGTCTATACTCCGCAAATCGTATACTTATACTTATACTTATACTTATCACCCTCGAAATAACCTCGGGCCTCTTTTTCTTTAACGGCCTACGGCTATTCTCGACTGAAGTGTGGCACCCAAAAGTTTTTTTTTTTTTTTTTTTTTAAAAATGCCAGTACACTTATATTTGTTGACACTCCCCATCTATGGAACACTCTACCAATGATGTATTTTTAGTTCTCGCAATAGGAGGAGATATGTAGGTTATACAGCCGTACGAAAGTATAACGAAATTTACATTTACATTTGGTATGTCGTATTTTCAGTGCTTTTGGTTTCGGGGGTAGTTGAGACTTGCGGGAACATCCAACCACCCACGAAAATATGTCACTGCTCAAATAAAAAAAAAAAAAAAAACGAGTTAGTTGTGTTAATAAGCAAGTCGTTTATCTTTTAATACAACTGCCAATTATTAAAGTACAGAATAGGCACAATCGGTATAGATCGACCTCGCATCGCGTTACTGATTTATTAATTTTACACGTTTTGATAGAGCATGATCAATTTTGATACACGGAATATCTTATTCAACTCGTGCGAACATTGCTAATAATTTGTATACGTATTTTCCACGTTTCGTTTATTGAATTTAAATTCAAAGTCATAAATATTATACGAATAATAACTACATATTGTATGCTCGAGCATATTATACGAGAATAGGTTGAGTTTTTGACGGTTTCCAGAAATATATTGCATACGAAATTGTACGCGTCTAACTCGCGCTGTTCGTTCGTATTAGTCGTGAATTAAATCTAAAATGAAAATAAAAAAAAAGTAAAAATTAACTCGTTTTTCGAAGGAATATAACCGGCAGGTGTTCCCGGGAACGTTCCTCGGGGAATATTCCTATAGTGGCACTACCCGGTAAGGTACACGCAGCGGACCCGCGCCGGAGGACATATCGTTTATCATACGCGCTCGACTCTATCTCTCTCTTTTGAAGAAAAAAATAATAATAATAATAATAATATGTTTCTCGGGGCGTTCGTAACGAAAATAAAATAATTAGAAACGTTTTACGGTTCGCGGGCGGTATGTTATCATATTATATATATATTTCAATGTTGTCGGCCGCCACGGGCTATTAACATTATCATAATAATATTGTGAACTATAACAATATTCGACGTGGCGCACGTACGTGCACGTCGCCGTAGTAACGGTACACGAAAATATTCGATATTATATTTATTTACGGGCATATTAATTTACGTAAACTTCACGGACCTAGGCCCAATTATAAATATACCGCGAAAGAGACGACGGAGAACCGGACGATCTGGGAGAGTACAACTCATTTCATCAAGGGGGTGCCGAAGACGAGAGAGCAGGAAGAGCGCCATCGTCACAGAGGTGCTCGGCACCCAATTGTACAAATGTATAGACTAGCAGTGAGGCCCAGGCCATTGTAGCCGAGTAGCCAAAGTCATAATTTAAGAAATTCCCGTGTAAATAATTATTATTATTCAATTAAATTGTAATAAGTAGGACTAAGAGTCTAGTATGTGCTAAGAATGTTTTCCATTAATACACGATGCGACTACGGGCGAAGGATTGCCATGCCGGGTAGAGTTCCCGCCCGTAGGTTGCGATGCCATAAAAAAAAAAAAAAAAAGTCCAATTATAAATGAGACGCAGTAGTTCTTAAACTAAAATATGCGACATCAAGTTGAATAACATTAAGTATCTGAATAATATATAACAAGAGTAATACAAATAATGACAAAATAATATAGAATAATACAACGATGAGTTAATAATAATAATAGCTTTTCGTAAAAAAAATATCAAAATTAGAATTGACACGGGTACCATACGTCAATAGAATATTAATAATTCCGTATGTAATTGAATAGAGTGTGCTTTATATATAATCAACCGGTGTCTCTAGTACTATGTTCATTAACTTTAATGTTTGTAAGACTTAATAATTAAGAATCGTCTATTTTGTTAGTTAATAATTAAAAAAATAATAATAATATACGACTCTTTTTCCTGCGATTTTGTTATAGAATTTAAGTTCATAAATTTCATTAAGTTTTCATAATCATAATGCGGAGCCCGCGCAATATTAAATTGATAGATTTATAAATCGTAAAAGTTTGTTTTGAACCATTTCGATGTGATTGGTCATACAAAATAGTATTGGAGTCCCGAATAATTGACGCATATTCTAAATGAGATCATACAATGGAGGTGAAAAGACATTTATAGGCGAGAGGATCTTGAAAAGAAGAGAAATTTCGCACGATGAGACCCAACATGGATAAAGCTTTATTTTTTATAGTTAATTTAGCCTTAAAAAAAAAAAATACCAAGGTCTTTTATTAGAGCGAGAATAACATCATTTAAATCACAATAAACCAAACCAAACTTGTGCGTTTCTTAGGAAAAAAAAAAAGTAATCTTTAGACACGTATTGTCGATATAATAATAACGGCGCGTCGTTTTCGCAACGTACACGATAATTGTGTAATTGTGCGCGCGCCCGTCACCTGACGGCGGGCTACGTGGCCGCGCACCGCACGGTTAAACACCGCGGGAACCGCATTCGGTTCGCCGGGCGGCGTGTTTTGCGCGTGCGATGGTGCTCACTGTGAACCGCCCGCGGCGGTGCGCCGGCCCACACGAAAAAACCGTTGGCCCCGGGGGGACCCGGAATCTGGGTGGTCCCGGATTAGTGTGAACCTACGGACCCGTAAACGCGTCGATGGAAAACGCCGTCCGGCCGATATATTATAAGCGCGTAGCGGTCGGCCGACAGTATCCCCTCCCTCCCACCCCCCCACCCCCACCAACCAATCCCGGGGTGTACCGCCGAAAACGCCCGACGGCCGCGGCGCAATAAAAAGTCGCGCGGTTCCTATATAAATCACCGTCGTCGCGCGGCCCAGCGAATGGGGTCCGTTCAAAAAGTACCAGGACAATTGTCATTACGGCTAGATAAGGGTATTTAATTACACGTAGATTTATTCCCCACGCACAAGTGAATATTTTAAACGAAAACCCGAAGTCGCAATCTTATCTCAGTATAATATTACACGCGGTTAACAACAATCCTGTCGGTCCAGTGTTTCGTTCGCCGTTTTCGACACGTCCGAAATTGGCGTGTGCATCAAGTTTTGCGTGAAACACGGCGAAAATGCCACGGAAACGTACGCCGCAATGATTAAAACTCCTTTTGGGGATCATTCCTTCAATTGTTCCGTGACTTTCGAGTGGTTTATACGTTTCAAGAAGAGTCGGCAGTCAACTGAAAGAACTGGAAGACCGTCGACATCTAGCAACGACGATGTTGTGTCAAAAATTAGCGAACATGTGCGATTAACCGTTCGTGAGTTAGCGAACGAAGCAGAAATCTCGATCGGATCTTGTCGTGAAATTTAAACGAAAATGTACAGATGAAAATGGTAGACGCCAAATTCGCGGTTCCGCTATTGTTAATTTTGGAGCAAAACGAAAATCGTTTAACGATTTGTCAAGACCATAAAAATAGTTATGCTGATGTTAATTTCGTAAAAAAAAAAAAACATTATCACAGGTGCCGAGACGCGGGTTTATGTATACGAACCGGGAACAAAGTTCCAACCATCTCAGTGGAATACAAAATTTTCCCCTAGGCCAAAAAAAGATCGTCAAGTGAGGGCGAATGTCAAGACAGTGCTGATAGTTTTTTTTTTTTTTTGATATTATGAATGTATTGTTCATTGTTAATTTGTTCCCCGTGGACACACCAGGTCAATCGGGTATTCAATAATGACGTATTAATACGTTTGTGCGAGAGAATTCGCAAAAAGCGCGAAATGGAAATGGGTTTCTTCATCACGATAATGCGCAAGCACATTCGGCGCTGTCGATTCGTAAAATTTCTGGCTGATCGGTGGCCACAAGTGTGATTTTTTTTGTTTCTTTTCCCTAGACTAAAATCTACGGTCAAATGACAGCGATTTCGGGATGTAGAGAGGAAATTAAAGCGAACACACGGCCTCAGAACTCAATGCTAAAGCGTTGGAACAGTTCCAAAGGACTTTTTGAAAAACGGCAGGACGGGAGTATTCCGAAGGAGATGTCTTATTAATTTTAATATTAATTTTTATTTTTCGTAATTTTTAAAACTGAAATCCCGGTATTTTTTTTTTTAACAGACCTCGTATATTACTATATATATATACTCGTATACGGTACCCGCCGGTGGTAGCTGTGTCAGCGGCGTACCGGGGCGCCGCGGGAAGACGCGGACGCGTCGTGTTTGCGGTCGAAATAACGGATATACGGCGTGCAAAACGTACAAAACCAGGTTGGTCGCGCGTGGGTTACGGCCGCCGCCGCCGCCGCCGCCGGTCCCGCGAGGCTGAATTTATTACCCCGGTGTCTGCGCCGCCCCCGGGACCGCGCGCGCGGCACGCCGCCGTGTCATGCCGCCGACCGCCTCGCGAGCCCGCCGGTCGCCCCGCCCGCAGCCGTTTTCGTCCGACGCCCAGAGGTTTTAGCGCCGCGCACTCGCCGTAAAACAAAAACCCGAAAATATTACACGTTTCACACGTCACGGCGCTTTATTATATTATAATTTTATTTATACGTTTATCGGCAATTGGCGGATATTTACGAAAACTAATAAACCCCGTCGTTGGGTTCTATCCGCTGTGCCGCGCCCGCCCGATTGTTATTTACGTGGTTTTCAATAAATTATATTTTATTTGCCCGGCACGTTGATCGGCATAGTACTTATACAGGGCCGGGGCTGTGCGGAATATATATATTTCGGGGGACGAAGTATCGCCGCCCTCCGCACCGGCCCCGTTCCGGAACGCGCGCCCGGATTATCGACGGTTATTCATGACTTTAAACGCAATAACCCCGCCGGGTCCGTTAGTGTTATTGTTGAAATAATATCGTTATCGTTTGTTATTACCGCGGCGGTCGTCGGCCAGGCGATTATTACCGAGTCCGAGCACGTGGCCGTCAGACGACGGTGAACTCCGGTTGTCAGCCGTGACCGCTGCGGCGGTATTAGCGGGGCGCGTCGAACGTTTAACCAACCCCTCAACCCCCCCCCCCTTTCGCAATTCGCACGGTCGAACGCCGGCATGGTAATTATCCTTCGATCTCGGATGACCACGGTGTAGGGGACTTACCGCGGCCGTACCGTTGCCGGTTGATTTTTGTATTATTATTTTTATTATTTTTTTTTTTTTTTTTTCCTCCCCCGTCACGGACCGGCGATTGCCTACGGAATTTTCGAACGAAATCGATTTCTTTCGGTCGTCGTATAGGATCGCCCGTATTGGCCTCGCCGACCACTGTGCACCGCCGAATACAATGGCAAACCGCCCCAAACTCCATCATTTCAAACCATATAAGATAAAAGATAATACGACTTGCGACAATAAAATAACGAGACTTTTTGAATATAACCTAAACTATAAACCTAAATCTATAAAACGATTATTGAAATATGATTAGAAAACACTTATCTAAAAGTACTATGAACACTGATGACATCGATTCATTTTCTTATACGTTAGTAGCCTTGTTATTAGTGCGAGTTCGACTAATATAAAAATCGAACAACATGTGTTAACATTAAATTTCTTGTTAAATTAAAAAAAACTGCCGCGGAATCGTTTCGTATGTTATGTGAAGTTTATGGTGAAGAATGTTTATCAAGAGCTCGTGTTTTTGAATGGCACAAACGGTTTTGTAGTGGAAGGGAGGACGTCGAAGACGATGATCGTTCTGGACGTCCTACCACGTCTTCAACAAACGAAAACGTTGAAAAAATCGACAAAATTAATTAATCAATATTATTATAAAGAGGTATTAATTAAATTAAGAGAACGTGTCAGAAAGAAGCGACCAGATCTATGGAAAAATGGCTGGGTTCTTCACCAAGACAATGCTCCAACTCACAGTCCATTTTCAATTCGACGTTTTTTAACTGAAAAAAACAATTTCTGTACTTCAACATCCCCCGTACTCGCCAGATCTTGCTCTTTGTGACTTCTTCTTATTTCCTTCTTATTTCATTTTCCCATTTTCAAACAGTTGATGACGTAAAAATGAAAACGGCAGAACTTCTAAAAGGGCTGAATGAAAGCATTTGGCAACACTGTTTTCAAGAATGGCAGCGACGTATGCAACAGTGTATTGATGCTGAGGGAAGGTACTTTGAAGGTGATAATCATTAAATTATAACATTTTTAAAATAAACAACTTTTATTCAAAAAGTCTCGTTATTTTATTGTCGCACCTCGTATTTTTCATAAATATCGGATTTATCGTTTACGATCCGGAACAGTTTGAAAATTTGCACCGGGAAGCGATGCCGTCGCGAACACGGATATGCCATTTTTCGAGAAATATTTCAAAGCTGTAGCAAATAGCGCCGAATTGACGGACGTGTCGAAAACGGAGCACGACGAGGTCTGTTAAAAAATTACCAGGGTTTTATTTTTACAATATAAAAGTTTACATATTTTTTAAACATACCTCCTTGGAAATACTCTCATCCGGACGACATGCGCCGGTCCCGGCGATCATGCCGTTTTTCAAATGGCCTTTGGAACTGTTCCAATGTTAAAGCTATGAGTTCTGTTGCCGCGTTCGCTCTGATTTCCTCTACATCTCGGAATCGTTGTCCTTTAAACGCAGATTTTAGTCTAAGGAATAGAAAAATATTGCATGGAGCCTGATCGGGAAAATAGGGAGAGTCCGCGGGACAATTTTTTTATCAGCCAAAAATTCACGAATCGACAGCGCTAAACGTATTGTTGTCGTGGTGAACAATCGCGGAACCATTTTGGCAGCGAGGCCCTTCTCGTCTGTACATTTTCCTGTAAAATTGCACGACAAGACTCAAGCGATATCCGCTTTGTTAACTCACGAACGGTTAATCGGCGACCATTTCGCATTTTTTTCGCAAATTGTCGCCACACCATCGTTTCTGGACGACGTCGACGGTCTTCCAGAAAGGAGACCGTGTTTAGTCGACCGCCGACAATCCTTGAAACACGCGAATGTCCCGGAAGCAAAGTTCTGGAACCATCCCCAAGAACGGTTTTTAGTCATTCCCGTAAGTTTCCGTCGCATCATATTTTTTCCAAGTTTCGAGCAAAACTGTGCGGCGGCACACGCGTCGTTCGTCAATTACGGACATGTCGAAAACGGCGAACGAAACACCGGGGACCGACTGGATTTTTAACCCCCGTGTAATGTTAAACTGAGATGAGACGGCGACTCGGGGTTTCGTTTAATATATCCACCAGTTGGCGGGGATTGGCCGTAATAAACATTTTTGCCGGGCACTCTTTCGTAACGGATCTCGTATTATTCTCGTAGTCCTCCGGGCCACCCGGGCGTCGTCAAAACTCGGTCCGCGAAAATATCACCTCGAATATTCCCCGCCGTATCATGCGGACGCCCTCGCGCAGTCCCGCCGTGCGCACAGACTCGCTTACCCTGCGTCCCGGGCGCGCGCGTACGTGTACAGTTCTTTGCCTACCGCCTCTCTCTCTCTCTCTCTCTCTCTCTCTCTGCTTCCCGTCAATGCGTTTTCGCAGCGCAAAACGTCATACACGCCCGAAAACGTATGGCCGTTCGTTTTTCTTTTGCCGACAAAAAAAAAAAACCCCATATACAATCCAATTTAGTTCGTCTGCGTTCCCTCCCCACCGCCCTGGTAATTCGTTCTCGTCCCGGGTCGGAAAACCGCAATATCTCCTCGTCTTCGTCCCCGTCTATAACATAAAAAAAAAAAAAAAAAAAACCGTCCGATCGCGTTGCCCCGGGGTTATTAATAATTTATTGTAACGTTTTAGTTCGTCGTCCGCTATTCCGCACGATAATGTTCATACGCCGGGAAAACCAAAATTCAAAAATGCAAAAAATATATTTAAAAAAAAAACGAATGCATCGGAGTACGGTCCAACGTTCGTAATCACCACGGCTCCGGGGAATCGTAGCGTTTACGTGCTTTTTCGTATGCTTCCCGTTCTTAGCAGTCCAAGAAAACAAATTCGAGTATGAATTTTTTTTTCTTTTTTTTGCATATTTCCCATACGTTTACTACGAAAAAATAAAAATGCATATTCGGTTGTTTCGTGCGTATTTCACACATTTTAGAGAATAAAATATTTTCCTATATTTTTTTTTTGCTCTTGTGCATCAATAATCGTATTATTATTGGTGTTAAACGACCAATGTCTAATATCAATAGCTGACATAATAATATTAAACGCATAATGGTATGCGCACGAATAATTTTACTTTTGTATTTTTTTTTTTAAACGAATTTAAAAATACTGTAACAGTTTTTAGTGCAACAACGATTGGTTTATCATGGTAAAGAATTATATAACATAAAATATTATTTGCCATCGTCACTCATCCGTCCGTTGTTAGTAACGGGTTATAGTGTTGTCCGACGAATGCATTTTTACAGTTCGCTGTGATACGAAAATATGTAAATAAATTTCATATGCTTATTTATTTTTGAATAATTTTTTATGCCGTTTTTGCTAGGGTTGATAAACTTGTATGCAAAAGCCAAGCAAGTATTTTCAAAAGCACCTTCACGCGTTATATTGCTTCATATGGTTCGTTCCTAGAGTCCCTATTCCACTAGAACCTGCACTCACCCGTCGGGGACGAATTCTTATTGTAGCTTATTATTTTTTTTTTTTTTCTACATATTTTGCCTATACCTTTCAATCCCCGGTAATCACTACGCGTTGCTATTAATATAGTAGTTGTTTTTTTATATTTATGTTCGTGATGGTGTAGTATTTAAAAATCCTCAATAAATAAAAATTATAATAATAATAATAACAATTCGACAATTTCAAATAGCTACTGATAAATTTAACGTTCCGATTGAACTATGATTAACTCTTACTGAATAAACGACAACAACAAAAAAAAAAAAAAACATAAAACGTTATTTAGTAAACTACAAGAATAATACGAATAAAACGCTCAATACGACAAAATTAAACAAAATTGTCTACGAGAAAACACCCCTAAAGTTGACGGTCGGAGTTGTTAATAGATATAGAAAAAAAAAAAACACACACACATTACAAGCAATACGCTAAGAATCTAAAATGGAAAATAATATAACTTTCAAAATCATATTAATTGTATCGTTGTAGATTTATTTATAATATTCCCAGAGAATTTACACGGTCACCGCACGACGGATCAATAAAAAAAATAAAAAAATTAGAAATACAATTTAGACACGGAGGTTTGAAATAATATTAATATATGTGCATAGGTATCTTAATTTTGATTGCGTTCATTCCGAAATAAAATCAAATCCGATTATTTCTCTAGTAAAATCGTTTTAAAAGCTAACTGTATCTCGCGTATATTTAAATAAATAATGTGCCGATTCGCTTCTTTTTTCCCCATTTTTTTTTTTTTTTGCCCTCGTATCTTTATGATAATATATTATCCAAAGTTATTACGTATATTATACTATACTACAATGTGCGTACGAATATATATATATATATATATATATATATATATATATATATATATATATATATATATATATATATAAAATATTCGAGTTTTTATAATCTTAATAATATTTTTTCCGACTCGATATAAATTGTAATTTTCGTTTTTTAAAGATCGTGGTATTTTTTTAACAATAGATTATAATACAATATATATATATATATGTAGTTTTTTTTAGATTATATCTCGTAAACCGTATATTTCAATCCAATCCCAAAAGAAAGTTCATTAGATTTAAATCGGAATAGAAAAATGTGAATAAAAAAAATTAAAAAAAACTTAATATACATATGGCGACCATTATACACATTTTTTTATAATGTTTTTTCGTCTAAAATATATTCTCCTACGGTATGTTGTAATAATATAATTTCGCGTACTCGCACTACGAGTATATAAAAAAAAAACACTCGGCCGTGTTACTTCAATGAGATAAGTGACCAGTAATTAAATGATTTTTTTTTTTTTTTTTTAAGGAAATTCCTTTACGAATTTTAATCAATTGCGATCAAAGCGAATATAGTATTGACTGTACAGTGGAATAACGGGAAATATGCACAGCAATACGTGCTAGAATAACGATTATTTTTTTAACTTGTCGGTTTAATGTAGTTGTAAATATTGGAAGCCCGTAATATCGTCGGACGGATTATAATTTGTCCAAATATTGTTTTACTCCCCGCCCCACCGCCAACACCCGCACAAATCCGGGAAAGTTCCCGTTTTTTTTTTTTTTCCACCCCCGTAACACCGATATAACATAATTATTAAAAAAAAAAAAAAAAAAAAACCGGGACACAATGCAAAGCCGTTTAGTAAAAATCGCCGACCACACACCGGCGAGGTCCGCCGCAAAACAATTATCACTGTCCGGAAATGTTTATTTCTTTGTTCGCCGCCGCCGTCGCACACCTACGTCAAATTAAATTTAAAAAAAAAATAATGCTGATTTATTAAAATATTCGGTCCGTCGGGCCACACGGATAAACTGTAATGTTCGTCGGTTGTTTTTAGATATTATTATTTGTAGGCGTAACGATTCCCGGTAGAAAAACGACGGGTTTTTTTTTTTTTTTTTTTTACAATTCTGTTGCCTGTTACTATTGTGAAAGTTTTCGGGACAAATGTCGCGATAAAAACGATCACGGGAGACAGAATTCGGGCTACGATTGAGTAGAGGGAATTTCGATAGAGACGTCCGCGACGGGTTTGTAAGCAGTCGTCCGGAAGTGATAATGAGAATCAGACACGAAAAATGGCTGCGGCGAATTCGTCGCCAAACAAAAAAACTGTCCGACATTCGATGACAAAAGATCTATTTTTTTTTTTTTTTTTTTTTATTCATTTATTCATAGTGCACTTATTGTTAACTATAGGTGATAATTATTAATCAACCCTGAGATCCACCCGGGTCGTATAACATATCGAGGATTTTTTTTTTTTTTTTTTACAATGTAAATTTCTGTTGACAATGGTCGGGGCAGTGCTTTTTCGTCTGCCCCCGACCCAGTGGCGTAGCGTCCATGTAAGCACTGCATACACTTTAAATCAAAGGAAAAAAGATAATCGATCAATCAGTAATTATTAATACGTTATAAATCATTTTCGAAATTATATTTTTATTTATTTTAATATATAAGTTGTAATGGTTTTCCATATATATATATATATATATATATATATATATATTTTTGCCGGTATCGCCACGCTATCCGCCGATTATCCGTCTACCATTATTTCCCATCGAATGAGGTCTATTTTTTATCTATCGTGTTATTGGTAAATCGCACCAAGTGCACCGGTCATTCGGAAATTGCTTGCGTACGACCTATCGAAACAGGCTGTGACCGTTGTTTCTGATTGGCCTAATGTCATAGAGAGGGGTCACGTATTAAGCTAAAGCAGTATTTCATAAAGTCGGCGATAGCGCCCCCCTGCGCGCGTTTACAGTCTTAAGGGGGGGGGAGGCGATATAAGACCCGAAAATATTTTGGGGGCCAAAAATTAAATAATCGGCAATACGGTGCGGATTATATTAAATACGGATTTATCGACAATCCAACGAATCCATCAGCACCGGTGTGCCATGTTTGTCAAAAAAAAAAAAAAAAAAACATTTACAAATGAAGCGATAAAGCCTTCTATACTTAACGATCGTTTTAATAAAACGCCCTCAGATATGAAAGACAAAGGTGTGGCATATTTTTAAGACACGGGAAAGAAGTACCGTTGTAGCCTCAGTCAACAATATCAAACGTTTTTGTTTTTTTTTTTTTTTTTTTCGCGGCTTCTTAAGCAAGACGACGACGTTTTAATTATATTCGTATCGCTCTCGTTTAAAATAAAAATGTGCAAATTGGTTTTATAATAGCTACATATATTAAACGTTTATTATCTCAATTAACTCGGAGCAGCCTCGGAGCAGCCTTGGAGCTCCGAGTCTAACTAATCAATAGAGTATTATTTCTTTAATCTGTATTCTTTCCGACGGACGTGGTGTTTTCAGTTTAAACATGAGTCTAGGTGCATTCCGAGATATTTTGCTGAATCTTTTTGCGAGATTAAGAATTCGATTTTTTTTTTTTTTTTTTAATTCTATATATATTACCTGTACGTGATGGTCCACGACTGAAACTGTAATTGTAACTTGTAAATTAAATATATACACAACATAATTTAATCAACACTCGTTTAATATATATATATATATATTTTTTTTTTCTTAGCTATTTCGAGGCCATTTAGGCCTATTGCCGTTTTTGCAATTTTCCTCCGCGTTTCTCTGTATGTCGTCATCTAATCTCCATTCAGCACTCCCAGTAGTCTCAGGTCTACTTTAACTCGGTCATTCCATCGTTGTCTTAGCCTTCCCCTTGGTCGGTTTTTATTTGGTTTCCATTTCGTAACAGTCCACTCGTTTAAAATTTGAACTCGGTTATAATGGATGGTAAGATTAAATAATTTTTTTGTTTTTTTTTTTTTTTTTTGGGGGGGGGGGGGGTGCAGGCTCTGGAAAATCTTTAATTCTCAATGTGGGTGGTGGATGAAGAAGAGAACCTGTGAGCTAGAGCATTTTTAAGCATATTCGATTCTGTATACGCGAATAGCGACCGGACGCCGGCTGTACGATAATTTATATAATTTAGTTCGTTTTTCGACTTTCGTTGTCGTTTCACGTTCGATTATTGTTCACACGACTACAGTGTTGTCATTGGCCACACAGGACCTCAATGTACTAGTTACTACCGGGCATTCGGTTTTTAAATCTACGGGAAATAATACAATTTTTAACGTATAATTAGTATACATTTCTAATGATTTGTTGAAAAACTAACTGTCTCCGTGTTAAATAATTGTAATACCCACGCCACGCCATTGCCCCAATCCATCTGCGAAAATGTGTGACGACAATATTAAAAAAAAAAAAAAAAAAAAAAAAAACCTTCTTGTCGTCGTCGTATGCCCTGGCCGCACTAACTATCGGCAATGATTGCGGACTCGGAGACCTGCGGTCGACGGTAATTATCGTCGCCCGGGGATCCCCGGGTTTTTGTGCCGACAACCACGTAAAATAAACGCAAGACAGCAACATAATTTTGAATATAATGTTAGGTGAAATATTTTAAAAAAGGAAAACGATAGAATAAGTTTCGTTCCGCCGCGGTTACATTATATTGCGCCGGACGGTATTTATAGTAATTTTTTAACCAATTGCGAGGGGGAAAACGGATATAGTTAATTTAGACAATGTTTCTATATTGTAGAAGTTTTTGTCGTGTTAAAGATATGGAATTGTATTATTTTTCTGGTTGTACGCGGACTACCATAAAGATCAGTCCCAGAGCGCCGGGCGGGGAAAGTTTTATTAACTTTTGAAACTAAAACGCTACTTTGTTGTCATTTGAACTCTGCGGTTCGCAGAAGTGGAACAAGCTAATTTAATAACATTGTCAATTTCAATAAGGTTCGTTTGGGCTGAATAATTTATTTTTCATAGGGTAATAAATACGGGCGTCGGTGTATTTTGTTTTTTTTTTTTTTTTTTTTTTTTTTATTACAGTCGTTGCGAAGCTCAGGGCCGCAGTGACCGGTTCTGTCAGATTCGATGATAATATTTTATATCGTATAATCGAATTGATCGTTTCAAAAAAAAACGACATAAATTTTCGCAAAAATTACTTTTTGTCAAATTCGATTATTTTTATACGTTACAGTCGAATATAATTATACTTATAGTCCGGATTTTTATTCTCTTAAAACACCTAAAATATATTGCTGATATTTAAAAAAAAAAAAAAAAAAAAACGTACTCATTAAATTATCTTAAAATTTAAAAAATAATCAATGAACGTCAATATATATTTTTATTTGCAATTTATTTGTATTATTTATTTTGTTTACAATAATCTTTATTGAAGTAAGGTAATGCAATTGCATAATGGAATAATTGCATTATAGTAACAGTAGGCAATTTAAAACGACAATATGCATACATATTTATTAAAATATATAAAAAAAAACAATATTCCTTTGGTTTTTTTAAAAAAAAAAAAAAATTATAGTGAGGTGTAACAACGGCGACTTAAAAGTATTATCACTGAGTGTTTTTTATTTGTTTTTATCAATATAATAATAATCAAATAAAAACGATGGCGGACAACGATTCAAAACATATTTTTTTCAGGTACCTTAGTATTGAAATATATACAAATTAGTATTTTTTTTTTTTTACACGCAATTTCCAAAATATTCCAAAATATACTAAATAAGTTAAATATTTCCTAATCCATGAAATATTCTCAAATATACAAAAAAAAAAAAAAATTATTTCCTGTTAACGAATCGTTCACATTTTTTCACTCTTATATAACTGCATACACACAGTAACGACATGTAAAAACATATAAATCCCGATTTTATTAATAACTATACATTTATTTTAAATACCACAGACCATATAGATAAATGCTTAAAAAAAAAAAAATGTTAAATAAGTAAAATTCATCCGGAGAAATTAGTGTAAGATTCGATACTATACGGCATAAAAATAATTATCCAACTGACTAACGAAAAGAAAAAAAAATAATAATAATAACATAAAATGACGAGAATTTGTAGTGAATGAAATTAAAATTATGAAAAAAAAATTGGCAGCCTTAATACTTAAACTCGGCGGAAATAAACTCGCTTTTATTATAATGTATAGTAGCGAGGTATTATTTCGCAGTAAGGAAATCACAATACTGATACGGCGCTTTTTGAAATATTTTTGAATACACTATAAAAAAAAAAAAAAAAAAAAAAAAAATAATAATAATAATAACGAATCCACATTCTGGCATCTGATAAACTTAATAACTTGCACGTTTTCCCACTATATAAGTCGGTAGGAAATTAAATTGGCACGCTGCATTTATATATTTAAATTCTTCTTTTTTTTTTTTTTCGTTTTTCGTTTAATCGTTTTCAATTTAATTTTAAAAATGTACATTTTTCATAGTATGTAGAATACACAATGCGTTCGATTCACAACGATTGTGTGTTTTAATTTTTAATTTTTTTTTATTTTTTCTGTCTTAGAACCGATATATATATTTACTCAAAATAAGCATTTTTAGATATATAACTGAGTAAATGTGATATGGCGGTAGGTACTGTGAAAGGCCATTTTTTAAATTTCTCATATAAATATACTCTTGAAATACTATTTATAAATATATATTATACGAATATGAAGGTTTAACCTTTTTTTTTTTTTTTTATTTTAGAGTTTTTCAATTTGAAATGTATTTTTATTTTTAATAATAATAATAATAAAAAAATAAAAATAAAAAAAAAACCATGCCCATTATACTGATTTAGTATTTTTCCATCGCTATACGTATATTATAATAATAATAATAATAATAGAAGCATATTTTAACAAAACGTATTTCCCGTGCGTATATTTTTTTATAATAATTTAGGTATATAGTGGAATACGTCGACTTCATTACGTTTTCTGGATCGGTTTTAGTAGGATTTTTTTCCCCTACTTAAATATGCATATATCATTGTCATTTAGATCTGATTCAAGCATTTAAATTTAAATTTTTTTTTTTTTTTATCTATTTCTACGTTCACTAGTTTGGCGGGATTGATGATTTTTTTTCTCATCCTATACGCTAAAACCCTATACATCTGACTATTATTATACCTGCGAGACATTTATGAACCATATAAATACGCTAGACTTTCTGTTTCGACTGTTATGTACGACTTACGATGAACCTCGTGTAATATGTTCAAGCATTTTTCGGTAAGCTAATATAATTGTAACTAAATAAATCCAAAAAAAAAAAATAAATGCCACAAAAAACTCGAAAATTCGATATACCGTTAAATAGCTTTAAAATCGCCTTAATATTTTGAAAATTTGTCCAAGTCTAGATTGAGTGAAATTTAGACGTTGTAAAAAATGTCCACGTCTTTACAACTATTTTTAACCGGATTACAATAAAAAAAAAAAAAAAAAAAACTGTTATTGCTACGGACCGTTCCGCAGCGCGTTGAGCGGTCGAATGATAATTAGGTGCCACTGAGTTACCGAGTAATGCCAGTTAAGTATATATTTATAAGCTTTTTAATAACGAATAAGTAATGCGATTATATTCAGTAATAAATCGTTTTTCGGGTTAGGTGTCGGATGCAAACGAACTGCAACGTTCGACTGACTCGGGCGACTAAATCGCCGGTACACCTCGTATTTAATATTGCAATGCGTTCGACGGTTCGGCCGGTGTACAATAGCGGCCAGTAGCGTTTATTTCAATTTTACTATATCGGTCGTAATGTAAACCCTAGTGCCTATATATTGGATAATATTAAAAAAAAAAAAAAAAAAAACCGACATGTACACGTGTGTGTTCGCACAGTGGTCTCGAGTTAACGCTACTGGCCTGCATCGTACAACCGATTTTGGGATATTATATTTTCACGACATTTTCCGTTAATTTTAATAAGTCGTCCGAGTGATGTCCGTGGCGTTAGGTGTTTATGCCGTACGCGGGGTCGATAAATATATTGGAATTCGATTTGAAATTTAAAAAAAACCATATACAAATTAATGGTTTTTATTTTAGGAAGGCAAAAATGTTTCCTTTGTTATAGTAACGTAGAAACGCTACGGGTTTCTTTCTTCATGCCCGGAATTCGTTAAACGAGATGGACGTGATAAACTAATTCCTTTTTTTTTTTTTTTTTGAAAGGGACTTTCCGGTCAATGCAATATTGCATAGTGATTATTTTTTTTTTTTTTTTGTCCTCGAGGCAGTATACTCGAGGCCTAAATATAGGTTGCCGAGAAACTCGCGTAATTTAAATACGTATAAATATGTATTAGTATTTTATAATAGTCGCACGCGTACTCGCGCACAACGTATAGTATATACATTTATAATATGATTTTTTTTTTTTTTTTTTAGATTGCCACAATATAATATGCCGTCCATTAAATTCTCGAATTGAGAGGCGGTTTTTACGTGCGACGGAACTGTATTTTACGTATTATACGTACAGTTACCCAGGGCCAGGTGGAATGGCAATTTAAAATTTACAACATAAGTCAGTGGCAATCGAAACGCAATTTTCATCCGGATATTGTCGAGATTAACCCCTCCGCCCGTAGAGTAGGCAAATTGTTGGACGCATCCCCCAAAAGTTGTGATCTTAAAACCGCCCCTGGAGGTACCTAAATAAATTATATATATATATATAGATGCACTAAAATAATTCTATACAGAGAACAAAAAAATAATAATAATATAGTGAATGCTATTTTCAAGTGGTAAAGACGGTAATTATTTTCGTATAGTAATTTCTCGCGATGTCCTCGTGTCGACCGTAAATAAATGTCACTGATGCCGTACAAGCCGATTTTCGTCTCAATTGTACACGAGGTTACGAACAGAAATTGTATTATTTGCGGGAATGTGGGTTTCCAACCGCTCCCCCGGAGGCTTTTTTTCTTTTTTTTTTTTTTTCGGTCTGTACGATGACAAAACATTTATCGTGTTGATATTCAATATGCTTATTCGATTAGCCTATTTGACTCGTTTAAATGGGTCAAATCGAGTTACGTTTATCCATACGCGTATAAGAAAACGTTTCGTTTTTTTTATTCAGTCTGGCAATATTTGAGTTTCTTTACGTTTGGCGAACTACGAACATACCACGTTTGCCACTGAGTAATATTGGTCGGGTTAGGCGGACTCAGCCGTCTAAATAAGGTCAGTGCATCCCCTCGTCATCACCGGAAACAAATCGCTAATACGCCACTATCGCCGCGGATAAATAATTTCTATGTTTTTATTACTCTACTCGGCAGCGACATAGTATTATAATTTTTTTATAATAAAAAAATGCGCAAATATATTACGAAACGTCCGTGAAAATCCCTACGGTTCGCATGTTGATTATTATTGGATTTAAACATGTCGGGGTTTAAAATAATAATACCGGAACAACTTGCTTGAATGCTAAAATGTATTGCGTTATAGCATAGGGTCTCCGAGAACTCTTTCTACGGCCCGTCAAATCTGAGACACGCTTCGGCGTCGCGGGCTAAATTATTTTAGAAAGCGATAAACAGAGTAATGCAACTGAATATAAATAACGATTATTTTATTT
Source organism: Tuberolachnus salignus (assembly GCA_956483605.1). NCBI lineage: Eukaryota > Metazoa > Arthropoda > Insecta > Hemiptera > Aphididae > Tuberolachnus > Tuberolachnus salignus. The sequence goes on along the minus strand of OY101430.1, from coordinate 32,256,302 downwards.
AACCAGAACAGAAGAAAAAATAGTTTTATTGCGATGAGTCACTGGTATTTAACGGGACGTACGGAATTGCTCGCCTTGTAAGAATTCCGTTGTCGTTTGCAAAAGCCTATTTTTGTGCGTGATACGCCACACTGTGTGTAATACCAAATCGATTGTATGTAATACGGAATTATAAAATGCGTAGTGCCCAAAATGGTTGAGATTACGTCAGTTCCATTTAAATGTGGGCATTTTTTTTTTTTTTTTATATAAATAACAAATAACATCTGATAGACGCTATGATGTTTTTATTTATCAGTCTCTTGTTATCATACGTACAGGTAAGAACATTGTGTGTGTTCGTACGTTAGTCTATTTCATTATTCTAAATTTATTTATGCGAATTATCCGATTTAAAAACGGCTTATATGCCGTTTAAAAAATATAAATATTCAACAAAACCAACGTGCAAATACAGACAATACGTTCTTGCGTATTATCGTGAAAACAGGCCAATTTATTGGCATATTAAAACTAAACGATTAGGTTTAAAAACAAATATCGTTTCGGCTCAACGCGAATGTTGTCTATGCCCTTTTGTCGCTGAATACGTAATTCCGTTGATCCTATACACTCCAACAGTAATCAATTTTACCTACCAATAAATGATAAACGTAGACAATAAACACATTTGTCGATACGTTCGATTGTCAAATTTCAAACGGGTCACGGGTACGTCGTAATCCGCACACTCCGTAAATTACGATTTTTTTTATAACCGTTTATTATCTATTAGCGTTACTGGCGACATAAATTAGCGTATTGCCAGCTCAATCGATAGTCATGCATTTACGTTAACTGACATTATATTACACTAATGGGTAAAGCTCAAAATTTTCATAAAAATTTATATGGACTGGAAATAATTAAGAATATTAATGCATATGTCCTACTGAAGTTAACCCAATAGCATCGCGATTAATTAGGGTGCACTGTGTGTGTGTGGGGGGGGAGGCAAATTCCACCTCCGTTATGTAATAAAAAAAAAAAAAAATGTTATTTATTTTCTATGGTTTTATATATTTTTTTTTTTATGCCCTGGGGCTTTATTATTTAAACTACCCGATGGTCTTTATAAATATGTTTAACAGGATATAACTTACATACAAGATGTTAATGTATACATTACACATTGATGAAGTCTCACTTCCAACAAAGTGGCTCCTGTACTTAATTTAAACACTTAAACTAAGTCGTGTATGGTTTCAGACGCTAAAGCCGTCTGATGTGTCTTCGGAGTTGTCTAAACGGATGGACGGCCATTGGATTGATATGGTGATCTTAAAATTCATCTCGTGTTTGCCAGTAAACTTTTGGATTTCTTCTGCTATTGTAGGCAGCATCAATATCACGGCGAATGGTATCGTTTCTTTCAAACCGGTAGGCTGTGCAGTGATGGTCCGAAGAGCGATGTTTTGGCAGCGTTGTATAATATCGATGTTAGACTTACTGGCACAACCCCACAGTTGAATGCGGTAGGTCCAAATTGGTTTTATAATAGCTACATATATAGCAGACGTTTGTTTTCTATAGTTAACTCAGAATGGGGTCCAACTAACCAATAGAGCTTCCGCATTTTTCCTTTAATCTGTATTTTTTTTTCCTGACGGACATGATGTTTCCAGTTTAAACGAGAGTCAAGATGCATTCCACGGATATTTAAGCTGAATCTTTTTGGTTGGTTTTATGTGCAAATATATTTGTATATAATATTAATATTAAATTCTATTAGATTACACGGGCACGATTAAAATGTAAAACCACTGAGGGTTAAAGCGGAAAACGATTTCGTAGAGCTGTTCGAGTGGTTTTTTTGGAGGGCGCTAAGCAGTTTAGCCCCATAATTACCCCTAAGATAGGCGTGCTGAACGTAAACAGACGCTTAATCTGCCTTTGCGCGTGTACGAATTAAAATATTTTGTACTTTTATTCTCGTGTAGGAATTAACAAACTTATTTACATTTACACCCGTACAGAAACTAACATAATACAGGTAGGTATATCTTTTTCGCACCTGTATAGGAACCTATATGACACTTGTCGCGTAAATGAGGGCCGTGCAGGGCCGTGCAGGTCCTCAAAGGTGCGAACGTTGTTATATTTTAATAACGTTTATCATATTCTCTACTGAGAACAATAACGGTTAGGTTATTGCTACTTGCCCACTTATAATACTCCTTTCTTTGTAAAATCCTACGTGTTATAAGCAATATTATAAGCGTAACAGTATTTGACGATTTTTTTACGATATCGAAATGTTTCTTCGCATTACTTCGCCATAACAGTCTTTAATATATTGCTCGTACTTACTAACTGTAAAATTGTTTAGTGAAATAAAACATAAAAAATCGCCGTGGAGTAAAACTCGCGTTTAAAAAAAAAATAAATAATAATATAAAAACGTCGCGCAATAATTGTGTTTACAATACGGGTCCATAGATTTACCGATCAGATAATATTGCGTTTAAGTGCACTGGAGAACTTGATAATTAATACGAACACGACTAGCGCTGTACACTTTAATTAGAAAGCCAGTTGAACGAAAAAAATAACATGCGCGTAAATCTTTGATTTCCCTTATTAATAAAAATAAATAAATAAATAAATAACACAAATAAAAGTAACCGGAGAGTCGTCAAAACCAATCGAAGCCGTCCAATTAGTTAAAAGGAAACTCTGCGAACGCAATCTAACTTTCCTTTGATATCCAATCGAGACCCGTATATTTACAGCTTCCTCTTACAATCTAGTCGTCAAAGTGACCCCGCTGTCATTTCTTCAGGGTCACTTTTGGAGCAAAAAAAAAAAAAATTCTACATTAAACTTTCTACATTGCTACACAACTCGACTTGTGATGATACCCGATAATAAAAACCATTGATTTTTCGGCGATTTGTTCAACAATCTAATTGAAAACGAAAAATTATTGTTCTCATATTATACGCCACGTTGCACCATATATATATTATTGGTTCTTTGGAAATGATCAAAAATCGTTAAAATTAAAATGATTTCAAATTTATTAATACTTATAATAATGAATATATATATATATATTTTTTTTTTAACGTCCCACGACCGGTCTAAAAAACGATGACGGTGTAGCGATTCTTCTTTTTACCCTATCCTTTATCTGTAAGTAGATATCTATTTTCAGATTCTGAGCGAAGCGAAGAATGTATTGGCTTTACTATGATGTAGTTTTTCTTTTCGTCCGTACTTTTCTACTAGACGTCCTGCTCCGATTTTCAAGTGTGGCAAATTTTCTAAAATTATTTTGGATCTTGTTAGTGCTTTAGAGAGGTTTTCGATATTCGTTATGGTGCTCTTCATAAATGAGAAAAAAAACGTAGGCAAAACGGGATAATGTATGGACATTGTTTTCAATTTATTCTTGTCGTTGTAACTCGATTAAAAATAATGGTAGGAACCGGAAATGATTATTAATATTGAGCTTTTCTAGGCATTGGCAAGTTTCCAAAACAATCTAATCGTTTTGTTTATTGGCGTTATAATTTTTTTCTCGAATTATTTAAATAAAACATAGGTTACACTGTGTACGCTTAACGGCGAAGAAGTAAACGAAAATCAAAGGGGAATGTAATAATTATGTTTAACAAGCACAACGCGTACATTTCGATGAAAATCTTGAAAACGAACAGCATTCGAAAACACGATTAACTGGACTTCACCGAGAATCGTTTTGCGTTGGCAATGATTTATCGTCGCCATACAGACATTAAATTAAATCCGCGTCTAGAGCGTAGCCTCGCGAACTACGGCAACCCACGACAGCGGCCCATCCGTGGTGCGAAGCGTAACGTGTCTCGATAAATTATTATTATTTTTTTTTTTTTTTTCCCCTAATTTCCTCGTCCGCAGATCTTAATGACGACGGGCAGGCGATAAGCGTTTCCGGTACGTCGTCGTCGTCGTCGTCGTCGTCGTCGGCGGCGGTCGGTCGGTCGGTCGGTCGGTCGGTCGGCGGGATAACGCCCGAATCGTTTAAAAACGATCAAACGCGTCGGTCGAAGGTTACCACCGGCGTGAAAAAAAAAAAAAAAAATCCCCGTAGGATTATCTTCACGAAGGCAGACACGCCACGCGTGTGTATACGAAACACATCGGTATAATAATATATACGTTGTTATTCCTTTACATAAAAGAAATACCGACCGTGGCCCGCCGCGGGGGGGGGGGGAGAATCCCTTTCCGTCCGTACGCCGTACCCCCAAAGGACGACGGCGGAACACCGCTGGGTCGTTCAATGAGCCGGCGACTAATAGTCGATTACCGCCGCCGCCGCCGCAGGCACCGTTCACACGCCAGTCGTCCAGACCGGATACATCGTCGTTGCCGTCGCCTTCGTTTCCGCGATATGCCGAGAGAAAACGTATATTTCCTTTCCGTCCGGATTACGGTAGTACGACAGCACGCGTCCAATATACACTTACGATCGGCGCATTTCCTACGTTTCTATGCCAATATAATTCTTCTACCGTCATAGATAATGTCGCGTGCTAGTCGCGAAACGGTAAGTCGGACGTTTCCAAGGGGTTTGGCGAGGAAATTCAAACGCTCGGCCAATATCCATTTCGGGAATTTCGCCGCGACAATAACGATATTGTCGTATTCGATAACTCGTAGTCGTTAATTTCCCATATTAATTAATTTAACATATACAACTACATGCCGGTTTTCCCCGTTTCGTCGTTAACGTCGGAAATAATCGAACAAAAATAATACCTACGGTTTCAATAAAAACGGTTTTCATCACTGCGTAACGTAATCTGTTGTTATCGGCGTCGTGGAACATACGCCGGCTACGCGTACAGTTTTGTATGCGGGCCATCATCGATGGACCACTCGATGCACTCGGTCGTCGCTTCGCAAGCTCACTTCGTCCGGCATAATCAGCGAGGTTACGCGTAGTATCGTCGTCATCGTCGTATTGTAAAATAACTAATTGTATGGTCGACAATGTGCGATATATTCTATGACACTGATTAGGAACCGAACCCAACGGTAGATAATAGATTGACGGCGAAAAAACCGGCGTGTCGGTTGTGGGCCCAAATACCGTGTTATCAGCCCGATTTAAATTTCTATAAACAATCTTCTCACTTCGAAATTATATGCCGAGTTTTACATAATATGGTTAGGATATATTCATTTGTCGGTAATAACAATACTGATATCAATAATGACAACAATATCGATAGACCGCCGTAGCCCACGACCGACGTGACGGAAAAACGGCGTCACCCGGCCGGCCTGTCTACATAGTTTAAAGTTTGCTAATGTCATGTTTATAATCTATATATACCGTTTTTTTTTTCACCGTCCGTTGTTCCGTGGCTACGATTAAAACACGTAATAATAATATTATTATGTATAAGTTTTTTTATAAGAAAATGCGGATGTCTTAGCAGATATGCAGATGATATTATCGTATTAGGATCAAATAAACAAGAAGTAATATTGGGCACTAAGGAAGTAATAAAAAGACAGTAAAGACATCGGATTAGTAAATAATTAGAAATATATGGTAATATCAATACGAGAAAATCATGGAGAATATATAAATGTTGAGAATTTTATGTTTGAAAGGGTGCATAGTTTTAAATATCTGGGTGTTGCAATAAATAGCAAAAATAATAATCACGAAGAACTACTGCAGCGAACAAATGCTAATATGGGTTAACGAGCGTATTTGAATCAAAACAAGTATCAATTAAATCAAAAATTACACTATACAAAGTAATTGTCAGACCAGTTCTTCTATATGCTTGTGAAACACGGCCAACGACCAAAGGAGATGAAGACAAAATAGCGATCTTTGAAAGACGAATATCAAGAAGAATATATGGGCCAAAATGAAATAATATCACACGACAATATGAAAGCAGAAGCAACATAGAATTACAACAACTATATAAAGAAGCGAACATAGTAGCAGTACTACAATATAGAAGAATCGGATACGTGGCCGGCCCCACGTATGGAGGTCAAATAGCCTAATGAAAGCGGTATTAAAATGGAAAACCCCTTGGGAAAAGACCACTAGGCAGACCGAAACAAAGATGGATAGACAGAGTAAAAAAAAGACTTTGGAAGAATTTGCAGTACAAGATACGGAAGTAGTAGCTCTTGGATAGGGACAGGTGGAAGCGAATGTGCGTTGCGGTTATGGGTCTCAATGGCCTTTGAAAACCGGAGAAGAAGAAGAAGAAGTATTTTTTTTTTGTATATAGACACCATCGACTAAACGGCACTAAACGGCCGGGCGTGTACTCAGCGGTAATTATATTCGCTTATATTATTATTATATCAAATTTCACGAGTACCGGGGGCACCGCTAAGTAACCCACAAATCATAAACAGCCGACCGGCGTATAATTATTATTATTATTATCACTATTATTACTATTATTATTATTATTATTATTGTACGCACAGACTTCTGTAAGTGTTATCTCGTTTGTATTGGGACAGTGATTACGAATCCCGACAAATTTATTATTATACCGTACACAATTGTCATAAAATAGGTTCGCCGTGCTTACGACGCCGATATTTCCAAAACTATAGTAATTTTTCGCGAGGGCGCACTCGTTTTCCGAACGATACCGATATAGGTTTTTTTTTTTTTTTTTAATATTATTATCTAAATACGTTATTTTTCCCGGTTTTTTTTTTTTTTATTTTTTTGTTCGTCCGCGTATTTTTACCGCGTGTACCGCAAAATCGATGCGACATTAAAAACGAATCAATGTTAAATGGTTCGTATATTCGCGCACCGATAACGTATAAACAGTGCTATAGCGCGTCTGCCTTTTTTTTTTTTATTTTTTTTTTTTTTTTTTTTTTTGGATAACACGCGACAGATTTTTTATTTTTTTTTTTTTTTTTTGTAAACCTTCGGTTAACCCTCTGTTTAATCGCTGCCGCTCCTCGACTGACGACGACTTCCCACTCTGGGAAAGCGGACGATTTCCCGAAAATTCCCTCTTCGGAAAACCATAGATTATAAATGTTCACCCGAGAATAGCCGATATTTTGTCGATATCATCGTCCCTCTTACAATCAATGCCCGGTCGTGTCGTATAGATTTTAGAGATTTTACCGTATGATTTACAATATTTAACGATTTGCTAACAATCGAACCAATATATATATATATATGGTTTATTTTGTTTTCGATAAAATTCGATAGTTTTAGTTTTTGTTAAGACGTAAAAAATCGTATTTAAATAACTATGGCCCTCGATCAATGGGCGCCAAATCCTATGTTGAGGTCGGGCCAAGGCCTTATTTAAAAAAAAAAAAAAAACAGATTTGACCGTTTCGTTAAACAATTACAAAAACCTATGATTTATTTAATCATAATTTTTGCAATAAAATGAGCCGTATTTTTTAAATGTATTTTTCCGCAAGGGCGTAATCGAGTGGTGGCGATGAGGGGCATAGACCCTTCCCCACCACCAAAGTCCATTTTTTTACTGTTTGATTGAAGTATAACGACAAGTCAAACGTAAAATATTCTCAAAATCAAATATTTCAGTTATTGTTTTTAATTACTAAACAAATATAGTTTTAATATATCTGTGCAATACGTCTTGTGGCAAATTGTTACTGTTCAACGCCTTTTCGGGATAGGTTAAATGGGGTTCGGGATATTGGTGATAGGGACGATATTTCCAAAAGACCATGGAAATACAAGTATCTAGTTTTATAAAAATATTTAATAGTATGTTACCTACGGATTTCATATTGTATTTTTTAGTTACGTATAATTCGAACAATTACGTTCCTTATAGAGTTGAAAGGTTTTTTTTTTTTTTTTTTGGTAAAGTGGTATAACGTTTATACAGATTTTTACAGATTTTTACTAAAATTGTATAATCCCGCTCCCCGCCCACCACGAAAAAAAAATCCTTATTACGCCACTGTTTAGCCCGACTGCGTTTTTAGGACTTTGACGCCACTCGTGATAAATTTACGACTTCACGTACCTGTGAATAGGCGTTTTTTTGACGTAACATAATATAATAATATTTCATAATGATACGATACGATGAAATATATTTAACGGGAGGTGTAATAAAAAAATATATAAAACGCACGAGTGACGGTTAATATTTCGAACAGGCCGTCAATTATATTGTTTCAAACGGACCGTTTTTTTTTTTTTTTTTTCATTTTCTAAAAACCGAACATTATCAAACTAATATATTACGAGCGTATGGTCATATATAGTTTGGGAAATAAATAATAACAATAAAAATCCCCGGTTAGATCGACGCTATATAATATCGTATATACAGGATGATCAACTAACTGTATCCCGAAAAATGATTAACTTTGTTCGGATTTTTTTCGCATTTGACAATTTAGGAAACGAGAAGCTGAAAAAAATGTCGCGTTTACGTAATTTTTTGTCACTCTTATATTTTTGGCATAATCCCGCCACTGCTCACTTTCGATTTTCGTAACCAACCCGCAAAAAATGGTAAAAAAAACTTGAACGCGAAATGTCTCGTCAACGGGTTGATGATAATCGAAAATGTATTTTAACCAAACCGCGGTGTATTTTTGGAATTTTTCGAGAGAAAAAAATAAGTTTACTATTTGGAAATCTTAATATGTGGTGGGAGGGGGGGAGGCGATTTGAAATAACGGTAAAATATTTCATTTCATAGAGTTGCGTGTTTTTTAAATTGTCGAGAAAATCCGAAACAAGTTAACGATACTTTCGGCGACGTTAACGAGTGTTTTAGAATCAGTCGATCTTAGAGTCAGACACACCACTGCCTGAATACGTCCACGGGCGTGTATATAATATTGCATTACTGACAATATTATTTTTGGACGAATAAATATCGCTGTTTGTCGTCGTCTCGTCTGTTAAACTCCGGACACCCCGACGGCCGTGCGCAAAATTTACCAACTATATTATTATTATTTTTTTATTATTTATTATAATTATAAAATGTTTCAGCACACCTAGTGCTATTACAACTTTTTAATTTTTACAATTAAAATACTTGTTACAAATTTAAATGATTATAAAATTTATTAGTAGTGAGAGTGATATAATAATGTGTTACATATATGAATATAATAATAATAACGATGAGGTCTAGTATATTAATAATGATCTTCATTTTCTGACGATGAGTCTTCTGTGTCTGTTAAAAGAATGTCCTGGGGAAGTCGAGGCCGCAGACGTCTATTGAGTATTTTTTTTCCTATATTGTAATGACTGAGCACTGTCCGAGTTTTTTAATTTGGCGTGAACATTTTTAAATTGGGTTTTAATCCATGTATTTATCAGTGGTATTTTCGTGCCATTATGGATCTGGCGATTTCTCGTGAACCACGGTGCTTTGAGACATATCCTTATAAATTTATTTTGTAACATTTGTATTTTATTTATTTTAGTTATAGAGGCAGCGGACCATACAGGACAGGCATAAGTTATCAGTGGTCTGATTATTGCGGTGTAGAGAAAGAGAGAAGATTTCATTTGGAGAGTTGATTTGTAGTTCACTAAGGGGTAGAGAATTCTCATCCTGGCATATCCCTGAGTACGTTTTTTGTTTATGTGGATATTCCATATAAGTTTTTCATCGAGAAAGACTCCAAGGTATTTTACTGAGTCATCTTTTCAGTTCCATTGTATCCAACTATATTAAAACCCACTCTGCCTCGCTTATACGGTAAAACACACGCCAAGTCCACCGGGTCTCTTACGCCGACTGCCCAAGCACACGCACGGGCGTCGTACCACTACGATTATTATTATTACTATTATCAACGTCGTCGTCGTCGTCGTTATAATTCGCTTTTAAAATATTATACGGTCGTTAGACCCGTACGCCGACCAACTATTACCCGTCCCTAACGTGGCTTTTTACATTTTTTTTTTTTTTTACTTTTTGGTTATCATTCCGTCCGCGAACAACTTTTCCACCGGAAACGTCGCTCCGGCCGAACAACGGCGAGGGCGATTGTTTCGTTACGTTTTGGATCCAGACAAGGGACGCCGCTTTTCGATTTCCCATGTAGTTTCCTCGACAACGGGAAATCTAAATTTCCGTTAGAACGGCCGTCTGAGTATTCTAAACGATTAAACGTCGCGGGGTTTTAAAAGTACACTTTCAACAGCGTCCGTAGTTAATCAGAGAGCAGATTCGTTTATCCGGTTGAGATAAAAAGATACAGATTTTTACCTAGATAACGCACGAAATTGTCCGTCTAAATAGTTCTGACCGTTTCCACGAGGTTGGCCGGCCACTCTTTTGATTTCGATATCGCCGACGAGTATTGATATTAATATATGGTCAAATTTATAACAGATTGATTTTGTTATAGTACTGTTTGTGGCCCTCTACCACAGGTATACGCCACTGTATTTTACGCGTTTGGTTTACAGCGAGCACGGAGATATAATACGTACGTTATCCGTGTTGAGACGCAGATAAGAAAAATCGATCTAGACTTAGATATAAGACTATTACTTCGAAATCATCTAGAACCAAACTGAGATGACGAATATTGAAATTATCCCCAGTAAGACGGTAGTATACAGGTGGAGTTTATCTGGATAAAAACGATTTTTTTAAATTATCTATCGTTGTCATTGTTGCGGACATTTTAGTGAAGTGATAAAAATGTAAACGATAAAAAACAATTTGCTGTGTAAATCACTATACAATTCTAAATTTTTTCAATTTTTAACTTAAAGTAACTCATACGGGTACGGTTTGGTATTTAATATACGTTTTATTTTGTCGCGTGTAAATTTTCTAGATTATTATAATTTTTTTTTTTTTTTTTATCTTTGATAACTTTCAATATAGATATACAAATTTTCATCTAGACAATAAAAAAAAAAAAATATTATCTAGATAAGTCTCAACACTGTACGTTATAGTGCCTATTTTTTATATATATATATATATGGTGTGCCACTGCAGGTGTACGCACGAGTCGTTATTCGTGACTCCTCCAGGACCGTTCTTCCCCCTAAGCCGTATGGACGAAGACGGAGAAGCATACGAAAAAGAAGACGAAGAAGACGAAGAAGACGAAGAAGACGAAGACGAAGACAAAGACGAAGAAGAAGAAGAAGAAGAAGAAGAAGAAGAAGCAGAAGTAGAAAAAGTATAAGACAGGCGCATCTCTAAACCGAACGTCTCGGATCGTTAATACCCGCCTTTTGTTTCGGTCGACGGCCAGAATCCTTTTCGCCGCATTTATACAGCTTTTTCACCGCCCCCGCCGCCGCCGCCGCCGCGGGAACACCGCCCACGGGTAAATGCCCCATCGTTTAAAGCCGCGCTCCTTCGGACTCGAAACTTGTCGCCGGTAAACAAGATAAATTATACTCCGGCGACTTAGGTCATTGAGCGTGTGCGTGTGCAATGGGGGAAGACTATAATACGTCCCGTTTCCCGGTCTCCTCCGCCGATACGTCGTCGTCGTCGTCGCCGTCGTAGTCGCCGTCGTAGTCGTCGTCGTCGTCGTCGTCGTCGTCGTAGTCGCCGTCACAATCGCAGTCGTTGGCTTTTTGGGTGAAATTTTTTTCCCCTCTGTTTGCCACCGCGGCCGCAGCACTCGCCGCCGCCGTGCCAAAAGCTACCGCCGCCGCAAGGGGAATTAATAATTCGAAGGGCGTGCGTATAATCTCAACAGACCTCTGTCCGTCCGTCCGCCGTGACAATTGCGACGCCCTCGGCGAATATACCAAACGAAAATCGATACAACCGCTAATATTTAAAAAGACGGTGGGACCAAAAAAAAAAAAAAAAAAATTAAGACCAGTACGAAAATCCGGACGTTCTTTTCGTGCCCAGCGGCAATTGGTTAGGATAATTTAAAAAAAAAACCGACATTATCGTAACATATTTCTTATATAGTGACCTTTTTCGACGTTTTTTAATATGGCCGCACATGATGAAAATCAACCCAAGAATATTTCCGAATTTCAACATAAAAACGAAAATATTGATTTTGATGCAATCTCTTTAGACATGCTACGTTAATGATAACGTAAGAATAATGGTTACAAGACAAACAAATGTAAAAATCCACAGAAATGACACTGATAATTTTCATAATCATACACGATTAATTGTTTTATCGAATTACATTACGAGTTCTCGTGATTTTTATTTTTTATTTTTGTCGCGAACGGAGGAGTTAAACAATGACCACCGGAGATGTGTAGAATCTGATATAAATATCTCGTATATTTATTTTTTCCACGGTATTTTTGGAAAATTCAAGCGGTTTTATTCGGACCAAATGAGTTCAGACTCGGTAATTAGAGTATTTTAGAGTAATTACAAACAGATTGAAGCGATTAAACTAGGGATTTATTTGAACCGAAATTTTAGTATATTTGAGGGGAGGGGGTCGTACTTTTTTAGCATTAAACACCCCCTGACAGACACACCAACCGAAGGACGACGAATGATGTAAACCAGAATTTAGCCAGTGCTCGAGGGTGCGCCATTTGGTGCTTTTGACATTCATTCAAATTTTTATGATTTTGTTTTTTGTATTAACAAATTATGATAAAAGTTACGCGGGTCAGACAAAAGATAATCCAAATTCAGAACAAATGCCAAACATAAAATCGTACGAAGGATTAATTATTCGACTGCTTGTTTTTTATTTCAGTGTTTCGTAACCTGACCTTAAACAATTGTTTGAAATAGGACTTTTATAACCGTTTTGCGTGAACACATTAAGTATACGTTTTCACCGTATATATTATAATCACCGGTGGGAAACGTTCTCTCAAATAACAACGAAAAAAAAAAAAAAAAAAACAGGAATAAAAATATTGCGGTAAAACCATTATATACACTCAGTGGCGTGCTCGGTGTTTTTTCTATGGGGGGAGGGGATGAACTGTATTTCGTTTTGTTGATTGTTGTTAGTCATAAGCACAAATTTACATAATGGACTTATTGGTGTACACCCGTAGACGGAAACGGGAAAGTGGCTTGCGGGCCAAAGACTTCCCGAATATTTTATTGGCCTCCTTGAAAACCGTTTCTGCTCCGTATAATGATATCAAAAAAATTGTAGCCTCCCCACCGGACAATTTAATAGATTTCCATCTGTGCGTACACATTAGATAAATCAAAACAAAAAAATATAAATCTATATTTGCCGAACATCTGGTTATTACGCCGGCGGAATCCAACAATCACGATAAAGAAAAATAACGACTAGATGATAACGCGTTTATTAAAACGTGTATAAAAAAAAAAAAAAAAAATGGAAACCCCGGGTCGATCTGTCGACCTCCGTATTACCCGCCTGCTCACCTATCCGCGAGAATGCTTATGCTCGCTTTGGAGACTCTAAAAAAAAAAGAAAAAAGCGCGAAAAATCCCCGCGATTTTATACATCATACATCCGGGGCCCGGTACCCCGTGTGTGTATAATAATATATACCTAACGCGTATAAGTGCTATACGGTGTCACGTGGCGGTTTCTATACAATACGACGACGACGACGACGACAATGGTTGTTTTTCGTTTCGTCCCGCGCGCACCTAAACACACGGCACGGCCGCGCCGCCCGGACGTTCTAATGGAAGTTCCGTGTGCCGCCGGTGTGTTTGCGCACTGACGCCGCACCGGTGTCCGGTAAAGCGTGTACATTTCGCTATATATTTACGGTGTTGCCCGTACACCGCCCGCGGAAATATCGCCCGCGGAAATATATTATTTTATATTATTAATATCGGCCGTAATTATTTATCAGGTGCCCGTGGTCTTGTGCGTATGTAACACGCGTGACACGGTTTTAGTCGAGTTGTTTTTTTTTTTTTTTTTCCCCCCCCCCCGACATTTTTTAAATCGACCAGGACCGATGGCGGTGCTGGTGCTGGCGGCACTGATATCAATCATTTCACACCCCGGACCCCGTCGTTTCTTTAACAAACCAATTAAAGATATTGTACGCGCATACGTGTGGGATCTTAGCTCCCCTCGCCTGGCTTTCGGCCTACATATAAAATTAGACTAAAAGCGAGCGCGCTTGCCCGTAGCGCACGCATCTTCTTCCGGAGGTCCCCGTGGATAAAACTGCCGGTGGCATTCCACGATCGATGACGTAGAAGAGCGTCGTCGGAAAAGTGGCTTTCTGCTGCGGTCAGCTTATTGCCGAATCTGTGCACCAACCCGAAGCAACCATGTCCGGTCGGCGCATAAATGTGTTGGGATACTAAAGCCGGCAATGTGGGCTTGTGTGTAGTCTGTGATAATAGTTTGTAGTCTTTGAGATTTTTAAATTTTCTTTTCAGTCGTTATCGTTATCATTAATGGTTTATCATTGATAATAGATTATTTACAACTGTGATGATAGGATATCAATATCAACTGTCGCTCGTCGTCGGTTGTCGCAGTGACTATAAGGTCTGTGCACAGAACCGAATAGTCGCCTAATAATCGCAAAACAATGATATGTTGGACATAACATTATTATGTTGATGAATAAAGGCAATTTTTAATGAAAGGACCGTGTGTTTTCTGTTAGGCCCCGGGACTTTTCAGCCCGCGTGTAAATTGATTTAATAAAAGGCTTGTTTGAAAAAAAAAAAAAAAAAATGGGCGCCGGTGAAACAACGAAGAATCAATGTTTACTTATTAGTATTTTTTATTTTCAATATATAGTAAATATATTGTTTTTTTTTTGCTATTGTAGTGATACACTAGACTATAATTATAATAAAAAAAAAAAAGTAGTCGGCATAATTATGCTGTAACGCATACGCCACCCAGCCGTCGTAAAATACGAGTACCCGCCGATTTTGGCCGTGTTATTGCGATAATGGCACAACCGCATTGATCAAACAACCGGGTCGTTGCCGTCGTGATTCGGTCTTCGGGCCGGCGTACTATCGCCACGACAACGAATTTATACGACGCGTATTTATATAATCATTGTGATCGGCGTGGATTTCGACATCCCGCGTAAACATTGACCGACAACAAAATAACGACGAGAACCTCCGATACGCATCCTCCGGCATATATTCTTAATCGAATTCGATAATAACGCGTTGTAATTCCGAAGTTTGTCCCCCCGGGAATCGTTGAAATCTGACGCACGCGGAGTGGGTTACGGCATTTAACAAGTTTTTTTTATTTTTTTTTTTAACAATCGATACCGAAAATTCTCGTCGCTTTGCAACTAATTATACGGCTAGTTGCCCGTGATGTTTTACTATTACTATTTTATTAACTCAAAACGGTTTAATTTTACCGGTTGAATTCACCAAAACAAAAGATTAGAAATTATTATCTATCGGTTATGATAAGCACTCTAACCCTTCCCCGTCCCTTTCGAATTATATTATACGATTCTGCCGGATTGAAACACTTTTCAATCACGTGCAATTTGACGCAACTTGCGCCGTCGCTTATTCGCCTTTGACGTCCATTTTACACAAACGTACGTAGGCAATGAGAAGAATCTACAATATTAAGTTTGCGAAATAAATTTGTACATCGATATATCGATATAAACGGCCTTTTCCGACTGTTACCGCCGTAGAAATCGGTACTGGTACCGAATTTTCTTGGCGTGTTACTCAAGAAAGGATGTCGTCGGATTCTCACGGCACCGGAAATATCATTTTTACTAGAATTATTTTTAAACGATAATTTAATCTATAACGGCGTACAGTTTCTATACAATGTTTCGCACAGATATCATAAAAATTATCTAGATAAAATAACGGATAACGTTCAAAATATTATCTAGACAAAAAAATGGGATAACCTCGATTTATGTCTAGGTAAAGAACTGTTTAGTTTTTAATGACTTTCACAAAATCTAATACCTGTGAAATAGTAAAACATAATTCTGTCTATATACATTACCTATTTGATTATGATTTATGATTTATTGATTTACGTCTCACGGAATCATTATAGTTTATTTATTTATTGAGCATTGGTATTTATAACAGACTTTACATTATATAGATTATTAAATTAATAAATTGGAATAAAAAATTGAACGTTTTAATACATATTTAGATAATAGTGCTGCTGTAAATATTGAAACATAAAAAGATACACGAAAATTCAAAAACGAAATTTAAGTGGGACTAGAGGGGGCGATCGCCCCGGATAGCTGTTTATTAGGGATGGCATTATTTAACATGGGCTTTCTTTCGTTAATAAATAATTATGACAATTTAAAAAAAAAAAAAACACGTTATCTAGTGTTATCAATTTTTTTATGGTAGGTGGTGGAAAACATTAGCATTTCTAAATACGTCTCTGCGAAAATGACAGTTATAACATTTTCTCTAATCGGATAACAGTTTCTTTTGTCCAGATATAATATGAAAAAAGATTTAACAGTTTTACCAAGATCAAATGATCTAGAAAACGCACAACACTGCTCGTATAACGTATTGTGTAAGCCCAAGCGTACATATAATGTTACGTTTGGTTAGGCCCGCGGAATATCGCCTAGCTGTGTGTTCCCCGAGCACTGGCGGGGTAGTGTACGACGAGATATCCGGCGATTTCTTAAGGACACGTCCGACAGATTTCCCCGAGGGTTTCCTGCCGCGCGCGCGGTACCCGTTCGCTCAGTGTCGCGAATTACGGCCCGACAATAATATTTACGCTTAAACGTTCGCGTTTTGTGTTGTTGCGGGGCACCGTCGTCACAGGCCCGAGACGTGAATATGGTTCCCGTAAATTCCTTTTTTTCCACACGAGTTGTTCGCACGGTAAACTATCGTGCCCGTCGTCGCCGGCGCGCATTGCACGAACGCCGTGTACCCCTCGGGGAGAACCGTTTAAGCCGGAAACTCGGTTCGCCTGGACCGCACGGGGGCATTGGATCGAACACCGCCCGCCCCGGGCAGAGTACGAGGTGTGACAATAAAATAACGAGACTTTTTGAATATAACCTAAACTATAAACCTAAATCTATAAAACGATTATTGAAATATGATTAGAAAACACTTATCTAAAAGTACTACGAAAACTGATGGCATCGATTCATTTTCTTATACGTTAGTAGCCTTGTTATTAGTGCGAGTTCGACTAATATAAAAATCGAACAACATGTGTTAACATTAAATTTCTTGTTAAATTAAAAAAAACTGCCGCGGAAACGTTTCGTATGTTATGTGAAGTTTATGGTGAAGAATGTTTATCAAGAGCTCGTGTTTTTGAATGGCACAAACGGTTTTGTAGCGGAAGGGAGGACGTCGAAGACGATGATCGTTCTGGACGTCCTACCACGTCTTCAACAAACGAAAACGTTGAAAAAATCGACAAAATTAATTAATCAATATTATTATAAAGAGGTATTAATTAAATTAAGAGAACGTGTCAGAAAGAAGCGACCAGATCTATGGAAAAATGGCTGGGTTCTTCACCAAGACAATGCTCCAGCTCACAGTGCATTTTCAATTCGACGTTTTTTAGCTGAAAAAAAAATTTCTGTACTTCAACATCCCCCGTACTCGCCAGACCTTACTCCTTGTGACTTCTTCTTATTTCCTTCTTATTTCTTTTCCCATTTTCAAACAGTTGATGACGTAAAAATGAAAACGGCAGAACTTCTAAAAGGGCTGAATGAAAGCAATTGGCAACACTGTTTTCAAGAATGGCAGCGACGTATGAAACAGTGTATTGATGCTGAGGGAAGGTACTTTGAAGGTGATAATCATTAAATTATAACATTTTTAAAATAAACAACTTTTATTCAAAAAGTCTCGTTATTTTATTGTCGCACCTCGTATTACAATACGGGCCGTACACGCGTGTCGGGTCAAGAGGCCGGCGGTACGCCACCGCGTGAGCAGTTTTGCGCGGACGGTAAACGACCCGGGCCCGTACGGTAATTATTAACAAACCGTTAGGTTTTCGGTGTTCGCCGTCATAGCGAACGGTCGCGTGCAACGTTTGCCGGTTTTATTCGACCGGTGCCGTGAACGCGACACTAGTGATTATTGTTCCGAAATCCAATCGGTTTTGAATTTTTCCAACTCGAATTATTTATTTTTGGAGCAGGAATACGAAATACCGACGTTTTAAACGAAACGTCTGTGAAATAGGTTTATAGCTTTAGCAGTTGTCTTTGCCCGCGCCAAACGGTTTCTCGGCAAACATTTTTTCTTAGTTTCGCGATTGCACAACGAATACTAGAGACAATGGCACGCGGACTAATTTTAAACGTATTTAAAAGTGCACTTGGAAAATTGTTATTCAAATTTTTTTTTTTTTAGAAAAACTTGCCTATACAATATTCATTAAATAAAAAACGGTAGCCTTAGGTGGGGGGGGCAAGGGGCATTTTTCCCAGACAGAAGTATTTAAGAATGAGGTAAAATTTTCGGGAGACAAGTTTGCATGCGTTGGTATTCAAAAAATGTATACTAAAAACAGTTATTATCAAACACATATATAGTATGTACGTTGTTTCAAAAACAATTATTAAATTTGGTAAATTTTTAACGAGATTTAATAGGTAACTTGTATTTATTACTGTGTTGAGATACAAGTAATAATTTATTTATTAGTAAATATATATGTTTTACATAATGTAAATACATTCAGGAATTAAAAAAAAAAAAAAAAACATAACTAAATAATATAAATATAAGAAAACGCGTGTTTTATACTCGTATGTATGTATTTTGTATGATTTCGTATTATATTGGATATGGTAATCCGTGATTGCATTATCTAGATAAATAATTCATCGTCTTTTATTTTGAATAGACAATTTACAAAATTGGCGGCTATTATATTTTTTATCCTAGATAAATATTCGTTTTATTAAATCTAATTTATCTAGATAAATGTTTGTATTCTAAGCGAAGCGAAAAATGTATTGGTTTTCCATGGTGTGTGTGTATTTTTTTTTTTTTTTTTTTCTATCCGTAAACGACTTTTCTGAAAGCATTTTGAATCTTTTTGATGCATCGGGGAAGAATGAACAAACACAAATAAACATTGGATAAAAAAAAATATAATAGCTGATTATTTTATGTTCAATTTTCGAAATATAAATGAATTGTTAAGGGATGGGGGTGTGGGAAATATACGAATGATTAAAGTCTGAAATGTTTTCCTTTTCTATTTTTTTATTTATATCCGAATAGATAATGTTTCGTATTTGTCTTTATCTAAATGATTTACACTTTCGACTGTATTTTATCATTATCTAGACACCGACGGTCGTATAATAATATAATACTCGCATAGGTACGGTATAGTATTGACCGCGGATGTGTCCCCCGAAGGGTCGTCCTTCAAATGCGGTTGGAGAGAGAGAGAGAGCTAGTGTAGGAATCGCGTTTGGAAGGAAAAAAAAAAACCTAAACCGCCGTCGTAGCCGTCATAAAACCGAATTATTCATTCCCGCAAAATCGCGTTAAGCCCATTTGCACGCATTGTGTTGGCCGCCGTATTATCTCTTATCGCGCACGGCGATTCGTTAAAAAACTATTTACCTATTTACACGCCGTACACGGCTAAACCCGCACTTTATTGTAATACGACCGTGTCGTACGGTATTGTATTATTTCTGTTGTATGGGCCGAAAACGATTTTTTATTTTTTTTTTTCCGCGGGCGTTAAATGTTTTACCGTTTTGTACCGCATAAAAATTATTATATTATTATAACGGAAATAATAATACGGTCACCGACAGAGTAAAACTCAGCTTGGAGTTATTCGCGAATCGCGTGGCTCCGTAACAGTAATAGCAATAGTCGCGAACGGTTAAAAAAAAAAAAAAAAAATATAAAAAAAATACACGCGCATATAAATTACTCTTATTTATAGGTTAGGTGTTTACGCACAGTTGTGTCAACACGATAAGAGGCACAATATTTCACTGTTGCCAACCGTTCGTATCATAATACCGTAATTTCGAATTATTGTTTTTTGCTCGGTGTATTATCGTCCCTCCTCCCCTCCACCACCACTTCAAAACTTGACCTACCCGACGTCGAATTTTATATTTCCCCATCCTATAATTCCGTCCGACGTGATTTTCCGAGAGTTTCGTGCTCTAGGATTTTACATACGGATTAGTACCATCTACTAGTCGGGCGATGCAGATTTTTTTTTTTTTTGTCGACTTTGGTGTTACCGCAGGTTGTTGTATATTTTTCCCGACAACCAGTTATTACTATATGATAGTAAAAGCTAAAAAATCGTCCTCATAAAAATTGTCTTCAAACTTTACGCTCAAATGTCTTTTATTTGATTAAACGCGTCAGACGCAATGCTCAAACTAATGACTTGACGCCATTCTATGTTCTGTGTACACGTTTCGTGCCATAAATCTGTTGCGAGTCGTCGACACGGTGGAAAATTCACCGTAATAACGATTTATAGCACACGTACCCTTAAAGTTGTAAAAAAAAAAAAAAAAAATACTATATCCACCAAACGATAAAACATATCTTATTATAATAATACTCCGGTGCCTATAGTGCTCATGTTAACCGAATGAAACCGAGAAAACAGCAACATTGAATGTATATTTTATACCTTACAGTTATATTATTATAATTGTGTCAAGGTATTCGAGTAGATTTGTCTAGGTTTTTTGAATACTAAACTCAATATTTGTTATTGTTGTGTAATTTTTTTTTTTTTTTTTTTAATATATGTAAGTTTTAAATGTCCGGTCGGTAATAAAACCCGAATACGATGTTAACAATATATATTGACAAAGGGGTAATTCACATTTCGTAATACGCGTCTTAAGGGTTTTGAAAAGTTAATTTGCCTAAGAAGTTGCATATTACATACAACGATCTGTTCAAAGTTTCCCGTAAATCTTCGGCTCTTTATAAATTAGTAATAAACTTTAAACGTTCTATAATACGTGTGCTAAAACTTCTTAAATCTGAGACCCCGCCAGCGATTATCTAAACCGCTCGAGTGTACAAAACGAACAACACGTGCGGAGTTTGGTGATCGAGTCTGAGTCGTATGCTTGCTGGTACTGCCGGTCGATAAAATTTAAAGATCGATAAATAATCGTGATGGGGTATTCGGTTCTTTTTTTTTTTTTTTAGAGGGTAAATAACCGAAGAATATTGTGGACACCGGATTTATTCTAGAAAACCGCATTATATTTCCCAACGATTTCCCATAAGATTACCAAAGATTACCGTACGTTTGTATACATTATTTGTAATTCTATGTTAGCATAGTCGCAAAAGATAATTCATACGATCGTCTTTATTCGATATTTTCATCAAAATAAGACTTGTCGCGCGTTTCGATTTTATCATTATATTGTGTATATTGAGTTATAAAACAGTAAACCAAAAATATATTTGCTAAACATCATAAGAAAGCGGGGAACCTAACAATATCTATAAAGAATAATACTTTTTATTTTTTTTGTACAATTCTTGATGATAAAATAACGAATAACCAAGTCAATTGTCGTATAAAATATTATCAACTGTATTGTTTTCTTGATTTCGAAAGGAATGGATGGTTAACTTTACGAATAATTTTAAAGGTACAATTATTGGTTTAGGAAATAATCAGTCCAAAAAATTATTCTATAATTTTATAATTTAATGAAGTGCACAACAAGAAAAAAAAAACAAACAATAATGTTCATAAAACTTTGAACTTGAAGCTCCGTTAATCAGATCAAATCGATCTAGAAATGTACGTATGGGGACCTCTATTTTTAGATGTGTTGGTACAAATAAATTCCGTACGGCAATCATCAAAGTTTAACGAACAATTTAATTTTAATTTAAATAACGGGTGCCCAAAAATGAACGGTTCATCATTTGACCTTGCCCCGGCTAGTGCCTACAAAATTATAAAAATCGCGGTGTTGCTGTATTTTGTTTAACGTCAGGAAAAGAAGCCGCGGGAATCGATAAATTCGCTAGTCTGAAAATATATAGTCTAAAACAATAGGTGTGGGGCGAATGGAAATAAAAAAAAAAACCGAAAATTATGGAATTTCCTCGTAACAATGATAACGCGACGCAGCCGTTTCTGCCACCATCGCGTTTTTATATATATATGTACATTTTTTTTTTTTTTTTTTTTTTTTTTTTTTTTTTTTATTCGGGTACAATTCGTTGTATTGTATTCGTTTTTGCACATTGTCGGCGGTGAAAATGTAAAATGAATTTAAAAACGAATCCTTCGGCTATCGGCGTGTCGGAACTGATCGGGTTTATGTGGTATTTTTTTTTAATTTTTTTATTTTTTTTTTTTTTTATCCTACCACCACCGGAAATCGTATTCGGAACACATGCGCGTCCATTCAATGTTTTTTGTACGCGAAGGTAGAAAATTAAGCTCCGAAATCTCCGGAAACGAAATAATGAAAACAATTATTATATAGTTCGGACAATTATTTTTATCGAAATAAACATACGCAAATTTTGATTCTACATTTGTGTAGCGTCCAATTGTAATTTTGTATTTCAATAATGCATTTTCAATAAAACCACTTAGTGTATTGTGACATTTGTGTAAATAACTTTCCGAAAAATATATTTCCCAGTTTATTTCCACCATTCCGTTTTCAAATACATTAATATTTGAGTTATAGCTGGGCAATTCGGTGGCGTATTCAGAGGCGAGGTCCTCGCCCATTGCCGGTATTTATTTGTTTTCTCCGTTACCGTTTTTCCAGAAACGCAGTGTAGTAATACAATTATGTCAGATTCTGAGTGTTAAGATTTTCGAATAGGCGTATTAAACTTGGTAAAAAATGGCCCGATGCGAAAAATTTACCCGACTGTACTTTATTTTGACATTTCTTTTTTCTAATACACATTAATATACGTTTACAGTGCTATGGTTTATTTATTGTATCCTTTTTTTTAAAATTCCGGACACGCCACTGATTTAGTAACATACAAAGTTACTCATACGAGATAAAAATTATATAAGATATCTTCACAGAGTCACTTACAACTCGGACGGTAAACTTTGAAATCATTATATTATTTTTTATTTTTTAATGTTAATTTCGGTATAAACTTGTATGTTATAGGTGTTTTTTTTATATAATTATTATTAAATAGTTAAATCACGTTCAATCGTTTGAATGCACTTATTAAACAATGTTTACAATAGATTCATCTCGTAATTGTCGTCACTAATAAATACATCTTGGACCGTCGAGTTGGTTGGCGTTTGATCCATTTGCGACGGTGATTTCGTATTATCCTTATGGTGGCGCCGGTGTCCACAATACACGCACAGATCATCAACAATACCGAACGTTATCATGACGGTCGTCGCGAATATCGTATTGCGCGGTTAAACATTACGATAGCATTTTAATATTACAGAGCAACTGGACATTTAAACCACGGCCGTAACGGAGTGCGTTACTTGTACGTTGAGGTGATTATATAATGCAACTCCCGTTAAGTTACAAAGTTAGCAGGTGGAAAAAAAAAAAAGGAAAGAAAAAAAAAACCAACAACAACAACAACAACAACGTGTCGTTATATTATGTTACAATCGGGCGATTGTGCGCGCGTAGCCGTATAGTTAGTTAATTTTTAGCGGCTCCGGAACTTCTTTAGCCAGTTTGTTTTTATTAATGTATATTATGCCCAGGTCCCCCGGTGTTTCACTAAACATTTATAGAGTTGTGGTATAATAAAAAAAAAACGGAACGGCTGGATTCCAAAACGCCCGGGTCGACGTTCGCCGGCCCTAACGCGCCGCCGTAACACAGCCGACGATATTGTATTAATAGCCGCCGTCCCGGGAAAACCGTATTCGCATCGTGTCCAATCGAAAGGAAATACACGCGAGCGTAAAGCCTCGGAAAAGAAAGATAGAGAGAGAGACAGAGTGACAGACAGAGCAATTTTATATTATAGACATTATATTGTCATGGAAATTCGACGAGGTCGCGTATATATCAAAATATAAGGTATTTCAACGGCAGTTTTATAAACGCGTTTTCGTGTTTTCACGTCATGCACACACATACGCACAGGATGATTGTTATTTAATCACGATCCAACGGTTTTCCATAAAGATTTTTTAGTGAATATTTGATTTCTATTATTTTCTTCTTTTTTTCTTTTTTTTCAATCGTTATGGAATCGTTTTAGTTTTAAGATTATTTGTCGATTTGTCACCGCTTTTAGTTACAGATTCGTACAGAATAATATGTATTCCGTTTATGAGTTAAACCGGTTAAAAACCTTGACCGGACGGGTAGAGAAGGGTAAAAAAAAAAAACATCGTATCGAGTTTCAGGATGATAATCGTTTCCTACTCGCCCGGTCTAAATTTTAAACTGTTCTAATTTATTAACGGTATTACATCCGAATATCCGATATTAGTGATATGTGTATTTTTTTATTTTTAAAAATATTCTCTATTTGAACGTATGTTTATAGGGGATTGGTTGCTATTTTCAAATCTATAGTACAATATTCTTTTTTAAGGCGTATGCAACAAGGCTTAAGAATTTCTATAATGTTTGGAGAGAAAAAAAAACAAATATCGAATTTTGAGACACTTGTACGTCTCCGGATCGCGATAAATGGATGGCTCGTAGTGTATTACAATATTTACCGCCAAATCCGTAAATTGGCCGGTCGCGTTAATATCGGCAGTAAAATCGTCTATTTCTTGAAATAACCAACGCCGTGTAATCGGCAGAATATTTTCGCGGGTCTGAGCATTTTTTTTTTTTCCTGCCGAATGTACGAATTGGGCAGCACGTTACACGCCAACGTTATTACTGTTTATGCACTAAAATTACGCACACCAAATTAACATGTATAGGTAGTATGAGTTATACTGATACGCATCAGCAGTTGCACACAAAACAAAATTCGAATTCGGTTAACGTGCACTGAACGATAAAAATGTAAAATTATTTCGATAAACATTACAATTGTATTTCCCGCATAACGTTATACCGGTGTCCACCTGTAGACGATTTTTTTACTGAATTTTATTTTGTTACGTCTTACCGTTGTCTGTCTAACAATTGTCTGTCGCCTATACCGATTTCGGTGATTTTAGTCTGTCCGTTCGTGTTACGCGGTAAACATTTTATAACAATTTTTTAATGTCAGTAATAACGGTTGTCGATATCGACGGTCGAAAAAACAATAGGAAACAATTAAAAAATATCAACGAATATTAACGACTCTACCGACCACCGTAGAAAAATATTGGCGGTATTATCGTGTCCGTGATAAATTAATCTTGAACTAATCGACGTGTATTTATTGTACGGGTTAATGGTGGCGAAATTATTTAAACTTTAAGTGAATATTTTTTTAACGATAAATGTTTGTAATTTGAAGTGCGTATAATAATATTATTATTTATTACTGTGTTTATGGACAAAATCGGATTATAGTTTTTTTTTTTTTTTTTTTCCTTTAGTTTTTATAAGTAGAATATATATGTCACGGTTTCTGTTACGCAAATCTCCCTGTATTTTTCTTCCTGTTTTAACGTGATTTTAGGACTCTTTTCGATTTACAATATGTTTCGTTTTTTTTTTTTTTTTTTTTTTTATACGCTCGGAATAATTCCAGTTTTTCGTCGATTAATGTAAAACGCGCGGCTTTAAATAAACGGTGGTCTGACTTCAACCGGCACTTTAAATAATTTACGAGTATTATCAAACGAACGTCGGATTAAAACACATACAATAACAATTACTATTGTCATATAAAAATCCATGGTTATATATGCTTAAAAATATTTTACGTTTGTAAATCACGGGGGGAAACAATTGAAATAAAAAACAAATTACGATTGAACACGCTGTTGTGTTTTATTGAACGAATTCGTTTCAAATCGACAAGAGGGCAAAAATTAGACGGAAAAACAACTGGGAATTTCCGCGGAAAAACCGCCATACGTATACTGCTACTCGTATGGATAAAATTGAAAAAAATTATCATTTTTTTATTATTACCTTGTCCGATATTCGCGTATTCGGTGACGGCGTTGCTTATTTACGACAACACAACCAAGCAGTTTTTCTGCCGGTCTCGCGTAATGGGAAAATCATCGCGGATTCGACGTGACGTATATAAATACGAATAATATTATTATAATATCCGCAGCACGTAACAGTCGACTGGCGACAAATGTCGGGCGTGCGTACGGGCGGGGGGAGTCGCCGAACGCATACCTTAAACGATACGATGACGACACGATCGACGGCCGCGGCGGAGTCGCACGACTATATTATTATTATTATTATAATGGGTTTTTGTTCGGTTTTCCGGGCGTACGTTTCGGATTAAAAACGCCAAAAAGTTTCCGCGCACGCGGAATTTCTCCCCGAGGACCGGTTAAAAAAAATATAGAAAAGAAAAATATATATATATATATATATAGAAAAGGAGGAAATAACGTGCCGCCGAACGTCGCACCGGAAACTTTACGCTTAAACGACCCTATAACGATCGCGGTGTTGCGCGACATTCGAAGAGAAAATCTCTTCCTATCGTGTGGTTATTATTATTATTATTATTTTTTTTTTTTTTTCTTCTACCAAACATCATAATTATTATTATCGCCGTTTGGGAATATCCGGGGCCGACGACACGAATATAAACGGCTGTACGACGCGTATTCACCGATACGAAATAGCGTGTTCGAGATGTAAAAAACGATACCGGACGAGTCGTTAATTCCCTTTTAAACGGTCAATATAGACGAGCAAAGATATACAGATAGAAGTGTTGGACGTGACGACGGCGACGTCGGCGAGAAAACGCTGCTGCGTTTTGTTAGTCGTTTTTTTTTTTTTTTTTTCTACTCCGCGGTGTTGTGTTGACAGAGAAGAAAATTGATCAGTTTCCATTTTTTTTTTTTTTTTTATCACGCACGCAAAACCATTTTTAAAAAGACGGACGTACTTCGCACCACGGATGGGCCGCTGTTGTTGGTGAGAAGTTGGGAAGAAAGGGCATTAGAAGGGATTTTAATTTATATCTGTACGCAACAACAAATCTTGTTGCTAACGCAATACGATTCTGACCGACGTTCGGTAAATCGTGTTTGAACTTATGTCGGAACTTTTAAGATTTTCATTTAAAATGTATTTTTAACCCTTATTAAACGGCATTATTACATTACTCTCAAATCGTTTCTTTTTCGCCGACAAGTGTACAATTTATGTATAGAACTGTTATTCGATATTATACGGAAATATTAAAAATGACTAAAAATAGTTCAAAAAGGGCGAGAATGTTTTAAAAATTTGTCCACGCGTAGAAAGCATAGTTAATATTGATATTCGGTGGACATTTTCACCAAAAAGAAAAAATCGAAAATAATTAAACCGTTTCCAGTTTTCCTACTTTTTACCCTCAATTATTAAGAAAACTACAGTAAAAAAAAAAAATAATAATAATAATACCTTTCCAATGTATCCACTAAATCCAATATGCTTTCAGAAAAGGTGCTATAATTAAAAAATTGAAGCGTGATGTCTATTAAAAAAGTTGTTTACGGACAGGAAAACAAAAAAAAAAACACACATCCTAGTAAAACCAATACATTTTTCGTTTCATTCAGTATCTCAAATTCGTGTAGGGATGATAAAGTGTAATAGAATTCGTCGGCGTTCTACTAAATTGCACTAAAAGCTTACCCCTTGTATTTCCTATACACACGGCCTACCGACTATATTTTTTTTGCCCTTTTACCGGTTTTTTTACTGCTTTTTACGAGCAGTTTAGTTAAAATATCGCTCTACGACGCCGATAATAATAATAAGTTATTCGTCACTAAGGGGTGGTGACGAGAAATATTTTTATACCCCGTACATTAGCAAGAAAATCGTTCTGCTATCCCCTCAAAAAAAAACTAAAATTTTGAAAATTATTGTTGTAATTATAAAGTAAAAATATCATGGCCGAAAAAAATGTTCGATTATTGATGGACAAATAAGATAATAATTATTCTGTGATGGCGTTAATTATTTGTCCTGCGCGAGTTGTTTCTGTACACTTCTAGATCGCTAGATCGGTTAGTCCGCCCGTTTCCGCCACTTCCGGCAGACGAAAAACACCGTTGATCCACAGTGATTCAAGGTGTGTTTAGTAAACCTAAAACCGAAATTCCTACCAAGCCGCCACTCTGGTTTAGACAAAGCGGAAAATAAACGGAAAAACTTGATCTGTACATCGGTGATTGTCCGGTACATACCCTCGCGAGGCAGTTGTCGGTGCGCTTATGCGCAAACCTAAAACCGCGATGGAAAATGACGAGAAATTACGCGCACGACCGACGGAATCGAACAGGGTCGTATCCGTTGTACTGGTAGACGCGAACAACACCCGTCGGGACACGACGTGTTGGCTTGGACGGGGTGCGAGTCGGGCCCAGGAACGGCCCAGTTGTGCCGCGTGCTCAAGAGCGACGTCGTATACGCGCGGTGCTGTGCGACCCGGCCGCGGATGCCTATTTATAGATAAAATCGATCGGCGGCGGACGTGCCGGAAAGTTTTCAACGTACGAAAACGTACGCGGCGTCCGGACAGAGTTAATAAATACGACGAATTTATGGAAAAACGGCCGGTAAACGCGTTCGGTCGACTGAATCCGGATTAATGGGATCTCAAACGGGCCGGACGCCGGCAGGTCAACGGGATCGCCGATACATATTTTCCATTTTGCGGGACCGCGGCGGCAACGGCGGTCCGGAAGGCAGGACCACGCGTATAGACCAACTTAAATTACCGACCAAACACGATTCCCGGCGAATTTCGGTCAAACGTGATTTGTTTTCAACTATTTCCGTCGACGTTTTAACACAAAACGCTTATAAGCGCAAACTACTGCGTTCCGATCAACTATTTCTCGGTGTATTATCTACTGCGGTACAACCGATAGCGAATCTCGTCAAAAATGTTACGACCGAACGAATACATCGAAAATAATGAAACCGTTAGCTACCGGTTGTTCCCGATTTTTATTCCCGGGGTTTCCTTAATGTTTTACGGGAGACTACTTTATGGAAAATCGAAAAGCGAATGCACCCGATACGCACCCACCAGATCCGGAATTCTTTTGGGATAGATAAAATCCGAACTAGATTTGCGGCGGAAAAGTAAAAATCATAGTAATAAAAAATAAAAAAAAATATAACATTTTATCAAACCGTATGCGGGTATATAAATGCATCCGATCGATATGGAATCGCGGTGGAGTACCCATCCTTTATCTATATTTTTTTTTTATCTCACGGTTAATATTTAAAACGTTTAAACGATCAATTTATTTCACCTGTGACTACTATATTACAACAATACAGTTTTTGAAATATTCTATCAAATATATTCGCTTTTTTACACGCGATAATAAATAATAAACTTTTCCTTTTTTTTTTTTTTTTTTCCAATAATACAATCATATATGTACGTGTACGCGTTTCGTTCAATAAAAATATTATTATGACGTGCGTGTGTATTCGTATTAAATACGGTCGTTAGTAGGGCAGAGGACTTGTAGCATTTGCATAATTGTTTTACACAATCAAAAAAAAATAGCAGAATCAAACACGAATACGTTTTACGCTAAGACAAAGCTAGATTTTTAATTTTATTTAGCATGCAAATGCATAATTTGAAGCGTGTATTTTTTTTTTTTTTTTTGCTTTTAAAGGGTATAATATTTGATCCATTTATTTAATTTTCGGTACACATTTTATTTTGTTTTAATTATTCGATCGATATTTTCATTACCGTCGACGTTTTTATTCGGTTAAATAATACAATCATAATTATTAGATTTAAATTTATTTTTAATTTCCATCGTATAATATGGTTGTTGACAGCACGTCTTTCGCCGACGATTAGATTAATTTTCCGTTTATTAATTTCATTTATTCAGGTACGTCGATATGTCGCGCGTTTCAGTTTGGAAATTTGAAAAAAAAAACATTTTATTATTTAATGCAATTTTAAAAGTAAAAATACGAGTTAACCCGAAAAGATACGAAACTAAAATATGTTGTATTTTATTTTTCAGAATTAGAAGAAGTGTCTGCGAGTTTACAATTCAATATTTCAAGTTATAAGTAAGTAAATTATTATATAAAATCTGGTTTTAAATTTAAAAATACATATTTCAGATATATATATATATTTAATTTTGCATATAAACGCATATTTGGTGAATTTTTGAGACATTATTGAATTTGTACGCAACGATGTTGGCTCTATAAAGCACGTACGCTTTTGACTGCGTAATGCGTTTACTATCGTTTTCGGTAAAGCGTCTTTTATCGGTTTTGATGGTTGGTGGTTTTTTTTTATCAATTGTAGGTTTATGTGTACACTGGATATAACCCAATTATCGTTTTGTTTTCGGCGTATACCTATCTAATCAGTTTACGCACACGCCTAACCCGAGTTGCAATAGTAGGCGTTTTTTTTTTTACCATGCCTAGTCGAATGTCAAACTTCGGTCGATCCCGGCACGACGGCAAAAAAAAAAAAACGCTCGTAGTCCGTAAAGAACAACAGTTTAAATATAACGACGGTGTTGACCGCAGAGGTCGAATGCCGAGCAAAGATTATTATGCAATGCCCTACGATTACGACAGTGGATTACAAAAACGACCGTGCGGTTTTCGTACGGAATCGTAAAACAGATTGCCAGTTTCGTTCTGCTCCGATATGGAAAGACTTATACGGCTTATGTTGTTCTGAGAGTAAAGTGAAATTAGACGATATCGTTATAGCGCCGGAACCGTTGCATTTCATTCTAATGGAAGCCAATATTTGAGTGCCGGGGTCCGGTCACCAACGTTGCGGGCAGTCTTCTACCATACCGTCCTGACGCGCATCAATATTTGAGTGCACTAGTTTCAAAGTGTACGATCTCCCACATTCACTAAATTTTCAGAAAACCGATAAAAAAAAACCAATAACTTAATCAAAAAAAGGTTTTTTCTCCATTCGGATTTTTTTAACCTTTTCAAATAGTTATGCAGAGACGATTTACCAATTTTTTGCTTAAAAGGACAGGGTTTTGTCTTGGTTCTGACAACGTTTTGTTCGGGGATTGTACAGTATGAAACTAACAGCAGGAGATTGCTCGTTTTGAAAAAAACTTTAGTTAACAATAAATAGAAGCTAAAAATAAGAAGTCTTTATTCTTTTTTTTATTTACTTAGGGAAGTTTAAAAAAAAATGTAATTTAATAATAAAAATAGTTAAAAATAAAAAATACTTAAGATTAATAAGTTGGTCAATTTATTTATTAGATTGTAACATTGATTTCATCTTCTATCGCATGACGTTCACATAATATTTCTTCCTTGACATAACCTGGTATTGCATCTCTGTATATGACAAATTTGTAAAAAATTAAACGCTGATCATTTTTCCAATCATTTCCGTAATGAGCGGTTATTTACATCCGTTTTTTTATTACTGTTGACAATATTCCGTATTAGAATTTCGGAGGGCTTCATGTTACTAATGTTCTTTGATTTTTTTTTGTAATTTGTTTACACATTCCAATATTTGAATTGTACACGCCTTCACCGCGGACTAACACTACGCCTTTTGAGTTCTAATCATTTTTGAAAAAAGCAAAATGCCACTGTCCTGGAGGCCTAATAAAATTGCTGGTTTCAACTTTCCAGTCATAAATTTCAACATCCTTTTCAACATTCAGGACAACCCGTCAAAACGGCGTACAATGTATTTTTATAGTGAAACTCATGTAAAATATTATTTGATTAGAGACTTTTTTTTTTTTTTTTTTTTTTGTGTGGCATCGATGACGGGCCGAAAACTGGCCTTGCGGAAATGCTACCGGCCCGCCACCATCATTTATTAAAATGAAGACACATAATAAATACATACACGATATAAAATCCCGTTTTCCCCTTCGCGGGGCGGGCTCACATTAGTACTTACTACTACAAGGTATATGCAATCTTACAAACTACAGTATGTACATTCTTTTTTTTAATTTTTAAGTTTTTTTTTAAAATTAAAGAAAAATATAAACAAACACTTAACCTAGAAAAAAAAAACTACAAAAACTTACGGAACTAAAATATACATTTCTCAAACTCTTTACAAAATTTACAATATGGACAGCAAATGCTACTGCCGTCGCCGACGCCGACGCTCCGGCGCTGCTCCTGCTACTGCCTCTGCTGCTGCTGCCGCTGCTGCTGCTACTGCTGCTGCCGCTGCCGCCGCCGCTCTGGCCGCCTTCCACCGACGCTCCTCCTCCCCCTTCGCCCCCATGACGGAGATTGCGAAGGCCCTAACGGCTGACCACGCTTCGGTACTACTCAGCATGGCCGGTCCAAGCTCTTCCGGAGAGATGCTGCCTAACACCGCGACTAGCGCTGCACGTTCGGTATTCCAAGCCGGGCAGTCTAGCAGGGTGTGGGCCGCATCGTCCACATCCGATGTGCAATGGGCGCAGTGGGGGGCGTCGCGCTTGCCGATCCTATGCAAGAAGCTAGCAAAGCACCCGTGTCCGGTGAGGAGCTGGGTAAGGTGATAGTCAAGCTCGCCCCGTGACCTTGTGACCCAAGGCGCAACAGGACCGTATTTGATTAGAGACTGTACGTTTTGAAACTAAATGTTATTTTTAAGCTTAAAAATACACTGGACATTGAGCATATTGCTCGACAATAGTGAGATTGTACTTTTTGAAACTAAATGCAATTATCAATCTCAAAATACACTGGTGATGGACCCGTTGGCTCAAATATAGTGAGTTATTTGAATTCAGCGCTGACAATTGAGTATGCAACGATGTCTATCTCAATTTTTACGGAACACGGAGATTGTACACTTTGAAACTAGTGCCCTCGTATCAATTAATACGTTTCAACCGTAATTTAAGGCGCCTTTTTCTTTTTTTTTTTATAATCCGAAGCGATATGTTATTATTATGTATTTGCGTATTATTCGCCGTGTCCTCCGGGAGAAAAAAAACCAAAAAGTACACGCGCACCGTGCAATAATAAATCGCGTGTATGTAGGCGTTAAATATAAATATGCCCCAACAGTATACGGTATGCCGCCAACCGAATAATAGCCGTATAAACTGTATAATACGATGATGCACACCGTATAATACGTGATTGTTGTCTGTAAACAATGAATTCAACGATGTGCGTAGGAATTAACGTATGTTTTACCGTTTATATACACACACATACGTAATACGTGAGTACGCATATAAACGTATACGATCCGCACAGACGAATCTACTAATTCCGTTCGTCTAAAGTCGGTACAATTATTTGCAAGGATATAGTGCAGCCAGTAGTGTTTATTGCCGTCGGCTAGAGCCCGGCGCCCGCCTAGTCACACGCCCAAACCCACGACCGTAACGTCTATTATAAAACGGTATTGGAATTATAACAGTACGAGCTTTTTTTTTTTTTTTTTTTTTTTTTATCTCGTGGATGCCCGAGGTTTTATTCATTTATTACGAAAAACCACACGTTTGCCAAAATTTACACATTCAAAGATGATGGCCTAAACGCGCTGTAGACCCGTTCCGGGCTCGGCACTCGTAACAAACGGTAACTTTTTTTCTGTTTTTTTTTTTTTTTTTGAGACATCTAGGGTATTTCGATCAAAGGCCGCGATTTGGGGTGAAATGTATGTCTAGTTGCTGGATTTACGTCGACCGAAACGGACCTCCCCCGTCCTTACATTCATTCCGCACCTTTGTTACACCAAGTTTTTTTAATCTATAATATTTGTTTAACGAAATATTAAAAAAAAATAAGGTTATTGTCCCACGGTTGAATGCGGTATTGTGTAAAACGTATAGTTTAAAAAACGCATAATTATACACGTTTTATAACCGTATAAAAATAAAATCACTTATAAACAAATGTACATTTATAATTAAAACTAACAATAAATATATGGGCAGTATAAATTATAAATAGACAATTGTGGCGCTATGATTATTTAATTTTGGACGTATTTATAATTCGTTGTACTCGTGATACTTGTAAAACTTTTACATTATTAAATTGTATACGAAAAATAAGAGTAAATATTTTAAAAATTCTCGTCGCGCGAAATACGAAAACATTTAAATATATCGTCAACACGATTTTAAAATATTATTTGTATGTAATTTAGATTTAAAAAAAAAAAAAAAAATATTTTATTGTTTTCCGTTTAGACGGGTACTTGAAAAAATGCGATTAGAAAATTGCAAACAAATTGTTTTTTTTTTTTTTTTTATATATAATTTATAACTTATATATTTTTACTGACTATAAACCTAACCTAACTTCATATCTGAAACATTAAAAAATTTTTAATAAGCTAATTTTTTGAAAATGGATTTCAAAAACGAAAACATATTGTACGTTTTATACGTTTATATTATCAACCGGGGGGTTTTTTTTTTCTATTTACTAGACGTTTCGGCGTAATCGTTTATCGACTTATCATCCAACTATCGTTCTATAAATTCTTCGTGGGGATATTGACTAATTTCTTAATATATTATAGACAATTACCTATTATGTAATATATAATATTGTCTATAATATTCCGATTTGGTATGTATTATTATTAATAAAAAAAAAATGAACATATTCTCAGATACAAATGTACCCTAATGCCCGTGACCAATATAAAATCGCTGATGATATTAAAAGTTCGGTGGTGCTAATAAATCACACCCCCCAGCAATCCCGAATTGCGCTTATGAATTTTTATGGAAAACACACGCGCGTTTCATACCTCCCCGATGCCGTACACGAAATATTTCGTTGCATATTTTGGACTTTTAAAGTTGTTTTGCTTATTTCGACTTTCAAGTGGCATATTTTTTTTTAATATAGTCATTGAAATAAACATATATTAACGAACATTTTTATTGTTATTGATATTAAAAACTTTCGATTTTCAAACGGTACGTCTAAACGCATCGTACAAAGACGGTCGTCATCGGTTGTTACCGGACAATTATTCCGTTGGTTTCCTATAGTTTGGTTATTTTTAAAATTGTGTCAGTCGTATTTACGTCTTATGAATCATTAGTAATCGAGTGACCGAACGTACGCAATTATTTTTATTTTAGTGTCCGGCCGTCATCGAAACGTATTGCGTGCGCGATTGATCGTGTTTTACCTACCCTAGTTGACTTAAAAATGCCTAAAGCTAAACAAAGTTTATCGAATCGTCTCCAAGCTTATGTCGACGGATTCGGTTCAATTGATTCGCGTGGATTATTTTGTAAAATCACCGTATTTGTATATCGTATATTCATAGTCTAATAAAACATTTATAATTTTTAAAATTTAACATTTTTTTTTTTCTCTCGCATATTTTTCAATTTTTAGTGTTACACCTCCCCCCCCCCGAGCGCCGATTATAATTATATAGCAGTTTTGTTTTGTCCGTAACGTTTTTAACGTAAATGTCGGTTAAAAATTTCCACATACAACAAATTAAATATTTTATGTGGTCGTGGCGGTGCGGGAGAAATCGAATTTCCCACGTATAAAACGCGGTAGTGGACAAAAAATAAACGATATTATTATCGGACAATTGTTGTTATTTTTATTTTTTTTTTTTTTCATTCTTTCTTTTAGATTCTTTTCCCATCTACGGGTGAAGATAGTAAAGCCGCGAGTTATTATTATATTATACGGACAAATCGATTTTCAAACGCCGTCGATTTGAAACTTAATATAACGCGCGGTTATTAACAATATTGACGAATCATACAACGGTCGAAAAAACCCGATTCAATTGGCTTTCGGTAACGCTATAAAAAAAAAAATATATATATATATATATAAAAAAAAAACTCTATACTTGTTCCCGTCTGACGCTATGTTAACGATATATGCACGCGACTCGAATAACCGGCACAAAGACCGTTCGTTTAATATATTGCAATTTGTATCGAGTACGTAGTTGTAAAATGTATAATTATTGTCTATTTACACGGTTAACGCCTTATGCGTCTGTAGTGGCATCGCATTCGAACGGAATTCGGAAACGGATCGGGGTTTAGACACCTAACCTAACGTCTCCCCCTATATTTCTTCGGCCAACACATACGCAAAAAAAAAAGCGTAGCGTTCGGGACCGATTTTTCGAATTTTTAAACCAGATTTAAATTCATACGTTAAATTCATTCATTTAAGTGCATACGAAACACCGGCCGGGTACCGCTTTACGAAATTAAGTTTTACTTTTATGTTTTTTTTTAAACGTTTTCAAATACGATTT
This sequence comes from Tuberolachnus salignus, assembly GCA_956483605.1. NCBI lineage: Eukaryota > Metazoa > Arthropoda > Insecta > Hemiptera > Aphididae > Tuberolachnus > Tuberolachnus salignus. Next base: position 32,219,991 of record OY101430.1, on the reverse strand, counting down.
TTCGGAAATTCTAATAAGGTGGGTCGTGTACGTCTGTCAGACCGATGAACAAAAAAAATTGTTTAAATTGTTATACTGTATTGTGTTCGACAAAGAAATGTAAAGGAATCACAGTGAGATTATCCAGAGTAGCTGTGGGATTCCATGCGAAATTGGGCGTGCAGACTCAGTTGGTCAGCTGATATAATAAAAAAAATTCCTTTTTTTTTTTTCTATGTAGGTCATATTTAGCCGACTCAGATATAAGTTTAGAGAGGGAAAACCTGTTTCTCAGCCACCTCTAATTTCGATCTTAGTGGTTTATGGAAAAATGTTAACAATGCTGTCGATGTTGTTCAAATAATCATATTTTAATTTAAAATCAAAAAAAAAAAAAAAAAAAACTAAACACTTTTTAACCTGATACAAAAAAAATACTAAAATTTTATATTTTATAATTGTACTAGCTTGTTCCCGCACGGCGTAACCCGTGAACAAAATTGCAAGTCAACACGCTTTCAATTTTCTTTTTCGTTTTTAAACATAATAATATGAATTGAATAAAAAAAAAATTATATTTTCGTCACCAGAAGAGTACGGCTATGAAATTTTTTAAAAAGTTTTCTCTCAATCATGCGTAGTGAGTCACGGATAAAAGCCCCACATGTTCCACGAACAATGTGGCAGAACATTAATGGATATTACAGATTGTCGTAGGGCACCGGTGGAAATTCTTTGAGAATTGTCGTCACGACTCCGCAGTACAATATGTCTTTTGTCAAATTGTTGACCTGTAATTACAACGATTACGTTGTTTTTTTTTATCGTAACTACCGCGATATTCACCAATAGGAACTTAGTTAACGTGAATTACTATTTTACAGTCGGCAAAATTAGAAAAGACTATTTCAATGGCCGTTTTTTAAAATTGTATATGTCTATTATGTGGATGCAACATATCTTATAGGGATCTGATTAATACGCTGGCGAGGGGCTTGCTTGAATTTATGTAACACAGTGTAAATACTTGTGTCCCAGGATCGGCAATAAAATAAATCTGCAAATGAGGGCACTAGTTTCAAAGTGTATAATCTCCATGTTCCATAAAAATTGAGATAGACATCGTTGCATATTCAATTGTCGGCGCTGAATTCGAATAACTCACTATATTTGAGCGAAAGGGTCTATCTCCAGTGTATTTTAAGATTGAAAATTGCATTTAGTTTCAATCATTTTAGTAGTACAATCTCAATATTGTCGAGCAATATGGTCAATCTCCAGTGTATTTTTAAGCTTAAAAATAACATTTCGTTTTGAAACGTACAGTCTCTAATTAAATAATATTTTATATGAGTTTTACTATAAAAATTGATTTATAAAAATACATTGTACACCGTTTTGACGGGTTGTACTGAAAGTTGGAAATGATGTTGAAATGTATGACTGGAAAGCTGAAACCAGCAACTTTATTAGGCCTCCAGGACAGTGGCATTTTGCTTTTTCAAAAATGAAAAGAACTCAAAAGGCATAGTGTTAGTCCGCGGTGAAGGCGTGTACAATTCAAACATTGGAATGTGTAAACCAATTACAAAAAAAATCAAACAACATTATTAACATGAAGCCCTCCAAAATTCTAATATGGAATATTGTCAACAGTAATATTTTATTGTTGAATTATGTATGAAAAACTGTGTAAGAGTGGGGTCGGGGTGTAGGTTCTCACGGATTAGGCCGAGTAGATTGCAATTGCAAGTGAATCTAATTGTTTTTTTTTTCTTTCTAAGTCTCGTGGCACCTCTACGTTTATTTTTCCAATATGAACGCTGGATTTAACTTGTCCAGATAAATAAGACTGTTATATATTTTTTTCGTTTTTCGATAACTGTTAAAGTTTGAATTTTTTACACTATAAACATGTGTATGTACATATAATGATTTTTGGTGTTGTGTAGCGTATATTGTTAATTTTCAATGTTCAATAAATAAAATAATAACGACTTCGTGAGACCTAAACAAATAAATCATAGTTCATAATCAAATTGGCGATACACAGAAATAATTATGTTTTACTATTTCACAGGTTTTACGTTTTCATTGAAAATCTAAAAACTAAACAAGATTGATTTATCTTTAACGGCTAAACATTTGAGAAGAAAAAAAATGTCGTTTTCTGTTCTTTCGTTTTTTAAAAACATTTTACGAAAACCTTTCTGTTTAACATTACTTTGATTTTAACCGTTATGTAACTTTGGCGTTTCGCGTTGTTCGAGTTATAATTTTTTATACACTGTACCGGCCATATACAATTTATTTAGCGTTAAAACAAAACGCGCTCATCGTATAATCGTATCATAAACAGAGACAGAGATAAATGTTAAATCTGATGGGGAAAAAAAAGTGGTATTTGGGTACCATACCAAAAGGTCACACAAAAATCTACAGCGCGTTTAGGCGTCTTTGAATATGTCTTGGGTAAATGCCATTAAAAATTACCATAAATAAAATCTCGACAATCCGCGAGCAAATAGCTCGATCTGTTATAATTCCAAGAACGTTTTAGAAAAAAAAAAAAAAAACATTGTCCACGTGCATATGGCATAACAATAAAACCGATTTGTTTTAGTTTTTTGGTTGTCGTTATTTTTGGGACATATTTCAACGGTTTTAACGAATTCTGTTTTAATATTCTTTACATTCCGTCTAGTGTCCGTCTAGACCAGTGGTTCTCAACCGGGGTGACAAGAAAATCTTGGAAAAAGTTTCTGTGGAACTAAAGAACGACCGTACGCTCCAACTAAAATTTAAAGAAGTCTCGCTCAACAGCTTTTGGGTGAGTCTCCACAGTGAATACCCTTGACTATCGACAAAAGCTATTGATGTGCTACTTCAATTTTCAACGTCCTGGCTATGTGAACATGGATTCAGCGCGCTCACGAGTATTAAAACCAAAAAACGTCAAAGACTCACAAAAACCACACTAGAAGACGATATGAGACTCGCTCTTTCAACCATCAACCCTCGAATTCCACAACTATGTAAAAATCATCAGAGTCAAACTTATCATTAATTTTTAAATTTCATAGTTTATTCAATGATTATATATTATCAATAATCTTAATTTTTTTTTTCCAATTTAAAATTTCAATGTTTATTTAACAGTAAAGCAAAAATAAAATGTGTAGTTATTATTTTTCTGCGAACTGTATTTTTTATAGGGCTTGTATTTTATATTATTATTATTATTTTGATGTTAGGGAGACGTAGTGTTGGGTTATCGTAGATGAGGGTGACATGAATCCAAAAAGGTTGAGAATCACTGGTCTAGACAGAACGATATTCGTTGTCGTGATATTATATATTTTCGGTTTGGCCGTGTTACTGAATTGTAATCGTTTTTTTTTTTCTTTTTTTTTTTTGTACGCTATTATAAAATAGATATTTACGTGGATTAAACGTCGTATTCGTTCGACATTGTACCCGCGAACGCGTCTTTGATATTTATTTATATATTTTAAAATGTTCGTTATGCCGGCGGTGCGGTTACCGTCTCGATCCGTTTACATTGTATATATGCATTTTAATTTGTAACGCCGCCCGCGTTATTTTTGCAATCTGGACTACGGTGATTATTATAATTTAATAATATACCGCCCCGTCATCCGGTTGTTTATGTTGTATTTCCCAAGGAACTGCGTATAATATCGCGTTTAATTTAAATAAACATTAACACCCAGATATTTTTGCGAATTCCGTCTACTGAAATATCGAGTAAACGAAGACGTTTAGGGGCGGCGGTTATGCATAACGGCCGGGCGGGTTTGCCGGCGAGCGGCGAGCGGCGAGCGGCGACGACGGGGGGGGGGAGGGGGCGCAAAAGCGTAATCAAACAACAAAAGTCGCCGGCGGCGCGCCCCGTGTTTGCTAACGTTTAACCGTTTCGAATTATTTCCAAGGTATACACACGATGATAAATAAAATGTCCGCAGAAATTAAAAACCAGCAACAAGACAACGTACAAGAGGGAAATTTACGGCCGTACGTTATAATGTAGAACGACCGGATTCGTTTGAGTTTTTTTTTTTAATTTTTATTGTACACACCGACAATATTATTGTATCGTCGTCGTTGGCGGCGCGGGCGTAAATTTAAGAATGTCCCGCCGACAGACGTTACCATTATCGTATTATACAGTGTGTTCCAAAATGATTCATCCGATTACGAACTGATATAGTTCGGCAACGGTTAATCGCAGGTTAATGACCAATGTATTAATGGAAAGATTAGATAACTAAGTTTATTTTAAGTTATCTAGTTGTTAAGTTTGGCACCGTAATCGTTAGTGACGTAACTTAATTAGTTGTTATCGAAATGTCGACCGAGCAACAAAAGCCGTTTTGTGTGCTCCGCTTTGAGAAGTGCGAGTCTGTTATTACCGTGCAGCGTGATTTTCGTCGAAAGTTTAACATTGAACCTCCAACAGCCCAGAGTATTCGAAGATGGCATAAAACCTTCCAAGAAACTGGTTGCTTATGTAAAGGGAAGTCATCAGGTAGACCAAGAACTTCGGATGAAAATGTTGAACAAATTCGAGAAAGTTTTGTAAGAAGTCCACAGAAATCAGTTCGTCACTACTGCAAGCCGATGGAGTTGATTTCATTTTACAACAAGATGGAGCACCACCACATTGGTCCTTAGAAGTACGCAAATTTCTTAACGATCAGCTACCACAGAAATGGATCGGTCGCTGTAGTGCTAATGACGCAACATTTTGTCCATGGCCGCCCCGTTCGCCGGATCTTACAATATGTGATTTTTTTCTCTGGGGTTACATAAAAAGCATTGTTTATGTACCTCCCCTTCCAAAAGATCTTGACGAATTGAAAAGTCGCATTACAGACGCCATCAACTTGGTTACAGTCGACATGCTTCAACAGGTTTATGAGGAATTTGAATATCGCTTAGATGTGTGTCGTGCAAGTAAGGGGGGTCACATTGAACATTTATAAGCATTGTACCTAAAACTTAAAATAATCCATTAAAATGTAAAATTAATTCTAACATGATCAATCAAATTTTACAGTAAATATGATTATTTGAAATCGGATGAATCATTTTGAAACACCCTGTATTATATTTATTATATTCATCTATTTTGGCGAAATTTCCGGCGATTTTCTACGGCGGCTAACGAAAAACCAAGCCGGCGTACCCATAGGTGTGGCCACCGTTGTAGTTGCGGTACGCCAACAGAGTAACAGTGGCGTCGTTCATTTGGAAGGAGTGGATCCTTTGCCTTTGCCATTTTCAGTACTTTTACTATTTCAAAACAAAAACCAAGTAATTGTCGTAACTTTCGTCTCGACTGTTTATCTTGTAATACAACAGTATTTTATAAAAATATTGTTTTTATCTTTTCGAAGACAACAAACGCGTTTATTCCGTGGCTATTGATCTAGTTTTCTCGTTTTACACTTTGAATCTTAGCCGTTATCTTATGCGATTTTACGTGATTTACATATTACTGCATGGTAAATCAATACATTTTATACGGCGGCCAACATTACATGTCTAATAACTAACGAATTTGTTCGGAGATATGTACCCGTTGGCTGTAAAACCGAGAAAATCGAATTGTATTGTTATAATATTTTAATACGAAGTGGGTCTCAAATAACTCGACAAAAATATTACGTACACGTATTGTGTTTCTAACATTTTTTTTACTTTGAACGATTCCTACCCGTGGCCTAGTTCTTAATTACGTCACTGGAAGGTAGAATATAAATTTAGGTATTTATGGGATACTTAAATAATTTATATCCGTACGCTGTATCGTGACCGATAAATCACCGTAAGCTAAAAACTATTCTTCACGTAGACTCCGATGAACGTGTGTGGACAAATTTAAATTGATAATTGTATTAATAATTTGCAACGATAAATTAAATTACGATCGTTCGTGTTCGTCACGAATTTTACCATAAATTTAAACGTAAAACGCCCGGGTAAATAAATTACGAAATTCGTATCGATACGAAAAGAGAAAAAAAAAATAAAATAAAAAATAACCAAACAATTTCAAATAGCTATAAACCACGCGAAATATTAAGCCGGAATTTTTTTTTTGAATATAACACCACGCAAATGCGCTGGTAGGTATAAGTAGGTATTTAGTAAACGCTTCGGGTACCTCGACGGTTATTACAGCGAAAAAACAGTTATAGTCCGTTAATATTTCCATTTTTTTTTTCCCCTCACTATTGTTCAGAAAACTATCGAGTGAAATTAATTGAAAAATAACCTCATCCTCGGTGCTAGACAACATTTACGGTAAAACCAACCGCGTCTCTCATCGTGTTACCACCCTCGGCATCCAAGCAGAGGACAATTTCACGCTTTACCGTGTTTTTTTCGCGAACTGCAGGATAAAAACGTAGTGCTCTTTAACGGATAAAATATGTACGGAGCAGTTATGTATAGAGTAGTTTTTTTTTTTTTCCTTTTCTTTTAATATTTATGAACTTATGCACTTTACGTCGCCCAAAACTACGCCACTCTACGTGTATATATATATATATATATAGACGCGCGTCAAGATATTTTGACAATTTTTGCGAGGAAATCACGCAGAGCAAAGGCGAAATAACAGTATTTCCTCGCCGCGACACACTTTGTATAATATTGTTATTATTTACAGTCGTTTTCGTATCCCGTTGTTTTTCGCCGGTATAATATTTACGCGACGATTTACGTAATTTAGATGAAACTAAATTCCTCGGGGGTTTTTTTTTTTTTTTTTTTTTTGTTCCCCACCACCGTCAAAACGAGTATAAATATTTTGTCACCCCCTAGCCACCGCCGGCGTACAGGCGTATTTGATTAGTATAAATTAATCTTTGTAAACATCATACGCCGCTTCTTGTTTGTTTTAACGCTTAGATACGATATATATACGTATATACAGTATTATGATACAACACTTACGTAGGTGTAATTTATTATTTTATAAGCCCCGTACCGCACGTATTTGTTTTAATATACGGTTTTGTAAAGAAAGAGTTTTCGACTGCGTTATTATTTCGTACGCGTTTAATGTCGATTTATTTAACCGCGCTAACGAAAATATACGATTGGGTTTTCGTATTTCTATTGGCGTTTTTAAAATTTAAATTGCACAATACAATACCACGGTTCTATACACGAACCCGGACACCGACTGGTTGAACACTTCTGTCGAAATGTAACATTTGCTAGACAACTCTAAACTCGATAACTCCCCGAATAACTTTCTAACTTAACGCGTCGTTTTCCAAAAATTACAACATTTACTTGTTTTTTTTTTTTTCTAGTTTCTTTGGTATTTGTTCGAAATCGATAATGTAATTTTCAAATATTCAAATGCGATAATAATAGGTTTTGATGTTTATTGCTGCCAATGCACCATAAGACGCCGACGACAACTGATTTATCTAGTGATAAGAGTTGTAAAAAGAAATTTTCTGAAGAAATCGAAAATTCGTACGTATAAAACAATACAAGAATCTCCTCTGGTGCTCGTCTAGAAAAATCTTTTTAGTGCGGGCGTACAATTTGTTCTCTAACGACCCGGGTCTATAAGCGAACGAAATTTCGAAATGGTTTTGCCGTTAAAATGTTATAATTATTTTCTGCGAACTTCAATACAAGTGACTTTATGACTCTCGTACCTAATTGATGTTTTAGATTCGGGCATAGTAAGGAATGTATCGGTTTTTATATGTGTTATTGTTTGTCTTCTAAAATTCATACTTAACTTCTCACGAACAAATGAAATTGCCAAGAGAGCTCATCCAAATGTGAGTGGTTCGTGCTCACAGGAAATACACGTAATTACATAAAAAAAAAAAAAAAAATCCCGTATTTAGTGATAACTACCAGTTGTGTCTACCGAACACCGTTTAGCCGGTAATGGAATTTCGTCGTTCTAAACACGAACTTGTACATAGTAATATTTAATTTGGATAACGTATCGATTACACTTGCCACAAACCGTTTGTCTGAAATTAGATATTCAATTACTATAATAAAAGCTTTTCGAGAAAACTATCCTTTTGTGCTATAATTAGAGACGGTCCAGCTAGCCAGTCGGAATATACCCTTTGAATTTCCATCAAACACGAACTGTAGCTGCGGACCCGCAGACTCGAAATAATTTTACCAATGCGGGATTATAATAATATTTTAACATAATATACGAGTAGGTGTATAAAAATACATTTGTAGAGTTTAACATTATTTTATAAAGTTGAAAAAAAAAAAAAAAAAAATGTTTGTTAAAACGAAACTCCTGCGGATATACGTATGTAATATATATATATATGTGTGCATACAGGGTGCGCCCCGAGAGAATTTAATAATTGTACGTGACGAGGGCAGATAATAATAACGACGTGGGGAAACAAATATTCCCATTGCTAAACTTTTCAAAAGTCTAAATAATTATGATTGGTTAATGCAATTATAACGACCGTGGGAGTCATATAGGTGGAAACTTTCAAAAAATCAACTGAAACCGCGTTTTTCAATAATGTATATTTTTTTTTTTTTTTTTTAACAAAATAATAATATTTCGTCGTAACTTTGCGAGTGACGAGGTTTTTCCGTACACTATAATTTGAGGTCACAAATTTATTCGCGCGAATTTTCGCCCGTTATCACTTGGGAAACACCGAAATTATCCCGAAAGTCGTAATAATTTGCAACGTCCAATATCTATAACGACAATAACGTATTTTGTCCAATTTTCGCTCAAATCTTCATTGAAACATATAAACAGTGTTGCGCAAAGATAACTAAACATTCAACTAGATAAAACATGATTAAGTAACATTTATCTAGATATATAGATAGACGAAATTTAGAAATCTGAATTATCTGAATAAAGACAAAACACCATTTGTCTGGATAATAATAGGAAAACATAACGGTTTTAATTTTTCTAGTTTACCAAAGTATATTTTGTATATATTTATACAAAATCTACTTTGATAGAACTAATGAAATGTTTAACAATGACATTTTAACCGTCAAACAGATTGAATTCGCTATCGCAATGGCCGGTAACGATCAGCATATTCGTGTATATTTGCCACGCAATGATTGGAGAAACAAGGTTTTTACGCATTTACGTTCTATGATAAAAAAAAAAAAAAAAATTAATCCTAGGTACCTACAAATCTAGATATTGATCGTCTATGACAATTCATTAGATAGTCGATTTTGTTAATCGTCTCGATAAGACAAATGATGATTAATTATGAATTGCCAAGATAAGGATAACGCTCAAGACTGATATAACAAAATCTTAGTTAAGAGCGGCGGTGTAGTCAAACAGAAATAGTCACTCACAGTGTTCTGTCGGTCAATTTTCAATAGCCGATCGATCCGATAAAATATATTATATCGTCCGTATATTATAACGGCAAGACGAATTATTATTATTAATTGCATTAAACCGCGATAATAATAAAAAAATAAAATTTATATATATAGTAATACAAGAATGATGTTACTGATTTGCATGCGATTCCAACCGACTTGTCTGTTTTCGATCACGCCTGCGGAATAATAATAGCTTAGGTATACGTGCCATTATCGACAATGTAAAAGAAATATGTTTGAAATGGTATATTTTTTTTAAAATTATTTTTGTCCGTCAGACATCCATGCAATTCTATGCACACGTCATATCATATTAATATTGTTGTATGTTTACGTATTATAACGGGTCATTTTGTTGGTCACAGTAAAAACTGGATATTTTGAGAGCAAAAAAAAAAAAAAAAAGTATTAAATACACACATAAGTCGCATAAATCATCGTACCGGGCCAGATATAGTCGGGGGGCGGAAAACGTGCGTATAATAATCGCAGTAAATTCAAAAAAAAATCCAAAAAAAAAAAAAAAGACTAAAATAATAACTCGATTGTCGGGATATCGTGACGATTATACGAAACTAATTGTTTTGTGTTGTGTACACGGCTCTCGAGGGGTTAAAAGCAACCGTCAAGAGGACGGCATAGGATTATAATTACGTTTGTAAAGTTAATGCGCTAAAAGAGCACTTAAAATGAACTAGGCAAAAAAAAAAAAAAAACAGTTCCGATAATATTCCAGCCGCCAAAGCGCCGGGAATTCAGTAACACGCGTCGTTTCGATAATATAATAATCCGACGTGTGTTGTCCAGAGGAATATAAATCGTACATTTGTTTCGTGTTCCTAACCATATAACAACAACAACAACAATTAAACATTGTAAATAAATGATGGATAATAATGATCTTTTGCCGGCTGTAGATTTTATTAAAATATATATATATACGATCAAACGCGTCAAATAAAAAAAGAAAACTGCCTGAAAAATTGGAAAAACAACTGGTAAATATGCAAAATACAAGTTTCTGCAACCGCAGAGCTCGGTGATTAATAATTCTAAATTTTTCAGTGATTATTGCCATTATTATTCTTATTAGTATATAGTTCAACGCACTTTAACATTGTCTCATCCGTCTGCCATTGAGTGCGCGCGTGTGTGTTTTTTTATATATTTTTTTTTTTTTTTTGTTCATGAATATTTATTTACGTTTTTAACGACATTAAAATAATAATTCATTGTTGCGCCGACGAATAAGTATACTCGACGAACATTTAGTTTCACAATATCGTGTCCAATTCGCAATTCGGTGTGCTGAACGTACGACAATAATGTCTCTTGACAATAAAAAAAATAATGTAAATTAATGAACAATTGTTATTTATCGCGGCGTACGGTTGTGTATCGCTTATGTCCAAATACGGGATGTCTGACATTCCAGACTGTAGACTTAAATGCCCAGAATACTGGCAATAAAAGCGGCACAATTGTTTCAAATTTACGAAGAACCTCTTGTGGACGAGACGATCAATGTGCAAAAAAAAAAGCTGGATCGTCTGACATTAACATGGTAGCAAGGAAAATTACTCCGATTCGGGGCATCGTCCCGAATCGGTTTAATCCTCCTGCTTCGGTTCGGCGTATCTGTGTGAGCCGGGCGTTTCGTATTTGCATCAAACCAAATGTAAATACCGATCACGTTTAACTGACGAACACACCCAGGACTGCTTAAGACTATCTTTGTCGTCATTCACCCCGGATGGTTATAATTTGATTTGAATCATAAAAAAAAGGAAGGTCGAAATAAACCATACGCGGAATTTAGCCGATTTTAGAATAACGTCGGTGTTTTAAACCTGATTTAATTAGATTACGTCGTTAATTTTCATAAATTATTTTAAAGTTTGTGTTCAAATTCAAATATCTGTGCCTAATCGATTTTACAGTTGTACCGTTATGTTCACTGATTAATTTGTTATCACATATAATCGCTAAAAAAAAAAAAAAAAAAAATGATATCGTAATTGCACGGTGTAACCGCATTCCGTTGCGCGGCCATTAACCACTTGCTAATGAAAAAATAATTATACAAAAATTAACGTCATCCGTAATGATTTTGTTTCGAAATAAAAGTTAAAAAAAAAAAATGGCCATCTTGGATTTCAAAAGAAAACGAATTAAATAAGATTAACATTTTATTACATTTAGTTAAAAATATAAAAATGATAATCCGAGGTTAATTAGTAAATATGCCAAGAATGAAGAAAAACTTCGCACCACGGGTGGGCGATTGTTGTAGATTGGTAGTAGAATATATATATATTTTTTTTTTTACTAAAAACGTCCACGATAATAATTTATACAATTGTTATACACATCAAACAAAACGAACTCGATAGTTTTCATAAAACTCCGGAATATTGCTTATTATTTTTTGATATAATTATCAAAGGCTCAGATTTCTACAATTAATTTTTACTGAACACAAACAAAATCGTTAAAACGGAAACTGGTAAAAATATTTTCCATTCACCCCCCCCCCTCACCCAAGCCCATTGTTAGAGACGCTACAAAAAAAAAAAAAAAATGACCACTTCAAAGTTATTGTATTTATCAGATCTCCGTCCTGTTTAGTATGTATTTCGACGAAACATCAAATTTGTTACGCGCAGTTTTTTAATATCGTTTCGAAGCAATTTAATAAGATATAATATTCTACACCGTCATTCGGCACGAGAATTCCGTTTATTTCTTAAAAGTATTAAAAAAAAAATGTCGACATTACCCACTTGTCGCTAATGATTCTAAATAATAATAATATTTCCTATTCCATACTTCGTTCGTTCGATATAATTTTACGACGGCCCCTCCCCCCCCTAATCGTGAATATTATCGCATTGGTAATTGAATTTGCAAAACGTTCGGTTTGCCACTATGGGGGTTTTTTTTTTATTTTTTTTTTTTATGAATTTTATATTTTTACCGTTCACGTCCCACTCGTGGAAATACACTCATTTATATCGGTGCGTACGCTCGCGATAATAATAATAATACGCCGCCCACACTCGTTACTGTTAAATTGTGCGTCGGACGACATTTGAATAATATCGGCCTGGTAAAAAACCTCCATTGGGTAGGCGCCCGCTGACCAATAATAATATACAATAGTGTCCTTAACGGTCACAATACAGTTCGGTACTTAATCGGTTATGTGATAACAATGTACAGATTTTGCGACTATTTATAAGTTTTTCATAGATAAATGTTTTCGTCAAACGCTGGAAACATTTTTACCAGGACCGGGACTTCAATGCAAAGTACATACGTTTTTTTTTTTTTTTTTTCCGACGACAGTACTAAATAATTCGTTTTATGCCACAGACACCCTCTAAAGTGACGTATTTCTTTTGAATTTTTCAATTTTATTCATTATTATAGCACTTTTTAGCGTTTTAATGCACGATTTAATTTACGCGAATTCAAAATATTATCTATAAATATTTCGTTTGCTTGACGTTTAGTTTAATAGGTTTTTCCACACAGACTGTCTAATCTATGTTCTACGATTTCCGTCACGTCTGTATGGACGAATATATTTTGGTCAATTCGTGTTAGTTTTTTAGCATCGTGGGCGCCGTAATTTCATTGATTTCGTAATGTCGCCTTCTCGTGTTTCGGATTTTGCGATTAAAACAATTTCTAAGGACCTTTTTTTTTTTTTTTTAGCTATATTTTAGAGCATTGTCGATGGTTTTTTTATCACATTTAAAAACGTGTGCTCCAATTACGACTATCGATTATGGATATTCTGAGCTTGATGCTCGATTTATTTTACTGTCCGAAAACGAGTGTTCGGCCGGTAGACTAATTCTAATCCAAAACGCCGTACAAGCATTCTTGTGGGAATAAAGGGTATGCCGAGGGGCAACACTGCACATAATTTATTTTACAACTCATAAATTCCTCGCCACCTCCCTGTGGGTAAAGGCACAGAATCTAATATTAATTGTCGGCACTGTTGGTAGCCCTGGCTACCTAACCCTCGATAGTAATAATATAATATTTTAAATCTCGACGATTTCCGTCAATAACTTTGGCATTACAACTCGTATTGTTATACTTCCGACGCGATTGTTCTTGACTGTTGTTACCGCACGACTGCTGTTTGTGCCTGTAAATAATTTAAACACAATCTTCTTGTTGTGCACGAGCAATATAATTTATTTTTTACGGTCACTCGAGTACCGTATTTGTTAAACCCGCAGTGTGTTCCCTCCGGTCCACCGTTCAAATCTCACGTTCTTTAAGGGTAGACCTGTATTTTTGCTCAAAAACACGTTTTACTGGACCCGATTTCGATAATCTTTGTACTCTTTTGGAATGAGCATGACTTTTCTTATAGGAAAATTATATTACTAAATTTGCTGAATTTGAATATGACCAATTTTCACAATTTTTTATTTTTTTAACTTTTTTTAAATTCAGAAGTCCTATAGTATAGTTTTTTCGTTCCAATCAAAAAAAAAAGAAAGGAAATATCGAAATCGGATTTGTCTACAATAGGCATAACATTCTTTCCTGTAAAGTATGTTTAGAGTAGTAAAAAAAAACCATCACCCCTTAATATACAAATTAAAACCGATTTAACTGATTGTTGAGACTTGTTAGTGGTGAGTATTTTCAATTCGTCGATAACAATTGTTAACGGTTGGTAAAAAAAAAACCCACAAGGACTCTTCAGTTTAAATTGTAACACAGAATTTATTATGTATATTATGAAAACAGAACTTTATAAACGAGTTTTATATTTACTCGAAGTAAATGTATAATTACATGAAAGAGTGGTTAAACGCAAATGCCTCGTTATAATAAAAACGCGTACAACAGTATCGCTAATATTATTCTCTTAATACGTATTGAATACAAAAAAAAAAAAAAAAATTGTATTTACACTCTGGTTAGTATAGTCGGGCAAATAAACTACACTTTCAGAAAATATTGTTCTTCTCCGACGAGCATTGAGACGCATTATTCTTGTGCACGAACCTACGGATATATCCTGATTCGGGCGAGTGCCTGAAAATCTGCATTTTCGTGAGGCCTCATTTCGACTCGTTTTATTTATTATGTTTGCTTACTGTTGAACGTGCGCGATGAACCACAAACTTTGCGAATGAACGCAGACCAAATCCATTTTCCTATAAGTCACAATAAAGTTTTTGAAATAAAATATACATTTTATTCATTTTTTTTTTTTTTTTTTGAAAATCAAAGTCCCCGGCCGTCACTCTCCCCCCCAAACAAAACGGGGGGGGGGCTCCCACAACAAATACGAATAATCTTAACGAGAATAATCCGCGTAGGTTTACGGAAAACCTTACGATGTACTTGAAACGTTTCGAACCGGGGTACTTATATGTCGTTGTTCATTGTCTGTCGCGGGCGTACAAATATTATTATTGGACCGGCCAATAACTATAATTGAACGGTTTCAATTGAAATATAATCAAATTAAATCGGTTAGGCGAATTCGTAATGTATACCGAAACCGGGCTCTGAAGTCTAATGGAATATAATATGATCAAATGCGCATGAAATGTATAATATATTTAATTAAATAATACGGACAAACACTGCTGTTCCCTGTGCGCAGCGAGGAATCCATTGGTAGGTACACTCGTGCACAATGACACGTGCGGTGTTTTTTGTTTTTTTTTTTTTTACCAGTCCACGAATAATTCGTCTAGTAGTTCATCTCGCTCCGATGGAAATAACGACGAGTGACATTTTGTTCATAGCATTTCGAATCGAGAAACGATTTCGATTTTTCTAGATAATTGTCGAAACCCGCGTGAGCAGGCGAACAATTACGGAACAACGCGTTTCTGTTATATTCTTGAAAAAGTCTCTTGTTAAAAGACAAGCGATTCTCATTATAGACGCGGCACAGACATTTCTAAAACAGTCTGGCTTTTGTTGAGTGTTACGCGGCTCTATAAAAATTGCGAGGTTTGTCTTTTACATTAGTTTTTTTGGTTTAGTGTGGATAGAAATTCGTTGGCTTCCCAAATGTGCTCTTGAATCTGACACCAGAAAATGTTCTTACGGTTATATACGGACATCGAAAACCGTATTCACCCGGCTTTTCCCTATTATTAAGGGAAACAACACGGAAAATAACACGACCTCCGCAGCAAATGCATCAACTAGACGTCCGAAACGCAACAGAAAAATGTCTACTGTCGGTTTTCGATTGAACGAAGACTGCTGGTTGTTCACAGACGGGTGAAATTAACAGGGGGGAAAAAAAACACGGGCGCACATCATAGTGAAATCAATACATTCCTCGCTGTTCGCTCGAAGTTTCATATTGTAATTGCATTAGGGTCGTATTGACGGTCGCCGATAGACGTGCCACGGGGCGGTCCTTGTAACGCCGGAAAATTATTGAATTTACAGGGAAACGCGTAATAGCTTAACGGGGTCGAAAGATCTAACGAAATATCGAGACACTTTGAAATACGGTTTTCGCCGGGCAGTCGGTATCCTCCACGCCAATTTCGGCAGACCCGAGCCGAGAGATGTCCGTCATGATTACACAGAAAGCGCGCGCCCGGAGCGCACCGCGTTTAATTGCCACTTTCAGCAATCGCGGTCCCGTACCTATACGCATACCGCCGTATAATTATAATATTCCGACACTTGTCGAATACTAGTTTATCTCTCAACCCAATAATAGTAATAGTAATAATAATTATTATTATTAATATTGTCACAGACTCCGAGCGACGGGAATATTTAACGCCGCCGCCGAGTCGAATTCCGCACGGGTAATGATAAACGAGACCCGTGAAACGATATAACGCCTGGGTTGACAAGTCCCGGGCCTCACAAAGAAAACCCTGTTTTTTCAATAAAAATTCACTTTATTCGTCAACATAATCTCCGTCAAGAACAACACAATCATTCCAAAGCCGCACCTAACGTTTCAACACCATTATTGTAGAACGGTTTATCTTTTGCTTCAAAATAGGCCTCGGTTTCAGTGATAACCACTTTGTTCGAGAGAAATTTCTTACCGGCGAGTATTCTACCGAGATCTGCGAATAACCAGTAGTCGCCGGGTGCCAAATCTGGAGAATACGGTGGATGCGGAAGCAATTAATTCATGTAGTTTTGCCATTGTATAGAATCATCAACACGTTGCTGTTTTTGCTCGAGGGTGAGCATCCACTTTGAACAGACCTTTCTCATGGACAAATTATCATGCAATTTATAAAGCCAACACGTTCTTTTGATATCTTTACGATATCAGCTAACCCATGCAACTTCACATTGCCATCATACAAAACGGATTTTTTCATTGTTTTCTGGTGTTACCGCCTCATTTGTACGTCCACTGCGTTCTGCGTCATCGGTGCCTCCACAACCACGTTTGAAGTCAGAATACCAACATTTTATTTTTGTTTCTGACGGAGCGGAGTCCCCATAACTCTTTTCAAGCCGTTTCTTCGCTTGAACGGTGTTTTTTCCCATCACGAAGCAATGTAAAATTAAACTACGAAATTGTTTTTGATCCATTATTTTGAAAATAACAAAAGTAGCGTCACTCTTAGCACAATAACTCACACACTAATGAACAGATTATCATGAAATTTTAACAGCTGTCTTTTGCAAGTTAGTACTAATTAAAAATGAGGTGGATTCCAAAAAAACTGGCGCCATCTATATGTTAGGCTTGAGACTTTTCAGCCCATGTGATATAATTTATACGGTCGAATTTAGTTTACTTGATATACGTATTCTTGGCATGGTCCAAAAATTCGGAACGACAAAACGTCCTAAATCGCACAAATTAGCAATTTATACTATAATAGCTGTCCCGCAGGGACGTTGCCCATGCCACTTTTTTGTTGGCTCAAATTGTTTAGTATTTTTTAATATATAATTTTTTTTAGAAAAGCGTAAAAACTATAAAATTAAGTGAAAATATAAAAAAAAGAGTCCTGCACAATTTTAGTTTTCTGTGTTTCCTAGTTTTCACCCCATACCTATCACAGTTAACCGTTATTGCTCGGTAATTTATTTTTTAAAAAGGTACTTCCTTGCTCATGAAATCTTTAAGGTTTTTAATTATTTTTAATTTCCTTTTTTTAAAAAGTTAAATATACACTAAGAAAAATTGTTTGCCTATTATTTAACTAACTGTTAAATTTTAAACTGTTAAATTAAAAATTTTTTTTTAAATTATTTTTAATTATTTATGTCGTTAAAACTTCGGGGTATACAAAGTTTGTCATTGATTTTTTCATTTGGAATGAGTTAAAATTTAATTTTTGATTTCCTTGACCTTGAAAGATCCATATACAACTACTCTAACTGGTCATTTAAAAAACAATCAGAATGCAAATCAGTTCTTCCGTATTTAAATGATTCGTTAATTGCCATTGCATAGGAGAGCTTAACAGGGAATTGCAATCGTTTAAATTGGAATGGCATGTCTGTAGGAATAATAGGAATTCGAGAAACAAGAGCAATCTCTCCCATAGCTGGATCTGTAATGATAACGGCCTCGATAATATTGTTACGCATTGATTTTATTTGCAAACTAGTGCCATTACATAAATTAGGCGTGTTGAGGTTTCGTAATAAAATTACAGGAGTGCCAACTTTTAGTACTAGACAACAAGGCGCGAATCCAAGTGGGTTAAGGGAATTTAGAAATGCTTGCGGGAACTATAGGGCATCATCTGTATTAACAACCGTGACGGTGGATCTATAAACTTTAACTTATCCTTATAATATTTTTAATATTATATTATAATATTGATGTGGTTTCTGTAAAGAATTTTTAATATTGGGAAAAATATTAGAAATTAAATCACTTATGGACTGAACTACCTTATATATTTTAAATAAACCACGAGCTGTGTGTTAAATTTGAGTAACGAAATGACGTAACACAACGTTTTTTGGTAACTAAGCCACGATAGTTCCCTGGTAACGTATATAATGATCTTATGTTTTCCCAAAATGGAGAAATTTTTAAAAATTACCATCCAAATTTCCGTCTCTTCCGGTGAATTTTCCAATTATTCCAATAGTCTTTCATACAAACCTTGTCTTGACAAATACAAATAGAATAACAACAAAAAAATCAGCCAAATCGGTCGAGCCGTTCCCATGTGATGACCTTGCATACATGCGGCAATTGTGTCACGTATAATAGACAATAATTTTTTTAAAGAAACTATATCGCTAATCGAAGACATGCGCAGCGTTCCCCACTCTTGTTTTCTTTAAAATTAAAAACGAGAACAAGACAATAATTATTATGAAAATATACGATAAAAAAAAAATAGAAACGAGATATAATGCGGTTTGTATGTTTAAACTTAAACAATTTTCAGAATATATTATGTAGTATACATAGTGACCCGTTAAAAGAATGTTATACAAATATTTATATGAAAAAAAAAAAAAAAAAAAATTCAATCCCGAAAACTAATTTATATTATAATATAATATATACGGTGAAACTTTTCCCAGACGGAGGAATCCATTGGGACCGACATAAATGATCTGTTTTCACGCACGACGTTTCCGTTTTATAAAAATAGGGAAAATATTTTATTTTTATAATTTTTTTTTTTTTAAAAATTATACCGTATATAAAATGCATGTAATATTTATGCATTTATGCATCTTAACGAAAACCGCACATATTCAACCGTTCTTTTGACATCTCGCCCGTTTAGATTTCTCTCTCGTTTCAAAGTTATATTTTAGTTTAGCAAGTCTAAAGAGAGTAACACGTATGACGTATATGGTTTCATAATATTTTTCGATTAACTATTTTTTTGTTTTGTTTCACGGCATTACATTATATAGTTTATTTTGGCTGGTAAATATAATAGGTTATAGGATTAACGTTCCGGTGTTATCAAATCGGAGAAAAAAAAAGTGACGGCCTAATAAAGGGTTTCACACGGATTTCTATTCAGAGTGTTATCATTCATTAATTTCGCTTAGGTTATCGTTTTAATTCTTATGTACGCTAAAAAGTTAGAGTATCGATACTGACTGCAATAACTTGGTAAATTTCAGCCACGGTCAACTCGAGGAAGTATTTAGATAGCTCTACTTATAACTAACAAGAATTTACTGGTGAATAATATAAAGTCATTTTATTTGAACAATCTGAAGCAGAATATCTTAGTTCAATGTAATAGTACCCCTAGTACAGGAGAATAAATTTATGATCTAAATCTATTAAAAAATTAAAACATTTATGGAAATAATTTTTTTTCCAGATTAAAAAAAGACCCAGTTCAATAAATCGATTTTAAAATGTATTATTATTTTTTATTCAATTATTATATTAAAAATTAACACATTTATTTAGGTTTTTCAGGATATAATAGGATTTGTTTAGGGTTTTATAAGGCGTTCCCAGCCCTACATATAAATTATACATTTCACGGTCTCACCATGAGAAAAATGGTAACTTTCAATAATTATAATGACTATTTTACCTAAATCGTATTATTTATTTATGTATTTTACGCCAAACGATTTCGGTAAGCGCATTTGTAGTTGAAAGATGTTCCGCTAGGGGCGATTACCGCTGAGCCCCCCCCTCTGCTCTAAACGCGGCACCGGCGATGGCACGCGGCGCGGACAATCGGTCTGCGGGACCGTTGAAAACGATTTTCACCGTTGGTGAATTGGAAGCGACCGAGAAAAATGATGGCGAATTCTTCAGAGATTTATCGAGTAGACAGATAATAATATATATGCCTTTGCGGAAAAGGGTCTTGTCGGCCGTTTTCAATATAATTTAATCGGCACTTTCGGGGCGACTGCCGTGGTCGTATATACGAACACCTACCTATTCCCATTGAGTCGACCGGGTTCGCGGTGCTTTGCCCGCCAGTATATATTATACGAAATTATACGATTCGTCCGGAATTATAATTTTGGCGCACAATAGTGATTTTGTTTTTCGTGACGCTATCGTTTTTTTTTTTTTACTTCTTCTTCTTTCGACTACCAGAAAAATCGAGGTTTCCGTCAGTGGTGTTCGGAGATAGTGAAACCGAACGAGTGCAGATTAGGCCGGCGATTGACCGAGGAAATGGTTTAATTTATAATAACGAAACTAGCCGAAAAAAATAAACGAAATCATATATACGATTACATATATTTAGTTTTCGACTCGTAAACGGCTCAGCCTTGGATAAAGCGTATCTTCGCGGTACAATTTATCTAGATGAGTAAACAGACAATATTGGCAATATTTCTCTGGATTCCGGTTCGGATCTGAAAAAAAAAAAAAAAAAAAAAATTGTTTCCAGTTCTGATTCCGGTTCAAAATTTATAAAATCAGGGTTCCGGTTCCGGTTAATACCTGTTCTTAAAAACCCATTGTTTCAATTAGCGCATCCTGTTGCGTATTAGGATTTTTTTATTTTTTTATTTTTAATAATAAAACAACCAATATTTGACGACAATAATTAACTCTATTCTTATCATTAATATTGACTTTATATCATGCCCAATTTCAAAAAAATCGGGAAAGTCATTTTCAAGTAAACTTCACGACGACTTCAAGCGTGTTTCCAGGAGTCTTATCCGATTACTAGTACCTAAAAGTACCGCAAACATTTGTATTCTATTTAACAGGTCGCGATTTCTTGAATTTTCTTGAACTTTCGGTCCCGGTTCCAGTCCTTGATCTGGACAATTGAAAATGTATCTAGATAATTTTCGGTAAATATATATATATATATATATATATAAATACGTCTAGTAAATGTCTCATCTACGTCGGTTAGGGTAAAGCGGTTAGGTTACGGTATTTTTTTTTTTTTTTTTTTGTGTTTTTAAATTTTTATTTCGGACGTTGCCGCTGAAAACGGACGGTCGGGCACGCTCTCGGATTTATATATATATAGCTATAAAATATATATATATATAAATATTTACCGGGGCCGCCGTTTCGGGCTCGCCCACGCCGGGACCCATTATTGTATTATCAATCCCGACTGTATCTCCTGCGCCGCGGAGCCGTTTTACGCGCGTTCGCCCGCGGAATAATTTATTGTCGTTCCGTGATTTATTTCGGCGATCCGCGCGACACCGTATACGTAATATATCATCGTTTCGGGATTTTATTGTGCCCGGTCAGGGGCGTCGTGCGTGTCGATTATGGCCACCGCCCGCGCCACGGCCCGCCGGTCGACACGGGCGATTTTTACGCGGCAAAGTCAATCGGGAGCCGTGGAGGGCCGGGGAAAAGGGGGAAAAAATTGTAAAAAAAAAAAAAAAGGCTGTAGGACAATACTGCTCGCGCGGGCTGGCGGGCAGAATCCAACGCAGTGATAGGCAAAGTACGGCCCGCCGAGGGTCCATCGACATGGATAGTATATGGCCCGTATAGTATAAAAGAATTCCCGAAATATTCTGAAAATTATCGAAGAAAATAGTTTTAAATATGTAATCGGATTGCCTCGGACTGTGCGCGGTCATACCCTCATAGCGTGGTGTAGGTAGATAGTACTATAGTGGGTACTACGATAATAGGTATAAAAACTCAATCAGAAATCCATTGACTGATGAACACCTTTTCTCGCTGTTGAAAGTTGCTTCGTCACGGCTGGAACCTGCTTTCGAAAATATTATGGAAAATCAAAAACAATTCCATATATCTCACATGCCTATTATATGATTTAATAAAGCTCAAACACAAAATGCATTTTTTCTATAATTCTAACCACCTCCTCTAGAATTTCTTAAACTTTGTGGCCCCCCATTAGAAAAATTTGCCCATCACTGATCCAACGGAATACGAATCTGAGCTGAGTTGGATTATTATTAATTTTTTTTTTTAAATCTATAATTAAATACGATTCGGCGGCGGTCGAGGGACGTACGTAAACGACCGCTGGCCGGTAGGCGTACTAAACAGCGGACAAAATAATATTTTGCCACCGAAAATCATCGTAGGTGTCGACGGTCGGAGCGGGATATCTGGTAGAAAAGTTGCGTAAATATTGAAAAAAAAAAAAAATAAAATAAAATAAATCGTAGTGCCGAATATGGCCACTAACGACGGCCAAAAAACTGTCAGCGAATATCGTGATCGCCATTTCGTTATGTTATTCCAAACGTTCCGCACGGTCCAAGTATAATAATAATTACGTAGATATTAAAAAATAAGCCTAATTATATAATTACAATAATAATTATTGTTATCCGGTAGCCGCGAACGCGGAACGGTAAAGTTTTTTAGTGTACGGTGTAAACGCTGCTGCGGGCAGGCAAAATATAAATACTGCGGTCAGGTCAGGTTAGTTTCTCCCCGCGCGTTATTTAACGTCCAGACTGCAAATTTAACGAGGTATATACCTTGTCGGATACCGCTAAACGGTCTGTATACAGTTGTGCAACAAAAGTTTTTTTTTTTTTTTTTTTACGATTTAGCTCGTTAAAACGATTGTTCTTTTTTTTTTTCTTTCTTTTAACGCGATCGCTTTTTTACCGCGGATCCTTATACTAATTTTAATGTTCGCCGCTAGCTCATTTACCCCCATCTATTTTCCACTTCTAAGTGCTGCGAGTAATGTATTGGCTTTACTATAATGTGTCGCTTTACGCCCACCTCTCTAGTTGGCCTAAACAAGTTTTCTACCAAAAAATAATACTCCAATCAAACGGTTTCTGGTTAAACATTTTGTCTTGTTGGTGCATTTTTGGCATTTTCTTTGTATTTGTCTAAATAATTGAGAAAAACGACATAATTTTCGCAATAACGGTTTTAGTCATTATTGATTTTGTTTTGTTGTGGTTATTCGGTTAAAATTAAAAAAAAAACAAGAATACTTGATATTGTTACTTAATACTTATGCTAGCCCTGTTTAGACGCAGTCAATATTTCTAACCATTTGTAATTGTTTAGTTTTTTTTTTGTTTTTATTCGGTTTTATGTGAATAAATGGCCTAACGAAAATCATAATCATCACGTCGTTTCAAAACATGATTAACCGAACTTTGCCCAGAATCGTTTTTCGTTAGCAACGATATATCATTGCGGACAGAAATAAATTAAATTCTACTCTGTATCCTACCCTCTCAACGTTTATTATTATTATTTTTTTTTTTTTTGTTAAATTTATATTTGTTTATGGTTACATCCCTTTCAAGAAAACTGCAGGTGAGTTATGTGCTGGAATGCCAAAGGCAGGTCAATAGAAAAGTGGGGCTGGAGACAGTGTTGAGCCGCAGATAAGTAAAATTTATCTGGATAGAGATAAAGATAATAAATACTTCAATTGTCTTAGATAAGATAATAGATATGTAGAATTAATCTAGATAAAAAACAATTTTTTATTTTTAATAAATGTCTATTATTGAGAACATTATAGCAAGGAGATAAAAAATGTTAACGGATGTAAACACTTCTATAAATGCAAATAGTGTTAATCGCGAGCTAGTATAACATCGAATCGTTAAAAACTTTAAATAAAACAATATGGTATTTGGACGGTATTTGATACTTCCGAGTCCGGGTGAAACATTTAATTTTTTTCGATCGGTATAATATATTATCGGAACGCTCGTCTGGACAAGACAAACGATACGAAAAATATTATCTAGACAAGTGTCAACACGGGGCAGAGGAGCGTAACTACGAACCGCGAAGGCACGCGTGTACAGCCGGAATAATGGGCGACGGATGCGACGAGAATGGCCGCAGAGGGCGGTGAGGACCGGCGAAGAGACGGAGGAGAATTGGAATATCGCTTATTGTCGGACTAAACGCGAACCGTATCGCGGTCGCGGCGGCTCAAACGTCTCCAAACTCTATGCCCGAATGAAATATCTATTTTAATTAATACCGAATTTCGTTTTATACTTAGGCACCGTGTTCCGGGCGGGCGGGGGCGTGTATGCACGGGGAGTGGCAATCTCCGGGTAGTCTTATCGTTATTATACGATCCCGCGACCGCAGTTGGCCTTTACAACGGCGATTATTTATGTTCCTAGGGCGGTTGACCGTCCTGATAAGCAGGTATAATAATAACGATAATAATTGTACGAGCGCCACGGTTGACCGTCACCCTCGGTTCTTCATCTCCTCGTCATCCTGCTCCTCCTCCTGCTCCTCCTCCTCTTCCTCCACGCCTACGCGACCCCTCGGGCGAAAACCGTCACCGAAAGACATTCGCGGCGTTCGTGCACGACCGTTATCACCGCCCGGACTTCCGCGCGATGACCACTCGCCGACCACTCGGACAATTGAAATTCATACATTAAACAATAATACCGTACATTTTTTTTTTTATTGATCACAAAACACAATAACCCGGCCGCCTGTGGCCATTGGTTACGGTAATTTATAATATACACAAATATTTACAAGTATTTTACTATACTATCATAGTGTTTTACATTTATCAGGTTTTCGTTTTTGTTTTTAATTTTTAATTAAATTCAATTGTACGGGTTTGTTGATTTTAAAAAGGTTATCGTCTCGAGGTTGTCCTCGGATTCTGGTCCCAATGCAGTGTCCAGGCACGGGTCTATTTTGATAATCTGACGTTCTCGCTCATATTCGGGCCATTCGGGTATAATGTGATTCACAGTCAGTTCAACGCCACAGGCTTCGCAAGTTGAGGCCTCCTCCTTTGCCGTCGGGTGTCCGTGGGCGTAATTTTTTTTTTTTTTAAATGCAATAATAAATGTCCTCGTGTGGCCTCTCTATTTGGACATACCTCGGGGGCCCAAATACGCCACTGTAATCACTGAACACTTTAAACTCTATTACGTTGGACGCCCGAGTCGTATTATACGGCGTTTTAATCTAACGCCATGGGGATTTTTTAATTTTTTTATTCCTACCCCTCGGCAGTGAAAACCAGTAAAAAAAAAAAAAAAAAACCTACCCTAGAGCCTTATTTGAGCCGTTATTTGTCCGAAACGCCGGTATATCGTAGTACTAATATTATGAAAATGTACAATCAAACGGTGAGAATTTAATTTGTTCATCTGTCGACGGTATTTCCAATCCCGGGCCCGGGTTTAATCCGCATTAATTTCGGTTCGTAATCCGAAATCCGGATCTGTGTAGTTTTTACTCTACAAGTATAATATATACGTTTAATGTTTTTCTTTTTTTTTTTATTGTATACCGGATACATACACAAAATGATCACGTCACGAGACTTTTGCGGTTATAATTTGCTATCAATTCGCACGCATTGAATTTGTGTATAAGACTACGAACGAATTGCCAGCGTTGCCCGGCCGTATGAAAATAATTTTCCGTTTGTTTTTCACCGTGTCTGCACCGGTAAATTGTAATTAATTTTAACCGTTTTAATAAATTCTACTTGGTAACAATATTAACATTTAATCCGGATTGTTACACAATTTCGGTCGATCCGGATTTCGGATACGTCCCGGATTAAGTCGGCTTCAGCACTAATAGAAATATATTACGAAAATATTATTACGTATACCCAAACACCTCTCTGCGGGGCGGTCCAAACGTTTATAATTACTCCCGGCTGCGGCGTAATAATCTCGGCCGGCGGCGATGTCGGCGGTATAAAAAAAAAAAAAACCTCCCTCCCCCGTACATATTACGACGGTGAACCAACGGAAGTCTTAAAAACAATAACGCGCGTTGTCAATTATTATTATTATTATTATTTCGTCGTCGTCGTCGTCGGTGACAAAGGTGCGCGAAAATTAAAAAAAAAAAAAAAAAATAAAAATATATATATAAAAAATAATAATAATTACAACGGGCTCCCCGGCCGCGTATTGATTAAATTAAATTGAAAAGATATTTCGAGACGGTTCTCTCGGCCGGGTTCGCGTTCATCCGCAGTTATTATAATAATTATTATTTTATATAATAATATGTACACCTATAGTTATCGCGATGTACCCTTTTTGGCGTGCCCGGTGTACCCTGCGCGGTCTTCGAAAATTCCCCGGAGGCTTTGTTCTTTGTTTCCGTGCCGGCCGAGCCTTTTTTTAATTACGGCCGCCGCCGCCGACGACGTGGACGAAATCCGAAAACACCGCCGGTCCCGAAGTCCCGGGTTTTTCTTTCATTTTCATTTTTTTTTTCAAATTTTAGATCATCGCCGTGTTTTTATTTGATTATGACGTGCGTTTTTTACTTTACACTTTTCGCGTGTGCGTTTGTAAACAATTATTTTAACGCCGTGCACTTTTGCACCTCTGCGCACCGCCTCCCGAATGGAATTTTTTAACCGGAGGCTATCGGTGACGTAGCCAGTATTTCTTAATGGGCGGCGGGAAACAAAACCACATGTTGGTTGACATGTTAACATGTGCAACCGCCGTTTATCAAATATAGCTGCTGATCGCACGTCCAAAAAGCAATTATCGTTTTCACCATAGACGATAATTCCATTATCGTTCTGTGGT
Organism: Tuberolachnus salignus; assembly: GCA_956483605.1. Taxonomy (NCBI): domain Eukaryota; kingdom Metazoa; phylum Arthropoda; class Insecta; order Hemiptera; family Aphididae; genus Tuberolachnus; species Tuberolachnus salignus. The sequence continues at coordinate 32,193,132 of OY101430.1, read as the reverse complement.
TATCACAACTAAATTATCGATCCATTTCCAATATCCAATGGGGGGAGGGGGCGTAATGAATTACATAAATACCATACGGTAATGATTGAAAATTGAATCAAATTTTATTATTTTTTTTTTTTACATAAATTTAGAGGGGGGTTCGCATAGTCCCCGCGACCCTCCGCTCCTGGATAATTAATAAAACAATATATTTATCTATATCCGCCGTTTTCATAAAATATAATTTAATATTAATTATTTATTGGTTATTTCTGTCGGCGTTACCGTAAAGTATACCGACAACGATACCGGGCGATTGTCGTCCACAATAGTATACTATTCTACACTACGTTCAATTTAAGAGTGCCCGTACTAACTATCGTGCGTGCACACTGAGCCGCCGACAACTGCCCGGACCCCTGTTCCGGGCGGGATCAAACGCTCTGCGGATTGGTCGGCATTGCACGACCGCCGCCCGTGTTGTATACACATGGTAACAAAAACAAAACATAATTTCCTTTTAACTGGAGACGGTGCTGCTTGCTCATATGTTCGTCGTCGTCGTAATTATCCATATTACAAAAAAATAATACAAAACAATTGAAATGACCGAAACAACGAACAGAAATGTTCGATTTAGTACGGCCCGCGGTGCGTCGCGAAAACGTTGTGACACTATTCTCACTGCGTATAAACGCGCGCCGGCGTACCATTAGTACGGTCCCCGTACCAAGACGAACTTGACACGCGCGCGAACAGAACTAGTTTTCGTCCGTGCGATTGGGCGCCGTTAACTTGAACAGAGTTTAGTGGTCTGTGGATACCGTCAGCGGTCCCCGTACCAAAATGAGCAAGACATGCGCGCCGTTAACTTGAACAGAGTATAGTCGTCTGTGGATACCGTCAGCGGTCCCCGTACCAAGACAAGCAAGACACGCGCGCTGTTAACATGAACGGAGTGTAGTGGTCTGTGGATTTCGATATCGTAATCCTGCGTGGCGGACGCGTTACATTTTAATTAGATAGTTTTCATTCGGAATAATGGCAAAATAGAAGACGATTTGTATGAGGGGGGAAAAAAAAAAAAAAAAGAATTAAATTTTTAACACGCCCCTCGGTCGAACATCGGATGCGCCGATGATACACGCGCGTTGTTCGAAGACAAATCGTATTTAATTTTTCACGAAAACGGCCGAGACACAATAGTCGAGAATCATTACACCGCCGCGTACACCGTATATTTTATCAGACTGTTAGCCCCGAACTGCAAAACACTGTGTACACGTTGAATTATTTCGAATTTCTACGGGTTACGGTCCGTTTGTTTCGTATAATAATTTATCCGGCTGGCGGGCTGAGGGGTTCGTAATCTAAACTAATCCGACGCCGGCCACCGCGGTTGTTTCCGGTCTCCATGAATAATCGCATTTCGTTTTTAATTTCTTCGATAATAATTCGTACCGGTTGCGTACGTAGTAGTACACACACATTCCCTTAAATCTTAAATTATCAAACACTGATTACGAGTGCGGCGAATAGCGGCGAGGGCGACGGGTATGCGGGTAGAAAACACGGTCTGCGCGGTGTCTACGTCATCGTCGAATCTAATTTCGAAAACAATTTTCACCGTCAACAGTAATAATATTATTACGATTTGACATATTATATACGGAATAAATTCGCACAATGTGCACGGCCGCATGCATTATTATTATTATTATTATTGCACATTACACATTATATCAGTGGTTCTCAACCAGAGTGACATGTCACCCTTGGGTGACATGGATCCAATGTAGGGGTGACAAGAAAATCTTGGAAAAAGTTTGAAAATATAGACATTTTTTTGAAAAAAATCGTATTATTGTAACCGTTGTATTATTGAAAAAAAATTTAATAATATAACGATTATTGATCGTTATTTAAAACCACGAGAATAAAATATATTATTTTAACAAGACTCCGTCAAATCAAATATAATTCACCGATACGTGTAGAAACATTATTAAAATCCCGATAAGAAAATATAATTGTCTAATTTTTAAATTTCAGATTATCGTAATATGTATTCTCATTCCAGGTAATACCCGACCCGTCTTATATTAGGTATATTGTATATATAAAATATAATATACATTATCTCCTATAATTAGGGAGTTTCCACCATTTAATACCATTTTTATAGGGCTTGTATTTTATATTATTATTATTTTGATGTTAGGGAGACGTAGTGTTGGGTTATCGTAGATGAGGGTGACATGAATCTAAAAACGTTGAGAACCACTGCATTATATGGTCACCTTCTACCGGGCCCGAACGGTATTTATAACCGTTTTCGATTCGTGTTTTACAACGGGCACAACGCGATTCCGGCGGTCTCGGGCCCAAAACAATTATGTATTTATTATAGCTGGGACCGCGAAATATTTCACGTGCAACGATCGCGTTTGATAGAATTCAACGGTGAAATCGCGTACGGTTTGCAAAACGCCCAAAAAAAAAAAAATACATAGTTTTCCAAATATTCGTGGTTTTTTTTTTTTTTTTTGGGGGGGTGGGTTAGGTATGCGTTTTACGTAGTCACAAACAAACGGTCGCACCGATTACGAAATCGAAAATCGGTTTTGCGAACATTATACGAACGAATACGATTCTGTCGGATCAAGCTCCGGGAAACGATAAACAATACGAGACGAAAAACGAGATTTCGTCGTCGTTTGTAAATTCAGTAAATCACCACGAAACATATTTCAACATATTTCGGACGGTATTTAAAATATAATCGCGGTATTTTTAACCGATTGCCGGTAGATGGTTTTGTTATACGCGGCGCGAAAGGGGTCCGGGCGATACATTAGAATTATTCGATTGATCAGTTTCGATCGGCGTCAATACGATATTAATTTATTTCCGCAGTTGCCGTCGATTCCGGAATATTATTTACAGATTATGCACGCGAATCCGGGACGCGTCCGACCGAATCCCGCCCCGTGGGGGGGGGGGGAAATTCGTATTTCGTCGGCGACGATTAATCAATCAATCACGCGGGCGCCGGCCAGGTACGGGCACAAATCGAATTATCCGGCCGGCTCGGGATTTGCCGGGCGGTCTGCGGCCCGCCGTGAAAATTTACCCGGGGGTGTGTGGGTGTGCGGGTGGATAACAGCGCGGTGTCGAAACGACGGGTATCACCGGTACGGTGAAATTAAAATCCATTCCGGACACGGTACCCGGTGTAGGTATAATAGGCGGGGTTCGTAAAAAAATAATATCCGGAAATGAATAAAATAAAAAATAATAATAATAACAATATATATATATATATATATATTCGTATGCCGTCGGTTACCCAAGCGCAAAACGCAATATTATTTATCGTACTCGGCGGCTCTCTTAGCGCACCGCGTAATAACAATATCATTATAATACGGGCGCGGGCCCTTTTGTTTCCGCCGCCGCCGCCACCTCCTCGGCGCGTAAACGAAAATTCATTTACCGTGAGCGATTGGGGTTTATGCACAACGTGTTGCCCTGTTCCCCGGGCCGTATAATATTATACTATTATCGTATTCCCCCCCCGCCCCCCCCCCGAGCACATATATTTGCGTACGATACGCCGAGTTGTTACTGGAAATCGCGGTTTTGCGTTTCCATTCCGGTCGCGTCCGTTTTCCAAATTGTGAATTATTATTAATATTGATAATAATAAATCTCCGCGGGCGCGCCGTATACAATATTCGTATATTACTACCGGCCGTTTATTTCGCCGTAACTGTTTTACATTATTACATTATTACATTGATGGAAAATATCGTATACGGTGTCTGTTGCGGGGCCAAACGCACCGCGGACGATTGTCGTAGGTCCGGGTAGCGGGCGGAGGATCGTTCAGAATACGGATAAAAAAAAAAAAAAAAAATCAAAACTAAGAGTATCTACACTACATGCACATACATCGGTACATGTATATGTCTTGTTTCTACTGAATATAGTTGACATAAGAATGCCGATGTCAATTTGGTATTAGATACGAGGAGACGAGCGATTAAACTGTAGGTAACTTTTTTAACGCGTGTAAAAAAATAAACAAGTTTCAAAGACAGGAATTATTTATTTATTATTATTTTTTTTTTTATTCGTGGTAACATTCTCGGTGTCGGACAAATTAACAGAATGACCCCCCAGCCATAAGACATATACATGTCAAAAAAAAAATACACATCATTATCTGTCGTTTCCCCGACACAATTGTTATCAATCGACTTTATTTATTTTCAAATATTATTTACGTTATTACCTCTCTCTTCTCTGGGTTTTCAGAGGCAATCCGTTACCAAAATACGTCTTACGAGCGATATGTTTGCGGACCGACTACGTCGCCATTCCGTTTAATCGATTCTAAATGACAAAACGTTTAATTGTCAGACGTGTAATGTTTGAATGTATTAATCCGTGTAGTAATATCACGAAATCACATGAAATAACATCGGAAATTCAATGTAATAAGAGAAATTCGGATAATAGCCACAGAATAAATACAGCGACTGATAACGAGTTTTGGCACTGTTGTTGATTTTGATATAAAAAAAAAAAAAAATGTATAACAGATTGTTGTGTTCAGAGATCATCAAAAGTTAAAACTATTTCTTAGTTTTTGTTTTGGAATAAATCATATACTAAGAAAAACAAAAAACAAAGGGCCAAAGGAGGGGATTGAACACCCAGACCCCCTCTCATGATTATCTCACTGGCACCTACAAACAAGCGGGTTCTTACAGTATTTTTTTTTTTTTTTTAATATCTTAACATTCAAAAAATGCCTAAAAAAAAAAAAAAGATTTACTATTTTGATGTAACGGTGTTATTCGTTTCTGTATAAGCAAGTTGAAATTTTGCAAAAATAAAAAAGTATATCAAAGAAACCTTTCGAACCGTCCTTGAGTTGGACAAAAATTAGAAGAGGGACGCAAAAATATTAAAAAAAAAAAAAAAAAAAAAATAGAAATATATCGTTATTGGGGTTATTGAATTGGCTTCCGCGACGTTTATTTCACCAATAAATTGGTTATCGAAATTATTCAAAATAATAATTTAAGTCATACTCGCGTATAATTACAAGTAAAATGTAAAACCAAATTAAAATATGAAGAATAAAGTCGAATGAAAATAATAACAATAATAATAATTTAAATGTAAAAAGTATATATAATTCATTTAAAATATCAACAAGATTATTGGGTAGGCTTACATTTGTTAGCTAGAGCTTGTATATATTGAAACGTGATGTACACCATTGTCATATTTTTTTTTGAAATTGATTATCCATAGATTGTATGTTATCTTGAATATTTTTTTTTTTTTTGTGCAGTCTTCATTCGTTAGAGCTTCTCGTAATAATTTAACAATGAGCTTAAACACCATATTATAATACACCTTGTAAATTGTACTTATTAAACACGAAAATATTGCTAAAAATATTAATTCCGTGTATTTTTTCAACTTTTATTATTTGGAGAACCTCTTGTTGAAAATATTATTTGGTCGCCATTTGTATTACCTGAAGATATAAATGTACACACACGCTCATGATAATATATGTATATTTTTTTAATCAAATTTATTTATATATATATAAAAAAAAAAAAAAACCATTAATTTATTATATTATTATCAAACGTTTACTTGTATTAATTTATTTCTGCACAATGCACTGACTAGACCGGAAATGCTTTCGGAAAAGCCGTTTATAGACAGACAGATTTTAAAAAAAAAGCACACACACCACAGTAAAACCAATCAAAATAAATAATTAATTATCTAGATGAATGATAAAAGTTGATAAATTGTTTGTTTAGATCATATGCAGTACACATATTTAATAATTGTCCGGTGTTTAAAGCTGTGATGAATTAAACAAAAAAAAAAAAATAATAATAATAATAATAATGCGGTGGTTATGTGATTTGCAAGTAGACTTTGCTTCTATCGAAAACTATGTTCACAGGGAAAATGCCCGACAATACGTAATTTTCCTCTTGAAATTTTGTCATTATTTGAGAGCACGTATACTCGTGAATCGATATTTTCTACTACGAGTCTAATAAAGTCTAAATTAAAAAATCGCATTGACAATTCGTCATTAGTATCGTGATCTTCAGATAAATTACCCCTCTGCAGCAGTGTTTCCCAACCTTTTTACCACCACGGACCAGTTCGACAATATTTTATAGGTCACGGACCACCTCAATTTTACGTAAACTAGGAATACCTTTTTTTTGCTCTTTAACAAGAATACACAAAATTTATCGAAAAATGTTAATTTTTATTATTTTACTTGACATTTTATTACTATACTTCACTAATATATAACTCCACATTCCTATACTTAAAAATTTACTTAGTGCGATTTTCGTGACTGCATTTCTTTGACCTTTAATTTCTTTCTTCAATTCTCGGATGATTGTTGCTCTGCACGGCCTACAGGGTGTTCGGAAAATTGCCTATTGAAAAACAATGCCAAAAAAATAAAATTTATTAATTTTATCATTTAATAATAAAAAAATAGTAACACTTTAATTATAAAAATTCCAAATTTGAATTTAAATCTATCTAACCTAGTCATCGTTGTAATAAATTAATAATACAATATTGTATAATGTGTTTGTTATAAAATAAAATGCGTTGTTTTTTTTTTTTAACTATTTGCGCCCCTCCCCACCGACCTGTGTTTATAAACGTGTAAACCGGCCCGTAGGCCAAACAGTGTATAATATTTTATTACATACTCCCCAACCCCACCGACGAAACGCAATAAAAACATTGTATAATAATCATAATTATCGCTTAAAATAATTTATTTCAAATTATACACGTAAAAAATATAATAATAATAATTAAAAAAAAAAATATTTTAAGCGATAATAATGATTATGATTACTACATGTATATAATTATATTGGGACTGCCTGCCGGCGAACTTTTAAGTTTTTAATTTCACGAATCATAAACCGTGTATAAGTTTTTTAAAGGCGAATAATAATTAATTGTCAAAGTTCCGAGAGCGTACAAACAAAATAACAACCATGCCGGTGTATACGTACACAACGGTATTAATAAAATCGACTTAACCTGCGCCGGAGATTGCCGTTACTGGGGCGGGTAGGTATCATTATTTTTCATTTGCGTCGGTTATTAGACTGACGGTAAAACGCTATTTTCGTAAAGAACTTTTGACGTTTTTAGCATTTTAAAAACAATAGATTATTGCCCGCCGTCGATTATTATTATTATCCCGCCGCCGCTGTTCTCGACGCGCGTTGGAAATTACGCAGACACCGAGTTCCCGGTGCACGGGTACCACCGCGTTTGTTCACAACGTTATTCCCGGTTCGATTCCCGGTTCGATTCCTGTTTCGATTCCCGGTTCGATTCGCGGTCCGATTCCCGGTTCGATTCGCGGTCCGATTACCGGTTCTATTCCCGTTCGATTCCCGGCGGAAGTTTTCACATTAGTCACTGCCCGAGCAACGGTATCGGTTTCACCGGGGCCGGCGTTAAGTACATGGTGGGGAAACGGCCGATGTTTAAAGTTAAATTATAAAGAAGAAGAAAAAAAGTACGAATACAAATAAATTATTTTATTTATTATAATGAAGTGCATAATTTGCCATTTATTTTTTTTTTTTTAAATTATGCCGTCGGGATAGCAAGGGCCATCTTATCTCAAGCACTCTTCTAGCCTACTTCGTATATTTTCCGCTACACGGTGCATTACTTTCAACCGCGCATTGACGATTTCTTTTTGAATTTTGTTTTTTTTTTTTTTTTTTGTTCATCAATATTCCAAGGTGTCTGCGCATAGACTTTAATTTTTTAATTGACGAAAGTTTAGAACGCTATGCAAAATCCGACGTAGGCTTCCAGTGGATAAATTTAACAATAGTGCGCGTTTTCGTGCAGAACGTCTTGGACGCATTATGAAAACCCTGACAGGTTATGTCACCTAACCTAACCTGACCAGTGACGTTTTCAGGTGTACGAATGGTTTTTTTTTTTTTTTTTATTGTACAGGCTTATTTTTTTAATGCTGAACTCGTTTCTTATCCATAAATAAAAAGCCTTGTTTAAAAATGCTGTGCGGCCACATAACCGTAATTTTTTTTTTTCGTAAAACAATTTTATTGCATAAGCATGATGTTTAACCACTCCACTGTTCCATGTTTACTAAATGGCATTTTGCCTTTGAACTAATAATATTTAATGAGAATTCTTATTTTAATTACTACTGAAAAAATCTATTTTAAAAATCGGCCGTTTCAGTGCTCCGCCCTGTATAATTGCCACCTTAGGCCGCTCGTTATGCAGGCGCCTTTTTACGCGTATTAGATTATTTTTTTGTGAAATACAGTGGAGGCGCCAGCATTTGTTTTTTATCTGGGAGGGCCAAGCGGATTTATAGAGAGGGCCAGTGGCGTAACAAGAATCGCCCGGTAGTTGGGTTAGGTTACCCATTACCATTATCATTACCTAACATTTATAATGGATTGCTACTTTTTTTTTTTTTTAACTCGGGCAGTGCAATTTTTACGTAGGGGAAATGCCTAGGTCACAACTCCCTCCAGGACCAAAAGAAACAAAAAATTTGACATAGTAAATATTAATATAATATTATTTTATTTCACTATCGAAAGGTTTTTGACCTCTTCCCCACTACCATTCTTTTTATGAAAAAAAAAAATGAAATACACCACTGTCGATAGGGTGGGGAGGATGGTATTAAAAAATATTATTGCCTTGACTCTTGAAGAACCTTCGGGCGCAACTGCATCCGATAACGACACCGGACGAACGCTTTTGGCCCAATCGAAAAACATCAAGTGGGTATAATTCCGGTATCATTTGTAATCCGGTCGGTACCGTTTTAGACGTAGTTTTGTTTTAAATATTTTTTTGACTCTTAATTAATTTTGGTAAAACCCATGGACAATAAACCAACGAAAAAACAGAAAAATGTACGCGACATTGCGATTTTTGACCAAATCGAAATTTTTTTTTTTAGTAATTAATTCTTCAAAAAACTATCGCGGGAAATATTGTCTTTGAATATAAATAACATTTGTGTTTTATATTTTTCGAAATAGTTTTTACCCTTTTCGAGGTCTTTATACCGATTTGAAATGTTCGGGTTTTATTTTTAATTTACGTGGATACACATTTGTTTAGCCCCGTAAAAATGTTCGAAAATGTAATACATGATTTGCCCTGATAATTTTTAACAGTAAAAAAAAAATATGTCACAATTCAAGCATTTGAAGTTTACATTTTAAAACGATTCGTAAAAATGACCGGAAATTTGTAAATTTTTATTTGTGTGTGTGTGTGTTTTGTTTTCTTCAGTTTGTGAAAATATTTTCTACCGAAAATATTGCTCCAATCATCGAATTCAATGTTGGCTTCTGGTAGAAAAAATGTTGTATAGTTAGTGCATCGGGTAGATGTTTTTTTCGTTGATATTCATTGTAGTTTTCTTAATAGTCGGTAAAAACCGTAAAACAAGTATGTATACAAAACACAGTTGTCTTTAATTTGTTTCGATTTTAATTTTATTATAGTTATAGTTATAGTTCAGTTTAAAATATTCGTAGAGGCCTGCACTTTCCTAGATGTCATTACGACCAACCCAATGGCCCGAAGTATGTCTTTATTAATTTTTATTTTTCTTTTGACGGCGCAATAACAATCATCAAATTGGACAAATGTCGTGAATTGATTATAAAAATATAACTAAACGAAGCGTTTATGCGTGTTTTTAATGTTATTATATTATGCAATTGTAAATTATTGTATAAAATTTTATGATTTGTACGTTAGAGAAATTATGTTAACATCAATTACGAAAACGAAATAATTTTAAACGGCATAAGATTTGAATTTTTTTTGCCTTGAAGTATTTTATTTTAATTTCGTTGCTAGTATTTTTATTATTATAATTTTTTTTTTCCTTTTCATTAATTTAACGATCTCGTATACTCCAAAAAAATTTAATACTTAGATTTGATTCGAAAAGACTACTGCGTTTTATTGCGAAATTTTAATTAAATTGTTCGAAACGAACGCTTTTATAATAAATTGGTTTTATTGCTCGGGTTATACACAGGTTTCAAATGCAACTAGTGAGAGCTAATTAAATATTGAGATTAGAGCGATAAGACAATGTCCGTACTAGGATGACGAGTAGAGTACTTTCTATATTTGCCTCGGGCACGTCCGCGGGTTTTTTTTTTAATTTTTAAACAGTGTTTCTATGCGCGTGGTGCAAAAAAAAAGTTTCACTAAAATTAAATATTTAGCCGTCGAAAAGTAGTATTTCCGAACGATGCTATTATTTTTTGATAACCGAAATCTAAGCGTACACGTACTTAAAGTCGAATAGAAAAAAAAAAAAAAAAAAAAGTCACTCAGTCGAAAATAGATTGCCTCGATAAAATATTTATTTTCAGATCCTTATTGTATAGGCGGGAGGGAGCGAGAGAAAGCTCTTGGCGAAATGATGAATGCATTTTTATCTCTGGTACGGAAAAACACTTTTTGGAGCCGCGAAAGTTTAACAGCAATCTCTATAATATTATACCGTTCAGCAAATCGACATGGACAAATCGTAGAAAAATCCTTGGCCCGCGGAAAAGCGTTCGAATAACTGCCGATAATCGCGTCTGAAGAATATGTAAAAAAAAAAAAAAAAAAAAACCGAATGAAAGACGAAGAACGTACCGTCAGCACCGTGGACGTTGCAGGTGGGAAGTCGGCACGGTGTCGGGGGTTAGCTTAATTGATATCTGTAACGCGACGGTTAATCAAAAATCGAATATTCTCATAGACATCAATATAAGGCCTACGACGACGACGACGACGACGACGACGTTCTTTATGGTTCTTTTTTGATGATCTCGTGATTAATGTCCCGATTATAATCGTGGCGCGAAATTCAAACGGACCAACGCGAGACGCGTATCCCCGAACACGGAACACCTGGGACATTATGTAGGTACATTCGGTAATATACGAACGAGATCTTTCTCGTTCCCCGGGATACGGTCATCGCGTCCAAAACGAAACAAAATTAAAATGCATCGAAACAGTTACGTAAAAGTAGTCGAGTAGTAATTTCACTTACGATAAAAAAAAAAAAAAATGTGAAAAATGCGTTTAAATTCATTCCGGGATCCGGATTTATCGTCCGGCTGCAGAGACGGGCCGCGACGGCTCAATGGGCATCGCTGCTGTACGATTCTTTACGACCCCGTACCATCCAAACGGGTTCGATCGATTTTAATAAATTAGGCATCGTTAGATTCGGCTCGTTCCCGAGAGTAGTAACGCAGAGCGTATAGCGTGCGAGTTTACAAGCAATACAATAACTATGACGTCTGGAAATGTTTTATCGAACACCTGCGCAATCAAAGTCTCGTATAACGTGTCGATGTTGAAATTCGTTTTTTTTTTTTTTTTTTAAATGTTTCACGAGCATGTTTGCGCGGCACGGGAAACAACGGGCGACATACAATGACACGATAGTTTAATTGTAATTACGCTTTTGGTATTGATTACAAATTCCCATCGAAAATGTAAACTTATACGTATAACCAAAAAAAAATAAACAAACTGTCAACAATCCAGGAGAGTGCGAGAGAACGGTGACGATTTGTTTTCGGAGGTCTACCGTTTTTTTTTTTTTTTTTTTTGATCCGCTTCTTTCAAAAATCGCGGATATGATACAGGACGGTTTTGTTAACGTAAATCTCTTCTGCCTACTTATATTATCATATTATCGGGTTGTACAAAATAATATATACCTAATATACAACGAAAATATAAAAAAATATATAAGTATTTTGATTTGGGTGGTATCGACGACCACCCAAAAAAAAAAAAAAAATCAAAACTACACGAAGACGATTACGACGTCTGCACTCGAATTATTTCCTTTGCAATAAGTACATTTTTTTTTTACTCGGATCGTTCCCGACCGTTTCTTCGAGGCAATCAATGGTGATGGGAAAACACCCGGATTTGCCAAAGTCCGACAAATCCGGATTTTGAAATCCGAAAATATGTATTTTCAATTTGAAAATCCTAAAATTTGGATTTGACCGTAAAGATTTCTAAATCTCAAAATTCAAATCCATAGGTTTTTACTTTTCTTATATTATAAAACGAGTTAAACAATTGTATTCATATCGGCGCGTAAACAATTGTTATGAGTAAAACAACGATTGCCGGGTCAGCTAGTAATATATTATACAAATTAGAGTGTAATATGTACGATTTTTTATGTTGTACTCGTATTAAAAAATACATTTATATTTGTGATATTTTTTGAATTGTATAAATGTTAATGTTAACGTTTATGTTTCGCCGCATTTACCGCTATTAAAAATAATATTATAACACTAGTTTTATGAGAAATGAATTAAAGACTATAAAATCACAGTTTTAAAAACCGAAATTTGGATTCAGATAAAAATCCGGATTTACGATAAACGTCGGATTTCAACATCTGAAAATCCGGATTTATGTCACACTCGTGTATTTGTACTTTATTTTATTTTTTTTTTTGTTATTTGCCCCAACATATTATTATTGCCACTATATAAATCGATTTTGTTATTATACTTATTATTTTATCACACAAATTAAGATATTAAAAAAAAAAAAAAAAGTAGAAAACATATTATCCAATTGGTGTGCAAATGTGTAATAACGTTTACATGGGCACGCGTATTAATTCAAATTGGGTTAAATTTGACTCGAAACGACCTGATTTTCGGGCATTCGGAACTACATCCCTCAATTATTCGACTAGTCTGTTCATCGCCTTTAATTTTTTTTTTTTTTTTTTGTTTCTAAAAAACATGCCATCGGTCGAACAATTTAATCGAACAAACTTTTTTTCTATACGCTATGTTTTCATATGAAAACGATAATTTATTTATATCGTTATTTTTGATTTCAGATGAATAATCGGAGATGCCGATGAGATTGCCATGAATTATCGCGATTCGGCGTGTCCATTAGTTTCGATGTAGAAAATCGTAAGCGTAAGTTTTCTATACCTATAGTGGTTACGTTTTAAGTATCGATGCAGCGGCAATCGTCGCATTAACGAAATAATTATTATTCTATAGAATAGAAACTCAGTGTCGAATAAACTTAAGACCAGTGTTCGTCGTGTTTGGGAACTAAGCAGGCATAATCAGTGGCACATTCCGCTTTTTTTTCTTTTTTTTTTTTTTATCGCATTATACGGGCGCGTATACAAGAGGGGGTAGGGGCGAGAAGGACCTATGGTCTTTTTTTTTATAGAGCTATCAAACGTGCTTGTTAGTAATCGTTGCGAATATCTTTAATCGTGTTAGCGAGTAAAAATAGTGGATTTTAGATTTAACGATTAGGCCATTCATAGAATAGCACAATAATAATATCTGTGACAGTATCACCAATCTAAACTGTTCTACCGAGCACTTTTGCACAAAAACAAATGTAAAAAAAGTCCGGTAAATAACATTTTTATCACGAGCGACTCGAAATTTAATTTCTATTTATTTATTCATATATATATATATATATATATATATATATATATATATATATATATATGTGTGTATATGAAATTTGTTTAAAAACTGATCGTTGTTAAATTGTAATGCGTTAAAGCGTAGCAGTTGTGTTTTTCGTCGTGTTTTCGTCAATTTGAAGTCATAGAAATACTTTTTTTATTCGGTCTAAAGTAAATGATTATTTTTCAACGACGCGCGACGGTTAAAAACGAACGGGCTACCGACAACAATAAATATTATTCCTACACCAACGTCACCAAAAACCAGACCAATTCTAATTGTTTAATATCCGCCCAATAAGATAATGCAGGATGCGGTCGGACAAAAATACGATATTGGTTTGTCGATAAATCGTAATTTAAAAGACGTGGAAAAAAAACACTGTAACTTAATTGTTATATTTACGTAATTTAAACTGTGTATAGGTATCTTTTTTTTTTTTTTTGGCTATTGAATAAAAAGTGTTTATAACTTGTATATCCACAGACAAAATATTAGAGTTTTTCGAGGTATTTCTCGATGGCCTAGGCCTAGGTACATAATAATTTATATGCGTAAATAGTTTCTTTTGTTATAAATTGTATAGATTCTAACTCATTTGTGGATTCCGTCGGTCATGTATTAGTTCCCGCTAATTACATAAATATAAAAGTAGAAATATTAAATTTCAACACCGAACTCCTACAAGTGGCTGGCGTATTCAGAGATAAAACAAGCGGCCTTTGTAAAGTTTGTGTTATCGTCGTAACTCATTGTATAGGTATGTAGCTGATAATAATAATTGTTATGCTTAAATTCAATAGTCCCTAGGCCCTTGACTAGTCCTAGGCAATTTGAATTTGGGCGCTAAGAGTCTCGCCAAAAATTATTCACTTTTCATTCATTCGTTTTTATTATTATTTTCTTAGGGTTTTAAAAACCGAACTGAAAAACGCCTCTTTTCGTACACAGGCGGTAGGTTAATGTTTTTTTTTTCATAAATATGCACCCCGCCCTTCCTGAATTCAAGTTATGTATGTGCCACTGACATTGTGTAACTATTAATCACGTGTAAATTAATGGTCGTCAGACATCGGATAGTTTTCCCAAATAAAGTATTCTGTACTTCTACTGTATTCAGAATACTTTTAAATAATATTTTATACCTTACAAAAAAAAAAGTTAAAAAAAAATTATTATTATTTTGCCACTTACGTTTACGATTCTCAGTGTTTTTTTGTTTCTCGGAAAACACTTTTTCGGTCGGCGAATACCTAATAATTCTCTGATTTGTATACGCATTGCTAAAAAGATGCGGATTTCTTAACGGATTGTACTTTTAGAAACGTTTTTGTAGATTCCCGATTTTGTAGCTTTTCTAACAAATTTAATAATGGACAACAAATGACGATAATCCGGTTAGTTAATCGTTTACTTATTTCAATACATATACATAATTTTTTATCTATCGTCATATAATTTTTATTTACTTTAAGTCTTTCAGTTCTATTACTATTCGCAATACTTACTTTGATGTTGGTTCTTTTTTTTTTTTTTATGTTTGATGGTTATATTTTTTTTTATTGTTTTTCCCCAACCTCCTAAACATTATACAATTCTTTTACCTTATTCTCCCACGAACAAAAACCATCTCTCTTTCGGGATTTCCAACTCTCACGGCGTCCGTTTTCGTTCTACTATAACTGTATTATTGTGTTATTATAATATTACACAACTGCTGAAATCTCTAAATCCTTTCTGAAAAATTATTTTTTTTTTTTTTTTAATATTATAATTTGGTTTCGTTTTTAGTTTTACGCTTTTATTATTTTTGAAATTTAATTTCCGTTATGAATAAAGATCTTTAAATTAACAACGTCGTTTTCGTAGTATTTACATTTATGTTAGCCATTGTGATTGCACTTATTGTGTATTGTACTGTGTTAATTTATTTTTTTTTAGTTTTACCGAGATATAGGAACTTGGATGGAATGGTGGTCACCATATTTATTTCGACACCACGATAACTAAAAATCAGCTGTCCACGTGAAATGATTAATTGTGTTATCATCAAATACTTATGCATGATATACAATGGTTATCAGTTAAATGAATTCCTGTCAAATATTCGTTATCAATGTTTTCAATGATAATTGCGTGTTATATATCGAACTCGTGGGATATAACGAGTATCAAATTTGTTGGGTTAAATAACAGAACTAATTTTGATGACTACGAATCTGTATACAGAACCTTCAGTTTAATTATTTATCGAAATACATTTTAGATATTACTAAAAATGATTAGAATTTTATTTGAAAATTAACATTAAGTATTCAAAAGCATTATTATTCGTCTTTTATATAATTAAAAAAAAAAAAAAAAAACAAAGAAAGAGTCGAACTTTTCCCGGCCATACTTTGCACCACGGATACAGACCACTGTTGTACGTGAGAAGTTTAGGCGATCACTGTAATCATAAAACGACGCTGAGCGGAGTTAAGTAAACTGGTAAGGTTCTTATATGTCTTTTTTTCCCCCCTTAGTAGCCGTAGTTATCTTAAGAGTATTTTAAGTGGAAAAAAAAAACACTTATCTTTATAAAACTACAAACTGCTTCTTCGCTGTATCTCCACGATTTCCAAATAGAAACCAGGGATTACACAATATTATAAAAACAAAACGAAACATGACGTTAAATACTAAATAAAAATAAAAAAATGTACAGGTACGAATTATCCTGAATTCTTTTAAATATGGTATATTTTTACCTACCTTATTAGGTATACAGTAATATCATCTCGAGGTTTATGATTATTTTTCCCTGGGAAACATTCTCTTTGGTGATTGATGGTGCGCGAAAGGTTTAGTCATATTTCCAATAAATATCGTAAACGTACAAAATAAATATGAAAATAAGCAAAAATAAAAATGATCAGTTTTATCAATATTTTATAGTATACTATTGTACTGTAATAGTTTTACTCGGGAAAACGGTATACTCTTAGACTTGAAATCGTTATCATTAATAATTGATTTTCATATGTATATATATATAAATACATTGCAGTAGGTAAAAACATAATAAATTTATTAAATAAAAAAAAAAAACTCGGGAAAACTAAATAAACTACCTTTGGTTTTTTTTTAAATTTTTTTTTTATGAATGAATGCGTAATTAATACGTGACAACCAGCATGAATGACGACAGTTCGGGACATAATATTCAAACTCGACAAAAACTAACTTTTACTCGGATTATATTATGCGCTGTGCTCCGCACGGAATTGTTTTTCGGATGCGATAAACTATCGGCGCTCTCAATGTTAAACAAAACTAAATACACTACCGTCCAGTTCGACAAAAACAATTAGAATTAAAAACGTGCGCACAAAAAAAAAAAAACCAAAAAAAAAAAAAAAAATGAAGTATAATATTAGTACCAATACGTTTGTCGTTACGATTGGAAACTCAAAATGACCATGTAAACATATAGTAAAACGCAGACATCGTTATTTCGACGGAAACGATTTTGTTTTAAGACTATTGTAACGAGAACCTTACCGCTTAAGTTATTCAACATTTTTTTTTTGACGCGGAAATCAAGAAGAACAAGTATTAAGTAATATTACAGTTATTATTTTGGCATAATTGTAACGTCAAAAATAGAATTTAAATACGTTATAGAAAACCTAAAATGAAAACATATTTTCGCACTGCAGCTCGTCACTTTTCGTTGTGAAATCGCCTTCATTTTATTCATATATATATATATATATATGTATACATATCTGCCTATTTAATAGAAAAAAAAAAATCGTTTAAACGTCAAAAGTCCATTTTCGATGAAGGCATTTTGAGTTTTCGAGTTTATTTAATTTCATCTGGAAAAAATTGGTATGGCTGACCAGAAATGCACGACAATTTGACACGAGGTTCATCATTTAGTTGTATTAAACGGTGAAAAATACTAAAACTCTGAGGGTATTGTATTGTTATTATTATTATTATTTTTTTAGCATTTCAAGAGTTAGTTTCGATAAATATCGTAAAAAAAAAAAAAAAAACACGGCATTTCAATAGACAATCAATTGTACTTGGCTCGGATTCGTTGTTCGTTGCGTACATATGCAAATTAAATTTTCCCCTCAATATCTTACCGTCCCGGATCCCAACCCTAGAACAGCGGACCACACACGGTGTCTCGGTCTTTTATTTGTTTTTTTTTTTTTTTTTTTTATGAACCTAAATAATATTTTCCCGAAACGGAGTGTGGGGTATTGGCGAATCGGGCCGATTTATAATTATTACTTCGGCAGTTGTACAAATATCAATTCCACTATTGTCACCGTAACGATATTATCATTAGGTTTTTTTTTTAATATGAACACGTAGTTTTTTTTTTTATAAATGTATCAACTGTATTTCGGACAACGAATTGTATTATATTACATATCTGTCATATCTTGTCTTATAGACGGAACGTGATAATTTAAAGCGAGAGTTTTCGTACAACGTGCCATCGGATTAGAATTTCTTTAACGGTTTCTTTTTTTTTATCTTTGACAATAAAAACGAAATTTACGATTCAAATACGGTGTTCGCGAAACGCAGTTATTATATATCCGCCGTCCTTGTAACGATTGTAACAACAGACAAATTGAATTTTTTTGATTGATGACAAATATGATATCCGACAACTTTAAACGTTGTGGCGTAACAATCGAATATACTGTATATTTGTATAATTATTATTATTATTATTTTTTTTTTTTTTTTTTTACAGTCAAATATGACATAATGAAATTCGTTTGCCGACACCCGGGCGACCCGGTGGTGACGGTCTACACTTTTTTTTACCGCACGATTTAAACGTCGTCGTAACTGATTGCCATTCAGACATACGGTTCTTGCCTTTCGATTGCCCGCCAACGTGATATATTTCGATAAAAATAAAAATAATCAGTTTTCAGTATGATCTATAATCGAGAATAATAAACCGTTTATACCCCGGTTTTTTACCAATACGAGCTGTCATCGTCTGGAATTTTCGCCGGGTTAGGTTGAGTTATTAAAAAAAAACCAACAAGAAATCGATAAATTCGACATTACACGCATTTCCGCCCCGTTATAGCGTTGATAAGGGTGTGTTACCCTCATAATATTTTTTTTTCCAGATCGTACATCATATACGAGTTCCGAGTTTGGTTGAAATAATAATTGCTCCAGACGTATATTTCCCACGGGCCTTGACAACCAAATTAAATAATAACAACAAAACGACTGTGTTTCTCTCTCTCTCTCTCTCTCTCTCTCTCTCTCTCTCTCTGTCTTTTTGTTATTCTTTGCCCGTTAACCGAGGCAATCAGAAACCAACGAAAAATAACGAGAAAACACTAGTTAAAAAATATATTTGCTAGGTACCCAACTGTATTACGATATTCGGTGTACCACCTGATTACAAACAAATTACGATATTATTTATTTGATTTGTATAGTTTATAATAATCAGGGCTCGTAAGTTTATGTATTTGCATGTTTAATTTGCTATACAGGAAAACACGCTAAGCGAAGTACAAGTGTGTTCGACAACAATAGTCATAAAATTACAAAGTTTTCATAGTGAATGTTTTTGTATATTTCGGGTATTCTGGCGAATTTCGCACATAGTCGATTCTGTTTGGAGTTAATAGCGCATATTCCGTATAAAGGGAGAAAATTATTATTTCTTATTTACATCCCCGAACGTTTTTTAAATAATCTAAGTATTTGATTCGGATTATTTTTATTATTTTATGACTATAGGTTTCATGTGTTTTACAGTTTGCAAAATAATCAGGATTGGTAAAGATGAGAAACTCTGATGACAAGTCAAATGTATACTATTAAAATAAAAACCAAAATAAATAGACTACAAAATAAAAATAAACCTAAAATATAACTTCTAAACGCTAATTTTTCAATGAACCTATTTTTTTTTTTTAATATTAATGTTGCATATTTTTAGAATTGTAGTTCATTAATTACGTATTCCAAAGTTTTAAGTGTAAGTTGCGCATATTTTTAGTGTATAAGTGCATAATTATTTATGGGTTTTTAGTGCATAAAATTACGAGCCCTGACAATAATTATAATATTTTTTTTATTTTTTTTTTTTTTTTTGTGAGCCTTAAAAAGGGTATTTCCAAACCACACCGGTATACTGATATAAATTATGAATTTTCCGGAAAAGAAGATATTCTAAAATTATTCTGAATACTTAATAAAAGTATTTATCACGAGACTGGTGCGTTTTCGATACTGCAAAATGATTTGAAAATCCAAAACACGTGCGGTATCACTTTTTTTTTTTTAGTTTTGAATCAACTTTTCAGGGTCAATAATGATTTTCTGTACTTACCGTAATGAAAATAAAATGATGATTCGTAATAAATAATTTAGAGACAGGTGTTTACTTACTAAATCATTAAGTGTAGAGCAGCTACACCGAGACACCTTCGACAGCGATTGTAATGAAAAATAATAGATATAATTAAACAAACATTTTTTTTTTTTTTTTTACAATCCAAATGTACATCGACGTAAAACATTTAAAATTAATACATTCAAGTATGTTGCAGTAGGTTATCAGTTACACGTATTATCAAAGTTACCTTACTCGGTTGCTGAATTTTAATTCGTCACAATTTGTTTTGTAATTCGTAATGAAAGCTACACGTTACACGAATTGTCTCCGAGTTCAATTTATTGAATCAAAGACATTCTGAATATACATAAATTAAAAATATATTATTTGTGTTTTACGATTTAGTTGATATAATATACTATGTAGGTATATGTAACCTAGCCTGTTGAAGATATTATGAAAAACTGTCTAACTTTACCATAAAGAAAAAAAAAAAAACGTACCGTGTCCTAAAACCTAACGGGATGATCAAGTGGTTTTTTTTTTTTTTTTTTTTTTGCAGCCATCAGCGATTGTATTTCATAATTTACCATATTGCGATTTTATTTTGTCCGACCCTTTTTCGGCGATCATCATGGTTGCCGTGTTCGTGTTACAAGACACCAGATGCGGCATCACAGACGAGTCGATCACCCTGAGATTTTCGATGCCCTTCACCTTCAAGTCGATATCGACCACGGTGGTTATGTCGTCGGCCGCGCCCATCCGGTTCGTGCCGACCGAATGGAAAATCGAAGAGGCGACGTTATTTATAGCGCATGTCCAATACTCTTTGGTGCCCCATTCGAGATCCGGGCAGTTCGGGAACTTGATCTTCGCGAATTCGTAACCCGCGTCGACCATAGGTTTCGTCTTGCACATGTCCACCACGAACTGTATGCCTTCGATCAGCACGTCGTATTCGACCTGGTCCGTTAAAAAATTAGCGTATATTTTCGGTTTGATCAACGGGTCTTTGGACGCGAGTTCCACGTGGCCCGTGTTTACTATGTGATTGCTGATCGGTATCATAAGTATGATGTCGCTCAACAAGTTTATCTCGTCATAAACACTCGCCATCTGGTCGGAAAAACTAAACATTCTTCGGAAAATGTCAAAATCCTTGGTAGTGTTATACGAGAACCGGATTTTCATCAATTCGATGTCGGGTTGTATGTTCTTCTTCGTAGTGTCGATGAAACTGACAAAACCGGTCAATCCCATTGTGCTTACGCCTTGTGTAATCAATTTGACCGTGTCGATTCGGAGCTGTTTGCTCTCTTTAATAATATCCTCTTTGGGCCTGTCCTTACGATCGGTCAAGACGAGACCGTAAAAAGCAAAGTGATCTTGATAGTTACTACCGACGGGCAGGTCGGCGACTACGTCGATATTCATGTCTTTTAAATGTTTCGCCGGCCCGATACCGGACAGCATGAGTAGCTGAGGACTTATTACGACCCCGGCCGATAGTATCACTTCCATAGTACAGTTGACGGTCTTGAATTCGCCTGCCGCCGTCATATACTCCACGCCGTATGCTCGTTTTTTTTCCAACAGCACCTTCGTCACTCTCGTTTTTTTCGCCACGAACAAATTTGGTCGTTCGCTGTTTGGTATTAAATACCCCTTCAGCGTACTGCACCTCAGACCGTTTCGGGTCGTACTGTCGGCCATCGCGTACCCGGTCGTCCGGGTCAATTTGTTCAGGTCCGTCAGCTTCGTCAAGCCCATTAGATCCGCCGCTTCGCCAATTGTCTTTATGGCGGGATCGGGGGACACGTAGGGACTGACAGAGATGGGACCACTGTTACCGTGGATGCTCGCATCGAACCTAGAGGAATCGGTGAAGTTTTCGTTTTTTTGGAAATACTTCAAATTCGAATCGAAACCCCAACCGGTGCATCCCATATCCTCCCATTTGTTGTAATCGTGCATGGTACCCCGCAAGTATAACATCACGTTCATGGAAGAAGAACCGCCCAGCATACGCCCCCGGGGCAAGTAACACTGTCCGTTCTTCAAGCCCTTGAACACTTTCTCTTGGGGTTCGGTGTAAAACTCCCAATCGTTCTCCGTGTGCATGGCCATACTCCATTTGAGCGGTATTTCCGACGTGGGCGGCGGATCCGAACCCGCCTCCAAGAGCAGTACGTTCCAATCCTTTATTTCACTCAGACGGGTCGCGACCACCGCACCGGCACTGCCGCCGCCGACGACGACAAAATGGAATTTCACGTCGTTCTCGGGCGACGACAATTTCGGTGCGAAATCGTGCGGATACTCGATCGCGTAAATATCGAATAATACCTAAACACAATATAATCATTACAGTGTTGTTAAAACGCCGTGCACACGGCGGACAACGGGTTAAATCAGTTTATAACAAATACAATGCGTGCAAAGTCTACTTACGGGCCATAACAGGACGAGTGATATTTTAAAAATCATCGCTTTTTGTATGTATATAAATATATATTGCGCGTAACGCGAACGCGCAGACTTTGACGGAGTATTTATTAAATGCGTTGCTTAAACGCCCGAAATAATGACATTGTGCGATAAATTCAATTTGTATAAACTCGCGGTGAAATAATGTCATTAATATGTTATGTACTAGACTAACTGTGATTCGTGAATAACCGCGTGCGTAAATATATTGTAAACAGCTACGTGTTTGTGCGCGCCTTTGTTCAACAAATCGTTAATGTTTTCCACTGTCGAACCTGTCAATTGATTTGTTCAATGCCGTTAGCTGTTCGCGCTTTTTTTTTTTTTTTTTTTTTTTTTTTTTTTAATTACAACTATACCGTTTGTTGTTTGCCGAGAAAATTAAAAATTATTCTGTTGTTGTTGTTGTTTTTTTTTTATTTCTGTTCAAATTTTTCATAGCGTACCGGTTTATGCTTTTTGGACAATCGTATATTTTATACCCCAACACGTTACGATCGAATTAATACAAAAAGAGGAATATTTAATATTTATACCGGTACGCAACCTTCGTGACCATTTGCTAACGACAAACGATTTTGGACACAAAGTTCGGTTAATCGTGTTTTGAAATGCCTCGTGTTTTATATACGATTTTTAATAAAATTTCAACGTTCAGAAAAAAAAAAAAAAAAAAACGCTCAATTTTATTATTCCTTTTACCGTTAAGCACGATTGATGTCGGAACGACGAGTCAAATATTCGAACATTTTCGCCAAAGAGTCAAACAAATTGTATTACCATTAATCGGTAAAGAGCACGCCGGTAAGCGAATCGCCATGGTTTTTACGATTTTTACACTGATTTTTATTAACGATTTTGCGGTGCCGAGAGGTAGAAAAGTTGGTCGCAGACGGGGGGGGGGGAAAAAAAAAACCACACACGCACACGTGGGTACATTGTAGTAAAACCAATACATTCCTCGTATCGCCCAGAATCTAATACTACGGAATAAACCGGAAAGTGTCCTCGGAAACAAATCATTAAAAGCCAAATATTATACACGAAGATTTATATTTTCTAAAAAAATAACTGTTATAATTTCTTTTCATTCGACCTTTCGGTCCCATTTCATTCGTATATAAACGTCAAATGAACATACAACTTAATAAAATATATTTATCTCACGAGATTAGCCCAAGATGTATTTTCGTGGGAAAAAAACCCGAGGCCTTATTAAAGTAATAACTAACGTAAAAGATGGGGTTTCGAACGAGCATTAATTATAACACAAAAATAAGTTCATCGGAATAATTATTTACAACCGTTTATCGTGGGGTTGGTTCAACGCATTCTTGTAAAAGATACTTTTGAAAAATATTTCGAATATAAATACTGACGTTATTTTAAAATTGATTTAAATTACTTATGTGAGTTATTCACAAAACAAATATTTGTGTATACATACAAATACATTTAGAAAATGTATAAAATACAACACCGAGGTTCGTAGTGGTATCCGAGTACTGAAAAATCAATTGTATATTTGTATTTAAATACTTTTACTCAAATACTTGTGTTGTTTACCGCTATAAGGATATATAGCCGATGACATCCACTGCGACGCAAATTTCTTTTTTCTGGTAAAATAATTGAATTAATTCCATTTATTTAACTGGAATCCGGACGTATTTCTGGGATTTGTACAGTATATAATTTTTATTTGAACGTCGGCGACGGTTTGATAAAAAATGAATTCGCAATCCGAACACGCGTATGTGCATGCAGTAGGGTTTGATATTTTGTGAATTATTTTGCAAAAAAAACTAACCAGAACCGAACCAAATTTAAATATTTAATTGAACCCGAATCGAACGTCGTACCACATAACAACAGACTTATTGGTTTAAGATTATACCTTATAAAATAATCAACATTCGAATTTAATATTGTAAATTTGTAACCGTAATCCAATATTGGAAATACATGCGGTGTTCAGACTTATCTAGACAATATTTTGTTGATCTTTTAACTTATCAAGTAGTCTAATCTTAACAGTTTAATTTGCACGTGTAAATATAAATTAGATAACAGTTAAGATACAATATAGAATATAGATATATGACAAAAATTCCCATCGTATTTGTATACGATTAAAAAGAAATAAGATAAATTGGTATCCAATATCAAGGAAAAATAAATTATTTGTGTAGAGAAGAAAAAAAAGATTCTAAACGATTTATTGTATTTCCAGTAGATAACAAGATATTAACAAATCATTTACATTTGTATCTCCCTGTGATTATAATGTTCTAAATAATAGACAAATAAAAAAATAATAATAATCTTTTTTTTTTTTTTTTTATCTAGATAATTTCTAGAAATATGATCATCTATACAGATAATCTTGGAGCAATTATCTTATATCTTTATCTAGATATTATCTAGAATAATCTATAGAAATAAAAATAATTAATATTCAAATGATGTCGCGTAAAAGTTTTTTTCACTTCCTCCTGACCGTCACGGTTCGTCCAACTTTGAAATGCATTCGTTCACTGCACCCCGGAATATCCGAATATCCAATTTTCGTGTCACTCTTTATCAAAATGATTTTCACCGGTTCGCGATTATTGACGGTTTTCAATTTGATTTTGGAATCGAACGGTTCGCAACATCACCACGTTGGACGCAATATTTCCCCGCAGTTCGGTGACAAATTTCAAATGGCAAATTCGGTTTTCAGACACGAGCTCTGTCGTCGAAGTGCTGGTATGATCGCCATAGACCACAACAATAAAACATTCCGATCTGATATTTCGCTTATACAGGCGTACACCGAAGATTGCAATGGTACCCACACGTATATTTTCGTGTAAATGTAGTATACACATAGATAAATTGGAATTTCACTCCGCCACAGCTATTTCCTACCTGTAATTTATTGTGATGCGAAATCATTCGGCGATGTTATTCGATTGGAAACGTTACGAAAACGATTTAAAATAAACGATTTTTTTAAAGAATATATATACATATATTAAAAAAATAATAATGTATCACTTGGCGCGCATAGCACATTAGAGAACGTATGTTGTTGCCTAGCATTTAATTTAAAACACAACAAATAGTTTTCTAATCTAATATCTAATGTTAAAACCGGGACGAGGATGTAAAAAAAAAAATACAAATTTCCAAAAAGCCGTTTGATTATTAATTACTATAAACATAATTACCGACAATTTTGCATCCGAACATTTGTGTCCTGGTATAGAAATAAATGAAAAAAAAATAAAACCATATTATATTAGTCTTACGATATAAATTGGTTTAAAATTAATCAGTTATTCGTTCTGCTTTCATATTTTTCGTATTATTTATTTTTTCGTTTATTTGTAATATTATATATTGTAACCATAAGGTTATAATGATTTTCGCATGCCCCAGTTAAAATCGATGCGAAAATTAGCTTTACCCCTAGCCTCGTGAGTAATTTCGTCCAATACTTTTGATTAGTAAAAGAGTTTTTTTTTTCGTTTCGTTCGTCTAATTATTATAGTGACACCTGAGTAAACTAACTGAACAGATATACATGATTGTGTCGTTCTCAATTTAACAGTCGTCGTTATTTCATACAATTTGCGTCACGCGGTGTCTTTTGTTCTAAACAGCTATAATTATATAAACAAATTTTCAACGAATAAAAATTATATGCGAGCTGTATAAAATTGTGATGATCAAAATTGATCTCGGTCTTGCAGTAAAACTAAGGCCAACAATGTAAAAGTCTCGCAGTTTTGATAATTTTATTATTATTATTTTTTCTCTATACATTAAATTTAGTGTTCACACCGTTAAAATGTGTTGAAAATCATTATGACGAATATGTTTGTTTGATCAAAACAAATAAAACGTACATGCGATTAAATGAACACTTTAAAATTCTCAAGTTCTGCATTTTAAGCGGGTAGTTAGATATTTGTTTCATTGATAAAAATGAAAAATCTCTTATTTAATCATAATCCAATGTTAATTTGTAGGTAAGTATATTTGCATTCGGACCGTTTAAAAAATATTATGTGTGTATTCAATGGAACCATAAAATTTGTTTGGATCCACATGGTCCAAATTGTAATCGATAACCGAGACGTAGGCAATAGTCACGCGTATTTACAATATTAATACGAAAATCATGTTTCGTTAAAAAATCATTTCGGCTCTTTAGCCGTCCGATGTAATAATTAACCATATTTCTGTTAGTCAGGTAACATAAATCCGGATTATCCGAAAATCCCCAACACCCGAAATCCAGATTTTCAAATCCGACATTTATTGTACATCCGGATTTTTATCTGAATCCAAATTTCGATTGTAAAAACTGTGATTTTATATTCTTTAATTCATTTCTCGTAAAACTAGTATGATTATATTATTTTTAGTAGCTGTAAATGTGCAAAACATTAACGTTACATTAACATTTTTACAATTAAAAAAATATCGCAAAAAGAATTTTATTTTAAAAAACAAGTACAAAAAAAAAAAAAAAAAAAAAAAAAAAAACATATTATATTCTAATTTGTATATAATATTACTAGCTGACCCGGCAAACTTTGTTTTACTCATAACAATCGTTTACGCCCTGGAAATGAATACGATTATTTAACTCATTTTATAATGTAAGAAAAAAGAAATCTAGGAATTTGATTTTAAGATTTAGAAACTAGAAATCTTTACGGTGAAATCCAAATTTTAGATTTGAAAATTGTAAATACAAATGTTCGTAATTTAAAATCCGGATTCTCGAACTTTGGCGAATCCGGGTTTTATCCATCACTGATTTCCGTACGAAATTTAATCTCGACAAAACGTCGTCGTCGTCGTGCGTGATGCATTTAATGAATTAAATTTTGTACACCTGTACACTTGTTTGACGTTACCTGTGCAGTAAAACGTCGGCTTTCGGCGTCGTATTTTTTTTTTTTCTATTAATTCTATTGTGTTCGCAGACCGGAACACAGTGTAAAACGCACGAGACTACCTGTGGAATACGGTTATTCGTAATTAAAAACTATCGTAATAATTGTTTTGCCTCGAACCGTTTATTATATAGCGTGGCTATTCCGCCGAACGATAGTGTAATATTATTACACCGTTGACGCGGAATCGGGCGTATTCTATTGTAAAAAAAAAATATGAAAAAAAAAAAAAAACCGATTTTCACTGTGAACTTTCCGTTTCGCGACGATCGGCGGCAACGGGGCGGACCGCGACTCCGAGAAAATTGAATTCGTCGCGAATTTTCGAAACGTTTCACCGAAACACGTTTTTTTTTTTCCACCTCGACCTATAGGCGTTTTGTAACCTTTTCGGTTTTCGGCACGTTCGGGGCAAACACATTCGTACCGTACCGTTAGGAACACGGACGAAAACGCAACGTAGCCGTTCGGTATTTCCGGTAGACGGCGACTTTTTTTTTTTTTTTTTTACACCGATTAATTGCCGAAAACGGAACGCGGGGAATTGCTCGTCTCGGATTTATTTCGCCGTCCGAGACGAACGATAAAAACGATAGTAATTATTGGGCGGAACGTCATTAATGGCGATCGACGCCCGAGGCCGCCGGGCGCGCGTATAATATTGTAAATCCGGCCCGTTAGATCCGGGCCGGAACACGCGGGGAATTCGTCCGGCGCTCGGGGAATATTCGCGGCAAAGTTCTACGCGCCGCCGGAATAACTAACGGCGGCGCATACTTTGACTTTGTGCAGCGGTTCGAGTTGTTCGAGTGTATGGATTGTTAGACAGTTTCGCCGGTGGTACACCCATACACGAGTACGGTTTGGGGACGGGACGAAAAAAAGCCAATGATTATTCGCTTAATCCACGGTAAAAAGCGTACGAAAAAGAAACGGCCGCGCCGCAGACGTTTTACCCGGCTAATACGGGCCGACTACAAAATAAATACCCAATACGGGGTCACCGCGGACCAAACGACGGTGTGTCGGTGGTTAGGTCGTCCGTTCAACGGTTGTCCGTTTATGACCCGTTAACACCGTCGTTTTGTCGTCTGAATTCATTGGGCCATCCGAGTCCGACTAGTGGCCGGGTAGAAATTAATCCGGGGACCGACGAGTGTATAGTGCGCGGACAAAAAAACAATCCAAACGCGAATACGGCCGGACACGTGTTTTATTCTACGCGTTTATTGAACACGCCCGATAAACACCCGCGGTTTACCGTCCCGAGTCGCGCCCAATAAACGTTTTCATTCGAACCGACAAATGTATTTGTACGTACCGGTGTGTGTTCTACCGTTCTAGAAAACGGCGGGTAATAATAATAAAAAAGAAAATTATCAATCACCCCGCCGTTCCGGACGACCGCTACGAGCTATGCGTTCGGTTGCCTCGTTCGCTTAAATTTCCTCTACATTTTGAAATCGTTGTTCTTTACGCGCAGATTTTAGTCTTGGAAACAGGAAAAAATCACATGGAGCCTGATCTGGAGGATAGAGAGAGAGTCCGATATACGGTACAAGTTGTTACGGAATTCGTCTGACCGGTGTAATACAATTGTATTAAATACAGACAATGACCAGTGTTTTTAAATAAAAAATATTTTAGTTTTTCGTATTTCAATACTATTCTCGATACTTAAGAAAAAAAAATTATCTAAAACGTATTCCGCATACGGTTTTTTGATTTGTATTTGTATATTTATGTCAAAGTAGTTTTTTCGGAGTGTATGCACAGATCAAAAAATTTAAAGACGAATATGGCCGGACATATGTTTTATTCCACGCGTTTATTAAACACGTCCGATAAACCCCGCAGTTTACGTCCTGAGTGACAAATGTATTTATACATACCGGCGGGTTTTATCGTTCTAGAAAACGGCGGGTAATAACAAAAAAAATTATCAATCACCTCGCCGTACCGGACGACCGCTCGATCGTCGGACACGCGTACCGAGGGGGTAGGAACCGCGGAAATATATACCGGAATAATATCACTAAAAAAACACACACTTCCACCCCCCTCACCATATATACGAGGTCTGTTCAAAAAGTACCTAGATTTTATTTTTAATAATTACAAAAATAAAGTTACATATTGTTTAAAGATATCTCCGTCGAAATACTCTCCTCCGGACCGGTGATCCCGGCGATCTTGCCATTTTTCAAAAGTCTTTTTGAACTGTTCCAAAGTTAAAGCTATGCGTTCGCTTTAATTTCCTCTACATTTTGAAATCGTTTTCCTTTACGCGCAGATTTTAGTCTTGGATATAGGAAAAAATCACATGGAGCCTGATCTGGAGAATAGGAAGAATCCGATATACGGTATAAGTTGTAACGGACCGTAAACGCGTCGTCCCTAGACGATTTTCTGTATTAAAAATGATCGTCAATAAATTCGTCTGACCGGTGTAATATTATCTAAAACGTATTCCGCATACGTTTTTTTGATTTGTATTTGTATATTTATGTCGGAGTTGTTTTTTTCGGAAAAAAATCGTTCTTCGGTCAATATCAAAGTGGAACGACATAGTAAACAATCTCCGATAAGAAATAATTCCACGTTGTATTTTGAAACGTAACCTCAAAGCGCCGAGACTGTGCGCCGGTCACATAGGATCGAAGAAATACCGTGTATATACCATTTTACCACAGACCGCTTTTGATTTTTTTGAACGTTCGAGTGTACACGATTGGAATATAACAAACCGCCGAAATTTGGGAGGCGAGTGCACTGGCATTTT
The DNA here is from genome assembly GCA_956483605.1 of Tuberolachnus salignus. Classification (NCBI taxonomy): domain Eukaryota; kingdom Metazoa; phylum Arthropoda; class Insecta; order Hemiptera; family Aphididae; genus Tuberolachnus; species Tuberolachnus salignus. Next base: position 32,162,922 of record OY101430.1, on the reverse strand, counting down.
AATGATTTCGTCGGCGTGTTTAAAAAAACGGCTCCCGGGTTATAAACTCTCGCCCACCGAATGTCGTCTCCGGACAAACCGGCTAATTTAATAACGTGGCCGGTACTCGGATTATTTCATTACTCCGCGAAAACGCAACGACAACGGACTTTAATGAATATTATTCACGTCGAAAACGCCATAAGGGTTCGAAGCGTTTACGACGGCGAATATATACGTATATAGTATTTTATGCTCTCCGGTCGTTTGCGATTAATGAAAGAAACGCCGGTATCTAACCGGATTACGGGGCGTTTTGAAACTGAAGTTTAATGCCGGCGATAAACCCGCAACCGACTGCACCGGGATAATTCAGAAATATGAAATAAAAAAAAAATAAAAATCTAAACGTTCGCGCTTGGAACAACCCGGCGGTATTAAACAGTAATTGCATATTTCAAAAATCCCGCCGAGGGACACTGTCTTGATCTGCCGGCGTCGACCGTCTTCGGCACTCGGAATCGCCGGCGCGAGCAGCGGTACGACGAGGCGTTGGGGTCCTTAATCGCTCCGTCCGACGGCATTAAAAATACAACGGCTACGAGCGCACGTTAAGTTATAATTCAATCTTGAAACTTAACGGATTCTCCGCCGTGTTACAGTAAAGGGACAGCGCGGAAATCGACATTTGCGCGTACGGGTTTTCCCTTCTTCAAATTCTCATTGCCCCCGTACCCGTCGGTAATTCCCGCGTGCGCCGCTGCTCGGGATTTATCGGATAACCGCGTCCCGTACTACAGTAGTGACTAGAGACGTAAAAGAAAGCGATTTAATTGACGAGCTCTTGGTCGACATTTGCCGACCCGTGGGGGATAAAACGCACAATGCCGAGGCTTTACTATATTACAGTTGATTGGTTGGTAGCCCGGCTGCTGACGGGCAGGTGTGTGGATCGCGCGATTTTACATAAACTTGATAAAATCAAATTTGCCAACCGGAATCGTGTAAACAAGAACCACGGCATTCGGTCGAAATGCAATTACAGTAATACGCGACCCAGTTAAGCCGTCTGCTTGGGGCCGATGGGGTTCAAACATCATTGTGAGCGAACGTTATTGTACAATATCGTGCACTTTAATAGAGTTGCCGTTAATTCGCACGAGTATAAATCGCGAAGTAATCGAAAGTACGCCGGAATCCACCGCAAAGTTTTTGGCCGTTGGATAAAACACAAAACCCCGTAGTCGCAATAATTAGACGACATCGAGACGCCGCAAAACCGCCACGCAGTTATGATGTCAAAGACGATTTTATCCTCTCCCCGTCGGTTTTCTGGGTTTGGATAAACCGCCGGTTCCCAAAAAATTATATTATATATTTACAATAGCCTAACTTATGCGAAGAATGTATCGACTTAACTATATACGGTGTGTGTTTTTTTTTTTTTTTTTTTATTTCTGGCTGTCAATTACTTTTAGAATTTAAATCAATCTGCTTCAATCTGTAACATCATCAGGGGTTATTATGGTGGTTTTTGATTAACGTTTTGTCTTGTTCATGTGTATAGGTTTGCAGGAGGTCAACTTTTGATTTTGTTTACATTTTTCTTTAACGCGGAGAAAAGCCGGAAAAAAAAGATTACAGTTTCAGTGGAAAAAACTGCACATTGTTCATTGAATATTTATAGAAATTGTTGAGGTTTTTTTTTAGGTTATGTGTGAATATAAGCTTTTTTGGTACTATGAAAATGTACAAATAATAACCTAGGTTCGTCATAAGTTGTACCGAATGGTAGGCGGGGAAAAAAATCAACATTGTGACGATATTGTTTTTGATAGGCGATTAAAATTCAAATTTCCTCGTGGTTTTCACAAGAAGGTTAAATCGATTGGAAACCACTGGGTTAAAAACAGTGATGTATCTCTCCGTCGTCTAACCCGATCGCTTGTAATTATTTTAAACCACTGTATTTATAATAATCCATTGTATATATTTCGGTGACTTCCGTCACTCGCTTTACAAACGTGACGTTTTAGCCCTCTCCGACATCCCATCGATTCTTTTTTCGATTATTGTCGTCACCCAACAAGTTTAATTTCTTATTAACTGTTCAATCCATTTGTTTTTCTTTCTCATTGCGTTTTCCGTATTGGCTTCGGCGTGTTTATCTTGTAAAGAACCGGTGAGACTCTAAGGAACAGAGAATTCCTTATTCTTCATGTCCACGAGGAATGAACCAAAAGTACTATTAATTCCAAAATAATCATGGCCTCATTAATATGGATTGCTCGCAATTTCTGCACCGCAGTTAATGAACCAGACAGTGGCGTATATACGATGGGAGTGGGAAGGGGACATTTTTTTCAAATACTATTTTGCATCCCGGGAAAATATATTTCAGTAGCATACGTCGGGATTTCATTCGGAGGTTGGATTGAGCTTGTAATAATTTAAATACTTAAACAATAACGGATGCGTTTCGGTAACGGTTTTTCGTAATTTCGGTGTTAATAGGTTAATTGTTGTTTAAGACAATTTGGAGGGACGGCGGACACTCGAAATAACCCCGAGCTGCCTTCGTAGAATCTTTGCCATTTAAATTGAGAAGTACGTATAGAAACTCGAAAACTGCGGGATGTCGGACGGACCGCGGTGCAGTGAACGAAAATGAAAAGGAATCGATTGAACATTAGCGCGTCCGCGCAATAAAGGTGTTAAAAACCGCCAGTCGTCGTATATAAGGGTTTTCTCGTATATCCCGGTAGGTAATATTTTTTTATTTATTTTTTTTTTTTTTCGTCTCCGGTAATTTGTCCATCGACGTTATTTATTTTTTACGGGCGGTGTTTTTTCCTCCACCCACCGCTTTGTCTTCTCCTCAGACTCGTTTGAACTTTCAGTTTTCTTCTGTACGGCGTATATACCCCTCAGCGGCCGTAAATTCCGTTATTTATGTTTATTCTATCAACTTGCCGTTGTTTATTACCACCGAGGAAAGTTTTAAAAGTTCTCCGCCCGCGATACGTGCCGGGGCTGAAAGTGCTGCACTACCCTTTGGTAAACTATATAATATATAAAACGTCACGGAATACTTTTCCGTCGCTATCGTTTCCTATGGGCAACAGGAACGTGGAAGTCGGCCAGTGTGCAGGGGGGGACGATAAAAATATTGATGCGTGACACCGGTGGGTACCGGACGAACCGCAAAATAAGCGTCGGTTCTTCGGGGGTTTCGATAACTTTGAACACAATCGAATAATTTCTCGTCGGAAACCCAATGGCATTATAGAAAATAATAATATAATATAAGTCTGGAGATTGTATTATATTTCTTCTTCTTCTTGTTTTTTTTTTTTTTTCTTTCGAAATCTCCAAAGAGTCGTTTTCGTTATATTATTTATTATTATTATTACTATTATTATTATTGTATATCCTCGGCGTGCAATTTTTTTTTTTTTTTCTAAACAATTCATTCGGTATAGTTTCGCCGACATTGTTCCGCGTTTTGTTTGCGTCCATAAACGCCGCGCGGAATACGCCCGAGTTCATTTGTCCGGAACGTTTATTTGAATTTTTTTTTTTTTTTCTCTTGGTTTTTTACACGCCGGCCATTATTTCACGGTACGTTATTGCGTTCGGAATAATGTCCGTCCGTATTTTTCGCCGGTAAAAATTACATATTTCGTGCCAAACGATTATTATTATTATTATTGTTAAGCGACGTTGAAGTCGTCCTGAATTCGGGATTTGCTGCCATCTCCCACGGTCGTCAGTAAGTATTATGATGCGGTCGGTGACAATTTGATAAAAACGACCGTATACTTATATACTCGTATCCGAAACATATACGGGAAACAAACGAAACGCGTACCAACTAAATGCAAGCGATGTTTGCCGTGGGTAGTTTATCGAGCCGGTTTAATTGTTACATTTTATCGAGGCCGAAACACCGGCAATTGAAAATCGATTTAAATTCCTGGACGAGTGTAGTAAACAGAGCTAATATTTCACCGTCGCCCATAGGAATTAATTAACAACCAGCGGACAAAAATAATCGAATAATTCAACCCCTGTCCACCGTTCTTTTTTGTCGTAATATAAACGACAAACGTTTATTTAAAAAAAAAAAAAAAAAAATGCTTTCCGCTACGCTAGACTATTTTATTTATTTATTTATTTTTTTTTTTTTGGTCCAATGAAAGCAAACAATAGTTATGATGATTATTCTTGTGATCAAACTTTCAAGCATTCGTACGTGATCCGACTAATCGTATTGTATTGTGACGCGGCCGTATACTAATGTTAGAACCATAGTCGGATAGTCCGGATACTTTAAAATCCGAATTAACATTAATCCGGATTAAAATTAATTCGGATATCCGTAATCCGGATTTATCCGGACGTTCGTACAATCCGAATATTATACGAGATATAGCTATATGTTTACTGATCTTAATTAATCGATAATTCCATAATGTAAGCAAGTAGATTTGTGTCTATAAATGGTTACTCACGTAATAAATCCACAAAAATCACACTGAGTACTGACGAAATGTATATTAGGGGTATATACTTATAACTAAGAGAAAACGCATATCAATAATTAGACGTAAACATGAAAACGTTGAATACGGACACTGCGATTACGAAATCTCGTTTATAACTATTATTGTAATTGTTCAAACCATTTTGCAATACGTTTAGTTTAGAAACTCAAAAAATGTTTACCAATGAGTCCGACGAGCCCGTGTATCCGAATACAATAAACATCCGAATATTATCGATATTCAGATTTTACACATTTCATTTGTTCTGGTATCGCATTCCGGTTGTCAAAATAGCGAAAAAAATCCAAACATGTATGACCCAACACTATACTCATACGTTTCGGTCTGTCCAAGTTTAACTAGTAGTGCGTTGAAACTAATCCGGGACAAATGGGTGTATACACAGATCACAAAATTTAAAGACGAATATGGCCGGAAACGTTTTATTTTACGCGTTTAAACTCGTCCGATTTTAACGTAAACCCCGCAGTTTACGTCCTGAGTAACTTGAATTTAATCACGAGCAATAAACGTTTTATTTTTAATTGGCAAATTTATTTATACCGATGTGTTTTATCGTCCTAGAAAACGGCGGGTAATAATAAAATAATTATTAATAACGTCGCCGTTCCCGACGAAATTTTCTTTTTCCGGACGACCGCTCGATCATCGGACACGCGTTCCGAGGGGGTAGGAAGTGTGGAAATATATACCGAAATAATATCACTAAAACATATTCTTCCCCCTCCCAACATATTTACGAGGTCTGTTAAAAAATTACCAGGATTTTATTTTTAATAATTACAAAACTGAAGTTACACATTATTTAAAGATATCTCCTCCGGACTATATGCAGTGATCCCGGCGATCTAGCCATTTTGCAAAAGTCCTTTGGAACTGTTCCAAAGTTAAAGCTATGAGTTCTGTGGCCGCGTTCGCTTTGATTTCCTCTGCATCTTGAAACCGTTGTCCTTTAAGCGCAGATTTCAGTCTTGGGAATAGGAAAAAATCACACGGGTCCTGATCAGGAGAATAGGGAGAGTCCCGGGGACCAGAGCAATTTTTTTATCAGCCAAAAATGCACGAATCGACAGCGCTGACTAAATGTGCCGGTGCATTGTGGCGGTGAACAATCGCGGAGCAAATTGGGCAGCACGACTTTTCACATCCGTACATTTTCCTGTAAAATTACACGACAAGACTCAACTGAAATTCGCTTTGTTCACTCACGAACGGTGAGTTAATCGGCGGCCATTTCGAATTTTTTCGCAAATTGTCGCCACACCGTCGTTTCTGGAAGACGTCTCCCAGAACGTGGACCGTCTTCAGTTGACCGCCGACATTCCTTGAAACGTTTAAAACGCTCGAAAATCACGGAACCCCTTAATGAATCATCCACAAAAGCGGTTTTAATCATTCCCGTACGTTTGCGTTGCATCGTTTTTTTTTTCTTTTACCAAGCTTCTTGCTTCGCGTTGTTCGCTAATTTCATTGGACGTGTCGATAACGCCGAACGAGCGGATTTTTACCCAAGTGTTAATATTATTAACCGATACAAGACAGCGGACCTCGGGGTTTCGTATAGAACGTCCGCCGATTCGCGGGGGGCTATTATTACGTCCGTTTACCAATTTGTAACGTTACACGCGCGTAGGTCGTACACACGGCGAAATCATACGCGGAGCAATCGCCGGACGTCCGGCCCGACGACGGGAAAACCGTCGACGGCCGACCCCGCCGGCGGGCTTCTCCGCGCGCCGCCGGGTACCCTGAAAACCGCAACCGTCGACAATACGCAACGTAAACGTTCGCGCGAAAGCCTTTGCCCCGTCGTCGCCGACATAAACGTCAAACCCAGAGACGGCGACAAAGACGACGAGGTGCTTTATACGTACATACATACATACATATATATATATACGCGTCGTTATTACTAATATTATTATTGTACGACTTTCCGACGACGACGACGACAAAAGGGCGAGATTCCCGTCTCTAAACCTCTTACCTTATATTATTATTATTATTATTAATATTATCGTCGGCGTTCTGTGCGTGCGTGTGCGATATTTATACGTACGTAAATTGCCCGGACGAATACCGGGGAATCGGATTGGCGAGATTGAACTGCGAAACTATTATTTCCTACAATTGTCCCGGCAGTATTGTGCGCGCGTACCCTATACGTTTATATTATTATTATTATTATAAGGTTTACAGTATATATATATATATATATATATATATATATATATATATATAAAAAAATAAAAAATAAAAAAACCTATACCGCTCGTCGTACCGCTCGTAATGATAAAACGTCATCGTCTCCGCCGCACGCATTCGCCGCGCTGCTGTGCGACGGTACGGCGGTAAAATCGAACGAATTTCACGTACGACGATTATTAATATGCTAACGCGCCGGCAAAACTATATTTACCGTGTTTTGTATGTACGAAACGGTAAAAAAAAAAAAAAATAAAAAAAACAATTATCGCCAACCTTGCGGTGTTTTCCCGTTCAAATTACCTATGAAAACTCGAAAAAACCAACAACAAATGTTTGGACATTCGTACCGCGTAGACCGGAGGATAGTATAGAGTATTCGGTGAACATTTTGACTTTTACCGAACTAAACTAAATCGAAAATAACAAAAACTATTGTTACGGAAATATTTTCGATTTTTCACCGTTATTCAATAAACTACAAGGAAAATCAAAACGGACCTCCTGAAATTCGGCAATTAGACAAAATTTACGACAAGAAATGGTCTACAAAGTTTTTGATCAGAGTATGATTTTTGGTCGAAAACAACATTTACTCACGTACGATGTCACTGTGCGACGGAAAAAATCCGTTTTGGCCAACCACGAGAATCACGTATACGCTGCAAATTGTGTTATTAATATGAAAAAAAAAAAAAAAAAAATTGATTTCCAATAATCGTTTTAAAATCGATATACTCCGGTAGTACTCGTCGCTATATCACGAGCAGTGATTGTGCACGGATAAATTAATAATTATCTATTGTAAAATTGTTCGGATAATATTAAAACAAAATTATCTTGTAGAAAGATAAAAGGTATCTTCGTGTTTATATCTAAATATAAATGAGATAATTGTTTAGGTTTTAGGTTTTTAACGACTTTCGCAAAACGAAAAACTTGGGAAATAGTAAAAATATCGTTGTTTCTTTTATGTATTACCATTATAATTAATGGGTTGCGATGTCATCGTAATTTATTTATTTATTGAGCATTGGAATTAATAATCCAGTATACATAAATCACAAAACAGTGCCGACTAAATTAGTAAATTTAAATAAAAAATTAACCTTTTTTTTTCTTTTATTGTTTGATTTAACACGTACCCACTATTAATAGTTATAGGAAAACGAAAAAAAAAAAAATCAAGTGAAATTAATTATCTGATTATCTGTAGACCACCAGACAACAGTTTTATTTATCAAGATGAGATTGAAATATACTATACAATTATTTGATACGAATAAGATAAAAAGATGAATATTTATTTTTGAAATTGTTGTGTTATCTATTAAAAAATTAGTTTTATCTGAATGCGTTTTTCACATTTTTTTTTTTTTACCACTGAAATTCGTCGGCCGCAAAGACGCGACGACTGTACTCTTATCACTGACAGTTTTTTTCTTTTATTTATTTTTTTTTAATCGAACGACAATAAAACCAATCGGACGTTGTTATTATTCTTTCATTTGGCGTGCCGATTGTATTGCCGTGATTACCGATACGGTTGTTGATTTTATAAAACAAAAATAATAACAATATATATTATTCTATACTAGTTATTCTTTTCTTTTCTTTTTTTTTTTTTCTACGATCTGCAGCTGTGTTGATTTCATTGATAATAATATTGAAATAATAGTTGTGTTGACGTAAAATTAATTAAACCACCGCCGTGCATCGTACCAATACGAATGTTTTATAACGATATATACGAGGTGTGACAATAAAATAACGAGACTTTCTAAATATAACCTAAACTATTAACGTTATCTATAAAACGATTATTGAAATATGATTAGAAAACACTTATCTAAAAGTACTATGAACACTGATGGCATCGATTCATTTTTTTATACGTTAGTAGCCTTGTCATTAGTGCGAGTTCGACTATACTGCCGAAAAATGTTAGATATAAAAATCGAACAACATGTGTTAACATTAAATTTCTTGTTAAATTAAAAAAAACTGCCGCGGAATCGTTTCGTATGTTATGTGAAGTTTATGGTGAAGAATGTTTATCAAGAGCTCGTGTTTTTGAATGGCACAAACGGTTTTGTAGTGGAAGGGAGGACGTCGAAGACGATGATCGTTCTGGACGTCCTAACACGTCTTCAACAAACGAAAACGTTGAAAAAATCGACAAAATTAATTAATCAATATTATTATAAAGAGGTATTAATTAAATTAAGAGAACGTGTCAGAAAGAAGCGACCAGATCTATGGAAAAATGGCTGGGTTCTTCACCAAGACAATACTCCAGCTCACAGTGCATTTTCAATTCAACGTTTTTTAACTGAAAAAAAACATTTCTGTACTTCAACATCCCCCGTACTCGCCAGACCTTGCTCCTTGTGACTTCTTCTTATTTCCTTCTTATTTCATTTTCCCATTTTCAAACAGTTGATGACGTAAAAATGAAAACGGCAGAACTTCTAAAAGGGCTGAATGAAAGCAATTGGCAACACTGTTTTCAAGAATGGCAGTGACGTATGCAACAGTATATTGATGCTGAGGGAAGGTACTTTGAAGATGATAATCATTAAATTATAACATTTTTAAAATAAACAACTTTTATTCAAAAAGTCACGTTATTTTATTGTCACACCTCGTATATATGCATTTCCCGACATTTGCATGACACAAAAATGATTAGGTAAAATGGGAAATTTACCCGTACAGAGGTTTTTTTTTTGCAAGAAAATAAGGTTTTATTTGACTATAGAATCGGTATATCTTAGTGTACAAAAAACAGTAGAAAATTTAAATAATTAATTAAATCTAAGTTTGGATTATTTGTAACGCTCGCATTTCCACTGTTATTATTATAATTTGGGTTTATTTCGGTCTTTACGACCGAAATCCTTTAACTTGACCAACAGACATCTATCGCCACGATAACGTTCATGCAATGCCACGTCCTTTTCTAATACGTCTTCCCATCTTGATCACCGGTCTTGCCAAAAGGTTCTCCATCTACTTGGGTTTTGTCCCAGCCCCGCCCGTAGTGGTGAACATTGGCTTCTCTGTGCGTATGCTTTCTCATCGTATTCTCCAAACTTAAACAACTTATTCTCCAGTCGGGTTGAGGCCCGCCTGCTGCCCTTGCATTATTGGGAGTAGGGGGTGCGTTTGTCGCGTCCCCCGCAGCTGGCTCCCCGCTTCTCCGGCGGGCGGCATCCTTGGTGACGTGCCCACATCGGTAGCAACGTCGTTGCCATGCCGAGTTTTTGCACTCGGCGGCGCGATGTCCGCGGTCCTGGCACCGACAACAGATCGGAGGCCTTTTACCGAGGCACTTTGACTCGGCAGCGGGACCGTTCGACCTGTAGTCGTCCGGCTTCACCAATCTTAACCGCTCCAGCCGCCGGGAGCTCCCAGTGTGGGCCGTATGGTGACGGGTGGTGGGTTTGCTCCCGCGGACACCGCGCCCGCTGCTACCAATGCGTCCTGGACGTCCTTGGCCGCGGTCCATTGCGGCACGTCGAGGAGCAGGACGGAGGCGTTGCCGTCGACGCCGACCACCGCCTGCACATCGTCCGCCAGAATCGCGGCATCCTCGTCCTTCTTCACCGCGAGTGTGATCCCGCCCGCGCGACTCACGCGAGCGTTCAAGACCTCAATTTAGAGAGCCTTGAGGATCGACCCCTGCGGTGATCCCTCCAAACGTTAATCTATAGCCGAGTGTTTTCCGTTCGTCTCCACTCTCCGGTTATGTAAACCTTTGCCGGTCCTCGCTGGTCGGTTGGTTACGATTAATTTCGCGTTGGGTGTATTGATTGTTTTGTGCAGGACGATGCACAAATCGTATTAATACAACGAGATATTTTCCATTTGTTTTCTACGACGGTTGCAATTACGAAATAAGCAATTACTTTTTCATTTTTAGACTATTTAACGCTGTATAATTGGGTTGAAGAAAAAAAATTCCGACAATCGGACAATTAATAATATTTTAACGATTATCGGAATATTGCGACTCCCGCGCTCCGGTAATTAAAAGTCGTACACCTAGCAAGCGAACGTCAGCGATGATACTGGTCTCAGAGAGGAGGGTCCAAAACCGAGCTAGACCGTTTTTTACGCATACCTACATAACTGTCTATTTATTGGGTGTCAAATATTTACCAAAATAATTCTACGTACGGAAACAATGAAATCGTTTTATAACTATGCATTCGCATCGCTCAGTGAAGTTGTCTTCGATTGGCAATACTGGAATAACTAGAAAACGAACGCGTTTCACGGTTTTTTTTTTTAAAGAAAATCTGTAAAGTTTTCAATACAAAGTGTAATATTTTAACAATTCATCTGGTTAACGTATGTTTCTGGGGTTTTTTTTTTTTCGTTGGCGAGTCGATAATTACAATAGATTCTTTACGTTTGATAGCAGGTCTGTTTATTTTTGGTGGACGGGACGTCCGTTTTCTCACCTTGTCGTACAACAATCTCGCGTCTGCGGTATATTGACCGGGGGTGATTTCGCATGGAGCTAAAAAAGATCAATACAATATTGTATTCACCGGGTCAGTTAGTACGTTGGTAAGTTAAATTGCAAACACTTGTACCAGCTTGTAAAGTATTATCGGTTTGATATTGATGCATTGATGTATAACACAATAGTTCGCCTGTGCGGAAAATGTCGACCTTTCTATGCAACGTTCGGCGACGTCCCGACCCCGTCGTCGGGTGACGGATTTCACCGACATTAAATGTTCCGGGGTTTTTTTTTTTTTTTTTTTTGTATCGAACAACAACGATGGCTGATGCTCGGTCATCGTATACTGTGTACGGATACCACGGAGTTATACAGTGCGAAAAATAAAATTGTATTTTATAAGTAAACATTACGCGTACGAAAAAAATTAATTCCGTTACACGTCCTACAATAATACCATCAGCTGTAGGACGAAACAAGCAACATAATTTTGTACTTTTCGAATTGCTCAACAATAATCGATGGACATTTTTTTTTTAAATTAATGTTTATAATACAGCAGGGCTATTTATTTCAAATTTGTATTATAATTGATAACATTACTTTTTGTAAAAACGTTATTTTGAATTGGATCGGCGAGGTGTGTGTTTACATCAGAAAGAGGGACGATTAGCCGTTTTGTATTTAGTGCAACACAGGAAGTATTTCGGGCAACTGCCATTTTTTTCGTCTTTTTTCTTTTTTTTTTGCTTAATGGGGTAAGGCTTCGCTAACACCCGAGGAAAAGTGCGCGTACGTTCATAAGTACACGGCACTTGCGTATACGTTTTAACGAAAAAATCCGTGTACCGTTCTGTTCGGGACGGCGAAAAAACGCCAAACGAACGCGTTATGCTACGCCCAGCCGCTGTCGAAAATCTACGGAAATCACGTCACGAACCCGAGTACAATATTATTTCAAATAATTGTTGTAATTGATAACATTATTTTTAGTAAAAACGTTGTTTTAAATTGGATCGATGAATTGTGTGCTTAGATCAGAAAGAGGGGCGATTAGCCGTTTTGTATTTAGTGCAACACAGGAAGTATTTCGGGCAACTGACATTTTTTTCGTTGGTTTTTTATTTTTTTTACTTAATGGGCTTCGCTAACAGCCAAGAAAAAGTGCACGTACGTTCATAAATTTACGTACACGGCACTTGCGTATACGTTTTAACGAAAAAATCCGTGTACCGTTTTGTTCGGGACGGCGAATTCCCCGGGTTATGCTTCGCCCCGCCGCTGTCGAAAATCTGCTGGAATCACGTCGAGTGCAATATTATTGTTACAATGCGACATCATTAGTGTTCGGGAGCATCGGAATCGAATCGGAAATCGCGAGATGAACCATATAACTGCTGTCGGTGGCAAACGAAATAATATTACTGCGGACGGTATGTGCGATGCGAAAACGTAGCCGACTCACGACATGCCCGCAGTCGTACTGATCCTAAAACGAAACAAAACTTACATAGCTCGCTCAACAAAAATTACTTTAACCGATAAAAAATTAATTGTTATTAAATTACATTTTTTTACGAATATCTTCAATGTACAATCAAATTATATATTTTTAAAAATTATCGTTTCGTCGTGTAAATTTTCTTTCCTATGCGAAAAAGATCTTATTATCGGTGTATCGAAGAGGGTAAAAATGTTATTTCTTGTAGTCTTCATAATACATTGCCACAACCGGAAAAGATATAGGAAAATAGAAAACATTACACAACCGCGGTTCCTGTTATTTACACATTTTTTGTTATTCAGTTAAAATAATCCCAATATACTTTGAACACCATCACGAAAGGATACGCCTCGTAGAGCATCTGTACAATTATAATCCGAATTTAAAATAATAAAAGGTTATACTTAAAAGCAACTATCATTGTTCCGAATCGAATACGCCGATCCCCCGTTCGTGGGCCCGCGGTACTCCCTTCGCGAAAACCCACGAGTCTTGACTCCTCGGTCTTCCACGGAGCCCGGCGTTTGCGATCCGCGCAATATATTCCTAACCGATCTTGTTAACGGTACGCATGTTGAACTCTAGCTCAATTCTAATCTTGAGCCGGTATTAGCAGCAGCCTTTATTTTATAATTTTAATAACCAAAAAGCAATCTTGTAGATAGCTCCATTGATCGATCCAACACAAGATACGGTACAATCAAAGTACCTCGTATTGGCCCGTCCGAGACCTTTTGGTTTGGTTTTTTTTTTTTAGTTTTTCGCATATCATTTGTCCGAGCTGTGATCACTGGAACCGGAACTGGAAGTACCGGTTCCCGAAAATACATTTTGGACCAGAATCTTAATTTCAAACCCATATAACTCAGTACAACAAACCGGAATAAGAATCCGGAACCTTTTTAATGAAATAACCAAATGTTATTCGGGTCTTTTAGGTTCATATCGGTTCTAAAAAAAAAAAAATTTAAAAAGCGAACGTTCTATTTGAATTGGATTTTGTCCTAATCAAATAAATACAACTTTTCTTTTATATTTATAATTTATAGATATCCGTGGTATTTTTAACGAGGAATAATCATATTACACGGCCTTTGGTGGTCCTTGTCTACAAAAATTACAAACATTCGGGTCGAACAACGTTAATAGGTTTTCCCAACGTGACTACCAACGAATTAGTAATATTCAGTTGTTAATATGATTCGATACCGGTTGTGTTTTCTATGAAAATAGACCATATTCATGTCAATTGTACCGACTGCCCTAGCGATCGGATAAACTTTCTGAAAATACGCTTAAAGTCGTCAAGAAGTTTAATTGAGAACGGCAATTGTTGATGTGCTATTTGAAACTATGAATTTTTAAGAACCGGTATTAGCAGCAACCCTTATTTTATAATTTTAATAACCAGAACCGATTTTTATTTTTTTATTTAATAACCCAACCGGAACCAGAACCGAAATAATCATTAAGGTTCCAGTCTACTATCTATATAACTATATGGTAAGCCTGTAATTTACAAACATCAAATGTATTGTGCACTTGTACAATGCATATTAACTTTGTTTATATTTTTTCTCAATCACCGACACAACTACACGGTTGAAATATATAGGTTTTTTTTATTTTTAGAAATATATATAGTTAACGTATAATAAATATGTATTAATTAAAAAAAAGTCGAAAAAAAATCGACTAGTTATTTTGAGCGTTGTTCATTATCTAGGCAAAAATGTCTATCTTTTTATCTTGTATCTAGACAAAATAAACTGTATCTATTTTACAGATGATCGGATAATTATTTTCACTCGATTTTTTTTTTTTTTTTTTAGTTTTCCTATAGCTGATAATATTGGAAATTTAAGGTCTCCCCGGGTCACGGCTATCGTAGATAGTTCTAAAACATTTCCCCCATACCGCTCAACACTATAAGTCTATAAATATTTGTAGAAATTATAAATGCTATATACTTTTTAAATATTAGCATGCGTAAAATCAAATAAAATAATTTTTATATTATGTATTTAAATATAATGTTATAAACAGACTATACTGTAAATAAGTGTATGTATTATGATTTATGGTGTATTGTAATGTTGATTTATTAATTTTCAATGTTCAATAAACAAATAAATTATGACGACTTCATGAGACATAAATCAATAAATCATAATTTAAAATCAAATACGTAATGTCTAAAATGCCGTGAAAATCATTAAAAACCTAAATACTAAGCAATTTTCAATATTATTTATTATTTATTTATTTATTTTTGTTTTGTGCTATCTATTATCTCGTCTAGGTAGTATTAAAGTTATCTGTGCACGACAATGTTTAATTTTATTTTTTACAATATTCCATATACTGTTTTACTGTTAAAAAATAAAACGCGCTAAAATGTCCTTTGGCAATTTTAGGGTCAAAAAAAAAAAAAAAATAAAGGTGCCACGCTCAGATGGGGCGGTACTCCCCTGTGGTGTATTATTGACGTCGGCAAATCAAAGACGACAATATTTTTATTTTCCATAGGTCAGTGATGTTTAAGCACATTACGCGGGTGCAAAACCCAAACCACAATACAGTCTAAACCTAAAGTAAAAAAAAAATAAAAAATAAAAAAACCTCCTTGGTTCATTTCCTTCTGGAAACACGTCACGTCCGCCGAAATTCAATTTATATCATTAACCGTATTGAAACCCACATCGCGGGGTTTGTATTTTTTTTTTTTTTTTAATTTTCTTTTTGCACGATCTACGAATATTGAAATTATTTATGATATTATTACTAGGGCCGCGTTGCCAGAAAGGGGGGGGGGAGGGATTTGCGACTTTCGGCGTATATAAAACGATATTTTTTTTTATCGGCTGCGGCGAAAAACAACACAGTTAATGCAGTCAATGCAGTCGAAGTTCAACCGCACGGTCTTAAAATAATATTCATTTAACCATTAATCATATAAATATACGCCGGCCGAGAACGTTATAATAATAAAAATATATTTTCACCGAACAAAGACAACGATTTTTTTTATTTTTTTCTTATATACGATCACGTTTCGAAATAGTATGCGTGAAATCAATACGATTATTGCTAAACTCGCGTTCCAACTCCGAAAATAACGGCGAGACGGCGTCAAATCTTTACTGCGCCTTAAATCCGTACGCGCCCCCAAGACAAATTATTGTAACGACGCGCGACGGTTCGATTAAATTTCCGTATTTTTATGCGTTATAGTCGTGGAGCGCAATATTAAGCGAATAATAATAAAAATTAAAAAACAAAAATAAATAATAATAATAATAATTTTTTTTTTTTTTTTTTCGTGTCAGGCGTCATATATTTAAAATTAAAATAAACATGTAATTTATAAAACAAAACTAAATAAATAATATCGAATAAGTAAAATATGAATAATAATACCAACACTCTAATGGTAACAATGGTAACAAGTATTGCATATGTACATTGCGTACTAATTATATTTTTTCATTTGTCCAGTGTACGGTTGTATTTATCGCCTTCTTGTTGCTTATCATGAGATCCTCTTGTGTACACGGGCTTGGCCCTCGCGGGCAGACAAGTAGGTGTGACGTTGTCTGCTCTTGTCCACATATGCAATTTATGTCTTGATCTCCGTATCACCGTTTTCTCATATTTTCTTTTGTCCGTCCTACACCAACACGCAGTCTGTTCAGTGTCTTCCGTACCGGCCAGTCTAGGTAGTTACCAGGAGATAATCCTTCTGATGGTTCCATCCGTCTTTTACCGTCGGTAGGTTATCCCGTGGCATATGATAATAATAATAATAATAAAATAAATAGAAATAAAGCCCACTACGGCCACTGTTATAGGTTTGGGAAGGCGAAATATGCGTACGTATACGACGTACGTCCGTTCAATAAGTACCAGGACAAATGTTTTATACGGCTAATCTACATACGATAACGTTACAAATTCTCAATAGACGTATTCCCCGTGAATTAGTGAATATTTAAAAAAAAAAAAAAAAACCCAAAGTCGCTATCTTATCTCAATTTTAAATATAACACGTGGTTAAAAATCCAATCAGTCCGGTGTTTCGTTCGGCGTTTTCGACACGTCCGACGAAATTAACGAACAACGCGTGTGCACGTCCCGTTTTGCTTGAAAATTGGTAAAAAACGATGCAACGGAAACGTACGGAAATTACTTAAACCGATTTTGCGGTTGATTCATTAAGTGGTTCCGTGACATTCGAGCGTTTTTAAACGTTTCAAGTAAAGTCGGCGGTCAACTGAAGACGATCCACGTTCTGGGAGACCGTCGACTTCATCCAGAAACGAATGCGAAAAAAAATGCGAAATGGCCGCCGATTAACCGTTCGCGAGTTAACAAGGCGAATCTCAATTGAGTCTCGTCGTGCAATTTTACCGGAAAATTTAAGACTAAAATCTGCGCTTAAAGGACAACGACGATTTCAAAAAGCAGAGGAAATCAGAGCGAAAGCGGCAACAGAACTCATAGCTTTAATTTTAGAACAGTTCCAAAGGACTTTTGAAAAATGGCAAGATCGCCGGGATCACTGCATATAGTCCGGAGGAGATATCTTTAAATAATGTGTAACTTCAGTTTTGTAATTATTAAAAATAAAATCCACCTACTTTTTGAACAGACCTCGTATAAATCACGTGGGCAATTTTGTTTATACCTGTACGCAATTATATAACATTTGAGTGTTGGGCAAATATAATTAAAAGTTACTCTAGATAAAGATAACGATAAATCACTATTTATCTGGATAAAAAAGAAAAAGTTTTAAATTTTAACAATTTACCCACGTATATTTTTTTTATATATATTTTAAAAATAAAAATAAATATTTCGTTTCGATACTTAGCTATTATCTTTCCAACTATTAGGGAATAAAACGCACACATAGTTAAACTAGTACATAAAAAAAAAAAAAATGTATTTAGATAATTCAGTTATTCATCTTAGATGACGAGACGATAGCCATTTTTCTTTTAATTATAAGATAATAGATAAGTTATTATTATACATTAGATAATGTACAACACTGTTGGCCTTTTTGGGGAAAAATCGAGATATACGACCTTATCTTTGTGGCAATCATGAACGAATACAATCATCGCTGTGCTCGGCATCTGAAATAGCATTTTGTGATGCATTTTTTCTGCAGTTCACCTACACTTTTGCCTGTTCTCGCCTATTTAAATGCGACAAAACTATTTATTATTTGATTTAAGCCATCTAAACTCGTATACATTTCTTATGGTTTATCATTTGATTATGCGATTTGGCACTCTAAAAAATAATAATATTATTACGCAGAACGGTTTTAAACGATTGTCGCAAAATTAATCTAGGCACTGAATCGTTTTTATTCAAGTATTTTTTTTACAAGAAACAACATCACGCGGAACACATAATTATTATTATCATTTTGTATTTTCTTTGTGAAGTATTTAGTACAGTTAACAGTATAAGAAAATACATTTTTTTAAAACGTAAAACTACGGCCGATAAAAGGGAAACGGCACGTCGTTAGATGTGCAAATAACAGCGAAAATGTAATTGTGGCGGGAAATTTAATTTCGTAAATTCGAAAAAACAGAGGGAGAAAAAAATAGCGCACAATAACATCACAGTATAATGGCTATGAACAGTGCATCGCTATCGTGACTCTGGTACTGTGTCCATTGGCAACACAATCACGTAAAAACACCACATAAAAAAAAAAAAATAAAAAAAAACCTTAGTCCTTTCGACTTTTGTATATAATTCCGCGATGCGTACCGGTCTCGTTCCCTATCAGAAAGTAATGCAATTATGTTTCTCTATGACTTGAAACTCGTATTTTATACAGGTATGCGTATACTTAAAACTAAATACTAGACGGGAAGAACCGAATAATTTTTATTAAAACTTTCTCGACGTGGTACAATTTTAAAAACATTGTTTTTTTTAATTTTTTTTATCGCCTTTAACGAAAACATTAGAATTGTAGCGAGAATAGTAACTCCTATTCTACTCCGTCTGTTTTAGCTGGCAGGCCATTAGATTCGTTCTCTGTTATCAGCGCAATGCAAGTCCTTATCATTTGTCGAATACCTATTATCAATTTCCAGTCATTCCCCTGTGCATACCCACGATTGTTCATACTATAAAACAAAATAATCGTATTGCAAGTGTTTTTTGACATTCGTCAGAACACTGTTCGTAATAATATTCGTGTACACCTACGTTTCCCGTGAAATTTGCATTCATGTAGCAACCACGCGTCCGTCAACAAGTTGACCATAATGTTATTTTTGACATTGTCGCTCCGCAGACTTAAACGGCAATGTGAACGTTAAAAAAGCACACGCATAGTAGTGATTATTGTGTCGTATTTTAAATTGACGGTTTTTCGCATATCGATTTTCGGGTCTCGTATAACATCGGGTTTGGGTTAGCGCGAACCCGTACGTAATATCATCCTCGCCGCGCGACAACTTCTCCGCGATAACGTTTGCCACTTACGACATTGTTCATGTAACTTCTGTCGACGTTTTCATACTCGAACATTAATAATAATCGTACCTCGGGCCTATCCGCAGTCGGATATGACGACACAGACGACGAATACCACCTATTCGTGTTTATTTCGTTCGACAGACGCAGTATGTTTTTTTGTATTTCCATCGGCCTATCTTGAATTTGCACTCGTGTCAACACAATTATTATTTATACGACACCGTAACACCTGATGTTCAGGGCGTTTTATACCATTGAATATATTCGTTCGCTGAATTATGCGTTGATGCGGTAAACCTACCGGTTCACACCGAGATACATAAAATATTGTTTTAACGTAGTCGAACGTTCTATCAAATAACAAATATACGCCCACGACCAAAATATTTAGAAACAAAAAAAAAAAAATGGTTAGATATAGAGGCGTGCCTTTATATTTACATTTGTACGCAACGAGAAATCGTTTCTAACGTAATACGATTCTGAGCAAAGTTACGTTAAAAATGTTTTGATAGATTAAAATTGAAAATGTTGTCAATTTGTAACTGTGAAACTAAGTACAACTAACCGTGGTTTTTTCGTTTCGAAATTTTGAACATTTTTTTTTTTTTTTTTTTGGAAAAAAAGTCATATCAACATGAATCGAAAAAAATAGGAAGCAAGCAAGTAAAATTATGTGATTTATACGATTTTCATTAAAATTTGAACATTAATGTTTTACGCTCAATTATTTTATTATGATGAACCCGGTGTTAAATTTCCAAGCGTCGCTGAGAAAGGAAAACATATTATCCACATAAAAAAAACTAGAAAGTTGTAAATAGTTATTTATAAATCGAAAATGCGTGACTATTTTAAAAATTGTACCACGGCCATCAAGAGCTTGATGTAAATATTCGGTTAAAATTTCAGATCTCTAAGATTGTTTTTATCTGAATCGCAACAATACAACAAAATCAGAAACCGTTATTGCGTAAAATAAAAAAAAAAGCGTTTTCCCATTATTGCATTACCGTCTTAATGCGCCAACAAGATTAAAAACAAATTCACTCTTGTAGGTTTTTTTTTTATTGGAGCAAGATTTCTGGTAGGAAAGTTGTTTACAGACAGACAGACAAAAAAAAAAAAGTTAAAAATAAAGCAGCACACTTCGTAGTAAAACCAATACGCGACGCTCCGAATGTAAAAACCGTGTGCAAGAGGGTAAAATTCGGTCAATTTAAATATTAAATGGCGACCCCGGTTATTGCCTGCAGCCAGTATCTTCTAGTAAGCTCGAAGTAACATATTATTATTTTTTTTTTTTGCAATTCCAAAATATATGTCCTTTTTCTTAATGGCGTGCGTTCGTTTGATGTTTACGAATTCGATTCTGTTTCTTTGTCGATTTCGCGATGTTTTTACGGGATTTGTCTCAACGCATAATATATATTTTTACATAACATAGAGTGAGAAGAATTTTGGGAAAATATGACGAATACAATAATACCGTAAAATGTACCTAGGGTTCTAAAATCGCATAAAAGTTTCACGAAACAATTCATTTTGATGATAAAATATTTTAGTTTTAAATTTATAACAATTAAAACTACAACGGTGACTACAGAAGACGTTTACCTAAGTGTCCTGCTCGTAGCATTTTAAATACGGCAATTTTTTAATAATTAACAATTCTTAACGAAAAATAGTTCAATAAGTTATAATTTTTTGGCACTAGATTTGTTTCTTGAAAACATGTTGTCGAGAAAAAATAAAATCGCGTCTAAAGGGTTATGTTAGGCTAGATCAATACCTATGTCAATATACCAGACCTAGGATAGTTTGCATTTAATATTTAAAATAATAACGTGTTCATGAGCTTAAAATTGAACAAAGTTGATGAGATAGTTCAATATTTTTAAACGAATCTGCTAAATATTTATTCGAAAATAGACTCAAATGCATGACGAGTTGCATTGGATTCAATTCTACTAATGATTTTTCCTAAATTTATCTAGCCTAAGAGACTTTATTAAATTCTTGCACCGAAAATATTAGTTAATATATAGATACCTACACAGGCACACGAGTGATTTAAAAATACTCACTTGCAATACAAATAAAAAAAAAAAACAATCGCATCCAATTATATTATAAAATATTATTATCTATTTTTGATTACATAATATATTTCCCTGTGTATTTAAACATTACATTTTATCAAGAATTATGTCGCTATGTATCGTGCAATCTATTTAATTCCATATAGTTGAAAAACAATAACATATTTCATATTTCCCGGTTTTTTTTTTTTTTTTTGTACGTAAATATTTTAACTGCCCGAACAATTATTGATTGTCGTTGTATTGTAGCTACCGAACAATATACAAATATCACGTTTGTTTAATATGAAAATTGACGTTAAATATTTGTTTATTATTACGGGCAAAATGACAATCCCGACGAAGAATATCACGCGCAATGTTTTTAAAACGAGTCCAATATTACACTAGCTATCGAGTCCAGTGACGATTTTATGAAACACAATTCACAACCGATAAACGTATATTAGGAAATATAAAAAAAAAATTTTTTTTTTTTTCATTTATTAATAATATACACAATGAGGTACAATAAGAGTATGAGAAATTGAAAAATTTGAATTAAGAAGCCACCCACTGATGACACTTTCATCTTTTAATTATTTTATTTTAACCTATTTTGGATTAAGGGTTTAGCAGGTCTCTACACCATTTTCGCTTAAGGCGCCGAAGAGGGTTACCAGGGATGGTTAAAGCAGCTAGATTTTTTACCAGTGCGTTTGGATGAGTGTTTAGGCGTAGGTGAAACCGTTTACAATAATTTTCTGCCTCTTCTTGAATTGTTTTTATGTGTAGGTCTTTATGCAGGGTGTGATTTGATACATATGGCGGAGAGTTGGTAATTTTTCTTAATGTCGTATTTTGGAACCTTTGAATTTTATTTAGGTTAGAAATTTTTGCTTTGCCCCAAAGCTGTAGGCCATATGTCCAAATTGGTTTTAAGAGAGATTTGTAGATAAGTAATTTAATATTTAGTTTTGAATGTTTGTTGTTGACGATTAGGGTTTTGAGCATTCGTAAGCGGGAGTTTAATTGCAATCTTTCGGCTTTGATGTGGTGAGCCCATGTAAGACGGCGGTCAAGAGTTAGACCGAGATATTTAACAATTGGGGATGGAGGGATCTGAGTACCAAAAAAAAAAAAAAAAACCGAATATTTCACACGCGATATGGATAAACCGTCGAGTGAAATATTTCACACTCGCGACCCTGAGCGCGTACCCTATACGATTGTTCGGTACCTGTCGGATCGATACGAATTTGTACGATTGTCGATAATGCCCAATGTCAATTATGTAGATGTAGAGGCATCCTCTGTAACGCAATTATTGCCATCCGCCACAACAATCGGTCGTTTCCCATTGGTTCCCGTCTCGCGCCGTGTACATCAAAGCCTCGGTAATTGAAATACGACTTGTTATAGTAGCGTATATTTATTTTTTTTTTTTTTTTGGGGGGGTGGAAGGAACAAATTAAAACCATTAAAAACGCTATTAAGTTATCCGCCGGATTTTTTTATCGTAAAAAAACAAATAAAATAAAGTTATTGCCAACGACGATTGCCGGGTTTAAATGAAATTCCATGAAAATAATAATAATATTGTAGAAACGAGTAAATCTAATGCGCTCAATCAGATAAAAACGTGCAACGTGTCCGATTCCCTATATTATTATTAATATTATTATATGTCTTTTTCCCGGTCTACTGCAACAGTTTTAATATCGCAAATGTGTGCTAGGTGATGGTCCATAGTTATAGAGGAGATAACTTGTTTTCATTTTTTTATTTTATCTAAATCGTGTATAATGTAATTTCATAAATACACTTTACTATAAATATGTGTGCGTGTATTATGATTTATAATGTATTGGAAATATTTATTAATTTTAAATGCCTCGATAGATTAATACATTGTGATAACGAAACATACATAAACCATAATTCATAGTAAATGTTGTGTGATATTTTACATTTTTACCGAATTTTTTATTTTACATATTATAAAAGTCAATAAAAAAAAACTAAACAATTATTCGTTTTTATCAAAATATAAAAACGAGGTTATCCATATCTTTCATCTAGATGTTAAAGTTATTTGTGCACAACACTGTATGTACATAGTACCTTAAAAAAATATTGATTTTTCTACTGGCACTAGATTATCCGAGAAAAACGTCTATGAACCATAATAATTTTTCTAAAAAATTAATAACTCCGACAGTAAAGACCTATCGGTCGTTGGTTTTGTTTTTGTGAACTTTCGCATTGTCTTCGCTACTAATTCGTCCTATATCAATAACTTCCGATCTCCCCACCTAAAACAGTCGGCGAGAAGAATGTTTTTTAGTTTTTTTTTTTTTTTATATATAAACTTAGAAAATGTCAACGGAGTATTTAATACAATAGAATATAAGCAGGCGCGTGAACATGGTGAATGGGTTGGGGGGGGGGGTAAAGGTTCAACCCACCATTCCTCTTGAAATTTCAGAAAAAAAAAATATTAATTAGAATAAATACAATTTTGATTTTATTATTATTTTATGGCTCGGTATATTGTCATTTCAAATTTTTCGCGGTTTAAAAAAAAAAATTTAAATCGATACGGCTAAAAAGTCCGTCGCCTAAACAACCTTGGCATTTTCAATCGGAAACAAATAATACTACTGTTGAAACGATGTAAACGTCTTGTTGTATTTGTACGATAGGGTACAACTACAATTAAACCACCGCCTTCAAATTTGTTTTTGTACACGTGCCCGAATATTGGTAATCCAAAAACGTCTTCGACTTCCCCTCCCTGTTGCGCGATCAAACTCGTCTAGTTGCCTAGCTAATAAATTGTTTAATATAATGTATATTCACGTTCCGTTCGCGTCTTTGGTTACCAATAATCATACCTACGCCATAATATTCTACAAGAAATCGTAAATATATACGTATATCATAAGAAATAACGTCCAATGCGGATAATGTTTACAAAGAGTTGATAGTAGTAATAATAATATATCAGAACAAACAGTCAAGCGGAAACGCACGCGGATTAATAATAATAACGATGTGTTCGTGTTGTACTTTGTTTCGTAATATTTCGGAGTGCCGGAACTGCCTGCAGTGGCGTTAATTTTCTGCACAAATGTTGCCGCGGAGCGTTCGTGTGCCCGCAGCGGAATGTTTCGCGGAGGTGGAAATCATAAAGACCGTAACAAAAAAAAAAAAGAAAAAAAAAAAACAGAGATTATAAATATTCCGTACGTGGTTTTTTAAAGGGGCGGCGGGGTCAAAGAGACGGTACGAAACGGCAAGAGGACCGGGACAGCATCGCAGCCACAGCCCGAGGGTATTCTCATCGTTCCCCTCGCACCTTGTCCCACACACGGTTGTCGGTTCTTATTGTTGCGTTTGCCGCGCGCAACAGTGATTATAACTATTCAACGGAAACGCCGAAAATACAATTACACCGACGGATTTCATCGAAACCGTCAGTCGAATAACAATATATATTTTTTATTATTATTTTTTTTTTTTTTTACGGTATCTAAGACGGTGTAATGAAGATAAACACCACCCTCCCCACGCCGGGTATCAATGGCGTATCCAGGGCCGGTGGGCGTAAGGTGTACCTTAGGTCATTTGAACACTATTCCGAGGACCCATTTGAACGCCATATTAAAATTATAAATATAATACATATGAAATGCTTCGTGTTTATATCGTAAACCTACTGTCTATATAACTATATGGCAAGCCTGTAATTTACAAACATTAAATGTATTGTGCGCTTGTACAATGCATATTGACGTTATTTTCATTCGTCTAAATGACCGACACAACTGCACGGTTGAATTATATAGGTGTTTTTATGTTTAGAAATATAGTTAACGTATAATAAATATTAAACATGAATGCATTAATTAAAAAAAAAAAAAAATCGTCAGTCGGTTAGGTTAGGTTAGTCGAATTACAATATATATATTTTTTTTTTTTTTACGGTATCTAGGACGGTGTAATGAAGATAACCACCCCCCTCCCACCACCGGGTATCAATGGCGTATCCAGGGCCGGTGGGCGTAAGGTGTACCTTAAGTCATTTGAGCACTTTTCCGAGGACCCATTTGAACGCCATTTTAAAATTATAAATATAATACATATGAAATGCTTCGTGTTTATATCGTAAACCTACTGTCTATATAACTATATGGCAAGCCTGTAATTTACAAACATTAAATGTATTGTGCGCTTGTACAATGCATATTGACGTTATTTTCATTCGTCTAAATGGCCGACACAACTGCACGGTTGAATTATATAGGTTTTTTTTTATTTTTAAAAATATAGTTAACGTATAATAAATATGTATGAAAAAAAAAAATCGCCAGTCGAATTACAGTATGTTTTTTTTTTTTTTTTTTTTTACTGTATCTAGGACGGTGTAATGAAGATAACCACCCGCTCCCCTCACCGGGTATCAATGGCGTATCCAGGGCCGGCGGGTGTACGGTGACCACGACGCCATCCATTGGCCGTATTCGTTTTTATATTTTTATTATAATCGTATATACTCTTGTTGTTACGGTGTGAGTGATTTATTTTCATATTTCGTCGACTGTTATTTTTCAGTGCGTACAGTTCGGTTGTTTTTGTTATTTTTTTCTTTCGTTTCCGGCCCCCTCGTTGATAAATCCTGGGCTACGCCTAACTGCGGCGTGCGCGCCCCCTGATCCTCGTAAACGCTTTCGTCTAACAACGCGAAGAGCTTTCCATTTAAACTGTATATTTTCGGCTTTTGATCGTATTAATATTAATCCGCGGTTCGCCACGTATTTAACGTCGTGCCGCCACGAACGTTGAGTAATAGTGGCCTAGTAGTGTTCGCCGGAGGTTTTAATTAAATTAATTAAAATACTTGGAGTCTTTTAATATAGGGCTACGTCGAGTGTACTGGTGTTGTTGTGAATAGTCGGGATATCTAAAACCGTGCACCGAACACCGTTGTTTCTGATACGATACTCGCGAGAACGGCGACGTAAACACATTTAGCCGGGGGAATTCTGACATTTTACTCGGGCCAATTGAAAATTCATAACGGTCCCGAAAAAGTCCTCGAACACTGGCCGTTCGTTTGTTACGACTTATTTATTTATTTTTTTTTTTTAACCACGACAAGGACGAGTGGCCATGGCTCAATGTTTAAAAAAAAAACACACACACGTCAATATAAGAATATCGATAATAATAACTCTTGTATACCGTGCAATAACGCACTAAATTATACGAGTACACAAAATTATTTTTTATTCGTAACTACGAGAAGGACGCTGCCGTGCGCCATGCCGTTTATTTGTATTTAGTACTTTTAAATAAACACCAAAATATGTTCATCTATCGGACACTGTTTAATAAATATCTCAATAACGGCAAAACTATCGGTAATCTGTAATTAGAATTGAAATCGTCTTATGTAGTATTAATAAGTATTATGTGAAAAAAAAAAAAAAAAAAACAAGTATTCCACTTTTACCTTTGATATGTCCGTATTGACATCTCTTTCGCAGGAAATGATCGTACGATTATTCATGTCATTTTCAAGCCTATTGTTGATCATAATCTCGTTTGTTATTGTTTTTAATTTAATCTTTCTACTGAAAAACTAGATGTTGGAAGTATTAAACCTAACCAAGCTTTGAAATTCTGGTCGATAACTGGCCGAGCCAGTTTATACTTAATATCCATTGTTGCTTGTGTAACCATCCATAGGAAACCATAAATGAAAAATCTGAAAATCGTGCGAGATATATATATATATATATATATATATATATATTGAAAATTAAAATTAAAATCCGCTCGGAGATAATATCGTAGTTCGTTAATATTGTTGTTCGGGTTTCGAAAAATCGCGCGTAAACGTCGTACGGCGTTGGAAAATATAATTTTGAAAAAAAAAACCTCCGTGTACAAGCGTTTTTTATTTATAATTTTTCACCGAGGTCCGCCTTCGCGGTCGCGTACCGGTCGTAGTTGGCTTGGTATTCCGTCAAGCCGTTCATTTTGAAAAATTTCATTTCCGCCTCTCTACTCCGGTCCACCGCCGGCGGGATCGGTTTCGTCCCGATGACCCCGTAATGGGAATCGTACGGGTTCGTGTACGACCGCTGCTGGACCGTCGACCGCTTTTCCATCAGTCCGATGACCCGGTCCCATTCGCGACGGGACACCTCTTGCATCTTCTCGTCCGCCATCTTGAACGTGCAAAACCTGCGGGGTCGGAAACGCCGTTCGTTCACTACTGCGTTGCCGGTGGAGGTGGATCGGAATTTCGGGGGGAAACCGCGAGTCTCAACGGTAGTACCGGCGGTGTGTTATGGCCGGTGGGTGTACACACTTGCTCGTTCGCTCGAGCAACGAAGTAGACGAAATACAAAAAAAAAGAAAAAAAAAAGCAAAAAGTCTTATTGTGCGTATTTTGTGCAAAGCAGCCATTTCAAATCAGACCGACATAATCACACGTTTACATACGTTAAACCGTTAGCGATTAAATTTGTTTTTATATGTTCGCGATGGTATTTTTTTTCTCCGTCAACCGACAACGTTTGTTCACGTTCACTATCGTAATACTATTGTATAAACGTAATGCAATTGTGTATTTTTACGAAACACAGACGAGAAAAGATGTAAAAAGTCCACCAAAATTCAAAGCTCACGGTTTTAAAGGCCTCGGGCAAATAGAAATTATTTGCCGACATTTTAAAACCCGACCGAACCAGTGTTGGAATACGGCGGGAAATTCCCGGCCAATCGCAAAACAACGGGAATTACCGTTTTGTAATTAATTGTGGGGCATCGTTATCGATCGGATTTGTTTTTGGGGGGGGTGAATTCACGCGCGTGTCCCCGATTTCGGGTCTCTCGGTGTTTCGACTAACCGTCGGGAATCCGGTTGGAAACGTTTCGCGTATATTCGTCGTTCGGAAACGGCCGACTTCCGCGGAATCCGACGGCAAATCGCGGTGCGCCCGGTCCGATAAGCGAATTATTATTATTATTATTATTTTGTTAAATATTGTTTGACGAACGCCGGCCGTGTAAAAAGTTCATCGCGATATTATATTGTTATACTGTATTAACGTGTTTTTATTGCTATTTTTTTTTTTTTATCTCGGCGGTACACAACCGTCTCGGCGGGGGTCGTCTACCCGACAGAAATATCGTCGGGCGAGACGCGCTGTACCCGAGCGATTACACTCGGTCGCGTGTACCGGAGGGTTTTAATTAAATTAATTAAAACCGCACACGATATCCGACGGCGTCGGGCTCCGTCGTCGTCGTAGTCGTCGTCGTCGTCGTCGTCGTCGGGCGTCGTCTGGACAAACGACGCCGGTGAAACAATGCGCGTGAGTGCTCTGCGCGTGTAGCGCATTATTATTTTTCGTCCGATAAGAGTGGCCGGGGGGAAGACTTCGGGAGTCGGCGGGATCCGTGTGGAGATACTACGACGGCCCTTATTAATACCATTGGCCCGTATTTTTATTTTTATTTTTATTTTTTCCAGATGTTTAATATGCGCCGCTGCCCGCGGTCCGTTGTTATTTCCCGTCGGAAAAAATCCTGACAAAAAAAAAGTAACCCTCACACTACGTTTTACGTACATGGGTAATTTAATCAAATCACCAGTCGGAATAATCAACTGTGCAATTGTATCGATAAAATTATATCATATTTCCCAAAAAACCAATTGCGCGCGTTATTCATTAGTTATAATATTTAACGATATTTCGAAAATTAACCGCCCGCGATAAGGGGTAGGGCAAACACAATCATAAAACTGCAATAGCGATTCGTCCGGTAGTGGAATTCGGCAGGATTTCAATCGGAAAAAAAACGAATTACTTTGAATCATCGGGTAGGTCTTACGCGTCCAATCTACCGGGCCAGAATGGACGTGACACACAAAAACGAATATGGCCCGTGGTCGCGGTTACTTACTGGTATAAAATATTTTTTGTCTATCGTCTCCAGCCCGACTACCGTAGCCTCCGATAGCTTAACGCCGCAATATTTTACAGCTAAACAGAATAACAACTAAACAATAATAAATATTCTATTAGACCCGATTAGTCACTTGCTGCGGTCGTTCACTTGCCCCGGCCAGGCCTTACCAGGTTTGCCTAGCGCGTTTTGATGGCGGCCTACCGGGAGATTCGTTCTAGTCCAACCATGCCGGCGGGCAACTGTTTGAAAATTAAAAAAAAAAAAAAAAAGGAAAAAAAATACAAATTTACTTCAACTGGTACTCGGAGACCGCGGTCGGTGATTCTTCGGGGTTGACGAGGCCGTCGGGATGTACGCCGTAGCTCAACATATTTCCGTGGTCTGCCGGCGGGCCGACTTTTCGCGTGTTAAACGGATTTTCCGGGTCGACGGCGCCGCAGTCTTTGGTCATTTTTCCGCTCTCGATGTTACACTTATATATATTACTGTTGTTGGAAACGTTTCGGCAGATGAAAATAAATTAACGACACCGTTTGTATGGAAACGCGTAGTAAAATCCCATCTATAAAGGCGAGCCGTATAAGAGAAGCAAAAAAACGGCAACACTGTGCAAAAAACCGAGATTTTGTACAATCCCAAAATTTGAATTTTCACATACGCATTAAATTTCATTATTAAACGGTTTTTTTTTCTTTTTTTTTACAGTTCTCACTATACCATGTTTATAAATTACGTTTTAATATTTCGATGTGTGCGGATGTATAGACCACTGTGTCAACGGTCAATTCGAGTTTTATATATTTTTTTTAATCTAGATTTAGAGAGTTGTGTGCTAGAAAAGTTGTTAACATGCAGACTGTTAACGACTTTTCCACCAGAACTAACCTTACTCCAATAAAAAAACTTTCATAATAACTTTCAGGTAGCATTCGTGTTCTGATTGGTGCGTGAAGACATTTATTTTGTTGTAGTTTTCCTAATGACGGCGGAAAATCAGGAAAAACTGTCTGGAAAACGATAAATACGTGGTTCAGTGTTCGTTTTTCGAGTCATATCTATTTGGTATTCTTTGGTTTATTTTTGGTTATAAGATGCGAATAAGAATGAATAAGACAATTTTGATCAGCATTTTAAGTTTAAATTTACATATGTAACTATAGTCGTTAAAAATACGAACAATTGTAATTTATTATTTATTTGTATTCTATGGACTCGGCTCGTGGAAACGACTTTCGACATAATAATAATAATAATAATAATAATAAAAATTATAATAATATTTTATTTGACGAATGTCATCGTTCCCTTTATTATAGGGAATATTTGAGAATATTATGCATTAACGTATGCATAGCATATTGCAGTGGTGAGCGTTCGAAAATTATTTGACGGTTTGAATTGAATATTATAACACGTGGAATTTATATCATTCGAACATTTTATCTGGTTCATATGAAGAAAATTCGTTTAAACATGGCATCGTCAACTGCGACCAAACTGGGAAACTAAACGAATAATAAATTACAAATAACCTACCTCCTCGATTGACCAAAACGACACAATTACCTACAAGGCCCCACCATTGAACATTGGAGCAAATTTCTGGAAGACATCATTGTTTATAGACCGAAAAAGATTTTTTTTTTTTTTTTTAAAGTACACATAGTAAAACTTATACGTTCCTCGTTAAGAATCTAAAACGGTAAGCGAGCTAATAAACTGTTACACGACAACCAAAAATATTATATAATATTTGTTCATATATCATAAATAGTATTTGCTTACACGATAGTAATGTTGATATTTTCAAGCGGAATTTTCATAAAAAAAAAAAAAAATATATATATATATTATAATTTTTAGCTGCGATCCTTAATACGGCTGCAATCGCAGTTTCCAGTTTTGCGCAATCGATTCCTAATTAAAACGAGACAAAAATTACTGAGTGTTACGTTTAAGCTACTAAGAAAAAAAACCACATTTAAATGTGTTGTTGTTTTTTTTTTTTTTTCGGAAACAATTATTTGATTAGTTAAAACGCTCCAAATTGATTCTACCGTATGTTAAAATACGCTTCAAATTGTTCACACCGTTTATTAAAAGATGCAGATTGTTTGCCCAACGGTACTTTATTTCAACGATTTTCTAGTTTCTCAACAGTGATTCTACAAATTTTGATTACGAAAAACATATAACGAATGGCGATATTTGATTTTATTTTGGTTGATTTCCTGGGTACTTTGGCTAAAATGGTGAAATAATATTGCGCAGAGTTATACATTTTCCGCTCAGAATCGTTTTTTGTTGTAATTATTAACCGTTGCAAACAGTACGCAGACTATAAACTACACTATATCCTATACCTTCCCGACGTCCCGCATACAACAGCGGTCCGACTATTTTTTTAAACAAATTTATAAATGCGCAATTTTTATTTTTTTATTTCTATTATCGAATTCTGGTTTCGGCCAATTGACGGTTTTTTTTTTTTTTTTTTTTATGAAATACTAATAAATTGATATACATCATCAGTCATCACCGTCATAAACTTAATTTTTTTTTGTTTTTCAATCACACAGATGAAATAATTTTGAAAATTAAATTTCAAAAATAAAAGTATCGTTTAAATACGTATCGCTCGGCGAAATAGTAATGATATTTGTATGTTTTTATATATGAATATGGATATAGATTTACTAATGGAAATGACCGTCATTCCGATATATATATATACATATAGATTAATGTTAAACAGATGACTTTCGTTCAGTTGGCGAACATTTATACAACAATACCGCATTGTTCGGAAGGTTCATAAAAACGTGACAATAAGAACAAAAGATGAAGAAAAAAAAATACAAACAACGTTCCGATAGATTTAATCGGAATCAATCATTTCTGCGGCGGTGCGGTGTATTATTATTATTATTATTTTTTTTTTTTCTGGTACCGACGACGACGGGTTATTATTCACAGGATTTGGCACTGCGGCCGCGTCCTTTTGGCCGGATATTGTTGTCTTAAGGGGTAATCGCAGTTAGGTGTTGGTGCGAGGAAGAGGGCCGCGGCGGTGATTTTTCCGTCGTTTTTTTCCGTCCACGGTCTCCGGGATTTTCGCACGCATCCGACGAACGGCCCGGAAAACCGTCGAGGGGACAAAATCCTTTGGTCCGGAGCGATGCCCGTACAGAGTGTCCCCGGAGAGTAACGAGATCCGTATCGTCGCCGGCGCGTGCGACACGCGGAATTCACAAACATTACTCTCTCGACGACATTCGACATGACGTGGATATCGTTCACGCGCTCCGAATAACTGCACAGGTGGGCATTTGAATTATTGAATTATAATTTTCGATAAGGGGAAAAAAGAAAGAAAGAAAGAAAGAAAGAAGATTGGCCGGGCACGTGCGCGCGAACGCATCGCGGCGGTCGGTCGCGCGCCGTCACCGGTGTGCCTGGCCGAGTGTTCGATGGCTTTTCCAGTGCAAGCACACGCGTGTGTGTTTAATATTAGCTTATATTATATTATAGCGACGGCGTGTTGTTTTTTAGCGTTCGAACGCAGATTTAGTTATTATGTGTCTAAGCAAAGATATCTGATACGATTGCTCCGGGAATCGTCTAGATACACAGTGGCGGAGCAAGGATTTTTCACCTGGACGGATCAAGCCGGTGGCCAATGATTTATAGGCAGAGCCAGTGGCATAACGGGAATCGCCTATCGGACGATTACAATTACGGGTCAACAAAAAAAAAAAAAAAAAAAAAATGCTCGTAGTTTTCGACAAATTAAGATAACGATTTTCGCTTGACATTCAATCGAATCTAAAAAAAACTATAATTTCTACGTATTTCTATATATTTTAAAATATGATGTTATACACAACAAAAATACTATGAAATCCTGGGCCAACCGTGGTTGGGAAACATTTTAGGGCAAGCAGCGGCTAACCCTGGTCCACCCCTGGAGCCACCACTGTAGACACAGATAAAGATAACGAATATTTAAATTATCTCAGACATGATGGGTGGAATTGGTCTAGTTAAAAAAAAATATATATATTTTTCGTTTTAATTGTTTATTATTATCATTGTGAAGATCGCATATTGTAGTAGGTGAAAATCTCTATTTTTACCTTCTGCATTGCTAGTTATTTTGTATTTTTTTTTTTTTTTAAACTAAGAGTAAAACAAACGAGTACATTTAGGTCTTTAATATTTTTTAACTATGAAGCATTTACGGTTTCATTTTTTTTAAATAATTTTTTAATAACTAAAATGATAATAATATTTTTATCAACGTTAAACTTCAAATAGATATCAAGATAAGATAAAATATATGAAATCCAGATTATTAATTATCTAGATAGAAGCCTTCAATGTATACATTTTGTTCGACCCGAAGTCACATAGACATTTTTAAATTATACATTTTTTCCTATACGGCAACTCGCACAATTATTCTGGACAACTTTGTCTTTCCCATTGATTTCCGAAGGTTTCCTTGACGCGCAACCCAGAGCCGAAAATTCGCTAAAGGCACTAATCGCCGTCGACGCGGTTAATTGAACTGGGTATCTACGGTTATTATTATAAACTTAATCGCAACAAAACTATAAAACAACGGAAACCGTTATGTTTGTAAATATTCCCGTTTTTTCCCCGTTAACAAGAAACCTTCAAAGGAATTAAATAAATGTTACCAACTGTATCCAAAGTGCTATAAAATAAAAAAAAGTTCCCAAAAAGTTTTTGATTGGAGCAAAATGTCTGGTATAGTGAAATGTGTGTTGGTCACAGGCCGGAAAAAATAATAATAATTACAAATCATAGTAAAACCGATATTCATTCCTCGTAACGATCAGAATCGAATAAAAAAATAAAAAAAAAAAAAAAAAATGCCCTGTAAAATATACAAATAATTATCCAGTTGTAGGTTGAAAACGGGAATGGGGGGGGAAATAATAATAATAATAAGAAAATTGCTTTTTTCTAACCGGATATTTTATTATAATCGCTGCAACGGGCCGGTATATACCTACGGGTGTTTTATGAAATTATAACCGAACAGCTGACGCCGTAAACGATAAACGACTGCCCCGATTATTATAACGATAATAATTTCTCC
Source organism: Tuberolachnus salignus (assembly GCA_956483605.1). Lineage (NCBI taxonomy): Eukaryota > Metazoa > Arthropoda > Insecta > Hemiptera > Aphididae > Tuberolachnus > Tuberolachnus salignus. The sequence continues at coordinate 32,128,478 of OY101430.1, read as the reverse complement.
TCTCTCTCTCTCTCTCTCTCTCTCTCTCTCTCCTAGCGTATAGCGTTTAACAATATTTTTAATCTACCGTCCAACAGTCGTGATTAGTCAGAAATATAATATACAAAAAAATGTATAGCTCACTAGGTCGAAGTAAACCGTACCTTATGCGCATACCGTGTGTACGTCACGCTGTCAATTATATTAAGGGCACATTTTCCTCTGCCCCTTCACGCAGTCCGTTATATACGAATTAATCGTACTCGCGGCGAGCATATAATACGATTGCGAGAATACCGGTCCGGGAGAAGCGGGCTTAGTATTTATTTATTAAAAAAAAAAAAAAAGAAAAAAAAAAAAAGGTTATAGCCCGAAGAAAGAAAAAAAAAAAAAGAAAAAAGGGATATTGTCGAAAGAACCAGTGGCGTAACCATGGAGAGGATCGGGCTATTCGATGCCCCTCCTCCCTTGGCTTTTTTTTCAGTACTTCTACTGTTTCGATATAAAAACTAAGTAACTGTTTTAACTTTTGACGTTTTCTGTCTGACTAGTGCGCAACGACCATTTACACATTTTTATATTTCAAAGACAACAACACTGCCAAAACTCGTTATCAGGTCCCGCGTTTATTCTGTGGCCATTACTCGAATTTCTCGTTTTACTTTGAATTGCCGTTGTTATTTTATATGATTTAGTGATTTACATATTACTTCACAAATTAATACATTTTTTACGGCAAACATTACACATCTAATAACTAAAAATTATGTAATTTAGAACCGATTGAATGGGGATTGGCGATGATGTCACAGTTAACATAGATATACCCATAGATTCAGAGTATGTATTGAACGAATTGCCTCTAAAATCAAGAAAATTGAGTTTATTGTTATAAAATAAAGTAAATTAATTACTTGACAAAAATATGTTGTACGTGTATTGTGTTCAAAACAGGTCATGAAATTTGTTTGATTTTTTGTACATTGAACGATCCCACACCCATGACCTAGTCCTAATAACGTCACTGACAAGAACTTAAACTAATACTCTAAATTCGACTAAATTAAAGCAGAGTGACTGGAGAGAATAGTGAAACTAAAATCAGATTTTTTAGTTGAGGGGCTCTTATGGAAGAGAATTGACCGGAGAGAATGGAATACGGAAAGGAACAGATAACCGTGTGAAGCGGGAAATCCTAACCACCTTTCGGTGGTGGGGATTTGAAAGAAATTCGAAATAGATAACTAGGAGAATCGATTTTACCAGTAAGGATACCGGGCGAGAAAGGAATACAGTACGCCCGTCTACGGTCAGCGAGACTAGAAAAATTAAAAAGACTAAGTGGACAGGGAAATAAACACGGGGAAGGGCGAAGGTAACGTAGTAAGTAATACATTATGTTTCGTGATATTCGATATGGAAATGTTAGTTTTAGCATACTGTTTTCTAACGTAAAACCGGCGTTCGTATTAAAAAAAAAAAAACACTATTTTCGTAATCGTTCGAATCGGGCTAACCGTACTCGACATAGAGACGCAGAGTTATTTTTCAATCGATTCCCCTATTAAAATGCGACAAAACGGACTTTCGCTTTTAGCGAACGTGCCGGTATTATTGGTATTATTATACCAAAAAGTGATGTTATTTTTTTCCCCGTCTATATCGACGGGTCTCCGACCAGAATACTCGGTCCGATCGAAATCTATACGGGATGCGGTGAGGGGGAGGGGCGGGCTTTCTTATAGCGTTTTGGATTATTATTATTATTATTATTTTTTTTTTTTTTTTTAAATTTCCTGTCTAAACGGGCAACAATAGTAAACTCTTGGATTATAATATTCGCCGTTTGGTTTTTTACTCCGGTGCGTTATAATAATACAATACGTCGGCGTCGCCCAGGACGATATGATTGTGTACAGTATACAGTATACACATGTGTACGTTTTACACGGTCGGGTGTAAATCGCCCGTCTGGATCGATACGTTAGCGCAAAATCATAAATGTTGATTTTTATTCGTGCGCGAGAAAACGTTCATGCAAAGCGTATTACTCAAACTCGGGATTTCGCTTTATTGTTACCTACTTCAATACGTACGTAGAACATCGATATTAATATAGGTAAACGCGTTTTGTGAATGGATTCCGCCATGGCGAATGGTGAATTATGATAAAAAAAAAAATATATATATATATATACCGCACGATTCCGCCGGGAGGACCGTTGCAAGATCAAATATATTAGATAATAAAAAAAAAAAAATAAAAAATAAAAACTCCGGCAATAAATGCCGCGACAACCGACTACAATATTATATAGGTAGTAAAAATATCATTCGCGAGACACAGACGATTGAAATCTATCCAAACTAAGATAAAATATTACAAATCTAATCTAAATAATGATAAGAAAAAAAAAATTAACTGAACTAGAATTGTCTATATTAAAAAAAACAGATATATTATTCCAAAAAAGCGGTTACATATTTAGTTTTACTATGGTTTATGATTTATTTTTTTCTTTATGTTTCTGTGTATGTCCTTTTGCTATTTCCATAAGCGTTTTAAGTACAAATGTGCGGTAACGATGAATTTGGACAATAATTGTACAAGTATAATTTATTTTTTCTTAATAAAGAGGTTCAATGAGAAACTACCACTTTCAACCTAGCTTAAAATAACTTGGTTATATTATCTTGATATTACAAATTTATCGAGATTTGTTTCAAAATTTTAAAATACGACAAAGAGGGGAAAAAAAAAAAAAGTTATATATTATAGTGTACAATAATATAGCGGAAATATTTTCAGTCTGTCAATAAGCATTGAGGACTGTGCATCGGTGTATTGTCCACCGCTGAGGTCGGCGGTGTTTTATACAATTTTCAATTCGACGATCGTTGAATATCACACTATTGTAGCCGAACATATTATAACAATCGTACACTAGGTTTTCGATATTCAATCGCGCTTAACCGTAGAATAGTAAATCTATTATTTATTTACGGGTTCGCATATAATAATGTATACTCTAACAAAAGCACCGGGAGCTGTGGGCGGTGCAATTCAATTGAATGGTAGTTTACGCTTTATTTCGCTATTATACTCGTCCAGAGTGCAGACAGTGTTATTATATGACGGAGTGCGCGACGTGTCCGATAATTACGGACTTGGCCCATCTCCGTTACGACACTTTCGGCAAGTTTCTCTTTGCATATTTCTATCGGCTCACCGCCGTATTTCACAACAATATGTTGCAAACACAACAAGTATTTTTATTTTTTTCCTCGCGGCATTTCCTCGCGCGTGCACCAGCTCCTACGTCGGCCGCTGGCCTCCAAACCCGTCCCGGTCTGCGAGCACAGGAACATAGAAGGCGCGCAGATAAAGACACGCGGGAAGGATTGGGCACCGGCATATAGGCGAGTGAGAAACGATTTCTCGATACTATTAGTTACAGTTATTGATAATAATAATTGCATTGGTGCGTTGCGGGTGTGGCAAGGTAGAACGACCACCGTCGTACTCGTAGTAAATCTCGTAAACTTTAAATCATTCGCTTGACTACTGATACCTGCTGCGGTAACCATAACCACTATGAACAGTAAATGTCCGATGGTGCAATATGCCCCCGGACACGCCGTCGGTGATATTTACGACCCGGAATCGGAGAGATCACTATTTGAACCATAAGCCCCGGCCGTTTACGAGCCGAATCTCTCCCTCCCACCCCCCACCCCCCCGGGTATTGTTTTTATATAATCATATAATTATCAAACCCATAAATCGACTTAACGTATTTGTCCTGTGTCGCGTAGTTTTTTTTTCGTAAAAAAAAAAAAAAAAAACATTTCTCCGGCGGATCGAACGCAACACATGACCGAATTTTCTACGTGGTTTATACGTGGCCATTGATTCAGTGTTTGGATAATGCGATTGCGATACCGGAACGGAGTGCAAAGGCTTGTCGTGTGTTTCTTTTATTCGCAATCCAAATATCGGTTAAACGACTTCGGCGGTATTCCACAACCGCTGCTACGTTTGAGGCCGTTGTAAGTTTTTTTTTTTTTTTTTTTGTCCCATATTTACTACGATTTGTTTAATGCGGGATTCTTGATTTACCTCATTCGGCTGTTCTCTATGATATTCCCGCATACGTTGGTCCGATTTTATTTGTCCGTCTTTACTACGCGTCGGAATTTAATGAGAAGACAAAACGTCGTCTACTTATTATCACACCGGGATCCGGTTGACAATTGAAAATTCGATTTGTACGGAATATATGATTGGCTGTTTACCCGTCGTCGTAGTAAAACGTTCGCTCCGGGCTAATTTTGTAGCGGGTACCCAGACTTGTTTGCATTGTGATAAAAAAAAAAAAAAAAAAAAACAGAAATAAAAACCCTCTTCGTGTAGTCTATGAGCTCCCGGAGTCGTGGTTTCATTAGATATTTTCGCGCCGAACAACACGCCGCCGCGTCGACTTCCCTAAACATTTTTTTTTTTTTACACCGCCTTGCCCCCCCCACCCACCCACCCACCTAAACCCCGAGGTAAAAAATGATGTGCGTTTTTTTTTTTTCAGCGATTCCACCGGAGCTGTTTCCGTTTATACTTTTTACAACATTTATCTCCCTCGTCCGCCCGTTTAGCCGTTTGCCGGCTACGCAAGAACCAAATTTACCGGGTATACGACGCGGCGCGTATTTTGTCGAATTAACCCAACGCGTTTCGGGCGAAAACTTTCCAAAGTTATTGGTACACCTCAAAGTTTGTCGATCGTAAATTTTCGCTGATAACTGATAAGGCGGTTGGAGCGGATATGGTGGGGTGTGGAGAAAAACCGTCGAAAACAAGTTTTGTTTAAAAGTCACAAATAGCTTTAAACATTCTTCGGATATTGCATTTCTCCGACACATTTATCTCGCCCGTTACCTATAGCAAAACGTCTGGGCCACCCTCCGATTTATATTATTATTTTTTTATTTTTTTAAATACTTTTACCGACTTGTTTTATTGGTCTTTGTCGGCTAATATCGTTTTCATGGTAAATTGGTTCCGATTCCCGACTCCGAACCTGGGTGCCAGTTTGTCCCGTAGTTTATCTTTCCACGGGAATTATTACGTTTCGGTTACTGTAGACACGATAAATAAAACGCTCAAAACTATAATACGCACCGCGAGTGAGCTATTCGACTTCGAGAAACGCGTCCGATTTCTGGAGACGTCGTATAATACCGACCGATGTGTGTTTCCCGCCGCCGAAGTCGGCCAAGTGATAATCATTTTCTACCGTAAACTGCACAATATCCTAATATCTTCATCTGTAAAGGCATTGTTGGATCATTTATTAGATCCGGCCTGGACACGAATATTGACGGACTGAAAATCAAATCCAAAACGGGTAGGTACGTACTCGAGCGGACGACATAAATATACTAAAAAAACGGCATCGTCCCGATTTGCACATATAGTAAAACACGGCAAAAAATTCGACCGTTCGACTCACACACCGGTTAACGGTAAAATTAGATAAATTAAAAAGATATGTACGTATATTGTACAAATGTGCTATAAATGCGATACAAGTCGGTACCGGTATTTTGCTCGTATTTTTACCATCTAACACTACATCAATCAAACAACCGTGTGATCGGGGGATTAAACGCACTTAACAAGCATATTGCAGAACAGGCACGACAAAGAATGTGATCAGTGTGATTGATGTTGACCCGGAGCGAGAATTCTGTACCATATGTGCTTGTGAAATCGCCAAATATAATAAACGGTACTCGAAGGTTTGCATTTAGCCTACGAAGCGTGGAAATCAGCGTCAGCGAAATCACAATACGCAATTGTTTCCGGTTTCATTCTCAGTCCAATAGAAGTTGAAGCTCCTGTTGAACGACCCACTGACCACCTATCAACTGAAGTTTATAATGAATGGACCAATATTGACGAAGAAGTCCAAACTACCGAAATCGTTACCGAGGAAGACATATGTGATGAAATTACAGTCAAAACGGCCAAAAGAGAACGTGGCTGGTGATAGTGACCAAGAGGAACCTGATCAAAAACCCACCGTCAACTAAACAAATGCTAGGAGCTCTTGAAATTCTACGTAAAGGGATTCAGCAATGAGGCGGTTTAGACGTATTCCAGCAGCATAAAGTTGCTACGAAGATATGATTATGATGTTGGCCAAAGAACGGAAAATCCAATCAATCCTAGACGATTTTTTATCAAAAAATTAATTCGATTTTACATACCTACATATTACATATTTTATTTTATTTTTAATACCGTAGCTAGATTATTATACCTTGAATCTCAATAAATATTTTTTAAGTAAGTAAGTTTTTAGTTTTAAGCATTTTTTTAAATTTTTTTTAGGTCATTCGATTAATGGACTCAAATGGTCAGGTCCCAAAGTGAGTCCAATAAGCGGCGACCACTGTATATATATATACATATATATAAAGACCGTAAAAAAAAAAAAAAAAAAATAATAATAAAAACATAATTTCACTGGCCGGTTTATATACGTATTAATAAACTAGAGGGTATTTCATGGGAGTATTTTTTTTATTTTTATAAATGCGTTCCGTTAAAACAATATTATACTAATTATTTATGTACTTAAAACTACTCAACTATCCTACAGGGTCATAAATACGAGAAATTTCAATCAATCACTCCTATGGAAAACACCATAAAAGCATAATAATGTTAATTTTAATAATTTATAAGTTTCGATAAAATCAAATAGCACCTGCACGAGATGAATTCAAAATAATAAAAAAAAAACCGGCATTTTTTTTTTACATTAACATTTAACAAAGTTGAAATAATTTTATTTGACGCGTTAGAAATATCAAAATCATATTATCGTTATATTCAAAATACACAATAGTTTTATTATTAAATTAGGATGATTGCTATTTTATTGCATATTGCACGTGTGCGAAATAATTATATTTTATATAATAAAAATACTTTTTAAAAGTTTTCAAATGTTCGATTAAATGTTCAATTACACACAAAGAATTGTATCCCAGATACGTGTTCGACACGCACACACACACACACACACACTAACATAAAAAGTATTTTTTTAATATTTTCACAAAGTATTCTGAATATTTCGGGAATACAATCTAAACAAAAAAAAAATTCAAGGTTACGATGATTTACCCAATATATTATCATTAAAACAAAATTAATAATTATTTAAAAAATTAACAATAATCGTTATTTTCGAAACGACTGGTCCGATTCGAAAAATTCGTCCACTAAATTTGATAGCTACACTGTCCCCGATAAACATAGGCTATATTTTAGTTTGATAAATACAAATCATATGAAGCCACACAGGGTTATTGGTATTTTTGGTACAAAAATTGAATTACTTTTGTTGTTTTGTTTTGCTGAAATAATATTAATAAAAATAAAAAAAAAGTTAAAATAGGACAGCTAGATCTGTAAAGTGTCATAGGCTATTTTTAATCCTCTAATATTGCGTCCCATTGACACATCCGAAAACGGGTTTTTTTTTTTTTTTTTTGGTGAGAAAATTGAATTACTTTTTGTTGATTTATAGGTTTCCTCGGTGATTCGAATGGAAAAATAACAATTGTTATTACCTATTTGTTTTAGTTGTCACGGCGACGCGGGGACGAGAGTCCAGTTTTTATAATAGATTAAAAAGATTGACGAAAAAAAAGAAAGAAAAAAAAAATAGAAGTTTTGACCGTTTTTAGCGACGATTCTGGATAAGCGAATTCGACCCGAGCAATGTTTTTTTTTTTTTTTTGTATATTGTTGTCCGTTTTTTTAAACAGTAAAAGAAAACTCGGGATAAATGTTTCTAAAGTATCGTACCCGGTAGAAAATCTTCAAAGTAATGCGTGTAAAAATCGGAGGAAAAAAAAGAACACATCTTATAGTATAACACTCTCAGAAACTTAAAACGAGAGTTGCAAAAATTATTATTATTATTATTTTTTTATTTTTATCTAAGAAATACAATAAGTTTTAAAAGTGTTCGCAGAATATATAATACTAAATACATTCGAAAAAAATATGTTAAACATATATTCGGAATATACTTAAAATGTATTTCGGATACATTATCCATGTTTGAATATTTATATAATTCCAATTTTATCTTCCTGAGATTCAAAAAATAATTTTTCTCGTTCGAACACAAAAAATAATAAAATCGTAGTATGTATTAAAAAATTCTCTAAAAAAGTAGCCGATTAAGAAAATGCCGTTTCCGTATTAATGTTTTGAAAAATAATAGAAACCTTTTTTTTTTTTTTTTTTGTTATTATTAATTTATATTTTTTATTTTAATACAGGGGAAAAAAAAACTGAAATTTAAACAATTGTGAACGGATGCGGCGCGACCATGACGTTAATTGACAAACCATCAATTTCGGGGCCAATATTATTAATTCTGAATATACTGAAATATAAATTAAATATTATGTAGAACTAAATACCCTGACCACGTCCACCACGGATGGAACAGAAAGGTATTTTTAGTGACAAATATCATCTGGTAATAAAAATAAATTCCAAAGTTTCCTTGCCTTTTAAGATTTTTGAAATAGTTTACATTATTCCGGTATAACCTTAATATTTTTATTTTTTTTTATTTATTGGATTGTTAAAATATCATTAGATAATATTTTTAATTGACTAAATTTGAATCGTATTAAGTCGTGTGATATTGTTACCGGCAAAAACGCGTTAAACCTAACAAAATGAATGGAAAATGTGAAATAAAAAGTGTTCCGCAAAACATCATTGACCTCAAGACTCAAGTTCTCTTAGACTCAAGTTAAGAACCATAAAACCCTTTATTAAAAAATGGAACCCCCCCATAATTCTCAAATGAAGAGACGATGTAATAATCACTCGGGCCAGTATAGGACACACCCATCTAACCCAATTCTTTCTCGTCACAAAAGAGCCGGCCCCAATATGTGACACATGCAAACAGAACCCTAGTATTGATCAAATCGTCACCAAGTGCCCAAAATACCATGAAGCACGAAGAATCTTCTATCTCACTCCAACAAGCTCCCAGCGAAGATAATGCAGAAACAATAAAGCATTTTTTTTTTTTTTTTTTTTTTCATAACACAAATTTAAGTATAAAAGTGTAAATAATTAAAAATAACCGTGACTAAATATATTTCACCACTAGCCACCAACACGTCTAATCTATGTAGGCCAATAAAATCAAAAAAAAAAAAAATAATGTCCCTTTTGAATTATCCTTTACGCGAATCGAATCGTGCGGTTAGAATAAACGGATTTTCGCGCGTAATCACGTAGACACGTGTCCACGAGAGGCGAACAGAAAAAATATCCTTTTTTTTTTCGGAGTATAATTTAACACTGTCATTAGTCCTCGGTCTATTATTAAAAAAAAAAAAAAAATATTGCTCGTCCGCGGTCCGGACCGATCTCCGGTCGAACGAGTCTGTAATCCGAGTGTAGAGTTTCCGCGTTCGGTGGTGTACGGGGGAGTACGGGCAAATTCGACGGTGTACACATAGGTACAAAAATCGCGGTTATGTATGTGTACCGTTGAAAATGCGGAATTTCAAAGGGAAATCCCTTTGCAGCGCACATCCCGTCTTTTTTTTTTTTTTTTTAACACTCTTCGTACCGGCTATATTAAATATATTTCGCGTCGTTTGATATTATTTTATACAGTGAAACTTCTATACACAGGCCCCCGTACACGGTCAGTCATGAATGACAACCGCCGACGTGATTGACAGTCAACACTGACGGCGGTGTATGTATGCGAATGATAATGACTGACAATCACATTTCATGTCTGATGGAATTCAAACATGTTTGAATTTTTATCATCAATCGAGATGATTGACCGTGTATGTCTATGAGTGTACAATATATCAGTCAATCGAGTGGAATTGTGTGAAGCAGTCGTGTCTTTTTGTCTTTTGTACATTTTATATCTTCGTCGAAAAATGGCAAATAAATTAAATAGCTAATTAATAGAATTCAGTAAGTAAAACGCAAAATATTTATCGTATTCGTTATTCTTTCGTTTCCTAAACGAATTGTACCCAAGTTATTTAGAATTATTGTCAAATATTATATTATGGACGTTATGGCGTATGTGTACTCTTTATTGTGGTTTATTTGATAATCGATTATTTCATTTCTTATCGAGGCAATGGAAATCGAATAAAACAATGTTTAACAAACCACCCGGGCAAGTCACGACTGTTGTCTGTAGTTAATCCTAGTCGATTATTTCATTTCATTTATTATTTCAGTTAAAATCTAAAACGCGTACAATTTTTATAATGCCTAAAATTAAATCGTCTAACATGTCACGTCTGCGAACAAAATTGAAGTCAACGAATTTGAAAGTGAAATTTTTTCAACTGAACGGACAGTCTTGTTTTGGAAAAAAATTCTGAGTTTATAGTTGAGCAGCAAATAGAAAATTTACTATTGAACAACTCGTCTCTCGCATTAAACATAAATTTAATAATAATAAAAAAGAACTATTTAAGAACAGAATGCGAGTATGATTCCACGTTTAATTACTGATTCATCTAAAAAGTCACCTTTTACTAATGTTTTATAATATTTTATAATATAATAGTTTAATATCATTTTTTTTTCAATTTAAAGGTCCGCTAATTTATTTGAATAATCGTTAAAATAAGAAATTTTAATGTCATTTTTGAACAATATCATGTCGTTTTATGGATCATTTATTATATTATATTATTTACAATTTATACGAGTAGATTAATTTAATACATTTAAATACAATATTTGAAATTTTAACGTTTATAGAAAAAACGAAAAAAAAAATCAAGTCAAATTAATCATCTGATTTCATCTATAGATAATCCAGATAATTGTTTAATTTATCTAGATAAGATGAAAAGAAAAAAATTGTTATCTAGATAAAATTATCGCACAACACTGACCGGGATATTTTTATTTTTCACCGGATCCTCCGAAAAAAAATAATATACTATTTTTTTATGGGTTTACTTTGAATTTATTATTTTCGTTTTTTTTCACGGTGAATGGCGGTGTAACGAAACATTTACCCGTCGCATTTTAGATTCTGAATATAACGACCAAAGGAATATAGTTTTACTGAGATGTTTTTTTTTTTTTTTTTTGTTCAGAAAACACCATTTTTGTATAGTAAAAAAAGCTGCGGATTTTCTACCCGGTGGTATGTAACAACGTATACTACTTTATTCCAAACGGGTTTCTATAGTTTCCAACAGTTTTTTTAAAAAAAAAATATTCTTTAAAAAAACAACAATCAACTAAATGACGATACACCGTGTTGGAAAAATTCTATAGAGAATACACAACGTATATGATATGTTCAACATAAAATATTTTCGTATATAAAATGTATTAAAAAGCTAATTTTTTTTTAAAAAAAAAATTGTATAATGGTTTACGAAGAATTTCGCGTTTATTAGTTCATTTGGTTTACATATTTTCGTCAAACGTCAAACATTTTAATCGCCTCGTCGGGCAGACAAACAGATTTAGCACTTGAGTCAATTCCAAATCTATGGTTTTACTCTAATCCACGGTATTACGGTAACAGAGGCGGTCATACTGGGCAACGAGAGGAAAATATCCCGTGCCTGAACTCTTTCCTTTCAATTTTTATAATGATATATATAGGTATTAAAAAAAAAAAAAATGTTCAAAAATCGCGGGATATTGTAGCGTGCCAGTTGATGAAAAATAATTGCAAAACCGAATCCACTTTACTCTATATTTATTTAAAATACTGTTGAATACCGAGGTTAATATACTCGGCTACCAAACCCGGGTCTAATCGAGTGTCTGTCCATATAAATGCCAATCTGCGAAGAGATTGAGAGACGGGTTGACGAGGTGTTACGGCGTCTTGGCCCTGGCGTGGTCTTTTCGTCCGTGGTCCTCTTGTAGTACTGAGCTACCATTGCTATTATGGCCGAGGTCTCGTGTTAAGCCGGACTCGCTGGCCTTCCAGTGGCAGTGGTCGTGTAAGGACGAATGACCTGTGGATACGTGACCGAAGTCACGCGAACGCGTTTCCCGCGAAGGCGACCTGACATAGCCGATGGATTTCCCGGTCAACTATATCCGACCCGAGTTAAAACGATTTCCAGCGATTGAGGCAGAGTCCGTAACAATATAAAAAACGTTTGTGTTTGGTCACATCCTCAGACCGTTAAGCCTGGATTCGATGCGAACAAAGTTAGAGTTATTTCTATGTCCGGCGTCTATCATTATGTATGTCGAATTTTTTTAAAATTTTTTTTTTTTAAAATCCTTATCTCGTAAAATAGCGAAATTCGGCGGCCAGTTTTACGGGCCGGGAAGTACCCAGAAGTAAGAGTACGACATTATAATCGACTGAAATGTCGATAAACGTATTTTCAAAAAACAAAAGTTTAAAGTAAAACTTCTGTGAAACTTTAAAACTGAAAAAGACATCAAATAACACACATCATAATCCGCTTCATCGGCGTCCATAGTTTGAAATGTTACCTTTACAACTAAAAAATACACGCAAACGGGTTGACGTATGCGAATTTCGCGTGGTCTTCCGACCGCCGCTATTGGTGCTGAATGGAGCGATGAATAATAATCGTTCGTATTTTCGTGGTTATAGCCGCTGGGCTGTGGATACCGACAACTTTTATCTACTTAGAAATATTTGAATTCCACTTTTAACTTCCGCTCAGTAGCGCGTCTTCGGAATCAATTACAATAGAATTTTATAAAATAATCGAACCCGTCATTGTCAGGTCGATTGCAAACCGGGAAGCTATTTTATATTATTCGTGCGCCCGTGTACATTAAACGATGGGTTAGGCGACGTAGTGAACATTATTAATATTATGTCCATGAAATTAAAAAAAAAAAAAAATAATAATAATAAAAAGAAAGAAAGAAAATAATAATAGAGGTAAAATGATCAAAACAAATCGAGTATACCGATATTAAAGTCAGTTTGTTCAAACGGTTAACACGGCAATGATACCGGAAATAATCAAAATATCTATAAATAACCCTAAACTAAAATAAACTTTTTGAAATTTCATTAACAGCACTATATTACAAATTTACATTTTATGTGAACATTTCACATGTCTTGAACAATTATTTTCGGAATTACAAAGAAATAACAAAACTCGAGTTGGACTCGGAGTTGGTTTTGCAATTTTTTGATAGTTTTTTTCTGCCGCGTTAAAAAAAAAAAAAAGTAAGTATATCGAAAAATAACCTCTTTAAAGTACCAACTAGATAAAATTTGCTACCGGAAATAGTGTAGAAGTGTTGAAGTCTTCTGGTAGAAAAGTTATTACAGAAAAATAAAAAAATAAAAAAATTGTAAAACCACAAGACGTCTTGCTCCACTCAGTTTCTAAATCATGAATTCCGATATAGTGTACGCATGTTTTTTAAAATGTAATATTTATAATCCGGTGACAAATTATTATTATAATATTATCTTTATCTGTATTGCACTTTTGCCTTATATAAAAATAATAGTGAGTAATTTAATCGAAATCTCAATATTATAATTTTCTTTTTTTTTTTTTGTATACGAAAATAAAAATCAATTTTGTAACGAAAATAAATAAATAGGTTAGAAAAAACTTTCCTTGTAAGAGTATAACAAAAAAAAAAAAAAAAAAAAAAAAAAAAAAAAAAAAAAAAAAAAAAAAACAATTAATAAATTGTGTTTTTTTTTTTTTTTTTTGTTGTTAATAATTAATTTTTAAATTAAGTTTGAAAAGCATTATTAGAGGGGGGGTTGGGAGTGTAGGGTACGAAGCCATCCAACAAGTCCGAGTAGGATTTGATAGAGTGATTTTGTAAAGTTTATAGTGGCAGTTTCGCGCAGGTATGTGAAAACTTCTGACTACGTATAAAATAATCGAAACGACTCGTGGTGGGGGGGGAGGGGAAAGCGAGATTTTCGATCAAATTTACCGGCGATGTTCTTGAATGTGGAATTATTTATGATAGAGATTCGTGTCATCCAGATGGAAAATCTTTATGGTCAGGGTCGGCGTTGGGTTTCACGAGGCTCTGGGCGGAATACATTCCGCAAAGCCATAATTGTACGATTATTATTTATTGTTATGGTAAAATCAAGTTTTTATATTATCTGCACGTAATGATTAGCTATTCAAAAGCAAATTATTTTAATCGTACTAAATTTGATACGGTAAAAGTCAAAAATAAAAAGTCGATACGTGTTTCGTCACTGTGGAATCGTTAAAAAAACGATATGAATCGCGACCGAATCTCGAATTGCTAAAATATGAGGTTAGGTCGACGAAACCGGAAGGAATTATTACATTTGCGTTATACAGTAAACGCAATATTTTAACCGGTGAATTAAAAATGTCGCGATCAGGTGATGGAATGTAGGCATTTGCCAGATGGATTTCAATTTGAAAAATGGCGTTGAAATACAAATTGGATATCGGTATAGTAACCGTTGGATACTATTTTATTTCGAAGCGTATTCGAATTACAATATTTAATTATAATTATTATAAAAAGTCCGTCTTTAATATTATTGCGAGTAATTACTTACTATTAACTCACCGGAAACCGTGTCTCGTTCGACTGGGCGCTTTTTTTTTTTTTTTTTTCTATACTTGTTACATTTGATTTGTCGAAATCCTACTAATTTAAGATTCCCGTGTAGATCGGGGAAAAGTACTTTTTTTTTTTTCTCGGCGGTGTTTAAATCTAATCGGAAATACACTTTTGTGTGGTTAGTAAAAACACTACTCCGGTACGTGTTTTGCCTGCCACCGGTTCTGTTGAGAGAAAAAAAAAACCCCCGACGTCGAATAATTGCGATACACCGGTTTCGAAATTACGACGATTGTGAGACTGCGGAACGACGTCTCGAAGCCGGATTTTAAAATTTCCGTACGGGCGCTTACTGACTTGAGTTCGGGGATTTTATTTATTTATTTTATTAAATTTCTGGGTTCCCTAAATACGGAATCCGTATCGGTCCAGTGTCGCGGTCGGCTCTAATCGGGGTTTATAACCGTAGTGTTCGGGCTGCTCGTATGTTATTGTATAGGCTCCGACCAATCGATTTTTTTTTAGCGGTTCCGTATATAAATATATATATATATATTTGTGCGCGTGTGTAGTGATTCGAACCGGAGACGTTATCTCGCCGAACGTCGTTATTATTATTCGTCTCCGTCGCCAAAGGGACGCGCCGAAAAAAATATCGATCGCGGTCTCTCCGGAGCTACTACGTACATTTATTACGTATATAAATATACGTACGAGGTGCAGGATCGGAGAAATGTGTGAGTCGGTCGACTCTTCGGCGGGCGGACGGGGGCGATGGTAGACGGTGAAAGAGAGCCGGAACGGACACGAGGTGTGTACGGGGCCGGGAACGCGGTGGAACTGCGGTAGACGACCGCCGCGGCGGGCGGTTTTATTTTTATTATCGTTTTTTTTTTTTTTTTTCTCTTCTTTTTTTCTCCCCCTTTTTTTTTTTTTTTTGTTCTCCTTCTTCCGGCCCCCTAACCCCTCGCCCGGCACTCGCCCGCCGCGCCACCGGCACACAATGCGCCATTACCACCACGCCGTCGCCCAACAGAAATAACCGTTCGAACGTTTTAATCCGTCTTCGTCATTGTCGAAAACCCGGGCGCGCGACACCGCGCGGCCGCGCGAAATCAATTGTCATCGGGGCGTCCCGGGCGTTTCGCGCGACGCGTTTCGCTCGACGCGCGTTAACGGACCTGTCGGCCGGCCCGTCGTGCTCGAGACATTGGCGTTCGGGTGAATTCCCCGGCCGGCGGCGGCGGCGGCGGCGGCGGTGTCGCCGCCACGAGGTTTCCGCGGCCGACTTACTACGGCGTTCGCGGACGAGGTGTGCCACATAATGTACCGGCACGAATGTCCATTACAGACAATCTCGACGCGATAACGTTTCGAATTCAATACAGACGTATTGCCCGCGAAAGGGGTGGACATTTAAAAACAAAAAAAAAAAAAAAACCCACAAACCGCTAACCTGTCACAATTTTTAATATTACACGTGGTTAAAAAAAAACCAGTCAGCCCGGTGTTTCGTTCACCGTTTTCGACACGTCCGAAATTAACGTACAACGCGCGCGCGCGCGCGTAGAATTTCGATCGAAACTCGTCGGTACCTATGCAACGGAAACGATTAAAACCGTTTTTGGGGACGATTCGTTAAATGGATCCGTGACTTTCGGCCGTTTTAAACGTCCAAGGACGGTCGGCGGTCAACTAAAGACGATCCACGTTCTAGAAGACCGTCGGCGTCATCCAGAAACGACGGTGTGGCGAAAAATTGCGAAAATAAGGCGAAATGGCCGCCGATTAACCGTCCGTGAGTTAACAGAGCGAATCTCAATTGAATCTTGTCATGAAATTCTACAGGAAAATGTACAGATGAGAAGGTTCGCGTTGCCAAATTCGTTCCGCACATTGAGCGCTGTCGATTCGTGAATTTTTTTGCTGATAAAAAAAATTGCTGTGGGCCCACGGACTCTCCGTATTCTCCAGATCAGGCCTCATGTGATTTTTTTTTTATTTTCAAGACTAAAATCTGCGCTTTATGGACAACGATTTCAAGATGTAGAGGATATTAAAGCGAACGCGGCAACAGAACTCATAGCTTTAAATTTGGAACCGTTCCAGAGGAATTTTTTGAATTACTTTTTGAACAGACCACGAAATTTAGGATATCCGACGGTGTAAACCCGCAGCAAACGCGGGACAAGACACAAAAAAAAAAAAAATAAAAAATTGTAACTATTAAATTTTTAGGTCGGGTAATTTGTTATCTAAAATTTTTCCGGATATTTCGATGGGGTTATTATACACCCAAACCTCGCGCCATAGCCTTAAAATAGCCAGACCGGGGACCGACGGTCGTTTTACGCGCAATACCCGGTCGAAGCCAACATAATTATGCGCGAGAGAAACAGATAACATATATATATTATGAGATTATTATTTCATGGTAGAACAAAATATTTACGTTTTTTTTTTTTTTTTTATCCATGATAATTACGGATTTTAATCGTTGTAGTCGGATTTTTAAATACGTTACAACGTTCGCATCCGTGTTAATTATATATAATTTTCACAGGGGGGTTGGAGAGGGTCGAAAAAAATAAACATGTAAAACGACCCAAAACCAGACAATAGTGCGAGATATATGGAATCGACGTACTGGAATTTGTCTAGGTTTCGATGCAAATAACAAAAATGTATGTAATTTTTTTTTTTTAACTATCTATATTAAGTTGAATTTTAATAATCGCTTCGGTCAAAATCTGGAAAATTGGAATGAAAAATAAAATCCGCTAACGAAATTCAAATCCGTCCGTTCCAACGGTTCGCGCCGCAATTTTCTCTGGCTTGTCGGTCTAAAACGTCATAATCGCGTGTCGAAAATTGCCCCGCCTTCCTTTTTAACGGGCAACAGCGGGCAGTGGATTTTATTGGTGATATTCCTCGGGAAAATCCGAATTTTACAAAATCGGTAGAAAAACGTAGGTGAAAATTCGTTCGGTCGCCCCATACGACGCGGGAACGAATACGGTTTAGGCGGTCTACGATAAACGATGGCGAATTGGCCGCGGGATTTTCACGCGAATCTTTCGCCAATTGTAAACGGCAACGAAACAATTCGGGCGCTGTTTATACCCCGTCCGGCGGATAAACCGAAGGGGGGAAAAAATCCGCGGCCGGTCAAAACGGCGTCGCCGCCTCTAATAGTAACACTATTGTTAGCCGGGTTTCGGCTGTCGGCGGCCATAACCGTTCGTTACCGTTATTGCGGCGTACGTGAGAAATTAGCGGCCCGGTGCCCGTGTATTTCTATTAAATGTGCCCCCGACGGTAATATTATTATACGTATTATTATAATATATCCGCGGGACACGGGGTATCTCGGACGGGACCGTCGGCGGGCGCCGTAAGAGGGAGTGGGCCGCTTATCATATTATAATATCGTCGGCGTCGGCGGGCGGGCCGCCAAAATAATAATAATTTTACACCGGTGCGACTAATCGACTGGCCCGTCCGTCGTCGTCGCACATATATACGCGTGTATAAATTATAAATCGGCAAACTGAATCCGCGTTGTGATTATTCCGATCCGATAATTATATTATACGACGGCGGCGAAATACCGGGCCGCCACGTTGACAACACCGACAAAAAAAAATCCGCATATATCACCCGTAAACGGGCACCTCCTGTTTTAATTATAATATTGTTTAAAATGTACTGACCCCGCCCGAGTTCTCGGCGCGGAATTTCGCATATTTTCATTTTTTTCGTACGGGTACGGGCGTTTTAAAATTGCCCGGCGATTATCCGCATAAATCGATACGGAATGGTATAACAGGAATATCGAATTTTCATTTCAAAACCGATATTTTTGTCGAAAAAATGTCTCTGCAATACGAACAAACAGACCGTCGTCAGAGAGAAAGGAAAGAAAAAAAACGGGTTTCGTAATTGAATAAAAATAATAAATAAATTTAAAAGGCCCTCGATTTGTACGAATCGTTAACGATCGCGTGAGTACAATGTGAGTTTTTACAAAGTAACGAAAAAAAAAAACTTGAACGGATACGAATGTATAGAAATTACAATTTCTAAATGGATTGAAAACGATCGTTTTAC
The DNA here is from genome assembly GCA_956483605.1 of Tuberolachnus salignus. Taxonomy (NCBI): domain Eukaryota; kingdom Metazoa; phylum Arthropoda; class Insecta; order Hemiptera; family Aphididae; genus Tuberolachnus; species Tuberolachnus salignus. Next base: position 32,109,745 of record OY101430.1, on the reverse strand, counting down.
AATGATTTGTGTGGTTTTTTTTTTTTTTGTTATTTTAGAGCAGACATCCTGTTCCGGTTTTCAAGTATAGCACCTTATCCGAAAGCATTATGGAACTAGTCGGTGGTGCATTATAGAGGACATTCGTTTTTATTTTAGTTGTAGTTTTCTTAATAGTTAGGAAAACCCGAGAAAAAACGTGGGAACAACGGGAAAATGTACGACAATAGTTTCATTATTTTTTTTTTTTTTTTCATTTTATTGTAAATCGGTGTAAAATAATCGTAGATACCTGTGTGAAGTGTTCACGGAGTATTAATATCAATATTAATCCTTTCTAGGCGTGGACAAATTTTCATAGAATACTTGACATTTTTTAACGTTTTAATTCAATTAAAATTGTTCCGGCCGAACAGAAATGCACAAAAATGTTCCATTTATGATGAAACGAGTTGAGCGTATTTTAATAATTTTTTTTTTTTTTTTCATAAGTGTTTAAAGTGCAGATTTTAATGGAAATCATAAAAATTCAAAACATGATTAACGTCGCTTAGAATCGTTTTTCGTTAGCAATGATTTTATTGTTGCGTACATATATGAATTTATGTCCAACCTTCCCAACATTCCGCCTACGACAGAAGCTCGACCATAGTGCGAAAGACGTCCGTCTTTTTATTTTTATTTTTTTTTTTAATGCGTCTCGGTCGATGGTTCTGCGGATAATGGAGAGAATTCGAAAAGCGCATCAGGGCGTATTGAGTGTATTGCGTTTACATTTTTCATTCCATGGCAACCGTAACTAATATTAATGTTATTTCGGCCTAATAAAATAAAAAAACCTTTGTCAATCCGTTTATCACGTTATCACCTATGTATATATACTGGGTGATAAATCCCTACTGTGTTTATATATATATATAAGGTTCAAACATTTTTTTTTTTTTTTTTTTTGTTACGTCTACCATAACTTTATTTAAACGACCGTTAAAACGTGTTCATAAATACAATTCAAACGCAAAAGCAGAATAGGTCAAGCAACGAATACTTTCCTTAAAAATAAGAAATTACTAACGTCATAAAAAGCAAACATAGGTACTAAGAAAATGTTCATTGAAACGTACAATGACAATAAATAAAAAAAAATAGGAGGATATGGCTTCTAAAGCTCTAGAAATGTGGTACTGGAAAAATATGCAGGAAATAGGTTGGGCGGAGAAAATATCAAATGAAGATGTTTTAAAAACAGTAGAAGAACACTGATAGACACTCTAAAGAAAAGAAGATGGCAGATGATAGGGCACACGCCGAGGCATGGTGATGAATTACTTAGTTTAATAACCGAAGGGATGATTGAGGGATCACGATCAAGAGAAAGACCTGGAACGAAGTACATCAGCCAAATAATAAAAGACGCGGGTGTCACTTCTTACAGGGAGCTACAGAGATATGGCGTTTGACAAGGGAAAATGGGGAGGGCACGAATTTGTTAAAACCAATCTCTGGATTGAGAGAAAAAAAAAAAAGAAAAACAAATACAATTCAGGATTGGCGAGACTGTATTTTTATTATTTAGTAAATGTATCTGTATATTGAAAAATTCCGTATAATATAGCATCACCAAACGCGACGATAACCATTATTATCGTGCTGTTAATAATAATGTTAAGGTACCGTCGTTTTTTCGGTGCGTAAGTACGAAAATATATTTCCTCGAGTCGAAAACATTCCGCAGCAGCGCTTTATTGTTGCCGTCGGACTATATTCCAGGTTCGTTATTTGGAATTCTTTGCCGGTCGTGTCTGCCAACGATTTCGTTGGCGACACTTTTGTGTTTAACAATTCGAATAAATTACTTACTACGCTATTCGTTTCATATTGTTATCGTTTTTTTAAATTTAAAAATACACGTCTGTACGCTAATTTCATTAATAAACAACAGACGTCGAAATCGTTATAGTACGATTGTGCGATAGTACTCTAAATATAATTATTTAATCACTCTAATGCTGAACGCAATTGCGTGTCAGACTAAACGTTCGAACACGCGAATTTTCAGTACTGTTTTAATGCACCTGCGTTCCTTTTATTTTACGGTTTCGAACAATTCATATTTCGGCGATGAAACAATAACTTTAGCACTGTGCTCCGGTTCTGTTTAAAACGTACCCCAGTAGCCGTGGCATTTTTAAATCGTAATATTATGTCGTATTTCGTGTACGTTAAAAACATTAAAACAATCCGCGCGGTCGAGTTTAGAGCAAGATTTTCAACGGGGATGTGTATTTAAAAACAAAACCCAATATCGAATTTACTCCTAGTCTCCGCAGACGGTAGAGAAATTAATCGCCGGTTCGTGATAAGAGGATCACTCTGTATGCGGCGAACGTTTGTATCCTCTCACCACCACGACGTTTTATATTAAGTTCGGTGCCACGGGCACGACATTGATCCGTATCATCGGTATATTTGCATTCGAGCGATTACGATTACTTGCATTATAACTATAACGGTGTACGACCATCGAGTGCCGTCCTATTACTTATTGTATAAGATTACAGCAAAATCTCGGTTTACCGATAAATTACCGGCAGCGGAGAAGACGCCGGCGAAGTGCCGTTTGTTGGTTTATTTGTGTATCACAGACTCGCCGTTTTTGAGCTTCAGACGACATCCGATACGCGAAACCGTTCCTTATACCGAGCCGGGCTTTATAAATAACCGCCATTAGACGAAAATTATTTTACTAGTACAGTAATATAGTACGATATCGGCCCGCCTTTGTGCGGTTTAGTAACAAAACGATGCGAAAACGTACTTTGACGGAGATATACGCGCATGTGTTTATATTTCTCTGTCCGTGAACGAGTTCTCAATTAGAAATTAGATTCTTGTTTTTCTTCGTTAATAAGGCGAACGACCCGTTATTTTTTTTTTAGGCTTTTAACGACATTAACACGAGTAAAGAGTAACGGAGCGTCCGTGAGCCTCCCGAGAATCGTTTTCTGAATGAAATCATTTATTGTTGCTGATTTTGGTACATCGCAAAAAACCCGGGACTGTGATGGTTTTTATGATTTTATCGGTTACGGTACCGGTTCCAACTCCAGTTTATAAAATTAGTAAATTAGGGTCCCGGTTCCGGTTAACACCGGTTTTTAAAAATTCATAATTTCAAATGGCATTTTACATATTGCCTGTTAAGAATTTATTTATTTTTATTTTTTTTAATAATAAAACCACCAACGAAACAACAAAATAAATATTTGGTGACAATGATACACTCTATTGTTTATGATTATTACTATTATTATTATAATTATTCACTGTTCAATTTCGAAAAACCGGGAGAGTCATTTTTCAAGTAAACTCTATGACGAATACAAAAGCGTGTATTCAGAAGTTTTATCCGATAACTAGTCGGTCTATCTTGATAGATTACACAATTGGAATGAAATCCTATTTTGGTATTCGTTTGATAGTCGTTTTTCGACCCGAATGTTTGTACGGTTTGTAGATGGTAATCGCTGACGGTCGTATAATATGATTATTTCGAGTTAAACATACCACAGATACATGTATAATTTATAAATATTAAAGAATAATATTTCTTTAGAAAATTTGATTAAAACAAAATTTTCAATTTTTATTTTTTTATTTTTTTATAACCCATAAGAAGCGAAAACATTTGTATTTTATTTAAAAGGTTCCGGATATGGTACATGGAAATGAGAAATACGAGTTTCAATAAAGGTTCCGGTTCTCGAATTATGTATATGATATCCGCGTACACGATACATTTCGTCCGAAACCCTGTGTGTCGTGTAAATATTATTTTATTTTTTATTATTTTTTTGTCGAGTCGTTTTCTAAAAATCATCGTACGGTACCACTGGCGGACGGCAAAATCCGCATCTTTTATGATTTACGATGTGAACACGTTGCCGGATTGCGATTGTTGTACGCCGCACTAATCGATAAAAAAAAAAAAAAAAAAAAATGGTCGCGGAAAACAGCACAGACAGAACAAACGCAGATTTGTTACGTCGACGCGTCGAACACCGACCGGATATGGAACGTACCGCTATAGGAAAAAATTAATGGGGAAAAAAAAAAAAAAAAAAAAAAACGTAACAAAAAGGGAAAAAAACGCTAACATCCTCCTACGACACGGCATCATCTCTCGGTAAAACAAATATACCGTCGGAATAACGCCACCAACAATGGACTCGTACCCGTCGGGTGGGTACTGTTACTAGGGACGTTGCGATACTACCGATACCAGTAATGTATCGATATTTTTCATTCGATACAAGTGCTTTTTGTATCGATACCTTAGTTTCGATAGTTTACTCATATCGGTAAAAAAAAGTACTGGTATCGAATCATTATCATTATTTATTTAGCCATATCACTATATCGGTTCAAAAGACCTCGAATGGTATATGGTATATCACCGTGTCGGTATCGAACAATATTCCCTTCGAATTAAATGGTCTACCAGTGGTGAGGGGTTTCACAAATCAGCAATCACACAAATACACAACATGTCAAATTGTCAATACGATACGAATGATACGATACGACTATATAGACATAAATAAATACAGGATGCGGCAGAGCCGACTGATGAGTTCAATGAGGTAATTAGCCTGTGATAAGATAAGAGCAGACCTTAACAAGTGGTATATTTTGAATTGTACAATAATGCCGTTTTTATTCGTAAACACGGTCTGGACAGGTGTACATCGTGGGTTCGTCGTGCGTGCGTATTACGAAAATAATCCTTCTGTGATCGCTACCAGGGCTTTTCGTATACACTTCGGCATTCCACGTGCTCATTCTGTTCCTTCTGCTAACACTATCAAATTGTGGATACGGCATTTGGAAGAAACTGCAAGTACCCTAAGTAGACTTGGACACAGAGCACCCAGAACGGTAAGTACCCCCTAAAATGTGCAGTTGGAAAACAGGACCGTCACTGTCACGTCCGCTCGTTATTTTGTGATGTTGGAAAATTATCTGCAGCATAGGTTGGAGGAAATGGCTGAAGAACATGATTTGGGAGATGTATGGTTTTAGCAAGACGTAGCTACAGTGCAAACAGCTAGAATTTCACTTGCTGTCTTGCGACAAATGTTCCCTGTGCGGTTAGTCTCTCTGAGAGGAGACATAGGCTGGCCAGCACGGTCCTCGGATTTAAGCATGTGTGATTTTTTCCTCTGGGCTTACCTTAAGGATAGGGTTTTCAGATATCGCCCACATACCATAGAAGAAATTAAACAGAAAATCACCGTGGAAGTCGAGGCCATACCAGTCGAAACGTGCCGAAAATCATATGAGAGCTTCAGAGATCGTCTACAACAGTGTACAATGCTGACGGCCGTCATGTTGGAGATATAAATTTTAAAAATGGGATTGAATAATGATTTAAATAAAAAAAAAAACCTTTTCTCTAAGTTTTACTGTTCGTTATTTATAGCCCATAAAAACTCGTCAGTGGGCTCTACCGCACCCTGTATAATTATTTCCACAGACGACAGATCCACAGGGCACAGAGTACCGACCAAAGTCCACAATTGCAATAGGTTTCCTAATCGGATCGATCAAGTGTCCGTTTACTGATAAAGTGATAAATCATCTATTTTCAAATACTACCTGTCAGATTACAATATAACATATTAATAATAATAATTATTCTAAATAAACCAAGATTTTGAGTTTGTTCTTAAATGGAAAAAAGAAGGTATTAAAATGAAAAAAAAAAAATCGTTTCATTAGCTACATCACGATAAGAGTAAAATACTGATAAGGGTCTTATTAGTATTTTAATTCGATTCGATACCTACTTATATCGGTCCTTTTTTTTTATCGATACTTTACTCGTATCAGTATTTTCATTCGATTCGATACCAAATATAAAAGTATCGATACTTTTCTTTCGATATCACGTCGCTAACGGTTACTGCCTCTGCGCCGTTCCCGTGCGCGGTGATTAATTATTACGGCGACGGTCAAGTTTTTAACGTGCGTTTAATTGGGCGCGAACAAAATGCTTAAATATTACGCCGTTGATAAGAAATACGGCGATCGAGTGCGTACCATTTATATTGTCGTATCGGGGTTTTTTTTTTTTTTTTTTTGGGGGGGGGGTGTTTGTGTTCGCGAGTCGACGACGACGACGGGTCTCGTCCTTTGTCTACTTAAACGCCGTGGTAATATTTCACGTAAGTATGGAAAAAAAAAAAAAATAATAAAAAACAATAGGCGCGCCAACACAACCGTTGACTACTGTCTTTGACGTTTAACAAATATCATCACTTCCGTGCAAATAAAACGAAATTAAATATCGATTTTACCGCTTATACCGGTTGTACAAAGTACACGGTGAACAGGTAGGCGGTAGGCGCGCACGGACGTGCTAAACAAATTCGATTTTAATATCGTGTACACCTTAGCTTTGTATACGCCAAAGCGAAATGAAAAATTAATCTCGCATTTCAATAATACGCGAAATCCGCAAAAAAAAAAATATGCAATATTTCATCGCACCGCTGCAAGAAATTACACGTTTTTTTTTTTTTTTTTATTATTATAATAATAATAACGCATTATTGTTAAATAACAAATCGTAGAGAGATATTTATTTTGTATTTCGTTATTTTCTTATATCCGACGTTTGCGCCGCCGATGGAATTCAAACGGAATTGATTAAAATTGTTTAAAACGAAATTAATAAAATTATATATAAAAAAAAAATACATCTCTCGCGGCCGGGACTTGAAATATTTTATTATTATTATTTTTTTTTTTGTTAAACATCAAACGACTATACGTATATTATTTAATTCTTTTTTTTTTTTTTTTTTTTGTTCGGTATTATAAAGTACAAGTATTGTATCTAATATATATATATATATATATATAGTCAAGCTCGGACATAAAATAAACAATATGTCTTTGTATTATAGATTATGTTATAGCAATTTTTTTTTTTTTCAATCAAAAATATATCTATAACATAATGTGGTGCTTTTGTGCCATTGTGTGGGCCGTTCGAACGGCATTGATATGATTTAATAATATTTTTTCCAATAAAATAAAGTGTATGGATAATAATTGTTAGTGCAAATTCGCCGCAGTCGGTACCGAGCCGCAAAAACTTTGCATTAATATCGTCTGTCGTTTTTCCGCATCGACTTCCCGCCGTCAATTGTCGGTGTCGCGCCGTGACCGATTTATATTATTTAAATAACGATCGGGTCGATATTATTTTTACGTTAATCGGTAAAATGTCACCCGCGGTTTTCGTTGTTAAAAAAAAAAAAAAAACTACAGTAATTATTATTACCCCGTACCGGCGAACGTGTTGAAAAAAAAAAACAAAAGGTCCCCGTGTGAATTGCGCGCCGACGATTGGAGCGGTACGATCGACATCGCCCGGTAACTCTTCCCCGATCTGTTTTTTATGTAAAATATCTATTTCGCGTGACCCAAAAAGCGACCGTATTGACGGAGAGGATTTCGGCAGTTGGGTAGGATTTTGTCTGTCGTTGTGATGGACAGGACCTTTGTTAATAGATAAATTCACGTAGTTCATCTTCGACACTTCGTTGGCGTACAATTCAAACTGTCCCGGAACTTTTCGATCGCCCCATGTACTGCAGTGCAGTTCGTTTATCGTTTATTATTAGACTTTAAAAACTTTTCTAATTATACGCCGACAATGTCAATATTCTATCCACTTCTTCTTCTTCTTCTTCTTCTGCTTGGCTTCGGTTCTTGAATCAATATCGCTACATAGAAAATCTCACAATCTTTGTCGCTCTTCACACTCTACCCCTTTGCAGAATCACAATATCCATAGCAATTTTTCCAATGTCCTTCTTAACACAATCATCCAACCTTCACATTGCTCGTAGTGTTTTTTTCCCTCATTCCTCGATCGCCCGCGGCTTATTTAAAACTCCCGGTTTACGCCAGCCACGGATCACTCGTATCAAGTTTCTTTTAGTGATCTCTCCAACTATATCGAACCTTTAGAGGTTTGGAACTAAATTTGAATTTCTTTCGTTATGTTATGCCATCCATTTTTTATCGGTTTAGACATTAAATATTATGCCATTCTATCTTGATGTGTCCGTCTAGTCCATAATTTTAATTACTCCGGCTAACAATATAAGATATTCTGTACAATTCTATGCGAATTGTTTTCGTGGCATTCGATTCAAACTACCGATTTGAACTGGTATCATATTACGTTGCTAACATTGTCGCCATTCGTGTTCTCTATTACCTATTTTTAGTTTAACATTTTTTTTCCGAGACTGTTGACAATTACAATTACAATTCTATAAGTATTGGATGTATTTTTTTTTTTTTGTTAAGACCGAGGGGGAGGAAAAAATCTTCCGAAACTCGTACCGTCGTACCTTTACGGGGGCACCTCGAATGACGGTAAATTTCCGCTCGGCGGTACTCACCACTGTGGAACATTACATAAGACAATACTATTATTATATATCTGTGCGGGTTTTCGAGATTCAGAAGGGCTTTTATAGGGCAGTTACAGGCGGTGTGGCAGTGGTGTGCCTGCCGGAAGTGAACGGGTGTTTGGCCGGCAAATACGTGTCGTGGTGAGAGGAAAAACCGGTCGAGTGGGCCTAAGAATTCGTTCGAATAGAATGCGAGTGAGAGAGCAGGCGAAAAGTAGTGAAGGAACGGAAAAATTCCCGGGGTGTACACTACCCAATACAATTATTATTTAAAGCCCGGCCGCCCCGCACGTCGCACGGCCGTCATCGCCCTCTGGGGATTGTTCATCCGTCAACGTCGCGTCGTTCGGTACGATTTTTCGGCACGGCCTCGAATCGCACGTACCGCGTGCCGGACCTTTTGCCAAATGTTTTCCGACCGGGTCGTTATGAATACTAAAACACCGTGACAAAAGTCTCGTTTATATGATTACTATTATACCTACGGCGCCCCGCCGGCTAAAAAAAAAAAAAAAAAAAACCGTCGACGGTGTTCGCCGCAAACTAGACGGTAGTCAACAATAAAAAGAGAGAGAAAAAAAAAACAAACGGTCAGCTCAAGTGAAAATATTTGACCTGCGGAAGGAACACTCCTCACGACACTACACTTTCAAAAACTTTCGACATCTTGAATTTTCCGCTAGCCGCCGCCAGGTGTTTCATCGTGTATTAGTAGACAAACCTCAAATTTTACCGACAGCCGACACACAGTTTTTCAGCTTTCACATATAACTATAGGGTGACCGTTATTTTTGACATTTTTAGCGAGCGCCGGCCGGAAATTTTTTCCAATACGTCTAAAAATGGGTTCAGCAAAAATTAGAGTTCGATTAGACTTCATAAACATGGGGCGAATTAAGCTCAAAGTTTTATGTGTGTTTTGTGAACATTTTCGTTTTTTAGCGTATACTTCCTTTAAACGTAAAATCGTATTGAATGTTTATTGTAAAATTTATTATTTTCTAAATTAATTGTCTTTTTATACTTTTTTTTTATTAAGTTTAACCTTTCCATTTGAAATCGATAAACATCGATTATATCCGTCATTTATGTAAATGACTTGGTTTTTAGTTTTTTTGTTAATATCCTCTAAAAATGTAAAAACACCAAATATTATATTTTACTTTAATTGTTGTAATGTTTATTTCAAAAAAAAAAAAATAAAATAAAAATATGCTAAGCATTTGGTATAAACAATATAAAGTGAAAATTTAATTATTTCTTTTCTTCAAAAGGAATAATTATTCTTATTTATGATTTAAGATTTTAGGAAGTATACGTCAAAAACAAAAATTGTCACTTTTCCATAAAACTTTGAGCTTAAATCGAGCCCTGTTAATTAGGTCCAAGTTTCGGACCTCATTTTTAGTTGTATTGGAGCACATTTCCGGCCGGCGTCCATTTAAATAAAATAATAAAAAAATAATAATAATAACGGGCGCCTTACGGTACTATTACGCGAATCACGTATAAAACTAGGGAATATTTTTTAATCAATAATTACTTCTTAACCGCGGACGTTTCGAAACGTCACCGGTAATCGTGATTTTCGTGTTTGTGTGATTTTCCTAATCTACTGCGGATAACCATCTGCAGACGAAAGCAAATTACTTTATAATTTTTTTTATTTTTATTATTAACCTAACAATAGTGAAAAACATTATATAAGTTCCTATTTTGTTAAAGTAACGGTGTATTTTTACAGGCCAGACCGAATGTCCGGTAACGGATCTTCACGAATACCACCAGAGGTTATTATGTTCGTCGGTACGAGAAATCCGAAACTGATATTCGTCTAGAACAACTGTATCACGAGGTACGGTAAGCATTTGAATATTTTTTTTTATTACACCTTGCGAGATCATTTTTTTAACAACGAACGCTTTCTATACGAGTGTAATAATAGTATTATACGTATAACGAAAATAATTCGTGAATTTCCCGAGAACCTAACTGACATCGAGAAAACCGGCAAGTTGCCGACAAAAAAAAAAAAAAAAAAAAAAACAAAAAAAAAACTTTAATAAAGCTAATTATAGAAAATTAATTATCCGGAGACGAAAAAAGGAAATCGAAGAACTTTCATTTCGTTAGCCCTCTTATATTATACGGTTCTCCTCGTTTATTAAAATAACTTCTCTTTTTTTTTATTTTTTTTTTTTGACAGAGATTAAATTTAATAGAAAAAAAAAAAAAAAAGTTTTATAATTAAAAATTACTGAAATTAAGCCTTATGATATATATTTTATAGCAGAATTTTTAAACAAAATGTTTAATATTGCACAAAACTTATTATGACGCTTTATACGTATATAAGGAAATGTTATTCCGAAACTTTAACGACTATAAGCAATAATAATAATAATAATAATAAAAAAATGTGGATTTTTTTCGTTCGTCAGTGTCCATGTAATTATTTTGGTACAGCGGTTTTTTTTTTTTATTTTTTTTTTTTTGTATAGAAAAACTCGCGAATCTAACGAAATGTAAACGATACGAATAATACACCGCCGAGACGGCGTATTTATGAAACCCAGTGCGACCACTTCTGTACAATATTATATCGGGTTTAATTTTAAATTTCGCGCGTTTTTCCCGTAAAATCGATTTTTCAATATTTGGCGCGAGTTGCTTACGAAATTACGTAGGAATTATCTGGAGAACTTCGAGCTCGGTACGAATACCTAACCTATCGGCCCGGATCAGGGCAAGACGACACAGGCCGAGGCGCCAATTGCCAAGAGACTATAAAATATTATTGAAAATGAAATCGCCTAATGGAAAATAGTTTGGAGTTTGCGTGTTGATTATTGTCAACTATTGTCTACAATGTAAATTCGACATAACATAAAAAAACATCTGGAAAAATTAAAATGTGAATTTATTCGCTATATTCCGGAATGGAACGGAGTTAACAGTGTTTAAAACATAATTCGAAACCCTTTTTGTGCAAAAGTTGGAGGCGCCCCAGAATATCTTTAAAAAGCTGTAATCGAACTGCAAAACGATTCTGACTGCAAAAATATGTTTGATTCTGGCATGAACCTTGAGGGATTCTGGTGCAGAAGGGCAACATTACATATTCAACTCCGGGAAATCGCCTTGCGTTATTTACTAGTATTTTCAACTGCATATTCATGTGAACAAGGATTTTTTAGTCTACTTGTAATCAAAAATAAACAGAGGAATCGCTTGGACGTAAGTGACGACATGCGTTTAACTATGAGCAACATTCATCCGAGAATTGAAAAACTGGTCAATGAAATGCAGTCTCGAAAATCGCACTAAGTAAATTATTTAGTATAGTGAAGTATAATTATATATTAGTGAAGTATAGTAATAGAATGTAAAGTAAAATAATAAAAATTAACATTTTTCGAAATTAAATTTTGTGTATTGTTGTTAATGAGGAAAAAAAAATGTTATTCCTGGTTTTCGTAAAATTGAGGTGGCCCGCGACCAATAAAATAATATTGTCGAAGTGGTGGTAAAAAGGTCGGGAAACACTGGATTCTCTACATGTAAACGAATTGAAATTTCGTGACGAATAATGCACGAATAGAGTAGGTAAGTTCGAAACTGAATACCTCTTATCGCGTAAAACTGGACTCATCGGCTACCGTTGAGTTATGTTACACGTGTCGCAAAACTATAAAGTGATATATTTTATGGTGTTGGATTTCACTGTTTCGATCCGGTCACATCGATATATTGTACATTTACACACGGACGTCCGCAACGGAGTACGGGATAGTCGACGTTTTAAGTTAAAAAAAAAAAAAAATACAAACCCGCCGTTTATTTGTATTTGTGCGATCAAATAATTATCGCGATTTGAACTCGCGTCGTATCGGTCGGTACCCGCCCCGCATTTTAGTAATATTTTTTTTTTCAAAAATACGTTACTTATTCGTTATTATAATAATTTACTACGTTTTACTTGGGCGTGCATTTCGTAATGTAACACGTAGAGAAATGTCGTCCGGACGACGGCATGCCAACGGCGTCCCCCCATTGCAGTACCGATACGGTTCCGGCGAAGTCGGTATCCCGCAAGGCGCGAACGCCGAATTCTATAGCCGCCGGAAATTTCTGCCGGGCCTAGATAATGCGGGGAAAAAAAATAACCAAAGAAAACCAAAGAAGATTTTACGACGATCGGATTCGAACCCGGACAAACATTGACGATAGTAGTGTTATATATGCAGACGCCATAAATAGAGGAATCGTGACCGCGCGTCTCTCGGGTTTCTTATGATACGCCGCCGGCCGGAAAATCCGCAATCATATCTTTTTATTTTTTTTTTTTAAAGCGAGGCGTGAAAGTTTTTGAAGATTTCGAACTGACTGGTAAAACTTCGGTCCGTTCCTGGAATCTAAAACAGTATAATAGTAGTGGGTATTCGTTGTATAAAATCGAGGGTTATTATTATTATTATTTTTTTTTTCTTGCGGCCACGGCGGTTAACCGTACGTTTGGTTGTGCCGGGTTGGGGAGTTGGTGGCCAGGGGTTAGGATGTCGTGTATACGATAATAATAATAATAATAATAATAATAATAATATTATCGTTTTAATCTCGCCCGGGAATTACGGGCGGCGCGACGCGGTCGGACGATTAATCTTCCGCGAGAGACGAGAGTCCGAAAACTAAAACGTTAAACGCGCTCGCGGTAAAACGCACATTCAAATGACCTCTCGCCTCGGCCCCGGCGGTCCGGCCGGTCTCCCGTTTCTGATTGATGAGGTCCCGCCCGCCCGCCCGGAATAACAGTAATATATCTCTATATCTGTATGTCTGTATATAATATACATATCGCGTCGGTTTGTTTTTCCCCGCGGTGGCGTGTACGTAAAATTATTATTATAATAATAATAATATATTTATAGGCGTAGGTATAAACAATGATATACTCGCGTGCGGACAATATTCGTTCCCGGGGCCCGGGTATTTCATACCGAAAAACGTTACGGCCCCTACCACCGCCCCACCGCACTGTTATTGCTGTTCCGCCGACGATAAAAAAAAAAAAAAAAAAAAAATAATTAAGTCGATAATGAACAGGGACGCGAATACGGCGGGACAGTGGCCGGTCCGTTCCCAACGTCCGGCGACGAATCACTCGACGGGAAAATGTCAACCGACAAGAGATTTTACGACAGCCGGGCAGAAATCCGATGTCACGGCGTTCAAACCACTCTCCTATAACCGAATCCCCCCCCCGTCGAGTTATACTTGCTCCGATCACGAAAAGTGCCCCCCTAACAGACTTGATATATAAATAAATATATGTCAGTGAAGAATATCATCTTGCCTGCGTACGTTGAAATACGACCGGCGCTTAGATGCCCTGGGAATATGTTATGAATTTAGGGGGGTACATAAATATTAGCGTTTCGGTACCGGGGGGCTACGATCATCCGAGTATAATCGAATCGGGGGCGTCACGGTTATTCTGCGAGTTTGATTTGATCTAATCTCCTGGACTATTCTTTAAAATTAAGAATCACACGTGGAATTCGAATTAATTACCTATTACAATACCGTATGGGCATGGTTATGTTAGGGGTACACATAAAAGTAACGCTCACCCTTATTCGATTTATGGATCAAGTAAAAGATCGGTGGGATTTGGTGATAGCTGAGTAAATTTAACGTCGAAATATTAGGCTTGGAGGACCCCTCTCAATGTCAGATATGTCGTAAAATCCTTTTCGTACGGACACGGGACGATCGCGACGGGAGTTTATAAACTTTAATTCACAAACGAATAATTTCATTACTAAAAGTCTACAGTATGTTGGTTTAGTGACGTTTTGCGTACAGACGACTTGCCGAAAAAGTCGTGTTTGTATAGACGACGTCCGAACTTCCCCTGACAATATTAGGTTTCGTGTTTACCATACACATTACCCGAGTACGTTTTGGTTTTCCGTTTCCAGCGATGGCGTTTCATATAGTCGCTATTCATCAAATCCGTATTTTTTTTTTTCTTTTTGTTTTCTCTTGGAAAATGCCGTTGCAGATTTCGTTATGCCGCGCGCCGTCGGCGTCGGGCAAAATCAAATTCGGCATCCCTCCGCTCCGCTCGGGCCAATCGTTCGCGTATCGTTTGGCACACGGATTCCGGTCGTTTGCGGACAATTATTTCCGGACCTATCCGAGAATCAAATTCGAGAGACCGCGCAAACCGCAATAATTGAATTTCGACATTTAACGTTTACTTGCTACGTGGAATTCCGTTTTGTCGATCGGGCAGGAGTACGAATTAGGCGCGCCCGCAGCTAACAATGTTACAAGCTACACACTAACGCACGGACGCAAGCCAAAATCGAACCGGCCCACCCTGATCTCCTAAATGGGCCTTTTTTCCCCCTTTTTTTTTTTTTTAGTAGAACCGGCAAAATACCCGCCTCCCGGAAACACGCCGTAAACCACTACTTCGGGAGGCGGCTCGCCATCATGTATTCAACAAACATACACAATTATTTTAAACGGTAAAAATAAAAACCCGTTTTCACCTTAGGCGGGGCGGGCTCACAGTGATTTTTACAGTCTTCTCGCCCCACAGTGGGCATGGGCAGTAGCCGGGCCGAAGCACACTCGTTGCCCTCAAATCTACAGGGGGGGGACACTTCCTACCGGACTGCCGACTACGGAGCTACGATCGACGACGGCGGCGATGCGCTTGAAGGAGGTTCTGCCGACTCCTTCTCCGCGATGACGGCCTCGGCGATGTCGACCACCGCTTTCCATTGGTCGGGGGACTCCAACATGAGCGACACCAAGCCGCCCGGTTCGATTGGACCGATCCTCCGGACCAGGCGCTCCCTTTCCCCGTCAAACGCCTCGCAGCGCATCAGGTTGCGGAGAACGTCGTCATCCACCTCGTTCTCCTCACTGGGAAACCCGCAGTGAGAACACCCGGGGGACGGAGCTCGCCCGATCCGGTGAAGGAATGAGTTCAGGCATCCGTGCCCCGTGAATTGCTAAGTGAAAAATTTTCGCCCGAACAGCGACTTGAACCCTGGACCCTTAGGTTAAAAGCCTAATGCTCTACCAACTGAGCTATCCGGGCTTATTCTTAAATGGGCCTTATACACTTACCTAAAAAAAAAAAAAAAAACCATAATAAATGCCAAATATGCTATTCATTAAAAATCAAGTGAAAATACGATGGAGAACGATCGTTGTCGTCGAACACAGTAAGCTAAACGTCGAGTTTTACGATTACCCATTGTTGTCCGAGTTAGCATATTACTGGTCGCATCAATAATCTATACAAATATATTTATAAAAATACAACGATAATGATAAAAAAAGATTAAACGCGTACTTTCCCGGGTTTCTCCGTGACGATATCGTACATTAAAAAATTATAGTACGCAAGTAAAATGTTAAATGCGGTCGAATCGCATTAGTGCATTGGAGGGGCCATTTTTTTGATATTCTTTATTACTGTTCTTAAATATGGTTTCCACCCCCCCTCCCCTTAAAATTAGTGTACTGAAAAACTCCGAAAAAACAGAATCGAATTCAGAATTTTTTTGTAAACCGAAATAAATTCTTTACGCAATACTATATTGAAGGAAAGACAATAATTACAATAACGATCGACCGATTTTACAACAGACAACATCGTGTGCGGAAAATACGAATCGAAAGTTTTTTTTTACAACAGCATGGTACGTCGTAAATAATGTTTAAAACAAAATATATATATATCAAATTTTAAATCAGACCGTCTTAATTCGATTTAATCGTGTCTGATGTCGTACGTCGACTATAATAAAATGATAAACAGCGTATCCTAATGAATCCGAGCAAAAAAAAAAAAAAAGTCTGGTGTGAAACGTCAAAGTAAAAATGATAAATAATCGTGCGATACTACGGACGAAATAATTATTACTTAAAAATAACAAAAAAAAAAAAAAAACAAAACAAATAAATAAAAAGGGGATAAAATACTATCGAGGGCGTTGCAGAATACTGGCAATTAAAGGGTTAAACTTTGCCAATTTACATACACGCCTCCGCGATTAAATATGTAAAAAAAAAAAAAAAATCCGCTTTGTATTACTATAATACGCTTTCGATTTAATTTTTTTTTTTTTTTAAACGCATATAACTTAAATTTATACAAATTTTATTTCTGCGAAAATAACCGACTTATAATTGACTTTGGTAGCGATACACAGATTTTATTCGGTATATAATGTAATGTTTGTGCAGTTTTTTTTGTATCGTTTGTACATTGTAAACTACATAAAAAAAATAAAAACATACTTGTCTAGTGTAAGCTATTCGAGACTTGGTCGATGGTACGTCGGGAAAAAAAAACAATTTCCTCCGCGGCGGCACACAATTGTAATAATAACACCCTCGTTGTTTACGTTGCGACTTAGCGTACGCAAACATTTTCAGTTCTCGATTATCGTTGAAATTAAAAGATTACACGCCGTTTTGTGTATTTGTCTACTCGCCGAATAATTATAAACGTTTACGCGTCACCCGAGCAAACAATTCGCTTTTTATTGTCAAAATACCACTTTGTCCTACATTGGGGGGGCTGGGGGGTAACAACTGGGTCCGGTGTCAAAGAATATTTCGAGACTCTAAAATGTACAGATTGTAAGCAATTTGATTCGTTAATCATCGTCGTATTCCATTTGTTCCTTTTCGCCTCATACACGGCGATAAAATCCCTTTAACGACTTGGCGAACGCGACCGCCTTGGGTACGGCGGTCTAACGCAGGAGCCCGAATTGTTTTATTGGTAGCGTTGTTGTAACGCCACCAGAAATTGATTTCAAAACGTACCCGATTCTAATTTCCGCATCTTGTTTGGTGATAATCAAAATTACATTCAGTCTTGCGACACGATCGAGACCGAAACTGAGTATAACGAGAATAATACCAATATTGCCCGAGTCTTGGACGTGACTATATATATATATATATATAAAAAAAAAAAAACTATTTTTCATAAAATGTCGGACAATTTTCGGTTGTCAGCAAGTTCGTCGCCGTCGTTATTATTATTATATTTTTTTCATACAAATTGCAACGTCATCCTGCGAAAGCATTCTTGTCGTCCCCAAAGGTTAACTAAATAAAGGAGAATCCTCATATCTAATAAAAAAAAAAAAAAATGAAACCGTACGTAATTCGTTTGGAGCCCCAATTTGAGCGTTGCTCTGAACTCAAACTCAATTAGTCCCCACTTCACCGATTTCTCAAAACACAGGAGACCAAATGCGTAAGTCTGTCCAGTGATTGCTGTATAAAATCTGAAAAAAAAACGCATTTTAAAACCGCTGTCGTACATACATTTTTTTTTTTTTTTTTTTAAATTGCACGAAATATAATACCGCATTATTATTAAAATTTACGTGATGGCGTAACGATACTTACTCGCGCGTATAACTAGATTTGAATATTTTTATTATTATTATTATTATAATATAATATACCGAACGCGTTTTTAAAACTCGATACGCGTCGAATATTTTGTAATCCCGTGCTCGACTTTCCGTTCTTAATTTAAACTACTAGTTTTTTTTTTTTTTCTCTGACAGATTAAAATAGTAATTTTAAAATATCCATTGCCGTTATCGTTATTATTATTATAAAACGTATACGATTATATTGACCGCACTATGAAAAGAGATAAAAAAAAAAAAAATTGTATTTATATAAAACTTTTACCATCGGTCGCGAAACGGTTAGAGCCAATAAAACGAAAACGAAATTCTACCAATTAACGTCCGTCAAAAAAAAAAAAATGCAGGGATGACTCTTCTTACTCGTGATTCGTAATAATTCCGTCTGACACGTGCCACGTATCGTATAGATTATAACCATCATCGCGACGGTGACTCGTTCAAAGCTTATAAAAAAAAAAAAAAAAAAAAATTGGTTTTCTGATCGATATAAAAAAAAAAAAAAATCGTAATCCGCAACATATGTCAATGAAAAAAAAAAAAAATAGAATGTCATATTATATTATTGCTTAGAATTCGTCCATTCAGTCAGTACCCGCTATAAATCTAAAAAAAAAAATAAATTACAAAAAAGCGTTGACGGTGAGCCAGTGGCTCAACCAAGATTTATTCAAAAGGGGGGGGGATCAAAAATAAATGTATACAAAATACTAAATCTTAATCGAAATTTTGATATACTACGATAAATTGACTACTATATCTCTAGCCAAGGGGAGGGTCCGGACCCGATGTGTACGCCCCGGTGGTACGCCCCTGTGCTATCACAAATCGACAGGTTTTCGTCATGGTGTGACGCAAGCCCACCAGAATGGAAATTGAAATTCAAAAATCAATTTTGTCCGTCGTTTTGATAAAGAATTGAATGCGACGGAATAACCCCGGTATAACAATTACGCATTGACGACTCAAGGACATCATAAAAAAAAAAATTCGGTAAAATAAAAAGTTTTATCTAACGTACATTACACTACACGGTTATTGTGATTGTGAAAAACTCATTTATTATACGTTATACAAAAACATTTTACTTTTATATATATTTGGGTATTAACCATTCGATCCATTTTTGGTTTTTTCTGTTGTAGACAATAACAAGTTATCCATTATTTGATTTATCGCAGAATGTATAGATCAACTCGCGATATTTTCGGAATTATTGGATTTAAAAACACCCGTTTTTGTCTTTATCCGATTTCGGAAGTTCGTATTTGAAGAGAGTTTTACGATATTTTAATAATTAAATACTGCGATGGGGGGGGGGAGAAACAGCACTTTCCGCGAGACGACGACCCCGGGGAAACGGTTCTAATAACGGGCAGAGGAGAATTTAGGGTACGAGCAATATCACCGGAAAAAAAAAAAAAATATCGCGATAACTAATCGGTACGGCATTCTGTGTATATAAAGGACCGACCGCCGACGACGTCATCTCATTCCTTCGCCACCACTCGTCATGCAAACAACATCGAACCACGACGACTCTCCCGAGGAAAACGGAAACCCGAGAGCCAGACAACCGTTTCAATCGTAAAACACAATTTATTTTCCGTCAACTACACATCCGCATTAAAGTTACGTTACCGTACTTTTAGCGTTTGTCGTGGAACAAGTATCGATATAATATAACTTGCCAGATATATATTTCAGGCCGTCAGACGAACAATTTCAAAAATCGTGATATTTTCGAGATAATCGTCTGGAAGACTATTTTATTTCTTTTTAACGTACGACATATATCGATATATATGAGTCCATTGGCAAATACGTTTTCCCGGTCAACTAAAAAAAAAAAAAAAAATTCAACTACCATTACCGCGGTTAAATTCGCATTGTGCAGCAGAAAAATCAATACAATAAACGCGAACGGGCAATACGTCGGTAATATAATATAATATTGGATTTATCGTATTTCAAAAACGGCGCGCACAGTGTAATACCGCGAAATCGTTTGACTAGAAAACGCACGCAAACGTCTGCACACGTACTACACGTGATAATAAATAACATTGAGTACTATACAGGGTGCGGCAGAGCCGACTGACGAGTTTTGATGGGCTATCGTAAATAACGAACAGTAAACATTAGTATTTTTAATTTATTTAAATCACTATTCAATCCCATTTTTAATAATTATTTTTTGGAAAATTATATCTCTCCAAGATGGCGACCGTCAGCGTTGATACACTGTTGTAGACGATCTCTGAAGCACTCATATGGCATTCGGCACATTTCGACTGGTATGGCCTCGACTTCCACGTGGAGTGGTCTTTCGTGGAGCTGGCAGCGTGGGTTATTTGTAGCCCAGTATCGAAAATTGTGTTTATTTACAGTTCCAGAAAAATGAAAATGGGACTCATCGCTACAGAAAAAAGTTGATATCGGAGGAATTTGCAGAAGAATTTGCTGACAGAGATTTTTACGGTTACCGTAGTCAGTAGCACTAAACTCTTGGACAAGCATTAATTTATAGGAATGGAATGATAAATCTTCGTGAAGAATTCTCCTCAAAGACCGGTCGGAGATTCCAAAAGCTACGGCGTGTTTTCGGGCTGAGCGGTCTTGGTGACTGCTCAATTGACTCTCTAACCGACTGCACATTTTCGGGGGTTCTTATTGTTCTGGGTGCTCCGTGTCCAAGTCTACCTAGGTTACACTTCCAGTTTCTTCCAAACGCCGTATCCAAAATTTGATGGTCTTAGGAGAAGGAACAGATTCAGCACGTGGAATGCCGAAGTGTATACGAAAAGCCCCCTTTGTGTAGCGATCGCAGAATGATTTAATTTCGTAATACGCACGCACGACGAAACCACGATGTACACCTGTCCAGATCGTGATTACGAATAAAAACGGCATTACCGTACAATTCAAAATATACTTACTCTTATCTTATCACAAGCTTATGACCTCATTAAACTCGTCAGTCGGTTCTGTCGCACCCTGTATAAACACTGATATATAACCTCAAAACCAGCTTGAGAACTTATTTTTTACAATAATTATTACGTATAACTTTACCCGGTAGAGGTGCCTTTAAAATGTACTTATCCGGCAGCTCTCTCCCAAACCGTTGTTTCGCCTGCTACTCAAACCGATTTGTGGCGTTGATGATAAGAGTTTAGGGTTATGGTATGATAATCGCGGTCTTAGAAGATTCTAATATCACGGTGGTTTTTTTTTTCTCTCTAATTTATACGAGTTGCTAAATTTTATTTTCAAACAAACTTGGCAGGTTATTAGTTCTTATTCCGAATGTCACAACAGTTAAATATCAATGTGGCCATTTAATTGGTATCAATTTGTGTACGATGCCTCTCGTAATTCGTGAAAAAAAAAACTACGGAAATATTTCTTATCACATAGTTGGAGTTGGGACAACCAGTTTCCTATAGGTAAATTATAGATCTCATTATTGTCTCGTATGGGTATCTAGATGGTCTGAAATCTAGTTGTCCCAACATCAACCTTGTGATAATGAAATATCTCCAGAACCGGTAGAAATGTCTAAAATGTTCTCATTCGATAATTACCGTGGTTTCGCCTGGTACTCGAATAAGTCTCCGTTATTCCATAAACATTTTACGGTTCTTCGTATGGTCAGATATTTATCTGACGAATCTGACGTATTTAATATAAATTGCTAAAATTTTTTATTTTTTTTTTCCTTTGGGGTTTTTAAAAATAACCTGACCGGAAAACGCTTCCCCCATAAGTCTCGACACCTGATATTGTTTCCTGTTGCCCTTTGTAAACCAAGATAATATTATCGTTTTGTGCGTTTTGAAATAGTTCGTAAATCTGAATACTGTTCCAGTCGAACGCGCCTCGAAACATACCCGCAAAGGTACGAGACTACCACTTCCACCATGTAGATGTTTAGGGATGGTCGGGACGACTGAAATTGGAGTAATGATTACATTCTGTTGGCGATGTAAACTTCAATATTTCCATAAATGTTCTGTTACCGGTCAGCGAAATATAATCGGTATTGTGCGGAATGGGTTCGCACGTCAAAAGCCAGGAAAAACGCTTAAAAATGCTTGCGTCAAAAAACACCCTACGCTTCTGGCAACGTTTACTGCGGTCCCTCAGCCCCACTACCGCCACCGGATTATTTATTATTAACCGTACGGATTATGCGGTCTTCACACAACGGTCCCGGTTTCCGTATTATTGTTTTCTTGATCGTTAGAATTTATATATTTAAAAAAAAATAATAATAATAAATAAAAAACCGCCAGCCGGTATCGCGACCGAGTTACCGAGTTACCCTACGTTCGCTAAAATCGTAAAAAATACACACGTCGACAATAACAATATGCGCACGGCTTTACGTTGCGCTCTATTAATCGAATTCTTTTTTTATTATTAATTAGAAATAAACAATCTATACAAAGAATGCACAATAAGCTTATGTGCTAAGAGAAGACAGAACGTGAAAAATTGAATAAGAAGCCGCCCACTGGCAACATTTAACATGAATTATTTATATTAGTTATATTTTTTTTTGATTGTTACTGATTGAAATTCTATATATATATATGTATATTTTAAATTGGAACTTGGTCACGAGTTCACGACACCATTTCCTTTTTAGCGTGCGCCTAGGATTTCCTGGGAGAGTTAGAGAGGAGAGGTTTTTAATAAGTGGATTTTGGTGGGTTAGAAGAAGCATACGGAAGCGCACATAAAAGAATTATGCTTCTTCATTGATGGTTTTCATGTGGAAATCGTTATGAAATGTTAGGTTTGATACGTACGGCGGTGCGTTGGAGAGTCGACGAAAGGCAGCTAGGTTCTGGAACACTTGGATTTTATTGATATCGGATCTTTTTGCTGAACCCCTTAGCTGTATGCCATAAGTCCAAATAGGTTTAAGGAGGGTCTTGTAAATTAAAAGTTTCACTTTTAGATTAGTATTATTATTTCTCAACATTAGAGGACTTGGCATGCGCATACGGGCATTGAGAGTCAGTCTTTACGGTTCGTAAATGATTTTTCCGTGTTAGACGCTTATCGAGATTGTGTCCCAGGTATTTAACTGTGTCCGACGTGGGAATTGGGATGTTGGTTAGTGTAACAGTTGGACATTCGCCCTTCTTGCGAGTAAATGTAGTGTGATTAGATTTGTTTTGGTTTATTTTGATACGCCATTTGTCGTACCAGTTATTCGTTAGGTTAAGGTGAAGTTGTAGGTTTGACGAAGCGGATTTTCACTAATTGACACGATGACTTTATCGTCAGCATAACCATGGCTACCATGGTTCGAGACGTGGTGGGCTGAACAGTGACATAGATGTTGAATAGAGTTGGCGACAGGATACTCCCTTAGCGGGACGCCAGCGTGGATTTTGGATATTTCTGAGTATGCCGAATCAAATGCATTAATCGAATTAAAAAAAAAAAAAAAGAATTAATAGACAATACGTATAATAGGCACAATTAGTTTTCTAGTTTATTTTGATGTTAAATAACTCGGGTAAAGCTTATACACGTTTTCCTACCTATCGATGTTTAATTATTTAATCGCGATGTCGACGCGACGATATCAGTTTTTTTTTTTCTGATCTTTTTTAACCGGACGCCGTGATCAATCGCAATATTTCTACAATTGTAATGCTCGTGTTTTCGACTATATTTCGCTATACGTACAAAATATAATATAAAGGACACTTTTTTTTTTTAAACGTTGATAAAATGAGAGAACTATAAACACCGTATCGTTATTAAAAAAAAAAATAAAAAAAAATAAAAAATAAAACGAAGCGCCAAAGAATTATTATGTGCGCCAAATAAAAACGCCTATCTGATCATAATTAATAACATTTTAAAAAAATATTACCAACGCGATTCGAGGACAATGAATATTATATGGAACAAAAAAACTGATGTTATTATCAGTTATGTTTTGTACTGTAAATTAAAAATAATCGAACTGAAATTGGCGAAGAGCGATAGAAAAATGCAATGGAATTATTAAATAATTTCGGTTTATCAATGTACGCGTATGTAAATACTGGATATGATTTTGCAAATCGCGCAATTGTAATCGAATCGAATAACTAGGTTTCAGAATAACGCGTACACTTTCTCCATTTAATTTAATTTTTTTTATTTTATTTTTATTTTTATTTATTTGAATTGTATTCCTTTAATTTCCGTTCGAGGGGCCCAATGGACATTTGAACTCGATTTTTATTCCTTTTTTTTAAAGGGTATATATTATTAGAGGTACACTAGTATGCTCCTTAAACAAATTCTTACGTTATATATTTCGTACACATTCTACCTCCTTGGGACCCGACCCACTTTTTCTTTTAATATACGTTTTTCGCGATCCATGTTAGTTGCCTTTGGCATGCAAACTAAAAAGAAAAAAAAACCTAAAATTGCTTAATACCGTAATATGCTACTGTAGAAGTAATGTTATGGCTAAACAAATACAAGTTAAAATTTGTGTAGGTAGTATTTAATTATTATTATTATTATTGGTAATGATACAAACAAATAATGAATGTGATACGTGACAGTTTTCACTCGAATAAACTCGATTTCAAACAGCCGTCCGATCGGAAAGAAAGTCTATTTCTTTTCGAAATTTTCTACGGCTTATTCGTAGATGATTATATCACGTACAATTTGTAAAACTGCATTCCATTGATAAATGTAGAGTCTGTCAAGTAAAATTTTGTATACCCATTATATTTGTACAATGATAATTTTCAAAAGAACTTCACGCGACCCATTTTTTAAGCTGGCACGATCCGAAATTAGGTCGTGACCACCGTGTTAATCGATACGTATTTTAAAAAAAATGAAATATGTTTGAGATTCAATGGTCAGACATAGGCGGATATTTGGTCGAATCTGGGGCTCGACATAATATCAAATGGATTGAAAAATTTGTTTAAAAAGTTACGATTATTTTCTACAATTTTATGTTATTAGTGTATAGCAGAGAGAACAAAACCTTCAGAGGGGGCTTCCCTCCCCCCAATGTTCGCCCAATATCCGCCACTGGCGACGGACCAAAAAACACTGAACTGGATTATAGGAAAAAACGAAATTAAAATAGAAAAATAGTGTATGCGTTCCCGACGTGAAAGAGTTCCTAGTGCACGCACGGTATCACGACAGTGACTATCAACAATCAGCGATGAGTATTATCTTGTTGAATAGTGAATCGTATTTTATC
Organism: Tuberolachnus salignus; assembly: GCA_956483605.1. Taxonomy (NCBI): domain Eukaryota; kingdom Metazoa; phylum Arthropoda; class Insecta; order Hemiptera; family Aphididae; genus Tuberolachnus; species Tuberolachnus salignus. The sequence continues at coordinate 32,084,540 of OY101430.1, read as the reverse complement.
TTGTGTCACATAAACAAATAAAATGACTATCCGATAAACGATCTCAGTCGATTGTATTATCTAAATAAGATTTGTTGTTAGATCGGACGCGATAGTGGAAAATCCTCATTTTCACTTGTCTTCGTGGTCGGCGTACCGATAAATATGCGGGCCGTTTTTGATCGTACGGGGTTAGGTACGCGAAGCGGTCAAAGCGGTCGAAGATTAATTATTTTATTAATTTTACCAACGTTGATTTCGCATTGAATTTAAAATGTATAATATTTTTTTTTATCCAAACGTGTAGTTTTTATCGTTTTCTTGTAGATACGTTTTTAATTATATTTGCGCAACGCCGACCACTTGAGTGTTGTTTCGATGGTTTGTACCGCGACAATCCGACAGCTATCGGTACTTTGACGACACTCACTGTCGTCGCGACAAGACCTGACCATCTGGTAACTGTGGCCCGGGGTTTACAATCGCTGCACGTTCTGTCTGAAACATAATAATAATAATATATAATATTATATTGTACACTCGGTGTGTAATGAACATGCAATGCCGGAGTACGCATCGGCGAACGAAATCGTTATCGTTTCCCGGCGGCGCAAGGAAACGAAATGAAATAAATTATGACACGGTGTCGGCGTTTTATGAGCGATTCGTGTATAGTACATTTGGGGTGTACGCGATATACTTTTACGGTCCAAAGTACAATAGTAATAATAATAAAAATAATAGCAAAAATAACCGGCCCAATCGAAGCGGTCTGTAACCAGAAGGAGGCGGAACGCGATTGTGATAAAATTCTCTGGTTTTTTTTTTTTTTTTATTAACACAGCGGTTCCCTCGGGATTCTGCAAACGGTTCTCGGGGCCGTTCCGTTCGTTTCACCGTAAAAAATGCAATGATTTGCTATAATTGTTTGTTGGTGTGAAACAACGAGCGTATAATATATATATATATATATTTCAACAAGACTCCCGCGAACTCGAATGCGATAATTCACCGATACGCCTCGTATACAAATAATATTTAAGCGGATCGCAGAGCGGATTATGGATCCATTTTCCGCGACGTCGAAACCAGCAGCAATCGATGCGGCAGAATACGAGATTTTCATTGATATGGTTTTCCGTCGACCACTAACAGGCGTCTTTCAAAAGCAAACCAATTTCTGAATTTCAGGCTCAGATCGTTCGGCATTGAGTTCAGGAGCCACGTTGCCCTTATTGCCTTTTGGCGTTATGCATCTTTGCCAAACGTCTTTTCCGAGGTGCACGGCCACGAAAATCCGAAATATAGAGCGCTTTTGGACGCACAAAGCGATAGGCGCGTGTTCAATTGGCATCTGTAACACCGAAACTTAATACCAAACTTAGTCGCAAAAAACAGGGCACATGGTTCACACTTCAAGACGTACACGTGTAACGTTGTATTATTTTCCGGCTAGTTTTCTTCTCGTTTTGTAGATTTAAATAAAAAATAATATTCTCACCGGTTCGTTTACTACTATTGTTACCATTATTGATAAACAGCTAATTATTATTCGCACTCCCGTATACATACCGTGTGCAATACGCTCCAAAGAACACAGGCAGGTAGGTAAAACATAACAGCGAGAAATTAAGGCGTAAAAAAAAAAAAGAAAAAAAACGGACTCTGTGGCTGAAAATATTTGGGAACCGTTGTTTCAATAAAATAATTAAAAGAAGCACCATGTTTTTGTATACCCGGTCATGTTATAGAATTGCGAATAAAGTATGGTACGCATACCTACTCTTTCGCGAGACGGCGTTAAATTTCCCGGGCTATGCAAATTGCGTGTCGTGTAAAACAACGAAGACGACAGTAAAAAGCATAATCGTAATACAAGATGCGTAAATTAATATCACGTCGATCGAAAGCGAGAGAACGCGTTTAATTAATCGAAAAAAATCAACCCGTTAGTCACCGGTATAGATAATCGTCGTAAAACAAATATATATATATATATAAAAAAAAAAACAACACGTTCGTTTACACTCGAATTATTGTATATATTTTATTTATTTTTTATTATTATAATATCGCGACCGACGAAGAAATACGATAGTTATGTACCGCTGTAGTTGTTGCAAAAAAAAAAAAAAACCATGTTTTTTCGTACGAATTCAATCACCATTTCGGAGTTTACGAATAATACCCAATAGAGTGTACGTCGAGAATCGATTAACATCAAACGGTTTGCGTGTAAGCGTTTTTTTTTTTTTTTTTTTCTAATAAATGAGAAATGGAAATTTTATTTTATTTCTCCGGACGCGGGGTAAAAAGAAAACTATAATTGAAAAGAGAAATCCGCGACGGCGGCCCCGTCCATCAAGACGGCCAAATAATAAAAACCCTCGAAGCAATCTACGGGCGATGGTAGATCATCGTTTTTATAAATTATTAGAATATTATTATAGTGGCACGAGTGTTGCGGAGAGTTCTTCGATTTATTTTGCCGGTGCTAATCGGATATCGAAAAAAACACCGACAGTTTTTTTCGTTTTTCATTCGTTTTCGCGGCGGCCCGTCGCGAAAATTACGTCGTCGCGTTGTCTTAGAGACTGATATTTAATGTGTCTACACAAAACTATATCAACACGAACCACATGGACAATTAAATTTCTGCGTCGTTTCGGCGAGTTTCGTTAAATTGTAAATGGAATAAGCCGGTAAATGCGAACGCCAGTAGTTCTTTTTTTTATTTCGAAAATAAATTGCTGCGTTTAAAATAGAATTCGAATTGTTTAGCCTGTGAAATGAAATCGAACAACGCGCACGTATTACATTAAACGTACAATAACTGCTTTTCTTTCTTCACATTATTTAATCCGCATTCAAAAACAGTTGCGGGTAAAAGATCAGAAAAAAAGAAAAAAAAATACAAAACAAAACGTTTGCGATGGGCTCTTTTATAAGCGACGAAAATCGGAGAGAAATGCTTTCGGCATTGGAAATATTTAATCATTTTTGTTTGTTTTTTTTTTTCTTTTCTGGGCAAACGCCGATGCAAAATCGTTAGATCTACCCGCGACAGTACACTTTTTAAAAAAATAATTTAATACAAATCGTATTCCTCCACCTCCTTCCCCCCACCGGTTTTATCGGCATATAAGAGATCGAGTTTTTGTTTTTTTTTTTTTTTTGTCCAAGACAAGGTCCAAAAAAAATAAAATCTTTTTTTGTTTAAACCAAAACTGGCTCCAAGACGGTCCACTGGAATCCGCCACCGACTCGTATAATCGATAAAAGCGATATCAGTGAACGCGTTAGATATCAAAAATAAATATAATATAAATCTTAAAATTAATTATTGTCGTCGTTCTTATGTGCAGTGCACGTGTACGCGTGTTTAGGTTTTGTAAATGCGGCAATAAAGAAGGAGGTTTTCGAGGTAGGACATTCAATATCGTCCTGCACACGGGTATACCGGTAACCGAGCGAAAAACACACGCCTTTATAGGCGTTTATTATACCCGGTACATGTTTTACGAACCGTGAAATTTGTTGTTTACGACTTGACGATGATAATAATTATCGCGCGGTCGAGTGTCGAATTCGGTTGCCTCTGTACGTAAACGCGAGATAATAAAACATTATAAAAATTCGACTCGATTACCACGGCAATATACTACTGTACTTGCCGCGGTTTATCGCCAACCCGGTACTAACAATCGTCGGCATAAACATTACGGCGTATTAATATGATTATAGGTTTACTTACCGAAAACACAACCGAACCATCGATTTGTGGGTACGCTACCGCGAGCTGTAGCGTATTACAGGGGACACGGGCGTACGGGACAACCGTATTGGTGTCGGTACGATGGGCTAAGGATCTGGAAATCTATTTGTCTGTCGATAATTGCGAATGTGTTGTCGTGCGTGAAGCGATGGCGATTTTTCGCATTATTTGGTTGGAATCGGTTGTTACGGAGTCCGGTCTGATACGGATGGGACGTCGACGGACTCCCCGATTGTGAAGTTGATTACGAACCATGGTGATCACGGCGAAGATGAAAATTTCGGACACTTTTACACTCGAAAAGAGTTCAAATACGTACTATAGCCAGAGTCGAGACGCTGATAAGTAAAATCGATTTGGAAAAAGATAAAAGTTAATCGCTCAAAAAATTGACGCTTAAATTGACTCAGGTAATATAACAGACAGGCAGATTGGATTTGTTTTGATTAAAAAAAAAAAAAGATAACTTTTTTTTTTATTGTCGTGGACATTATAACGGGGAGAAAAAATTGTAAACAGTTAAAATAATTCTGTTTATGCAAAGGGTCTAAATCGCTTGCTATAGTAATCAGTGACGAAAACGACTACATCAAAACTCAAATACAGTAGTTGTAGTATAATCTGTTGCGTTTATACGAGTTAAAGACAACAAAAATAATATATAAATTAAACTATACCTGCATACCCACTATACCTATATCAATACTTGGGTATTTTTTTTTTTTTTTTTTTTGGATTGATAATTTTCTAGTTTTATCAACCACCACGGCTCAAATATACCATAAAACGTGCATTTTAGTTATTTATTGTCGAAATATACAATTATATGCATTTTAATATAAATATGGAAAATATAATAACCAAAATTCGCTTCGCCATGACGTAATTCGTGGATATTTCAAACAAAATCAGTAATCAGATGTGACAATAAAAACACGTCAATGCATAGAAATCAAAAACAATTCGAAGTTGCTATAGTAACTTCGAATTTTTCACCAAAAAGTAAAACAATACAGTCGTGTATTTAATATTTCCCACTATGGGTAAAACATTAAATTCATACTTTTTTAATATGTTAAATATTTGACATTACACTACCAATCGTACGACCAATTTTTGGTTAATTCCGTTAAAAAAAGCTTTTTCAACGGCACAAAGCGACGAGATTTATTTCGTAGAACAACACAGCCAATACATAATCTATCTTTTTGTTTATCGGCTAATTACTAATTTTCAATGAATTTTCACAGTCAGATAGTCAGACTTTGCGATAAATAACCTACACAACTTTTTATCCCAGGGATGTTTGTTTCCGGCGTGAAAAAATTGAAAAACGATACAATAGCCGCAAACCATCGTATAGAACATTCACGTGGTATCAATAGTAAATTGTTTGATTATAGGTACTAGTGATGTGACATAAATCCGGATTATCCGAAAATTTAATAAATCCAGATTATCCGATAATTTAATAAATCCGGATTTCGAATTTCGAAAATGGAAATCCAAAAATATATGTTTCGAATTCCAAAATCTGAAATTTTATATTTATACGAGTAAAACAACGTTTGCCGGGTCAGCTTACTAGCCAGTAAAATATGTTATACAAATTAGAGTGTAATATGTATGAATTTTTGTTATTTTAAATACATTTCCATTTGGGATATTTTTTGAATTGTAAAAACGTATGTGTGTGTTTTTTTTACACATTTAATGCTATTAACAGTAAGATAACAATAATAATTGTACAGGAAAGTAATTATTAAATAACATAAAATCACAATTTTAAAAACCGAAATTTGGATTCAGATAGAAATCCGCAATTTCACATCCGAAATCAGGATTTACAATAAATGTCGGAATCCAAAAATCTGGATCCTCTAACTTCGGCATATCCGGATTTTTTCCATCACTTAATAGGTATTACGTACACGTTCAATACATCGATATAGTCATCAAGCATCGTATGAAAAGTACATTTCCGTTCAACGTACTGCGAAACCAAATAATTCAGCTAGTTAATAACATAATACTATTGAACCGTACAAATGCGGACTTTTTGGCTTTGTAAAAGTTAACATTCTGATTAGAATAATTTATGTGCAGCGAAGTAATTTTTTTTTTTTTTTTTTAAGGGTGTAGCCAAGTCGATTAATTTGCCGGCTGACTTGATAAGAAGGGCCCTTCTTTTTTTCTGCTCACAAACCAAACAAACATTCAAATCTTGGCCGAAATAACACTTTTATTTATATTTTATTTTTTTGCTCGTCGAGAGCCATTAAACTAATTCTTGATTTTCGTGAAAAGAAAAAAAATTATATAAATATAATAAATAAATCAAATTCAGCTAAATCCAATTTGAAAATGAGACGAAAATCGTACCAGAACATGTAGAAAATCACCGGGAATTTTGTAGCGTTGAACCAATACTATTAAATCTATTTTACCTATAAATCTATACTATTATTCTAGCCCGAAAGTACCAACTTTATTTTTCGCGTTTTACACCGCTTGCGTGGTAATCGTGACACCTGCCGACAGTGTTACTCAATATTATTTTCATTTAGACGGAAATTCATTACTGATTCTTCTTATACGTCTCTCAAATTCATTACACGTGCGTACAAATTGCGCAGATAATACCGACAAAATTTTTGGCGAGAATTATATATAAAAAAAATAATATATTGGAACTTATACCTCGACTAGAAAACACAAATCTAAGTAGGTATACGTTTATTGGATTTTAAAAAACCTAATCGATTTTATAAAAAAAAAAAAAAAAAAAAACCGGCGTTTCGCATATACTTGTCTGATCTCGTTTTGTTGATGATTTTTTGATTTTTTTTTTTTTTTACTTTTTACGATTATAAAGAAAATAGTATGAATAATTTCGAAAAACGACTTCTACATTATTAATATTTAATAACCGATTCGTGTTTGCGGTAACCCGCTCATAACCGCATATTTTTTAGTAAACGACGGTCGAATTGGTACCTCGGTTCATTAATATATTTTTAAGAGTTTTTTTTAACGAGTGATGAAATATTGTCAAAAAAAATATTACGTTTTTTTGTGTAAGGTATTATAAAATAAAAAAAAGTAATATAATATTTTAGCTCTCTTGAAGTCATATGGAATAAAGAAGTTTTTCACATTGTTACCCCGTCTGTTTTCGTCTTGCCTATACCTAGTGGTTTTTGTTTTAATCGTATTCATAAGATTGATGAGTTTTGCGTACCTATAAAATACAGTGTTCTCTGTTTTTTTTTATAACTGTCTACTACTGTTATTACAATTTATACCAATATCGAACACCGGATGAATAGTTTGGTGAATATTATCGCGGTCGGAAGGGATGCATCCTATTTTTGCCGCGTCGTCGAAATTGGCAATATTTTCGAGGATTTTAATCATTTTTGTATTAGTCAAAATATTACTGGTAAATTCGCAAGAAACAAAAAGAAAAATTTAGTTTCATCGAGTATCATAATAACATTATTGTTTGTAATAAAACATTTTTAAAAAAAAAAAAAAAAAAAAAATACTTAACTGTATTCGATTTTGTCTTACTACAAATTCAAATACGAGTTGAAAATTTATTTAATAAAAAATAAAACGTGTGTGTGTGTGTGTGTGTAATACAACTACAACTATTTGTTTTACAAAATGCGGTGTGTATTAACGTTGTAGTTTATTAGAACTCTCTGGGTATTCTCAGGGTACTCGGCAAAATAAGATTATGGGCGAGATAAAAATGGATCGACGAAAACGGAAGAATCGGCCGGGGAAGAGGCATTTGTTAGGAACGAGGATAAAGAACCTCCTCGTACTACTGCTGTATTTACTCTTGTTAAGTGTTTTGCTGTAACGCGTAGACTTAAATAAATTGAATTACGCGGAAAGGAAAAGAAATATAAGAAAGAAGAATACCACGGCGTATATGTGAGTGCGCATCGGGAAAATGTGCGAGCGATACCAATTATTGAAAAATGAGATGTGACAGTTTGGACGCGAAAATAATGGGAGAAGGGGTGAAATCTCCAGCGGGCAATACAGGTAGGCACTGCCGGGCTCTTGGACGTTGAAAAATCGGTTTCGATTGAAAAACGGATAATACAAATAGTGGCGGATAGGTAATAATAATTATAAAAAGTCTGGAAATACATCGGGCCTAGGACGGTAGGTGGGAAAATTGTTTCAATTTGAAATCCATATTGTGTGTGTTAGTCCAATCGTAGACCTCATAAAAAATAGCAGTTCAACCGGTGACAGTGCGTGGGTATTGCGTGTCACACGCGTCAATTATCGACAAAACGTTTGCGTTTATATTATTAATATTGCACATTTATATCCGTATGCAACGATACATTGCAAACGAAAAACGATTCTGAGCGAAGTAGTATTAGTGGTGTTATTTCATTGTTGCCACGGTAACCCAGTAATCACCATAAATAATAAATTATAAATAAAACTCGAATTGGACGAAATCGGTCAATAATGCTGCTTTTTCGTTGGTAGTATTTTCAGCCGCGTTTAAAAACTAATTGGTTTATCGAAAAACGACCACTACGGAGTACTAACTAGAAACAATTTACTACCGGAAACAGTATAGGAGTGCATTGATCGGATAAAGTATTCCGGTAGAACAAGTATTTACAGAAAAATAAAAAAATAATCATCGTTGTAAAACCACAAGACCGTTCGCTCTGTTCATAATCTAATATAGTATTACCTGGGCAGGGCCCCCTCGGTCGTTCTGTAGTTTCTCACAAAACAATAATAGAACAAAATTGTATAAATTGGCGGATAATTAAATTGTTTTAAGTTGGCGCAGCTCTGTAATTTCTCCCGGTGTCATTCTAATAATAACCGGGTTTTATTTTTAAACTTGGTTTTATTTCATACGTGTCGTCGTCAGTCAGGGTAACCGATAAATAAAAAAAACAAAAAGAATAGGTTTTCGTATCGAAAATACCAAAATTCCCGTTTTAGCAACCATTTAGGGGTTAAATGTCAGATTTTTGCGTGCGATAGATTCGGCTGTGAATCGCTCTCGCACAGGCACTACTCCGTTTCATTAATATGCAATACTATATCGGTAATTTTCGTTCGCTCTTATACGGCGGGGTAATCGCGCGCGGTCTTTTGAACAATATCGAATTTCGACGCATATTAAAACGCTGTGCTGATGGTGCGTAAAAATAAAATAATAAAAAAAGGCGTTGACGATAATACAGGTGCGGCGGCGGTGGGTCGTTCGAAATCCGATTGTATCCATGACGTTCGTTCCGCCCGTCCGCGGTGTCATTCGACCGAGTGCATTCAATAATGCATAATCAAATATAAAACATTGGGTACTCATACCGTACGTAATCACGTTATTTTTTCAAAAAAAAATATACACAACATTGCATGACAAATGGGCGCGTCTGTCCACATCCCTCGGGGCGCATTTGGGCCACTCTGCAGCCGATATTTTCACATTATATAACACATGGGCTGAAAAGTCCCGAGCCTCATACATAGGTGGCGCTAGTGTTTTGGAATTCCCCTCATTTTTATTTGGTGGTACTAACCTGCAAAAGACGGCTGTTAAAATTTCACGACAATCTGTTCATCAGCGTGTGAGTTGTTGTGCTAAGAGTGACGGTAATTTTGTTATTTTCAAAATAATGGATCAAAAACAATTCCGTGTTTTTAATTTTACATTGCTTCTCGATGGGAAAAAAATACCGTTCAATCGATGAAACGGCTTGACAAGTGTTACGGGGACTCCGCTCCATCAGAAACAAAAATAAAACGTTGGTATACTTCAAACGTGGTCGTAGAGACACTGATGATGCAGAACGAAGTGGACGTCCAAATGAGGCGGTAACACAAGAAAATATTGAAAAAATCCACAAAATATCGTTTTGAATGATCGCAATGTGAAGTTTCATGAGTTAGCTGACATCGTAAAGATATAAAAAGAACGTGTTGGCTTTAAATTGCATGATCATTTGTCCGCGAGAAAGCTCTGTTCAATTTGAGTGCCGCGTTTGCTCAACCGTTGAGCAGAGACAACGACGTGTTGATGATTCTAAACAACGACAAAACTACATGAATTCTCCAGGTTTGGCAGATCCCAGCTCTATTCGCAGATATCAAAAAAAATGCTCGCCGGTAAGAAATTTCGCTCGAATGTAAAGGTTATCAGTGAAACTGAAACCTATTTTGAAGCAAAAGATAAATCGATCTACAAGTTGAAATGGTGTTTAAATGTTGAAGCGGCGTTGGCATGATTGTGTTGCTCTTGATGGAGATTATGTTGATGAATTTTGTGAATTTTTAATGAAAGAACCGTGTTTTCGTTGTTAGGCCCGGGACTTTTTGCCCGTGTGTTAAATATATTTGACCTCTAATGAAAATAAACTATTATTTTATAATCGGTCGCTGAATGAGATATTAGAGATTCGACGGCTCTTGTTTATGAACACAATGAGGCCCGAAAAATTATTTTGGACGGGGCCTCCCCTGCAATGCGTATCGCCGGCACCGCAACGGTTCGTCGTAACGCTCAGAATCAAAGAGTTGCACACAGTGTCGTCGGACCAAAGACAATTCACATTCCAAACTTCGTGCCCACCGAAACACAAAAACGTGCACAACATTTTTTATTCGAGCAAAATAAATACGACACGAACATTACAGGATATTAAAAAACAGGTGGTCGACGACACGCCGTCTTGTCGGTCGATATTATCATCGAACGGGAATTAATTATTATTTGAATGCCTATATTCCCTACCTCTCTGGTTATGTACATTTTTTTCCACTCTGAAAAGATTTTCTCTTGTCGTTGTACGAGTATATAAGTGGGCGTAGTCGATTAATATTTTTTTTATATAGTTTTTTTTTCTTTCGTTTTTACCGAATTATTTAAATAACCGAGCGATAAAAAAAAAAAAAAAAAAAAATAACGGTATAAAACAGACGCGTTACGTTATGTTACAGTTTCATTCGTCCGATAAAAAATCGGTTTTGTTATTTTTGCCGGTTCTGATAAAACCATTTATTATTATTATTATTATTATTTTTATTCACTGTTTCGGATTTATTTAGCGTGCGATACGTATACTCGTCAAGTAAATAAATAATAATAAAAAAAATAATAATAAAAAAATCAAGTAAATATCAAAAATATTATTGCGGGCGTAACTTGTGTTTCTATTTATGTACACTTGACGATTTCGCCGGGCGTTTCGAAAATATTTAATAACTTTTTATGCTTTCAGAGAAAAAAAATGTTCCCTCTTTTTTTATATTGTGCTCGTACGTTATATTATTAAAATAATGTATGCTTTGAATATTATTTTTTTTCTCCCCCATATAGGCAATGCGAGTTTGTATTATTATTTTTTTTTTTCGAGTCCAACAAAGGTATTATAACATTATTTATACTTCGAGACCTCGGGACCGGCAGAGTTATTTAGGATAAACGAGGGGAGTGTAATTAAAGTGCCCCGTCCCCCTCTGTGTCGTATAGGTTATATTTTTTACCAGAGCGAGAAATCCGACGCACAAGATTACGAACACAGGAAGGAACGTAGGCGTTGGTTTTGCTTTGATGAGGAATATTAATTTATTTGTTTTCTGTCTGTATATAAAAAAAAATTTTTACACCAGAAATCACGATCGTCGATAACGTCAGTGATGGATTCTGGTAGCTAATTTTGTCTAGTCGGATTATTGAAGTGATTTGGTCGTTTTTTCGTTTTTCCTTATGGTTTTCTTAAAAATCGAGGAAAACGGTTAAACTCACGGTATCTGTAATTTTAAATTTTGTAATTTGTTTTTTTTTTTTTTTTTTTTTTTTTTTTTTTTTTTTTTTTTTTTTTTTTTTGTAGTTCGGTGAAGAATAATCGCAGTTGTCTGACATTTGACAGAATACTAATCAGTCTTTTTTATACGTGGTAATCTTTTCCGAAACGTTATGGCAATTTTCAAGCTACTAATAACCATTTGAAATTTTTTTTTTTTGAGAATAAAATATTTTTGGCACAACAAAATTGCCCGAAAATTGTACACAAGTTTAGTATCATAAGTCTAATTCACTCGGTGCTTTGATACTTAATTGTTAAATCAGTTAAGCGAAATATAATAATTTTCGTAATTTTCTAATCGCGGAATTTCGCGAAACGCGTGCGTAGTGTTTTGCGATTGATGTGGACGCAATTTATTCGGCTCTTAAAAAATGCTTAACATTTCAAGACGAAAACACAAATAGATATGATTCAATTTTCCGATTTTCGCTGAGAATCGGTTGTTATCGTTAGCAATGATTTACCGCCGCGAACAGATACAAATTAAATGACCGCATCCGCATTCCCATCCCTTGCCTTCCCGTTGCTCGCCTACAAATTCGGCTGTTCTATTAACCGTGTTCGGGTCAAACCGGCGGATTTATTTTTTATAAAGCTCCAGAATTAAACGGAATTGAAAAAATGATAACCGGCGGCCACGGCGATCGATATTCGGTATTACATGCGCGAAATCTTCCCTGGAAACATAATAATTTATACCGTCCGGGCGTATAAGACGTAAGAGCGTACGCGAATCGCCGTCACACAAAGAGTTGGAATTCGATTTTTTATTTTTTTTTTTTTTTTTTAAACCCGACGGTCCGTAACGTGATCAAAGAATCGACGCGCGTATAAGAATATGGAACAATATACGGTGCCGGGCTTTTGGTCGTATGCAAAACACCCGGCAACAAAAAAAAAAAAAAAAAAAAAAAACCCGCACGTAGACCCAATTTATCTGCTTTTTAGTATGTTTGGTCATCCGACCGTATTCTAAATTGACCTTTTCTGTTTTTCTCGCACGCGTATAATACCTGTATTCTTGTAATAGTAATATATTATTGGAATATACACGCGTATGTATTTTCGTTGCTCGGTAGGTACGCGGACGTATTACTTGCCGGTACATATAGGTATTTTATATATAAAAAAAAAAATAAAAAAAAAACGGAAATCTCCGTGTTTAACGGACACCGCCGTCGCCGCGTCCCTTCGTTCGGCATCATCATCGTCGGACAAGTATCCCCGGTCCGTGTATTTACAGACCCTCGTTAGCGCCACCGGCAAACTTAAAAAAAAAGAGAAAAAAAAGAGCGCCTTTTTACCAATTAAAATATTGATGTGATGATATTTGATTTACGAATTTTTTTTTTTTTTTTTTTTTTTAATGCTATTTATATTTATTGTTGCGTGCCCGTCGAACACAGTGCGGGTGGAATGGAACGGGTAGAAATGTGCGATTGAAACTTAACTCAGGTTTTACTATTTTTTTTTTTTTTTTTTTTTACACGGTATGAATTGAATACGTCGTACAATTCTAATGGAACGGGCTACCGAAACCCGGGCCGTTTCGATTAGCTTTGCAAGCGGTTCGGAACGACACGACGGGTTGTCTCGACGACGACGACGTCCCTCACTGGAGGTCCCTTCCCGGCTGATTGACCGGACCCGGCTCGAATCGCCCAACTGCTCTAGAGCTCTTACGGCCCCCATACACGGTCAGTCACGAATGGCAATCAACGTGATTGACAGTCAAGATTGACGATTGATAATTACCATATACGGTCGAGCAAGACCGTCAGTCGTACGAATATTTTATTTTTATAGTCAACACAATTGTTACTGTTGAATGTGTGGCGTTACGTGTTGTTGTCGTTCGATATTTATTGAAAAAAAAAAAATGTTTTAAATATATTAAATTTAAAATTAAACTCTGCATTAACATGAATGAAGCAAGTAATATTGGTATTGCTATTTACCTTGCGTGTGATAAAACAAAAAAAAAACCAAGAGAAAAAAAAATATTTTGGATGAAAGAATGGTTCAAAAAAAGAAACCCATCATAATCTTCTAGATGACCTTCGACTATCTTCTCCTTCTGACTACAGAAATTATCTCCCCGTGGACCACATGACATTTTCGAAGTTTTTAAAAATGATCACACCAATGATAGAGAAACAGGATACTTGTATGACGATAATTTGATCTCAGTGTATTGATTTTTATTTTTTGTAGTAGTAGTATTTATGTCAGCTGTTGGATCGATTTCTTTTAATTTATTAGTTAATTGTACACGGCATTCTTGTTTCAAAATTCTGTTTTTGTACAAATCACTTTTAAGTGTCCACGTAGCAAGTAAACTACGGTGTAGACGTATAAATTCATCGTTATTTAATTTATTTGCCATTTTTTGACGAAGACATAAAATTTACAAAAGACAAAAAAACACGGTTGCTTCACGCAATTCGACTTGATTGACTGATAAATTGTACATTCATAGACATACATGGTCAATCATGAATGTCAATCATCTTGATTGATGATAAAAATTCAAACATGTTTGAATACCATCGGTCATGGAATTTGATTGTCAGTCATTATCATTCACATACACACACCATCAGTCTTGACTGATCAATCACGTTAAACGTCACAAGTCCAGCATTTATGTATTACCGCCCAATTGGACGTAAGGCAAGGACAGAGTCCGTGACATTATTAGTAAATGTCGAACTTTAAACATTTGCATTTGCTGCTATGGCGCTGGCGGACTCATCGATAATTTCGACTGAATTCGACGATGATAATTAATGCCGATACGATTACCCGCATGGGTTATAATTACCATTTTTTTTTTTTTTTAAATAAGATTGTTGTCGACTGTCGATAAACAAACGATTTAAGAGGACGTAAATTTGTCAGTAAAAAACCGTTTTGTGCGGGTAAGAACCACTCGGTCTGTAGTGCCGGTAGCGACGCCAAATTTTAACACAATATGGAAGACAATATTTCCTGTGTCGTATTTTACATCGTTTATAAAAAATAAAAGTTACAATTTGTTTAAAATATAATGTTTGTACGTTTTCCATAATTGAACGATTTTTGATATATATATTTATATATTGGTCGTATAGAAAAAATAATAACGCTACGGCACAGTCAATGTTCTTGATTTTTATTGGTAATAATTTGGTTTCTTAGATACAACTGAAGCCTTCTCGGTTCTTTGCCGGGCGCAACAGTTTTAACGTAATCATATCAATTTTATTAAATATTCTTGGCTGTAATGCGCTACGGAAAACCACGTCATTTCTGGAGCGTTGGTTACGTTCTCGTTTTGGCGTAGCGTCCAGGCTTAATATCATATTATTTTTATTGTGTAGTCAGACGAAATGGCGATTTGGATAGTTGGGATTTGGATGGTTTGTTAATCGGGAGCGGAATCGTTTGTACACAACTTTTGCGGTTTCACTTCAACGGTGTTCATTTGTAAGTCGGTCAGGTATGAAGGTTAGGGTATGATTTAAAATATACATTGGGGCATTTGTGATTTTACGAACAGTTATGGATTGAAAAGTTTGACTTTTATATATACTTGATTGATTTTTTGGCTGCCCTCCCCTCCCGCAAAGTTCGATGCCGTACGTCATAATGGGCATCAATAGAGTATCGTTTTTATGCCGAGTTTAGAACGTTTACCGATTAAGCAACGAAGAGTTGCTCGCCTAGAGTTGAGAAGGAATCGTTTACATTTAACATGGTCTGCCCAGGTTAGACGTCGGTCTAATATTACGCCTATGTAACGAGAGCTTGTGGATTTCGGGACATTGTGATTGTTTAATGTGATAGATGGTATATATTCCTCGCCTTTAGGTGAACGTCAAATGTGTAGATTTTTCGTGATGAATTTTTATTCTCCATTTAGCGTACCAGACGTTGGTTGACATGGGGTTTAATTGATATTGTAGGTTATAACCAGCGGTTATCGGATCTTGGTTTGTGGAATAGATTATTTTATCATCGGCAAAATCCGCAACGGAAGTGTGATGGGTCGTCGGTTGATCTGCCGACAAATACGAATTTAATCGTCCGGATTTAAACTTGTCCGGAAATATGCGTTACACGTTAATAACAACTGTGTATGGACCGATTTGAGATTCCATTGTGCTATTTTTGTAATTTCGTTGTTCAATTCGCATGTGGCGTGAACAATTAGAGAAAATGTGTAATGGTAAAACAAATATCGATTCGAAGGTAAAACAAAAAATTACCACTTTTGAAAGACAGTTTTGCGTCCCTTGCTACGCCCATGTAAAATACGCCGTAGTCTTTTGTCGTCTAGAGGTTTTATGTTTGCGTTTTATTAGGACGCCTCGACTTCCACGTAACAGTATCGGGTTTCGAACCGACATGTGGATTATAATACGTTATGTTAAACTTCCTAAAACTTGTTCGAACCCAGCTCGGTTCCGTTTTGGCTTTGGCCTGTAAATAATAACACCGAAAGCCCGCCGGCGAATTTCGTATAACGCGAGCACTTCCGGAACCGCTACGCCGTGCACGCCCTTCACGTGGTCGCCTTGTCCTTACGAGTGATCGCGTGTTCCGGAGGTGTCTCGTCGGATTAACCGAAGAATTCCAGTTCGAATCCGTCGATCATAGACGATTTTTTATTAGATTTTTTTTTTCTTCTTCTTCTTTTGACGTGGTTTGTCATCGACTAGGCGTTAGGTTTACACTCGGGACCGCTCAATCGCTCGGAGCGTTATCGGGTCCGGGCCGACGGGCGGGTCGAGTATTTCCGATTCCTCTCCGCCCGTGGTGGATTTTCGTTGACTAAATATCGCAGGTCCGACGTTTACACTTGGGAATCTCGACCCCTCGAAACGGTATCGGGTTCGGACTCGGAAGGCGGAAATTGACGGTTCTGAGAGCACGTGCATAATATGTAAAAAAAAAAAAAAATACTCAACCCGACTGCGGGTCGTCAACAATTAAATTGAAAAATACGGAGTGTAGCGGCACCGAGTTGTTTTAATATTACTATTATTATTATTATTATTATTATGCAAGGTACGCCTTACCCGCAGCAGGTATAGATACACGCGTACGTACAGTCGGATTTAGCGTTTTAATAATTTAAATAATCCCGGGCTGTCGAGAATAATATTATTATTAAAAATAAAACAAAAAAAAAAAAAAAAAAAATACCTCGTACGACTGCCGCGACTGTAGTACGGTACGCTACAACAGCGGTAACGCGAATTTAAATATATATATATATATATATTTTTTTTTAATAACTTCATTAATAATACGACGACGCAAACGACCTGTATAATACCATCCGCATTATATGTGGCGCCGAGAGCTGCTCGCCAGAGTGGTAAAAATCCCGTTTTATTATACACACGTTTCCTGCGGCGAAACGTAATCGGGATACGAGACTCGATTTACTAAAATTATTATTATTATTATTTCCACGCGTGATTATACGTACCTCGGATGCGAAAACCCCGTACATCAATGGTTGTTCTTTTACCGCGACCCGACGGTTCGGTTTCCCGGTGGATTTTTACCGGATTGCCGTACGTTGTTGTTATTTCCCCAATCGCCATAACCGTTAAAAATGTTATTTCAACACTATTTTGCTGTATCGGAAACGAACACTGAACCACCGAGATCACACACGTTGAATTATCTCCCTTTGATACCGCCATTTTCCCGTTAAACACGGATTCGAATAGAGCAGCGGTTCTCAATCGGTGGTACGCGAAGAAAATCTCCCTTCGTAAAAAAAAAAAAATTGAAATGAATTTCATAATTATTAAACATATAATTTCACAAATAATTATAATTATTAAATGATATTCGGTTTATTCCGTGGTGCGCAGGTCGTTTGTAATCGAAGCAATTAGGATAACGATATTCTCTTTAATATAATATAAATCGATAAAGCGTATTCTTATTTCACAATAATGCGTTTTCGCCTTAGTTTCGTGAGTTCATTCGGTTTGTTCACGAGTGCCATACGAGTTGTTTGCATCGAGTATATTTTATATTTTTATGTAGTTTTTTCGTACTTTTTTGTGATATAAAATCAAGTAAAATGAAAAGATTTTTAGGAAGCTCAAATACTAAAACACAGGCGAATCGTAAATATGACAACAGTTACTTACAATTTGGATTCGTTGTGAAATTTTGTTCTGAAAATTCTACTCCCGTTACCTCAATGTGTAATTTGTCAAGAAACACTATCGAATCAAAGCATGAAACCATCGCTACTGAAACGCCACCAATTATCGAAGCATCCAGAAACAGAAAATAAACCTATTGAATTTTTTTTAGAGAAAAGTTACCATTTTCCGGAAGGAGTGGAAATGCATGTCTCTAGTTTTACGAACTTTAATGAAAATATCGTTAAAGCATCTTATTTAGCGAGTTTAATTATTGCTAAAGATGGAAAACCACACACAATTGGGGAAACACTAGTGTTGCCAGCAGCAAAACAAATCGTGTTCTTGGAGACGACGTTGCAAAAGAGATAGAAAAAGGCGTCCATTTCAAACGATACTATCAAAAGAAGAATTGATGACATGTCGTCGAATATCAAAAATAAATTATTCTCTATTCAATAGAGAATATTTATCGATATAATCCGATAATATGCGCAACAATTAAATTGTAATAATACCGTCTGAGATTATGATGGTTTAAATTTTAGACCGGAAGTTACGGGATCAGTGGTTATCAACCCGCAGAGATTCTATTCGAAAATCCAACGAAGGTGACACTCATTTAAGGTATAAGTAAAAGAGGTTACAATTTGAAAACAGTGTCGAAATAAAGTTTAAATTATTGGAAAAAATAAAACAATTTCACTGAAGATCCTCCCGGAAAATAATTGGGTCATACGCGTTATCTACCAAAAAAAAAAAAAAAGTGGATTTAATACAAATGAATTACGAAAAATCGTATATATATTAATTACATATTTGTGTAACACATTAAACAAGAAAATAAAAAAACCGTCTAAAAACAGGGTTTCGGGCTCGGTCATTTTAATAAATATCTCTTTTATAATTTCTCGAAAATGTTTTTTGGTAAATCTTCTTTTGATCCTTTCATACTGAACTAAAATCGGTAAATGAGGTACCATTTTAAATCAAGCTTTCGGGATGCATTTACATCACGACAGTAAGAATGCAACGAAAATCCGTTGCTAGAGAAATTTAACTTTGTTGGTTTTTATATGTTTAATGTTTAGTTTGTTTTTAAAAATTATAACTATTATATTTAATATATATTATTTATTTTCAAATGTGATATATTCTGAGATCTATTCTAAGCACAAATTTCCTAAATCATAAAACGGATCCTTCAAAAGTGAAACTTTTATTTTGCATTTTTAATATTATTAATTATTTTTTTTAGTTGATTCAAATACTATTTTAAAGTCAAGTGCATTATGCACTTTTATTGTATAATTAAGTAATTCAAATATTGTCATGAATAATGAATGTTCCAAATTCCTTCTTTTTTTTTTTTTTTTTTTAATAACATTATGCGGTCAAAAGGCATTCGTTTTGGGGGTATATTTGACGTTTTCTTTTTCTTTTTAGACAATTTAAATCTGGGATCTCTGTAGTGGCAAAAAGATAATCTATTTTGTATAAAATATCCGCTAAAAATGTAAAAATCTAACATACGACTGTATAAAATAGTGAATTTTATACGGATCGTGTGTAGATTCTCGCACGGTGACAAATAGCGAATTCTTGCAGCTTTTAAAATTTGTCTCCAGAGTCTCGGCGGTTTCCACGGCAATACCTCGACGGTCAATTTATCCCGGCGGCGGCACTGTACAGTATCTTTTGGTTCCGAGCTTTTAGCCGTGTTTATTTTTATTTCTTTTTCATTCTCTCTCACTCTATTTCTATCTATCTCTCTCTCTCTCTCTCTCTCTCTCTCTTTTGCCCGCCGGTTTTTTTTTCCATTCCAACGATCCACGAAAGGCGAATAAAAAGGTATAATAATAATATACCCTATTGTACTGCCGCCGCCCAAGTCCGTGTAATTTTTTTTTTTTTTTTTTTCTTACAAAACCGGCGAAAGGTTCCATTGATATCCTGCGCCCAGACACGCCGTATACATAATATTATGTATAGGGAAAAATAAAAACATTACTTTCACACAACGTACTAGTAATACCTACGTAATATACGTTCGTTCTGACAGTCAGACAGTCGCCGTAATTTATAAAGAGCCCAGAGCCAAAAAAAAAAAAAAAACAGATAAACGTTATTATTGTTAAACTATAGTAGGGATTCGGATTATTTGTACGTAAAGGGTGAGGGGGAGAAAAGCCATAAGTTTTCAACAATAAACGCAAAAAAAAAAGACACAAGCACGACAAAGTGCAAAATCTTGTGTCGTCTCTGATACGAGTGACCATGCCAAAACTCAATGGTTAATTACAAAAAAAAAATAGTGAATCGAGGTCTATTAAAACTATTTAACAATAAGAGAAATTAGGAAAAAAAAAACAAAAATTATGAATATTTCTTTAATTCCAACAATGGTTTACCAGACAATTTGGTTTTAATTCACCGTCACTTTACGTCGTACGACAATTATTTTATTGTATATTTTCAAATAAAAACTTTTTTATAGTTTTACCAAATCGAAGTTCGATCAATTAATAAAGCGGTTCATGTTTAAACGTTTCACGAGTCGTAGATAAATATGACAAATCAATTGGATATTTTTTTCTCAAATATTTACTATTTGGTCTCGCTCGGCTTTTATGTACTTAAAACAAAAAAAAATAAAAAAAATATTTGTTCGATCCGGTCGTGTGTGGTCATATATAATTTATTCCTCTGTCGACGGTCACGCGCTACGAATAGTAATACAATTTAACCATAAAAATAAAACCACAATCATTATTTAATAATAAACTTTTGATTTTAGTCGTTACCGGTATATTATATTCTCTTCTCGTTTTAGGAATAAAAATTCGTATAAATCCTCGCGTTTATCACCATCTACGTCTATCGTAATATGTAATCGATCCTCGGTCCACCTATTACAATATGTTTTTTTTTTTTATGTCTCTGTCCCCGTTACCGTCTCTGGTATATTCTTCTATGACGGTTTCCGTCAAACAATACCACAACGCATTGGACGCTCTAAAATTTCGACACTTCTCTAACTTAATTATAATATTAGGGCTTGGAAGTTATCGGAGGTAAATAAGGCGAAATATGCACAAAAAAATAATCGAAAATATGCATACAAATATCGTATTTATTGTAGGTAAAACACGAAATAAAAATATTTTAAATATAGAATAAATTTTAAAAAAAAATGAAATTATGAAACCAATGTTTATTGGAATAAGTTTGTTTAAACTTTAATTTTCTAATCAATGTTTGAAAACAAAAATAAATATATTTAATACAATAATATTTTTTTTTTAACAAGATAAATTATTGAATTGCACGGCCAATGTTTTTTTTTTAAAAATATTTTTGACATACAATGCTCTATTGTCAATTGTCAATCGATATGTTTTTATATCGAGAAAAACTTCATTCGACATCTGTGGTTGTTATTGGTGCGTATTTATAATAAGTTAAATCATTTTCCGTTAGTCGTTCTGGTAAACCCACCAACTATGGTCATTCTCCGTTCAAAATTTTTAAAATTTATAATACTTCACCGAATATAAAATTTGTCTCCAAAACGTCATCTATTTATTGTTTTGTTTTGCGGATAATACTGTTGTAACGGAAACAGTCAATAGTACGCCTTAAGATTATAATTTCGTAATTTTTGATGGTAAAAATCCATAATGTGAATTGATGAAAGTCAAATCGAAGTTTCTTTGTGAAGAGCTTTAATTTGCATTATAGACACAGGATCGTTAGAATCAAACTGTTGTACAACATCTCGTACCCGTTAAAAATATCCGCAGTAATAAGTATGTTGAAGTTCTCGATATTCATTTATTCGCGTGCGCTTTCCCGGGTTGTTATATGGACTTCTGTCCGTTGAATCTAATCGATTTATCGGCTCGTTTATCGATAGAACCGCATAACCTCTAATTTCCCGTTAAATTCCGTACCGTTTGTCCATGTTTCGCACTTCAAATCTATTGCCGGCGAAAAAACAAAATACTCTGCTACCAACCAGCACCAAAATTTTCATCGTCAAAATCTACAATCGTAAAATCCACCGACATCGGGAGTCTGTTACAGACTCCGGGTCAACCATTTCCAGCAAACATCCAGCGAAAAATCACCATTACTTCATACTTAACATACGTCAACGACATCGCCAACCGGACCATCTCAACATTCACGATCGTCAACTGCGTTCTTAGATCCTTAGATTTCAAACTATCAAAAAAAAAAATAATAATATTTTGTTTTTCTCTATATACCATGCTCTCTGTCTCTCTGTTAGAACCCTCATCCTGGGCCACAGTATCAAGTCCGAAGCAAATCGTTAAACGCCATGCGCATAAACCTAACCTAAACTATATATTTATATTAGTGATGGGAAAAATCTGGATTTGACAAAGTTTAAAGAATCCGGATTTTTGGATTCGAAATTCAACATTTATTGTTAATCCGGATTTCGAATATGAAAATTGTGATTGTTCTATTCTTATGTTAATTTGTCATATCAAATTTGTTTTTAGATTTGTCAATAACATTGTGTTATTGTTATTATCCTCTTTGTTTATTGGAATACACCTATAAATCATTAAATACGTTTTTACATTTTAAAAAATATCACAAATAAAAATTTATTTGGAAAACCAATTACAAAAAAAAAAAAAAAAAAATCATGTATATAATCATCGATAGTATTTATAAAACGACTGACGAGTATTGTAATCTTTAAATATTATTTATTTTCACTGAATAGTAGTGAAATGCTCCGCCATATTCATATACCATCGTCTGCAGTTGGCGGAGTGCAAGTGAAAACTTCAGTAAATATCAATTATAATAATTTTAATTATTTTATCGTTATTATTATTGCGCCCGGCGAAACATTTCGATATTTTAATCCAAACGGCTCGGCGGCACTGTGTTATCTGTTTTTCGAAAATTTAAAAACTTAATGTCGTCTTTCCCGTCGGGAGTTTTAATGCTGCTCGAAAGACCATTAATAAAACGCACTCTTTTGAATACTTTACATTGTTATATATTGTACGTATTATTATTATGTTCTATAATATAATAATAAAATGAAACTTTTTTTCTTTTTCTTTTTTTTTATAATATACAAAGGCATTAAGATAAAATCCGTATAATGGATTATCTGGTTAACTGAATTATTGATGTGTGTAAAAGTGGAAAAGATTAATCAGGCACTTAAGAAATTCAAAATATTTCTTTACTATTTTTTTTTCTCCAAGGTCCTTATTATTTCTGTACTATAAAATACTAATAAACATTCCCGGTCGAAATGAAACGTTTCTGCATACCCAGTATACAGTATACGAACATAATAATTATTATTATAGAACATTTTTTTTTTTTTCACTATTCTTTTATTTACCGACAGGCCACTTACAGTTTGCGGACAATGCTGAACATATTTGTATTTAATCCGATCGAATAGGGTAATATGGTATTTAAAAAAAAAAAAAAGCCGTGGGTGTAGTCGTCGTCGTCACTACGCTCCTCGTACTGAAAACCGTTGAAGTAGACCAGTAAGAAGTAGGTGGGAATTTTCGGAGGTTTAGGTCCTCGTTTACATTTAATTTCGATTTATTCCTGTACGCAACGTTGAATGATTGCAAACAAAAACCGATTCTGACCGGAGTTGAGTTATAAATATGTTTCGATCGGTTCGACAAATGTACATATTGTATTAAAATTGTTGAGTGTTTTTTTTTTAATAGAACCGAACGAGTTGAGAACGGGTGGAAATCACCTCTGGAGTTGACGATCGAATGACTGACACAAGTCAAATAACGAAATTAACACAGTGCGGTTGATTGGCGTTTTTTTTTTTTTTTTTTTTTTTTTTTGTAATCGGAACAATTAAGACTGCCGAGAATGGCGTAAAGTCAGCCCATCGTTTTACATAACAGTCCG
Organism: Tuberolachnus salignus; assembly: GCA_956483605.1. Lineage (NCBI taxonomy): Eukaryota > Metazoa > Arthropoda > Insecta > Hemiptera > Aphididae > Tuberolachnus > Tuberolachnus salignus. Next base: position 32,060,823 of record OY101430.1, on the reverse strand, counting down.
AACGGCAATACGGATTCGGGCGATTTTCGAAAATGTTTAATATTTGTTTTGTAATAATAATTTACGGCCGGTAAAACTCCCAGTAAAATTATTGGAAAAAAAAAAAAACCGTTTATAACGTATAATATAGTATATGTAAATGTACCCGGGTAATTATTAATTTTATAGACAATAATAACCGTTTTGAAAATGGAACGTAATATTTTACTACTCCCTGTATACCCACCGAACTTTGTTAAGCGCGCGTTTTAAAATAATAACAATAACAATAACAATAACAGCAACAACAACAACAACAACAATAGTACGTATACAATATAGGCGACACGGTTTTGCGTTAAAATTACCGGACCGAGTAGATTATTATCAGTATGGCTTTCGCAATCGGTTTTCTCGTTTTCCGAATGCGGTTAATTGATTTTTCCAATCGAGATGAGCAGGTGGAAGTACGAGTCTCGGGAAAATAAAACTCGTCGCACGTTGTACGTAAAAAAAACAAAAAAAAACAAAAAAACAAACCCAGGACAATGTCCAAATAGGAACGCGGATAGTTCACCGCGAGTAAAATATATAGAATTTTTTTTTCTTTTTACCCCTAAAATACGGTGTAAATACAAAAAAAATTAAAAAAAAGTACTTCCGAAACCGTTCGCGATGCTAACGGTATTAAACCCAAGGCTCCGGGAATCAACACTGCTCGAAACTATTAGACGACCGCAGGTTTCCAAATTGAATATGGTTTTGAGCGTACTGAACATTTGCGCGAAACGGCGTAGACGTCGACTATTCCTATTCCTGGCTAAATAATATTAATATTAAGCTGATCTAACATTGTAGACATCAGAAGTTTTTGGCGTTGCGCAAATTACAACTAAAATTGATCTAGATATTGAGAATATATATATATATATATTTAAGAATCTAAATTTATCTAGATAAAGACAAAATACGAAACACCTTTTTATCTGGATAAAAACAAAAATGATACACAATTTAACTTCAATAATTTACCCGTGTATATTTTAATACGAAATCGACTTGAGTATTTATCAATGAAATGTTTGAAAATAACATTTTATCCGTAAACTGCTCGGATTCGGTATGTCGTGACTGCAATTTGAACATAATACTATTTGTTTAAAAGATTTGTTACGCTCGGAAATCGCAAGTCTGTTAAAAACAAGTATAATTCGCCTAGGTTTCGTAGGCTAAAATTGAACTTGTCGATAATGTAACAGATAATGAAAAAAAAAAAAAACCCAACGGAAAAAGTAACTGCAAATTATCAACGGACAAAAATGTAACTTACGGTAATATAATGTTGCTCGGATTTTGTAACGTTGTAAACTATTTATACGTACGATGTACAGGATATTACTGACCGGCTTTGGTTTTTAATCCATTCATTAAAATATACGGGATATTTCTGTACAAATCGTATCAGAATAAAAAAAGATTTAGTCATTAATATTATAAAATATAAATCGGTAAAATTATAACAGTATTTTACGGTTTGCGAAAGTGCAGTGCGGCCGACAAATACATCGAGAAAACATAACCGACCCTTCGACTTAGGGTACGTAGTTATTTTTAAGGGTTTCGTAACAAAAAATAAAAAATACGAAAAAGATTTAACGGTTCGCCGTTTGTGATATTTTTTTCATTTAACTCTGAGCGATAAAACGGATAATATTCTCATCAAAAATTGAACGTTTTCAACTACTTTTATACCTAATGCGCGTACGTATAAACTTCCACTCTTCCATTCAAACCTTATAGTAGTTTTTCTTTGCGGTTATCTGCGCACAACTGATCCTGAATATATAATATTTTTTTATTATACCGACTTTTTAACCCGTCGTAAGTACGATAATATTATTGACGGAGTAAAATCAAAGTGGAAAAAAAAAATAAATCAACTTTTCGAATAATAAATAATAATTATGTCGGTATCTAAATAAATAGCACTTATCTGAAATCAATTATATTATCTAGCCTAACCAAACAAATAATTAAATGTTTAAATAGAAATGAATTAAAAACACAAAAATCATAAGTGTTAAATATTTCATTATTTGGTAAAGTGTTGGTAAGTGTATATATTATAAAACTAAAATTAAATTTATACGAAAAACTCAAGTGATTTCAAGTAATTGCGAACAGCTCAAACAATGCCAGAATATTAGAATATTTTGAAAATAACAATACGTCGAGAAATTATTATTAACTATTCGGTTAAAAAGTAAATTCTCTACGATTATGTTTTAATGTATTTCAACATGAAAACATTTATTGAAAACAACCGTTATTTTACGTAAATATTCCCGTTTTTTTTTATCTGTTTAATGCCAAAACTAGATGAAAAATCGAGAAAATGCCCTTCTCTGTGCACCAACAAGATATAAAATTCTATAAGAAATATTTTATAACATTTTTGATTGGAACGAGATTTCTGGTTAAAAAGTCAGACAGAAAAACAAAATAAATACAAGAAGCACACATCATCAGTAAAATCAATACGTTCATTCCAAAAAAAAAAATAACGAATTATCATTTATAGAAGTGTCGGATAATATTTGCTACGGTTGAAAAGTATTGAGTGTAATAGTTCGATTCAGTACTGCACAAGAACTCGATTTTGACAAATCGAATGCGACGTAGTAAATTATTTTAAACGAAAACGGGTTTTCTATTTTTTTTTTTCTTTGGTTCGGTAAAAGTTGTATGTATCCGAAATAAAATCGAAAAAATTCGTTTGTTTATTTGGAAAACAACTCGCGAGGCTATTTTTTTTTTTTTTTTTTTGTTTGTTTGTTTTTTATCACACAAGATAAAATATGCTCAGAAGTAATTCTAGTCGTGAAAAAAAGCGCATAACTTGTATTTACTGTTCGACTATAAAATACGAAATAGAGCAAAAATATTAGCCTTGGGCCGATCGGACATAAAACTTTTTTTATACATATATATATATATTTATGGATTAAAAGTACTAACTTGCGAAAGTAAATAATAATTGATCTACAGAATTTCAATTGGAATAAGTTGTTGCGTATCAATCTGGTCGTAAACATGATTATTATTTTTATTTTTTTTTTTTTTCCATACAATTTAATCGTACTAAAAGTTATTTGACAACAATATTCTTATAATAATATATATCTCCAAAATGGCCGGAAAAAATATATTATTTAGACTGCGGCAACAGTATATCCGATTGTATTGCTCTCTGCGCCGATAATGTGATTTGACAAATATAACCTAAATATATTGTACTTGCGTACTATATTTTGAATAGAAAGGAGAGAAAAAAAAGATAGTAAATAGAGTGGAATTTAATTTAGATCTGCACGCAACGATAAACTATTACTAATGAAAAACGATTCTGCGCAAAGTTCAGAAACTTGGAAATTTTTACGGTTTTCATCGAAATCTACACTTTTTAACGCTTGTAATACGGAATTATTACATTCTATTAAATTTGTTTATGATGAAACTTGTAACAAATTTGCATTGTGCATTTCTGTTGGGCCAAAATGTTGTATTCAATAAATTCGAGAAAAAAAAAAGAACTTAAAATGCTTTATAAATAGTTAAAAAAAATACGCTTTTATTTTGAAAATTTGTTCACGCCCCGAAATGCTTAATATTAATACTCGGTGAAAATGTCAGGGGACTAATACGATTGTTTTCCACCGCGTTACGAAAAAATCGGAAATAATTAAAACCATTGCCGTAGATTTGCCTGAATTAATAACAAAACTACAAGGAGATATCGAAAAAAATAACCTTTCTAGTGCACCAACATGGTCGTTTAAGGAGAGAGAAAAAGAAAAATACAATCGCGTAGTAATAAAAGCAAAATGGAAAAGAAAACGCACTTGGCGGGGACGTCGTACGACAGATTTTCGATAATCCGGGACGGCGGAAAATCATTCGGATACCGCAATCGGGAGGCAATAAAAACGGAGATTGTTTGCCGGGAGAATCCGGACGGTTAGGGTGCAGTGTTAATCGGGAGGATCGCGAACGAGCCGCAGCGGATGACGGTACGGGGGCGAGGCGCGGAAATTAATGTGCGCGGGCGGGATTTTTACGTGTTCGGGGTCGTGAAAACGTCGGCGGAGAATATTATTTTAAGTAGATTTTTGTATTGCGCGATTCGCCGATTTCCCCGTGACAGGGCCCCGCGGAGACGTAGTCGTCGCAATATATATACACGAGCCGCTACTAATGAACCGGTAACGGCCGCCGCCGCCGCCGCCATAGTCATAAAATATGGAGTGCTGGCAGCGAACGCAACGGCGGCGGTCCGCGGTTTTGGGTCTCCGGGCGGGCGACGGAAAATGTAAGCGGCGGCGGCGGCGGCGGTGGCGGCGGAGAAAGGCGAACGTCTTCGCGCGCGGACGGCCGGGGCGAGAGGCGGTTGAATATTAAATTCTCCCGCGGAAACAAATTATTATTGTTTCCACTAACGATCTGCTCGGCCGGTTGTACAGTACCGCGTTCCTTTTTTTTTTTTCATTTTATTTTCTTTTTTTTTTATTATCGTTGCGTTTCTCCTCTCTTCGAACTCTATCCCGCTCCCCCCGCGGCGGTTCTTTGTATTACCCGGTGAAATTTTCCACCGCCGCACAGTGTATAATAAAAACGTATAAACGTTTATTATTATTTATAGACTTTACTATGAACAAAAAAAAAAATAAATAAGTAAATAATAAAAATATGTACGAAATTCCGCAAGCGCAGACTCGTCTCCGTGTACCGTGTCGCGCATTCGTTTTATCGATTCCCGTAAGTGTGCTTACCCCGGTTTATTAAATACAAAACAAAACGAAAAATCGTACGTCGAACGAATTCAATTTTAAAACCAGCCGCATACGTATGCGCGGTGACCGGGCGATACGTGCGTCGAGTTCGATTGTTCCCGTTTCTCGTCGGAGACGACCGCGCGCCGGGAATTCCGTTCATCCGATAGCGGCAAACAAGACGGCCCGGGCCCGGGATATGCGCGTACGCGTCACGGCGCGTTCGCCGGTGTCGTATTCGTGCGTAATGCCATCGTTATAGGTGTAATCGTGCGATTAAATGCTCACCGGCGATATAGCCTCGATAAATATTATAACGCGGCCGGGTCGACAAACAGTTAGTGTCTCTCCGGTTGCTGCGGTGGCACCGGGCCCAGCAACGATATACCCATTTGGTATTATCGACGTGCACGGCACCGTATACCAAAAACCGTGTATCCCGGAACACTAAGAACTCCCCGACCAACAGCTCGTTTACCGTGTGACGGAATACTGTTTTGCAATACTTTAGCGATGCGGTCTGCGTTCATAATCAATCGATTGCAGTTCGAATGATATCCAACACCGTCCGACAATCTACAGTTTAGTATGCGCTCGTGCGCGGGACAATATTTACGGACAAAACGTAATCTATCGAATGGCGTCGAATTTACAATAAAACGTTTGTTTTTGTCCGTTGTTATCGAGATACGTTTTTTTTTTTTTTTTTCTAAACCGTTCATAGTTGCACGGTTGGATATTTTGCTCCGCTTCGTTCGGGCGGTGCTCCGTACCGAGCGTTGCTTTGATCAGGGTGCCAGACTTTTACGAATGAACCGATTGAGATTGCTTCGGTTAAAATTTAATTGGTCCTTTACGTTTGGCGATATTTTGATCGCGAGGCGAGTCCGACGAGGAGATTGTTTCTCTGAACAGTGCGGATATCGGGAGAAATTCAGTCCCCCCCCCCTCGGAAGGATTTAATCTTTAAACATACAACTGTAGATTATAATCAAAACTTTTCAAACACATTTGTCATTCATTTTGCCATCATATCACACTCCTCTCCTTCCGCAGATGTGAACAAACCTAACCCCGCCTATGGTTTGGAGGAAGTGGAACAGATGAAATCGGAAATGAACTGAATTGATTTCCGTATAGACATTTTTCGGAGGGCGTTGTTCATATACCAGTGATGATGACGTTATTAAACACGGACAAATTGCGTATAGTAAAACCGCTCGGAGTCTGTGGAATGCAAATAATAAAAATTATATGTTACGGTCAAAACCGTCGAAACTAGTTGCACAACGTCCTTTGGTCAATGCGGGTTTCGACCATTTCAAACTAAAACGAACCGCAGGATTAAACCAGTCAGTCGAAACTAATTATGAAAAACGAATCCTTTGGTAATTCTAAACGCCACGATATTGTATACTCCCCTGAAGAAATAACGATGCAATATTATTCTATTCCGAAAAATATTTGTCCCAATGGCGCACACTAGAGGTTTGTGGGGTGGCGGTTGCTTTAATAGTAACAACACAAATAATAAATCGAAAATAACGTCCCGTTTTTCACATTTATTAAAAAAAAAAACTACAATCAAGTTATTCCCATGACGTGTCTCTATAAACGTAATGAAACTAAAACGACGAACATATCAGAAGGAAGGAAAAAAACCGTATAATTCAAACATAAACCTCGTTTAAAAACATCACGGATACTTAGAGTGAAAATAATTATTTTTAAAAGTTCAATAACCCCGATGATGTCGTCGTGTTTGTATTTTGTTTATACGTTTTTTATCCAAATGGATCCCCGTGCAAATTATTATTTTATGAAATTGAATGCATTTTTCGAATTTCAGATATTTTACGCGTACACTGGCAATGTCTCATCTCGCGTTTCAGACTCCAGGATTTTATCACTATTATTATATAATAATACCATTGATACCCACTTTGCGTATCCGTGCATATCCGTCAATTTTTAAAGACATTACGGAGATGGAATTCAATTTGACGACGATGGCTAGTACTGCCTATACAGCGTAAAGTTCAATTAAATTCCTCTTTGAAAATTATAACGAAAACGGTGTTTAGTAAGGGAGAAAATCCCGTTCATCCCGCATCCGCCCTCCGACCAGAACCAGAGCTACATTAACAATGCGATAACGGTGTTGAAAAAAAGACGTGTTGTATAAAAATGCCATAATCGGGTAAAGGGCGAAACGCCGGAGAAAAATAAAGGCTTAAGTAGAAAAACCATCCGGAATATTTTTTGCCGTTCGCGGATCGGGACCATAAAAACCAAGTGCGCCATTTGGTCACGACACGTTTGCACGCGCAGTGCAGTTATCGAGCAAAAGTGGTTCAAATGACACTCGACATATCTACATGGAAATCTCGACGGTTTCTTTCTTAAGCGGTTCTGGCAAAATATATATTATACGTGTGCGTGAATACAGCGGATATCCCTGCGGAACGACGAGTGAAAATCTGCAAGTGGAATTTTCGAAATCCGCGTGCAGGTTCCGTACAGTATATTGGAGGAGGGTTGTGGTAACCCGATTCCGGGGGTTTTGTTGAGCTGGCCGATAAACGGGACGCAAATATCGACGAAAATTTTAAACGCGAAAAGTTCACCCCTCGAGGTGAGCACCCGTAAGGAAGTAATCGGAATACGTTTAAAATGTATCGCTGAGACCAAAAAAAAAAAAAAAAAGCATCTGGTAACCCGTAGATGTAGTGTAAAATATATTATATAGGATTATGTCTAACCGAAAAAGTAGCCAGGTATAACAATAACGAGGGAAATTCAATTTATTTCTATACGCAACGTTAAATTTTTTTTTTTATAAACTAAAATTGAACATTCAAATTAGTTTGCAACCAGAAAACAAATTATAATTGTCTGTGTTTTTTCGTCTCAAATTGTTATGTATTTTTACGGAGTTAAAACGTTTTATTTTTTTCGCATACATTGGAAAATAGCAAAATACCGTGATTTATACGATTTTTTATCAAAATTGGAACTTAACGCGTTTATATATAAAAAAATATTCAATTTTTATTTTCGTCTTAAATTTCCGAGCATTTATGAAAAGCCAAAAAAGTTTTACCCAAATAATAACAAAAAATAATAAATAAAAACTAAAAACACTCGAAGATTTATAATAGCTATAAATAACTTAAAAACCGTCAAAATGAATTGAAAATCGTATCGCGTCTAGAATTGTCAAATATTGGTAAAAATTGCAGGTCAAACATAAACAAAATCGAAAATAACCGACAACCGTTATTTTATAAATATTTCCTTTTTTTTTTTTCGCATTATCAAGAAATTACACTACAAGGAATTTCAAAAAAAAAAAAAAAAAAACCGACCTCCTCAATGTACTAACAAAATTAAAAATGTAACAATAAATCACTCTTAGCGTTTTTTTTTATTGGAATACGATGTCCGATAGAAAATGTGTTAACAGACACAAAACAAATACGAATTAATAATTTAATTAAAATATGCACACGTCGTAGTAAAATCAACAACTGCATTTGTTCGCTACGTTCGGTATTTACAATTAACAAATCCGATTTCCAGGCGATTTTTAAGGCTCGCAATCGGAATTTCATGTCTCTGAGCGCCATATCGGTTTCCGTTGAACGCATCGCACGAGACGTACGCACAAAAATTTAATTTTATTAAATATTAAATATAATATCAGTATCCATCCGTACGAATCTCGAAATGCGGTATATTATTAAATATTGTAGTGAAGCGTAAGTATATGTACGGGAGACGCGTTCGACACGAATCTTTGACTTAAAACTATTCGCCCACGTATTGTATCAGTAAATATTAAATATGATAAAACGAACCAACTCAACGGGATTCAAAACGAATATAATATGTAAAGGTAATACGCCGGGAGGTTATTTATTTTTTTTTTTTTTTGTATTATATAGTATATTATACGACACGTATTTCAATTTTTAGGACACGTTTTCCACCGATTCCTCTCTGTTCCATTTTTCGCCACCAAAGTATTCCGTGTTTTTTTCTTTTTTTTTTTTTCTTTCGGTAACCCGTCGGGGTTGTTATGAAAAACAAATGTTCCGAATGTATTCTATTCCCATAACGGAAATAGGTAATTTGGCAAATTTTTGCATAAAAAAAAAAAAAACTATTCGCAACAAAAAACAACATCTACAAATTGTTAACCCGCCTCTTGTAAATGTAAAGGTACGAAAATATCCGAAAGGCTCTAAAAATGGCAGATTTTCAAAAAACCGACATATCGGCACCTCGGGTGGGCCACTATTGTAGGTGGGATGTTAGGAAGGTAGGATATTTCGTAATTTTTTGTATATCTGTAAGTTCTGCACAGAATCGTTATATATGTCTTACCTTACTAACTGTCAGCTTTCACAGTGGACCGTGAGCAGTATCATGAACGAGGCAAAAAACCAAATTTTTTAACATAAATTTAGGTTGTACCAAGCCTTTTAAAAAGTACATTTAGGTAATTTATATATGTATATACAGAACAATTTATCTAGATCAGTGACATTTGTTTTATCCTTGATAAAAATTTAGATATCTTGGCAATATGTATATACAGTAAAACTTCCATGTAACGAAGTCTAATGGGGAACAAAAAAAATGCGTAATACAGAGAAATTCGTTAAATAGAATTACATGTTTTTTGTCCATATGTATCAATTTTTTAATTTCGTGTTTTCTATTGAAAATAAACATAAAATATCATATTTTACCTACATATTCATATTTTTTTTAATTTAATTTAAAAGACATAATCAATGGGTTTCATTTGTTTATTATTTTTATAGATTTTACGTAAAAATTATTCGATTTTATTGAGTTTAATACAAAATTTCATCCGAAACATTTGCTTGATGTCTAAAACTATTTCTCACAACAGAAAAGGCGTTTAGTATCTCTTTTTCGACGAGTTTAAGTTATTCTTCTGCATGATATCTTTCAATATCATTACATTTTGTACGATTACGTCAATATTGGAATTGCATCACGCAGTACTGCGGGCAAATTAACCGGCTTGCCTATCTTTATTGGAAACAATAAAATCGTAGGTATTTTAGAACAATGTTTAATATTCGATAGTGACAAAGTTTAGAAAAAAACAGGTTTGTCATTGAATATTTTATTCGTTATACAGAGAAAAATTTACGCATGATTAACAATAAGGTCGTGGTTCTCAAAAATAATTCGTTAAACAGAAAATTTCGTTAAATGGAAGTTCGTTATATAGAAGTTTTACTGTATATAATAAAAAAATAATAATAAAATATTTATCTCGATTAGTCTCAACGCTGTAAAGGAGTTGGTAGCAGATATAATCAAACGCACACATTATAATGTTTTTTTTTTTTTTTATATTTATTATAATTATAAAATGTTTCAGCACACCTAGTGCTATTACAACTTTTTAATTTTTACAATTTTATATGTTACAAATTTAAATGATTATAAATTTATTAATGACATAATTATTAATAGTGAGAGTGATATAATAATGTGTTACATATATGAATATAATAATAAAGATGAGGTCTAGTATATTATTAATGATCTTCATTTTCTGATGATGAGTCTTCTGTGTCTGTTAAAAGAATGTCCTGGGGAAGTCGAGGCCGCAGACGTCTATTGAGTGTTTTTTTTTTCCTATATTGTAATAACGAGCACTGTCCAAGTTTTTTAGTTTGGCGTGGACATTATAATGTAAAACCAATACATACTTCGGCGCGATTTGATTTTAAAAAATATTATTTTTAATCTCTTTTAACTATTTATGAGCAATTAAAATTATCGAGTTTTTTTTTTTTTTTGTTTGTTTGTTTGACGTGGATAAAAACGTAGTAATCTTTTCCGTTTTTCTTATCAATTTATGTAAATACAACGTTCGTGAGTGCCTAAAATTACAATTGCGCAGTGTTCAAACTGATAAGTTTCGGTTTTAGACTGTGGTCGTTTTTATTATTTTACTGCGACGTGTGCCCTTTTTTTTTTTCACAACAGTAGTCCACCGACGAGCCGTATTCTATTTGCGATTTTAGTAAATTAACGTTAGACGTATATTTGAAAAAAAAAAAAAAAACAATTATTACTCTCATAGATTCGCACGCCACTCTCGGGTACGCGCCGTGACAGTGACGGCGTAATTTATTAATAAACTACAATACACAGCTCAGGGGGAAATAATTTAGTTTCAAGGGTACATCACACACGTGCTCCGTCACCGGGCTTCAGTGCGCCTGCGTTTGATGAATTATTAAAATATGTATGGGATAATTAAATTTCCGCACAATACGCGTGGCCGCTAGAAGTTCGCCCCGATATATTATCATTATTATTATCGTCGTAAAACACGTGTCTGATCGATTCAGAAGCGCTCGTTTCCGAGCAAAACATCTATTCGTTTCTACTAAGACGGGCGTTTTTTTCTCCCGTCGGATAACGAATAATAACGGTCCGGATTGTTCGCATCGTGCCTTATTAAAAATATCGCGATATTTATTGCCCGGTCAGCGGTGTGTACACTTTACAGGAACGATTTGTCTTGAACCCCGGTGTATGTTCGGAAAACACGACAAAATAACCGAGACAATTATATGACGACAGATCGGTTTTATATCAGTAAAACGAAAAAAAAAAAAAAAAAAAAACGACTATCGGTATATCATTTCGGCGAAAAAAAATTTTTCGAAACATCCAATATTTTAAAACAAAAATTGCTTTTCGTGGTTTTTTTGTCGATCTTTGAGTTATCTTGGCAACAATAGACAATACACCGTCTAATAATACTTCGCTCAGGAATTCGTTTCTGTTTGCAATTATTAATCGTTGCTTCCAAAATCTTCGGAAATTCCCACCTACAATACCCACGGTACACAAAGTACGTTAATTTTTTTTTCATTTTTTTTTTTTTTTCCAGCGCAGTGTTCAAATCGACGCATAACATGTAATTTTTCCAATTTTATTTTCTTCAGAAATATTCAATACTAATTTCGCGACTATATTATATTAAACTATAACTAAAACCCGTGCCGGTGATTAATCGTTATTAATTATTATTGGATTATAGGAGTTTTTTTTTTTTTTTTTTTTCGTGACATTAAGTTTCGGGAGTTCTTCAATGGGCGATAGAAAAAAACGAACAATAATTCTCCTCTCTATAAATAGTAATAAAAAATTCTCCCGTAATTTATCACGCGTACCACATGTTAATTGAAAAACGTAAATATAATATACGTTCACTACGGATTTCGTATCAATTACAAATTTACAATCGCACAATTTGCAATACTCGAATGAAACGAATCGGAATTGGATTTCCTATTTTCTATTGGTCAAACAATAAAAATCAAACTAGCGTCTACTGCGGATAATTTTTTTCGGTGGGCTGCCAAAAAAAAAAAAACGTTGGTGGGAACGGAGGGGAACCGCCGATTCCCGATTAAACGGACTAAAAATGGTGATCGGGTAGAGTAAATTTCACGAGAGATATTTATCCGTTTAAAAAGGGTTTCTGCACGTATACATATGCGAATTTAAACCCAATCGTCCGATATATTATTACGGTTCGCCGGTATTTTCGTTTCTATTTACTCGGCACCGCTTCAGATGTTGTGTTCGCGGCGTAGTTATTTTTTTGTTTCGATATTGTCGTCCCCGAATGCCATTACGGTCGGCTCGCGCGAAATCTTTTACCTTTGAAATTCTGTAGCTCGCCGCCAGTCATCCGTATACGTTCAATATGTATGTGTGTTTGTGTGTGTGTATCTGGTAAATGGTGAGGGAAAAGAGAAAGACGTATAATATTGAATGTGATAGGAACCTCTGCTTGTCGTCTTTCCACCGCCGGCGGGTCCGACTACTCGTCGCCATTTTTCCCTGACGTTTTCCCGGGAGAGACAAACGCAAAAAAAAAAATAAAATAAATAAATAAATAAATAAAAATAGGAAATATACGTATAGGGACCCGAGGGGTCTTTAGCAGCGTTGGCGAACCGAAAACCACGATGCAGTGTCAAATATAATAATAATTCCTATCATCCTACCCTATTCCCAATAGCCGGTCTCGCATGTGACTTTCGCGGAGATTTCAGAGGTAGCTTCTCCCGACGGTTAAAAATAAAAAAGTCGAAAACTGCTCGCACGGACGGGCCACTATTTTCGGCGGCAAGTCGGGAAGGTCAAACATAAAGAGGAATTTAATTTATATCAAGTCTTGTGGCAAAATTACGAGCGTTTTTGCTGAGCGGAGAACCAAATTAAAACTAAAAAAAAAAAAAAAAAAAAAACCGACAATTTCCAATAGCCATATTATGTATACCTAAAAATAATTTAAAATATTTATGTACCACTCTAAAAAAGGGGCTAGTATAACTAATCGATACGAATCCCAGGTCTTTGCGAATATGTTTAACTGGATCACAACAAAACTTAAAATCGAAAATAATAGAAACTCTCCATAAATTGTCCCGGCTTTCCCGACTATTGAGAAATCTACAGCGATAATTAAAAACTATACCTCCCAATGCATCTCCTTTTTTTTTTTTTTTTTGGTGGTATCGCGTCCTACGAGAGGATCTCTACCCGTCAGGGCAATCGTTCCCCCGTAGGCGCATCGTTTATTCAGCAAAACTACAATTGTTTTATAAATAAATAAGTAAAAAATAAGTCCCGTTTACCCCTGCGTGCGGGGCGGGCTCACAGTGATTGTACGATGGCGTTTTGAGCAGCATTAGGGCCGATACCTGCATGCTGCTCTTAGAATAGAATAATAATAGCTAGGCTAGCACTAGTCTAGGGTTCTGGGCGGCCTTCTGACGTCGACGCTCCTCTTCCTCCCTCGTCGACAGGACCTCCTCGATGAAGTTGCTTGTTTTCTTCCCAGCGGTCATGTCTTCCATCATTCTCTCCACTACCGTCTACAGCTCCTTTCTTTGCCTCCACCAGCGGTCGCAGTGTCTTCCACTCTTCCCTTCTTCAGGCGTGGTCCGCGTCGTCCACGGGCGCCCGGCAGTCGTGGCACTCCGCGGTGCCCAGCCTCCCAATCCTATGCAGGTACCGGCCGAAGCAGCCGTGACCTGATAGGAATTCCCCAATACACCTAACAAGATCCAAAGTGCCTATAGAAAAGATTAAGTGAAAAATGGTGTTTGCAAAAATTAAAATACACACATCAGTCGCTACGCTCGGAATGTAAATAAATGTACATTATTAAAAATGTACTTAAATGCGATCGTTGGTGTCATTAAAAAGTTAGACGAAATGCTAGAACGGAACGGTAGAAGTGTCAAGTTTTATACCGTTGTTCGATGAACTCGAACGTTTACCACGAAACAATTTTTACTGAAATTCGTGGTGGGAATGTATACAACGACATCGATTTTTTTCCGCCCTTTTCAATTCGTTATGTTTAATCTGAGAATTGTTGAACTATAATACGGTATTCGCTTCCTACCGTTTCCTACGGAGTATTTTCGAGGTTTCCCCCCGCCATCCCCGTTATTAAGTGGAGCCGTTTTGCAGATTATGCGATTTTACAGTCCGCACTTCGGTATGTTTTGAGATTTAATTTTCGTCTTGGGGCGCTTATTTCTCCGCAAATATCTCGACTCCGCAGAGACGTTTTTCGTCGCGAATTCGATAGCGTTCACGACGGGCGGCGGTCGCGCGCTATACGCGCAGAGGTCCCGCGACGGCGGTGCGCGCGCACGTTTCCCTCTCGTTCCGCCGCGCCGCTTGACACTTTAACAAAAGACGTTTCGTAAAGTAATTTTAATACTATCAACGTTATTTATGACACTTATTCTTCTCCGCCACGTTGTTGTCGTAATACTTTTCTAACCAATGTCGACCGCACAAAAAAAAAAAATAAAAATAAAAAAATACCGAACGAACAATAATAATCATCGTCATCGTCCGTGGTCGTCATCTCTCGCGCGCGCCAGCCAGCCAGCCGTTCTTTTTACCCCCGAATAAAAATATAAGAAAACACATTTATATTATAATAATATGATTTTATTATAACGATGACGAAAACCGTCGTAATTACATCAATTATCGCGTTCACTTCTCGTCTATTTCCGATGTTGCCGATACACAATTCATATTTTTAGTCGGCAACAATTTCTATTTTTTTTTTTTTTAAATATTTTTTATATATTATAGTCGTTTAGTCTCAAATCGGGTATTTCGCTGAACGCTGAGCTACAAAGTGTAACATCTAACCTAAATATCTACCGTCCGAGGTTTTTCATATTGTGGACGATTTATTTATCATTTTTTTTTCCGTGTATTTAAATCAATGCCCGGCCAAATTAAAAAAAAAAAAAATTCAATAAAAATTGTTTACAGTTAATACGATTGGTATACAGTGGGCGACGATTTGTACAAATCGTATAATTATACAATTGTATAATTGAACTTATACCAGGCAGAGAAACGTCCGGTAGTTATTATCGGTGCGATCGCGATATTGCGATAGACAATAATATCAAGTAATAAGCAAAAACGAAAAACTCATTGTAACAACGAAGAATAAGCGATGTGCGATATCCCCACAGCATTTATCCACATCACCTACGATGAGAAATTCCGTTTATCTAACTTTATACTTGTCGCGTACGTTAATCGTGGTTTGTAAGTCTTTCGCCCAACTTGGAATTTTACAAAAAAATCGTATAGTTTACAGTTAGGGCAGCTACGAGTACGCCATAAAACTAATTACCGCCTATGATGCCCAGGCATATAGTCGAACAATATAATTGAAATGGATTTAAATTGTGAATATTTCACATATCATAACTTTTGCATTTAGTTTACACCATGGTGATAGTTTCGAATATTTTAGTTGATACGTAGCGATACGTGTTTTGTCGTTTGCCCAACTCGTAGTAGGCGTTATTGTAAAACGTTTCACAAAAACGCCTAGCAATTTATTACCGGTGCTAAACAATACAGTTTTAACCGTCGAAATTTAATATTGGTACGCGTGTATTTTTTTTTTTTTTTTACATTTAGTTTCATTGTTCGCGACGTTTTCCGTTGGTTTTTTTTTTCCTCCACAACTAAAGGATTACGTTTTAGTTTGCTCGCTCTTAAAACTAACTGCGGCGGTAAACTTAAAAAAAAAAAAATCGGTTTTAATTAATAACGCCGACCCGGCGCGTAATTGTCACACGAAACGACGATCGCGATGACAATAATACTATGATATTTTGACGGCGATGCGAAATGTTGTCTATTGTGAAAAGAAATACGAGAGGACGATTTTTCCGCAGCATGCATCGGAAACACGAGAACGGCAAAACACCCGACAAAGTTACCATTTTATTAAATACATTAGCGGTAAAATAACTGATTACAAAAAAAAAAAAATAATAATAATAAAAATATATTAAAGACGCAGTTTCGAAATGGGAATCGATCATTCGGAACACCTATCGGTCAAACATACCGATTAGGAGATTTATAAAAACATATTTATTCGCATTTAACGTTTCGAGGTACATTTGATTTGCAGTTGATAAATCGTCATTTTTCCGAACGTTTCGAACATGTTAAATTGCGTTGTGCGTCTTATCTAGATGTTAAAATGTTTATATTATAGCCTTATCTAGATTAGTTAAACTACACTGTTATCTGATTTTTTGTAGAAATCACATAATTAATTTTTCAAATGATTTTCTTAAAAAAAGAAATCGTTCATTTGAATGTATTAATTTAATCTATACGTTTTTTAACTGAAAAAAAAATGTCTGTACTTCAACATCCCCCGTACTCGCCAGACCTTGCTCCTTGTGACTTCTTCTTATTTCCTTCTTATTTCTTTTCCCATTTTCAAACAGTTGATGACGTAAAAATGAAAACGGCAGAACTTCTAAAAGGGCTGAATGAAAGCAATTGGCAACACTGTTTTCAAGAATGGCAGCGACGTATGCAACAGTATATTGATGCTGAGGGAAGGTACTTTGAAGGTGATAATCATTAAATTATAACATTTTTAAAATAAACAACTTTTATTCAAAAAGTCTCGTTATTTTATTGTCACACCTCGTATAATATATAAATAAATAGATTTGTCTGTCTGTATACGATTTATAAACTCAATAACTACTGGAGCGCATTTTACACGATTTTTCGCAAAATGTTCCGGCGTTGTCCGAAGAAGATTTATTGCTATTAAAATTAACCCCCTATTAAATACCGTTCCCTAAAATTCAATTTTTGGTTGTTTTTTTTTTGGTAGAAAAATCTAATGATTATTTTGTTGCTTTATGGGTAACCTTGGCAACACGGATGAGATAAAAGCTACTATTAAATATCGTAGTGCAATCCCTGTGCTGTGCGGATATCCATAGTAATAAGTGAAAACTCGTAAAACTATTAGCTCTGTTTGTTTACGTGCCAAACAAAAAAAAAAACAATAAATGTCGTAAAGCATTGCAATGAACAAAATGATTATGTTTCAGCCAAAAAAAAAAAAAAAAACTACTAAATATTTGTATGACATGAAATTATCACATAAATTATTTTTGTTGATTAGCAATTGAAATGGCAAATTTGAACACTTTTAGTCTGCCGGAGGTGGACTACTCACTTTCCACCTATTTTTATTTTTATTTTTTAAAATAGTAACATAGGCAGGACAATAATACACAATGATCAGGAGCATCAACAAAATCTATCAATAGCAAAGCATTGCCGGGTCAGCTGTTTAATAAAATAAATACTCTATAAACAATGTTTAATATAAATGTCCAACGTTTAACGAATAAATAAATTACGACACAAATCAATAAATTAAAATTCATCATCAAATTAGGCAATAAAAATTAAAAAAAAAAAAAAAATTATATTTTACTATTTCACGGGTATTTCGTTTTTTAAATGTAATCTAATGATTAAACTATTTGTCGGTTTAATATATCTAAATAAATATTTAAAAAAACTAGGTTATTTTATCCTTAGTCTTATCTGTCACCATATATGTAATTTTGTTCAACGCATAATTCGGCATCTCATCGAGCCAGTTTTTAAGTTGTCTGCGTACAACCAACACTGGCCATACGCAATCCTTAACGAAAGGTCCGATTAAAAGATCAAAACCATAGGAACTATTAAAAAAAAAAAAAAAAATAAAAATAATAACAATAATGCTCACCGCAGTGCGTAAATATTATTATACGCTTTGCGGTTTGCCGAACAAAAGGCAAATAACGTTTTGGAATTTTCCGAAAGCCACGCGTGTGTCACCATTCCGCCGGATTATTTACTGTCTACGCCGATTCGATATTTGTGTATAGGCATTATTGGCGGTAGCGTATGTATTTACATATTGGGTTTTTTTTTTTTTTTTTTTTTTTAATTTTTTTCCATAGAAATTTCCACGTCTGCGAGTCGGGATGAAACGCGTGTGCGGCCTCGAACGCCGCCAAAACCGCGCGATCGCATTATCGATAACGGCTTCATTCGATTTTAGCGCACGTGCGTTTCGGTGACGCACAACGGCCGCTTTTCCGAATCGTCCGGTTTGTGCAGTTGGTAATGGCGAAACGGCATTTGCGATTGATTATTATCGGGGGCTCCTCGGTACTTAATCCGTTTGCGTGTTTGTCACGAAGCTGCGCATTAAAAATCCGATTAGACGCGAATCCGTTTTATTATGCGCACAACCGAAATACACGGGGGGGGGGGGTCTACGTTGCATATTTCACTGCCATTTTACGGGTATTCGGACGTTAAACTGTTTTATACATTAATATGCACATTAATGCACGTTTTTAAATCGTCAACAACAACCGTCGACGAACTGTCAAGAATAGAAAATCGGAATTTAAATCATTTAAATCACACTGTCGTCGTGTGCACCTTGCCCGTATTTTCAATAGGTTTTTCGAGTATTAATTGCGAATTTGTTATAGCCGATCTTATTCAACGTTTTATGTTTAGTTTTTTCACCAAGAGCTGTGTCGTTGACACCGTCGCACATCGCCGCGGTGTGAATATATATTTTTTTTTTTTTATAATAATAATGCATTTTCGAAGTTTATTCCCGTAGAAATGCATATTATTTTTTAGAACAAATATTGCATATTTATGCTGTTGTTTAGTGCCTAAAGTTCCCGGCCGTGATTATTATCGTTTCCGTCGCGTTATTCTCTTTCGTTTTACCGAATACCGGAGTGCGGTGACCAGGGCACAACTAGAGAACCCGTCGGGAAAGAGTGGCCATCGGTTCTTGGACCAATCGATACGGACGCCGTGGTTTTGTGTAATGATTTTTCATCGAAATATTGTTGCCGGTGTGCATACGAAATTCTAGGCCGCGGTTTATCCGTAATCAATAGGTTCTCCAATGTGTTGCACTTAAATTAACAAGTTCGGCGTCTCCGATAGAACGTTTTAAATACATTAATTACATTAAATCGGCGATGGTGTAAACGATCCCGGTTCGTCGAAGACAAAGGATGTAAAATGCTGCACAAACTGCGCATTTCGATAGAACGAAAAAACTAACGCGGTGTTACCGTAACGTAGAAAATTAAAATATTATTTCGTTTGGATGCAAATTTACCATCTAGGTGCAACCGAACAGTTACTGTCAAGCAGTTCGACGGTCGGCCCATGTTCGATAGATTGAAAACTATTCGTTAATTCTGTAGAACGAATAGTTTTCATTCGATCGTCTAGTGTGTCGGTTCAAACAGAATATTCATTAATTTGTACGATTACCAAAAAAAAAAAAAATCGTATTGTCTTATAGTTAGATCTGTCACTAGATACGAATCCGTTTAATTATGCATACAAGCGACATACAAAGGATCTACGTTGCACATTTTACTGCATTTACGGGTATTCGGGTATTATTAAACTATTTTATACGTACATTATTATGTTTTTTAATCAACAACAACAGACAAATTGTTCAGAATTGAAAATTTGAATTTAAATCTTTCAAGAGCCGCTGCACACGGTCGTCATGTGCACATTGCCCATATTTTGAATAGAATTTTCGAATATTAATTGTGAATTTGTTATAACCGGGCTTATTCAACGTTTTATATTTAGTTTTTTTTTTACCAAGAGCTGTCATTGACACGGTCGCACATCAGAATATTCATTAATTTGAACGATTATCAAAAAAAAAAAACAAAAACGCGTATTGTCTAATCGTTAGTATTGTCACTACTATTGCCAGTGATCCCGACTATTTACATTGTTTGGCCTTTTTTTATGTTCATTTATACGGTTGTTGTTGTGCCATTGCAAGTCCGTGTAAAGTGAGTTACGAAAAGTATACGAGCTAAACTGAAGAGTGCCCTATTTTCCGTACCAACTTTTTACCAGCAGCGAAACGTCGACAGACGGAAAACATTCAAAATACGGAAATACTGTTTACTCGTCCACGGGTATCAACGGTATAAACTGAATGAAAGTATTTGGTAGAATTTTTACGAATCGAGTTCGGTGTCTGTCGACCGCGACGATAACGTTTTGTTCGAGTGGTTTTATTCGAAAAAATCGAGTATTTCAATAATACGATATTTTATATTCGGTCACTGTACGGTAAACTTTTCGTATGGTTTCAACGAAATATTCGTAAGTTTGTCGGGATTATCCGGAAGCATCGAGATAGTATAGACTATTCGGAATAGTTGCCCGTCGTTAGTGTTCTGACATCCGAATCGATAACTCTCGTCGTCACATCGAACGTCAGACGTGGACGGCCTACGATGTCGTCGTCACGGTTCTCCGTCCGCGTGATAAACCGAAGCAACGATGTGGTGGAGAAGGGAAAAAAATAATAATAATAATTTAATATTGCTTTCGTGCACTCGACCAGACATAATAAAATGTTTTAAATTAAATAATGAATGGATAAAAAAAAAAAGAAAAGTCAATTTCATTCGAAATGTCCGTAGATGACCGTGGTAAAAATAAAAAACTAAATAAATAATCCATTATTGTTTTGCTTGTTAAACTATGCGTTGCCGACAAGAAAGCACATAATTCCTGTACAACACAATCAAATTCAAGTATTGACTTGACGAAAGTAATATTTTATAAAGTTATTAACAAGGCTTGGAACTTTATGCACTAAAAAGTTTTCGAATATAATTTATAAATTTGATATAAAAAAAATTTAAATTATATTATAAAAAAAATAAAATATTTTCCATAGTTGTGTAGTGCTGTGTTTTTTTATTCTTTTCTAGATAAGTTTGTTTAAAATATACAGTTATTCATCTATGATGATTCATCAAAAAGACAATTGTCTATT
The DNA here is from genome assembly GCA_956483605.1 of Tuberolachnus salignus. Lineage (NCBI taxonomy): Eukaryota > Metazoa > Arthropoda > Insecta > Hemiptera > Aphididae > Tuberolachnus > Tuberolachnus salignus. The sequence continues at coordinate 32,039,700 of OY101430.1, read as the reverse complement.
GCTTAAATGAAAATATTCTTCGTAAAACAAACATTCGGTGTAATAAAATACATTAGGTAAATTATTATTGTTTCAGGATTGCCTCGAGTACTGAAACACGCCAATAATTTTTTTTTTAAAAACAAACACTTTGATTGTACAATTTGCCTCGTGATAATATTGACCTTTATTCGGAGTGGAACATTTCGTTTTAAATTAAACACACAAAAGGCAAAATGCTTTTGGAAGATTATCAATAATATTATAATGTGCTCGGCCAGGTCAGCTAAATTATAATTAACATTTAGTTGTAATAATATTATGGTTTTTTTAATAACCGTCGGTTTATTTAGTTTGTTTGGACATTTCTGATTTACCGTCGGAAAGCTTCATAGCACTTAAGGCAAATAAATAATTCAATCTGATAAATAACCTATTCACTAAATTATATATATATATATATATATTTGTATTTTAACGAAACGATAAATCATTGAATTATCGGGAATACGCGGGCGTTTCGTACGGTTTAACAAAGATCAAGTGAAAATAATAAATAATAATAATAATAATAATAAAAACAATTGTAGGAAAAACCTAGGCGATAATCGTATTTTACGCGAATTTCTCGCTTTTTTTTTTTTACGCGTAACACGGTGAAAACGCGAGTCGGTTTAGCGAAGTTTTCATGCGGTTTTCTGATAAGACCGACGGTAAATTAAAAAATAACTTCTCCGCGTTGGCCGCCGGCGTCAAATTCCAAAATTATTACATTAACGTGAAACAGATATCACTACGAAACCAAATAGTGTGCGTGCAGGCGTACCTAATTAAAATCGCGTAATATTCTTTTTAGAGAATTTTTAAAACGTTTAATAGATGTATACATAATATTATACGTAGTTTACTCTTTACGTTATCATTTTAAACTCGTAAACTGAATTCCGCAAGCGGAACGAGAAAACTATTAGGCTTACAACGTGTACCCCTGCCCCATCGTCCTTCACGTTGATAATGACTTTTTGAACAGTAAAAAAAAAAAATGGGGAAGGTACCCGCAGAATTTGCATAATATTATAACCTAACCGTCGTTATTATACAGATACGAATATTTACAACCGTTGGCCGTGGGCATTTTAAATCGTAACGAGAAAACCGCCGGCCGCTCAATCCGAACTTCGCATAGGTAAATGTTCTCAATAGGTCAATGTTGTTACTGACGTTTAAGCGTAACATTTAAATGAATATTCTCGTAACAAGTACATAAATAATCGGCCTATATTTTTTGACTATTTAACTTGTATACATTTTACATTTATTTTTATTGTTAGTTTTTAATTTTGCGTAGAAAATCATTTCAATGACAATATCGTTACGTTTTACGATTATTGAAAAATAGATAGATAAAAAAAAAAAAAAAACCAGTATTAAACGTAATATAATAAGTGTAATAATTAACTGAAATCATATAAACTATAAAACCCGAACGGCCCGTAATGTAATTGTTGACGAATTGCATTTTGACGATAAATAAAATGTAAAAGTTTAAACGGAAAATTGTTTTTTTATTTTTTATTCTATTGTCGTGTAAGTAGTTTAAACGGCCGACCTAGTACGAAATATTATGAATAATACACGGGAGTTCTTTGCCCCGGCGGGTCCCGTTGATATTTAATTCAAGACAATGCGCCCATCTGTTAGACGAGCTTCACGTGCCCCGTTGGCTTCGGCCGAATTTAGGTTAAACGGACGTCTTACGCGGTATAATAATAATAATAATAATAATAATATGTACGCACGTATAAAACGTCCATATAAAACCACCGCCGTAAATATAGACGACAAATTATTATTACGGCAACGGGACAATATTATTTTCCTCTTTAAAAATGCATTAAGACATTATGAGAGCAATCTAAATTCTAGTAAAAAATAAATTTGACGAACGCTGTACTCCGTCACCGGGGGGGGGGGCGAGACTTATATTCGCTTTAAAACCTCAAACCACGATGAACCAATTATCGCGTTTAAAATAATAGACAATATATTATTTTAATATTCCGCACGAGAAAACAGTGAAATAAATAATAACGATTTTAATAAGTTATTTAAATTAGTTTCTACGGTTATAATTTTTAATAATTATAATAACTGTACTATATTCATATTTTACCGTTTTCACGTCCCAGACGGAAACCCAAAAGTTTTTTAAATTATTTTAATAACTCGCATAATGGGGAATTTTTATTTTTGATAAATTATCAAAATTCCGATGTACACAGAAATAATATAATTATTTTCTCCAGAATGATATTTACAAACATTTTAACATATCGCGTTATATTGCCTCTAAAAATATTCACTAACTTATTGCCTAATCTTTAAAACAGCGGATGTCACCAAAAAATTAAAAATAAATCTACAGAACCCCCCCGTCCCAAATATTGTGAATGTCGACTTCGATAAATCGCAACTCGCAAAATACTATCCATGATTTTGTTTTTGATTTTTTTCCATCTTTCATTAAAATCCGTCAATTTTTTAGAATCGCATAGAATTTTAATACGACGGGAACTTAAACTGTAAACTCGTAAATGCCTTTGAATCTAAATAATATACAGTTTATATTATAAATAGTTTTAATTGTCGGCATTAGGCGGTATTGCCCAAGTTGCATTCAATTTTATTGGAATTTCATAAATTTCAGATTTTTCCGACGAGCACGTACAATCGCTTTTGCGGAGCACTACTGTAGGCCCACAGAGCATAGTTTGAAAACAGCTGTTTACATGCAAAATAAAATTCTGTGTTAAGGTGAACTGTAAAGATATCTCACTTCCATTTAACCGCATCGATTAGAAACAAAATATCATAAAATCATAAAAATCCGACCATTATTTAGAGACTTGTTTAAAAAAAAAAAAATTCCGAACCCGAGAAGAAACGAAATGTCTGTTATTCAAACAATTCACATTTACAGTTACTTGATCTGTGTCTACGAACGTACGGACCGGAATTGTAGTTTGTCAACTATTTGCCATCGCGTTCGAATTGCGAATAACATTGCTGCTAATGGCTTTATAATATAAAAAAAAAAAAATAAAATAAAAATACTGGCTTGCACCACGAAATTATAGATAACGCGAGTCTACTACACTGTCCACGTGCAATATTATTCTCACCGCGCCCAACTCTTTTCAACTAAAACGTCGTGCTAATAACCGAATCGATAAACTCAACTATGTCCGAAACAACAAATGTATGCCCGCTGATGTCAGTAGCGGTCCTGTGGTCGTAGAAATAACAGACGGTTGCCCGAACAATGTATTTGCCATTATATTTAGTAGAATTTTGTCCCGTCACGTGTGTGGTTTTTTTTTTAAAAAAAAATAAAAAACAAGCGCATTAATTATGATTGATTTTCGATGGAATTGTTAAAAAAATATATCGTTCCAAGGACAAATAATAAATATAACGCGATTGGATTTATGGTACGCACTCGTCACGCGCAAAAGCAAAATTATGTTGTATTATTATTTTTAATTTGATCCGTACCTGTGTATTGTATTTGCCGTATCTATTCAAATAATAATAATAATAAAAAAAAAAAAATGCTTCTCGGTCGAGTTCGGAACCCTCGTGGCTTTTGATCACATTTTTAGATTCCCACTACTAGTCCCCGGTCATTAAATTGCAGTGAAATATTCAAACGGCGACCTCTTTGAGTACTATCCGGGTACTATCTGGGTCCTCAAAGTTACCGCGTATAACTTTTTGAGTGCGTTTTGCCCGTCCGATATATTTTTTGTTGTTGTAAAAAACAAAATATGCAATTATTGTTAAATTGGAGCTCCCTGTATATGACGACCCGGGCTGGTCAACATTGGCGCGGATCAATTAATTAGGTAAACTTATTTAGAGTACCGTCAAATAAAAAAATACAATAAATTAACAATGGAATATTCATGAATATTATTATACCGTGTGTTTATGCGGCAGGTATGTTATTTTATAATATTGTTATATCGTTGGCTTCATGAAAAAATAAAAAAATAATAATAGCCCGCAATATAATTTTAGTAAAAATATATGATATAAAACGCACCTTTTACAATCCCTTTTAATCTAGCTCCAAAAACAACACGTTTTTTTTTTCTTTTAGACTATACAGCGTGCATTATATGCGAGTAAACATTGGGTCAACTCATAATCAACTCAAATAATAAACAAATTAAAAAAAAAAACGTATTTATTTTTATATTCTCTGCGATTCCAGTACAAATATTGGAACGTCTGAATTTCAAATAATCACGATAAACACCGATATAAACCAGTCAATTATGAGCTAACAAAACAATTTCTCGTCAGGTAGAACCGTTTGTGTTTAATGCGCGGTTGAAATACAGAAAGTTGGAAATATATTTTCGAAGGCAAATTATCCGATAAAATTGCCGAAATTAAATCAAACAGTTTAAACGCGGTTTAAATTTCGATTGGCCGCCGGTACGTATTATGTATAGACGGGTTCAAGTGCAGTCATAAAATACGAACATCGTATAGATTATACAATTTTTTTTCTCAAAAAGTAATGAATAGGATGCCTCAGAGAAATTATAATTCGACGGCAATATTGAAGTCAACGTACATTACAAGAACACTTTTGTTGATCGACTGCTGTCGGAGAAAAACGTTGATGTGTACGGCTACAGGGGATTTTCGTTTTTGTCGTCCAAGTCGATATTTTCGTGTAGTATGTACGACGTTAACGTAGAGCTTCCGGCGCAGTAATAATTTATCGGACAAATGTATTGTCGTTAATATAAACGTACAAAAAACAAGGTAAAATGTAGAGCACAATATACCGGCTTGCCGCTTGAGTAATAATACCGCGATGGCGTGATATGAACATTCTTATCTCCAAATTTGCACGATGTACCATAAATCAAAAAAAAAAAAAAAAAAACTATCAGCCCGATGGCAGCACTGCAATTACTCGCTCGCTCGTTTCATATCTAAGCCCGTCATTTACGATACCTTAGTAAGACACACAAAGGCATCTCCGTGTATTATTATTACTCTACGTTCGGTAGTCGTAAAAGCGATAAAGTAAACGGATCTTGTTTGAATTTAAACGCGATAACAGTAACCGTGACGACGGCCCGCGGGCGTGCATTTGACGGATTTTGTATCGTTAATAGATACTAAAACCAGAAATATACATAAACCGAAATATCAAAAAAACAATAATACAAATTTGATATTTCGGTGGTTCTTTTTTTTTTTTTATAAATGTCATTAACTACAGTATGTCTGATATTTTTTGGTAAGTGTAGGTTAGATATAGAAAAGAAAAAAAAACAAAAACAAAAAAAACGGTATACCGAAATGAAATCCTCATTCCTATAGTTTAAAGAACGCGTTATATATTTGTTATAATCAGGGTTCGGGGCACATAGCATTTGCACACTTTTGTTATTCATTGTCAAGTAAAGCAATATGCGAAATAAATTCATTTCTGGTTACCATGATATCATATCTGAAATTTTAATGTGCATCCGTTTCATTGCGTGTTTGCATAGATTTTCAATGTTTTGTGATTTTTTTTTTTTTTTTTTGCATATATTGAGGAATACTTCACAATTGAAATAAAAGCTAATATGAATATGAATGGATCGGTAAAATTAAGAAAAGCACCTAATCGACAAAAAAAAAAAAAAAATATTAATACAATTATGTTTTTGTTATTTACAACTCGTAGCTCGTTATAATTTTCGCGCACGTATGAATGAATAGCTAAAGAATATAGTTATTGCGAGAATAATACGGATTTCTTCAACAATTTAATGTAACACTTTTGTATTTTTTATTTTTTTTTAATTTTTAAAGTAATACTAATACGCCTACTCGAATAATAATTATTAACTATTAAATACTTTACATAAATACATTTTTAGATTTCTATGCTTGTTTTACGGGTTTTTAGTTCATGTTTTAGCGCTTACTATGATGTTTTAAGTCCCGAACCCCGGATATAATAATTATAATAAAACAACTACAAAGCAAGTGCCGCGTGTGCTAAATTAATAAACGGTAATTCAATTATGACGATTAGATTTTAAAAAAACGCGAACGTACGAGAAACATTTTATTTTTCATAATCGTAGTCAGTTTTACTTAAATTATAATCATATTTGTTTTTTTTTTTTTGGGGGGGGGGAAATTACTTTGACGCCGTTTGGCAGCTCACTGTTTTTTTTTTTTTTTTTTTTTTTTTTTTTTTTTTTTTTTTTTTAAAGGAAGCCTCGAGAAACGAGCCCGTACACGGTAACGTTGTCTGTAATTTGAACATCATAATTTGGTATTATTATAATTATTTCGACAAATACCGCCAACGTTTGTTCGTAATTCAAAAAATAATCGTAGATTTATTTTTTCTAGTCAAATTGTTTAAATTTTAAATTTCACTGAAAATAGCTAATCGTTAATAGAAAAAAAAAAAAAAACGTCCACTGAATATATCATCTATTTTGATATGGGACAGAAATAATAGTGATAAAAAAAAAATGTTACGAGCCCCGATGATAATAATCAATTGAAAATTAAACATTGATAGAAATTTGAATATTATGTCATTATTTCAATTTTTTTTTTTATTATTATTTATCCGGTCGAAAAAGTACATAAAATCACTTTTAATGAATTTTATTTTTTTTTTCTCTTTTTAATCTAATATCATTTTGAATGACGAAAATTCTATACACACAATGAAAAATTAAACGTTTAATTATAACGTAGTCAGATATTTTATAATGCAATGTTTAATAATATCGTATCGGAATAGTTTTATAATTTTAACAGTTTTAAAATAATATCATTTTATGTTTTGTTATTTACAACGGATTTATGAAAATGTATCTTTTTAACTAAAATTTAATCTACGATTTTATTTAAATTTGATACCGCGTAGGTTTGAACGTCGACTTTTAAGTACTAAAAAAAAAAAAAAAAAAAAAAACGTTATTATATAATTTCCTATGAAACACAATATAATGGCCCGAAGAAACCCATAGCCATTATGTGCAATACATTTTGCATTTTGAATAAAAAAATATAACGAAGCGAAATTCAAAAACATAATATTATACAAATAAGTACGAATATATATATATATATTATACTATTATACTATATTATAGTATATATATATACTTACATGTAAAACGAAGACGAATTATATTATAATATTATACATAAAGTAAATTCCACTTTTTTTAAATATTAAACGAGCGATCGTTATGAAGCGGTTCTAAGTTTATTTAGTACGCTCACGGAGGACGCAGAACGACCTAACCTAACCTAAATAAATATGTAAACCAAACCTTAGCTCGCAGGAGTATTATTCGACCAATAGTGCCATTGTGTTCCTTATTTGTAAATAATTAATTATTGAATTAGGTCTGGGAAATTGGTATAAGGTAGATGTGGGATCAAAGGCCCTCGTTGATATGTTTGAGTCCAATAATTCCCTAAACTGATTAGTTATTTAATTATGTTTTTTTTTCAGGATCCTCCCTTTATATTCATTCCGATTGAGCACCAAGTTTATTTATACAGCACTCTAAGTGTTAATTTTAAATCAATTTTAAAACAAATAATAATAATAAACAAACATCAAACTTTTAAAACGCTCTTTTGAAATAACTTCATAATATAAATCATAAAATACTTTCCCGTGATCCTTGCGATACTTTATAGTTTTTATCTTTGCCAAACTACGTAATTCGTTTTTACCCTATACCTTTTTTTTTTTTTTTTTTATTAAAATACAACTTTATGCGGGAGACACAAAACATTGTTGTTAACCACTTGTTCAAAATGTCTGTTCGTCTAGGTTTTAGATTAACAATACATTCATGATCGTGTATATCATAACTTTTGATAAAATAGAGCATTTCGTTTGATAAAAAAAAAAAAAAAAAAAATAGAACACGGTTAAAATCTACGCCTTTTTTTTTTTTTTTTTTTTAACCGTTCAACTTTTTATTAAAATATGTATATTATACGACCTTCCGTTCGTAATTAAACGAGGGGCTTATAACCGCGTATAAATTATTTATTATCACTAGTGATGTTATTTTTATCGGTGTTGTTGTATTATTCAGACTAGTGGCCAAGATAATCCTTTACAATAATTCAGAATCATCAAAATTGAATATACACGATATTTATGTCGGTAATATACAATTTTTTTTTTTTTTTTATATTTATTAACAATTTCCTTAAAATACGTGAATAAACCCGTCGTATACTTCATTTAACGACCCGGTATACGAAATAATTTAATACGATACAGTATCTAAGTATAAATATATATGCACGGTGTATAGCGGCTGTCATTATTCGGCGTCGCCTGGGTTTAAAAAATAATAATAAATTATTTGTCCAACTAATCCGGAAAAAAAAACCTTTACCTATACCAAACTTGAACATATAAATAATAAAGAAGATTATTTAAAACACGCGTAGTGTGTGGATCAGCTGAATGCATCGATACATTTTTATTTATTAATCAGGGTGCAAACCACGAGAAAACCAGGAATCAATTTTAAAAAAAAAAAAAAACAAACAAACAAACAAATCGAAAACTAGAATAAATTTTAAACGAAAAACGATTCTGAATTGAGTTCGGTTGAACGTGTTTTGATCAATTTATATTAATTTGTAACAACGAAATAAATTCCAATAATCGTCCGTGTTTTTAAATAAACGTAAATTTATATTTGAAACAGCGATGAAATTAAATTGCAATATTATTATATTTTAATAGAACAAAAAACTCTTCATTTCCAAATAGATAGTAATAATTAAAAAAAAACTACAGAATAATGTCCAAACATTGTACTCCATCTATTAAATGCTAATATGATGTATTCGGCGAAACGTTCAGGTCTGTAAGATTATTTTAAACTGAATTAAAAGAACAAAACCATAACTAAAAATTACAAAAACCTGTAATGCGTAAATATTCCCGGTTTCCCGGGATTTCCACTTTCAACGCGTATTGGTTTGTTCATTCGGAACGGCCGTCTATGATTTCAGAGTTTTACAGTAAACGACACGTTTACAAAATATTATTGAAATATCACCAAAAATTAACGCATAAAAACATAACCGTCAACTATTCCTAACCCGAAAGTATTAGGAAAATTGACAAAAAAAAAAAAATCGATAAATTACTTATTCGATATCGTAACCGACTAGACAAGCAGAAACCACCCCTGGAATGGGCCGAAAAAGGTTCTTGATAGAAACGCGGTTAACAAACGGGTGGGAGGATTTCCGTTTTTTTTTTTTTTTTTTTACCCTTATAAATTGAAGAAATAAAAACACACGTCGATCGTGATTATGAGTCGACGCGATGCGAAAATGCCCGTTTCGATTTCGTATATCATTAACTCGAAGTAAATACGGTTTTTTTTTTTCTCGCGAAATGCAAGGAAATAATCGAAAAACGAGTGTTCAAAGTCCTAACGCGATGTGTATATACAGGGGGAAAAAAAAAAAAAAAAACTTTCTCTCGTAGTTTCAGTTAAAGAAAATGTAACACGGCGCACGATATAGGCAATATAGGTACACGCGTGCGTATATTTTAGTAAAAATGCATATTTTTTTATTTTTTTTTTTACTTTTAGTAAATATGTAATATTTCGAAAATATAATATAATATTACAATATGGCATACGCGAATTCTGCACAAGAAATTCGTACAGCCTACTCCGACTTACGGTATTGAACGTACGCGCACGTTACAGTCAACTAAACTTTACTTAAGCCAATAACTTTAATACGAAACACAAAAACAGAACCAATATATTTTTATTTTTTTTTCGTTTAGCCGGAAAAATTTCGTGTTCAAATTTTTTAATTATTAGTAAATATTTAACTATTATACGTTAAACGTACAAATACATTATGAAATTGTGATAAATCACATACTCGAGTATCGCTCGAAACATTAGTCGAATTTTTGGACAATTGTCGGCCCAATTACGTTTGATAATCGGTCTGCTCACTGCAATATTAAAAACTAACAATACGGAATTGGCCCACGATAAACGTAAATCATGGCCTTCCTAAGGGCCACCTGAATAAATATAATTTTTTTTTTTTTCAAATGTTTCATACGCATAAAAACGAAATACGAAATCGATTAATAATATTCTCTTTTGCAAAATGTGCAATGTATACGTGATCAATTTGAACGTAATAGATTGTATTGTTATTACAGTGTATATTTGTATAGTTAAATGATGGTACTTTGTGAATTTCGAATATTACAAAAATTATAATTTTTAGCAATCTGTAAAACATGTAACAACAGTTCCGTCATTATCTAATAATCAAATAACCGAGGTTCTGGATATTTTTTTTTTTTTTTAGTTTTTGTGATTTTCTGTGCATTTTCGCTTGATTTTAAGTGATGATTAATAATAATTTCCAAATCTACAACGACCGAAATTCTGCAACAGTTCCAACAGTACATTAAAAACCTGCACTTTCACTAAAAAAAAAAAAAATACTTTTTCCCGCCCTTCTCCATCCAATGTCCATTATTTTATTGTTGCATTCCCGTCCAACAGTGTCTTAACCTTTACCACGGTGTCTTTCTGTCTGGCCTCTGGTCTCTCTAGTGACCGTTTATCTTGCATCACATTAACGTAAATCCTCAGTGGCTCTACACACTTTAGGTTTTCCTAAAAGTTATTATAATGCACCGGACCGAATATTTTCCGAATAGTTTTCCATTCCCTCTCTGCGAGTATGTTTTTTATGCATCGTCTTCCATTAACGTAAACCAAGTTACACGTGCATATGGGTCAAACGTTTATCTGAAATTGCTCGTATATTGCACGGTCATTTGGGATTTTCTCGACGGTATATTTGATTTTAAATTCTTTTTGATGCTACAACGGCGTTATTTGTTATTCCCCATTTGACGTTTCTCAATCGCTACTATATATATATATATATATGTGACACCCGGACATTTCAAAATTATTCGGCACGTCGGTACCGAGACGTATTACATTTGGATTAAATTCTACACCGTCTATAGCGCGTACACGATAATAACGTAAAAGGAAAACGCGATCGGGATTGTATACGGCAATATTATTATGTCGGCGAACACCGGGACCGAAATAATTATAGGTACGATATGATAATAAATCGAAAATCCAAAACTCGCGGGACGGAACCCGGCCGACTGATACGGGTAATGTACGGCTTTGCGGGCGAAAAAAAAAAAAAATAAAAAGGACGCGATAGAGGCGAAATAATAATACTCGGGCGGGGCCGGCCGGCGAGAAGATTTAACGGTTCCCGGCGGGCAGACCGCGGTCAACGGGGCGGGCGGCGGGACGGCCGTAATATTCCTCTGGTCCGTTCGACGATAGTATTGCACTGTATGGCGACGGGTGCAGATAACACGAGGTTTATCCGATAAATCGTCGTCGTCGTCGTCGTCGTCGTCGTCGCCGTCGCCGCGGGTATAAATTGAAATTCGAAAATTTCCCCTAGGAAACGGACAATATTTCCCGTGCACCACCGGCACAGCCGAGCGGTGTGTACGAAACGGTACCTGTTATTATTACCGCGGCGGCGATACCGAATGCGCCCCGAAAGTTTTTTTTATTAATCGCGAAATAATGGGAAAGGACGCGGGCCGCCCGTGTCGCTTAGCATAATACAGGGTGCGGCAGAGCCGACTGACGAGTTTCGACGGGCTATAAATAACGAACGGTAAAACTTAGAGAAAAGGTATTTTTTTTATTATTTAAATCGATATCCAATCACGTTTTTATGAATTATTTTTTGAAAATTTTATCTCCGAGATGGCGACCGTTAGCATTGTTGTAGACGATCCAGTGACGGTCCTGTTCTCGTCTTCAAAAAAGTAGAGTCCGGTCACCTCAAATTAGGACACAGCACACCACACTGTCAATTTAGGAGACAGGAGTAATCTTTCATGGAGCTGCCGTTGATTATTTGTAGCCCAGTATCGAAAATTTTGTTTATCTACAGTTCTAGAAGGATGAAAATGGGCCTCATCGCTACAGTTAAAAGTTGATATCGGAGGAATTTGCAGAAGAATTTGCCGACAGAGATTTTTTATGGTTGCCGTAGTCAGTAGCATTTAGCTCTTGGATAAGCATTAATTTATAGGGATGGAATGATGAATTTTCGTGAAGAATTCTCCTCAAAGAACGTTCTGAGATTGCCAAAGCTACAGCGCGTTTTCGGGCTGAGCGTCTTGGTGACTGCTCAATTGACTCTCTAACCAACTGCACATTTTTGGGGGTTCTTACCGTTCTGGGTACTCCATGTCCAAATCTACCTAGGGTACTTCCAGTTTCTTCCTCATGCCGTATCGACATTTTGATAGTGTTAGCAGAAGGAACAGATTCAGCGCGTGGAATGCCGCCGAAGTGTATACGAAAAGCCCTATGTGTAGCGATCACAAAACGATTATTTTCGTAATACGCACGCACGACGAAACCACGATGTACACCTGTCCAGACCGTAATTATGAATAAAAACGGCATTACCGTCCAATTCAAAATATACCACTTATTAATGCCTGCTCTTATCTTATCACAGGCTAACGGCCTTGTCAAACACGTCAGACGGCTCTGCCGCACCCTGTATAAACACTGATGTATAACCTCAAAACCAGCTTGTGAACATATTTTTTACAATAATTATTACGTATAACTTTACCCGGTAGAGGGGCCTCTAAAATGTACTTATCCGGAAACTCTCTCCCAAACCGTTGTTTCGCCTGCTACTCAAACCGATTTATGGCGTTGATGATAAGAGTTTAGGGTTATGGTATGATAATCGCGGTCTTAGAAGATTCTAATATCACGGTGGTAATTATTATTGAATGCGTACGGTGGGTTTTTTTTTCTCTCTAATATATACGAGTTGCTAAATTTTATTTTCAAACAAACTTGGCAGTTTATTAGTTCTTATATCGAATGTCACAATAGTAAAATAACACTGTGGCCATTTAAGTGGTATCGATTTGTGTACGATGCCTTTCGTAATTCGTGAAAAAAAAAAAAACTACGGAAATATTTCTTACCACATAGTTGGAGTTGGGACAACTAGATTCCTATAGGTAAATTATAGATCCCGTTATTGTCTCGTATGGCGATCTAGATGGTCGGAAATCTAGTTGTCCCAACATCAACCTTGTGATAATGAAATATCTCTAGAACCGGTAGAAATGTATTGATTGTCCTCCGTGACCAAGTCTACTTGGGGTACTTCCAGTTTCTCCCGAATGCCGTATCCACAATTTGACAACGATTGTTTTCGTAATAGGCACGCACGACGAAACCACGACGCACGCGTGTCCAGACCACCTGGTCACGAATAAAAAATGGGCATTACCGTCATTAATTCAAATTGATTCTTACTCGCTAAGGCCTGCTCTTGTCTTATCGCAGGCCGACGGCGTCGTCAAAATCGTCGGACGGCTCTGCCGCACCCTGTGTGATCGGCGAAAATCGTACGGCGTCATAACGAATTCGCCACCCAACCGCCGGTCCGCTAACGCCCACACCCACAGTGTTCAATATGTGCCACGAAATAACGATTGAGTATATAATATACACGTATATATTTATTATGCACACGGAGGTCCCTTTGTGTTATCAGCTTGTTTTCACACGCGTTGAACAAACGAAACTCCCGCAGTATTATGATAATATACACATTTTGTAACGTATCGGCTGAATATAAACGCGTTTTACCGTATACGCGTATGCGCGCGTCGCGGGACGGGCTAACCGGCGTGTAACGCCGACAAAATAAAAAAAAAAAATAAATAAATAAATAATAAATAATAATAATAATGCTAAAAAAAAAAAAAAAAAAAAAAACTATTCCCGCCGACAACTCATTTTAGATTCCCGGCCGTGCGGTATTTTTTAATATGTACGCGCATGTCGGTTTTCGCGCGCCGTCCCCGTATAATATTGTAATATTATATTTACACGGGTATTAACATATTTTTTTTTTTTTACCGCGTCTATCGCCAGAGAACGTATCCGCGTTCCGACGACCAAAATAATCACACGGGTTTTTTTTTTTTTTTTTTTTTTTGCCCCCGGCGCGTCGTTTTCCGTATAACGGACCGTTTCAAACAAATTGGCCATCCGGCGCGCAACCGTACGTACATCATCGGTGATTGTACATAAATCCGGATTATTCGAAAGCGCATTAAGCCATCGTTCCGAATACCGAAAATTCCGAAATTCGACGTTTTTATGAGTAAACCGACGTTTGCCGGGGTCAACTATTGATATATTATATATAACTAGTGTGTAATATATGTACGATTTAGGTAGTCGTACGTGGTTTTTTCTTGATACATAACTATTTCTGAATTATAAAAACACATTTAACGCTATAAACAATATCGTCGATATAAATATATTATTCAAATGTTCTAAGAGCTATAAAAAAAAAAAAAAAAAAAATGCATTACAAAACTGACAACAATATAATTCGACTGCAATTTTATAATACCCTATAAAAAAATATCCTCTTTGAATTATTCTTTATATACATCCTCCTAGAATTCAAACAAATAAACTGAAATAAATACAAATCATAAATAACTATTGACAATATTTTATAGGAAATAAAAAATCGAAATTTCTTTCAATAATATTTTTAATATTTTAAAATTTAACACTAACAATTTCAATAATGACACGAATGCTAATGTACAGAGAACATTCAAAATAAAAGATTCATTGTCCAAGAGCAACCTAAAATAATAAAAATTGCACTTTGAGTGGATTTAATAATACAAATATTAAGAGGTGCGGCAAGTGCAAAACCGTCATTGTTTCAGTATCGAAACCGGATAATATAAAACGCAGGTTTTCTTTGTTTCTTTATTAAAAAAAAAAACCCATCGATCGCGTGTTAAAAATGAATTACGACGCCTTAATTATTATCGCCGATTCAAATGTATACGCGTGCACGTGATTCAACACTACGACCGGTGGTGTAAATTGGGTGGCAAAGGGGAGCAAATGCCCCGTTTGTCGTATTTTCCGGGGACAAAGCAATAATTTTGACTCCCGGGTACGCTGAATAGTCTCTAAGTTTAACAAAATAAAAAACGAACGCAATACATTTATTACTTACCATAAGATAAAATTTCTTTCGTAAAACTTTCCGTATATTTCGTTCACGTTTCCCCCGTCCGTTCGTAATATGTGAACGTGTTGGCCAACGGTTATCGCATTATCCGGGTTATAAATATATGAAAACCATTACTAAACTAACGATGTATTGTTTCGTTATTTTTTTTTTTTTCAAGTTTTGTTTAATAATTATGTTATTGAGTACTTTGATTACTTTGTACACGAAACGAAATAAATATATATTTACATCGTCTCTCTCTCTCTCACTCTATCTCTCTCTCTCTCTCTCTCTCTCTCTCTCTCTCTCTCTCTCTTGCTATCGGTTCTGATTTGATGAATAAATTCCTTTTGTCCCGGCCTTAGGTTTTTTTTACCCGGTTACGCCGCAGACTACCTTACACTGTCGTACACGTATACCACATTCGTACCGTGTTTTATACGCACAGGGAACACCGTATATATTATTACTGCCGTGGTACAATTAATGTTATCTTTGGGACCGTCACGTGACGTGTCCGCACTGTTCGGGACATTTTTTTTAATATATATATATATTTATTTCTTATCCGGTCGAACACGAAAACACCATTACCTACAGATAAACGGTCCGCGGGCGCATTGACGTCCATGTACACATGCACGTTTTACGGTATAAATCGGTGGTAAAAAAAAAAAAAAATAAAAATACAACGCCGCGCTAAATGTTTGTATTGAGACTTCATTGCGGGCGGCGGCAGAAACGGCGGAAGCGAAGTGCAAAACGCACGCACAACAAGAGGAGATAATACGCGCTTGTAAATAAGAAAAGAATTACAATCGTTACGGTCACAGTTTAATTTGCATTCCGGTTTTTTTTTTTTTTTTTTACGCGCGCGTTCCCGGGACGACGAAACAAAAAAAAAAAATCCGACAACCGACTTTGCGCGATTTATATCCTCCGGGAGTTTTAAAAATATACCACGCGAACAATACAATTTCGTATACATTCCCGCTCTCTCACTCTCTCTATCTCCTGTGTTTCAACAGCCCCGACGCCTATTCCCGCGCCCTATGATGCAAACGTACTGTGCACTAAGCACGCGCTTCATTCGGAGTGGATTGTGGTTGTTTCGTGGAGAGTCGTTTTGAAGAGTTAAACTCGAATCGGTCGGTTTCTGTGGCGGCCGTCCACGACGCCCCGGCGCGCGCGCGGAGGTGTTTCGGCCGCGGGAATCGTTCAAAGAATTGACGGATTCCCGACGGTCGGCAGAAGAGGTAGAGACGGATTCGCGGCGGGCGGTGTGCAGGCTGCAGGCCATGAACAATGGACCGTAACAAGAGTGATAATTGGTGCAGGCCGACAACGAGGCGAATCGCACATATAAAACAACACCGGTGAAAAAACTCTGTGATTATATTGTCGCCGCCGGGTGGGCTCTCAATTTTCCATCTTTGGAAACCCGACTCTGCGACGACGAGACGAGTGCGGTCTACCGAAAGATCAGCCCTTTCTAATTACACACCACTTATACATACTGCATATACGTTAATACGTTATTATAATTCCGTCTGCGGCGGGGTCGCAGACATGGCCGGGGCGAAGGCGTCGTTATTTTATGCTCTTTTGCGTTCATTATCTTTGAAATTATATTTCAAGTGAAATAATGGGTTCGCCGTCAAACGACATCTTATTTCCGAAAACGACCCAGTCTGGACACGAAACTGAATAAACTGTATGTTCCCGCGGTAAACTTATCGTTTTTTTTTTTTTTTTTTTATACAGGGTGGGGCGCGGTTACTTCCTTATCTGAAACTCTCGAAACTGATTATTAATTGTAGGGCGTTGGTTTATGGCTTGTTCGAAAGCACGTTTTCTAAGATTTTTGTTATAACTAGTTCAGTGTCAATAATGCAGTGGACAAAGCAAGAGCGCGCGTTCGCCGTGGAGGCCTACTTTTATTTCAGTTGTTCGATAATCGCCACTCAGCGTGCTTTCAGAAACCATTACAATATCAAACCGGCAGGTCGTGAGACTGATCGGAAATCGATTTATTTGCGGGTGGACACGTCCAGGGATACCGGTAGTGTGCAGAAGAAACATAATGGACCTTCCAGAACCGTCAGGACGTCAGAAAAGATCGAAAGGGCAAGGGCACCCCTAGGCGATCTGCACACAAACATTCGGCTGCTTTAGGGATGTCTAGTCGCACAGTGACACGAATTTTTCATGGGCAACTTAATTTTCACCTATACAAATTGTCAGTGGTGCAACAACTTAATCCGCGCGATTATGTTGCGCGAAAAAATCCATGTGAAGCCTTCCTCGAAAACCTGCCTCAGGACGCCCTTGTTTTCTCTAGTGACGAGGCACATTTCCATATTTCAGTATATGTGAACAAACATAACATACGATATTGAAGCCTCACTAACCCGAGAGAACTTCATGAGCAAGTTAAAATCCTGTGTATATTCAGTACGCTTTATGTGTTTTACATTGTTTAATTTTTTATTTATTTTTTTTTTAAGTTTGGCGGAGACTTTTAAATACGCGACTTTTTGGCTATTAATTTAGATTTTGTTTATCAGAAATAAATAATCCTAGAGCCCCGAAGCGTTCATTAAATATACTGATATATTAGCACATTGCAGATGTGGTGCAATATATATTAAAAAAAAAAAAATCACTACCGTTTTTCGAGTTTTTAATTGAAATTTAATAATTTATTTTCATCGGCATATAAAATCAAATTTATGGAAAAATTCGTTAAAAACACCGAAGATTTATTTTCTATAGTCACGAACTTTTTACAATTTTGCGCACAGATATAAATTAAATCACCCTATATAATATGCTGCGTTCCCAACAATTCAACTTTAACAGGGGCTTATCGACAACGCGAAGTATTTCTTTCTTTTTTTTTTGTTCTGTGTGGGTTGACCATTTTTTTACCTAATACCGTAAGGTGTATACTAAATTACGTCCAAATATTTCGAACGACAACACGTCCAACGAGTTTTCGCATTTACGCAATTTTGGACTACTACACTAGGACAGGATTTTTTTCGGTGTTTATCGTAGCCAATCAGTGAAAACACTTATATTTGTATGTGTATGTGTGTGTGCGTTGGCGTGCAGTTTAACCGACAAAAAACGAAATCGTAAACTATAATGATAATGTAATAAATATAAATTGGTTTACGGTTGGATAAAGACGGTGGATAAAACACGAGCTGCTGCTGCTGAGCACAAAGTGAATTCGAGAAGGAAAGATAATACGTCGAGAAATTATTTATCATTATTATAACGATGCCATATTATAATAATATTAAAATCGTTGTACTACGATAATATTTTGATTTTTTTTTTTTTTTTTAATTTTAATTGGTAAATATATTTATGTTCATCTAATACCGCCGTTGTGAACATGTCGAATATAACAAAGTTTCAAATTTAGAGGTCAATGATCGTCAGAATGTAAATTTTAAAAGTCGTTATAGTAGTTCGTTGCGACGATCATAAAGCCGAGAAAAAATTAAAAAATGATGATTATACGAAAAAAATAAATAAATAAATTTCCGAGTACTAATCGGAATTATACACTCTCTTGCTTTTATTATTTCAAAAATAAAAAAAAATTTCCCTCTGCTTTAAGAACTACCCGCCTTACACACCGAATCCAGTTGAGACATTGTATAATTTAACTAGTTCAGTTTAATAATATTTGTAATTTATTGAAAAATAGAATTGAAAGATTGTTCCCGATACATCGGATATCTGGTCAAAGCCTTGTGGGAAGTAATTGGTAGAGTATATTAGTGGTTTTTAATTCATTGAAAAACATAATAGAAATTCGGTTTCCGATATAACGGATATTCGGTCCGTTAAAACTTGTTTAAATTAATTGGTTCAGTGTAATAATATTTTTTTTTAATATGTTTGGACTTCCACCAACTAGATCCAAAATGCAATGAAAATCCAGACGCAAATTGTTCTCTTGTTGTTTATTGATCGGAGCTAGATTTTAGATGGAAAAGTCGTTTACAAACAGAAAACAATTTTTTAGAAAATGCTCAGGCCAGAGTAATGGGAATAGCGAGAGAATGGCTTTTATTTCACACCGGCAAAACAGAACGGTTTTAATTAAAAACAAAAATTATTCGAAACGATACGACGACGAAAATAACAATCAAGTGTACGAAAAAAATCACATTTAAAGACATAATTTTCAGAGGTAAAAAAGAAAACCCGAGTTATGGTTACAATGAGATCACAGTTTTACGTTTTCAATTGTCGTTTTTTTTTTTTTTTTATGAAATTTACGGTATTTTCAGAATTTAAATTTAAATTTTTATATTTCTTATAAATCATTATACAACATGTTTTTATAAATATTAAAAACATATTATTAATCTATTCAATATAAAAAAAAAAAACTGTTTCAGACTACAACGAGTTATCGCGTTATGCGTAAAAAGTTCCTGATGGTAACCGTTAGAGGACAAACAACGTGCAGTACTGTAGTACGGATTAGAAATCAAAATTTCCGACATGCAGAAGTCGGGAAATTTTAGTGGAAATAAAAACTTCCGGAAAAATCGATTTGTTAAATCTTGTTTTTCTCGGAAAGAACCATTTTTTTTTACATTATACCTTTTTCATTTTTTTTTTTTATTTCCCGAAAATTATCGGGTTTTTATAATATTTATATTATTCTAATTTGTTTGCTGACTACCGTGTTTGTGTGCAGCTCGTCTTAACAGGAATTGCAATACCTTCGCCGATCTTAGGGAAAAACTAAAGAATATAGGAGTTTGGAATCCACAAAACGTATTCTCCAGCCACGGACGTGGGAAGTGGCAACGGTCTTTGAAATTAATCTTCGCACAAAACAACGGACGAGTATGATATTAAATCATATTATACGAGAATATAATAAAATATACGGATAGATATAAATTACCTATATAAACGTAAATGTACCAAAACTATCGGTTTTCTATAAGTCGATATTAATAATTATAATCGTTAGTATTTAACAATTGTTGCGTGATTACTTCCATATCTGAAACTCTCGCAACTGAGCGGCTATTAATTGCAGAGCGTTGGTTTATAGCTTGTTCGAAAGTGCATTATCGAAGGTTTTTGATATAACTAGTACTGTGTCAACAATGCAGTGGACAAAGCAAGAGCGCGCGTTCGCCGTGGAGGCCTACTTTTATTTCAATTGTTCGATCATCGCAACTCAGCGGGCGTTTAAGAAACCATTACAATATCGCACCTGCAGGTCGTGTGCCCGATCGGAAATCGATTTGTTTGCGGGTGGACACGTCCAGGGATACCGGTAGTGTGCAGAAGAAATATAATAGATCTTCCAGAACCGTCAGGATGCCAGAAAACATCGAAAGGGTAAGGGCGTTAATTTTGCCGAATCCCCTAGGCGATCTACACACAATCATTCGGCTGCTTTAGGGATGTCTAGTCGCACAGTGACACGAATTCTTCATGAGCAACGTAATTTTCACCTATACAAATACCTATACCAATGTTGGCAGTGGTGCAACAACTTAATCCGCGCGATTATGTTGCGCGAAAAAATCCATGTGAAGCCTTCCTCGAAAACCTGCCTCAGGACGCCCTTGTTATCTTTAGTGACGAGGCACATTTCCATATGTCAAGATGTGTGAACAAAGAAAACATGCGATTTTGGAGCCCCACTAACCCGAGAGAATTTCATGAGCAGCCTCTGTATACAGTACGTGTGACTATTTGGTGTGCAATATCCAGAATCAGCATTGTTGGCCCATGTTCTCTTTGAAGAGAACTAAAGAGCAGTTACAGTCAATTCTGAACGTTATGTCAGTACGATTGTGGATTTATTTCTGCCCAAACTTAAAGAAATGAATGTAGGAGAAGTGTGGTTTCAACAGGATGGCGCCACGGCTCACACCCGGTTTAGCCCCGTGTGATTTTTTCCTGTGGGGCTACCTTAAATTTTTGGTATACACGGATCGTCCAAAGAACCTTCGTCATCTCAAAAACATATATTTGTGCTGCTATTGCCGATATAAGCACACATAGGCTGGGAAAAGTGGACAGAAATATCAAATTCCGACTATGTCAGTGCATTGACGTGAACTGTGGCCAACTTCGAGATGTAGTATTTAAAACCAAATAAAACACAACATTAAATGTACCCCTATACACAGAAAAAATAATTAAATCAATATTGCCAATACTTTTTGTGTCATGATTTTTTAAAATAAGAAAGTAACCACGCCCCTCCCTGTATTACTTCTATTACCAAAGTAATATATATATATATATATCATTATGGTGACATTTTTCTCTTCGCGGTTGGATTTAATGTTTTTATAACGTCAGACTCCATTCATCATCGTTCTATTAATATTAAAAGCTTGGTCCTGTTCAATGAACATTGAATATCTTTTGTGGTCCACGGTACATCGTAACTCATTATCAACAATTAATATAAAAAATTATTACAATCGAAAATATCTACAATAACATTTTTCCCCGTAAATGAACATAAACCGCGAGACGTCTGGAAAACCGGAAAATCGTTATTTTATCTTCTGGACGTTATTTAGGTAGGTTGCGCGTGTAGAACGAATTTCTGTGGTACAATTTTTAAATATAATTGTATACGTGAATTTGAATATATTCGAGTAGATTTTTTTTATTATTTTCAAATACAGGTGTGCGGTATAATAGATCCCACAGAGTCGCCGTGTTATAATAATATATATTACGACGGCCGATTTCGTTGGTCACCGGACGTTTTAAATCGGATGACAGGAAATTGGTTTTTTTTTTTCTTTTTTTTTTTTTTTTTGTTCCTGTTTCCAGAGACAGCAACGATAAATTTCCGTTAAAAATCGCCACGTATACGTATAAATATCCGAAGGAAATCCTTCGGCGCGATCCGCGGCGTATAAATCACCGTGCGAGACGGACACGTCTACAGAAACCGATACGCGCGCGGCGGATAGTGGCGGACGAGGCCCGGGGAGAACGAAGGATTTTCGGCGAGAGAACGGTCGCCGGGCGGAGATCGATAAATCGCGAGGGCGAGCGTACGTGTGCCGGTGACGTTTGACACCGCGCCGTTGAAAGAACGACAGACACAGATAAATAAATATAATAAATAAACGGGACCCCCGATAAACGTGCCCGACGTCCGTCTGTCCGTCCGTCGGTCGGTTCGGCGGTAAACGTCATAACTAAAGGACCGGATTTTATATGCAAATGCATATATATTTTTTGGAATAAGCTTTTTTGAAATGTGATGAGAACCGTCCCAGGTTTAGATCATTTTTATTTAAAAAAAAAACCACATATTTCGATGTTTTTTTTTTCCTATTGAATGCGTATTTCGTACATATTTGTAGTTTTATAGTGCATGCTATAAATTATAGCACGAATTTTCGCGTTCACAGCCACACAATACCGATGAAAATTGCGACCGGCCGTCATTGCCAAAGACAAGATAAAATAGTGTTATAGTCTCGTTGATGACTCGATTAAAAATTTATGATAAAAAGCTTATGCCGAGTGTATTATATTGTGGGTACGTCCGTGAAAATATAATATTTTATCGCAATTGTATGATAATTAGAGAATTTCAGTAAACAATGGTGGACATGACTGGCAGATCGAATCAGATAAACTCAATGTCGACCGACAAACTGTAATTATATACTAAAATCGACGAACCAAATCGCGGATAGTACGGATTCCGAAAATGACGGAAAAAACTTAAAATATTATCGTGGTGTACCTAGTAATGTCGGATGATACGTTGAATCTGTCGAAGGTGTGACGCGGATACTTTTATATTCGATGCAGTGTTGGCGAATTAGACGATTTTCGTTACGGCCTACCGAATTATCGTATGCTTTTTCTTCAATAAATACAACCTATTATATTATGAACTTTTGTCAAAATGTGTCATGCTTTTCTGTTGGGTACAACAGTTTTATTCTGTTAATACGAAAAAATCAACTTCAAATAGCCTAGAATTTTTTTTTGAAAATTTGTCCACGCCTAGTAAGGCTCAATATTACATATTCCGTGAAAATAGATAACAATAATTATAAAAACAGTTAAATAGAAAACATGTCCCTACGAATTTTTTTAACCGAGTTACAATGAAAAGAAAAAAATCGATAATAATTAATCCATTGCCATAAATTTTCCCGTTTTCCTACGTTTTTTCGCAGTTTTTTCTTTCAATTATTAAGATGACTACAACGAAAATCAAAAAAATTGGCCTTTATAATGCACCAACTAGAATTCAAATGATTTCAGGAAAGGTAATACACTAGAAAATCGGAACAGAATGTCTGGCAGAAAAATTTTTTACGGACTGAAAAATATTACACTTCATAGTAAAACCAAAACGTTCGTCTCTTTGTACAGAGTCTAAAATATATACTGACAATAAACAAATTTGGCCTTATCTAAACGAAACATGTATCGGTTTAACTATAACGTGTGCTATTTATCTATCTGTATAAAACTTTTCGACCAGAGTTCGTGTTCCAATCACCAACATCTTAAGAGGTATACATTTTGTCTAATTATTGTAAAACGTTAATTTTACACCATTTTCTAGTGTTTCGAGTTTTGTGCGAGTACAAACCCGTTAAACTTGGGCCCCCTTTAAAATGCACAACATATTGATCCGTGGTTTATAATGTTGTACCGGATGGAAAAACACTAAATCGAAAGTTAAGTCGCTCTATTTTTTTTTTTCACCATATTTGAATAATGGTTAAAAAAAAATTTAAAAAACAGAGGCCATCTAAAACAATAGGAGACCAGTGATTTATATAATACAATATTATCGGAGACGATGCTGGCACAGATTGGAAAAAACCGGCACCGTTTTGGTTTTTGGCGAATCAGGAATCGCGGCCAGTCGTTCGACCTCGAGGGACGCGAACGATAACAATGCCAATAATCGATTGTCGACCGGAGACTTACCAACGGTCGCTTATTGCTTAATTCAAATTATTATCGTTATCGCAGTATATTTAATAATATTAATAATAATATTTTGCGTCCAAAACACCGCGGGACACGGTCGCAACATGCTAGACCGGACCCGACCGTCTCGTAAACCGTTTAAATCCCCGACGGGCCCGTCGTCGCCGTCGCCGCCAAACGATATTATTTTCGCGTTATAATCCGCGCAAAGACGGTCGCGATAATATTATTATTACTATTACTATAATTTCGTTAGCATACCGAACGATCGCCAAATCATATTCCGACGCGCCTTCCCCTTATACGTAGGTAGGTTTTATATAAATACAGCCGTGCCGCGAAGTGACTCGTAGTTGAAGGGGATGACAAAAAAAAAAAAAAAATCGTTTCGAGACCGACTCCGAAACTATCCTAAATCCAGTCAACGACACGGGTAATGAGAAACAAAATCCAACAATTTTTTCATTAAATACACGTATGATATATGGCAATATCGTTCGCGTCCCTCGAAGTGTTCGACTGGCCGCGATTCCTGATTCGCCAAAAACCAAAACGATTTTTTCCAATCTGTGCCAGTGTCGCCTCCGATTATATTGTATTATATAAATCACTGCTCTCCAATTGTTTTAGATGGCCTCTTTTTTTTTAATTTTTTTTTTTTTTAGACGTTATACAAATATGGTGAAAAAAAAAAAGAACGACATAATTAGTGTTTTTCCATTCAATGCAACATTATGAACCATGGATCAATATGTTGTGCATTTTAAAGGGGGCCCAAGTTTAACGGATTTGTACCCGTACAAAACTCGAAACACTCGAAAACGGTGTAAAATTAACGTTTTACAATAATTAGACAAAATATACACCTCTTAAGATGTTGGTGATTGGAACACGAACTCTGGTCGAAAAGTTTTATACAGATAGATAAGAGGTTGACGATCATAGGTCTCTCACACCGGCATAAAAGATCGGTTTTAATTTAAAAAAAAAATATAACGAAAATTATTCGAAATAATACGATTACGTATGTGTAGAAACAATATTATTAGGAGGATTCGTAATCGGTGGAAATTGCATTTTTGTGTAGTTTTTAAGACATGGCTTTTATAGTGTTCAATGTCCGAGTTATCTAACAATGAATTAACTATATTTTCAAATGTACAGATCATATTTGTTTTTTTTTTTTTTTTTATGTATTTTGTTGTATTTTTAACATTTTTTTATAATTCTATACATTTATTGACAATTATTACATCGAGCAACTTCATAACTTAGAAGCTGGCGCAAGAACTTGGCTAACAAATTTAATAGTAGCCACCAATAATAGTTCAGCAATGTTAACATTTATTCGTTTTTAATTTCTTTGTTAAAAATTTATTCTCGTGTAAAATTGTTTTTATTCCTAAATTAAGATTTCGTTCCGTTAAATTGTTATTATTAAATTAAATTTTTTAATCTTAGACGATATTCAAATGCATGACAATAATCAAATATATCTATTTAATTACATTTTTTTATCTGTTATGTTTTCGAAATATCGCGATTTACTTCGTTTAAGCGATTTTTATTTTGGGAGTTTTAAGGGCATTTTATTTGGGTTTTTTTTTTTTCTTCTGTTGGGTGGAGGATTAAAATTAATTTTTTTTCCAATAGGTTTTTTTCGTTCATATGGTCTACAGCACTAATTATTATCATCGTTCGTTTACAGTATTTAGTAAAATCGATATTATTTTACTATCGGCGTTGTGCAGTGATATAAGAAAGAGGACGCTATGGTACATAATCATGATAATGACGCAGACGGGTGTATAATACAAGACGAGTCGTTATTTCCGCTCTTATCATAAACGTCAACCCTTTAAACTTTTCGAAACGGCTTTTTCTTAAAACTACAACTACTACACCGTTGTGCCCGACCCATATTACTGGCGTACACGTAAATACCGCGTCTACCACTGTATTCCATTTAAATTTAGCGCGAGCACTGCTGCTGGCTGCGCGCAGCTCTCATTTCCGTACAGTCTTCGGAATTCCCCTGCCCCATTTGCATTATAACGAGGAGTTTCTTACACCGGGCGCCAACTTTGCATAACACCGAACAAGTATTTTGTTTAGGACTTTAGGTCAACGCGCCGTCGTCTGCTGACTATATCTAAAATGCGATTTTCTAAACTTTGCAATGACCTGTGGCGGCAAACTCTCGACCGGGGTGGGTCCGACGTCGTCGTCGTCGTCGTCGTCGGAACTCGGCCGCTCGCCGCTCTTCTGTATAATGATTTTATCGATCCCCGTACAAATGGAATAAAGAAACGACCACGGCGGAGTTGGTTTTATTATTATCATTATTATTATTATTATTATTATTGTCGGCTGAGTATAATGGTCGGCGTACCTGCCTATACCCGGGGACGGAGTACTCTTATGTATTCCGTCTGCATCGTTATTGCAGACGACCGAAGTACCGCTGCTAGTCAGGGCCGGCCCAAAGCCATGGCGAAACAGGCGGCCGCCTACTAGGCGGGTGGTACTAATTTAGGGGCGGTAAATTTCGAACGAGCCAAATCCATTTTATTGTTATACAAGTCCAGTTTGAACCGGAACCGTCGTTTATTTTTCGGCAAATACAAAAAAACCGAAAATGTGTGATTTTACTACTTTCAGAAAAATGGCGCTGTTAGTAATGTAGATAACGACGCAACAGATATGACGGGATGAGTTGTTGGCTGCTAGGGTTCGAACCCGGATAACGTGTTTCAGGTGTAAATAATGACAATGTTTTTACCAAACGCAGCTGATAAACACTTGGTATCGTTTTAACAATGATCGGTAACTTCGGACCAACGAAGCTTTTCTAAGTTAAATATTATCAAAAACTATTTGACGTATTCTATATGAAATAAGAATAGTTTAGTTCTTTCACTATAATTTCTGTTGATAGATAAGTAATGAACAATCGCGAATTTGAAAATGTATTGATTGATTTCGGACAGTAAAAGGCTCGCAAAATACATTTCATACGATATATATTGAATATTTTTCTAAGTATAATCTATTTATTTAAGTTTTTTTTTTTTTTTTTTTTAATCTAAAATTGTGTACAAATACTGTATAATGTGGGGCTTGTAATTATGACTTTTATTTTAATATTGGTTATTTTTATATATTATAAAGAAAACTTAGACCACTCGAATCGTTGTTCATTTTTTCTAAAATAAAAACAAGGAATTATGGTCAAAAGAAAAATCGCGTCTTTCTTTTATCTGCCCCCCCCCCCACCAAAAAAAAAATAAATAAAAAAATAAGAAGAAATTAACTACTTAATACGGGCAGCTTAAATTAGATTTGCCTAGAGCGGCAAACGAACCTAATGCCAGCCATGCTGCCTAGTCTTATACTGTGAACAATGAAACGGGACGTAAATCTTTTTATTAGTTTTCGCGTGTGTGTCCTTCCGGGGAGAACAATGCAGCGGTGGGCGAGAGGCGAGAAGAACTATTCGAATTTAGGACTTTTACGAGTGCAACTCTGTTGATTCTGGTAACAATATGGGGGAGGAAAAAAAATAATTTAATTACCACCGGACACAGATGTTACTGGATACCGCCGAATTAATTTGGTTGTTCTACTCGCAACGGAAAAAAAAAAAAAAAAAAAAAATACTGCGCTAGTCAAACAACCCTAGAGAGGCTAGATTCTATACTAGGGCAGAAGGGGGGTGGGAGCGGCGGAAAAAGAATATAGTATTAAATTATTTTATTGGTATCTATTTTTTTTTTTTTTTTTTTAATTGCAAACTCTTGTTATAGCCCGAAATCTGTTACTTGCTGGAAAACGTCCGTCTACTCGAAAAGCAAGTGGTTTCATTACGAGTGATATCGGCATTTCTCGGTTGACCCATAACACCTAGATGGGTCTTATTAGATGCGCAGTTCTCGTTATTCACTTAATCGCGAAAACTGCTCAATATCGACTGCGCGTGCAAACAATATGGCCAGGTCCGAGAGTATTCAACACTTTGACTTGTGGGCGCAAGACCTACTAAGAGAGAGTACTCTTTCTGACGCCAAGTCGAAAAGTATCGTCCCCCCCGGACAAATATCCACTTTACGGTAATATTGTTGCGATTTTTCGTGTGCTTGACCACGGCGGGCTTATTCGACGAACCGACGGCGTCATTTTCGCGGTTAAGTCGTTTCGTAACCATTGTTCCCAACTATTGTATAGCAAGGCCAACTATGTATAAACTAATTGCGAAATAAATAACAAGCATCTGTGCCGCCGCCACGTAACTGCAAAAGTATTATTCGTTCGGCAGTTGGCGGTCGTCATAATAACGATAATAAGAAATTAAATATACTTTGTGCAGTTAGTCCCGCGGTATACGAGTTTTTATGGACTGCATATTTTATGCGAGTTTGTTGTTTGTTTTTTTTTTTTTTTTTTACGTATAAGAAATTACGCGTTTACGCAAAATAAATACAATTTTTTCCCCGGGCCTACGTGTAATATTATAATACGACTCGTTTTTTTTTTATTTAATATACGTATATATACATGTAATAATAATAATAATAATAATAATAATAAGGTTTACGGTATTTGAACAGCAATTATTATGTTTTACTGGCTTACTCGACTCTTAAATAAATCGTTAAAATATGTACGCGTCTCCGGTGTCTGTCTGTTTGTCGAAAAACACCGAAGATTGTTACTTTTCTTTAAACGTTTCATTTCATCGCGGTTTTCTTTTTGTTTTTTTTTTTTTTGTGGACGAAGCACGTTCTTTTATTAAAATGCAATTTGATTTGCGTAAAAATAAAATACATCTACGGCAACGATAACGAACGAGAAAACCGATTCTGAGCGAACTCTAGTCAAACACGTTTTAATAAATTTAAAATGATAATCATACTGTGATTTGTAACCACGAGAATAAATGACAGTTGTTCGTGTTTCTAAAGAATTTAAGCATAAAACGCTGATAAAATAAAAATTACAAAATCGTTAACCGCATAAAAACCAAATATACCTTGAAACTTGCGAACGACTAAACGTAAACAGCTAACAACTAAAAACTCGCCGGAAATTCTAGAAAATCATAAGCATAGAGCAGTGATCGTTTCGCGTTATTAAGAAAACTAGAACGGAAATCAACAAGAGAAAGATCCTCTCAATGTGCACTAAAACGCAATACATTCCTCGTTTGGCTTAGTATCTAAATGGAAAAACGAACAATTAGGCGGATTCGCGACTAACGTAAAATAGTTTGTTCGTAAATTTTAAAGCGCCACTGTGTGTCGTTGTTTTATTTTTTTTTATATATATATATATATATATATGTACAAATGTACAATTGTATTCCGATCTCGATGGAGATTTTCGGTGGAAATAAGTTGTTCGCAAACGGTGTGTGTGGTGGCGGGGTGGTGGCAGGTAGGTAAGAAAGACACTAGTAAAGCCAATACGTTCGTCGTTTCGTTTCGGAATTTAAATAAATCGTATACGTTTTACACATTCTATACGTTTCGTACGCGTATATTTTATCGTCCCTGATAATATTGCGGCGGCGGCGGCGGCGGTTTTTTTTTTTTTTTTTTTTTTGCGGTCGAAACTCCGCCGCGCGTGGCCACGTCCGCCGCGCGTGTAAGCCGCGCCGGCACACAATCGAACCGAAGAAAGACATCTCCGCCACACATATTCGCTTCGGGGACCCATTTTAAAAGCCATTAAACGGAGGAATACGCCGGTTGTTGGACATTTTCCAACATAACAATAAGTAGTGTATAAACTCGGGCAGACTGCTGTCGTCGCGCTATCGTTTTCCCGCACGTATTACTATTGTTATAATACAACACGCCGCCGCCTCTAAACAAGGTAATAGTAAAAATATTCCACTATTTTTTTTTTTTTTTGTTTTTATCGTATTTACAATAACGTGTCGATTTTTATTCGTCCGCCCCCGCCGCGGTCGCGATTAATAATATTTCCCTTTTTACCGACCGGCCATATCAGGGCGGTACTAACTTTGGTAATTGACGGGCCAAAAGAATTAATTAAATATTTTTATTCATATTTTATATCACAACAAACATATATTATGTAATACACAAGTTATTATACGCGTTATAGAATATTTGAAATCATAATCGCGATGATTAGATTACAAACATTTTTTTTTTAAAAATTAGAATTTTAATGATATTGTTCAAGCGTTGTTTTTCAAAAGCCAAATTTTCAATATCAACCGAACGCTGTAGTAATCAGGCTAAACCGTGATCGCTACTTTTTACGTAGTGTGTGCATAGTATATTGAGTAACTCTTTTTATGGTTACGACGTGCTTAAATCTATAAATTGTTTACGATTAGGAGTTACGACTATTTGGTTAGTATTCACTTTAAGTAAATGATTTCTACTTTCGCTAGCTTTTACATTCGAGTTAGCTTTATATATATATATATATATATATATACGGATATGGTTTTCGGTTATATTTTAGACTTAGTTTAGACTCGGTGTCAACTGGATGTATGGGCAGACCGTTGGTATCATACCTTACATTTGTACGGACCACGGGTTGCCCAGTCTCAGTCAATAAAGTAACATTATTGTCTATAAGTGTTCTTTATCGTCTTCAAACCTTTTTCCATTCAACATCCACTGAGCAGCCGTCGGTCAACGGTGACTTCGCCTATATATTAGGGACGGGCAAAAATGTTTGAACATCGATTTTTGATATATCGATACATCGTTTTTTTGAAATATCGATGTGTTCGATGTATCGGTGTAAAACCATCGAAAAAATTTTTTCCCCTTTAGCCTTTAGGGCTGCTATCTGATACACGCCTTTTTATCTGTATTCTGTATTCTGTACAGTGCAGTGTGCACTATTTTTCTAATTAAATAATGAATTCAAGAGTTAACCATTGTACCATTGAGAGTACCATTGTTCAACTTTATTTTTTTTAAATACATATAAAATACTTGTCAATTATAAAAAAACTGTTATGTAAAATTAATCTAGTACTATAAAATATAACCTAACCTGCATAAGTTTTAAATCTTAAAATACAATTAAAACTTATAATAATGTGAAAATATTAATAAATAAATACAAATTTAATTAATTATTACAATTCCCGAAAACTTTCATCCTCAAATTATAAAAACAATAGCATATTTAATTGTTTGCTAGTCAAACGGTTTCTTTGTTGATTCATAGTCAAGCCTGCTTTGGAGAAAAGTCTTTCACTAAGTACCGAAGTAGCTACTGTGCTTAAATATTTTAAAGCTACTTTGGACAGAGTTGGATAAACTGTGGACATAACATTCCATAGTAATAATGGGTTGTCTGTCAACCTACCTACAACACTTTTCAAATATAAATTTAGTTCAGATAGATAACCCATTTCTTCTCTTGTGGCCCGCCCACGACTACTTTATTGAACAACTTTTTCGTGGTTATTCCATAGACTATATTCTTTATTGTCTGAAAATTAATAATATATTTTAATAAATAAATTACCATGGTAAATAATATTTTTTACTACTCACAAGATGAATCAGAAGAATCAAATGAACTTTCAGATGTTACTTTATACGACTTGATTTACAAACGACAAAATTAATTACAATATATTTTAATTAATATTTGATTTTGGTTTTTAACCGTTGTCCGTTGTAAAATATTATGATAATATGATAACAAGCAGTGTAATAGCAGTGTGATTCCTCTATCTGAAATCTGTTATCGGTTAATCAGTGATTATCAATAGCAAAATAATCAAAAATTTTTATATTATATAAAAAAAAACATCGACAAGCTTAACCTCGATGTTTTTTCGATGTATCGAAGACTAAACATCGATACATCGAAAAAACATTGATATATCAATCAAAAACATCGATGTTTTTTACCCATCCCTACTATATATAGTTTTGAGTCATACTACCCAGTCCGGCTCACTACAACGCCCACAAATAGTCAATCCGATGCACGGTTCTAATGACGAATTGTCGATACAGTTTTTTAATTGAGACTTCGTTTAATTCATAGTAGAAAATGCCGATTTACAAATCCGCCACTCACCGTCATGTTGTTGTTATTAATTTTTTATTTTTTTTTATTCATCACACTTATAAACACTTTTAAAATTATTACATATAAGTACTACATGTGTCTTCTAAGGGAGGCCTAAAGGCATTGAATGAAGGCTATATCATCTTTATTGCTTTGCCTATAGCTGTGACGTCACTCGTATATACAATACTCCCCGAAATATCATTACGTTAATGTTACAAATCGAATCCGGTCATTTACGAAAACGACATGAGCCGTTCAATTTCAATCTTACAGCAACCGCCAAATAGTCAACCCACAGTAAATTTTACTTATTTCGCGATTTCGACCGCTTACCGAGCATTCGTCCGTACGGCGTGTAATAATTTTGGTCTTCCTCAAAACTTCCCTCGCGTAGATCTCCAAGCGAAGAGCAGCTCTGGATGGCTCGATTAGGAACCGACCGATTGAAAATTTTAATCGAAGTAATCTCGCAACCGATATTCCTTAAGCGTCTGAAATAGAGCATTCCACTCAAGGCAAAAAGATGTGTAGTATTTAAAATATATAAATATTTTATTTAAATGTAGTTAGGTTAATATTATATTATTATAACGATCAAATTTGACAAAGAATCATTTTTATGTAATAATCGACATGATAATGACTTTTTTCAAATTACCGATTCAATTATGACTTCTGACAAGTTTTAAAAATAACATCAGGGCATTTTAGCCGTTTGAATATTTAGCAGATGTTATAATTGAATTGGTCATTTTAAACCAGCTTGCCGAATGCCCCGATATTGTAATTTGTTTTAATTTTTCATTTCTTGAGTACTTATATACTTCTGCACTCTTCTTCTGTTGCTTTTATGTGCCACCTAGAGCCACCTTCCCGCCGCTTTCACTACTCTCATCGTTTTCAATCCACGGAGTTATTTAATAGATTCGACCATGATATCCGTCCATCTTGGTTTGGTGGGTCCTCCGGGTCATCGTCACCTCGATTTTCCCCGTCGTATTATGCCGTTCAGCTCTTTTACTTCAAGAAAATGATTTAATATTTATCTTTCGATATACTGCGACTGTAGTACGGTTATATTTAAATTTAAAAACCACGTCATTTGTTCAAACACCCTGGTTTATCACCCCGGAGTACAGATAATGCCGTAGAGATAACACAGCGGCGGTGTAGTGCCCATAATGCTTGCGATCGAACATACGCGATAGAAACAAGCGCATTCAAGTATAGAATATAATAAAAATTAAAAAAAAAATAATAATAATAATAATAATAAATATATATATAAAAAATAAAAAGGGTCGGCTTTCGTCGCTCTTTTACGGCTATTATTATTATTATTTCGCAAACGAGTGTTCCGCTAGTTTTAATTATTTCGTAACATTTACTTTATCAAGTGCGTCGGGAAATCGTTAAGAAATCTTTTTGTTCGGCGGAGGAGGAGGAGGAATGATGAAAAAATAAAAAAATAAAAAAAAATACGTTTTAATAATAATCTTTATTCATTGTGCCCGGCACGCGCTTTGTACAAAAAAAAAAAATAATAATAATAATAATAATAACAATAAATAGTTATAGAAGCGAATGAATACTCGCGGGGCGAGATATATCTGCCGCACCTATATAGGCCACGAGTAAGACGGAGTAGAAACGGGGGATGGGAAACGCGTAATATATTTTTTAATGTTTATAAATTTAGCTCGGACCGAGGAGTGATAACAAAATCAGGACCTGAATAAAGAAATAATATATTATTCTCGTGTCGTCTTCCCGCCGAGCCGGCGGCTCTGATTAAACGAGAGAATCATTACGACGGCGGATAGAGGTACACGGTCGCCTTGGATACGTCACGTAAACGTTGTTACAACACAAAAGCGTCACGATTTTTTTTTTTTTTTTTTTTTTACGCTATACCCAGATATATTATATATACACAGTTGAACTCGTACATAGGTATCCAGTATATATATATATATATATAAATATATTTATACGAGATGTGCAAGGGGAGTGATACACCGCACCCGACATTTTTTTTTTTTTTTTTTTTCGTTCCCTTTCGCGTTTAATTATTTTTCATTAAAAATGTGTTGTTGACCCGTCGTCGCGATACTTATATTTTAGTTGTACAGTGACGGTCTCCGGATGTCGGTGCGGTCCAGTCGCTATAACGCAGAACGAAAACGACCGGGTTGACGGTTTATTGGAAAAAAAAAAAAAAAAAAACTATATATATATATATATATATAAACATAATAAAATATAGATTTTTAATTCCCATTCCGTTCTGCCGATTCACCGACATTCATTTTTTTTTTTTTTTTTTTTTGTTTACTTCGACGGTAAAAATGCACATCGTTGACAAAAAAAAAAAAAAAAAAAAAAGTCGAATTCCAATGACATTTAAAATAAGGATAGTTTTCGTTGGGTTATTTACAAATGATGGTACGAAAAAAATTATGATAAGTAACAGAATTCAACCGAAAAAAATAACTCAACTGTATTGATATGACAACGATTCAAATTAACGTTAGTAAATATTCCTTGATCATTTGTGAATTGTTGTAAACAAAACTATACAATTTGGGATGTTTGAAAAAGTTTAAACCGTTCGAGGATTTATGAATAATCAAATTTTTTTTTTTAAATTGTCTTTTTGGTTATGATTTCAAATTTGGAGAAAATCACTTTCTCCGCGTACTGTAAACATTTCTAAACGAATTTTCGGAGTTGGCTGTTTATAGAAAAAAAATAAATATATAAAAAAAAATAGATTTTTAACTGCCGTTCCGTTCTGCCAATTCACCGGTGTCCTCTTTTACGTGTCCGATTGAAAATATATAAACGAAATTAAATTCCTATTTTTTATTTGCTTTCTTTAACTAATATCAAAATTTAAAAATCATATCTACACTTAGATTATATAGAATACAATACTGATAATAAAAACTACTTTTCAACAATTTCGATATTATTCTATTGGTATATATACATAAACATTATTATCGCGACACAACTTACTCGATACGTTTTGGGTTTTTTATAAATCAATATAAAATATTTAGAATTCAAATAAACATTGCGCAGGCAATTTTAACTCGGCAACAGAAATAATGAATAATAAAAATCATTTTTTTTTTTTTCATTTTTATTTGTGATAAACGTCCCCAAAAATATTAACAACAGAGCCAAAAAGAAAAAAAATCTCAAAAACATATCTTGGAAAAAAATTAAATGGCTTTTTGACTAGTATTATTATAGTGTTGTTGTTTAGAACGAAATAGAAACCGTTTTTTTTTTTTTTTTTTTAATAATTTAAAAGTAGTTTGATTTTTTTTTGAAGGTATACATTACCTAATTAATATTAATCAATAGTTATTTTTAATAACCTATTGAGGAAAATGTTTAAATAGTATAGAATCGACAATATAAATGACAATTTAAATATTTTTTATCTGATAGTTTTTCTTGTTAGAAGAACTATAATATTACTATTTTATAGTTAACGTGTGTACAATATTTTAACACAATGTAATAAAAATAAAAAAAGAACAGTGGAGAAATATTATCAACAAAACAAAAAAAACTGTATTTAATGGCGGTTTAATTCGATATAAAAAAAAAAATAAAAAAAGGACCATAACTGTATACTTAATGTATTATTGTTAAATACCTACACACGTACGCAATTATAGTATTTTATATTTTTTTTTTTTAGTTAATAACGGCCTATAAAATTGTTGGTTGTACATACCGCAAAAGTTACTACCTATATTTAAAGCAATAAATATAACCTTTAAAGTATAATAATGACTAATCCAAAATTCGAATCGTTACAATTATATTTACGCGCAGTATTAATCATTCATTCGATCGCACAAAATTATCGGTTACCGCTCTCGTTTCGATATTGTCGCTAAGCTAAGTATATTTTCGATTGTTTTTCAATAACGAAAAAACGCAACCAAAAAAAAAAAAAAAAAAAAAACTAACACAAGGGTTTTTTAAAGGAATTTTTACAACCGAAGATATAAATACTATACGACACCATTTTGTGTAGAAGCGGAATGGTGGGGGAGGGGTGGTCTCCTTCAAACTGTTATATTTCCGAAATGCGAAACGCACACAGGATCCCGAAAACCACGGACCTTTTGTTTGGTTTTTTATACGTTTAGAAATCTGTCTGTACGAACACAGTCGAGTAAAATACGTTATATTTATTACTTTGAATATTAAAATGAGTCGTGTTTGTATTTTTTTTTTTTAAGGCGTGGGGTAGTCATTTTCTGGGAGATTAGTTTACCGGTCTGCCGTCTAGTGCGCCCACGCTTAAACAACTTATTTCATATTTACTATGTCTCCTCCCCCTCCCTCCCCGCGAAGTGGCTTCTAAAAAATTATATTCTATCTATCGGGTAATATGCGTAAAAAATATTACATTATTATACGTATAAAATATAATACGGGACTATTGTACGCCCTCCCATTATTCCTCTCCGACGATTTTCAGCCCTGAGAGTAGACGTGCGTCCCTCGATGATGATATTAGTAATATTTTAATAATATTTTATTATTAAGTATGTTTACATCGTACGAAGCATATTTGCTCGGAACAAACCTTGATTTTCTACTGCATACTGATTCATATTATACAACGCGCGTACACGTTTAAAGCGCGTTTACTTTTTTTTTTATTATTGTTATTATTTTTATTATTAAAAAACGAATAAGCGTGTTTACTTTTTCCCAACAACCGTTAAGGTTACGATGAAATACTTATGTATTTCTTAGTTTAAATTGTATTATTTTTTTTTATATATATATATATATAGTAGATATTCGCCGAACACACGGTTTTTTCAAAATTTTTTCGATTTGATAAAACGTTCGTTTACACCGCACGGAAGTTGAACGAATTTCTCTGAATCAATCAAACCGAAAGTGAAACGGAACGGCCGCAGGAGGTATACACTGTATAACGTACGGTTATATAGTTTATTAATGTACATTATCAATTAAATACGGCAGACTATCCTATCCCGATATAATCGAGACCTGCGGATGACCGACGGACAAGCGGTGTATAATCGGTGTTTCGGTGTGGCGGTGCGACGGAGGGAAATAGAAATAAAATCCGATTTCTT
Source organism: Tuberolachnus salignus (assembly GCA_956483605.1). Lineage (NCBI taxonomy): Eukaryota > Metazoa > Arthropoda > Insecta > Hemiptera > Aphididae > Tuberolachnus > Tuberolachnus salignus. The sequence continues at coordinate 32,002,279 of OY101430.1, read as the reverse complement.
AAACTTTTCCGCCCAAGTGATAGTTGCCCGAAAATGGAAAGCTCGGGAAGCCGGCCGAGCGTTCTTCGAAAGTTTTCCGCCAAAGTTCACATATATATATGGTAAACTTCGGAAGTAAATACGTCTATAGCAGTAACAATATTGCAAAGAATATAATTCTACTACTATAGTGCGCGTACAATGGCGGCACGAGTGCTGTGCGGTAGTAATAGTAGTAGTAGTAGTAGTAGTAGTGCTTCGAAAGGCAAACGAGTCGAAATAATGTATTGTCGGCGATATTATATTCAGTCTTAATTCATTTGCAATCTAGTAAATAGTTTCGCATTTGTTTCGCAATATGTTACCGGTGGAACACCTGTTTTATATCATATGTAACTTTCGCCCGCGCGTTCCCTTTGCACACGACTTCCTGTAGGCCCCGCCGTTTCGGGTCTTTCCGTACCGTTGACGTCCCGTTTCCATACTGTTTAAACGGAACGGTAATGTTCCATCGACACGAATACGATCAAACAAAACCGTTTACGAGGTCTGATCAGATAACTGCACTCGGACTCCGTTAATAATTTTTTCGTCGATAACGATAGCGAAACTCCGATAGTTTTTACCGACAAAGTAACGTGTTCAAAAACACGTATTAAACCGTTAATTTTTTTAAATTCTCGACGCAACTGCAATTACTTTAGTCGTGCGGCGAACTCCACTGTGGACAGTGCGCGTCCGTGAAATATTGTTTTCGATTAGGAACAAATTCTAGTGAAAATTTTGGACATTTCAGCAGGCTTTCGGAGATAATACGTTATCCCGGTCAACGTGTTTTGAAAAGTTTAAAAAAATTGAGAAACACAGGATATCCGTTAAAGACAATGAACGACCTGGTAGGTAGACCATCGACCTCAAAAACGTATGAAACTATGGCTCGTGTTTGTGAAATTATTCGAAATAACCGCCGCGATCAACTATAGAAGAAGTTGCAAGAAGACGTAGGAATATCATATTGTTCTTGTTAAGAGATACTAATCAAAGTTAGGAAAAAAAGGGCAGAAAGTTGGAAAATTGATTCTTGGATGCTGCATAACGACAATGCCCCGGCCCACAGCTCACTGCTCATTCTTCAGTTTTTTAACCAAAAATCAAAATCCAGTTGTTTCACAGCCACCTTACACACTTGACCTGGACCTATGTAATTTTTTTTTTTTTGTTTCCCAAGTTGAAGTTAACGCTCAAAAAACGTCATTTTCAAACAATTGATGAAATTAAACAAAATACGGAAAACGATCTTAATGACATTCCCATAAGTTCCCATTCCAGAGATTGTTTTCAAAAAAAATATGGCAGCGGTGTATTGCCTCTCAGGGAGATAACTTTGATGGTAATATTTTGTTAATAAAGTTTTTATTAAAAATTCCGGGCAACACACCTCGTGTTACCTCAATTCATGCCGGAGTTAAGGTTACCGGGGGGTTTTTGAAAGCCAAATATTTTAAGGATACTACTATATAATATTATGTCCGATGCCGTGACCCGCAAACCGTCGGGTGGCTGAAGAGATTTTACTGTAAGAGACTTGTATTATAATACCTATACGTGTGTATAAGTGCAGATCACCGAGCACAGCAGAAGATATCGTAAAGACAACAAAACAACGGACAACGGACAACGGCCGTGTATGGAGATGACGGGAAGAATTATTAGGCACTATGTTAAAAGGGGAGGATCCGAACGGAAAAAAAAATCCTTGGAAAGACCGCGTAAGGAAATATATGTAGCAATATGGAAGAGGATATTGTGTTTAGATGGTCGGTCTTGAAGGCCGTGGCCGGCAAAGAAATTATATTAAATGCGGTTTAGTTTTGTTTTCGTTTTTTCAAGAATCAATTTACAAAAAAAAAAAATATATATATAAATAATCGGAATTTAAATTTAAAGAGTAGAATAATGGTTATAAATTATTATCGCGCGGTTTTAAAAATGTCTTGCGGAAAATTTAAGGGAAAAACGCAATTTCACATATTTTACGTGGCAATCGGTAATATTGCCGGTATCCGTATAAATCGTACTGATTAATTTGACAACATGGTTACCGTACAATATTCGACACGGTTAAAAAAAAAAAAAAAAAATATTCGTATTTAATAGTCAAATAAATTATAACGGGCCGCGCGAGAAACTTTGGTTCAATATAACGAATACAAGTAATAACGAATATCTCACGGCTTAGACCACGCAATACAAAATTCAATAATTTTAAACATTTTTGTTCGAAACGCTTACTAACATTTCTGATTCTGTCAAACTGTTTCGTATTCTGCAAAAACTTTAGTACAAAATAAACGTCGATCAGAATCTTTCGGAATTGTTTGTACAAATTAATAAATGATAATTATAATATATAAAACGACTCGGATTGGTTGGTATGTCGTGAGGGCGTTTATGTTTTTATTGATAACATATTTGTTTATGATGTGAATCTCAAAACAAATTCCGATACATTTAAATTATTTAATACATTTTACAATTTATTAATCAATACAATATTCCATTTTACTTGTTATGTGTGGTAATAGCTACAGCTGATAAATCGAGGTTCGAACTTACCCTCGATTCGCTATGTAAAACCGCGTCGGTCAGGTTAGATGGGGAATAATCGTTTTCACTACTTCCGTAGATCATTGCTTTTTTATTAGGGTGAACTCAAGTGTGGGGTTCACTCCCCGCACCACCCCGAAATATCGTATAAATTTTAAAGAAAAAATTACCTGCCTCTGGAAATTTAATAGTGATTTCAAAGTATCCCGTGAAATTACATATAATGTACACATACGAGTACCTAACGTATATAGTAATAAAGTAAGATAATTGTGAATATTTTACATTTTTCCAACACCTCCCGCTCGAAATTTTTTCCTGCGTTCGCCCTCCGCGCGGGAAGAATTGCCCTAGACCCGGTGCTACCCCGTTGGTAATGTCTTGCTCGCGTACGGAAATTCGTAAATAACGATCAGAGAAAAAGTGTGCCGGCGGTCAATAAATAAATAAATAATAATCGCATTACCGCGGCAACGACAGAACGACGAGTAAAGACGGTAATTTTATAAGATATTAGTTTTCATTATATTTATGAACGGCAGCATTAAATTAGAAAGACAAAAAAAATCACGTCGCTCGAATTACTTTAAATTGCTTGCGTGCGCGTTTCCGAGGTTAACCTCGACGTTAGTACGCGAGCGGTCGAATTAGGATAACGCGCAGATATAATAAAATACGTATTATAGTCAATTAGTTAAGTGAGTTTAACCTAACATGTTTAAAAAAAAAAAAAAAACAAAAAATAAATAAATTAATACGATCACGCATTACGTTTGGATTGTATACTACAATAATTTTAAGATTTATTTACAATATGTATGCGCTATACGAATAATATTATTATCGTCGGTCGACATAAAAATATTCCCTCTGTCTCTCTCTATCTATCTATCATCTCTCGCTCTCGGACGATTTATTAATATTATTTACCGTCGGAGGTTCTTCGCGTCTGCAAACGCTTTACGTCTCCCGAAGTAATGCCTTACGGCGGTTCCGGGAGGTGGATGTATTGCCGGTTCAAAAAAAAAAAAAAAAAAAACGCATTACGTCGATGTACATACATTATTAGGTATTATTAAATATTCCGTTCGTTTGAAAAATGTCCGCACGCTAGTTGAGCAATTTCCAAACGTCGTCTGGCTAGGTATATTTTATCCGCTTAAACGTAAGTAATACGATTTATAGAAAAAAAAAAAAAAAAAAAAACTGAACTAGATTAACGATTTTTTTCCACATTCATCCGTCGCGCAGACCGCATTTGTGTTTTAATAACCCTATTCTATTTGAGCTTATAGCGTACGGTAACATTGACATTTTACATTAAAACGAAACAAAAAATACTTATCAAAAAACAACTTTAACTTTATATGAAATTATACGAAGGAATATTTTTAATATTTCTTACTATACTAATTGAATAGTGTATATTTTTTTTATATTTTTTTTTTTTTTCAACGGATCAATAGTGTAACCCTTGCAATTTATTACGTTTTGTGTACAATATAAGACATGATTACTTTTTTTGTTATTTAAATTTTACAAATAGTTATAAAAACTTGGCATTATTATAAAGTCATGAGAAGGACTAAGAATATTATGTGCTAGAAACCTACAGCAAATGCATTAAAACGTCGTCAACAATGCTACTAAAAAAAAAAAATGTAAAATTTTAGCTGAAATTATTTTTAACATCGACAATTAAATTACCAATGAATAACACCATTTGCACATGATCGAAACAATTAATTCTTAGAACACCTAAATTCAATTTAATTTCTATGTAAAACAATAAATTAAACACCGTATTGTTTTTTTCTTTATTTCGTATATCACGTGCAACATGCTAATTAACAGTAAATTTCTTCTCAGTCGAAACATTTATAACACAGATTTTGTATTAAAGTATTTTGCCGGGCCCGCGGTAAAAATATTATCGCGCAATAGTACCAAAAATGCATTAAAAGTTCATAAAAGTCATAAAAAAAGGCAACAGAAAATTGTACACTCGAACTCTGTGATGTATGAATAAAATTTTGGTTTTGATTAGCTAGGCACCGGAGTGTACAAAGAAATGCAAACGCTACAAATGTCTAGCACCGGTCATAAATCTTTACATATATATATATATTACAAAAATGATAATGTTTTTGTTTTTAAAAAAAACACGTGTTAATAGTGTCGGAATAAGAAAGATAATTTTTTTTTTCTTTCTGAAATTTAACCGAGAACAATTTATGGGAATAACATTCAATAAAAAAAAAAAAAAAAAAGGACCAGACACAAAACCATTTGAAAGTTTATAAATAAAACAAACATCTTCCCAGTGTCAATCAGCCAAAGTTGAAAACCGTAAATCTAAAGCAATATCTCTAAGTGCAAAATATTCTCCGGCTTCGCGGAAAATCTTTTTTTATTTTTTTAGACATCACGAACCTTTAAAATTTCTTATACAACTCGCTTACCTAAAAAAAAGTTTAAAAAACTATATATTTTTTTATTATAAGATTACATTATTTGTTTAGGATAATAAAATAAACCATAATATTATTATTGCGATTTATTACATTTTGGATGAGGGGGGAGGGTTTTCTCTTATACTGCCCGGACGTTCCAGCACCTCGAACTTTGAACAGTCCGACACTTACTGATATTATTTTATTTTTTTTATGTAAAATTGTACGGCAGATAATAAATTACAAAATAATAATATCTAACATTGGAACATCGACTTCGGGGGCGGTTTCTGGTAGAAACCAACGGATGTCTTTAAAGGGCCATTGAGTGGGTTGGTTTTCTTTTTTATTATTTTTGTTGTAGTATTCTAAAATATACGAGTGATAAATATTGCGATGACACGGAGAACCTAACCAGTGGCGTACGCGGCCGATGATGATGGGCTTTTTTTATATATATATATACTTAAACCTTCCAGTCATCAACATAATAAGTAGTACGTACGCGCCTGTCGACAAAAAAATGTATTGTCAGAAATATGCGCCGTGATGATAACTGATAATTGATTAAGTGTCAAATTGAAATATAAAAGATTTGTATTCTTCCGGGTTATTACATACCCCGTCTTCCGTACCGAATTCTTGGGCACGTCACTGGTTCGGACACTCGATGAGGTGCTCGGAATCGGCGAACCTATAGCCGGTAGTCAGTTAAAAGTGGATGCAAAACCCCGAGACCGGAACAAATTAGTCGTGGTGAATGGCCGATAGAGAGATGCGAAAAACCCTCGAATATTCGTGATGCCAGTAAGAATAATAATAGAAATAACAATAGTTATGGACCGGAATTATATGCACGAAAAATCCTCAAAATATGCGTCTAAAAATGCTATAATATGCTACAAAATATGCATTTATAATTGAATCGAAAACAATTTTATTTAAAATTATGTAAAAAAAATAATTATTAATTAATCAAGTATTAAAAATGGAAGAAAAAGGTATTGAAAAAGTGTCGTCTTCACTTGTTCTTTGCCATATAACATTCTTTATCATCGAGCAATAAAATATTAGCCCACATTAATAAAATGTGGAAACGACAATTTAATTCGTGTTTCACCTTATCGCACTAGATGATCGAAATGTTGCTTAATAATGTTCGAACATCAAATTTCTCCGATTATCTGTGAGTACATTTGTATACATTGAAATGCTTCCCTCGACGTCAGCCGTATTTATAGGAGCTTACCTCATAATTTTTTCGTATGGTTCACTTATCTGGTGCATGTGGATTCAAGGAAAGCGCGAAGAGATGGATTTTGTAATTTGAATAAAGGAATATTTGCAGAAATAAAAGCCCGGCAGATATCTTCATTAAAGTTGTCCACGTTCATGTTAGAAATGAAACTTTGTTTTGTATTTTTTAAATTCGATACTTTGAGTTTTAAATTGTTCTTGTGATAAAATGTTGGCCTACCAAAAACATTGTAGTCGCGTTAACTGGAATTTCGCGAATATTGCAATAAAAAATTGAACCACCGAATTTTCAAATATCATTATGCTCGTTTACGTATGTCTGTAAACGACCAGTAATCGGTGTTTTCACTTTAGGCATTTTAAAATTACGAATTAAAATAATATCGGAAATAACTAGACACAAAATATAACACTGTCTGATCGGTTTGCGGCGAACACTCGAATTTTATTATGTGAACAACGAGTTTATATATTTATAAGTATTTTGTCATGTCTTTGGCAATGATGACCGGTCGCGATTTTTATCGATATCACGTGGCCGTGAACGTGAAAATACGAAGAAAAACAAATAGACGTGCCATAATATATAATACGCACTATAAAACTACAAATACGTACGAAATATACGCATTTACTAGGTAAAAATGTTAAAATATGCATCATATGCAGAATGCGATTAGTGTTTTTTTTTTTTTTTTTTAATAATAATGATCTAAATCGGGGACAGTTCACATCACATTTCGAATAGCTTATTCCAAAAACACGTATGCAAACGGCATATAAATCCGATCTCTAATAATAATACTCGGTGATTCGCAAAAATAATTCGTTGGGCAGCGTATACGAGTGGGTGCCGGAGCATTGTCGTGATGGAGAAGCCATGAGTTTTTCTTCCACAGTTCAGACCTTTTCCTCCGCACTTTTTCTCGAAGACGTTTTAATACTTCTAGATAGTACCGTCGGTTAACAGTTTCGTCTGCAAGTAGAAATTCGTAATGAATAACTCCCAGGTTGTAAATAAAAAACCATTAGCAGGACTTTGACGTTTGATCGGACCAGATGAGCTTTTTTTGGTCTTGGAGAAAATTTACTAATCCACCGTGATGATTGGACTTTTGTCTCAATATCATAGCCATAGATCCACGTCTCATCAGCCGTTACAATTTGGTCCATGAACATACTCGTATCATCATTAACGCGATCTAACAATTCTTGACAGATGGTTACGCGGTTGTCTTTCTGATCTTGCGACATGAACCGAGGACATAAATTTTGCTGCAACGCGGTGCATTCCAAGTTTTTCTACCAGGATTTCATGACGTTAACCGACCGATATGTTATAATCTTTCACAATTTCTCGAATAGTTAAACGTCTATAAGACCTCACAATTTCATTGACTTTTGTCACATGAGCATCGTCTGTCGATGTCGACGGACGTCCTGAACGTCATCAAGTGATTGTCCGACCGTCTTTAAAACGTTTAGAACACTAAGTGAGTACGTCTTAAACACTGATCACCATAAGCATTTCGCAACATTTTATGAGTCTCAGTAAAAATATTTACAAAATTTAATATTAACACGTTATTCGTGAATGTTATTCATCTTAAAAATCGCATAATACACACGACTCGTCTACTTTGAATCCGCACAGTTAATGGTTAGATAGCAATAAACATATGAGATTTAATTGAAAAAATAGCTGCTTATCTCTATTTTTATATTAATCTAATAACATTTACGGTACTAAAAATTTTCTATTTTTAGGGTTTAAAGTTCGGGAACTTTTTGAACAGACTTCGTACGCACTATAAAACTACAAATACGTACGAATTATACGCATTTACTAGGTAAAAACGTTAAAATATGCATCATATGCAGAATGCGATTAGTGTTTTTTTTTTTTTTTTTTTTTTAATAATGATCTAAATCGGGGACAGATCTCGTTAGATTTCGAATAGCCTATCCGGTGCCTAATAATAATACTCGGTGATTCGCAAAAGTAATTCGTTGGGCTGCGTATATGTACTGAATTGAACACGTCCGTGGTGTTTCGCGGCCGTCCGTCCGTTCGTTAATTAACTTAATATTTTACTATATTTAAAAAAATAAAAAATAAAAAAAAAAACTAACAAATACCCGGTGGCGGCCCCCGCGGTAATCACCTGTGTGCGAAATTAACACTATAATATTATTATTACTATTATTATTATGGTCGAACCACCAACTGGTAGGTACGGGTTTTTTAGGCCATTATAATGGTAATAATATAGTGTGGTGCGTACGGCGCATTAGTGTAAAATATGCAGAGCACAATATACGCGGCCGGGACAGTATTATATACCTAGACACCGTAACAAAACAAGTCATTATTAATAAAAAATAAATAAATAAATACGATTTTTTTTTTTTTTTTTTAATGGGATTATGTCGAGATTTTATTATTTTTTTTTTTATTTTTCATATGCCGAAAAATGAGCGTATTATTATTATTACGTGTACTTTATTATTATTTATTTTTATTTTTTTTTCATCTCTCCGTATCAATTTCACGTGCTTTATTACGTTATAATATTATGGCGCAAACGATATTTATGTATTACACGTAATCGGGGATGATATTGTTTTTTTCGCGAACACCGTCACAGTGGTTTTTTTTATGAATTTGATTTCTGTTTTTTTTTTTTTTTTTCCTAAAGTCCATAATCTTTATTTTAACACCGATTTTAAAGAAAACAAATGTTACCCCTACTCACCGTATTTACCATAAACCACCCAACCTTACCATTGGCGATTATATTTTCAAATTGTGACCTTCCCTTTTCAACACAGATTTGGTGAAAAAAACGTGTACACTGGGGGAGCAGCGGATAGTTAAAAATTGCTATTCGAACAGCTGTTTTTAGACGATAATCCATATTCCTATTGTCGGTCTGGTCGAATTTTAAACCGTTATAGTTCGTCATTAACGGTAAATCAGATATTAAGTATCGACGTATTTCGAAAACGAAAAAAAAATTCTCTATTCGAATATGGTTTTGAATATGGGTAAATTTTAGGGGGCTATTTGAAACGCTTGGCTTTTGTTATTGTTAAACGGCTGGAAAAAAAAAAAAAAAAAAAAAACCAAAATCAATTTTACTCAAAAGCTTCGTAGATCACCGCCGAAACGTGTTTAAAAGTAAAAAAAAAAAAACATCCTGTACAGTGAATATGATTAGTGGCGGGTGTAAATAATCAGATACATGTTATTGATATTAATCGCTTTATTGTTAATAATAACGACGGCATTGTGCGAATATTAAACTCAATTTGCACCGAAACCAGCCGTATTGTCATTGTAATTAACAGTTGTTCGGCGTGGCAATTATTGAACGCGTACGATACTAAATTATTATCACTACGTTGATATCACTGCCGTAAACGCGTGTTTTACGCACTGTCGTATGTTGAATTGCCGAGTGTAATTCGAAAAACCGTACGGTTAATTTATACGTATACCCCGAATACGTCGTTGTTGGTGAAAACGTCGGGGAAAAAAAACAAAAAAAAAATCATAAACGCGCGAACTGAATCAGTGGCGCGTGTTTTTATTTTTTCTGTGTGTCGGGATGACCCCTCCCCCCCCCATTCACCCCTCGAATCGTATTTATGGTAATTTAATATTTTTTGTCCAAGACGTTATGTGCCTGGATATTCGACAATTGGATTAATTACACGAGATTTCTGAACTGTACGATATGCGTTATTCGGTCTGTCGGACGCCGGACAGTGCGGATTCGGAAATGAGTAGCCGGACATCCCCCCGGTTTCCTCGAAAAAATTATAGTTGCTCCGTTGAACTGTATATAAAAAAAAAAACAAAAACAAAAAATTGTCATATAATTTCACGTCGAACCTATATCGATTTTAGTAAAATTGCACAGGCGAAAAGGGCCTTTCAGAGTAAAACCCGTCTATTTGTTATTACTAATAGAGATCAGTATGCCTGTAAGGAATAAATTCTTAAAGAAGTGTGCTGGTTGTGCAAACACGGACAGTCAGCCTGGTCGAAAAAATTGAACTCGATGCATTCGAAATGTGTGCAGCGGCGATGCTTCGGGAAAATGCTAAACTGCGGACTCTGGACGAGTTACAAACGGAGAGGTTCTAGACGGCATAATGGACTACTGTGGAAACGTATTCAATCCAGAATCGTTTAAATGATAGTGGCCATACCGAGTACAATAATCGACGAAGATTTCTAAAATCGTGAACGTCACGCAAAGGGTAAAATACGTTGATCTTGACGAAATACGAGGTACGACAGGGAGGTATGGAAAACTGCAACGGACTAATCATAGGGCTATCAACGAGAAAAAGATAAGAGACAAGTCGTGTCCAATAGATTAGTCGAAAGAATTATCTTATAACATATTTTTTTATCACCAAGTACTAATGATCTAAATCGGGGACAGTTCTCATAAGATTTCGAATAGCTTATTCCAAAACACGTATGCAAACGGCATATAAATCCGATCTCTAATAATAATACTCGGTGATTCGCAAAAATAATTCGTTGGGCAGCGTATACGAGTGGGTGCCGGAGCATTGTCGTGATGGAGAAACCATAAGTTTTTCTTCCACACTTCAGACCTTTTCTTCCGCACTTTTTCTCGAAGACGTATTAATACTTCTAGATAGTACCGTCGATTAACAGTTTCATCTGCAGGTAGAAATTCGTAATGAATAACTCCCAGGTTGTAAATAAAAAACCATTAGCAGGACTTTGACGTTTAATCGGACCAGATGAGCTTTTTTTGGTCTTGGAGAAAATTTACTAACCCACCGTGATGATTGGACTTTTGTCTCAATATCACAGCCATAGATCCACGAATCATCAGCCGTTACAATTTGCTCCATGAACATACTCGTATCATCATTTGCGCGATCTAACAATTCTTGACAGATGGTTGTCTTTCTGATCTTGCGACATGAACCGAGGACATAAATTTTGCTGCAACGCAGTGCATTCCAAGTTTTTCTACCAGAATTTCATGACGTGAACCATCTCGTGGGTGTTATACGAGCCGGTAGTAGCCCTTTGGATGAGGCGCTCCTTCATTGCATTGCACAAGTAAAACCAGGGCCGAATATAACGTCGGCACACCTCGATTTTCACTGATGACTATTTTTTTTTTTTTTTTTTTTGACTTATCCAATATTGCTGCTTAAATTGTTTTAACTGTACACAAATAATCTATAACAGTGAGCCATACATGATATTTGAAGAAAAAAAAACCCGGTGCCGTTGATTTCAACTGTTCCGCCGTTATTCACATTATCGTGAATTTTTAACTGAACTAATACATACTCGGTTCAAACGTTTGCTGGCCAATGACATGCCACCTGAAAAACTTATTCCAGCCAATTTCTATGTGAACGATGCCGACGAGTTTATAAAAGACGCTCAAACATATCTAAATAAATATATACCACATCTATATTCGGAATTGAACCGTTGGTTTATAAAAAAATGTACAGACACAAATCCCAAAACCAACGTCTACTGTCATTTGTCGATTCCGTCACTCGACGCGGAAATGTTGACAGCTCAATATAATATTGCAATATTGCCAGTTACTTCTTCCACTCCGGAAATTACGTTTTTAACACTGAACCGTATGGAAACCGCAGATATAAGGTGCACTGTGTCAAAAAATATACTCAACGGATTAGCTGTGGCAAAAAAAATATGATGTTAATGAAAATGATATTAATTCCTTTACTAAAAAATGCCCGGTATCTGTGAGTGGAAAAAGTAGATACAATTTATGCCAAAATATTACAAATTATAATAGTTTTATATTATTCTTATTTCGTTGTTTAATTTTTTTTTTTCGTTTACAGTATTATATTAAAATGCAATTTATGGAAACACTTTTCTGATTTTCAAGATGGGGGAGGGGCACCATTCCTCCATGACTTGTTCGAAAAATTATTAAACACCCCACCCTGTACATTTCAAAAAATTATATATTCTTAAGAACGTCACTATCATAAAGTAATATATCATTATTGTTATTATTGTTATTGGTTATACAACGATGCGGTTTTATTGCTTCTCTCTGCTTGTGTTTAACGGTTCTTTGGGTAGTTATTCATATCTGAAAAATCTTTATAGGCGTGTAATGAAACATATTATTATGTAGACGATGGTAAGTACAAAATAGAGGTAATTTTGTTTGAGTTGCCTTAACGTCTTAAAAACTGCGAATAACAAAAACAAACTGCAAAAAAATGAATATGGCGAAGAATACTTTATAAATTATAATACTAAACTACTGTTATTCGTTCTGCTTTTCGAACAGGATAATTGTCATGTTCAGATTTAGAGTGTATATTCGTGTAAAAGTAAACGATGGCACAAATTCCCGGACTCCGTGTTTCAAATTTTTCTCACGTATATGTAAATACGATCTTAAATTAAAATATTTTAGAGTCATTCTTAATTAAAAATTATGTTTACACTGACCTACCCTTACGGCAAAATCGTTTCCATTATGATTAAATGTTTGTGTTATCGTTAAAATCGTAAACACAAATTTTAATTTTCCATATTTCTTTCTTTTTTTTTTTTATAAAATTTGTTTGTCCGTGAAAAAAAATATTCGTAAATAGAGTATTTAAATAGACCCGACGTACCAGTCTGATAAATCATCTACGATTTTTGTGTCGTACTAAAAAAAAAAAAACGTACCTCTCGACCCATGAAAATCGCTACATTATGAGTTGGGTTGAACCCTGAGTTTCGGAGATAAAGAAAACTTTTTATTATCCCACCGTCGAGTATAAATAATATTATCACGGTTGCGATAATATCAGTTTTAGAAACACACTTTGTATATAACACTGTATTACATAATATTCGAATAGACGAGTCCGACGGAGTTATACTCGAGTCCCGCACTGTCAGAGAGCATAGGCAATTAGACACGAAGACTAAAAAACGAGCACAATTACGCGTTTGACCCGCGGAAACTCTAAAACTAATAATATGCTCAAGAAGACCGGAAGGGCAGTCGATTTGACCACATCAAGCAGTTTACGGACAATGTTGGATATAGGTCGTTTGAATAGTAGTCACCGGTCAGCGGGAGATGGGAGATTAAGTGCGAGAATGCACCGACCCGTAATGCCCAAGAATAAGCCTGACGAGTGACGAGAGTACAATAAAGCGACTTTAACGAGCTACCGAACTCATCAGCAACTATTTATATAAAGCCTACTATAGAAGAGCATCTCGAAAAGTTTACATGCGGCACTGTCAATTTTATGAGTAATTGTCCCAACGCAGATTTACGAACGTTGATAATAAAAGTTTTCCGGTATAAAATATATTAGCGGGGAATAGAAATTCCGAATTAAATAAAAATATTTCCATTCAAAATTGAGATTAGGCACACGCGTACGGAAAATATCCTCCGAACAGGCTCGTGTTCATTTTTTAGTGGTCTGTTTTCAACAATTACAAAGCACTAAAAGATTAAGCATGTATAAGTATATGATGCGGTTTGTCAGATAAAAAAATATACAATAAATTACCGAATATTATCACATTTCAGATTGTTAATACGAAATATTTGCTAATTAATTAATATACTCGTATTTGAAATGACACTTGACCACGATTAGATATGGGAACAGTCCGGATTTGCCGAATTTCCAAAATCCAGATTCCGGATATGAAAGTCCAGATTTTTATGTGAATCCGAATTTTTGTTTTTCAAATTGTGATTTTTATATTATTTAATTCATGTTTTATAAAACTAGTACCACTGGATATTTTATACAGACATTTATTGGTTTAAGATAAATACGTATAATTGATTTTAATTTTACTTAAATGATTTTTTTTTAGTTAAGAAAAAAAAAATGTGTACTATTTACTAACAGAAGCATTCATACAAACACACGTTTAACCAACAATAAAATATTTTAGAATAAATATGTGAAAATTACCTAAGGGTTTTGATTTAATCATTTAAAAATAACATGTGTACGGCCATTACAAAATGTTGGATTTTAATAATGGAAATACGAAATTTCGGATTTTGGAATTCAAAACATAGAATTTTTGGTTTTCAAAATCCATAAATCCGAAAATCAGGATTTACGTCACATCGCTAATAACGATACAATTATCAGGTAATGTTTAAAAACGTGCCTTTAAAATGTGTTTTAACGTTTATCGCTCATCAATCCAATTGCGAATAGATTGTAAAACGACATCGCACAGATATTGGCGTTTTTGTCCGGCCTAATTGAACGGAAATTAGTATAATAGACAGTATTGACGTCAAAAGTGAAAAACAGTCGTAGGATTGTTTTTTTTCACTGTTGGTACTTTTTCGAAAATGACCACATAACAACAATGCAGTAGCTTTGGTTTAATTTTCCGGGCGAATACTTTTTTAATTATCTCTGCCGCGATGCAAAACGGTCGAATTTATTGTTTAGCCGAACTAACCTTACCCAACCCAGTAACCTATATAACTAACCGAGCATATGCCCCAAACGTTTTCAATTACGCATTTCAGTACGATTTCGAGTTCACTTTTTATGCGATTCTGCATGACGCGGAATTTATTCGGGTCCGATATTATATTATGTCACGTCGGTAAAAACGACTTGAGTTTTTGTTAAAGCGCGTTTGTCGAATTATTTGAACTGCCGAATTCGATCGCGGTGGAGTTTTAACATTGACGCTATTTAATGTTGATCGAAAATCCTACGTGCGATTTTGATTTTTTTTTTTTTATCACATCAAAATAATTTTTTTTTTCTTTTTCGTTTCGTTTCAGACGTTGTCGTCGCGGGTGTAAACGGGTAGACAGGAAGCCCCGCATTGGCGATGACGAGCAGACAGACGGGCACCACGACCGGGCCCGAAGGTCGTGTCCGCCAGCTGGTAGTGTGACACGCGAGGCCAAAACGATGCCGGAGCGACGACGGGTCGCGTCGAACACCGTCATGTTGATTACAGCCACGCTGGCCGTGATACTGACCGGGGTGGCCGGCTGTCCGCTCGGTTGCACGTGCAAATGGAAGGGCGGTAAGCAGACGGTTGAGTGCGTCAACCGGAGCCTGTCGGCCATACCCGCTGGCATGGACGCCGGCACACAGGTGTTGGACATGTCCGGCAACCCGTTGGACGCGCTCTCACACGGCCGGTTCATGGACGCCGGCTTGTCGAACCTGCAAAAGATATATATGGCCCGGTGCCGGATCACATACGTTGACAACGCCGCGTTCCAGGGCCTATCTAACCTGGTCGAGCTGGACCTGTCCGACAATGGGATCGCCGACATACCGACCAAGTCGTTCGACGACTATCCGCAGCTGATGAAGCTGGTGCTGAGCGGCAACAGGGTCACGGCCATCAGGACGGCAGCGTTCAGGCGACTCATCTACTTAACGGTGCTCGACCTCAGCCGGTGCCAGTTGTCTACCGTCGAGCCGGGCGCGTTCGACGGCCTGCGAAGCCTTGAGTGGCTCCGTCTCGACCACAACCGTATCGTCCGGATCGAGAGCACGAGCGGTTCGGTGTTGCCGCTGTCACTGCACGGCATCGAGATGCACAACAACCCGTGGACGTGTGACTGCCGGTTGCGGGACGTGTACTGGTGGCTCAACAATAACACCGCGCCACACACCGTGGAACCGACGTGCCAAGAGCCGGACCGGTTGCGAGGCATAACAATCCGGAAACTGGCCGTCGAGGAACTGGCGTGTGCGCCAGAGGCCGTTAACAAATCACCCCATTTCGTCGAAACGGACGCCGGAAAGAACGTGACGCTCACGTGCGTTATGACTCCAACCGGTGGGGCTCGTGTATCGTGGTGGTTCGAAGGCCATCCGATGACCAACAACACGGCGATCGGCGCCGAACTAACCGTCGAAGACGTTGGCCCGGCTGACAACGGTAGTTATTCGTGTGTGGCCGAGAACCGTGCCGGCCGAGCCTCGTGCAATTTCACCTTGCACGTCGTCCAAGAGGTTTCCAAAGCAGCGGCAGGCTCGTATCCATTAGACCGCCCGGCGCCCACGTTCTTTGTCATCGTGCTGGCCACCGGCGCGGTGTGCTTTGTAGTCGTGGCCGTCGTGTGCGCAATCGGCTGTCGGTTGATGGTAATTAAACGGCGCCGGTATCGGGCAAACGACGGACGCCGGTCCGGTAAATCTAACAGTGCCGGTTCCGGTGGCATGGCCGGTGACGACACCGCCAACGGACAGGTGGCCAAAACGCCGTCAGACATACGACAATCGGACTCAGTAAACCTGACCGTATCTTCCACGGTGGACGGCAAGCTGTCGTCCGCCGAAGACGTGAGCGTGTACGGCGAGTACGACGCGTCGGCGGTGGCGGCGGGCAACACATCTGGGGCTGCCGCACCGTACGAAGTGCACGAGGTCCTGCACGTAACCGCCAGTGGTTACGACCCGTACCGTGTCCACGCCACGGCCGGACATCCGACCAACACCACTCTTGAAGCCAACCCGGATTTGATCAGCGACGCGTCCACTGTGGTCCGGGACAATAGTGGCGATTACCATGACGGTGTCGGCGTCGGAGAGGTATACAATATTGCCGTACCAACCGTACCCGGTGGCCGAGAATTTTGGACCAATGCTGGGACGATTGTTTACCCGTCCGGGGGCGGTGGCGATTCATACGAGTTACAACTGTCGCCGGGCAAACTCGCAGCCGGCGAACCTTACCCGGCCGATTACGGTCTACCAAAAATGCAGCAGTCACTGAACAGCACCGTTGTGCAGGCAATGGCTTACCCGGCCGATTATGGGCTGCCCAAAATGCAAAAGGCACCGGTACCGTACCCGGTACCGCCTCCGGCGTTGTACCGGACGCTGCCGCACCGGCGGAACGCGGCCAAACCGCAAGGTCGGTCGTGCCAGGAAGCCGAGTTCGTGCTGTTGCAGCAGCAACACCACCAACACCACAATCATCACCGTGCCCAGCAGCAGCAGCAGCAATCGCAACAGCAACACCACAACCATCATCATGTGCACCAGATGCGGTACGAGCCGCAAAACGTCCGGTACAATCAACAGGGATACCCGTACCACGCGACGGATGCCGGTGCGTACTACACGACGGACGCGACGGCGTTTTACGAACCACCGCCGCCGTCACTGTCGAACGCGTACGCACAAACATTGGACGAGGAAACAATGATGATGATGATGATGACGCCGCCGACGACCAACGCGACCTCCTCCGCCGCCGCCGCGCTGCCCGCGGGCAGCAGACACCAGCAACAGCAGCAGCAGGAGCAGCAGCAGCAACAGCAACAGCTGCATAAAGCCGTGGCGGCGGTGCAAAAGCAACCGGCCAACACGGAGAGTCCGGACGAGGGATACGTGGGCGAAGGCCCCGACTCGTAAACCGTAAAGTCGTCGACCCACTGTTAATATATTGTTTCCGGGACACGGCAGCGCGTCGACGTAACCGCGTCACTATTTTATATCGTAGGGATGTAAAAACTAGGGGGGAGGGGGGGAAATCACCGCGGTGTCCCGGGAACAACGATTACGGTCGACTATAATTGAATATGGTATCCGTGATGTGTACCGCAAAGTCGTGGGCCGAAAAAGTTTAACGATGGCGTTAAATTGGAAAACTCGCGGAAAAGTCCTCGGTAAACAACCGACGGGCGGTGGCCCGTCTTCGCGGGAACTTCCCGGGACCGCCGACAAAGTAAAATACTCCGGCCGCCCGGCGATACGACCGAACGGTTCAGGGGGGGGCACACGCGCTCCCCTAAGAAAATCCAAGGCACGCCGCATAAATATTATACCGTCGACTGGATTTATCGTTATAAAAAAACAAGAACTTTTTCTTTTTTTTCTTATTTACTGCAAAACTAATCGTGTACCACCGAGATCGTGTCCCCGTAACCTGTTCCCTTTCCCGCCGCCAAAGGACGATGCCATCTCCGAACAATTTGTCTGCACTTATCGCGAACCTCGTTCGGTCGAAAACGCAATCCATACCGACAAATAATATTAACGATAATTTCTTCTTTTCATTTCTCACGTCGCGTAAAACGGAAATTATTTACTAAATAATATTCTCTAGATTAAATAATTAATCTTATTGAATCGGACGTACTGGTTAAATCTATAATAGGTATGTGCGAAACACTATCCGGATAGGTACACTAATTTATTTAAAAAAATAAAAATAAAACAACAATTTATTGTTCGTTTAAACTTTCAGTGATTTACGTGCAAATATTTCAGTTTTATGTTGTTTTAATGACACTTTTATACGGACATTTTTTCTTTTCTTTTTTTTTTTTTTGTCTTCCAGCGATAATATTGTAAAGAATCCGAGTATCTCCGTAGATTATTATTTTAACGTCGTGTCGTTATTTTTAAATTTAATTTAATTCCACTCGAACGGTCGAATTACTGAATTTCGCTACGCGTACGCATTATTAGCACCAGGAACGTTTAAAACTGCATTTACATTATTTTTATGCAAAAAAAAAAATCAATTACAATAATTACACAATATCAGAAAAACGAATACTGCGTTTAAATTAACAAAACGTACGACAATCTGTCAATTTTTATGCGCGTAGATTCGTACGAGTATGGATATACGAAATTGATTTGAAATGCACAATCAAATATACTCGTTTTTTAACACCGCAAATTAGAGAAGGGGAGGGGTCAAGTATTCAGTAATTTTAAGTGGGGAACGCACTTTTTTATACGGTCTATTTACATATGATAGAAAAATTCGACATGTTGTTTATAATTACACTATTTGTTGTAATAAACGATTCTTCTTGTGGACAAAATTAAAAGAAAAAAATAACGAATTAAATTTTAAAAAATTTTATCCGTTTTGAACTACTTGTATATTATGGATAATACCACGCGATATGAGATTTATATCGTTATCGATTTTGTAATTTATTCGTGTTTATATGTAATTATATGTTATAAATAAATAAATATATATATATATATATATAATGTTAAATAATAATAATACTCTCTTATGTATTAATTTACCGGAACGGTCGATTAAAAAAAAAAAAGATAAAACTTACATTATTATATTATTAATATTTCACAAGAAATAGTTTTTGAAATAATAAAAAAAAAAAACCCAAATAAATCTGCTCAGTGTAAACGGTGCGGCGTACGCTCTGAAATATTTAGGAGATTTCTTTTAATGTTTGGGGACGTGTGCGAGACTGAACTTTCCCGGAGTTTCGTTTTTTTTTTATGATATTTTTTTTTTTTTTTTCCCGAGTAGAACCGAAGATTTATAATATTTTTCCGGACCGTTTGGCCCCGACAAACCATAGCAGTATAGTAGCCATAAGATTGATGTAACAATAAAATGCTTAGTTGTACAAAAAAAAAAAAAAACTATACCAATAAGAAAAAAAAAAATGGTGCCCGGAACATTCCACTTTGTGTTTTTACTCCTGCAGCCACTATGGCCGCGTACATTCCAACGGTGGAAATTTAATTTCACCGGAACACGGTTTACGTTGACTGTACATAAAAAAAAATTTAAAAAAATAAAATAAAATAACCTAACTACGTACACCTATGCGATGCCGATGGCTTTTTTTTATAGAAACGACTTTGGCGACACTACGCCTAAACCTTTGGTTTCCCTAAATGGCTAATCAAGCGAGATCTTTTTTTTGACCGGCCGAAAATATTTTTAGTAGATTAAAAAGAATATATAATAAAACAAGAATTTGTGTATGTGTGTATAGTCGTTAGGTAGTTTATGAGTAGAAATATAAGTATAAATAAATTAAATATAACAATATATTTGTTTCCTCACTCATGAAAATAGAAAAATTGGTGATAAATACCAAGAGAACAGTTTTTTTAAAATAAATTGTAAAAAAAAAAAAAAAAAAAAAAAAAAAAAAAAAAAAAAAAAAAAAAAAAAACATATTCAAATAACCCGACCCCTACTCTGAATACAATGATTATTTACGAAATATTTCTACGGGAGTTTATATATGTGTAATTTACAGTATTGAAATATTTTTAGAGGAATTCACCGTTGAGCGAATTTACTATTTTTTTTTTAAATTTTTTATTTTATTTTTTTTTTTAGGGTAGTTTACAACATTGCCCGTATTAATAATCACTTCTATGCATACCTAAAGTTTGAAAAACGTATAATATCGCCCGTCTGTAATTATTTTAAAACGGCATTATTCGTATAATATTATATTTAAACGAAATATCAATAATTTTATCACCGTTAACACTTATATTATAAAACAACATATTATATTATTGTGTATAAAATACCGTTAAGCTATATTATATCATTGTTGTATAATATTTATTTGTTTATTTACGTGTATGTTAATATTATTATTATTATTATTATTATTATTATTATTATTATTATTATTATTATTATAGAAATAATACGTTGTCATATGATTGTTTATACGTGTTGTTAAAAAATTATTATAATTGTATATTAATAATCGACCGTAATGTCCATAGGTCCCCGTAATATTGTGTACATTAGTTTCGACGACGGAGTGTAAGAAATTTAGTGTTTTATACCACAGAGAACCGAGATGATATTATTTATTATATTAATATTATATAATACCGTGTATATGTGTATATTGTATTATTATTATTATTTTAAATAGATATATATATATATAATATATATCTCGCTGACGATTACATTATGATATTTATGTTAAAAAAAAAAAAATAAAAATAAAAAATAATTTATAGTAATTCAAATCGAGTGGGTTTTTTTTTTCTTTTTCTTTTTTTATCTTGTTACCCGTGCCAATGGAACGGCTCGGCGTCCTAACGCCGTTGTTGTTCAAACCGTCCGGGTCGTACGAGGCTCGACAATATCGCACGGCGCACATAATATCCCGTCTGAAACTTACAAGGATTAACAGTCCGTATTACAGTTTATAGACGAGTATCGTGGTCGAAACATCAGTGTTGTTGAATCGACTGGGCGGGATGGATTTCGAATTAAATATCAGTCAGCCATCCGTGTAGGCTATTTACCGGTAAATAAATCAAAAGCGACCGGAGTTTCCAGAGTATTAAAGCGATGGAGTATTCGCAGTATTGTCGTCGTACGATTCAAAAAGTAAATCCAGTTTTATTGCGTAACCATGGAAGTAGTTTTAAAAAAAAATGTTCACGCGATACAGGCAAAAATGTATCAGTCGTAATAGATTGTTTTCCATCGGTTTCATTATAGAGATTTTTTACTCTAAAACAACTTGTAAAAACCTATTCGTGTATTTTCACCATATTAAATCACCAGTAAAACGTCCTCCTAATTCAAGATGGTTTTCACCTCCTTCCCGTAAAATGTATCACTGTCCAAAGTTAGAAAAATGTAACTTATTTCAGAATGGTATCATTACTATTATTTGTATTATTTTTTTTTTTTTTTTTTTTATCCTTAATCTTCTCACCAGCTACTGTATCAAACGAAAACCTATACAATAATGATGCCGTGCAATTTCGTAGTTTTTCTAGGTCCGTTGGCGAGATATTAAACTCCTCCAAAAATGTTAATAATTTTCGAGTTTAATTAAAAGTGTCATGCGCGGAAAAAATTGTCCTATGTATAGAAATAATTTCAAACGGTATGAAATAATGAAATAGAAAAACTAACGAAAAAATCAAAATATTATTGCGGCCAATTAAAGGTTCCAATCGTTGTATGGCAGAATAATGGGGGGGGGAAATCCCCATATAAAAAGTGCGTTGTATTATGATGAGGATTTAATTCATGAATATTATTTAAAATTATTTGTACGCCGCCTGTGCAGTATACGTATGTATTAAAGATGTCGCGAAAATATTTTGTAAAAAAAAAAATAATAATAATAATAATAAGCGGTCTCGTAAGAGCATATTATAAAAATGAACGCGTACGAAAGATAACTGTTTCTGACTACGCCTAAAAGTGTATTTTTAATTATATTTAAAAATGAGAAATACGTACGACAATCCGTTAATGTACACTCAAACGTATTTTGTTGGCACAAACTTGGACAATAGGCGTACTTATATAATACGTGTTTGCGTGTGATTGAGGACCACTTTATTAAGGAACCTCTGTAATGTATGTGCACTTCACTCTGAGTGTAGGTTATATGTTAAGAAGGTCTCGTCTTCGAAATTTAGTTTTCAACCAGACACAGGCAGCGAGAGCTGTTGGAAATAGTTTAGAATTTTAAAATATTTATGCGAATTTGAACGGTTCTAAATTATGTTGTTGGGTTTATACAGCCACAGACATTCTCCACAGATAGACTGCGCGCGAGTTATTTACAATTTATTATGCAGACCTCAAATAACGGAACGTTGAGTTTATTTTATTTATATAAATCGAATAAATGAGAAATTTAACGTTTGGTTTCCTAACTTGAATAACGTATATTATGTAACGAGCCAATCGAAAACAAAATTAAGTCTATTGCAATATATTATTACAGCAATTTCAAAAAAAAAAAACCAATACCGTAACGGAGTGAATCGTTTACGATATAATATATTGTTTAACCATTACCTTTGGCCTTTTGATCATAATAATTGTATTTATAAATAAAAAACAAAAACAAAAAAAAAAGAGAAACATCGAAGTATCAGAAGTAATAAAAGGAGCGGTCTTTAACAATAAAAAAAAAAAACTATGTTATTTATCATTACTGCTAGGCGTACGCTAATGTAGGAAAACAAATAAACGTATAAAAATAAAACAAATATGGAATTAAAGACACCCCCCGAAAAAAAAAAATAAAACAAATAAAAAATAAGCCACTTTACACGGGCAGACACTAAATATTTGCAAACAAGAATATTTAAACATATCCGCTGGCCGGCGTTCAAGCGTATCGAATCGATTTTATTTGCTGCGATATTTTTTTTTCCCCCTTTGCGCGATAATAATTTATTAGTAATACGCTAAGACCTTATTTAAATACAGTAGATATATATATATATATTTTATTTTTTATTTTTTTTTTTTTTTTTTTTTTTGGAAATAAAGAAAAGCCCGAAACGACTTTGCATGTTGTCAATAAATAAAGCCGACCCACTGGCGCTGCGCAGCCCGGAACGACGCGGCACGATTTACTAATCGCGTACACATATAAGAATCTCATAATTTAATCATTCGAAAGTTATAAGACCTAAAAGGGTTTAGGAATGTGTATTATACATTACGGAGTCCGGCAGGGTAGCTGCGAGAACTTTGGATTTGTGAAAACTCGACGGCGAGTTTATGTAATATGTATAATGCGCTAACGACAATTGTTTCCTAAACTATTGATTGTATATTGCACAAAAGCGCCAATACGGGAGTGGAATATCAACAAATTGAAATTTAAAAGCGTGACACCCGTGTGCCCGTGTAAAATTTATTATTTTCGGTCGGTTTTAACTATTATAAAGATAAATTTGAACATAGCAACTACCTATACTACGTTACTGCCAGAAAATTACCATACCGTCCGGCGTACCTTGGCACGGGACATTTCCTCTGACTTGGACGACCCGGGTATAGTTTCGGATGAATTTCAATCAGGCGAGTAGGCGAATTTTTATCTGGTCGAGTGTCGAATCGGTGGTGAATCACACCAATCATCCCGAAATGTCACGTAGCCGACGTGGTTTTTTCAATTATGGTTTTAGGTTTTCACTGAACATCACAATAGTCTCATTGGAACAACAGTATATTAGGTTTTGTTGATTTTGGAGGTGCTGTGAGTACTCACATATTCATCTAGAAACTGAGTATTGCCCGATTGATATTCAATGATAAAAAACTGAACGAAAAATTCGCCTACTTGTCTGAATAAAAAATAATCCAAAACGACATCTCGGTACTGACGTTAGTATTATTTTTAAATAATTCAATCGGTTTACGGTACACAGAGTATCTCGCAGCAAATACATTTTTTTTCTAAAAAAAAAAAATAAAAAATAATAATAATAAAACTATTTCAAATCTGATTTTTTGGAAATTATTTTTCAGTGTTTAAAATTCATAAGGTATTATTTTTATTCTATTTTTTTTTAATAAAATATGTCAGCGGATTTAATTATTACGGAGCACCGTGAGCACCGCTGTAAGTTTGTTTTATACTTGCAAATCGAATTAGGAAAAACAATTACAAAGAAAAAAAAAATAATAACTATGTTTGATTAACAGTAACTGTACGAAAATGTTTTACAACTTTAGCGTACGTGATAAACTCAATACGTGACGATTTAGTGTCGGACAAACGTTTTTTTTTTTTTTTTTTTAGATAGCCCACCATTATTATGATGTAAGTAAAAATACAAATACAACTGAAGTTCCCGGGCAAAAAGACAATTCCGGTATACATGCCGTGGTACTGAAATAAATAAAAGTACCTTATATTTTTTAAAAAAAAATACGATATAATATTTTATAATATGTTTAATTTAAAGATAATATCGCGGTAATTGTTGAAATGAAATATAAGTAATGCTGCATCAGAAAATCGTAATCACTGAAAACGGCGCGAGACGTGAATTGTTAAAAAGAGAAAATTAATTAGCAAAAAAAAAAAAAATGAGAGAGAAAAAACCCATACAACATAGTATATACCTGAAGAACTCTGTTAAAAAAAAAAAAAATTGTCCAATATGGCGTAAACGGTTATCAGTGTTACGTCATTAAGTAACAGGACATTGTTTTTTTTTTAAATTTTTTTTTACATAGTATTTTTTCGTATAAATAATTGTTAACACATTACACCTACAGTTTTGATAACGGGACCTTGCGCATATACGGCCCGCGAAAGTAAACGTCAACTATGCCCAGCGTGTATAGTGGCGAAAAACCAAAATGTATTATTTGCGCATAAACCGGCGGCAAAGCGGGATAAAAAAAAAAGCCAATCCTACCCGAGGCAACGGTCCTAAAAAACGTTTATTATAAAATGCCGGTAGAAAAAAAATCGGATTTTATTCACAGTATGGGTGGGCTACTATTGTAGGTCGGATGTAGAGAAGCTAAGACATATACCGCGACGGTTGAAATCGAAAAACTATCCTATTAGAATTCCAGAATATTTAATATGTTTTCAAATATAGTCATTGAAAATTTTATTCATTTGTAAATATAAAATAAATTACAATTGATCGTGTTTTAAACGAATTCCGAACATAAACTTGAACTCAAGAAGATGGACATTTTTACACACATAAAAACTAAAGACTCGACAATTTCAAATAGTCATAAATAACTTAAACGGCCATAAATAACTCGAATATAGCCATATATAATTCAAAAACACCAGAATGTTTTGAAAATTACACCACGCCTAGAATATGCTAATATAAGTGTTAGATAAAAATGTCAGGTCTCCGTGATTATTTTTCACGGAACTACTACTAAAAAAAAAAAAAAAAAAAAAACAAAAAAAACTAGTTTCGACATGCTACAAGATAAAGTTTGTGTAAAGTTTATGATTGGATCAAGAGTCCAAAGGGTCGAAAAATTGTTTACAGACACACGGAAATAAAATTAAATAGACGGGCATGCTCCACTCTGCGGGTGAGTCACTGTTGTAGGTGCGTAAATGGGTGGGTAGGATATAGAAGGGAATTTAATTTATTTCTGCACTTAACGATAAATCATTGCTAATTTTTAAGATTTCCATCAACACTTGCACTAGACGCTTTTGAAACAGAATTGTTACGTTGCCTTTAAAATTCGTTTCCATTTCAGTATAACATGCACGGTGAACGTCGCGTCCAATGTCCGTGCATTTCGGTTGGTCGTAAATACGAGGAAAACTTGAAAAACGGCTAAAATTTGTCATGGAATGAATAGTGAAAGTCCGCCGAAAGCGCGCGGTCGTATAAATAACATTATAAATACTTAAAAATGATTTTCCGGATCCGTTATATGTATTTCCATTTCAATCGGCGTTTTTTTCATTTTCATTTTCATTTTTTTTTTTTTCCAACACCCCGCCGCAGGTTCGCGTCCGTTATTTATCATTGCGTTATTAATCTTGATATCTCGAGTTTTGACACGGGCTCCCCGGATCCGGCTGCGGGGAGGCCTTCCCACACCGCTCACATGAATTATGCATGACCCGGGCGCGCGGAAAACTGTCGACGTTTGCCGCGCCATTTAACTTGCACGCGCAGTTTAGGACTCTCGCAGACGATTTTGCCGCACATTATATATATATATATATATATATAAATAAATTTCACGGTAACGTTTATAGAACATGTGTGTACGAGTTGTTATGGACTGTACAGAGTTTATACATATATAATATATATATATATTTATACGAAATCTACACGCATGTGAACGTATACAGAGCACTTTCGCGCGGTATTGTATACACCATTCAAATGGAATCGTAAAGATTGCGACCCGTCGGCGGCGGCGGCGGCGGCGGTCGCAAAAAGATTTTTCTATGTTATTTTTCATTTTTTTTTTTTTTTTTCATTCCCCTCCGCACCACTGCGATTTGTTCGCGTCTTATTCCGTCGTCGTCCGGCTGCCGCCCGAACGCTCGGCCCTTTTTTTTTCTTTCTTGTGGTATCGCAACCTATGATGGTGGAGGGCGGGCGGGCGGGAGGAAAACCACCCGACAGGGTAATCCTTCCCCCGTGGGCGCACCGTTTATTAGAAACAATCAAACTCTTAACACATTCTATGTTCTCACTTACATAAAACTTACAGACTAGTGTTCTTAATTCTACGGTTTGTATTTACGATTTACAGCTTACAATAGTACACGCCAAATTTACAACTCTTCTTCCTCCCTCGTCTTCAGCAACCCCTTGAAGAAATTTATCGTTGATTCCCTATTCGCCGGGCTCTCCAGCATTGTTTCCACCGCCGTTTCCGAGTTGAAGGCATTGCCGTTGTTCGCCTCCAGCTCCCATTGTTGCCTCCACCGTCGGTCGCAGTGGTAGAAACCGTGACCCGATAGGAATTGGGTGAGGTAGTAGTTGGTGTTGCCAAAACACCCAAAGCGCCACCTCCGGAATCAATCTTCGGGTCCAGGCGCCGGTTTCGGCCCGGTCCCACTCCTCCTGCCACTTCCACAGCGTTCCCGCCCTCGTCACCTGCGCCTTTGGGTGCTGCTGTCCGTCCCTCTTCGCGCTGTACGCGGCTGCGCGCTCCGCCGCCTGGAGTTGCGCCGGCACTACGCTCGCCACCGGCAGGGCCGCCTGTGTGCCGATGGTGCGAATGCTCGGCCTAACACAACGGATACACGCGATTGCTGCCAAAGATACAGCCAAACTGTTAAAATCGAAAATTTCATCGCCGACACTGTACTACTAACATCGACTAAAAACGTTGTGGATTTATGATAGAATCTTTAAATCCGCCAAAATCGGTTTTACTAAATATTGATGCGGTCTTTTTTTTCTTATATATATATATAATCATTATTATTTTTCGTTTCTGTCCGTCACTATACAACTTGTCTACCGGAAATTCGACCGTCGACTACTGGGGCCGTTTCTAGTAGGTTTGAGTTATGTATTTCGATTTTATTTATTTTTTGATTCAGTTAGCAAAATTTAAGTTTGAAATAACCATAAAAATCTAAATCGTCCAATGAATACTTTTATTTGCTTTTTCTAGACGTGGTGCAATTTTCAAAATATTCTGGTGTTTTTGAGTTATATATTGCTATTGAAAATGTTCTTATTTTTTTTTTTTTATATGGATAAAACTGATGTAATTTATTTTTATCAGCGTTTCACGTTCAAAATTACATTCAAAACACCAACAGTTATAATTTAGTTACATATCAATACAGTTTTTAATTTAAGTTTATCAAACCAAACGTTGCTCAGAGTGATCTTTCGTTTGCAATGATTTACCGTTGGGTACAGATACAAATTGAACTACCCTATATATCTTATCATTCTAACTCTGATATAAAACAAAGTTAGTTTTGCGTGTTACAAAAACAAAAACACC
Source organism: Tuberolachnus salignus (assembly GCA_956483605.1). Classification (NCBI taxonomy): domain Eukaryota; kingdom Metazoa; phylum Arthropoda; class Insecta; order Hemiptera; family Aphididae; genus Tuberolachnus; species Tuberolachnus salignus. The sequence continues at coordinate 31,973,932 of OY101430.1, read as the reverse complement.
CTTTACAGATCGAAAATGACACACGTACGCGTATAATTTTACGTTGGTCGAAAAAACGACGTGTTGACAACACGCGCTCGACAACTTTTTCTATACATCTGCGAATCGGCGTAATTTTCTATACGGAAATTCTCTCTATTTCTATTGTTGTAACTAAAACCAGCCAACTCGATTCGTAATAAAATCGATATTGGTTTTGGAAATTTAATGTATGCGTACTCTGAGTAAAAAAAAAAAAAAAAAAAATCGTATTACGGTCGCGGACGACCAATTGAAATCGTGTATCAAACTGAACGTGCCCGCGCAATATATTCGTTTAAATGTTAATCTTAAACTTTTCCGTTATTATTGCGAAGTTATTTTCAGCAAATAAATTATTTTAATTTACTTTAATAGCTTTTGCTTTTACGTATACGAATTTTGTGCGCATAGTAACACAAGTATATGCATGGCACCATGTTGTTAGATTATAGTGTGGCACGTATATATTATTATTATTACGTATAATACACATACGCCATGTATAGCATTGTCATCCTACTTTAGTATAACTTCGAATTACAACGACTTTTCGATGGGCGTACACATAATATACGTGGTTCTTAATTTTGTTTCAACTGTGACTTTTAGACGTTATCTCTACACCCACTCTCCACGCCATGAACACGAATGACGTACAGTGTACTTGTTTTCCAGACATAGATTTTAATTTCCAAGTTCGTTTTGGAGCGGTATTACCGAGCCTTTTTTTTTTTATATATATACATATATCACCGGTATTTTAGATTCGATAAAACCTCACACCGCCTTTACGCATTTTTAAAACAAATTGAAGACCCTTTTTTTTTTGTGTGTTATTTCGCATAACAGGTAATACATACAGTAAAAACAACACTGTAAAATGTTAATTGTTTTAATAAAATTTGTACGCTTATTAATGTAAATTGTAGTTTACTTATATAAAAAATAAGATATTAAACAAAAGGTTACTTTTATGACTACGACTAGTCACTAGTGACCTCCTTGAGGTTGATGTTTTGGTACTAGTGAATTGACATTTGTCTCAACAGATGTCAGCGTTAGTCTCGAATCTTCCTTTTCACACATTTCTAATAGATGTCTAGATCTGGTGACGGTTTGTTGAATACATTATATTATATTATATAGGTTGCAGGAAAACGCCTCGATTAGCGACACGTTCAGTAAAACGCCTCCATCAAACTTAAAAACGACCACAAGGGAGTTGGTAGCCCCCACATTGAGTTACACTGGTTTAGAAGTGGTAACTGTTATTATACTAAACACTTTTTATCAATCTAATAATTTATTTCACGTTACTCTGTAGTGTGGGCAACCGGGGCAATTGGGTGCAGTCGCCCTCGCGGGAAAAAAACCCCGGGGGCTAAGCACCCACCGATAAAATATATAGGCTTCAGTTGTACTCCGTAATTTCAATGTCGAATATTGAAACAATAGAAAAATCCTTGACATTCTCCATAAACAATACGGACAAAAACAAACAAAAAAAAATATTAAAATATTAACATAAGTCTCTATATTGACAAACAAATTGAAGCAATATTAAAAAAAAAAAAAGTTGTATTATTTTTAAAATGTTTATTTTGATTATCCGCTAAAAATATATATATATATATATATGTATATTATACTTCTATATATTTATAGATTATTAATTTATATTATTTTCGGTAGAAATGCTTTACTCACATATTCAGCTCACGCGATTCAAAAATCATTCTGGCGCCACTGATAGCGTATGTTCCACAAACGAATAATTAATGATTTTTATCACATTTTCCGTACAATATAAAGTAAGAAATATACATTTTCGTCCCCCCCTCCCCGTATTATATTAAATTAATAGTAAGTATCTGTCCGCATTACGTACAGTTATTGTTTTTTTTTTTCTCGCCGTATCACTTTTTAATATAAGTTGGTAAACTTATTGTACACCTAAAGTACATTTACGTGTAATCTAAGAGTTTAATGCGACAAACGCGCATACCTGCAATTCCACAATGCGTTTGTGTTTTATATTTTACAAAACCCTTAAAATAATGGCGTTACGAAATTTTAATAAATTCTAAGAACACTGGTAATAAACGATATATTAACTATGTGCATATTGTATGTAATGTACATTTTTTACGCAATTATTCATTAATATCATTTAAATAATCTTATAAATACTATTTTGTTCTTTTGACGTAACTAAAAAGTTAATCAATTCAATGTATTGGACTCTAAGCGACGCGAAGAATGTATTGTGTTTTACTATGATATGCTTTTTTTTTTCTTTTTTTTTCCCGTCCGTGACGACTTTTCTACCAGACATTCGACTCCGATATTCAACTGTAACACCTATTCTGAAAGCGTTTTGGATATAGTTGGTGCATTGAATGGTTTATTATTTTGATTATCGTTGTAGTTTTCTTAATAATTGAAGAAAAAAATAACGAGGAAAATATAGGGAAAACGGGACAATTTACAGCAATGATCGTTCATCAATTTCGACTTTTCTTTTTGTTGAACTCAATTAAAAATAACCTTTTTTAAAGTGAACAATTTTTAAATATATTTTGACGTTTTAAGTTTTCGAGTTATTTTAATTTTTTATTTGAAGTAAATTAGTTGACCAGGATATGTTTGAACATTTTACACGAAATTCATAATCAGTTGTACTTAGTAGGCAAAAAAATTTAGTGGATTTTTATATAAGTGGTTTAAGTGTAATTTTTAGTTTTTAAAAACGTTTAAATTATGGCATTTAGCGTACTAGCGTACAATTTTTCGAATAACGTGAATACAAATGTTTTGGCACAACAGAAAAGCATAAAAATTTGACACAAGGTTCATTATAAATTGTATACTTATTAATGGTGAAATAAAAAATATTTGAGGGTAATTTAATAATTCTGTTTATATGTGTTAAGTGTACATTATGATAAAAATCATTTCCAAATATGACTAAATTCGTTCAGAATAGTTTTCGTAAGCAATGGTTATTTTTAAAATTATTTACATAAACAATGTAAATTTTATTATATTCACCTATAAGCCATTATTACAAAGAGAAAGAAGATTATTAAGATATTCAAACATTTGTGTGTATATTAAAATTTAAACTTTTCCCACAAAAAGTAGTAAAAAATATATATAATCGTTAGCAAATATTAAAATATCGAAATAACTAAATTATTGCGAGGCCAGCGGTGATGTATGGAGCTACAAAAAAGGAGTAAGGATAAGTTCCTTTATTATATTAGCTATTAAAGTAATGAATTGGTTAAAAAAACGGCTTTGGTTTCATAAATAATTAAATTTATAGTAAATTTATTGTGCCGAAAAAAAAAAAATCTGATTACACGTACGTTACCAAAATAATAATATGAAAACTAACTGCCGTGATATATGTCATTACAAAACACCAAAGGCTAAAAATGTTGTATTTTTGTATTGTATGTAACAATGTTTGAAGAAAAAAGAGATCCCCAGAGCTCTGGGGAGTGATGCATCACCCACATCACCCCCTTGAGAACAACACTGAACCTCACTTATCATAATTTCTGTGGCGGTGTTATAAAGTTATTGTATTATATTTTTCGACACTGTTTAAGGGGTCCGTTCATACTCCGTCGGATCGCGTTTCGTCATCCGCCCGTCTTTGTAAAGTTTCCGTTGTCTAATTAGACCAATATATGTGACGAATTATTGTGGATTGTATTCTTGTGACTCGTACGCGTATCGAGAGATCGATACTTTTCCGCTCGTTCTTTGTATATAATGTAATCAGTAAGCAACCACGCCATCCGAAAATCCACCAGCACTAGGACTATTTACAATTTCATATCTTCCTCTTCCTCCGGGCTTCTAGAGTCTCTTCGTCAAACTTCCTCCACAACCAAAAAATCTCCAAAACGGAGAGGCGCTCGATAAGGAACAATAGCATTTTAACTTCAAAGTGAAGCAATCGAACTCGAGCCGCTACCTCGCGACCGCGATTCCGTAAACGCCCTACTCACCGGAAGTAGCGACGCTTAGAACAGAATATCAACACAAGGCAAGGCAAGTGTTCCCGTACCAATCCGTTTTGGCATACCGGTATGTACGAATCGGAATTAACACGGTTTGATGTGCCGAATTTCTGGCATCGGTCCTAGCAACGTTTCGTGTTGCGGTTCGAACCTTTTCCGACGCGTAGGAGTGGGTTGTATGATAACACTGCTCAAAAGTCCCGATAAGCAAGTTAATCAAAAATATCGATAACCCTACTGTTAGTTATTCAAGCTATCTAACCAGTCCACAAAACGGACATCGTTAAAAATTGCAAAACTCTCGCCACTCGTCGCATAATCATTGGTCGTAAACCAGTAGCTATCCGAATCGCATGTAATTGGTTAGCTGCGCTTTCGTGCATATTATTAGTATCTTTTAATATTTTGCGTTGCGTGGTCAAGGCGGGTAAAAAAAGTTTTGAAAATGGAAGAAGAATATACCGTACCGCTCTATTTATAAAAAAAAAAAAAAAAAAAAATGTACTATGCCATGCTATTACGAACTATGTTAATGAAGTCCAATTTGGGTGTAAATTTTAACCTAATATTAGTGGAAAACAATGTTTTTGTTTATGAGTACGGTTTTGACGAGTGAAATTTATTTTATAGGCATAAAATTAAGACTAGTATCGATTATAAATTACTGTAAAATCGTCCGGCATTTCGGTTCTGAGTAAAACGGACGAGAAGGTTGTCAAGATTTTACAGTGATGTTGTGAAATTTGTTTATATATATACTTCTGTTGCGAATTGTTCGTGTCCAAAAAGCGATTAGTAACGTATTTTTGTCCCGGGACGGTACGTTGGCATATCGGTGTTGGCGACGGGTCGTAAACACTGGGCAGTCTTGTGCGCGGCGCGCGGTCAAACGCGCGGCCGTTATAATATTGTCGAGGATTTCCGCAAAAGTGTTAGGCCTGAAGATCGCGGGCGTCGGGTTCACGGAAGCAAAAGACGGGACAGCGGTGTTATGCGCGCGGCGAATTGTGAACGGCATTAGCGCAGACGGGTGCGATACAGCGAACGATAATAATCCTCGTGCGCCGTCTATAAAATGTAATTCGACGGCACGCGATACCGCGCCGTGACACACGCGGCGGTGACGACGGGCGAACGGGACGCGCATGCGACGGCGGGAACCCAATTCGGTTTCTTGCGGCGTGCAACCCGCGCTCGCACGTGCGTTATTACGCACTCCCGGGGACAATAAAAGTATTACCGGATGATTGGCGATCTCCCGTATAAATACGCCGAGTGTCGGTAATCGGTCCGCTGCAAAAGACTTGGGGCTGCCGGCGCGGCTGGATGGAATTAGATAGTTAGATGTACGTCGCGCCGTACAATTCCGCCGATTCCGAAATACGGATATTCGCATATGTACTCTGGCCGCCGCCTCCTCCTCTTCACCGCGTACGCGACCAGGCAGTCACGTGGCCGTGAATTGCCACCGCCGTTTCGTAGTATCGATAAGCGCGTCGCCACCGCCGCGGGACGGCGGAATTATAAACTATACATGTTTTTTTTTTCATTTTTCGCGGCAATTATTACGCGATTAATTCTAGTATCGTACCACACTGCACGCGATTATTGTTAGAATTGTTATCGTCGCCGCGGGATCATTCGTGTTGCAGTTGGCGCGACAGCCCGAATGAATATCGCAGGATTCGTCGGGCCGGTGAACGTGGAAAACGTCGTGGAAGCCGCGGCGGTATATTTCCCGGAGAAACGAAATTAAAACCACCGGCTACGGCCGCCTATATACGTAAATATTATTGAGATACAGAGAGAGAGAGAGAGAACGACCAAATTTATTTTAGACTTTTAATTAGTTATTAAATAGTTTCGCGCGTCAGAGTTCCATTATGTACGCCCGTGCGCTCGGCGACCGACGGGGACGAATACGCGCGGAGCCGGTTGAATTATTTAATACCGTCCCGTCTCGTCTCGTCCGATTTACCGGCATAGCCTAATCGGTTCCCGTGTGAAATTAAAATTGTTTTGTTTCCGATCGAATTGATTGCCGTTAAGAGGACGTTATACCGCCCGCATTTAAGGTGTTCCGTAAAGGCAACTTTGACGATATTTTTGAAGACAAACAAAAAAAGAAAGAATTTTTCAACTCGAAAATATTCACCATCAAACACAAATGTACAGGCAGTGTTTGGCCATGTTCAAACGTGATAAACCGGAATTTTCGCGTCGATATGTGACAATGTATGAAACATGGATCCATCACTTCACTCCAGAATCAAAGCGATCGTCATCTGAGTGGACAGAAACCGGTGAACCTCGTCAAAAGCGCCCGAAAGCACAACAATCAGCTGGAAATGTTATGGCCACAGTATTTTGGGAAAAGCAAGGTATAATATTCATCGACTACCTTGAGAAGTGAAATACCATCAACAGTGAATATTATATAGCGTTATTGGAGCGTTTGAAGGCCGAAATTGCAAAAATAACGACCGCGTATGGCAAAGAAAAAAATTTTGTTTCATCTAGACAACGTACACCGTGTCACAAGTAAAAAAAAAACAATGGCAAACCTACATGAATAAAATTAATTAAGATCGAATTGCTTTCGCATCCACCGTATTCTCCAGTTTTGGCTCCCAGCGATTACTGGCTACTCGCAGATCTCAAAAAAATGCTCGCCGGTAAGAAATTTCGCTCGAATGAAGAGGTTATCAGTATAACTGAAGCCTATTTCGATGCAAAAGATAAATAATTCTACAAGAATGCTATTGAAATGTTAGAGCGGCGTTGGAATGATTGTGTTGCTCTTGATGGAGATTATGTTGATGAATAAAGTGAATTTTTAATGAAAGAACCGTGTTTTCTTTGTTAGGCCGGGGACTTTTCAGCCCGTATGTTAATGCAAATAAAATGTTTATGAAAAACCGTTTCGCGCGGAACAACTTTACTCACTTTCCGTGTTCGTAGTGAAACTATCAAAATTGCATATCATACTCAGAAGAACTTGATCTATGTCAAAACGTGCCTATTTTTTTTTTTCTTTTCGTTAAATGATAAATTTTATCGGTTTGAAAATTGTCGGTAATTTAGTTATTGTTACGTACTTATAGAAAATTATTGGGTAGTGCTATTAAAAAAAAAGTACACGTTACGACTCAGATAAAGATCTTCTTAACGTGTATGACATTTTCGTAACTCTACTAAAAGAGTTCAGTTGTCCCGCGCCAGGGACTGTAACCAAAACCGTAAGAACCGGTTCTGAAACCTAACCTAAACTTTCACTTTTTTTTAAATTTACCATAATATAGAATGAATAATAATAAATATCAATAGAGTTAATTATTGTCACCAAATATTTATTTTGTTATTTTGTTGGAAGTTTTATTATTAAAAAAAAAATTTCTCAATTAGCAGTGGGTATTGCTATTTGAAAATATGCAATTTTAAGAACCGTTATCAACCGGAACCGAACCCTTATTTGATAATTTTAAGTCCCATAAAATCATCAAGGTTACAGTACCGCGTAACACAGTTTTACAATCTAATCACAGGGGGTATCATATCCTCTTAAACAGTATTTTCCTTTCTATTTTTACAGGCTTAGGACTATTGACCTACACTCTACAGGTGAGGTTAACAAATCCACTCGTCTGCTAGGTTTTTTAAAATTCAAATCTATAATTATTCAATAACTAATCGTTTTTTATATTTATTATTTTATAATTATATATTTATATGTGGATTGTATAATATTATTATATAACACTTAACGATTGTTAAAACGAGCTGTAATAATATTACAATATCTGATATCTAAGCATCCAATATTAGCTTACGACATTTGAGCAAAAAATGACTACATTAAATTAAATCAGAACAGATCGTGCATTCGTATTGGCCAGCGTTACCAGATTTGTAAAATCAATTGTCGCCTAATCAACGTACGAAAAACGCCATTTATCGCCAAGATTATTAACACAATGTTATCAATGTTTATAACGCCAAAAAAACCGCCAACGAATTTGTCATTCATTATATTATTATTTATTTTTAGTGAAATATCATATCTGTGACTGAAATTATTACTATAACCAATCTGTCTGTTGTATGACAGGTACGTGACAATATCTGTCCATATTATAATTTTTACAAATTAGTCAAAACAGTAACGTAATATTTTTAAAATCAATTCTATTATTTAAGTTGTTAAACAGAAATTAAAAATACTAATTCGCCAATAAATCGCCCGCTATAAACTGAAAATCGCCTATTTTTTCTTCACTCGCCAAAAGGCAAATATTTCCCCGGGTCCGTCAATCAAAATCGCCACTTTGCCCAATACTGTTGGCTATCCAAATTGTTCTTTCATAATATTGTTATAGTTATTTCCCTGGCTCACATTTGTTTTTCGACAAATATTTAATAACACGCGTATTGTACAGGAACTATTACACTGTTATTATTAAAACATTAATGCAAACGTTTTTCTCTTTCGAAATACAAAATATAATAACAATTTTTGCCTTATCCCCACCCCGACAATATTATAATAGTTCTTTTTTGTCGTGTGTTTGTAATGGTGTTTTTTTTTTTTTTTTTACCATCATCAAACGGGAATTTCGTTATTTTCAACGTTAATCGTCGTGATTTTTGTAATTTTAATGAAAAACAATAATATTATTATCCAATCGTTTAATTATTATAATAGTATAATATATTATACACTAAAGTAAATTCGTGTATGCTTAATTGTTGCTTTTTATTAATATATATTAAACACGTTTTTTTTTTTTTTAAGGAATTTGTCATGCTCTAAAATCTTTCGAATATTTATTATAATTATAAACCATTCGCTCGTGAGCGTAATTAGTAACAAAACCAACATGATATTATTATAAAACAAAAGTGCTTGGAAACGACCGCGTTGAAGATAAAATAAATTAACATGGCTAAGAATTCTGAATTCGTATTTGTACAACACTAACGCATAAACATAATCCGTAAATATAATATATAAGATGTTATAGTGTCACGTAATGTTAAAAATTGGCCTAGGATATATAAATATAATTTAAGATGCATATTCTAGGCTAACTTTTAAATTAACAACACTATACCTACGACGAGACAGTTATAACCACAAATAAAAATACATTTATGTGCATAACACCTATTGTGTTTATGACATTATGTTATGTTTTAGAACTATATAAAATGTACAACAGCAATTTATAACTGTGTAAGCACGCAAAGGATTCTGCGTTCAAGTTAGTAAACGTGGTAGTAGAAATACTTGTTCTAAGAAATTGTAGCATTTTCTTGTAAATATTTTATACTAATATATTAATAATTTTTAAAAAAATTAATGAAATGTTGCTAAAATAAATTTAGAAAAATTTTAAGCGAAAATGCCAATCCAAATAATTAAATTCAGAATTAAGTATTAATGATTTCAATGAAATAGTCTATTGTCTAGTAACCTTACTTTTATCCGAAAATCTGAATCATAAAAATTATTTTTATATTGCATTTTAACATTTAAAACAAATGCATAAATAATTTGAGTTATCATTATGTACAGAGACGTATAAAGGGCACGCGGTGGCCTCAATGGCTGTATTTATGTAAAAAACAAAAATTGGTTTAATTTTTTGTCATAATCGTATTATATATATATATATATATATATATATATATATGTAATTTTAGTACTATTGAATATTGATAAATTAGATCAATAATTTTTTCGTGATAACTAGGGCTGGGATTTTAATGCCCTAAAAAACCCCGAAAAATGTCCTAAAAAAATGCTTTTATGATCTACAAATTTTTTTAACTTTGTGTATTATTTTTTTCGTCTTGTAATTTACTCCGTTCTACTCCATTGATGTGTTTATCTCTTGACAAATGTTGTACGGCAAATCGTTTTTCAGCAGTAACTTTCACGTTGAATATTTTACAGAATAACATCGATCCATCGGTAGAAAAAATATTATGTCCAAATTCTTGTACAAATGCACGCAGTCGACTCGCTGTCAAACATATTACTTTTGGCATTTTTATATTATATAATCAAAAAAAATCAACTAGAGTAATAAAAAGGTGTTAACGATGACAAAACTCGTACTGAACGTCTAACGTTAATATCATCGAACGTCGATTTTACTGATTTAAGATTATTTAACAGAAAATGCGGGTAGAGGTTACTCAAACCTTGTCCGATAATATAATACGAATTACGAGTACCTACTTATAATCTGTTATATTTATTTAAAAACCATGTTGGTGTAAAAATCTTAAAATCTTAAAATAAAATTTCAAATTCATACACTTGATTTCCAAAAACTCAAAAAATGGTCCAAAAACTCTAAAATGCCCTAAAAAATTAAGAAAATGACCTAAAAACTAAAAAATGCCAAAAAATGCAAAATAAATTTTCTTATTCTCATTCAAATGTACATAAAACAAATTTGTGACAAAACGAGCATTGCACAGTAAGCTTTGAATAACAATGCAAAGTGCATCGAAATCCCAGCCCTAGTGATAACCATAGATAATAAACACGGACTAAGATATAACCACAGAACAATTACCCTATGTGCATAGTAAATGAAGATTAAATGGATTTAAATGGATTAATGAACTTAATAATAAAGAAATAATTACAGATTGCGAGGACACTCCTACACAAATATCGCCCAATCTTAACTTAAATAAGCATAAACAAATTATAAAATTATTAAAATCATTTATTCATCTGTTTACCAGTGACACTTCTAATATAAAACCGGCAAGTTTTGACCCCTGTGCAATTATAATGAAACCAAATTACACAGACCCAAAATTTAACGCGCCACGTAGAGTCTCTCCAGCACAAAGGGATGAGTTAAAAACTCAACTAGATAAATTATTAACCACGGGAATTTGCCCAATAATTTCGAAAGTCGCAACTCCCATATTTTTAATAAAAAACAAAAGGGTTCATATATACTGGTAGTTTCATATAAAGAATTAAATAAGATAGTTGAAACAAACCAGTACCCAATACTAAGAACGGCAGATTTATTAAGGGCGTTGGAAGGGTCTGAATATTTTACATCTCTAGATTTAAATATCGGATTTTTTTAATTATCCGTTAAATTCGAAGACCAATATAAACTTGCATTTACGTCAATACATGGTCTTATGACTTTTACGAGATTGCCTCGGGGATTTAAAAATTGTAGCGCGATCTTTCAAAGAAAATTAAATGAACCTTTGAATCTGTGTTATTATACAAATCATTAGTAATCATACAGACGACCTATGTTCTTACGGTAAAAATGTTGATATGGCATTATTAAATTTAGAAAAAGCTATTACAATTTTAGACTCAATTAACTTTTCAATAAAAAAAAATAAATGTTCTTTCTTTAATGATAAAATTGAGCTACTCGGTCACGTTATATCACGTGAAGGTATAAAACAAATAAATACTAATACTATAGCATTTACTGAATTTAAACAATCTAAAATACAAAAAGATGTCAGATCATTTATACGAATGTGTTCGTATTATAGAAGACACGTTAAATACTTTGCGAAAATTGCGCATCCTCTCACTGAATTAATAAGGGGTGATAAAAAAAAAACAAAAATAAAACAAAATAAAATTACAAAAAGAACACGAAGATAATTTTAATAAATTAAAAAAATTAAATTATTAGATTTTAATTTCAATATATTATACAAAAACGGTAAAAAAAACAAAGTCGCTGACGCCTTATCGAGAAATGCGATTAATATTATATTAGGTATAGACGAGAATAATGATAATTTAAAAAATTTAAAAACTTCTGACATTAAAACCTTGTAATATTATATTATATAATATAAGTAGCAGAAAAAATCCCCCCCTTATCGCCGCCTTCAGTAAAACGCCCCCTCAAAATTAAAACCGCCTACAAGAGGGCAGTAGCGCCCACATTGGAAAACACAGATCTATACCGTGATCAAAAAAAAAAAAAATCAGAAATATTATATACGGTTTTGTGTCTACCCATATTTAACAGTTCGATTGCTTAATTTGTATTCAATGTTGGAAATCCTAATCAATTTATATTAGACCACGGCAAATAATAATTATTTGTCATCCCGAGAGTTGAATGGATATAGTTTTGAATTATTCATTACCCCGGCCTATGTATATAAATATGGACCAATGGCCGGCACGTACCTTGTTTTCATTGCCTTTGACAAATCGAATCTGTCAAACGACGAGCAGACAAGCTGCCCCACAACAATGACACCATCTGATCAAATATCTTTAGGAAACCAACAGGTGTAACGAAATTAAATGACAATTTTTCTTTGGAAAAATATCGAAATTCAAAAGCAAATCGTGAAAAACGACTACCATATTCATATTTTATGGCCCGATTCAATTCGTTTCAATTGATTGATATTGGTATATTTCATCATAGGAATCGTAATTGTATATGACATATGACTTACTACGAAATGCATACTATTATTACACCCAGCCAAAATCTAATACTTTGTATGAATTAAATATAAAATTCATATAAAAAATGTACAATATCATTAAACGTCGTTTTTATACTGGATACGATGTACAAAATATTTAGTACTCTGTATTCCTAAGGGAACGTAGCACATGAGACTGATTTAAAAGAAATTACGTGCCAATAAGCTCTAGAAAATATAAGTCCTATCTGACATATATATATATATAATTTTTTTAACCAAAATTACAACACTTTAGTTTGAAAAAACGAATACAAACTTAAAGGTCCCACTAAAAATAGAAAAAGGTTACACAAATGAAAGTCAAGAGATATAAAATATGTGAAATATCACTATGTAAAAATACTTATGTCTCGCTGAAAAAACCTACTTTCAAATACAGTCAATGTTCTTATCATTAAGTTTGATATATGGTCAATTAACTCCTATATCATAAAATTGGTCCTGCTGAACCCAAATTTGTCATGTGATATATTTGTAAGACGGTGACAGCACTTACAGGTATAATGTCTTCCTAAATAAAGAATAATCTATTTTTCGTGTGAACAATGCCAGGTACTTGAATGAATTTTGTAAATATAATCTTATATAGAATTTATTTGTTGTAACACTAAATAACTTTTCTTTGAAAACATGTAATGAAATCCCAAGGCATTAAAATGAAAACGAATACTGCTATTGACGAGCCTAAAGTATTTTGTATGAATTAAATCTTAAGTTACTGTCTACAGGAATTCTTCGGATTTTCCGCGTTTTTTAATTGTTCACAAAATCTATTTAAATACATTTTTGTCATAATATGCGTTTATTATATTAATTCAAAACAAAATGTTACTTTTACTTTTCACAAAGATTGTTTTGCATTTAAGAATGATAAAACTAAACGAGAAAAACTCTATAATAAAACTTAAGTTTGATCATTAATTTATTAGAAAATTTGCTTATACATTTAAAAATAAATATAAATAAACGCATTCTATATAATTCAAAATCATAAATCATGTTTTGTCATAAATCATGCATATCTATTTGGCCTTAAATTATGATATTTGTAAGTTTATTTAAATCGGAAAACACATCCAACATAGTTACCTAATATAAGATATATATCTGGAATATGAAGCATCAACATCCAAAGAAATTTAATAAAACAAAATGTTTATAATTATCATTTTTATCATGGAAATATCGCAGAACGTAGGTACTTATATTAAATTGACAGAGGTCTTAAGAGCTTTATTGTTGTTTGGGTGTGGCTTCGAAAGGTGAATCTGTATTCACTGAGCTGATGCGAAACGTGGGACTAGAATCCTTAATTCGGCACACATCCATTGCGAAGCTACAGTAGTGCAGTTTATATTTATTTGTATCGTCTTTATTTCATAGGCTTATATACAGAATTTGAACCGTGTGAGAAATATACTACGATATATGCTATATAGGTAGAATGCGGGTGTGCTCCGAATGTATAAATACTATTCGAACACAAATGTTCTCTGGTCTATCGTTGCTTTTGCTTCGTACCTGAACAATTTTATTCTTTCTTCTGTGGCGCAGATTCATAAATACTTTTGAATAGGAAATTATAATTCACCGCTGGCGGTGGTCGTAAATTACACATTGAAAATACAAACATTTGAATTATTATTGAACCAATAGAATAAAAATGGCACGTTGACAAAACAGTTTCCGAATTTTCGCCCACGTTAATAGTATAAAACATTATCGTATGATTTTCATCGCAATACAAATTATCCATAAATTATTAAATTATTTTTCGTGGACCGCATAATCAATACTAATAATATTATAAAAATTAGTAAAGTAAATTAAAATTGTTTTTTTTAAATAAGCTTGATAAGAATTCAAAAACAATGTAAAATAAATAATTAGTGTGGTTTCAATTTTTTTAGATCACTTAGTTATGGGTAAGTTATGTTAGGTAATACTATGAATAAATCAACAGTCATGGCAGAAAAATTGTTTTGTGTGTATAAATCGTGCCCTAAAATGGGTTAAACGACTGGTTTGTTTTGATCACGCTTACTGCACAGAATTGATGGTTATTGGACCGTTTCTTCCAAGTCAAGGACACATACGCAAAGATAGGGAAAACACATAATTCTACCTGCATGCCTGTTTATTAAATCGATGGTAAATAGTTTAAACTCAGAACGGGCTAACCGTTCGTAAAATACTCAAAAGGGTATTCCATTATGGTAATACAAATATCAATGAACATACATCATGTGTGCACAAAAATAAAAATTGTAATGTTAAAATTAATTTTAAAAAATAATATTAAATTAATATTTTTCACGTTAGAAACACACGAAGCGATTGGGAATTTAAAAGCGAGAAAAGTAGTTTCACCCATTTATCCAAACATAAGAATAAACAATATAATAAAAGTGCAATTTAATGAATAAAAGCTGTTTAAGTACATTATATAATAATAATTATTTAACATATAGGAATATGACAAAAAAAGTACAATAACGTGATGATATGTGGCATGCGTAGAGCCAACAATGTACGACTAAAATGTTCTTATAATAAAATGGTTTTTCTATTTTGATAATTATTTTCATCCGATTTATTGAAATAAAATAATATTAATCATCAATAATATCATTTTAAAGTAATATTTCTTATATAACATAAAAATATAATTTTCATTTTTATTTTAATTGTTATTAATAATGTGCGGATTTGAAGGCAAATACCTTCATTTTTTTTGATAAAAATACAAAATGATTTTTAAAAAAATCATTATATAAAATAAATGCTTTCTTTGGCCGTTTTTCACATTTAAAATGCTTTTTATATGGTTTATATTTCCCTTAAATCCAAACTTTAGTAACCTTAATTTACTTGTCTTCATAGCTTTCTCTCCATTAACAATCTTGATTTTTTTTTTTTATTCCTGTAAATCTCATAATACACATATTCATACAAGAATAAAAACAAACTGAAACAAATAATAAAAATATGTAAAAATGTTCTGGAAAGTAAATGAGAAATTAACTTTTCTCCATTTATACCAAATATGCACTAATATCTCCACAAATTTCGAGTATATTCCAAATATTCCAATATACCCAAAATATGCAAATTTATGCACTTGTAAGTTTTGTATTTTTTAACTATTGTCGTGAAACGGATTTATACTTCACTTAGCATGATCATCTATTTTGGCGAATGCATAAACTTCGATCCCTGATTATAACTATAGTACAATCCGATTATCAATACAATTATTAGGTACACAACCGCAAGTGATTCCAAAACAAATACATTTTGAGATAAGCTATAATTAATTACTTCCATAAACTGTATTCTGTAATCATATTATATAGTGAAACATAATTTTTGGACGCACTAAATTAAAATAAAATATTACATTGAATAAACATTAAATATTACATCTAAACAATAGTTATAACCTTAAGGAAAAATAATACACATTACGCATATTTCAATGTCAAACCGCTATCTAGATATCCAATAATCGTAATATAGTAGATGTTCTAAATAACATTTTTACGACTAGATAGCTCTGCTCAAACATGATATGTTCAAAATTGAAAATACATATATTTAAGTCCTCAAAATATACCCAAGTAAGTTGGTCATTCAATGTAATAATAATATAATAGTATAGATCATTTGCTTGGCATTGTCTGGTTTTAATAATTAAGTCTCATAAGACAAATTGTAATTATTATAAGTGTTATAATATTATAATTGTATATAATAATGTATTACACAAATTTAAAAAAAAACCTATAATATAAATCTCGACTTTTGAAATTTGTCCACACTCCCACACCCTATCATACTCATTGAAATTTCAACTATAGTCGCGCATGTTCATGCTACGTACTATTTAAAAAACAGAATTCGTATAACCCAATTACAATAAAAAATTAACTTAAAAATTAAGAAATCAATAATGTCCTGGGTATACTCGTTTTTCCTGTGTTTTTCCTATTTGTTTGCATATAATAAAGAAAATTACAATGAAAATTTAAAACTCACGTCCTTTAGACTCGAAAAACTCAAACTTATCATAGTAAATCTAATAATATTACGACATTAGGCTTTTAGAATATATTCCTGTAAATTTCAAGCGACTATTATTTACGAATACACATTAAAAACACATCCTAGACAAACCATTACAAAATAATTAAATAATATATTTGTTATTGAATACTACATGGAAATTCATTAAGCTTTTAGGAAATGATGGTTACAGACGAGAAAAAAAAATTATAAAAAAACCCATCGCTAAGAATCAAATACAAATAAATTACCTTCTTGTTCAACAGCAACATGTTGTGAAAATTGAACTATAGATAAAGTTGTCAATCCACTGTTCACCAGAAAACTTAGACAGTTCTGTGTCTTATGCCGGCGCTTATCAAGCGTACATGTTGTTTAAATAAAACCAATCAGTTGTTTTTTATTAAATCTGATAAATATTTTAACAAATGGTTGATTTTAATATTAACGCTTTTTCCTAGAGTTTTCTAAGTATAGTAATATTCGATAGGTTGTTCATTAGCTGATTTTAATAGTTTATAAATTACTAAAGTCATAAATAAATTCATTTGCAAATTATATTATTTATTAACGATATTATTTTGTAAACAGTCGACGTTTCTTCGTAGATGTGCTAAAATTCAACGGTTTGAAGTTTTAACAGATGTTTACACTTGATTTAATATCATTTCCTAGGGAAACTTCCTAATCATATATGTATTCGACGGCTGCCTGCCATCCTAAGAATCTTAAACAATATAGCATATAAATTTTATTGATTTGATTACATCAAATTTTACAAGGCTCCCTGTTTAATGCTCCGTCCGTACAGTGAGCTTTTTCAGAGGGAATGGACTTTACCTAAAGTACCAAAGACAAAAGACTGTTGCAAAAGGTGTTAACAGTTAGAAGCAAACAGTTGATTAAACATTTAACGGTTATTTATAAACATTTAGTTTTAGGTATTTTAGCAGAAACATGAAAAGAAAAATGAAATTTTTCGTATAGGTTGGTTGGTACCATCCAAAAATTAAAAATATTACACGGTGCTGAAATGTGTTAAACGTTTATGATTTACTGCAACTAATATTAAATAATGCATCAAATCAATCTATACTATGCTACACTCAAAATCTATACACTATTGCACATAATGTATAAGGCGTGTTTGGTATTAAATTCAAAATCCTAAAGTTTTTTTTTGTGTGTGGGCAAGAAGGATACACAATGAGTGTATCTCCATGAGACATTCTTCATTCATTCCTTACTTAACTCGGAATTCAAAAAAGTTAGTAAGACAATATAGATAACAATAAATATGTTATTCTCAATCAAAACATAATATTAATATACTGTTGTTAATTAAATAAACAAATTTCAATTCTAACGTATTTGTACATCATAATAAATAAATTTATCATAAATCTTCTACTATCTATATTATGTACGAAATATCCTAAACGAAAACTCTTAATTTAAAATGTATTTGTTGATGCAAACAATCACAAATACACTCTAAACAATTAAAGATACTACAAAATACGAACCTCATTAGTAACATATAATAACGTAATTTTACACTTACACTTAATTCTATTAATATTATACGAGGTGTGACAATAAAATAACGAGACTTTTTGAATATAAGTTGTTTATTTTAAAAATGTTATAATTTAATGATTATCACCTTCAAAGTATCTTCCCTCAGCATCAATACACTGTTGCATACGTCGCTGCCATTCTTGAAAACAGTGTTGCCAATTGCTTTCATTCAGCCCTTTTAGAAGTTCTGCCGTTTTCATTTTTACGTCATCAACTGTTTGAAAATGGAAAAAGAATCTAAGAAGGAAATAAGAAGAAGTCACAAGGAGCAAGGTATGGCGACTACGGGGGATGTTGAAGTACAGAAATTTTTTTTTCAGTTAAAAAACGTTGAATTGAAAATGCACTGTGAGCTGGAGCATTGTCTTGGTGAAGAACCCAGCCATTTTCCCATAGATCTGGTCGCTTCTTTCTGATATGTTCTCTTAATTTAATTAATACCTCTTTATAATAATATTGATTAATTAATTTTGTCGATTTTTTCAACGTTTTCGTTTGTTGAAGACGTGGTAGGACGTCCAGAACGATCATCGTCTTCGACGTCCTCCCTTCCACTACAAAACCGTTTGTGCCATTCAAAAACACGAGCTCTCGATAAACATTCTTCACCATAAACTTCACATAACATACGAAACGATTCCGCGGCAGTTTTTTTTAATTTAACAAGAAATTTAATGTTAACACATGTTGTTCGATTTTTATATCTAACATTTTTCGGCAGTATAGTCGAACTCACACTAATAACAAGGCTACTAACGTATAAGAAAATGAATCGATGCCATCAGTGTTCATAGTACTTTTAGATAAGTGTTTTCTAATCATATTTCAATAATCGTTTTATAGATAACGTTAATAGTTTAGGTTTTATTCAAAAAGTCTCGTTATTTTATTGTCGCACCTCGTATAATAACGTTAATTTACACTTAAAAATAATCCAAAGACTATAATTCTTACTAAATTGTATGAAGTTTGAAGCATTAAAAACCACATAAACATTATTAAACACATTGTACTATAAATATGATTTGATATTTTGTACACTAAAATTCACACATATATTATATATTTAAATGTTTTATTATTATCATATGAAAATGTGTTTTTTTTTTTACAGATATTCGTACTCTACTTTGTGGTCCTTTTAATATAAAAACATATTTTAAACATCTAAATACGGAACCACATAGTTCGTAATCAATACTTTAGATTGTGAGTGTAGAAAGCAATGTATTAGTTTTACTATGATATGTTTGTGTTTTAATGAGTCTGATGGGCATCAATTTTAAATTATCATTGTAGTTTCCATATCACATGCAAAAAAAATGGAATAAACACAGGAAAAACTTGTATACCCAGGACATTAGTGATTTCCTAATATTTAAGTTAATTTTTTATTGTAATAGGGTTATACGAATTCAATCATAAGTTGTATACCTAATGTTCAAAAATAAAAATGTTGAGCGTAGTGCAATAGCTTATTTCTTATTTCTTATTTCTTGTTATTGTGTTAATGTTAGTATGTACTGTAAAATTCTTTGAAATATTTTACGCAAACAATACACGTATATTCGCAGATGTGTAATCTTTAACGTACTAATGTTTGATCAATTGTATTCTACTAACTGTTAAAGCATTCTTAACACGTGTCATTGTTTGTTATCATAGATAAGTTTATATAGTAAATAATTTTGATAATTTTTAATTGTCAAACATGTAAATTTCATCATTAATTGATATCTGAGAAACCGATCACAATTATCCCGTTAAGTTTTATAAATCAAAACAATCAACTGTCTCACAAATACAATGTTAATGTTCATAATAAAAATTGTTCAATCAATGGCGCCGTAAGGAATATTGATCTATGAAATACCAAAAATAGTTATGATAAAAATTTGTAGCTTAAACAAATTTCCAAATTATTTTATTTTTATCAGATAACTGAATACATATTAAATTAAATCAATACAAATAGAAAATTGTACAGAGTTTATGTATATAATATTACAATATCTTTTTTTTTTAAAAAAATTAAGATAATACATGATGCATTACAATACCGTTTCACGACAATAGTAATAAATATACAAAACTTATAAATAATATATTAGCCTTACGTGGTAATTTTTGTAAGGTTGTGGAGATAACGTTGGTTGGTACTGAACAAATATATAGGATATTATTTTGTAAACAGTCGACGTTTCTTCGCAGATGTGCTAAACTTCAACGGTTTCAAGTTTAATCAGATGTTTACACTTGATTTAATATCGTTTTCTTCCTAATCATATATATGTAATCGACGGCTGCCTGCAATCCTAAGAATCGTATATAATATAACATATTAATTTTATTGATTTGATTACATCAATTTTTACAAGGCTCCCTGTTTAATGCTCCGTCTTATTATTAAGAAAAATTAATATTAGAAATTAATATATAGAAAGAAATGTATTAAATCTACTATGATATGTTTGTGTTTTATTGAGTCTGAAAGGCATCAATTTTAAATTATCATTGTAGTTTCCTTTATTACATGGAAAACAAATTGAATAAACACAGGAATAACTTGTATACCCAGGACATTATTGATTTCCTAATTTTTAAGTAATTTTTTATTGTAATTGGGTTCTACGAATTTCATCATTAGTTGTATAACTAATGATTAAAAATAAAAATGTTGAGCCTAGTAAAATAACTTATTTGTTGTTATTGTGTTAATGTTTGTAAATACTGTAAAATTCTTTGAAATATTTTATGCAAACAATACACGTAGACTTTACCTAAGGTACCAAAGACAAAAGACTGTTGCAAAAGGTGTTAACAGTTAGAAGCAAACAGTTGATTAAACATTTAATGGTTATTTATAATCATTTAGCTTTAGGTATTTTAGCAGAAACACGAAAAGAAAAACGAAATTTTTCGTATAGATTGGTTGGCACGCAGGCCTGCTATTCAAATTGAAAATCATCCTACCATCTAATTACTACCTCTTAATAAAGTCCTACTTAGAAGATCGCTTCTTCTCGGTACGTTATGGCTCAGCCACCTCTTCTCCAAAACCAATCCAAGCAGGAGTCCCACAAGGCGCAGTCACTGCCCCCTTACTATTCAATATTTTCCTTTATGACCAACCCACACTACCCACGAGTCTCATAGCTGACTTTGCTGACGACAAAGCTCTAATAGCCACCAGCCATGATCCTTCTGTTGCTTCGGCACTCATCCAAGAACATCTCTCACTTCTCGAAAAATGGTATAAGGAGTGGGGAGTAAAAATAAATGAATCAAAATCGACCCACTGTACCTTCACCCTTAGAAAGGGTAAATGCCCACCTATCACCCTTAACGAGCATACTCTGCCAATCGCAGCGAGCACTCGCTATCTAGGCATTATTATTGACCAACGTCTCACCTGGTCTCCTCATCTTCGTGACAAACTACTATCCTTAAATAATCGTTTCCGTCTTCTCCGCTCTCTTCTAACTTCCAGCCATATAAGCTTACCTACCAAGTTACTAATATACAAACTTTACCTCAAACCAATATGGACGTACGGAATCCAGTTATGGGGTTCCGCAAAAATCTCCAACATTAACCGCATACAGCGCTTCCAATCTAAAACCCTTCGTGCTATCACAAAAGCACCCTTTTACGTATCTAACCAGTCCTTACATAATGACCTTGCCATCCCACCCGTCCTTGACGTAGCCAGAACCTATTACAGGCGATTCAATTTAAGTCTTCAAAACCACGCCAATCCCTTAATCAAAGGTCTTGCATCAGCAAATATACCCGGTAACCCAAGGAAAAGATTAAAAAGGCGGTGGTGTCGGGACCTGCTAATCTAAAAACTTAAATTGTAATATAATACTATTGTAAACCCATATACTCATGTAAATAAGTAACTGTCAAAGTGCCTTTAGTGAAAGGTTTCTTTAATCTGTGTTTCACCCAAGCCATTACTTTTCTTTTGATCACTTTTGCTCATTGTTCTATTATGTAACAGATTGTAAATAATATAAATAAAAACAAAAAAAAAAAAAAAAATTTTTTATTGTAATTGGGTTCTACGAATTTCATCATTAGTTGTATACCTAATGATCAAAAATAATATTGTTGAGCGTAGTTAAATAACTTATTTATTGTTATTGTGTTAATGTTTGTAAATACTGTAAAATTCTTTGAAATATTTTATGCAAACAATACACGTGGACTTTACCTAAGGTACCAAAGACAAAAGTCTGTTGAAAAAGGTGTTAACAGTTAGAAGCAAACAGTTGATTAAACATTTAATGGTTATTTATAATCATTTAGCTTTAGGTATTTTAGCAGAAACACGAAAAGAAAAACGAAATTTTTCGTATAGATTGGTTGGTACCATCCAAAAATTAAAAATATTACACGGTGCTGAAATGTGTTAAACATTTATGATTTACTACAACTTATATTAAATAATGCATCAAATCATTCTATACTATGCTACTCTCAATATCTATACACTATTGCACATAATCTATAAAGCGTGTTTGGTATCAAATTCAAAATCCTAAAGTTTTTTTTTTGTGTGTGGGCAAGAAGGATACACAATGAGTGTATCTCCGTGAGATATTCTTCATTCATTTCTCACAACACTCGGAATTCAATACAGTTGATAAGACAATAAAAGAGAATATGTTCTGTGTTAATTACTACAGGGAAATAATTTACGAAAAATTTGCAAATTTTGAGACATATTGGTTGAAGTAAAATTGGACCTAAAAATCACATATTATTTAAGTTATTTTTTAGCAAAAGAATGTTTGACCAATATGACTTTAAATTACTTGTTTACAGCTGAGTTTTTTAAAGCAATCGAAATGAACATTTTACAATTGTTATTATTTATCAATACAGCCGATTTGGGTTTTATTTTTTTATGACTTTAGTAATTTATAAACTATTAAAACCAGCCAATGAACAACCTATCGAATATTACTATACTTAGAAAACTCTAGGAAAAGGTGTTTAATATTGAAATCAACCACTTGTTAAAATATTTAACAGAATTTACATTAAGCAATCGTAATGTTTAGTATAAAAAATATGAATGCTATATATATATGCCACTTTATGACACGGAACTGTATAAGTGTTTTGGTAACAGTGAATTGTCGGTATTGTTCTTGGTTAGTTAACTTTAACAATAAAATGCTGATGTTCATGAAAGTAAGGATTCTTAGCTATGAGTTTTATTAAAATTAATTTTCTTGTCTGTAATCAAGAATTGTACCATTATTCTTACTCTGAAAATCAAGTATAGCATCATTTCGTATTGTTTTTCATAGTAGTGTTTATAATATATAGGAAAAATACGGAAAATTACCCTTAATAATGTTTTTTTTTGTCATTGATTTGGTGTTTTATTTTAATTTAAAGACAATTTATTACAGCCCTTTCTAGGTGTAATACAATTTTAAGTCATTCTGATGAAATTTGGACGATTTATAGGCATTTAAAGTTTCCCTGTAATTTTGTCTTGTATTTTATTTAATATAGATAAAGTGGATTTGAACGAGCACAAATACATTTCAAATTCTAATGTTATTTTAAAATTCTATTTTTTTAAATGTTACACACTTTATAATATTACTTATGAATCTCGTTAATAAATATCGTTTTATAGAAATTACTAAATATTAAGTTCATAGATTTCATTCTGTCGATGAGATCATGTTAACAAAATTTATTTTTATTACTTATTAAATAATTAATTTAGCGTTCATTTTCGTTATTTAATGAACACGTATAACTAAACAAATTGCCATATTTTAGGATTTGAGTTTATATTTAATACTACTACTATAATTCGACTATTGTATACAGTTATTCTGGATATGTATATTATGTGTATTGGTGAATGGTGGTCGATATCGTATTTTACATGTTTACATTCTAAAGCGTGTAGTCTTGAAATAATTTTTGTAAAAATCGAAACTTTTAATTGACAACAAATATGTTATCCTCGAACAAAACGGTATATGAATATACTGTTTTCAATTAAATAAACAAATTTTAATTCTAACTTACATGTACATTACAATAAATAAATTTATCATAAATCTTTTACTATCTATAATATGTACGAAATATCCTAAACGAAAACTCATAATTTAAAATGTATTTGTTGATGCAAACAATCACAAATACACTCTAAACAATTAAGGATACTACAAAGTACGAACCTCAATAGTAACATATAATAACGTTAATTTACACTTAAAAATAATTCAAAGACTATAATTCTTACTAAATTGTATGAAGTTTGAAGCATTAAAAACCACATAAACATTATTAAACGCATTGTACTATAAATATGATTTGATATTTTGTACACTAAAATTCACACATATATTATATATTTAAATGTTTTATTATTATCATATGAAAATGTGTTTTTTTTTTTTTTTACAGATATTCGTACTCTACTTTATGGTCCTTTTGATATTTCTAGAAGGCTCATATGGTTATTTTTTTTGCTGCAGCTTAAGAACTTCTAGCACTGAAGATAAAAGAAAGGCTTAGTATGCTACTACTCAGGCGGACCAAAATAACTATAATGAGACCTCAAGAAAAAGTTAACTATTGTCAATATCTGATGCTCAACGCGATAAAACCAACAAAAAATAACAAAAATGCACTTTTTAAGAAATATATTATTATACCCGGGTAATCTTACCCCATAACACTACATTGGGATAAGGGTTTGGGTATTATTTTTTATATAAAAAAAAAATATTTCTAATTTTCTCATAAATTAATCATGTATTATATAAATTCTGAATAAGAAATATATCAGATTTAATAAAAAACAACTGATTGGTTTTATTTAAACAACATGTACGCTTTATAAGCGCCGGCATAAGACACAGAACTGTATAAGTTTTCTGGTGAACAGTGGATTGACAACTTTATCTATAGTTCAATTTTCACAACATGTTGCTGTTGAACAAGAAGGTAATTTATTTGTATTTGATTCTTAGCGATGGGTTTTTTTATAATTTTTTTTGAATTCCGAGTTAAGTAAGAAATGAATGAAGAATGTCTCATGGAGATACACTCATTGTGTATCCTTCTTGCCCACACACAAAAAAAAACTTTAGGATTTTGAATTTAATACCAAACACGCCTTATACATTATGTGCAATAGTGTATAGATTTTGAGTGTAGCATAGTATAGATTGATTTGATGCATTATTTAATATTAGTTGCAGTAAATCATAAACGTTTAACACATTTCAGCACCGTGTAATATTTTTAATTTTTGGATGGTACCAACCAATCTATACGAAAAATTTCGTTTTTCTTTTCGTGTTTCTGCTAAAATACCTAAAGCTAAATGTTTATAAATAACCGTTAAATGTTTAATCAACTGTTTGCTTCTAACTGTTAACACCTTTTGCAACAGTCTTTTGTCTTTGGTACTTTAGGTAAAGTCCATTCCCTCTGAAAAAGCTCACTGTACGGACGGAGCATTAAACAGGGAGCCTTGTAAAATTTGATGTAATCAAATCAATAAAATTTATATGCTATATTGTTTAAGATTCTTAGGATGGCAGGCAGCCGTCGAATACATATATGATTAGGAAGTTTCCCTAGGAAATGATATTAAATCAAGTGTAAACATCTGTTAAAACTTCAAACCGTTGAATTTTAGCACATCTACGAAGAAACGTCGACTGTTTACAAAATAATATCGTTAATAAATAATATAATTTGCAAATGAATTTATTTATGACTTTAGTAATTTATAAACTATTAAAATCAGCCAATGAACAATCTATCGAATATTACTATACTTAGAAAACTCTAGGAAAAAGCGTTAATATTAAAATCAACCATTTGTTAAAATATTTATCAGATTTAATAAAAAACAACTGATTGGTGTTATTTAAACAACATGTACGCTTGATAAGCGCCGGCATAAGACACAGAACTGTATAAGTTTTCTGGTGAACAGTGGATTGACAACTTTATCTATAGTTCAATTTTCACAACATGTTGCTGTTGAACAAGAAGGTAATTTATTTGTATTTGATTCTTAGCGATGGGTTTTTTTATAATTTTTTTTTCTTGTCTGTAACCATCATTTCCTAAAAGCTTAATGAATTTCCATGTAGTATTCAATAACAAATATATTATTTAATTATTTTGTAATGGTTTGTCTAGGATGTGTTTTTAATGTGTATTCGTAAATAATAATCGCTTGAAATTTACAGGAATATATTCTAAAAGCCTAATGTCGTAATATTATTAGATTTACTATGATAAGTTTGAGTTTTTCGAGTCTAAAGGACGTGAGTTTTAAATTTTCATTGTAATTTCCTTTATTATATGCAAACAAATAGGAAAAACACAGGAAAAACGAGTATACCCAGGACATTATTGATTTCTTAATTTTTAAGTTAATTTTTTATTGTAATTGGGTTATACGAATTCTGTTTTTTAAATAGTACGTAGCATGAACATGCGCGAGTATAGTTGAAATTTCAATGAGTATGATAGGGTGTGGGAGTGTGGACAAATTTCAAAAGTCGAGATTTATATTATAGGTTTTTTTTTAAATTTGTGTAATACATTATTATATACAATTATAATATTATAACACTTATAATAATTACAATTTGTCTTATGAGACTTAATTATTAAAACCAGACAATGCCAAGTAAATGATCTATACTATTATATTATTATTACATTGAATGACCAACTTACTTGGGTATATTTTGAGGACTTAAATATATGTATTTTCAATTTCGTACATATCATGTTTGAGCAGAGCTATCTAGTCGTAAAAATGATATTAGATCATAGTAGATATTATGATAACTGAATATCTAGATAGCGGATTGACATTGAAATATGCATAACTTATATTATTTTTACTTTAGATTCCAATCATTGTTTAGATGTATTATTAAATGTTTATTCATTGTAATATTTTATTTAAATTTAGTGCGTCCGAAAATTACGTTTCTGTATATAATAAAATTACAGACTAGAGTGTATGGAAGTAATTAATTATAGCTTATCTCATATTTTATTTGCATTGGAATAACTTGCGGTATTTAATCTAATAATTGTATTGATAATCGAATTGTACTATAGAAATAGTCAAGGATCGAAGTTTATGCACTCACCAAAATAGATAAACATGCTAAGTGAAATACAATTCCGTTACACGACAGTAGTAATAAATATACAAAACTTATAAGTGCATAAATAAATCAAAAAAAAAAAAAAAAATTGAATTATAAATTATAAATATGAATATATTAGGTATATTGGCATATTTGGAATATAATCAAATAAGTTGTAGTAAGTATTTGAAATATAATATTATATTTTATACTCTATTTCACACTTATATTATATAATTGAATCATATATAATTATTATATAAATATGTAGTTTTTTCATCTTTTTTTTTTTTTTTTACAGATATTCGTACTTTAAAATTCAAATCTATAATTATTCAATAACTAATCGTTTTTTATATTTATTATTTTATAATTATATATTTATATGTGGATTGTATAATATTATTATATAACACTTAACGATTGTTAAAACGAGCTGTAATAATATTACAATATCTGATATCTAAGCATCCAATATTAGCTTACGACATTTGAGCAAAAAATGACTACATTAAATTAAATCAGAACAGATCGTGCATTCGTATTGGCCAGCGTTACCAGATTTGTAAAATCAATTGTCGCCTAATCAACGTACGAAAAACGCCATTTATCGCCAAGATTATTAACACAATGTTATCAATGTTTATAACGCCAAAAAAACCGCCAACGAATTTGTCATTCATTATATTATTATTTATTTTTAGTGAAATATCATATCTGTGACTGAAATTATTACTATAACCAATCTGTCTGTTGTATGACAGGTACGTGACAATATCTGTCCATATTATAATTTTTACAAATTAGTCAAAACAGTAACGTAATATTTTTAAAATCAATTCTATTATTTAAGTTGTTAAACAGAAATTAAAAATACTAATTCGCCAATAAATCGCCCGCTATAAACTGAAAATCGCCTATTTTTTCTTCACTCGCCAAAAGGCAAATATTTCCCCGGGTCCGTCAATCAAAATCGCCACTTTGCCCAATACTGTTGGCTATCCAAATTGTTCTTTCATAATATTGTTATAGTTATTTCCCTGGCTCACATTTGTTTTTCGACAAATATTTAATAACACGCGTATTGTACAGGAACTATTACACTGTTATTATTAAAACATTAATGCAAACGTTTTTCTCTTTCGAAATACAAAATATAATAACAATTTTTGCCTTATCCCCACCCCGACAATATTATAATAGTTCTTTTTTGTCGTGTGTTTGTAATGGTGTTTTTTTTTTTTTTTTTACCATCATCAAACGGGAATTTCGTTATTTTCAACGTTAATCGTCGTGATTTTTGTAATTTTAATGAAAAACAATAATATTATTATCCAATCGTTTAATTATTATAATAGTATAATATATTATACACTAAAGTAAATTCGTGTATGCTTAATTGTTGCTTTTTATTAATATATATTAAACACGTTTTTTTTTTTTTTAAGGAATTTGTCATGCTCTAAAATCTTTCGAATATTTATTATAATTATAAACCATTCGCTCGTGAGCGTAATTAGTAACAAAACCAACATGATATTATTATAAAACAAAAGTGCTTGGAAACGACCGCGTTGAAGATAAAATAAATTAACATGGCTAAGAATTCTGAATTCGTATTTGTACAACACTAACGCATAAACATAATCCGTAAATATAATATATAAGATGTTATAGTGTCACGTAATGTTAAAAATTGGCCTAGGATATATAAATATAATTTAAGATGCATATTCTAGGCTAACTTTTAAATTAACAACACTATACCTACGACGAGACAGTTATAACCACAAATAAAAATACATTTATGTGCATAACACCTATTGTGTTTATGACATTATGTTATGTTTTAGAACTATATAAAATGTACAACAGCAATTTATAACTGTGTAAGCACGCAAAGGATTCTGCGTTCAAGTTAGTAAACGTGGTAGTAGAAATACTTGTTCTAAGAAATTGTAGCATTTTCTTGTAAATATTTTATACTAATATATTAATAATTTTTAAAAAAATTAATGAAATGTTGCTAAAATAAATTTAGAAAAATTTTAAGCGAAAATGCCAATCCAAATAATTAAATTCAGAATTAAGTATTAATGATTTCAATGAAATAGTCTATTGTCTAGTAACCTTACTTTTATCCGAAAATCTGAATCATAAAAATTATTTTTATATTGCATTTTAACATTTAAAACAAATGCATAAATAATTTGAGTTATCATTATGTACAGAGACGTATAAAGGGCACGCGGTGGCCTCAATGGCTGTATTTATGTAAAAAACAAAAATTGGTTTAATTTTTTGTCATAATCGTATTATATATATATATATATATATATATATATATATGTAATTTTAGTACTATTGAATATTGATAAATTAGATCAATAATTTTTTCGTGATAACTAGGGCTGGGATTTTAATGCCCTAAAAAACCCCGAAAAATGTCCTAAAAAAATGCTTTTATGATCTACAAATTTTTTTAACTTTGTGTATTATTTTTTTCGTCTTGTAATTTACTCCGTTCTACTCCATTGATGTGTTTATCTCTTGACAAATGTTGTACGGCAAATCGTTTTTCAGCAGTAACTTTCACGTTGAATATTTTACAGAATAACATCGATCCATCGGTAGAAAAAATATTATGTCCAAATTCTTGTACAAATGCACGCAGTCGACTCGCTGTCAAACATATTACTTTTGGCATTTTTATATTATATAATCAAAAAAAATCAACTAGAGTAATAAAAAGGTGTTAACGATGACAAAACTCGTACTGAACGTCTAACGTTAATATCATCGAACGTCGATTTTACTGATTTAAGATTATTTAACAGAAAATGCGGGTAGAGGTTACTCAAACCTTGTCCGATAATATAATACGAATTACGAGTACCTACTTATAATCTGTTATATTTATTTAAAAACCATGTTGGTGTAAAAATCTTAAAATCTTAAAATAAAATTTCAAATTCATACACTTGATTTCCAAAAACTCAAAAAATGGTCCAAAAACTCTAAAATGCCCTAAAAAATTAAGAAAATGACCTAAAAACTAAAAAATGCCAAAAAATGCAAAATAAATTTTCTTATTCTCATTCAAATGTACATAAAACAAATTTGTGACAAAACGAGCATTGCACAGTAAGCTTTGAATAACAATGCAAAGTGCATCGAAATCCCAGCCCTAGTGATAACCATAGATAATAAACACGGACTAAGATATAACCACAGAACAATTACCCTATGTGCATAGTAAATGAAGATTAAATGGATTTAAATGGATTAATGAACTTAATAATAAAGAAATAATTACAGATTGCGAGGACACTCCTACACAAATATCGCCCAATCTTAACTTAAATAAGCATAAACAAATTATAAAATTATTAAAATCATTTATTCATCTGTTTACCAGTGACACTTCTAATATAAAACCGGCAAGTTTTGACCCCTGTGCAATTATAATGAAACCAAATTACACAGACCCAAAATTTAACGCGCCACGTAGAGTCTCTCCAGCACAAAGGGATGAGTTAAAAACTCAACTAGATAAATTATTAACCACGGGAATTTGCCCAATAATTTCGAAAGTCGCAACTCCCATATTTTTAATAAAAAACAAAAGGGTTCATATATACTGGTAGTTTCATATAAAGAATTAAATAAGATAGTTGAAACAAACCAGTACCCAATACTAAGAACGGCAGATTTATTAAGGGCGTTGGAAGGGTCTGAATATTTTACATCTCTAGATTTAAATATCGGATTTTTTTAATTATCCGTTAAATTCGAAGACCAATATAAACTTGCATTTACGTCAATACATGGTCTTATGACTTTTACGAGATTGCCTCGGGGATTTAAAAATTGTAGCGCGATCTTTCAAAGAAAATTAAATGAACCTTTGAATCTGTGTTATTATACAAATCATTAGTAATCATACAGACGACCTATGTTCTTACGGTAAAAATGTTGATATGGCATTATTAAATTTAGAAAAAGCTATTACAATTTTAGACTCAATTAACTTTTCAATAAAAAAAAATAAATGTTCTTTCTTTAATGATAAAATTGAGCTACTCGGTCACGTTATATCACGTGAAGGTATAAAACAAATAAATACTAATACTATAGCATTTACTGAATTTAAACAATCTAAAATACAAAAAGATGTCAGATCATTTATACGAATGTGTTCGTATTATAGAAGACACGTTAAATACTTTGCGAAAATTGCGCATCCTCTCACTGAATTAATAAGGGGTGATAAAAAAAAAACAAAAATAAAACAAAATAAAATTACAAAAAGAACACGAAGATAATTTTAATAAATTAAAAAAATTAAATTATTAGATTTTAATTTCAATATATTATACAAAAACGGTAAAAAAAACAAAGTCGCTGACGCCTTATCGAGAAATGCGATTAATATTATATTAGGTATAGACGAGAATAATGATAATTTAAAAAATTTAAAAACTTCTGACATTAAAACCTTGTAATATTATATTATATAATATAAGTAGCAGAAAAAATCCCCCCCTTATCGCCGCCTTCAGTAAAACGCCCCCTCAAAATTAAAACCGCCTACAAGAGGGCAGTAGCGCCCACATTGGAAAACACAGATCTATACCGTGATCAAAAAAAAAAAAAATCAGAAATATTATATACGGTTTTGTGTCTACCCATATTTAACAGTTCGATTGCTTAATTTGTATTCAATGTTGGAAATCCTAATCAATTTATATTAGACCACGGCAAATAATAATTATTTGTCATCCCGAGAGTTGAATGGATATAGTTTTGAATTATTCATTACCCCGGCCTATGTATATAAATATGGACCAATGGCCGGCACGTACCTTGTTTTCATTGCCTTTGACAAATCGAATCTGTCAAACGACGAGCAGACAAGCTGCCCCACAACAATGACACCATCTGATCAAATATCTTTAGGAAACCAACAGGTGTAACGAAATTAAATGACAATTTTTCTTTGGAAAAATATCGAAATTCAAAAGCAAATCGTGAAAAACGACTACCATATTCATATTTTATGGCCCGATTCAATTCGTTTCAATTGATTGATATTGGTATATTTCATCATAGGAATCGTAATTGTATATGACATATGACTTACTACGAAATGCATACTATTATTACACCCAGCCAAAATCTAATACTTTGTATGAATTAAATATAAAATTCATATAAAAAATGTACAATATCATTAAACGTCGTTTTTATACTGGATACGATGTACAAAATATTTAGTACTCTGTATTCCTAAGGGAACGTAGCACATGAGACTGATTTAAAAGAAATTACGTGCCAATAAGCTCTAGAAAATATAAGTCCTATCTGACATATATATATATATAATTTTTTTAACCAAAATTACAACACTTTAGTTTGAAAAAACGAATACAAACTTAAAGGTCCCACTAAAAATAGAAAAAGGTTACACAAATGAAAGTCAAGAGATATAAAATATGTGAAATATCACTATGTAAAAATACTTATGTCTCGCTGAAAAAACCTACTTTCAAATACAGTCAATGTTCTTATCATTAAGTTTGATATATGGTCAATTAACTCCTATATCATAAAATTGGTCCTGCTGAACCCAAATTTGTCATGTGATATATTTGTAAGACGGTGACAGCACTTACAGGTATAATGTCTTCCTAAATAAAGAATAATCTATTTTTCGTGTGAACAATGCCAGGTACTTGAATGAATTTTGTAAATATAATCTTATATAGAATTTATTTGTTGTAACACTAAATAACTTTTCTTTGAAAACATGTAATGAAATCCCAAGGCATTAAAATGAAAACGAATACTGCTATTGACGAGCCTAAAGTATTTTGTATGAATTAAATCTTAAGTTACTGTCTACAGGAATTCTTCGGATTTTCCGCGTTTTTTAATTGTTCACAAAATCTATTTAAATACATTTTTGTCATAATATGCGTTTATTATATTAATTCAAAACAAAATGTTACTTTTACTTTTCACAAAGATTGTTTTGCATTTAAGAATGATAAAACTAAACGAGAAAAACTCTATAATAAAACTTAAGTTTGATCATTAATTTATTAGAAAATTTGCTTATACATTTAAAAATAAATATAAATAAACGCATTCTATATAATTCAAAATCATAAATCATGTTTTGTCATAAATCATGCATATCTATTTGGCCTTAAATTATGATATTTGTAAGTTTATTTAAATCGGAAAACACATCCAACATAGTTACCTAATATAAGATATATATCTGGAATATGAAGCATCAACATCCAAAGAAATTTAATAAAACAAAATGTTTATAATTATCATTTTTATCATGGAAATATCGCAGAACGTAGGTACTTATATTAAATTGACAGAGGTCTTAAGAGCTTTATTGTTGTTTGGGTGTGGCTTCGAAAGGTGAATCTGTATTCACTGAGCTGATGCGAAACGTGGGACTAGAATCCTTAATTCGGCACACATCCATTGCGAAGCTACAGTAGTGCAGTTTATATTTATTTGTATCGTCTTTATTTCATAGGCTTATATACAGAATTTGAACCGTGTGAGAAATATACTACGATATATGCTATATAGGTAGAATGCGGGTGTGCTCCGAATGTATAAATACTATTCGAACACAAATGTTCTCTGGTCTATCGTTGCTTTTGCTTCGTACCTGAACAATTTTATTCTTTCTTCTGTGGCGCAGATTCATAAATACTTTTGAATAGGAAATTATAATTCACCGCTGGCGGTGGTCGTAAATTACACATTGAAAATACAAACATTTGAATTATTATTGAACCAATAGAATAAAAATGGCACGTTGACAAAACAGTTTCCGAATTTTCGCCCACGTTAATAGTATAAAACATTATCGTATGATTTTCATCGCAATACAAATTATCCATAAATTATTAAATTATTTTTCGTGGACCGCATAATCAATACTAATAATATTATAAAAATTAGTAAAGTAAATTAAAATTGTTTTTTTTAAATAAGCTTGATAAGAATTCAAAAACAATGTAAAATAAATAATTAGTGTGGTTTCAATTTTTTTAGATCACTTAGTTATGGGTAAGTTATGTTAGGTAATACTATGAATAAATCAACAGTCATGGCAGAAAAATTGTTTTGTGTGTATAAATCGTGCCCTAAAATGGGTTAAACGACTGGTTTGTTTTGATCACGCTTACTGCACAGAATTGATGGTTATTGGACCGTTTCTTCCAAGTCAAGGACACATACGCAAAGATAGGGAAAACACATAATTCTACCTGCATGCCTGTTTATTAAATCGATGGTAAATAGTTTAAACTCAGAACGGGCTAACCGTTCGTAAAATACTCAAAAGGGTATTCCATTATGGTAATACAAATATCAATGAACATACATCATGTGTGCACAAAAATAAAAATTGTAATGTTAAAATTAATTTTAAAAAATAATATTAAATTAATATTTTTCACGTTAGAAACACACGAAGCGATTGGGAATTTAAAAGCGAGAAAAGTAGTTTCACCCATTTATCCAAACATAAGAATAAACAATATAATAAAAGTGCAATTTAATGAATAAAAGCTGTTTAAGTACATTATATAATAATAATTATTTAACATATAGGAATATGACAAAAAAAGTACAATAACGTGATGATATGTGGCATGCGTAGAGCCAACAATGTACGACTAAAATGTTCTTATAATAAAATGGTTTTTCTATTTTGATAATTATTTTCATCCGATTTATTGAAATAAAATAATATTAATCATCAATAATATCATTTTAAAGTAATATTTCTTATATAACATAAAAATATAATTTTCATTTTTATTTTAATTGTTATTAATAATGTGCGGATTTGAAGGCAAATACCTTCATTTTTTTTGATAAAAATACAAAATGATTTTTAAAAAAATCATTATATAAAATAAATGCTTTCTTTGGCCGTTTTTCACATTTAAAATGCTTTTTATATGGTTTATATTTCCCTTAAATCCAAACTTTAGTAACCTTAATTTACTTGTCTTCATAGCTTTCTCTCCATTAACAATCTTGATTTTTTTTTTTTATTCCTGTAAATCTCATAATACACATATTCATACAAGAATAAAAACAAACTGAAACAAATAATAAAAATATGTAAAAATGTTCTGGAAAGTAAATGAGAAATTAACTTTTCTCCATTTATACCAAATATGCACTAATATCTCCACAAATTTCGAGTATATTCCAAATATTCCAATATACCCAAAATATGCAAATTTATGCACTTGTAAGTTTTGTATTTTTTAACTATTGTCGTGAAACGGATTTATACTTCACTTAGCATGATCATCTATTTTGGCGAATGCATAAACTTCGATCCCTGATTATAACTATAGTACAATCCGATTATCAATACAATTATTAGGTACACAACCGCAAGTGATTCCAAAACAAATACATTTTGAGATAAGCTATAATTAATTACTTCCATAAACTGTATTCTGTAATCATATTATATAGTGAAACATAATTTTTGGACGCACTAAATTAAAATAAAATATTACATTGAATAAACATTAAATATTACATCTAAACAATAGTTATAACCTTAAGGAAAAATAATACACATTACGCATATTTCAATGTCAAACCGCTATCTAGATATCCAATAATCGTAATATAGTAGATGTTCTAAATAACATTTTTACGACTAGATAGCTCTGCTCAAACATGATATGTTCAAAATTGAAAATACATATATTTAAGTCCTCAAAATATACCCAAGTAAGTTGGTCATTCAATGTAATAATAATATAATAGTATAGATCATTTGCTTGGCATTGTCTGGTTTTAATAATTAAGTCTCATAAGACAAATTGTAATTATTATAAGTGTTATAATATTATAATTGTATATAATAATGTATTACACAAATTTAAAAAAAAACCTATAATATAAATCTCGACTTTTGAAATTTGTCCACACTCCCACACCCTATCATACTCATTGAAATTTCAACTATAGTCGCGCATGTTCATGCTACGTACTATTTAAAAAACAGAATTCGTATAACCCAATTACAATAAAAAATTAACTTAAAAATTAAGAAATCAATAATGTCCTGGGTATACTCGTTTTTCCTGTGTTTTTCCTATTTGTTTGCATATAATAAAGAAAATTACAATGAAAATTTAAAACTCACGTCCTTTAGACTCGAAAAACTCAAACTTATCATAGTAAATCTAATAATATTACGACATTAGGCTTTTAGAATATATTCCTGTAAATTTCAAGCGACTATTATTTACGAATACACATTAAAAACACATCCTAGACAAACCATTACAAAATAATTAAATAATATATTTGTTATTGAATACTACATGGAAATTCATTAAGCTTTTAGGAAATGATGGTTACAGACGAGAAAAAAAAATTATAAAAAAACCCATCGCTAAGAATCAAATACAAATAAATTACCTTCTTGTTCAACAGCAACATGTTGTGAAAATTGAACTATAGATAAAGTTGTCAATCCACTGTTCACCAGAAAACTTAGACAGTTCTGTGTCTTATGCCGGCGCTTATCAAGCGTACATGTTGTTTAAATAAAACCAATCAGTTGTTTTTTATTAAATCTGATAAATATTTTAACAAATGGTTGATTTTAATATTAACGCTTTTTCCTAGAGTTTTCTAAGTATAGTAATATTCGATAGGTTGTTCATTGGCTGATTTTAATA
This sequence comes from Tuberolachnus salignus, assembly GCA_956483605.1. Classification (NCBI taxonomy): domain Eukaryota; kingdom Metazoa; phylum Arthropoda; class Insecta; order Hemiptera; family Aphididae; genus Tuberolachnus; species Tuberolachnus salignus. The sequence continues at coordinate 31,936,774 of OY101430.1, read as the reverse complement.
GTTTATAAATTACTAAAGTCATAAATAAATTCATTTGCAAATTATATTATTTATTAACGATATTATTTTGTAAACAGTCGACGTTTCTTCGTAGATGTGCTAAAATTCAACGGTTTGAAGTTTTAACAGATGTTTACACTTGATTTAATATCATTTCCTAGGGAAACTTCCTAATCATATATGTATTCGACGGCTGCCTGCCATCCTAAGAATCTTAAACAATATAGCATATAAATTTTATTGATTTGATTACATCAAATTTTACAAGGCTCCCTGTTTAATGCTCCGTCCGTACAGTGAGCTTTTTCAGAGGGAATGGACTTTACCTAAAGTACCAAAGACAAAAGACTGTTGCAAAAGGTGTTAACAGTTAGAAGCAAACAGTTGATTAAACATTTAACGGTTATTTATAAACATTTAGCTTTAGGTATTTTAGCAGAAACACGAAAAGAAAAACGAAATTTTTCGTATAGATTGGTTGGTACCATCCAAAAATTAAAAATATTACACGGTGCTGAAATGTGTTAAACGTTTATGATTTACTGCAACTAATATTAAATAATGCATCAAATCAATCTATACTATGCTACACTCAAAATCTATACACTATTGCACATAATGTATAAGGCGTGTTTGGTATTAAATTCAAAATCCTAAAGTTTTTTTTTGTGTGTGGGCAAGAAGGATACACAATGAGTGTATCTCCATGAGACATTCTTCATTCATTCCTTACTTAACTCGGAATTCAAAAAAGTTAGTAAGACAATATAGATAACAATAAATATGTTATTCTCAATCAAAACATAATATTAATATACTGTTGTTAATTAAATAAACAAATTTCAATTCTAACGTATTTGTACATCATAATAAATAAATTTATCATAAATCTTCTACTATCTATATTATGTACGAAATATCCTAAACGAAAACTCTTAATTTAAAATGTATTTGTTGATGCAAACAATCACAAATACACTCTAAACAATTAAAGATACTACAAAATACGAACCTCATTAGTAACATATAATAACGTAATTTTACACTTACACTTAATTCTATTAATATTATACGAGGTGTGACAATAAAATAACGAGACTTTTTGAATATAAGTTGTTTATTTTAAAAATGTTATAATTTAATGATTATCACCTTCAAAGTATCTTCCCTCAGCATCAATACACTGTTGCATACGTCGCTGCCATTCTTGAAAACAGTGTTGCCAATTGCTTTCATTCAGCCCTTTTAGAAGTTCTGCCGTTTTCATTTTTACGTCATCAACTGTTTGAAAATGGAAAAAGAATCTAAGAAGGAAATAAGAAGAAGTCACAAGGAGCAAGGTATGGCGACTACGGGGGATGTTGAAGTACAGAAATTTTTTTTTCAGTTAAAAAACGTTGAATTGAAAATGCACTGTGAGCTGGAGCATTGTCTTGGTGAAGAACCCAGCCATTTTCCCATAGATCTGGTCGCTTCTTTCTGATATGTTCTCTTAATTTAATTAATACCTCTTTATAATAATATTGATTAATTAATTTTGTCGATTTTTTCAACGTTTTCGTTTGTTGAAGACGTGGTAGGACGTCCAGAACGATCATCGTCTTCGACGTCCTCCCTTCCACTACAAAACCGTTTGTGCCATTCAAAAACACGAGCTCTCGATAAACATTCTTCACCATAAACTTCACATAACATACGAAACGATTCCGCGGCAGTTTTTTTTAATTTAACAAGAAATTTAATGTTAACACATGTTGTTCGATTTTTATATCTAACATTTTTCGGCAGTATAGTCGAACTCACACTAATAACAAGGCTACTAACGTATAAGAAAATGAATCGATGCCATCAGTGTTCATAGTACTTTTAGATAAGTGTTTTCTAATCATATTTCAATAATCGTTTTATAGATAACGTTAATAGTTTAGGTTTTATTCAAAAAGTCTCGTTATTTTATTGTCGCACCTCGTATAATAACGTTAATTTACACTTAAAAATAATCCAAAGACTATAATTCTTACTAAATTGTATGAAGTTTGAAGCATTAAAAACCACATAAACATTATTAAACACATTGTACTATAAATATGATTTGATATTTTGTACACTAAAATTCACACATATATTATATATTTAAATGTTTTATTATTATCATATGAAAATGTGTTTTTTTTTTTACAGATATTCGTACTCTACTTTGTGGTCCTTTTAATATAAAAACATATTTTAAACATCTAAATACGGAACCACATAGTTCGTAATCAATACTTTAGATTGTGAGTGTAGAAAGCAATGTATTAGTTTTACTATGATATGTTTGTGTTTTAATGAGTCTGATGGGCATCAATTTTAAATTATCATTGTAGTTTCCATATCACATGCAAAAAAAATGGAATAAACACAGGAAAAACTTGTATACCCAGGACATTAGTGATTTCCTAATATTTAAGTTAATTTTTTATTGTAATAGGGTTATACGAATTCAATCATAAGTTGTATACCTAATGTTCAAAAATAAAAATGTTGAGCGTAGTGCAATAGCTTATTTCTTATTTCTTATTTCTTGTTATTGTGTTAATGTTAGTATGTACTGTAAAATTCTTTGAAATATTTTACGCAAACAATACACGTATATTCGCAGATGTGTAATCTTTAACGTACTAATGTTTGATCAATTGTATTCTACTAACTGTTAAAGCATTCTTAACACGTGTCATTGTTTGTTATCATAGATAAGTTTATATAGTAAATAATTTTGATAATTTTTAATTGTCAAACATGTAAATTTCATCATTAATTGATATCTGAGAAACCGATCACAATTATCCCGTTAAGTTTTATAAATCAAAACAATCAACTGTCTCACAAATACAATGTTAATGTTCATAATAAAAATTGTTCAATCAATGGCGCCGTAAGGAATATTGATCTATGAAATACCAAAAATAGTTATGATAAAAATTTGTAGCTTAAACAAATTTCCAAATTATTTTATTTTTATCAGATAACTGAATACATATTAAATTAAATCAATACAAATAGAAAATTGTACAGAGTTTATGTATATAATATTACAATATCTTTTTTTTTTAAAAAAATTAAGATAATACATGATGCATTACAATACCGTTTCACGACAATAGTAATAAATATACAAAACTTATAAATAATATATTAGCCTTACGTGGTAATTTTTGTAAGGTTGTGGAGATAACGTTGGTTGGTACTGAACAAATATATAGGATATTATTTTGTAAACAGTCGACGTTTCTTCGCAGATGTGCTAAACTTCAACGGTTTCAAGTTTAATCAGATGTTTACACTTGATTTAATATCGTTTTCTTCCTAATCATATATATGTAATCGACGGCTGCCTGCAATCCTAAGAATCGTATATAATATAACATATTAATTTTATTGATTTGATTACATCAATTTTTACAAGGCTCCCTGTTTAATGCTCCGTCTTATTATTAAGAAAAATTAATATTAGAAATTAATATATAGAAAGAAATGTATTAAATCTACTATGATATGTTTGTGTTTTATTGAGTCTGAAAGGCATCAATTTTAAATTATCATTGTAGTTTCCTTTATTACATGGAAAACAAATTGAATAAACACAGGAATAACTTGTATACCCAGGACATTATTGATTTCCTAATTTTTAAGTAATTTTTTATTGTAATTGGGTTCTACGAATTTCATCATTAGTTGTATAACTAATGATTAAAAATAAAAATGTTGAGCCTAGTAAAATAACTTATTTGTTGTTATTGTGTTAATGTTTGTAAATACTGTAAAATTCTTTGAAATATTTTATGCAAACAATACACGTAGACTTTACCTAAGGTACCAAAGACAAAAGACTGTTGCAAAAGGTGTTAACAGTTAGAAGCAAACAGTTGATTAAACATTTAATGGTTATTTATAATCATTTAGCTTTAGGTATTTTAGCAGAAACACGAAAAGAAAAACGAAATTTTTCGTATAGATTGGTTGGCACGCAGGCCTGCTATTCAAATTGAAAATCATCCTACCATCTAATTACTACCTCTTAATAAAGTCCTACTTAGAAGATCGCTTCTTCTCGGTACGTTATGGCTCAGCCACCTCTTCTCCAAAACCAATCCAAGCAGGAGTCCCACAAGGCGCAGTCACTGCCCCCTTACTATTCAATATTTTCCTTTATGACCAACCCACACTACCCACGAGTCTCATAGCTGACTTTGCTGACGACAAAGCTCTAATAGCCACCAGCCATGATCCTTCTGTTGCTTCGGCACTCATCCAAGAACATCTCTCACTTCTCGAAAAATGGTATAAGGAGTGGGGAGTAAAAATAAATGAATCAAAATCGACCCACTGTACCTTCACCCTTAGAAAGGGTAAATGCCCACCTATCACCCTTAACGAGCATACTCTGCCAATCGCAGCGAGCACTCGCTATCTAGGCATTATTATTGACCAACGTCTCACCTGGTCTCCTCATCTTCGTGACAAACTACTATCCTTAAATAATCGTTTCCGTCTTCTCCGCTCTCTTCTAACTTCCAGCCATATAAGCTTACCTACCAAGTTACTAATATACAAACTTTACCTCAAACCAATATGGACGTACGGAATCCAGTTATGGGGTTCCGCAAAAATCTCCAACATTAACCGCATACAGCGCTTCCAATCTAAAACCCTTCGTGCTATCACAAAAGCACCCTTTTACGTATCTAACCAGTCCTTACATAATGACCTTGCCATCCCACCCGTCCTTGACGTAGCCAGAACCTATTACAGGCGATTCAATTTAAGTCTTCAAAACCACGCCAATCCCTTAATCAAAGGTCTTGCATCAGCAAATATACCCGGTAACCCAAGGAAAAGATTAAAAAGGCGGTGGTGTCGGGACCTGCTAATCTAAAAACTTAAATTGTAATATAATACTATTGTAAACCCATATACTCATGTAAATAAGTAACTGTCAAAGTGCCTTTAGTGAAAGGTTTCTTTAATCTGTGTTTCACCCAAGCCATTACTTTTCTTTTGATCACTTTTGCTCATTGTTCTATTATGTAACAGATTGTAAATAATATAAATAAAAACAAAAAAAAAAAAAAAAATTTTTTATTGTAATTGGGTTCTACGAATTTCATCATTAGTTGTATACCTAATGATCAAAAATAATATTGTTGAGCGTAGTTAAATAACTTATTTATTGTTATTGTGTTAATGTTTGTAAATACTGTAAAATTCTTTGAAATATTTTATGCAAACAATACACGTGGACTTTACCTAAGGTACCAAAGACAAAAGTCTGTTGAAAAAGGTGTTAACAGTTAGAAGCAAACAGTTGATTAAACATTTAATGGTTATTTATAATCATTTAGCTTTAGGTATTTTAGCAGAAACACGAAAAGAAAAACGAAATTTTTCGTATAGATTGGTTGGTACCATCCAAAAATTAAAAATATTACACGGTGCTGAAATGTGTTAAACATTTATGATTTACTACAACTTATATTAAATAATGCATCAAATCATTCTATACTATGCTACTCTCAATATCTATACACTATTGCACATAATCTATAAAGCGTGTTTGGTATCAAATTCAAAATCCTAAAGTTTTTTTTTTGTGTGTGGGCAAGAAGGATACACAATGAGTGTATCTCCGTGAGATATTCTTCATTCATTTCTCACAACACTCGGAATTCAATACAGTTGATAAGACAATAAAAGAGAATATGTTCTGTGTTAATTACTACAGGGAAATAATTTACGAAAAATTTGCAAATTTTGAGACATATTGGTTGAAGTAAAATTGGACCTAAAAATCACATATTATTTAAGTTATTTTTTAGCAAAAGAATGTTTGACCAATATGACTTTAAATTACTTGTTTACAGCTGAGTTTTTTAAAGCAATCGAAATGAACATTTTACAATTGTTATTATTTATCAATACAGCCGATTTGGGTTTTATTTTTTTATGACTTTAGTAATTTATAAACTATTAAAACCAGCCAATGAACAACCTATCGAATATTACTATACTTAGAAAACTCTAGGAAAAGGTGTTTAATATTGAAATCAACCACTTGTTAAAATATTTAACAGAATTTACATTAAGCAATCGTAATGTTTAGTATAAAAAATATGAATGCTATATATATATGCCACTTTATGACACGGAACTGTATAAGTGTTTTGGTAACAGTGAATTGTCGGTATTGTTCTTGGTTAGTTAACTTTAACAATAAAATGCTGATGTTCATGAAAGTAAGGATTCTTAGCTATGAGTTTTATTAAAATTAATTTTCTTGTCTGTAATCAAGAATTGTACCATTATTCTTACTCTGAAAATCAAGTATAGCATCATTTCGTATTGTTTTTCATAGTAGTGTTTATAATATATAGGAAAAATACGGAAAATTACCCTTAATAATGTTTTTTTTTGTCATTGATTTGGTGTTTTATTTTAATTTAAAGACAATTTATTACAGCCCTTTCTAGGTGTAATACAATTTTAAGTCATTCTGATGAAATTTGGACGATTTATAGGCATTTAAAGTTTCCCTGTAATTTTGTCTTGTATTTTATTTAATATAGATAAAGTGGATTTGAACGAGCACAAATACATTTCAAATTCTAATGTTATTTTAAAATTCTATTTTTTTAAATGTTACACACTTTATAATATTACTTATGAATCTCGTTAATAAATATCGTTTTATAGAAATTACTAAATATTAAGTTCATAGATTTCATTCTGTCGATGAGATCATGTTAACAAAATTTATTTTTATTACTTATTAAATAATTAATTTAGCGTTCATTTTCGTTATTTAATGAACACGTATAACTAAACAAATTGCCATATTTTAGGATTTGAGTTTATATTTAATACTACTACTATAATTCGACTATTGTATACAGTTATTCTGGATATGTATATTATGTGTATTGGTGAATGGTGGTCGATATCGTATTTTACATGTTTACATTCTAAAGCGTGTAGTCTTGAAATAATTTTTGTAAAAATCGAAACTTTTAATTGACAACAAATATGTTATCCTCGAACAAAACGGTATATGAATATACTGTTTTCAATTAAATAAACAAATTTTAATTCTAACTTACATGTACATTACAATAAATAAATTTATCATAAATCTTTTACTATCTATAATATGTACGAAATATCCTAAACGAAAACTCATAATTTAAAATGTATTTGTTGATGCAAACAATCACAAATACACTCTAAACAATTAAGGATACTACAAAGTACGAACCTCAATAGTAACATATAATAACGTTAATTTACACTTAAAAATAATTCAAAGACTATAATTCTTACTAAATTGTATGAAGTTTGAAGCATTAAAAACCACATAAACATTATTAAACGCATTGTACTATAAATATGATTTGATATTTTGTACACTAAAATTCACACATATATTATATATTTAAATGTTTTATTATTATCATATGAAAATGTGTTTTTTTTTTTTTTTACAGATATTCGTACTCTACTTTATGGTCCTTTTGATATTTCTAGAAGGCTCATATGGTTATTTTTTTTGCTGCAGCTTAAGAACTTCTAGCACTGAAGATAAAAGAAAGGCTTAGTATGCTACTACTCAGGCGGACCAAAATAACTATAATGAGACCTCAAGAAAAAGTTAACTATTGTCAATATCTGATGCTCAACGCGATAAAACCAACAAAAAATAACAAAAATGCACTTTTTAAGAAATATATTATTATACCCGGGTAATCTTACCCCATAACACTACATTGGGATAAGGGTTTGGGTATTATTTTTTATATAAAAAAAAAATATTTCTAATTTTCTCATAAATTAATCATGTATTATATAAATTCTGAATAAGAAATATATCAGATTTAATAAAAAACAACTGATTGGTTTTATTTAAACAACATGTACGCTTTATAAGCGCCGGCATAAGACACAGAACTGTATAAGTTTTCTGGTGAACAGTGGATTGACAACTTTATCTATAGTTCAATTTTCACAACATGTTGCTGTTGAACAAGAAGGTAATTTATTTGTATTTGATTCTTAGCGATGGGTTTTTTTATAATTTTTTTTGAATTCCGAGTTAAGTAAGAAATGAATGAAGAATGTCTCATGGAGATACACTCATTGTGTATCCTTCTTGCCCACACACAAAAAAAAACTTTAGGATTTTGAATTTAATACCAAACACGCCTTATACATTATGTGCAATAGTGTATAGATTTTGAGTGTAGCATAGTATAGATTGATTTGATGCATTATTTAATATTAGTTGCAGTAAATCATAAACGTTTAACACATTTCAGCACCGTGTAATATTTTTAATTTTTGGATGGTACCAACCAATCTATACGAAAAATTTCGTTTTTCTTTTCGTGTTTCTGCTAAAATACCTAAAGCTAAATGTTTATAAATAACCGTTAAATGTTTAATCAACTGTTTGCTTCTAACTGTTAACACCTTTTGCAACAGTCTTTTGTCTTTGGTACTTTAGGTAAAGTCCATTCCCTCTGAAAAAGCTCACTGTACGGACGGAGCATTAAACAGGGAGCCTTGTAAAATTTGATGTAATCAAATCAATAAAATTTATATGCTATATTGTTTAAGATTCTTAGGATGGCAGGCAGCCGTCGAATACATATATGATTAGGAAGTTTCCCTAGGAAATGATATTAAATCAAGTGTAAACATCTGTTAAAACTTCAAACCGTTGAATTTTAGCACATCTACGAAGAAACGTCGACTGTTTACAAAATAATATCGTTAATAAATAATATAATTTGCAAATGAATTTATTTATGACTTTAGTAATTTATAAACTATTAAAATCAGCCAATGAACAACCTATCGAATATTACTATACTTAGAAAACTCTAGGAAAAAGCGTTAATATTAAAATCAACCATTTGTTAAAATATTTATCAGATTTAATAAAAAACAACTGATTGGTGTTATTTAAACAACATGTACGCTTGATAAGCGCCGGCATAAGACACAGAACTGTATAAGTTTTCTGGTGAACAGTGGATTGACAACTTTATAGTTCAATTTTCACAACATGTTGCTGTTGAACAAGAAGGTAATTTATTTGTATTTGATTCTTAGCGATGGGTTTTTTTATAATTTTTTTTTCTTGTCTGTAACCATCATTTCCTAAAAGCTTAATGAATTTCCATGTAGTATTCAATAACAAATATATTATTTAATTATTTTGTAATGGTTTGTCTAGGATGTGTTTTTAATGTGTATTCGTAAATAATAATCGCTTGAAATTTACAGGAATATATTCTAAAAGCCTAATGTCGTAATATTATTAGATTTACTATGATAAGTTTGAGTTTTTCGAGTCTAAAGGACGTGAGTTTTAAATTTTCATTGTAATTTCCTTTATTATATGCAAACAAATAGGAAAAACACAGGAAAAACGAGTATACCCAGGACATTATTGATTTCTTAATTTTTAAGTTAATTTTTTATTGTAATTGGGTTATACGAATTCTGTTTTTTAAATAGTACGTAGCATGAACATGCGCGACTATAGTTGAAATTTCAATGAGTATGATAGGCTGTGGGAGTGTGGACAAATTTCAAAAGTCGAGATTTATATTATAGGTTTTTTTTTAAATTTGTGTAATACATTATTATATACAATTATAATATTATAACACTTATAATAATTACAATTTGTCTTATGAGACTTAATTATTAAAACCAGACAATGCCAAGTAAATGATCTATACTATTATATTATTATTACATTGAATGACCAACTTACTTGGGTATATTTTGAGGACTTAAATATATGTATTTTCAATTTTGTACATATCATGTTTGAGCAGAGCTATCTAGTCGTAAAAATGATATTAGATCATAGTAGATATTATGATAACTGAATATCTAGATAGCGGATTGACATTGAAATATGCATAACTTATATTATTTTTACTTTAGATTCCAATCATTGTTTAGATGTATTATTAAATGTTTATTCATTGTAATATTTTATTTAAATTTAGTGCGTCCGAAAATTACGTTTCTGTATATAATAAAATTACAGACTAGAGTGTATGGAAGTAATTAATTATAGCTTATCTCATATTTTATTTGCATTGGAATAACTTGCGGTATTTAATCTAATAATTGTATTGATAATCGAATTGTACTATAGAAATAGTCAAGGATCGAAGTTTATGCACTCACCAAAATAGATAAACATGCTAAGTGAAATACAATTCCGTTACACGACAGTAGTAATAAATATACAAAACTTATAAGTGCATAAATAAATCAAAAAAAAAAAAAAAAATTGAATTATAAATTATAAATATGAATATATTAGGTATATTGGCATATTTGGAATATAATCAAATAAGTTGTAGTAAGTATTTGAAATATAATATTATATTTTATACTCTATTTCACACTTATATTATATAATTGAATCATATATAATTATTATATAAATATGTAGTTTTTTCATCTTTTTTTTTTTTTTTTTACAGATATTCGTACTATTCATTGTAGTTCTTATGATATTTCCAGAAGCCATATATAGTTATAATGATACCGATAGTAATTGCTGCTGCTGGCCAAGATCATCTACCAGTGAAATTAAAAATGACCCTTCTCCTGAACCTCCTGTACAGCAGGACGGTGAAATTGAATTTATGTCAGAATCTCTACCTCCTACATTTCCATTACCTCCTGATTACTATGACAGAACAGATGATTAATGCATTTTTTATTATTATTTTATTATAACACAGTCATACTGTAATCACTATATTGCGATAATAATCGAATGTTTATTCATATTAAAATTCATCAGGTATTATCTTAATTCTTTAAAAAAAAAAAAGATATTGTAATATTATATAAATAAACTCTGTACAATTTTCTATTTGTATTGATTTAATTTAATATGTATTCAGTTATCTAATAAAAATAAAATATTTTGGAAGTTTGTTTAAACTACATATTTTCTTCATAACTATTTTTGGTATTTCATAGATCAAAATTACTTACGGTGTTATTGATTGAACAATCTTTATTATGAACATTAACATTGTAATTGTGAAACAGTTGATTGTTTTGATTTATAAAACTTAACGGGATAATTGTGATCGGTTTCTCAGATATCAATTAATGTCCTATTACGTTTTTCTCAAATCCAAAAATGATTTCGATGCTATTTTATACGCCGAAACCGTCAGATAAATTATATTTGATAATAGTCAGGCATTTTTCAAATTGTATCACAAATTCATTTCCTTAGATATTTCTTTTGAGATTCCGTGCCTTCGTGCACTAAACGTGATTGATACTATACTTGATTGTCCGAGTACGATTTATGGTAAAAATGTTGATTACAGACGAGATGATGAATTATAATAAAACTCATCGCTAATAATCGAAGACAAATAAATTACCTTCTTAAACATTTGCATTATATTGCTAATGTTAACAAACTAAGGACAATAGCGTCAATTTACAATTCACTAGTTCTGTGTCTTATGCGTTCCTATTTTTTATCCTAAACGATTGCTTTATGTAAAATCTGTTTAATGTTTAAACAAATGGTTGTTTTTACCATTGAACACCTTTTCCTACAGTTTTCTATGTATTGTAATATTCGATAGGTTATTCATTGGCTAGTTTTAATAGTTTATTAATTACTCAATTCATGAAATAAATTAAACCCAATTCTTCTATATTAAAAAATAACAACAATTGTAAAATATTTTCTTTGATGGCTTTTAAATCCTGGGTTGTAAACACGTAGACAAACCTAACCAAGCCAATAGTCCTTATGTTAATAAATTAGTTAAAAAATATGTATTTGTTCGGTCCTTTTTTACTTTTCTAAAATGACTTAATATTTGCATTTTTTTGTATATTACTTCCCTGTAGTCATTAACACTGAAAATATTTTCTTTATTATCTTATTAACTGTTTTACATTCTGAGTGTAGTAAGAAATGTATGTGGAGGATGTCTCACAAAGATAAACCCATTGTGTAACCTTCTTAGCCCCCACCCAAAAAATTAACTTCAGGTTTTTTTATTTGATAGCAAACAAGCCTTATCCATAAAGTTTTAAATTCTGACATAGACAAATCTTTTTAATAACCAATTACAAAACCATTTTTCCTTTATACCATAATTATATACATTCTGAGGGTATCAAAGAAATCGATTGATTTGATGTATTGTGGGGTTCATTATTTTATTTTATTTGTAGAAAATGCACGAACGTTTGACACATTTGAAACCCATGCACTTTTTTGGTTTTTGAAAGGTACCGAACAATCTATACGGAAATTGTCGTGTTTATTATTCGTGTTTCTGCAGAAATACCTATAGCTCAAGGTTTATTAATAAATGTTTAACGTTTAATCAACTGTTTGCTTCTAACAGTTAACACCATTTGCAACAATATTTTGTGTTTGGTACCTTACGGAAGGGTTATACATCTGGTAATATTGTGAAATATTTCAATCATTAAGTTGCTATATTGTAAACAAAAAAAAATTTATGTTACCAGTTATACATTTCATTAATTTTCTTGATTGCAGTGCTGTATTCTAGGTACTATATTGAAAGGTTAGGTGTCAATAGTTGATTTTGTGGAAATCGCATTTTATATTTTCATGTACGACATTATGATTAATATATTTTATACGCCGGTTAATAGATATGTAAACTAATATTTGTATACAGTTCCGAATTGAGGTGAAACGGGCTATCAAAATATACATTGTTAAACGGCCATTATTAGAGCCACCGATTCATTGTTTTAAACATTTTATATTTGCCAGTGGCACGTCTTTTTTTTGCCATTGCAAAATCGCTCTTTGTACAATTGACAAAGCTTATCGGTATGATAGAAACGACTTGGTCCACCAAGTTATGATGATCACCTCCGTCCAGGACGTGATTACCAAGTTTGCCCGCAAACATGAGACAAGCCTGGATCAACACACCGTTCAAGCAGCACTTCAATTTCTCGATAATTGTCAAGATATTAGGCTTCTCAAACGCTAAAGATCATATGACTAAATATATGATTCTTAGACTTAGGCTGGAGCCACACCACTGGAAGTGAAACTCTACAAAAGTTTTTTTTTTTTTGTATATCAATACATCATAAATATTCATGCAAACCTTTGAAAAGTATTGTTAATGATCGTTGATCATTTAAGCAAACGCTTTCGGGCGATTTAATAAAAAAAAAAAAAGTAAAGTTACACTATATTTAATTACTTCCACAAACTGAGTGTCTTTATATAATTGTATAGAGAAACTGAATTTCCGTACGGACTAAATTAAAATAAAATATTACTGTTATATTGTACCTCCAAATGTGACCAGAATAAAAAAAAATTCACTTTACACATATTTCAGGGTCAAACCGCTATCTAGACATACAATTGTTGTAATATCTACTATGGTATAAATACAATTTTCACCACTAGATAGCTCTGTGTAGTCATAATATTGTATAAATCATATACTAAGTGACTGATTGTTAATAGTAAATAATTCATGTAAAAAAAAATTGTAATAATTTAATTTTTAAGCGTTTAAAGTGAATATTTTGATGAACACATGACTTAAAAATTACACAATTTTAAAAGACGATTTACTGAATTTCATCCTATCCTGTAACATCCCACCACGGACATGATGTAGTAGTATTGTACAGTGTTAAATTGCTTATTTTCAACCAAAAAAAAAAATGATATAGGGATTCGTAATTGTTTTTTATGATCAATTTATTCGGCAATTATAATTAGTTTCTATTAGTTTAGATTGCGAATTCAGAACCGTACATGATGGTTATTGGTTATATTCAATTGAAATAAAACAAAAAATAATAATAATAACTTTAAAGACCACTTAAAAATATGAAATATTTTTAAATTTATTGTTCAAACCAAAAAAACGTTGGTGTCACAATTACTGAGTTTTACGGAGTAAACACCAAAATAAACGCGGGCACTTTATTAGTGTGTTTTGCCCAGGCATTTCTGGGGTTTGCTCAATTTCGGCTTTTGCCAGTAACAGTAATAATCGTATTCTTATTACGATTACTATTAGGATGATATTATGATAATACTCGTATATTATTTACAAGGGCGACGTGACAGACCTAATCGCGTAATACTAATTAAATCACTACAGTTTCGATTAGACAATATTATAATATGATTATACGAGCGTGCATAGGTATTGTAATTTGTCACTGTTAAAAAATGATAATTAATCAAACGCCTTTATATAAGATACAAGAAAATATCATCGCTTTCATTTTAAAAATATACGCGAAATTAAATCCCACTAGTTATTAAAATGATAAAAGTTTACAAAAATAAAAGTCAATATCAATGATTATAGACAAAATAGAAATTATTTGTTCGAGTTTTTTAATGGGATATTTTGGAAATAAAAATTGAAATGAATTACTGGAAAACATCTAATAATGTGATTGTATTTTTAAAAATATTCAAAAATATATTTAAAGTATTTTGCATTATGATAAAAAAAAAACTTAAAAATCATAATATGTTTTCAAAATTGATATCCGTCAAATGCAATTCCTGCGGTCTTAATAAAGTAAATCGATATACCGGGAGAAGGGGAAGTGTTATAAAAGTTTAATGCGGTGGATCAAGTGTAGGACACAGGAGCACCCCTGCCCTCTCTTTCAATGGACTACAGAAAAATGTTTAAATGGTCATTTTTTTTATTATTTATTTATATGAATTTGTTAACTAAATTAATACCTATATAACTGTGTGACAGCCGGTATCGTCGAACGGAAATAATGAATACCATACATATAATAAATGTAAATCAGAACATTTTATTGACGTTATGAGTGGTAAGAAATTTAATAATGAATCAGCATTGGACACTGCTATGGTACGTAAAATTGCACAAAATAAACAAAAGTAAATTCCTATAACAAAAAACCATAGTCTTTTGTGGTTAACAAAACATATCATTAAGAAGTCATAGGGATGACGATTCTATGTATTATGACAAAATGAAGATAGTAATTATAGTAATATGTAACAAAAAGGGGACTTTGACAAATTGACGCAGGAGATAAAATCCTCGATGAACATTTGAATACATCACAATGTAATGCAACTTATATTAGTAAGACTGTACAAAATAATTTAATAGATTTCTGTGGAGATGTCATAAAAAAAAAAATCATAATGTCCATACAGCAAAATTATATAGTATTTTAGCTGATGAAACAACTGATTATTTCTAAACAATTAACATTTTGTGTTAAATATTTTGAAGCAGATAAGTGTACTGTAAAAGAACATTTTCTCTTCTGATTCACAAAAGTTGAGAACGTTACTGGAGAAAGTTTTACTGATTCTATAATACAATTATTGAAAGTAAATAATTTAGATATTTCATATCTACGAGGACAAGGATATGATGGAGCGGCCAACATGAGTGGTGCATTTAAAGGAGTACAGTCGAGAATGCTTATTCACTATCCACGTCAATTTGCAATATTTAATTTTTAATTTGCTTAAAAATATCGACAAAATGTTTAGCTATAGCACTTCCTCTATCTTTTCAATGACAGAGTATTAGTATTGACTATAATAAGGCTATATACATAATATAGTCTTTTAAATCTGTATTGAATTAATAAGAGATAATTCGGTGAACGAGTTTCATATTATTTTTGACCAAACAAAAATTATAACTGAAAAAAAACAGATGTTGAAATACGGATTCCAAGGATAACAAACAAACAACGACACCGAGCAAATACTAACCATGAAGATCCATCTGAACGTTATCATCATTTCTTACCATACTTAGATTATTTTTTATCTGATCTTAATTTGAGATTTTCTAATGCTAACAATGATATAATTTATAACTTAAGAAAAATTATTCCAAAATATTAATTTTAATATGATACACCCGATGAAGAAACATTAGACGCCGCTCAAATATATGAATCAGATTTGCCCTCTAGCATCGAAGTACTTGGTGGAGAACTGCGTTTATGGAAAGAGTTATGGAAAAAAATAACCGAAATAGCAGATACTCCTATGGAAGCCTGCAAATCTTCATCAATGTTTCCTTGCCTTCTAAAAATACTACGTATTATACCCGTTACAAAAGCGACTTCAGAACGACTATTCAATTCATTGAATCGAATCAAAACCTATTTTAGATCTACAATAAATCAGAATAGACTAATGGATTAGCAATGTTTCATATTAATAAATATGGTATAGCTGTAACCCCAAAAGTGGTATTGGAAATATTTGCGAAAAATAAAAAAAAAAACATTAATTAGATTTGTAATTACTAGGTTTTTTATTTATATATTTTATACGAATTTAATACAATTAATTTACTGAAAATATAAATGATGTGGCCCTCTTTAAAAAATCGTTGTGACATTGGAAATGCCGTCTTTGAGGCAGGCCGTGTGCCGCCAGTGTCTTGTGCACACGCCGAGGGAAGAGGAAAATATGATAAAACCCAACAAAATGCGTGCGATGTACACTACTACGGCGTATGGTTACGGCAGGGCGGCGGTAGAATAATTAAAGTGGGAATCGCCCGGGACGCTCGGCGTACCTATTAGGGCATAATTGAGCCGGTCCGTGCTCGGGAACCAGTTCCAATCGCCTCCCGCGCCGCCGACATGCGTGCGCGTTAGTCCGCCGTACGGCCGCAGCAGACTGTTCCTCGTTCGACCCGTACCGAGTGGTGTGTCCACGCCATAATCGGCCGGTCCAATGTCAATATTAAACACACCGTGTTCAGTGTCGAAAACGACGACGGGGTCAAGACCGACCGAAACGCGGGGTCGCGACGAGTAGCCAGCACCGCGAGGGCGCCGGCCTAGCATATAGATATCTGCACGAACAGGGAAACGCGTACCTATTCGTATAATAATAATTGCGCATGACGCGTTTATTTTACAATATCGGTAGTATTAAAGTAATTATTATGTCTGTGACGATTATAATATTATTGTACGCGTGCCGCTTCCGCGTTAGGCCGGTCTAACACGACCGCCGGTACTTTTGGCCGAAATTGGTCACACTGCCGGCGATATATTATATGACCAATATTGGTCCTACACGACCCGATTGAAATGTTCACGACCCGTGTTGTCATCATTGCCCGGCACTCGCGGTCTATAAAATATATAATTCAATCGGTAAATTCTCCCGCGTGTGGTTGACCGGTAAATTAGTTAATAGTATTGCCGGTTTTGCAGGAGCAAACACCCTGTACCGAGTTTTACCGACGATCCGCCATAGCCTCAGAAACGACTAAGTATTTTGGCGCCCCGGGAAAGTTTTTCGGTTTTTTTTTTTTTTTTTTTTTTTTTAGCTTTGGCGCCCATTTATGCCGAAAACTCACCCGATGAAATATCAAAAATGTATTTAGACAATTATACACAATATACGGGTGTAATTTATTGCTAATGTCATTTTATTGTCGCTTCTTTGTAGCTATTAAATTCATCGTAGTCAATGTTTTTTTTTACTAATTCTGGATTTCAAACGTTATGCCTATATTATATTCAATGCAGAGAAACACTATTCTACGACTATCATTTAATATGTCAACTTAACATTGTTAACATTTTGTTCGTAATGTCACGGCGTTCTTCAAAATCCCGGCGCCCTGGAGGCAATTGCCCCTTATTGCCCCGTATATAACTTTTTGAAATATTTTAATGAAATATTTTTTCACCAAATATTTTCGGTAATATTTGTTTATTGATTTGCAATATGTAATATCAAAAAATAGGACCACGATGATGGTTATAACAACGATGTACCTATGCAATTCACGTAGTTTTGTCAACTGGAAAATTAGAAAATTAAAAATCAATAGTACTCGGACTTGTGTACTATTCACTGAGTGTCTGCATACCATAATTTTGTACGTAAAACTTATAATAACCGTATAGAATATTTTATGGTATAATGATTTCTCATTTAGTCAAATGTATAGTTATAGCAGTTTAAATAAAATATGCAGTGTTGGTGACCGCGCACCTTGCCAAATAATGCAACTGTAATGGTATACAAACGGGTCATGTAAGATAATATGTTATGTATTCAAATTTAATACGAGTAAAATAACTAAAAATAATAAATCAGTAACTTATGTGTAGTTCAGATTGGTTAAAACTTCCTGATATTTGTAATAAAAGATAGTCAACTTACATAACCTTAACAACTTACACCCTTTTTTTTTAACATAAGCAGTGTCATTTTTACGAGGAGTCTCGGGTCTTAATTTCCCCCAGAACCAAAAGAAAAAATATGATTTACCAAGAAACATTTCGTTACACTTATGAAAAAACACTACTGGTAGGTGGGTGTTACGAAATATAACTGTACTGGCTTTTGACAAACCCCATGGGTGCCACTGAAAATAAGAATTAATAAAAGCTTTCTTGATAGAGTTTTTCCAATACGGAATGAATATATTATTATCATGTAATTAATAATAATTATAATGTTTCATAACATTTTAGAAGTTTTACATTCAATATTTATTATTATCATTATTATTGATTTAACTACTGTAATAATTTTATCGTTATTTTTAGTCAAATATTTGTTTTTCTGTGTACTTGTATAATTACTCTTTGTCATCTATTGACGAATACTACGTTAATATTTACAATCAATATTGAATGCAGAGATAACATTTTTCATATTATTCTGCCATCTAATAAATTATAATACTATTATTCATAGATTTATATTTTAAAATACAATTATTCATACTTGAAATTTAATACAAGGTTATATTTTATAATATATGTTGTCATAATATCATACTTGTTACTATATTCAGAAAAACATCTTACTGCTCATACCAACCTAAAATTGTTCAACTAATTTGTATTGAAAACTTTTGATAATTTATATGATTATAAACACAAAAAAAAAAAAAATATATGATTTAGATTCAATGAGACGTGTTGTTAATTGTATTATAAAATAATTTTCAATTTTTAAGGTGTTTTAGCGCACTGAATTCAAAACCTAATAACACAACGCATTACATCTTGCATCATATTGATCCAAAATCAATAGAGCCCAACAACTAATCGTTGAGTACAACATTCATTCCAGTTTTTCAGTAAGTATTAATTATAAACGTATAAAAAAGTATTATGAAATCGAGAAATTCCTAGTAACGCTGGGTAAAAAAAAGTTATAATTTAGTAGTAGTAATAATAATTAAATCGACCGGGTAATGAGGGATTTTCACATTTATAATAATATAGCGGAATTTATTCTCACGGCTCAATTATTATTATAATTTTATCTTTAACGATAACTATTATTCGAGCCAAGTTAATTATTTATTTAAATAAATAAATATGGAAGTAAAAACATTTGATTTTACGTAAACCTAATATATTTAAATTTGTAACGGTAACTAATAGTTTTTGGCCACAACTTGGGTATACCCGTATGGATTATTGTCTAAACGTATATATATAACCACGGGTCCTATAACGATATAGTATAATGAATTACCATAATTAAACCTCGACAGTTTAGTCTTGATATATACGGTCATTAATTTTTATAGGTATAGATATAATGCGAAAAATAAAAAAATATAAACGCTTGGGCGAATTTAGCTGTTGACGCATCGGAAACGCTCTAATATTGTGTACCTAGCAATAATATTCATTACACACCGATAGCCGTATACGGACCAAAGCCGCAATATTTCAAGTATCGATGGCCATTCGGTTTGTCCCAGGGGGTTGACCATAGCTAGAAAACAATGTGATGTAAGCGAAACATCGAATTGAAAGTGTGACTTTAGTAAAAGTATTTAATATGATCGATGATTCGATATTAATCTACAATAGTAAAAATCGGACCCACAACGTGGCAAGTAAAATATTTTTCTCCTCAAAATAGGATCGCACTGCAATTTGTTGCTTCATGTCATTAGGTTAGGTTTATACCAGTGTATGTAAAGGCATCTCTATATACTCTATAGCAGATATAGGGAACTTATGTCACGCGTGTCACATGCACACAATTTCAGTAATACTCCAATTTAATAAATATAATTCATAATTTTTACTTCACTTTTTATGAAAAAAAAAAAAAAAAATGATAATTGAAAATAATTTGTTTCAGATTTCGTTATCTTAATGTTTAATACTTAAATACGAGGTCTGTTCAAAAACTACCAGGATTTTATATTTAATAATTACAAAAATGAAGTTACATATTATTTAAAGATATCTCCTTCAAAATACTCTCCTCCGGACGATATGCAGTGATCCCGGCGATCTAGCCATTTTTCAAAAGTCCTTTGGCACTGTTCCAAAGTTAAAGCTACGAGTTATGTTGCCGTGTTCGCTTTAATTTCCTCTACATCTTGAAATGGTTGTCCTTTAATCTATTTTAATCTTGAGAAAAGAAAAAATCTCATTGGGCCTGATCTGGAGAATAGGGAGAGTCCGCAGGACCACAGCAATTTTTTTTATCAGCCAAAAATTCACGAATCAACAGCGCTAAATGTGCCGGTGCATTGTCGTGGCGAACAATCGCGGAACGAATTGAAGGTCGGCAGCGCGACCCTTCTCATCTGTACATTTTCCTGTAAAATTGCATAACAAGACTCAATTAAGATTCGCTTTTTTAACTCACGAACGGTTAATCGGCGGCCATTTCGCATTTGTTCGCAAATTGTCGCCACACCATCGTTTCTGGATGACGTCGACGGTCTCCCAGAACGCGAATCGTCTTCAGTTGACCGCCAACTGTCCTTGAAACGTTTAAAACACTCGAAAATCACGGAAACACTTAATGAATCATCCCCAAAAGCGGTTTTAATAATTTCCGTACGTATCTGTTGCATCATTTTGACCAAGTTTCGAGAAAAACGCGATGCACACGCGTTGTCCGTTAATTTCGGACATGTCGAAAACGGCGAACGAAAAAAACCGACTGGATTTAACCACGTGTAATATTAAACTGATATAAGATAGCGATTTGGGGTTTTGTTTAAAATATCCATTCATTCACGGGGAATACATCTATTTAAAATCTGAAACGTTATCGTGTGTAGATTAGCCGTAATAACATTTGCCCTGTCCTTTCTGAATAGACCTCGTATATTTGAATTAATTCAAAGTGGATTTTAAAACAAATTACGTTTTTATAATAATACGTATTAGTAAATAATGTAAAGTTTAAATATAACAATAATTAAAATCCTGTGTACATGTTTAATTAATTATTTAAGCAACAAGCAAAAAAAAAAAAAAAGATCAGCAACTTTGGCTGGACACGCAGGGAAAATAAAACCAAACCAAAATGTTTTATTTGACACGCGGATACCAAATGGTTCGCCATCCCGGCTCTATGGTCTATCCTCTATGTATAATTTCAGTATTCAACGACTATTATCTATCCTGCATAGGTCTCTCTGTCTATATAATACCGTATCTCTATGTATCATGACTGTTCGATGTTAAATTTAAATAAATCTGTACGTGTTGAATTGCGAAAGCAGTATAGGGCGCTATAGAAATAGGTACCTATACCTACGGCACTGCAAACACGTACATTATTATGGTAATAAGTCGGGTTCATAAGGATATTTGAATATTTTACGCTGTAAATGGTGAACGCTTGATGGTTTTTCTTTTAGGGAGAAAATAAAGACGACAATAAACATTAGCCCGTGGCTACTCGTTCGAATACATTTACAGACCTATAACGTCAAAATTGAATAGCTAGGTACATCGGATGGTGATCAATATCCTATTGCGTGAAACTCGTGTTTTACCTCCTTTCTAAAATGCATATAGCTATAGGACACTATACTAGTGTCTCGGATATAATTTTAATTGTTTTCACTTTCGGAAATATAGTACAAAATATTTATTATATGTTTTTGGTAAAACTTTCCTTATTTATAGCGCCAAAGGCTGATGTTTATCATCGTACGCGTTTTACTAGTAATTTACTTGACTTTTAATTTTACCAATTGTTAGCGAAATACTAAACAAAAAAAATTAAAAAGTAATTCGTCAAATATGTATGCGAAAGCAAAACAAAACAATTTCGCATTGTTTTTATTATATTAATATAAATAATTATTAATTTATAATTAATTAGTAACGGACGGTGTGACAGAAATGCAATAAATCATACAAATTAATTTCTAAAGACATAATCGTAATAATATACACAAGGCAATTTATCGTATTTTGACGTATTTACATTTTTGGCAGTACAGATGACACTTATGAGTAATCTTATAATTTTTATCTGCGCATTCAGTAGGCTATACGCAAAATCGCGTTCTCGTTATACAAACAAAACCATTAATTTGCATCAAACCGAAGTCCAAAAGATTAAAATATATTAGAATATCATATATCATTTTCGTCATATCGATTTTTAAATATTATGTAAGTTGCGTAAAAATTTATGTTAGAAATTGTATTTCAATAATTTCAATAATCGAAATTCATATAGGCGTCGTAACAAAATACGCTCAATTGCTCAAATATTAACAACATGCGTGACTCAAAATATGCCATCTAAGTGGAATTATCCCCTTGAAACCGAACAAAAGACGCTTTTTCATATCTATGAAATTGTTACAATAAATTTAAAAAAAAAAATACTCAATTATTATTCAGTAGACACAATAATACGCGAATTATAATAATATATTATATGTCTACTACAGTTCACTCACTCTACTTGGCACAAAAAAAAAAATAAAAAATAAAAACGCTATTATTATAAAACATTACTCAATTTTTATTAGCTTTCGGCTCATAGAATATTCTTAATGCGCGATTACCGAACAAGAAACTGCAGCTATCAAAAATAATTTTATTGGTGCGCTTTGTGTGACCATTGTTATCAGATAAATATCGTGTGTTTAATAAAATGCATAATCGAATCTAATGGTTTTGGGATAATCGTATTATAATCGTTAACCATTGTTTTTTATCGTATTCTAATTTTGCTCGCATTTCTCGTTTATTTGATTATTATTAAACGTACAAGAGTCACGATTGTCACAATACCTTAAATATAATTTTTAACGGCCATTGTATTCCGTTCAATATTATACCTATTACTATTTTTTTTTTTTTTTTTTAGTTACTACGTTAAACGACGATACGCTATACAGTGTGAATATTTTGAGTCGATTATAATTTTGAACGTTTTCATCGATCATTATTGAAACGTTTATATATATATTTACTATAAAAAAATGATAATCAACTTTTGATCTTCGAACTAATGACACGAGTTTTTTAAACTCACAATCGGAAATAAAATACCAAGATATACCTAACCTATGTTTCTAAAAAATAAAAATAAAATCGATATGCATACGCCATACATATATCGGATATACCGTTAACGATGACTATGGGGGAAATATTGCAATAAATAAAATCATTAAACGATTTTAATAATGTCCGGAGGGAAAATAAACCAAAACTAAAAGTTTCCCGAAAATTTCCGTAAATATTTTTAATCGCTGGGATGAAATTACCACCCTGTATATACTATATATGTAGACAAAGGTACTCGTTTAACAATATAAAATACA
The DNA here is from genome assembly GCA_956483605.1 of Tuberolachnus salignus. NCBI lineage: Eukaryota > Metazoa > Arthropoda > Insecta > Hemiptera > Aphididae > Tuberolachnus > Tuberolachnus salignus. The sequence goes on along the minus strand of OY101430.1, from coordinate 31,913,087 downwards.
AACGCAGAGTAATTTCTTATATATTACGGTCGCGAAATAGTAAAAAAGTATTACGCACGTTGCACTCGTTTTCCATTCACGGCCGTGAACACCGAGACACTATTATACATAAGGGGAGCAAAACACTCGTATAAAATCCATAAAGTACCATTACCAACTACAAATATTATTCAAATAGAAACTATAAACCTTTAATATTGTTTTAAATGGGACGAAACGCTACGGTGCGAATTGATTTCATTTTTTTTTTTTTGAAACACGTTACAATATCGAATCTGCAAATAAATACGCAAATAAATGCGCATATAGACTTGCCTAGTTAAACAATATGTATAAGTATAAAACGATTTTAAATGTTCAGTACATATAACTACATAATATTGTCTATTAATATTTGTTTTAATTCTGGGCGTAAAAAAGAACTTATTTGTTTTACTATATGATGTGTACTTTTTATCGCTTTTTTTTGTGTCCGCGAACAACTTTTAGAAAAAATGTATATAACTTTCTTATGAAATTTCAGACCTTTGATGCATAAAGAAGGATATTTTTTTTTTTGTATTTTTCTTATTGTTTAATGAATAATTTCGAATTGGTTTTTATTTCATCATTGTTTTAAGTTCAAATTTATGACAAAATTCATTCAAAACACGGACAATTGTAATTTATTTTGTAGTTATAAACAATTGTAATATAATTTTTTCAATTTAAATTTATCAAAACATTTTTATTCGAACTTGGCTTAGAATCGTCTTTCGTTTGCGACAGTTTATCGTTGAGTATAGGTATAAATTAAATTAACTCTATATCCTACCTTTCCAACTTCTTACCTACAACAGTGGCCCACGCGAGCGATGTATGTCAGATTTTTTACATTGGGAGTGGTTTAATAATATTAGATATTTTTGCAGTTTATCGATTGGTTGATGTTTAAATTGGTATACAATTTGGTACACATATGTGTTGATTTAATATAGTTAAAAAGGTTTTACTAAAATTTTTGAAGGCCTGACCCTAATATTATTATTACCACCTACAATATTCTAACTGAAAAAAAATTCAGTATACGAAATTACTTAAAACCGTATTTAAAAATTAAAAGTTTATAATAGACATGCTCTTATAAAATATAATCTTTTTTGGTCAATGCTTGATTTTGGTGACTCGATAACGGAGAATATCGGTAAGTTATAATATAGTAACGGTAAATGCTAATTGTACAAGGTGGTGGAAAGTTTTGTATTTTCTACCCCGTATTATTTGATTCGAGTCTTTTATACCAGCCACAAATAAAATCAACCAAAATATAATAAGTAACAATTTAGGCAAATAAACCGAGTGATTACGAATGAGTAGTACGTACATTTATCTTAAAGGTTGCAAATCTAGAGAACACTAGCGTCTCAATATTCAAGGCTACATTGTTAAAAATATTTTCTGGAAAGCAAATCATCTTTCTACGTCCAACTATAAACATCCGTTGTAATTTAAATATTATTACATGTATTATATTTTTATATAAATGTAAGTATTTTTTTATTTTATTTTTTTTATTTAAACGTTTCTACTTTTGTGGTTGGCCAAGACATTCCTTATAAAGTTATGTTGGCGAAAACGCACATTGGCCGTCCCACGTCCTAAAATGGATACAAAATCTCGTACATTTATTTTAAATCAAGGTTTTCGACGTTCCTGTAATGTTATTTTTTATTCATTTCTTTATCCTATTATTGTGTACCAAGGACGTGCCGTTGGTACAATGACAGTGTGTTGACGGAAGTACGCGGATGAAAACTCGGAAATTGATGTATCATAATAAGCCTATAATACCTACCGGGTTATGATTCTATTATCTTGATGTGCGAAAAAAAGAAAAAAAACCTAGTTCATCGATTATTATAGTTTTTATCTTGTTGAAAAAAAAAAAGTAAACTAAACGCAAATGTCATAAAAAAAAAAAAAACATATTATTATTAAACATTCTCAAAAACAGCGTGTCAACGTACCTATGCATATATTGATATTAGTTTGTACGAACAAAAAGAGATACTCGCAAAGCAAATTATAAATTATAATCCGTATAATATGATGAGTAATGGTTATCATTTTATTAAGATCCAATTAATAATACATTTGATTTGACATTTTATTTGTATTTTTATTGCCACAAATCGTCTATACATATTTTTAATTAGTTTCGATAACACCAATTTTACCACATTATTGAAAGCTAAACAAAGAAAAATTAAATCTATTTCAGCACCAATACATGAAACTAGTAGAACAATATTTTATATCCGGTACTCAACACAAGAAATTTTACAAGTCAATAAATAAAATATGAATAATTACCCACTACTAGAGTAATACACAAAAAAAAAAAATAATAATAAAAACAGTCATAATATATTTGTGTATACTTTCCTATAAAATTTGGCACTCTAAAATGATATTTATATAGGTACGAACTCAAAAATTAACCTATTCATTTCTTCTATCTATACTTATCTATAGGTAATTAAAAATATAAAAAAATTGACCTGTGTATTTTTATTTATTGTATATGGGCATTTCATAAATCAACCTTCAAATAGTAAGTAGTAGGGAAGTAGATAACAACTTACTATAGAAATATATAAATTTGCCCATAGTTGTATAATATGATCATGGTGTACGATTTCAATTTTATAGGATTAAAATTATATAATCATGTATATATTATTTATTTTATAATATGTTTATTAAAAGGTAACCATTAACAATTATTAATAACCTTATTTAATTATTTGTAAAATTCCTAATTCCGTCGTAAATGTACTTAGTACGTATTTAATAATATTATGACTATTATGAGACTTCGAATAATATGTCGACTACCCTGAAATAAAAAAAAAATCGAGTTTCTAATATTTTGCGTGTTTTGCAATAAACATTCTTAAATATCAAACTTATAAATAGGTTTTCTGTGGACAAATATATAGCCAAATACGTCTAAAGTATGTGTGCTCTTGGTAATATTTTTTTATTATAACAGGAAAATATAATAACTATAGGTATTTTTAGAACTATAATATCTATTGGCGTAGTAATAAAAGTACCTATACAAATATTAGACATTTTTACCTAATATGGACACCTCTATTAATTAAAAAGACACTATAAATAAGCAATAATTACGATCAATGTTCGTTGGATATATTAAATAATTATTACTATAGAATATACAAAATTTACAAAATGACATTGCATCACTTCTCACGAAAACTCATACTATTTTCAATATCGATGAGTTAATATATTTAAAGTTGTCTATTTTAGAGATGTTATTGACATGAATTTAAATATCAATAACATGACCAAATGCAAAATTTAATATATATATATATAGACAAACTGAAGAATAAAAACGATTCTATTACCTACCTACAAAATAAGATAGAATTAAGTTAAAAAGTGAAATACCTACTTTAGGTTATCAATCTTGTATTTTCCTTGGGTCAGATATGTAAATATATGTATTTATTTCATATAAAGTACTGTGTATACAAAATATGTCTCGTCGATAACAGCAAAACAATTATTTTAGGGAGGGGGGGTGAAGTTTTTTTTTCTTAACTGATTTAGTTTGAAAAAATAGATTTACTTTTAAAGTTAAACAAGTTAATTATTTAGTTATTGGTTTATTAAATAATTATGTTAATTTTGAGTATATCGTATTTAATAACTTAGTCTAAAACACAACGCATTATTTTTCGACAAATTTCGACTGCGTTTTTAACTATAAAGCCTGGCAATAGAGCCAATATGCACATGGATTGGTGCATCGAGTACACACGAAATCAATCTGTTGTTATCTAACAGCTACTATCATAGTGAAGTTATCCGTTATATTATATTTTATGGTTTTCCGCCCGTTTTAAAACCCGTTAAAATACGCTTCTAGTGTGTGGAAAATCAGTAATTTAAGCTGTGCTATAAAGAATATATATATATATATATATATTAGAACTTTAATTACCAATACGCCACTGCCACTGAATTCATTACAACTATATTATTTTCAATATGAAATGTTCTATACTCGTGACTTTTTTGCTATTATGAGTATAGGTAAATTATATTATCGTGTTGTATATACGAACACTATTGCAGTATACCCAGCCGGACGAATCAACGGCGAAACGACGGGAGACTTGCCCCGGGACACTTGAATTCCGGAGCAGGGTCTGATTACTTGTGTAGGTACGCGACGTGTACAACCAGCAGGACGAAATTTTCGCGGTTCAAATAATTTTTTTTTTTTTTAAATATCCGCTAGTGCGTTAAAACTAACACGGCTAGCCCAAGGCGCCGACCACTTTTACTGCTTATAATTAAATACAATGAACACAACATTTTTTTGATAAATCATTGCCAACGAAAAAAGATTCTGGCCGTATTTCAGTTAATCATATTTTGAAATTCCGTAATTTTTAAGATTTTTATCATAATGTACACTTAACGCTTATAAAACAAAACTATTACATCACCCTCAATTTCTTTTCCCCGTTATCACCATTAAATATACAATATATGATGAACCTTGTATCAAATTTTCGTGCATTTCTGTTGGGTAAAAAAACGGTTTTAATCAATTCATTCGAAGAAAATGTCTATAAACAGTTTAAAAATGGCCAGAATGTTTTGATAATTTGTCCATGCCTGAAAAGTTTCAATAATAATATTCTGTACAAATTTGAGGTACATATACTTTTAACCGTGTTACAACAAAAAAAAAAAATCGAAAAAAACGAAATAATTTTTGTAATTGTTTCCCAATTATTAAGAAAACTACAACAAAAATCAAAAAAATAACCTCTTTAATGCACCAACTAGATCCAAAATGTTTTTAGAAAAGTTGCTACATTTGAAAATCAGTGCGTGCATGCATGCCGTCTGGTAGAAATGTTTATCCACGGACGGAAAAAAAACCCACGTCGTAGTAAAACCAATCGCTTCGCTCAGTATCGAAAAAAAAAGAAAGTATATTGATTGTTTTTATTATAATATGATGTGTATTTTTTTTTTTCGCGTAGCTTCCAGACATTTTTTCCCCGGACAATTTAGTAGTATTCTACCCATACAAACCCCGAGTACGGTGAGGATAATCATAGTAAACATTTAAAAAAAAAAAAAAAAAAAACCCCCGTTGAAGACTACTCGAACAAAACGAAAATGTTACGTTATAATATCATTGTTAAGTCACGCGGCTTAAGACGAATAACTAAACGACGCCGGTGGGGCGGTTCATCCAGAATCGTTATGAATTAATAGCGTTTAAAAATATTGTCACGGCGCACTTTGAAAAAGAGATTACGCGGGCAATAATAGCGTGCGATTCGGTTCAGATAACCGTCCGAGGACACCGACCGTTCTTTCTCTGCGTTGACAACAATAAAGGCATGATCTTTAAAATCCACAATTACTGAAAAAACCTTAAACTACTATAGGCCTATCTTAAACATTTGAAGTGGAATCGATTAAAAATATTGACTATGATGACTATTAAGCTTTAAAGAAACAACTATAAAGTGACTTTAGTAATAAATTTCTCTCGTATATTGTGTGAAATCAATAAAACGATAATAACCCTAATAATTGTAAAAACCTATGGCTGATATGGCTAATATTCGGTGAGAGGTTCAGAGGCCTAAGATTATTTTTAACTGAATTACAAAAAACAAAATCCGTCATCACGCGTTAATATTTCCGTTTTTCCCCAATTATTTAGAAAACTACAAGTATAATCAAACAATGACTTGCCTAACGCACCAACTAGAACCCAAATTCGTACAAGAAAATTGCCATAAAACGTTCGATTGGAGCAAGATTTCGGGTCGAAACGTAATTCGATATCCGATATTGCAATATTTGCTACCGATATCCAATATTCAAAACAGAAAACCGTGAGTCTATATTGAAATTAACTGATATATCAGTAAAAAACATATAACAGTAAGTTGATTAACTGCTATAGTATTTGTGATTATTTCGGCAAAGGACCGCGAAACACAAAAAAATAACGTCCCAAAAAAAAAAAAACCAAACAAATAAAACGTGGTAGGCGATCGGGATAGGCGGGCGTATAATAATATTATACTATCGTGTCCGCGAGCAGTACTTAATAAATATTATACGTTTGGTATATATATATTTTTTTTTTTTTTTTTTTTTTTTGTCCGTTGCGAGATTATTGCACACGGCCCTATCTGCGTGCGCGCAACGGATAACGATCGGCTCACATATGCTTATGGCTTTGGAGCGGTTACACTTGTAATGTTAATACGAACGCGAACCGACGGCGGCGTCGTCGGCGATGTCGCAATAGAAATAAAAAAATAACCGTCGGTTTTACCGAAACGATATTATTATTATTATTATTATTATTTATTTCTAGGCGGGTACTCGGATAAATTGTTTTATACGCACGTATACAGGAACATCTATCGGTACCCGCGGGCCGCGACCACCTCCCGCGAAAAATCTTACACGTCAACGACCTCGCGACGTATAATATACTCGTTTTTTACCCGGTGTGTGTGGTTTTTTTATTTTTTTTTTTTTTTCGGTCCGAGCGCCCGCGCGCGCGTGTTTGAAAGAGTAATTACGCGTACAATAAATAATAATAAAGAAACAAAAAAAAAATAATAATAATAATAATAATAAAATAAAGTATACACGCGATATCGTACGTACGCGTGTGTGTAGGCACATATAATAAGTCGTCTTCGGTATGTATACATATAAATATCGTAAAAACGCTTACGACCTATACCCACCTATATTAGTGTGTATTTATTATATTATAAGTAAGTATCGCGTAGTATAGGTACCCGGGGTATACCACCACACCGACCACGGTAATAATACCAGCCGCCGCCGGTGACTCAATAATTTTCTGACTCTCGTGCCTACTGCACAACACCGCCGCCGCCGTCGTCTAGACGGTCGACGTCGTGCCGGTCGCGAAAACGGAAAATCGATTCTTTTTTGCGACCATATCGGTACACACACACACACACACTCACACCCTTTGAGTCAGAGGTTTATTTTCTGATTGTTTCCGGAAACGAAAAGTGCAATACACGCAACACTTTATTATAATTATGTATATGCGTAACACGGTGTATTTCACTGTAAACCTCTATTTTATAGTCTCGCCATAATATAATAATATAATAAACCAGGACGTGAAAAACGGATAATTGTTTACAATAATTAATATTATTATTATCGTAACTATATATAGGCGTATGAATAATAAATTGCTCTCGTTCGTACGAAAATACAAGCGATTGTTAAAATTGTGTGTGTGTGTGTGTGTTATTTTTTTTTTTTTATGTAACCGCAATGAATGATACAATGACTAAAAAAAAAAAACATAAAAACATACTGCCACTGTTGTTGGCGTAAAGTCAGGAACGTAGGAGATATAGAGAGGAATTTTCGTTTTGGTACGTTTATACTCGACGATAAATCATTGCTACCGAAAAACGATTCTGAGCAAAGTTCAGTTAATCAACAAGTTTTGACATGCCGTGAATTTTATCATTTACGTCAAAGTCTGAACTCTGAAACGCGTATAAAAAAAATGTGTGAACTTTAGGGAGTCAAATTTTCGAGCATATTGGTGAACCAAAAATTTAAAAAAAATAAAAACCTATTATTTCAAAATGGAACGAGAATTTCCACAATGTTTTAAAATTTAAATACTCAGTGAAAATATCAAATCTCTACGATTATTTTTAACTGAATTACGATAAAAAAAAAAACAAAATCAAAAATAATAGAAAACCGTAAATATTCCCAGGTTTTCCCCCATTATTGAGGAAACATCAAGGAAAATCGAAAAAATGATCTTCGAATGCGTCGACTAGATCTAAAATGCGACACAAATGCTTTCTTGTAATTTTTTTTTTGAAGAAAGATAGAAAAAAAAACACACACTAGTGTGTGTCATCATAGTAAAACCAATAAATTTCTCGGTATCTACAAAAAAAAATGGTAAACCAACAATGCAATTGACTAACGCATAGCGGAATATATAATAAGCCTATTCCGGAATTAATACTTTTTTAATTTTTTTTTTTTTTTTTTTTACTTCCCCGTCGGTCAATATAGTAGGTAACTTCCTGTTGTACTCGCACGGTCCATCTTGTTTAATTTATTTGTATTATTATTATTACGTGAGTATGACGTGCGTGAGAAATTTCATGATTTTTATCATAAACTATAATATACTTGAGGTATTATTATATATCTAGGATAATAATAACCTGCGATATACGCAACGGGAGTACAATATTTGTTTTATATTCAAGATTTGCTCGTTATTATCAGAATAATAAGTCGTACTATTATATAGGTACGTAAGTATAATTTCCAGTTATAATATTATTTATTTTTATATATTATTTTTGTTAAAAAATGTCTTCTCGCAAATCCATAGTTTTTTTTTTTTTTTTTTAATAAAATCACGAAGTTTTTATATTAATTGTGTACGATAAACTTATTGTTTGAATAATAAAAAAAAAAAAATGCCAGACAATCAATTAGGTTATAATAACTTAATAAAATATCACAGAAACAAGTATTGTTATCGACGTGTACGATGCGATATCGTATGTAGGAGGTATGCATATCCAACTATGCATTAACAACACATAATCGCTGGTGTAAATGACAAAAAAATACTATACAGATTGATTATGTTATCATAGATCAGCGATTTGTATTAAATCCAACTCAAGAGTTGGAAAAAATTAGAAGGGACACGCAAAAAGAGTAAAACATATACCTGATTATCTAAATGTCGTATGTCCATTATAAAGAAATAAAAGGCGTACTATAAAATATTTTTTCAAAACAATAGGACGAGGTAGCCCCCACTCAGTGGCGCAACCGAGGGAGGGCAGTGTATGTAATAGCCCCCCCTTCAACTTGCATAATATAATATTACATAAATGTATATAAATGTCTATATTTATGTGTGATATCAATATTATTTATATATGTGACGGGGGGCTACATATATGATTATCAGTTCATATATTTTCTAGATAATACTGTTCTAACAAATACAGTTCCTCTATAAGAATAGAGGTTGTCAACATTTTTTCCTAATCGTACAGATATTCCTGAGTGAGAGAAAATATATTCTATTCGTTATTTTAGGATTTTTTAAAAATTTAACTAATTCAAAAAGATCGGTTTTGGCGCGAAATCAAACGTGTTTTACCAAACACCAGGTATACTAGGTTACCATACCGATAAGGACCAGACAAGACACATTTTATTCCCGCTAAAACCAATCGTTTTGAATATTTGTCATATTGTTGATTTTTAAACGTAATTTGCGTCAGAATAAAAAATGTAATTCATTTCTGAAAGTTCCGTGATCATTATAATAAGATTCGTGTATTTAATCGAACATTTTTTTGAGATTTTTTTCATTGGAGCAATGTCCCAAAATCTCAGAAAAAAAGGCCGGTGAAAATTATTATAATATTTTATTTAGCTTTAACCTCAATATGAAACTTCAACAGGATAATAACAAAATTTGCAAGAGAAAATCATTAAATTATTTTTAAGACATTCCTATATTGGATATATTATGTCAAAATGATATTGATTTTCGGACAGTTCCAGTTATAGTTCTGTAATTTCTAATCGCGCGGGCCAACGACGAAAATTAGAAGAAATTTCGATTACTAAAAAAATGCTTGGACAAATTGTTTTAAATCAACTAAGAAAAATGGGTTTGAATCTTAACAAATGTGTAGGCATTGGGTACTGATAGCTGCAGTGTTATGACATCAGAAGTTTGTGGAACTGTAGCTGAAATTATAAAAAGTTTACAGACTGCCCGTAAATGGCCATGTTACAACTATTCACATAATATTTCGATTTACAACAACAAAAGTTCAAAGTATACGAAATTTAGTTTGAATTATTAATGAAGTTGTTGGGTTTTTTTCTGGGTCAGCAAAACGTACTGTAGTTTTGATATATGTTGGCCACCAGCTAACAGAATTATGTGAAACGAGATGGATTGAGAGGCATGAAGGAGTTACTAGATTTTTACAAGATATGACTAAAATTATTAATGCAAAAAAAAAATAGCAATAATAAGTTCACTGTCACATAGTGTTGTTACAAGTATTTTTGCTTTTCCAGAAGTTTGGGAATTTGTCCATGAAGTAATTTCAGTTCATTAACTGAAAAAATAAAAAAAATACTTGTAACAACACAATGTGACAGTGAACTTATTATTGCTACTTTTAGTCTTGCCCACTTGCTTAGTTTCACTTATTGTCTAAGCGAAATTATTCAAAAAAAAAAACAAATTTAATTTGAATTCAGCAGCAAATACTATTAAAGATACATTACAAGTTCTATTAAAATGTCGTAGCTGTTCAATGTTTCTCCAAAAGTAATAGAAAATACCATTTTAAATTTGAGAACCATAATAAAAAATAAATTACGCTAACGTTAAATTGTACATTTGATTAGAATTCATCATAAATTATTAACTATAGTACAATTTAGTTGAAATGTATGAAAAATAATGTAATTAATATTTTGTAAGCAATAAAATAAAACCTGGAGTTACATATATTTTTAAAATTGTCTTTTTTTATTCGTTACATCAAAAGTGTAAACAATTTATTTTACTGTAAGAACTAAAATATGCTAAAAAATAACGATGATTTAGGACACCAATAATCTGCACGTAATATTTTCAATTTAGCTCATTTTGTATAAATAATTTCTAGGTAAATTTCGTCTTGATCATCAATATCCTGATGTCAAAAAATGTTTAACATAAACACTGATAATCTATTGTGATATTTGATGATCCCCCCCCCAATAAGAAATCCTGATCCGCGCCGGGTGTGCGTTGCATTGGAACTTTGTTGATATGCATTCGGCCGTCTAATAATACTATTGTAAAACACTGCAGTAAGCGCATTTCTTATCGATTTACGTTGTATTAGTCTGTTTTTTTTTTTTTGTTTTTTTTTTAATGTTATGCCGCACCTAATGTACTCAGTGAGTTCTAGTCGCTCTCGTTCCCATAATATTTTCAACTAGAAGATAAGACTATTTTTCGATTAGACAACCTAATTATAAATAGAATATATTGTTATATTTTGTCTTCGCCGTACGGTAACTCTACCGCGGTCGTCAATTCGAAGTGGCATCTTTACAATACTTCTAGATGCGGGCTATATAGATGTCAACGATAACTCAATCGATAAATAATATTATTTTTATGTAAATTGTTTTTGTGCGTATTTAAGTTTAATGTCATATTTGTATACATTTCTCGGATGTTAGGGTTTAGCTCCTCAATTTACTCTAGTTTCGCCTATACTTCCTACACTCCCTAATTTAAACACTATGTGGACTGTAGTGATACCGGATAATATGGGTAAAATTGTGAAAAATATTATTAACAAGATTCTATAATATTATGATATCTGATGATGATAAAAACCAAAATCAAATTTACTCGAAACCGTCGTATTGGATAATCGACTTATTAGGCATAGAGACGTTTAACTCCAAAAAAAAACATGCAATTATGCAATAAAAAATAATTTTTTTAATTGAATTTTGTTTTAAATTGAGCTAAAATATTTTCTTAACAGCAATATAATCCTAAAATATGCTCTAATAATAAAAAAAACGTAGGATTTCGATTCCGTACATCATGAACAGTATTTATATTTGATTCTGTTTTTTTTCTTTTAATTTTTAATATACAAATGCTTAAAAGTCCCTAATCCAATACGTGATAAAACGACCGTCCTGTATAGTATTCGCTCTGTTTGTGATAATGGCGATAATTATTATGCGCGTCGATTTAAATGATGTTTAAAATCCCAATGAAACTTATAATAAATATATTCAATAAAATAATCGGCTATATACTATAATCGTTAGTCCCGAGGTCGTATTAAACGACGACGATTTGATACTATATAATATTAAAATATCCCATTCGTATGTTTGAAAATTGCGTGCGTATCGGGTCTATAATTTATTTTGACATAATTATCGTTACATAATCGTACGTATTTAAATGGTCGAGGTAACTATACGCATAATACAATTCTGCAGAGTTGTAAAAAAAAATAATAAAAATTGTTATTATAACAACTGTGATCGGTAAAATAAAATTTAAAAAAATGTAGGCACGTATAATTTATAATAATAACAAGTAATAACTCCTCCGGATTTCCAGACAAGCATATTATTATACACGCATAATATTATAAAAAATCAAAATAAAACTGGTTCTTCAATTGGCTGTACATAGAATAGAGTGATATTATTAAATAATTTTCAACATTATACTATTGGTTTAAGTGAAACATTATGGTGAATTATAACGCGTTATTTGCATAATATTATACTGTTGGATGGACCACTATAAATACAAGTCATACGATGACGACCAATTAGTCGGCTATATTAACTGCGGTATAATAATTAAAGACGCGCCTCACTATTATTATTTAAAACGGCCGCGTAAACACCGTAATACTACACTTACTTATCAGTGGTAGAGGCGGGTGTAGACGAATACTGTACACATCGGAATTAATCAATGTACTCGGTGGTGTAAGTAATTGCTGGCGACATAAAAGCGCTCGGAAATGTTAACAATTAGCCTCTTATTTAGCCTATTATTACATTATAACTCAAAGAACGACAGAATAATATCGTGAAAAACATATAACGTTTAGAAAGTTTTAGGTATACCTATTTCACCGGATTTTTTTTTTTGAGGTTTCTAACTCTCCCGGATGCGTGTGAAATTTTTAAATTTAATTAGCCAACATAAAATATTATACTATTATATAGCATTTAAATATTGTACACCTACTATACCATGCACCTTAAAATATCAATAATATTCATAAATAATACTAACTTCCATATGCCCACCTTACTGTTTTTGGTTTTTATACAAATAAAGTATTCTGCAAACGTAAAACGTAAAACTATAAAACATAAGTCTTTAAAAAATTGAAAATCTGTTTAAGTTTTGTTAAAATTAATTTGTTTATTATTTATTAATTCACGACACCGTAGTGAATTGGAAATAAACCACATTAAATACAAATATCAATAATTATATATACCTTATACCTCAATACCTAACCTAACCTAACCTACTTACCTATTTTGAGTATAAATAAAAAAAAATTGAAAAATATCATCATCCGAATATATTCGGATAATTAACAAGTAAAAATTGTTGTTCGCCACTTGGCTAATCGCAATACTCGTCACTTGCGTCGCCTTGTTAATAATAATCACTGGCGCCGACCTTACTCTACTGATCGAATGTTATTTCTGTAGTGCGGATTATTCCTAGTCGCTCATATAGCTTGGCCAGCTACTTTTGTTCAAAAACCCATAAAAAAAAAAAAATATTATTTTATCATAAAAAACACGGTTTTATTATGTTTGATCAGTTGTACGAGCTAACGAAACTGTATCTTCGCACTCTCTATGCCACTCCTCTATCCACAATTTCCGTAGCGGTAAGTCGCCGCGGGCAAAAGTTTTCGCTTGTACGTGTGAATTATTATTATCTATACACTGTTTGCTTTTATTGTGTCAGAGTTCGTTGGTTTCTCTTTATTTACATCAAATTTTAAAAACACACTATCGCGATCGACATAGAAAAAACACACATTTAGAAGGAAAAAAAACCACTTCAGGCGAAAACAGTCTTTTGCTTACCGATTATTATTGTTGTACTTGTCCGCCTAGTTCACGGCGCTATTTTTGCTAATTTAGTCCCAGTCGCCCGCGATAAATTGAATTCCGAGCATTGCGACGAATGTATTAATTTTACTATGTTGTGTGTACTTTTATTTTATTTTGTTTTATGTCTGTGATATAATTTTTCCACCAGAAATCTTTCAGGTAAAAATGCTCTGATTTTGTCATGCAGTACTTACCTATGGGTATCATAAAATATACGGAATTTCCATGCGGTTTCAAATTTTTTTTAATTCTCAACAGTTAACTCCTTTTAGATGGTTTTTTATCTCTCGAAAAACACATTTTCGGTTAATCAAAACACTCGAAATTATTCTTATAGGACCTAATGCGGATTATTTGTCTGGTGTTTCGTTTTTATAAAAAAACATGTCTGAATTTCCAACAGTTTTTCCGAACAACTAATAAAACCCACAATCCCCATAATAATTACGATACATCAGTTTTATTTTTGTTGATTTCTGGGTCACCATGGCTACAAGAGAGATAAAACATAACTATTACTATAACATCATGCCCCCATTTACGACAATATTTTCTCTATGGTTTCTTAGTTTTTGATTTTTTTTTTGTAGTTCTGTCTAAGCGTGGAAACATTCTGGCGATTTTTAAACTACTTATAAGCATTTGAAATGTTCTAGTTTTTTTTTTTAGATTTCATTTGATTTTGTGTAGATAAAATTGTTTTATGCTTGCAAATTATACATGGTTTACAAGACACTTTTACCATTGAGCGTAATGCGGTTAAATTTAAAATTTTGATGAAATCGTATAAATCATTTTGCGTACGGCATTTCGCTATTTTTTAATTTATGTGGTATTAAATATTTTTGGCTCCATAAAATAAATACGATAATTTATTGAGAAGAAAAAACACGGATTATTGTAATTTATTTTGTAATTACAAATTAATACAATTTTCAATTTTAATATATCAAAACGATTTTACCGAACTTTGCTCAGAATTGTTTTTTGTAAGCAACGATGTATATACAGATTAAATTCCCCTCTATATCTTACCTAACTAACTTTTATAATGTAAGTCAAACAGCGACTAATTAAATCGAGAACTGTTTTTTGCTTAACGACATTTTCACACGGTAGGTTCAATTAACAAAATATAATATTCAAATCGTGACGATGGTGATTAATATCAAAATTGCCTATATAATCGTAATAATTCAGTAACTAAATATTTTATTTTTAACTCGTAATATTATTGACTACACGGCATAGTTTCCTTGTCTGTACAAATGTCTCGTTGAAACGGTAATATCTAAGATTAAATATAAAAACGGAATTATTACTGTATTGCGTTTGTATAAGTAATTGTAAAAGTAAAAAAAAATTAATTTTACGTGTTTGAACTCGGCTTATTTTCGGAGTTCATATTTTTATTCGCCGCGAATCGAAGTATTTTTACCGCAGCCAACGCGTGAGATTATTTTTTTATATTTAATACGTTGAGACGGCGGACAAAACAAAAAAAATAATAATACATTCGATATTATATTCGCCCCGAATGTATAACTATTATTCTATTATCGAGGTCACCGCATCGATTGGCCCGCATAATATAAGCCACGTTCGCGACGACAGCGGCGGCGTCACGTGTATCGATTTTAACAAAAAAGTGAAAATTTCGCATTCGCGCTGCTCTGCGGTGTGTCAGACGACGACGGAACTATACTGACGTTTTGTTCTTAGACGGCTTGTCAGTCGTCAGCGTCCCGAAAATGATAATAAATAATATTATAAAAGTTTAGGGCAGAGGCGGACTGGGAACCGAATTCAGGCCGGGAGATCGGAGTTTTATCCAGGCCACCATTTTATTCCCCCAATAAAAGAGTCAACCGAAATTCTGTTGTTTTCTCGCTGTAAATAAATTAACTTGATAGAGATAGATCAAGTCCGTAAATTCGTCGGGCCAAACGAATGATTCCAGGCCATCTGGAAAATTCTTATTTCCGGATCGGCCACTCCGCCCCTGGGTACAGAAGAAATGCGGGAAAACACCGAAAACTATAATAATTTAGATACACTTGCAATTAATAATAATAAAACGCTTTATTTTGTCATTTTAAATCGTTGTAAAAGAAAATTTTAATTTGTCAACATTCATCGATAAGTTAATTACGTGTCGACTGACGTCTATTAATAACTGATTTTAGACGTATTGTAAATTTTAATTTTACATTTTTTATACATGTGTGTTGGTGAATATTCGATTTTTTTTTTTTTTTTTTTGGGGGGGGGGAGAGGTGACTTAAGTTATCAAATTTGATCGCAGTACTATATCAAACTAACACGAACCACCTCTGGAAATTACTAATTACGTCACTGATACCTATATTTAGGCACTGTATATGGAGGGGAGCACTTGCCCCGGAAAATTTGTAGACTTCTCGGTTAAAAATATGTTGACCGAAATTTGTCTGTATTTATATTGTTATGAATTATTGTCGCTCGGCGTGAACTAATACGGTAACCGTAAAGTCGAATATAGTACTGTAAAACACCTACAACAAAAAATAAAAAGGCCAATAACAGAATAATAATATAAATGTAACAAAAGAGATCAAATAAAATTAGAAATTAGGACGAAATATTTTGTTTAATTTTACACGTAGTTTCATACAAAACGGTTCGCTACCATATATTAATTTTTCATTTCTAATATCTTCGATTACCGTGAAATTTCTCCAAGTGAATTGTTCATACTTAAAAGTGTGCCAATGTTGAAATGTATTTCATATAAACAAATAACTTTTTATAAGTGACCAAAACGGTAAAGTTTTGAAAAAAAAATAAAAATTTTAAATTACTTTTTACGGACAATTCAAAAGGATCTGTATAAATGTACGTCATCTATACACACATACGTTTGTGTATTATGACGACGTCAATATATTTTAGGAGACTCACTGAATTATATTAAACTATACGAGTGATCGATAAATTAAAAACGCGATCACAATATGATGATGGGTGTGTGACTTAATAATTTACCGGTAGATATACCGATAGTAAAATATATTCATTTGATTTGAAAAATTCCACTACTAAATTTTGTTCATTGCCGGCCTATTTCCAGTATCAGAACGAAATTTTTTTTAAAATGTTGATATTCGGGATGTGGGGGAACTAGCGCTGGGGTTACGATCGTATAAAAAAGTTGTTTTCGGTGTGTAAAAAACGACGTGTAAATTCGTAATGATTTCTTGCTATTTTTACAATATCAACCAATACATTTAAACGTACCTTTAAATTATATGATCTTTAATTTTGTATATACTCTCGATGCCGCATATTAAACACCCGCGTAAAAAAAGACCTTGGTATACATTTTCGTCGCGTCGTAGTTTTTATCTACGGTGATAAATAAAAAAATTATTATAATTCAGTGGCCTTAATCGGCTGCAGATATTGCGTGATTACATCATTCGAACCTATATTATATTTTACCAAAAGAAGTCACAAACAAATGAAAATAAAAAAAAAAAAAAAATAAAAAACATTATTTGAATACAACTTATACTATAAATTTTAATTAAATTTGTTTTTATATGCCAATTGTTTTTCGACAATAAAAAAACCCCATCATATTTTCTGCAGTGTTTCTTTTTTTTTTTCTATCGTTGCACAAGACACGCACGGCAAACATAAAAATCTAATTTCTGGGGCACTCTCACGGAGTGGTGCGTGTAGGGAAATCACGATATTTTTCTCATTATATCATACGAAAAAGAACACCATTACCTATTTGTTAAATATAATATATTGTATAAGAATCTAAGTAAAGCTCTGTTCATTTTAATAAAAAGTGTTTTTTTTTTTTTTTTTTTTTTTATCGAAAAACGACTTTTTTGAATAAAAAAAGATAAGGAAAACGGCAACAATAAAATTATTATCACGATAAAAATGATAAGTAACTGTTGTATTTTTATATATAGGCAGTGACGTACTCAGGTGGTGACTAAGGGGGCTTTAGCCCCTCCCATTGGCCGTGTTAAAATAAAAACTCTTTATTATATACTAATATTATAAAAAGGTAAAATTTGTTTGTTTGTATGTAGGGGATAATAATAATCTCTGGAACGACTGGACTGATTCTAAAAATTCTTTCACTAATAGAAAACTACACTGTCCCCGATTAACTATATTTTATTTCGGTAAAAATAAAATAAAGGGATTCTGTTGACTCGGGGTTATTGGTATTTTTAGTACGAAAATCTAGTTATTTTGGTTGATTTGTAGGTTTCCTCGGTGATTTGGATGAAAAAATTATCTTCACCTATTTGATTCAGTCATTCAACATTGGGAAGAGAGTCCCGTTTTTAAAATAGATTAAAAAGATTAACAAAAGAAAAAGTTTTGACTATTTTTAGCAACAATTCTGGATAATTGAACTTGGCCCGATCAAGACCGGGCAATGACTGCTAATTACTAAAAAAAAATAATAATTATTGCACATTTTGTACTACACAACTATATGTACATTGTACATTTTGCAAAATAACCACATGAAAATATATTTATATGATTAAAATTTAGATATAGTTTGCTTGCATTATTATATATACATATATATATATATATTGAAAAATTCCAGGATACGCCATTCAATATAGTTGATATTTTCATATCTTTCTGTGTAATATAAAGGTTATTTATATAGGTATACGGGAACTTTGAATCGTATAACCTAAACTACCCGATATCCTGTAGCCTTGCTGATTTTAAACCTACGATTGCGACCTGCTCACACTCATAATGCGAAATATATCCGGCTCGTTTTTTTTTTTTTTTGAATTGTTTTTATTTTACACAATTCGATCGTGCCTCGTGATCACAACAACAGCGGTGGTAGGGCAAGGCGCCTCGTAATCTTTCCTAAAATCTGCGTGCTTCACATTTTGTTAGATCTAAACAGCTTTGTTCCTGCCATCGCCGCAATGTATGAGAGTACCCAATAACGACCAATTCGAGTGACTATAAAACAACAACTATATCTATACTGTTTTACAATCATTATTCTAAATCGTCTTGTGGCCACGGCATAAATTATACAAGACGTTTATAACAACTCTCGAATGTTGAACTCTTATTATTATTTAAATACATGATATATCGTTTAATGGCGTCAACGATTATGTATACCGCCGCAACGTATAAATAATGACTATATGTAAATGTAGTAAAAAAAAAAAAAAAAAAAACCGTTTATAAAAATGTCGAAACATTGTTTTATCAACGTATAATAGCTTCACTTAATAGTTCCTGTTCGGAGATAATATTATTATGAAGGTTGATCTGTTTAAATCAGGGTCAACAAAACTAGAGCCTTCCCTCCATCCAACCATAAATAGTATACTTGCGATACTTTAGATACTTATTAAACACTAATGTGTAAAAAAAACCACAGAAATACTAAAACTCTTATCCCGTCTGTATACAGAGGAAGAATTAAGAATTACATAATTTTTATCCGCGGCAAATATGAAATTATCATATAAATGATTATGGTTGTATAAAATGTACAGTTTAGAAACATTGATAACAGCAACTATGATAAAACCGAAACGGTTTCGCGTTAATTAATTGGTCACGGGCGGCAAAGACATCGTCGATAATATATTTTGTACGTTTTTATTCCTCTAATATTATAAAACGCGGTTATAGAAACGACTCGTTTAAAGAGGCAAAAAAAAAAAAAAAAAAACCTTCGAAACGACGCGCAACGGTTTTCAAACAGACATCGCCGTTTGACGTTATTATATTTAGAACGAGAACAAAAACGGTTAAATTTCCACAATTAGCGTACAAATAGATGATATTCGCATTTTAACCACACTCTCGCATTCCGGTCCATTATTTCAATAATATTAATCGTCGGGATAACCCGTCGGTTCGTTTCCCTCAACCCGACACCTATTTCATATAACCGGGTACATACTTATAAAATACGTCCCGGACGGGTAGATACCGCGCGTAGTGGCATCTATATGTATAATAGATAGTCGTAGTGACTTTGAACATTACATATAATATATATATATATATATATATATATTATAATAACAGCTATTAAATACATGTGTATAGAACGGATTGTGACCATATCGGCTGCGAAATGAAAAAAAAAAACACACACACACATACGTGTGACCGGATATGGAACAACAAGGTCTCGTCGTCGTCGTCGTCGTCGATTGTAAACAGCATTCACACGGCGGCGGCGTCATGGTGGAACGCGTTATTATAAGTGTGTGTACCTATAGGTAATAGTATTTGGACCTAGTGTTACTGAATTTTCGATAATCACTCAAATATCATTATGTATAGTTTCCAATAACGATTATTTGAAACGCCCGAGTCATCGCCAGCACGATTAGCATAGCGGTATAATATAGTAACACAACCGTAAATAGATGATATAACTGAACGACGGCACAGCTGTACGCAGGTCTCAATTAAAATTACATTATTAATTCTACACGTACACCGTGACGTGGATTAATATCACGAGCTGGCTGTGAATTTGCAGCACATAGTTCGAATAAAATCAAATTATGAAACTTTAATTCTGATTTTTTTTTTTTTTTTCAATTTTATTCCCCGAGCTATTTTATTAGGGGAGGGGAGGATTTTCAGTGCTACTCTAAAGGTTTGTAAGCGCGTTCAAACGCAAATTCACTACTCTAGTGTACGAATTTCCCGTAAGACATTAATCGTTATCTCGAAGAATGTTAACATTTCCCATGCCTTTCTTTTTGTTGATTTTAAATATTATACGAAAATCTAGAATAATTACGCATCTATGCTAAATTTTTATAATTGTTGTATGTTTTTTCTAATGGAAATGCGCCACTTTTACACCAACGAAATATTATCACACCTTTATTATTTTTTTTTTTAACGATTTTGTCTCGTTTACAGGTTTAAATATTATACAGTGGTACTTATGTCGTCCTGTCAAACGATTAAAAGAGGCACTTTTTCTATATTAATGTTTATTATTCGTTTGGCAGTGTCTTTGTAATTATAATTAGATCACCTTGGTTTTACTAATTATTATACCTATTATTATTATTACTCTGTACAATCTACAGTTAAGTTCTGGAAAAAAAAATTGTTTCTCTTAAAATATCTAACGTTTAACATGGTGATAAAAAAAATTTAAAAAAATAGAATTTCAACACTAAAATGTATTTTAACTGCAACTTCACGGATTTATGGAATTTTTACTAGGTATATTGGTTGCCGCATTCCAAAACCAAAAGGAATAGTGTTTTACAAATTAAAATAATCGTTTTGTGTATTGTAGCGAAGGTACAAGACGAACGTACAATTATTTAAATAATATTATTATTATTATACTAATTTATCGTCGAGATTTCAAAATAACGATTCTCTAAAGAGCAAAAAAGAAAACACGATAGTGAAAAAGATTGCGTGTCTTAATATATATATACTACGAGCGCGTGCCCGTCAATTTCATATTATACACAATGCGCATGGTAATTATTGTGAACACATTGAAACAATACAATTATCTATTAAAACAGTAAAATAAAAATACAATATGTGAAAAACAATTTTCGAATTTAATCGACAACCTTGGGGCGATTAATTTGCATAAAACTAAAATATTATACTGTTTACAATTCGAATATTGAAATAATTATATACGGTATAACGTGTTGCGCGACCGGTTGGCGTTATGAACGCTAATATTTACATCACTTTATTATTAAAATACGAATATTTAAATAATTTTTATTGGTATACGATTTTAACAAACAGCCGTGAAGTCAAAACACATCGTAATAATTCGTTTTATTCGCGTATTTATAAGGTGGATAAAGTGGATGCGTAATAAACAAGGCTCGGGACTTATAGCTCTTTAATACACGAAATAAGCGCTAAAATATGCATTAAAAAACCGTAAAATAAACATCTGAATCTAAATAAATATCCATTTAAAATATTTATTAATTAAAAAATATTATTCAAGTAAATATTAGTATTAAATTAAAAATTTAAAAAAAAAAATACAAACATTTTTACTTTAAATTTTGAAGAAATCTGTATTATTTCTTGAAAATAGCTATTTATACCTACACGAAAATTATAACGAGCTACGATTTGTAGATAACAAAAACATATAATTGCAATAATTTTTTTTTTCGATCAGATGCTTCTCTTAGTTTTTCTAATCCATTAAAATTTATATAGTTCTTGTATAAAATTTGAATGAATTTGTCAAAATATGCAAAAAAAAAGCACAAAAGCTGAAAAATAATCACTTTACTGCAAAATCTATGAAATATGCAAATATATATACATTCAAATTTCAGATTTAATATCACGGTAACCAGAAATGAATTTATTTTGCACACTGATATTTTTTACAATAACAAAAGTATGCAAATGCTATAAGTCCCGAACCTTGGTAATAACTTTAGGACCCGAAACTCGATAACATCGATGTCTTCAAATGTCTAAAAATAAAATCCAGTTTACCGTAAAAACTATTAAAACATAAATTGTTCGCTTTTGAATTTTAAATAACCTTAATTTTACACTTATTTTTCGTGATAGTTTAAGCAGCAAGAGGACTTTTCAGTACAAAAATCGTCAATACTGATCACTAGGGCTCGGGATTATATGTAAATACATATTTTTACCTTAATAAATTAATTTAGGCGAGAGATAAATTCGTTTCGAGTGATTTACGAATGTAACTAACCTACATGACTAGATCATGGGGAGGGATCTTTCAATATACAAATAATAATAATAATAAAAAGGCATGACTTGTTTTGAACACAATACATGTACAAAATATTTTTGTCAAGTAATCTACTTTATTTAAAATATTATAACAATTAACTCAATTTCTTGGTTTTAGAACTAATTCATTCAAAACATCGTCTGGATCTGTGGGTATATTTTGTGAATTGACAATATCATCAATCCAATTAATCGATTCTAAAGGACAACATTTTTGGTTATTATATATGTAATGTTTGACATATAAAATGTATTAATTTGTGTAGTAATAAGTAAGTCACTAAATCACCTAAAATAACAGCGAAAATACAAAGTAAAATGAGAAACCCCGGTACAGATAGCCACAGAATAAACAACAGGAACTGATAACGAGTTTTGGTAGTGTTGTTGTCGTCGGCAAAATACAAGATAACAGAAATCATCAAAAGTTAAAACAATTACTTAGTTTTTGTTTTAAAATAGTTGAAGTATTAAAAAAAAAGGCCAAGGGGGGGGAGATTGGTCACTCTGATCCCGCCCCCACGATTACGCCACTGTGCGTCACGATAATTTGACGAAAAGAGTCGTAGACGAGGACGTATAATATAGGCCGGCCATATCGGACAAGGGAGATTGAGGACGAAACAAATATCACGATAAACACGGATACGAATATATAATAGTTACAAGGATTTAATTGAATCCAGTCGTTCGAAAAGAAGGCTTTTAAATTCGATTTAATTGATATTGTTTATTTCACGAGTACGTTAAACATATTTATTGTAATCACGATGACCCGTGGCACTTGAGCGAATCGTGTTGCGTGATGCGAGTCTTCGTATTCGTTACTATAACCACTGTGATTTTGTAATAATAAAAATAATAACAATTATGGACTCCGGATTAAACGCTGCGCATCGTCATTGGAGATAACAGAAAAAAAATAATAATAATAATAAACGCATCGTCACAAACATAGAAAAAACAAAAAAAAACCTTGTAATAATAAAACGAGCAGCACGTTTGACGTGTGAGCGCGGACCACCCACCAGCGTCGTTCGGACCATCGTCTATAACACAACTCACTTAGAACGTAATTATCTCGTTATAATTAACGTGCATCTTGTTTCGTTTTGAAAAAGGAATAATAATCGCGTCTATAATACGAATATTATTGTTCGTAGGCGATTATTTAATACGCTATTTTGTCCGGCATAAGAACAAACCCGACCCGTCATTGGCGTCCGACTATAAGAAAATCCTCCCGCGTGCAGCAAAGGAGGATATAAAATTATGCGAGTACAGAAAAGTCGAGGGGTACGCCTGATTCTCGTCTACTTGGTATACGTATGGTATTTGTATTCGGATTATTTTCCACTGATCGTTATACATTTTGGCTTCATTTTTTTAACAATTTCTCGAAAAAAGAAAAAACGTCCGTATTACTTTTGAAATGAAGAAACGAGTAACGGGAGAGAGTTGCTATTTACGAGGGACGTGAACGTGAAATACTCATTTTTTCTTTTTCTTTTTTTGTTCAATTTTTCAATTTTAGGATTTTAGATCGCGATTATAATTTTAATATTTCATAGAAATCGTTTAGTATTGGCATCACTGTTATCACTGTAATCGCAGCAGTCGGTCGACAAATTATAGTATATTGAAATGGCACTCAATCAGCAGCTGGTCCAATTTCTTGTTTAACCGTGATCTGAACTCTGAACCTCAGATTGTGTGTGTGTGTGTTTTTTTTTTTTTTTTTAGAATTTTAATCATATAAATTCTAAGATTAAGTATCCAATTTTATATAATTTATTCACGAAAACCTATAATATGTCGTGGATATTTCCAAAGTAAATAATTAACTAGTTTGCATTAGGCGATAATAAAAAATAAAAAAAGGAACGGGAACGAATTCCTTTACTAAAGAAACTTTTTTAAACGCTGGTACACATCGCACAAGTAAATACGCATAAAGACAGTCCCCGGGGGGGAGGGATCCAAGGAATTTTTTGTCCACTGAATGCGCTGGCGGAAAAAAAAACCGGGGATTATTGAATTGTCTCCCAAACTTAGGTAGTCCATATTTTTCCTATTGAATTGACTCCTAAGATTTAGTTTAGGTTTTTAATAATATTTTTGGGAGCCAATTCAAGCCAATGGTCGCTAAAAAAACGGCCTGTAGCGTGCGTGTGGTGCACGCGTAAATTTAATTTATGTTTCGCTAGTCCGTTGGAAATAATCAAATAGGTGATTTTCGGAAGCACTGGACTTGGACACCATTGTTGCGGTGAGCCCTTTCAAATGCCACCTATATAATAATTATTATTATTAATTTTTTTTTTATCGTACCCGTACAAATCATTGCCATCGTTTTATCGTACACCGTCGTTGTCCCAGTTGTCGTACACGAGAAAATTAATTATAATTTTCGCGATAAATATAATGAAAAAATAAACCACACAAACACACACACACAGGTCACCGCATGTAATACATTTATCGCGTGTATTCATAATATTACATAAAACTGGTTATAACACAGCGTTGGTCAGCGTTCGTAGGGGAAAAAAAAAAAAAAAATGGTAGTTATATCTCCTGCAGCTTGGCAAGTAACGACGACGATAAGTGTGTGTGTGTGGGTGTGGGTATACGATATTATAATGTAATAAAAATCATAATAACGATATACTTAATAATAATAACTGCGTTTTGTTAAAACATAAAATAGCGTTTATTTATTTCGAATTTAGATATTCTCATGGAACGTAGGAGTACTATATAGGGAGGGGGGGTATAATATTTGTGAATCGCATTTGTATAATATATTATATGAAAAAAAAAAAACAAAAACAAAACAAATCTACAAAACAATATTATTATAATATTTGTAACTAGTATATACTTTTGAATATAATATATATATATAATACACGGTTTTGGTTTACTTAGAACAGAAAAAAAAAATACATAAATATATTTATATGATGTATTTTCGTTCAAACCGCAATTCGACTTACAATATTATTACCTACTTCATAGTGCGGGCGTCCTTATACGTGTGTATAAATATTGCGTAACGTTGCAAACATAATAATATTATTACACGTCGCGTCGATTGTAATTATTACAATATTAATTCTTTATAATTAATTCGTAAACTACACAAATTCCAAGATCGTTATTCCGCATAACGACGGTATACAATATACAACATAAGCTATTATTAACCACCGTCTTAACAAATAATATTCTTACGCTATTAATATTATTATTATTATTATTGTTGTTGTTGTTTAGTAACAGTAACTAACCTAATATTATCGTAAACTAATTAATTAAGGTCGATTTTTTAGCACCATTCGTTTGCAGAGGAATCGTCTCGCGTCGTCGACAATTTCCCATTACTACGGTTGTATACCTAATAATTCCATATACGTAAAATAATAGAATAATATATAAGTAATATAAATAATAAATACGCTTGTCCCCGAACGCAACGCAGAGTTCGGCGGTCAGGACCAAAAATAATAATATAATTAATAAGTATAACATAACGTACGGGTAATATAACAATACTAATAATTAATAATAATTGTCGAAACGAAAAAAAAAAAAAAAAAAAAAACCAATATCTTAACGTTAATTGTCTATAGAACGTACATCGTTATAATAATATAATCGTATTGTAGGATATATTGCGATATTGCACCCTAGGAATATTCCGATATTTCATAATAGTATATTAATACACAGAAAATGATGATTTGTTCAACGGGATATTATGAAACCTCGGTAATATATTGTGAAGCGCGGTATATTTCGATGGGGGAACTATAATAATTTCTGTTTTTGTGATATTGCTGTTATTGTTCCGATAAAAAGACCCTGGACAGTTTTACTATACTGCAGTTAACTCTCTCTCTTTCTTTCTCTCTCTCTTTCTTTCTCTCTCTCTCTTTCTTTCTCTCTCTCTCTCTCTCTATATATATATATATATATATATATATATACCTTTCTCATTATACAGCGTGATAATAATATTATACAATTATATAGTCTACGTAAACAGATGATTACGCGAATAAATACCGTCGTCGACTATCGATAACGACGACGATGGTTACGATTATGATGATGACGATGATGATGAAGATACCGGTGATTATGGTTGTAGAGACGGCGATAATAATAAAATCCGTAGTGGCACGGTCCGCTTAAGTCCTCTGAACGGGCGCCGGTATCCGGGTAACGATCGGCGAATCGGGTTTTGAATCTTTCCGCGGGCTGGGCGCCAACACGGCGTACCGGTTGATTATGTCGGCCACCTGTTGGCAGAACGTGTCCGCGGACAACTGCGGCCGCTGTTTGGACGTCCAGTGCCGGCCGCCGGCCGCGTTCCACGTGTTGTTCCGGGCCAACGGCGACGACGACGGTGGTAGCGGTTGCCCGCCATCCGCCGACGGTGACCTGCGGCCCATCCGGGGCGTAGGCGTTTGTGACCGGCTGATCGTCAGGGGCGGCGGTGTCGGTTGGTGTCTGGACGACTGTGTCGTGGAACGGTTCCGGCGGAATGGTGACTGTTGCGGGCTGGGCGTCTCTTTGCCACCCGCCGAACGACTCCGGGGCGGCCTCGTAACTCGGGTCACTGGAGGTGTGCCTGCAATACAAAAACGTAATGGTTGTACACGACATATAGTCAACGGGGAATGCTATTTTTATCTGAAGTAAATTCAATGTTTTTTATTTATATAATATGGTTGGCTGGATTAATGAAATTCCAGATTATAAATTATTCCGGTAACAATACATCACGGTCGCGGTCGGTTATTTTATCACAATGAAATTCATTCTACAGTGATGACCGGCAATATTTCTAGATCTAATAATCCTAGTCATTTTTTTTTTTTTTTTTTTGCATTAATAAAATCGTGTTTTTTTTAAAAAACAAACGTCGAAGCAGACCTAAAAATAATATAATAATAAACAACCGGAAAGAAATTCGAACATTATTCGGTCGTTATCGCAGAAAAAAAGTTGTAAAAAGAGAATTGCGTGCCATTACACTACTTTCAACGAGAAAGGTGACTCCCCGGAGCGGCATATTTACCTATTTCATTTTTTTCTTCTATATTAAAAAATACCATAATATACGGTGTGGTTTTTTTTATTTTTTATCACGAACCGGCAGATTATACGCGTATATTTTGAATAAATTTTGAACAAATATTCATAGGCGTGCGTGGACTCAATTTCAAGATGAGCCTGAGATAATAAATGTCCTTATTATGCATGGATGCACTTAAACATTAATTTTTTTTTTTTTAATATACTAACTAGTTAGTATATTAATTTTAAAAAACTATACTAGTTCCTTAATTTTTCAATTTCAAAATATCTTCAGATAAGGTTAAGGACTTGAATTTGAAGTTTGAACTTATTACATTTTTCGTGTTTTCGGATTTTTTCACTCTCGGAAAACTCTTTGCCTATAGTAGTAGAAATACTCCCCCAGTTGATCACGACCTATCTCAAAATATGTCGATTTTTCGCCTGGCGTTGCTTTACTCGATTACATTTTCTAAATTGTCCCCAACAATAGATTTTCTAAAAACTAAAAAAAAAAAAAAAAATATAACCGAGACCAAATTACGATACATTGGCATTATTTCTGTTTGATTTTCGGGTTATCCGTAAACAAAAATATATTGACTAATATCAGAGCTAGTAATACCGCTATGCATAGCTCCACCGATGACTTACTTGTTCTTTGATTGCGATGATTTCAGTACATAAACTAATTTACCCATCTCGCGTGTCCTATAGAAAGAGAGCAACAGAAAGAGAGAGAGAGAGAGAGAGAGAGAGAAAGAGGTTTAAAACGTATTGTGTGGTTTCCAATTGGGTCGCCACGGGCCGCCACTGGTATACGATTATACATGCGTACGACGTTTAATTTCCAATGACCCGATAAATTTCGGGGCGACCCGCGAGCGCACATTTACAATCGCCCTGCATATTCTATAGACGCGTAATATTTCTGCAGTAATCAATTTTTCAAATCTACATTGAGCGGTATTACACAGCTGTGTAGGCAATATAATAAACGGCGTTATTATTATTTTTATTATTATTATTATTATTATTATTTCAACAGTTTAAGTACAACACGCGTGTATTGTATTTCGACAGACTTACGGTTATATAGTATACGTATAATATTATACGCGCACGGAATAATATAAAATAATATATAACGTGTTTGGCGTGGATTATTATGACGTGTGCCCCGTGTGTGTGACGTCGTCGCCGTCGCGCGCATATATTTTTTTTTTATTTCGTTTTACGTACGAAAACGGCGCCGCAGCCGTAGTGACGATTACGGCACTAAATAATGCATAGGCGTGGACGGTAAAATCGTATGCGTGTATGCGGGTTTTTTATTTTTTGAAATTTTTTTTTTTTTTATTGGTTTAACTACGACGTGTGTTTCGTTGTTTTACTATTTTATTTTCCGTCCGCAAACAACTTTTCTACCAGACGCCCCTGGCGTTCAAATTTCAAGTGTAGCGCGTCTTTTCTGAAAGCATTTCGACCATTATTTTGATTTTCGTCGTAGTTTTCCAAATAATAGGGAGGGGGGGGGGGGAAACGAGACAATTTACGGGGTATGGTTTCGTTATAATCGATTGGTTTATACATTTTGTTGGAACTCAGTTACAAAATAATCGTAGGGACCTGAAATTGTCATCGAATATTATCATTAGGCCTTTCTGAGCGTGGACAAAAATCATAAAAATTATGGTATTTTAGATAATGATTGTTCGCTCTATATCCTACCTTCCCAACTTTCCACACACAACAGCGGCCCCACCCATTGTACGAAGTATTTGTCTCAGTTTCCTTTTCTTTTTTTCATTTTGTCCGTCGTTTTTATATCATCGGTTTTACCCACGGCTATTAATTATTCGGCGGCAACGAATCGCCGGCCGTCGTGCGGTAACCGCCGACTCCTAACTCTCGTGTATACGAGTAAATCGCTATCGGTACGTCTCGTCGTTGGGCGTGTAAACGACGGTAAAATATTATTAAAAAAAAAACAATATAATCGACTGCGGTTATAACGCCGTAATAATATAATAGAGAAATTTTGCGACTCGTACTTATAAATACCTAGATCTAATCAGTTTCAATAATAAAAAAAAAAAATGAATACTTATACATTATTATATTGATCTACTTAAATATAATATATATTGGGTACTGACCAAAGTTACTATACCCCTTTCCCTAAAAGAAAATTCTGAAACGACGAGACGGTATATACGAATAAGTTTTGAAAATAACAACATAAAAAACGTTTGATTAAACATTCAAAATTATAGTTAGTTTCGAACACGGTCTTGA
Organism: Tuberolachnus salignus; assembly: GCA_956483605.1. NCBI lineage: Eukaryota > Metazoa > Arthropoda > Insecta > Hemiptera > Aphididae > Tuberolachnus > Tuberolachnus salignus. The sequence continues at coordinate 31,883,063 of OY101430.1, read as the reverse complement.
AAAATAAGAGATCAGGACATTGGCTATCTCCTCTGTGTTAATTTTGTGGTCGCTTAGAGAGGCAGATGTAGTTTACGTTTTCAGAGAGCGTTTCAAACAAAACTTAATTGAAGTTATGTCAAAAATATCGACACATTTTTTGTTTTTTTACAAATTCTGTTCGCATAAAAATCACAATATATAGTTAATTATTACACAAATAACAATGGAAATATCGAATAAAAAAGTTACTAAAATTGCCTCTCTGACCGGTGGGGCATTGATAATCCAGTAGCCCGACTTAATCTCCAAAGACCGTGGTTTCGAATAAAAAAAAAAAAGCCTCTTTTCGATGGCTTAAAGTATGGGAAACAAAACAAGACGATTTAAACAAATCAAACAGAGCACAACTATATTAGAGACTAGAAGAGTAATATTTAGTGAAAATTATCTGGTTTCTGCGATTAAATCTTACTGAATCGTTCGAAAAACTATACAAAAAATTTACGAAAAAAAAAAAAAAACGACCTCCCCAATTCGCCCGACTAGGAGTTATAGACGACGTTTACTACCGAAAACAATCAAACGATGATTCGGAACAAGTGTACAGTCGTCGCAAGATCGAAATCGCATTTAGGTACAGCGATGTTAAATAATATGACGTTCATAATTTGCAGTACATTATTATACGAGAAAAACAAAATTACTATTCACAAAATACGAAATCGTAAATCTAAATTGTCTAACCGTATCGCACGGCGGTATATATTATTACGTAATAACATCGAGTGATGAAAAACGAGACGAGTTATGTGAAATTCACAGTCGTTTTACACAGATTTACTGGCATTCGGTACCCCGCGGTGCGGTTCGGTATAATAATACATGCGATAGCACCGGCTGCGATAACATAACATACATGTATTCGGCTGTGTAATTTTTAAATAGTCGAACGAAAATTACTCGGTATTGTATTTGAAATAGTTTGTTTTTTTTTCCCCAAAAAATGTTTGAATTTCTAGAAATCGAATAACTTGTTTTAAATAGAAGCGCATCGCATTGTTACACCGTGTCGAAAGGTTAAATATGAATTCTAAATTTTTACCCACATTAGTATTAAACGGTAATATTAACTTTATCAAAGGCCTCCGGAGGATTCGGTGGCCTGGGCGTATCGTGAGTCTGGAAGTAAACGGCCGGTTAAGAGCAGCCCTAGAATGCATACCTACAAGTGAAAAGGCCCGGAAAAAGATGGTTAAATGGAGTAGGGGACGATCTGGAGCAAATGGATGTTTTAAATTGAACAGAGATAAGTGGCATGCTACAGTGGTGGTGGCCAAGACCCTCAGTGAGTATAGCTAAGCCATAAGAAAAAGAAGAACATTGGACTGCAGTGTTGCAAAAGAAAAAAATATTTGTAAATATTTTACAAATGTTTATCTGTTTTTATATTTGAAATACTTTTAAAATATATATTTTACAAGTAATAATAATATCATATCATATTATTGTTATTGTTATTATTGATCACGTCCGATTTCCAATGATCAATGAAGACGAAAGTGATGGCAGCGGCAGCGACGACAACGATGACGACGAAACCGCGGCCGCCATTATTCTTACGCTTTCGATCACGAAAGTATATTGAACGATTTTTCTTTCTTTTTTTTTTCCCTATAGTTTATGGATTATTTAAAAACTGAATAGTATGGAGCCCGCGCGAATGAATATTCGTTTCTTTCGTACACTGCCTATATAATATCTTATTATGTATTGTTAATAATTATTAACGGGTAAAAGTGTTTCTTTTATTATTATTATTATTTTTAGATCGAAGGACGACGCCACGGTATTTATATTATTCAACAAAACATTACTGCGTTTTTCCCAAGCGTATATAATTAAACCGCTCGGATAATTTCCGTTTGATTTTTATTATTGTGTTACTTTCAAAATTACGTTACCAATAATATTTTCTTGTATAAAACTACGGGCGGGATGCGCTTTACACTAAAATAGAACGGTCGAATTAAAAACGGCCGCGTTCGCCTGTGCATCAGCAGTTCGTGTATACGAGTATACTAGACGAAAGACACATGAAAATATTGTTATCAATCCGACATTATCACAAATGTTTAACAAATCAGTAGAATATTTGAAATTTCCCATAGATACCGTTGCAATATTAACTTATGGGCATGTCGAATATTTGACCGCGTGAACGACCGGGCGGCTCCGAGGGTTTAGCCGCAATAAAATATCTCGAACTTTACATGCGCGGATTTTAAAACTACTATCATATATCATTGTACACGAACGTTTAGTCCAACTTCGAACTCTCTACATAATATATCGGTGCAGTCTATAAATCAAAGCGTACGGAGTACATTATTATATGCGGTCTAACCTGTCGGTAATACGTTCGACACGACACACACACGACTTCGCACACCCTTCGCACGGGTTCCGGTTCGAGAACAAAATATATTTTATATTGCATATATTAAACTCTTTCCCTCGTGACCGGAGAGTCGCGTGTACCGCACAGTGTTATTCAACCCAATCAAACGGAACTCGTAGGCGACTTTGACGATACGGGAAGAAAAACTAATAAAACGTATTCCCCCCCCCCAGACGGTCGTAATACGACAACACGCCGGCGGTGTACATGATTTTGGCTCGGCGTGTCGCACAATGTGGGCGGCGAATATAACGTACGAAAAATGCGATTAAATTATCCGCTGGATGCTGGAACGTATGTGTAGGTATCCTGTATTATAATACACGTAATACACCACGCGATGATGTATAGGCCGGCCGACGGAAAAACACGTTGGACGCGGCGGTTTCGACACGGTAGTCTCTGATATAAGTGGGAAGGCGTTTGCACCGGCTATTCGCCGTCACCGTCGTACGCTATTAGGCCGGGCGCTCGACGAGCAACTGTTTCCTGAAAGCGAATTCGTTTTCACGAGTTTTTTTAGTGCATTCGACAAAACGAACGCACGTTGTTTGATCGCGTTATCGCGGATTTAATAGTATGTAAGGAAATATCGGATTCACCCGCTGATAATAATGATCTGAAATACTGAATAATAAAGGTACATTTACTTTGATGCTCGAAGAGCTAAGATGTCACCCGGTTAATCTCCGCATGAGTATAACATCATTTGACGAGCTAGTCACGATATTCTGAAACCTGCCATCACCTACCAAAATACAAATATGCGACTGGCGATTCCATCAAAAGAGAGACACCCTCCAGTATTACATTTAAGTACAACTGAAGGCTGAAATGAGACGAAAACTAACATTTTGTCCATGTACGCACGTATTACTAAACTATGAGGGGGGGAATACCGGACGGAAACAGTTTCGTCGCCCATCTGTCACCGGCTAGAGCAACTGAAAAGTCGGCAGCAAAGACTTTGTGGAAATGATGAAATAGTTGCGCGAGAAAAAGTCACCCGTGTGCGGCCGCCTTTAAGGGATCGGTCGACTAAATCCGGAGATCAGTGGCGTGTCCGGGAATTTCCGTAAGGAGGGGGGCAAGTAGTACCTGGGAATATACCTGAATAATAATAGTCAACGAAATCATACTTCTATTCAGTGTGGATTTTAAAACCCGATCCAAAAATGCCGATTTCAATTTTGCCAAATTATATACATTTCAAGATTGAATTAAACTAAATAAATACTCATAAAATGTTATATTTTTGAAGCGGCGCTACTTCTTCTCGCCACTTTTGGAGACAATAACGACAGTGGCGATGATCAGGTCTGATCCGAGGCCGTATTTTCTAAACCAACGTCAAAACCCTTGTACGAGCAATGCATATCTACCATCCGTACACGAGTTTTTACGTTCGTCTAAAAAATGGGGTCCGGACCAGACCTATACTCGTTCTACATATGACGCATTAAAAATGTAGATAACACTGTAATATTCATGTTTTACCACAGTTTTGAAGGGTTTTTAAATAAATATTTCAAATCGGTTTTATTTGTCCACTCGCCGAAGCAAAAAAAAAAACATGGTATAATAATAATATTTCATTAAATAATATACATATTACGGAGGTGAAAGACGATAATAGATGGTAAATTTGCCAAAATAATTCAGTTATGAAGGTAAATGTTGTAAAAAAAAAAAAACGTTTTAAACTCAAAGTTACATATTTTACCGTTCAATGCCGTCGTTCACCAAGATTGGGTGGTCAACGATGATTAATAAAATCAAACACAATACGAGTACATTGATTTTTTTCTTCGAGCAGGCGGTGTACGAGATCAGCCGCCATTTTAATTTAGGTACCATGTTGTAAAACTACCGCCGTGATAACAAATATAAAAACAATGTATCGAGTACCTACACGATATCATCAAAAATCATGAAATATATTTCGGTTTTGTATTGATGATCATAGTGTCCGAAACAAAATTTCTCTGTACTATAATGTGATGACAATCTGTTATCAGCAGTGGTGTAACTGGGTGAAAAAATAGGGGGAGTAAAATAATTTTTTCACCAAAACCAAAACCACGAGGGGCGGTGTAAATATATTTTTTATTCTATGTATATAAAATAATCAAAGACTAATTTGAATGACTAAATCACTTGATTGAACAAAATTAAGAAAATAAACAAAAGAATACATCATTGTTTTAATGTATAGTTTTCTTATTATTGTAACGCAGATAATGCGATACCGTTGACAATACATCAACATATTATAAAACAGGCGAATCGTGAAATATATAAAAACTTTTACGAAATAATTTGAGGACAAAAATCACATTTTTATCTTATATAAACATAAAAAGTAATTATGTCCTTTCTTTATTTTAGAAGATTTAGAGATTTGTACTGTTGTCATGAAAGTTATACTTTTGTCCCTTTCTCCCCCCCCCGGAAAAATTTCAAAAATTTCCCCCCACAATTACGCCACTGGTTACCAGTGTCCGTTCTGTATAAGTATTTTGTTCTATTATCGTCACTCGTGGGAAGAGAGTATAATTACATTATACAGTTTATTACATACACGCAGTTTGTATGTCTGCAGACTACCTCTCATCGACATAATATTATTTATTACTAGTGTTATAATAATAATAAAAAAAAAATTGCAATCCGCAGTCCTACCTGTTCGAATCGTTGCGGTTTTCGTACTTGTGCACACGCATAAATAACATCGCATACGTAAACTTATTTAATCGCAATCAATGGACGAGAAACCGCACTACCGGGCGTAGTATTATTAATAATATCGCTGCGAGAGGACGTGTAAATATAATAATAATAATAATAATATTACGATCGGCTTAACAAAACCATGCACTCGAAAATAAAAAAAATAAAAATAAAATAAAATAATTAATAAAAAAAAAAAAAACGTATTCTACCAAAATGCAAAGCGATAATTCTCTATAATATTAATTGTGTTTTATGCAAAAATCAAAATCTACACATTGTTTTATACGTTCGTACCGCACGACTACTACTACGATATAATACATATATTATACAATCGACTCGTACGAATATAATATAATATTATGTATATGTGTATTTAAAATATATTAAAACGAGATTACCAATCGTGACAAAACGCCCGGGGCCGCGGCCATAGGTACGCGCGCCGCGTAGGACGCGATACCTGTGGGTAACATTACAAAACTAATTATTACACATAATTAATTCTTTGCGGTGGTCCTGCAGTGCAGGTCGCGAGTAATTATAACATGTGTTACATGAATTAACCACGGTGTGGACGGGGGGAATTCGTTTTATTTTCGTGTGTATATATATATAAAAATAATTTTAAAAAATACACTTGAAATTTAACGTTTGATATTATTATTATTATTATTATTTTTTTTTTTTTTAAATGTTTAATCCCAATACTCGCTGCGGACAAAACAATATTAACCCGAATGAACCATTTACGAGTATATTTTATATATTTACACGACGAAAGAAAGCTAAAGTGTTTTTAAAGTTTTTATAATATTATTATTTTTATATATATATTTTTTTTTTTTTTTCGGTGTATCGACAATGTTCAATTGAGAAAATCGCCAATTTCTCCGCCCCAGAAATAATGCGCGCAATGTGTATTGTAAGAATCAGTTTTAAGGTCGTTGACACGATATCGCGGATTTACATCGAATTATAATATTTTTTTCTGAAATACCTACGACGACCGCACGGTGTCAGTGTCAATGTTTTCAATAACGATCCGAAAGCAATACATTTAATACTATAATATAAATATGATTTAAAATCTATACAATTGCCGTGTGGTGAAAATGGGCCAAACAATTCCAAAATCCCCCCCCCGCCCCTAAAACCATCTTTTTTTTTTTTATTCGTACCGTTTTGTCGAATAACCGAAAGTCCGTGAAGTGTACAATAAAACGTGTGTGATGCGAATGATGACAATATGTACGAGTGTTGGTTTTTACACAATTTTATTATAATATTATTATACGCTTACCGTTGAATTTCTGCACAGACTTCGCGTTCGAGATGGCCGGCGGTGTGGTGACCACTCCCAAGCTTCTGTAACCCTCGTCCGACACTTCGGAACCGCTGTCCGTGCCGACGGGTTCCTTTGCAACGTCCCTATAATGACCGGACGATGAATTCGACTTCTTCCTACCCGCAGACTGTTGCAGCGGCCCGTCATTGCAAACTACCCTCAGGTTGTCGGAAACGCGGCGGAACGGCGTGGTGTCCACTTCGGACTCTTCTTCTTTGACGGTTGAGTGCCTCCTCTCGATAGCCGTCACGGGCGTGGGGTTGAGCACGTGATACTGTTCAGTACCGCGGAAGTTGTCAGACACGCGGCACGTGGACGACGTGTCTATAGCCATGTCGTCGTCGTCACCGCCGCCGCCGCCGCCACCATAGTACGTCACGTCCGCGTTGCTGGTTTTCCTGGAGCAGCCTCCGCCGCGTTGCAGCGTGTCCACGGATGATTCTCTGGACAGGCGGTCGCCGATTTCGGTGGCCAGTTCCGACGTGAAGTTGAGCGATATTTTCGGCGTTGGCGTGTCGTCCACGCCGCTGCAGTCGCGCCGCGCCGCCGACGGCGAACGGCTGCGATTGCAGCCGTCGTTGGACAGCTTCTGCGTCGGTTGCCCGTTGTTCGGCACCAGCAGACGATCACCGCCACCTCTGCCCTGCAACGACGGCGATACGGATCGCTGTTTCCGTCTTCTGCCAGATGGCGTCACTGACCTAGACCTGCAGCCCGAGCTCTGTACCCCCAAAAGGTCCGTTGCCCGCGGCGTCGGGCTCCTGCTTCGACGTCCCGCGGCGACATCCACGGGCGCGTTGAGTTTGTACGCTGACTGTACCCTGGGTGACGGCGATCTGCTCCGGCGGCGACTCGCGCGCTTTGCCGTAGCCAGGACACAAGACATCGGATTCAAGCCGCCGGAGTAACCGCCGTTACCGCTGCTACCTGTGCTGGACGTGGACGAACGGCGCGTCCTCGGCGGCGATCTATATTCGGAGTTAATATACACGACACTATTTAGAATTTGGGACCAAATTAAACACGATGACGTTATCTTGAAAGAGAAAAGCGTGTGTGTCAGTTATAAATTTAGGGCTGCGCAATAAAAAAAAACATTGAAAATCTCGAAGAATGCGCTAAAAAATCGGAATTTTAAAAATATAAAAACCTTTTTAAGTTTTACGCCTAAAAACAAAAATATAAAAATACAAAATTACTTTGTAAAATGCGGGTTTAGTTTTGTACTGTTCTCGCAATTCGTTGACGGAAATTATTAAAAACAATTACAAGTTTTACCACTGAATTCGTTGTTGTAAAGGTACCTTATTTAAACTCTGAGTTTTACTAAAAGCTATAAAATGAACGTATTTCCCTATACAAATACTACACAGCCCTGGTTATTATATTATATTAGTGGTGTTAGCGGACAAAAAACCAAAAAAAAAAAAAAAACCACCATCCAAACATCCCGTCGGCGATGAGCGATTATTGATATTATCGTTAGGACTCTCGTCCTGAACATAACGCCATGAAACGAGGTCTGTTAAATAAAACGTTAATTTCAAACATACAATATTATCCGTTCTGTACTTAAATTTTAAATATTAATCGATCGACGACTTACACCTGTATTATTATTTATATTAACTTCTAGTATTGGTAATTGTATTATCCTACCGCGGTATAAATCGATGACGTACCGATATTATACACGATCGGCCAAAACACGATTTTTTTATCGCGCGCGAAATATTAAATTATTACAATAATAATAGTATTATAATCGTTTTCGATATCGAAATTTCATCCCGTTATTATTGTTGTTAACGCACGCCGTCGGTATAATATATTATTATAACTATATACTAACTAGAAAAAAACAAAAATTACTGCACATGCAAAAATCCTACTTTTTACGTCATGCTAAACCTGATAAAAGACAAACAAAGTACTGACCTTTCGTAATGTACTTGGGCGTGCGATATTTCCAACGTGGGCCCGCCACTTCTGACGCCCGTCAGTTTTGCAGACACCGGCGCTCGATGTGCTATAATAATTCATGTAAAACGAATAAAACAAAAAAAAATAGAAGCTAAAAACAATACAACATCTACAAACACACGCATGAAACAAATCTAACTATACGCTATAATATACGCGACGTAACATGCAACTGCAACATGCAGCATCACTCGAATGTGTCTGGCGGGCAATTTTTTTTACGGAATTAATAATCCGATTTCTCGGCAAAACGCGGTCTACGCACTTGTATTTATGTATTAGTCTTAATATTGTTAATATTATTATTATTGTCGACCTTGTATAAAAAAAAAAGAAACATATTATTTATAAACGCTAATACGAATAGGTACGCACGTATATAGCGCGGGCAGCAAGACATAATAACGCACAAAGTTATTATATGTGATTTTTTTTTTCGCAGACGAGGTACTTGTGTTGTTTTTTTTTTTAAATTTATTTTTCGTTACACGTAGTATAAGTACGTATAGATTTTTTGTCCGTTTTATAGACGAAAAGTGACTTACCGGTTTTGCATCGACACGGATCGTGTTTGTCCAAGTAATGAGACAATGTATCCCAGCCGCCGCCTACTCTCACCATAACGTGACTCCTCAGTATCTGTATAATATAATAATAATAATAAGTATATTGCAAAAAATAAATTAACAGTTAAGACTTATAATGAATGACATTTTTTTTTTTTTTTTTTGGTCATATATGGACCTATATGGACGCCACGTCGAATTCGACGGGTGTTATATTTTAGCTATAATATATTCATCGGACTGACTGATAAACTTACCCTGACAAATATCAAAACTTTCGTATCACCAATACGGTATTTGCCTTCGGACACTCTAATCATCGGGAACTGGGTCGGACACTTGCATCTCTCCACGAGATCCCGTACCTGTAAGCATAAAAAATAAAACAATTTTTTAAAAGAAAACACGGTTTGACTAATATGTTAAAAAAAATAAAAAATAATAATAATAATAATAATAATAATAGCGTTTTGATGAGATTTTGTGGGCACGGCGACCGCGAACACGGTAATTTGTATTATTTGGCACTTGAACGATTTTTTTACATATTATATTTTATACGCGAATGTTTCCCAGCGAATTCTACTGATGACGAATCACAAACAGGTGTATATTAGAAAGTATACCAAAATTTGCCGATTCAATTGCATAGCAGCGTGTGTACAAATATATATTACATACATTATGGTAAAACGAATTGAAAAATAACAATCGTAAGCAAATTCAATTTGGCAATTGATATACATAAATATACGTATATACGAGGTAAGTATAGATGAGTATAAATTATCAACAGAGTTCGGGACTTATAGCATTAGCATATTTTTGTTATTTATTGTAAAATATAGCAGTGTGCTAAATAAATTCATTTTTGGTTACCATAATATCAAATTTGAAATTTTAATGTACATTTTTTTGCAGTAGTGTTAGTTTTTCTGCTTTTGTACTTTTTTTTTTTTGCATATTTTAAGAAATTCATTTAAACTGTAAACAAAAACTATACAAATTTAAATGGATCAGTAAAATTAAGAAAAGCATCTAATCGAAAAAAAAATTAATGCAATTATATGTTTTTGTTATCTACAACTCGTAGCTCGTTATAATTTTCGTGTAGGTATAAATAGCTAAGTAAGATACTTATATTAAGAAATAATACAGATTTCTTCAAAATTTAAAGTAAAATGTTTGTATTTTTTTAAAAAAAAATTGTTAATATAAATATTAGTATTACTAATACTTGAATAATAATTATTAGTTAATAAATATTTTAAATGCATATTTATTTAGATTTTGATGTTTATTTTACGGTTTTTTAGTGCACATTTTATTGCTTATTATCATAATTTAAAGAGCTATAAGTCCTGAACCCTGATTATCAGTATATAGTCCAGATTCTCTTAAAACTCTTAAAATATAATGTTAATATTCTCTAAAAAAAAATCCCCCTACAAATATTCTTTTACAAATTAGAAAAATACGTAAAAATAATCAGCAATCATCAATATATCCTTTAACAAATATTTAAATGAAGTATACTAATGCTTGTAAGTAAGAATATAAAACAACAATATATACGAGAATATAAAAGAATCGTCCACATTTTGTATATTCAGTGACGATATGTAAAATTGTATAATCCGGGCTATAAGCATATTAGTAATGTTAAATTTAAATAACAATAACCCTATTTTGGAAATTCTTACTATCGAATTTCGGACCATATTAAAAAAAAAAAAAAAAAAAAAAACGATCTAAAAATTGGTTTTCTACTAAATTGTTTCCTTCTTTTTAAAGTCCGTTAAAAACCATTATGAATACATGTCTTTTTTTAACTGGGGAAATTTATGACATTTAAAACGTTAAGATATTATTTTTTTAAAATTCGTAAATTTACACAATTTTGTATATTGTTTAACACAACTGTATAATACGCTTAAGATAAAATAAATAACAAAACCACCGCTTTTGATTTGGTGTTTTTTATTATTAACATTACAGGTTTTTCACCGTTATAATACTTTTAAGCACGTTTTGTATTAATACGAAATAAATATACAGTTATAACTGTTTACGAGCTGTCTATTGATTTGTTCAATATTATATGTTTAACGGAGAATATAGTAATTTTGAGATAACATCTACATGAACTATAATTTATTTTCTCGTATAATATTCAATCATCTAAGAAAGAATACATTAACAAATTAATTTGTCACGATACAAAACTTTAAAAAACAATAGTTCTATGAATTAGCTATGTAAATATTAAAATATTATACAATGCAATGATTATCAGCCCACGTGCCCAATGTCTTTATCGAAATAAATTGTCTTAATTTCATCATTTTAACGATTGTTAATTTGTTTAGCAGAAAGAGACAAAAATTGGCCACTGAGATGAACAAATATTGTTTTATAATGTACAAAAAACTAAGTTTTATCGATTGTTTAGATTGGTATGTAATTATAAAAATAATGATATTATTAACAATTATATATATAAAAAAAAAAAAAAAAAAAAAAAAAAAAAAAAAAAAAAAAAAATGAAAATCTCTAAAATGTATATTGTATATGTATGTTTTCAAATCGGTCGTATCTGTGTTAAAATTAAATATAAATTTAAAGATTTGCATTATCGAACGACTCTTTAACTCGACGATATTTAAATATTTGTATAAATCGTTTAACTAACGTTTTAATTGTGAAAAAATAATATTAATTTTTTTAGACAACAACACCGTTTTCAATAGGTATACCAATAACGTTATAATATTATAACATGTGCCAAGCCGAGCGGACTTTCTTTGGCGTTGCCGACTTGTGATTATTTTTCTTTTTTAATTAACATTATAACCGAGCATTTCACTGGATTTATGTTTCGTGTCATTGTACTAAATTTTAATTACGTCAGGCCAGCGCGGCGTATCAATCACAATCCAACTGCGTTGGTTCGCGTCGTGTGCCCCCGGGTATGCCGCGCCGGTGGCTAAGGTCGGCAACTTCTTAACGCTTTGTTTTCACTAATTCGCAATGTCACGATGTTTTCTTCTTGTCCAATAAAAATCAAGGTTACGCGAGGTATTCACACGGAGACAGACGGGGAAAATGCACTGCGATTTTAATCCCGGTATCGTCGTGATGTTGGCATATAAAACCGAAAAAAAAACCAACACACTCGTATGCGCCTCGGCAAAAACCGTCTAATCGAAATGTACTCGAAATATACGCGTAAACTAATTAAATATTCATTCGTACGTATTTCGTGAGGAATGAAACATAAAATTATACTTTTGAACGCAGAATTACAAAATATGGTCTCGTGTTTATGTAAGACACGACTAAATTTACATATTATTACAAATTATACGCTTTTATCAAATTAATGTATTTTCTACACACATATTATATATTTTTCATACTTCATAAAATAAATAACCCACCACCTTCTCTTTTGTGCGTCGATTGTGTATTATATACCTCGTGTTGTCCGTTAAAACTAAAATGAAAACTAAAGAGTTTAATCGTTTTTACTTGAAAATTATGCTTAACGCTATTTAAGTACTTCGTAATATTAATATTAAAATTGTTCGGTTATTTTATTAGAATAAAAAAAAATACAACAACATCTTGGACATATTATTCGGTTTTACTACGATGACGTATATAATTACAGTAGATTGTTTTTTTTTTATTTTTCACCGTTCATAATATTTCTAAGCGGGGAAAATTAATGTTTAAACTAAGGTAAACTTAAACAGCAGCGTTATTATAAACTATATTTAATAACTTAAATAAATAAAAGACACTCACCATTTCGTCTAGGCTTTTTAAATCGTTAGTGACGATTTGAGGCAGTGGACTATATTCAGTTAAGTCTTCGCCGTCGCTCAAATCGGTATCATCGCCGTCGTTGAAATCGGAGCCTTGCGAAAATTGGGCGTATTTTTTGTCGGCTGCGATTTCCCGATCGATCTGTCGTTCCATTTGCACCAACATCGGGGCTGGTACGCCAACCCTAGCGCCACGTCTGGCGACCTAATAATAAAACAACAATCGGTTCCGGTTATAAAATATATTTATACAAATTTGATTTTTTTTTTTTTTTTTTTTGACGATAAATACTTCTAATAGACATAGGATCACGTGTTTTTCGTTTTTGCGCATTATCAGATCGTCGGTTTCGAACAGCAGACACTCGTACACGCCGAGTCCGTTCCGGCACCAAGTGATGAAATTCGAAACGTTGTCTCTGGCGAAAAACGTGCCTCCTTTGGCGCCGGGTAAATATCGGACGGCCGGCAACTGGAGAACTATGCTCGCAATGCCGCTAATATTAGATTTCCCGGCCGCTTGTCTCCGGTTTACGTGTTCCTCGGCATAGTTCCTCACGCAATTCGCGTGCTACAAAATAACAAACGGAAAATATTTACAAACACTGCCGGGGAAACAACCAGACTGTAGGTATATTAAGAGTGTCCGGTACTCTATTGAATTAAAACAAAAAACATATTATTATCAAGTAAATTCCTAGCAGCAATCCGCAACCGTCGATTAAATAATCCTTGAAAAAAAAAAACCAACCGGTATAGTATACCTACTGTGTATAATTTCAAGAGAAACTAATAACACAATAAGTTAAGAATTCACCGGCCGTATTATAATAATCCGATTGTCCGTCGCGATCAGATAATCGAATTAATTAATTATTATTATGCGCTAATGCGCGGACACCTACGTGCGGATTTTATTTTATAAAAAAAAAAAAGTTACCTATATATTATACTATCAAAACTTTATAGATGGACCTAACCGCGTGTTCCAGTTTTTTTTTTTTTTTTTTACATGTCAAGGCTGTTTATTGAAATAGTGATCATTTTCTGTAAACTTATCGTTATTTATGTTTTATATTTATAGCATTCACTATATTATATATATATATATATATATATATATAGAAGAGATATCGCGCGATCGTGCAGCAGTGAAGTACGATAAACCGTGCGAAACGTTCGTTCGGTGTTAACTAGACTCAACACCTATACAATAGTGTCCGCCGACGACACTTGTACGTACGTTGCTTACGCGTACAAATCACACGACGCGTTAACCGCACAACTATACATTACGGTTAACAATGCGCTAGGAATGTATATTCCACTTGATTAATGTTTTAATCGTTTCGTTATATAGTTTGGAACCTAACCGCAAGTACCGAGGTACTTGCACATCGTACTTGGACGTATACAAAGAGTATGAAAATAAAAAAATAAAAAATGTTTAACACGTAAGGTAATTAAGGTGTTACGTTTATAGAATTGCCGTAGTACGTTTCAAGAAAAAACAATCTATACCAGAGTAAAGCGTATATATTTTGATACGTGTATAGTTTGTTTTTTTTCATTTAATAAATACATTTTCATAAATAGTTAATCGTATTAGGTTTTTAAAATGCAAGTTCTTATTAATTCGTATTAATTCGTTAACGCCAATACAGAGACTTTATACACGCGTTAATGCGTTTATATTGGTAAGATTTATTTAGGTTAATCCATTGTTACCCGCTGCAGCTCAAGGTTAAATTCAAAAAGGTTTCTCGTCTATTTTTTTTTTTTTTTTTACGTTATAAGACACTTGTGAACTTTTAACTAAAATAGTTAATTTAAAAAAATTAAAACAATATTGGTTCAAAAAAGTAGAATCGTTTTACTTTAAAAAAATATTTATATTTAATAAACCTACATTATATGTGTATATTTATTTCAAATAATAATAAAAAAAACAACATTAAATTGAAGCATAAAAAGTTTTAAACATCAAATTTCAAAGAAGTCAAAATCAATTAAAATGCTAATACGGCGATAATAAAAGTTTGTATTCGTCAGACCGTATTCTAAGATAACTTTATCTGCCTGTATTTACTCGCGATTAGATTTTATAATATGACGAATCTAATATATTTATTTTATTTTTTTTTTCATTTTTTGCACTTATCGTTGTAGACACATACGTGTGTAATAGGTTAGGTTACGGCGAATCGAAAAATAAAATTATAATTGTGTATAGTTTTAAAAATTGCAAACTAAATAGGCCGGGGATTGATTTTGTTAACTTATAATTGACTACTCGGCAATCGTTTGTGTATGCGCACAATATTTAATGTTCGATTATGACTTATAACAGTTGTGTCGGCAGTCGTGACGTCGTGTTTATATAATGACTAAGTATATTAAACTAATATCGAAGTCGGTCTCTCCGTCTTGACGGACATATGATTTCTTTTCAAAACCAAAGAACTACACCATATATATATATATATATATATATATATATATATATATATATATGTGTGTGTGTGTGTATATAATATTATCGTGTGGTTTATAATCAGTTGGGTATATAGAAAACGTCCGAGTATATACAGTTTGAGAATGGCGGTGAAAAAAAAAAAGACAATGTAGAGCAAATCGAATCGCAACAACAATAATCAACCGTGGCCATTTACTCAGCACAAATTTTAATCTGCAGAAACAACTTGCGTTGAAAGTATTGCTATTTTCTATTTCTTTACGAGTATATATACCTAGGTATTTTTAGTTTCGCCCAGGCTATATGTTCGTCGTCTGCTTTGGTCAATCAAATTATATATATATATATATATATGTATATATATATATATATATATATACATACAGATACTATCATACGACGCTTTCCAAAAGACTGGAAATAACTATCAGTATAATATTATGTCCTACCGCACACCACGACGACGACGACCAAAACGAATCGATACAATTTATTTTTTGTCATTAATTACCATTTTCGTAATTAAATTATTCCATTATGGTTTTGTACCGAAAACATGAAAATTTATTACATAACCGAAATCTAAAAAAAAAAAAAAATAGTTTTATTTTTAAAATTCCAAATTATACATAATAGTTAGTCAACGGCAATAATACCTAAACATAGTCCACTATTTTTAATTTGTTTGAATAGTTTAAAATTATTACTTCGGGTACTCTGTAGTCTTAAAGATCGGAGAATATTCAAGAAATTATGTCCGCAGAGAATAATACTATAGACTCGTATGCATGATGTATATCCGTTATGAATGAATAACAATGTTATTGAATACATAATATATTATTACATAAACACGTCCCAATGCGTCAAGCCGAATTAATCGTTCATCAATAATTCAAATTCAAATAATAGAATAATAAATTTACCAATACCATTAATTTATTATAACCACTGTCACTGGACAATATATTATTACGCACACATTATTTCACAAATATGTAATTCGTTATTGATAATAATTCGATCGATAACAAAATGTGTACAATGGTTAAATTTAATTTAAATTATTTAAATCGTTTTAATAATAATTTGTACGTAAACCTAACGTTTTAGACCCTCGAATGATTTATTATATAGTTTATCGATTAGACATCTTTTCGACGACCTTTACACCTGAACGAAATTCGTAAATCGGCATGATAATATACATTGTAGTTTGACCCACTTGGCCATTAATTTCGACCGAAAAATATTTCTTATAGGTATGTATATTACCTTCTTGTTCGTGAAAAAAAACTCTGAGAAAATTTCAAATCGGTCACGTGCCGTTAAATGCAAAAATAACACCACAGGTTACAAAGCAGCATTGGTTTATAAAATATGGTAGGTATGTGTTATTTGTAACCGCACGTGGGAAATTACTTATATATAGTTGAATACATTACAAATAAATAAAATGACGTGGCGATAATTATTATTATTTTGTTGATGGAAATATGTTCCGTTATAAGTAGGTGTTTGTTTATTTATATTGTTATAACCTATTATTTAATTATTACTATTTTTTTTTAAAAAACATACTGTAATAATAAATCCCACTGCAGTTAAATGAAAATCTGTTTCAAGTGATCCCGACATTAAGCAGTTATATAGCATTTCCGGAGTTTGGTATAGTCATTTTTCAAAAGTAAGAAAATAAAATGACATAATTGTGGGAACCGAAAACGAAATACAATATTTTGAACTTGAATAACAATGTATACATTGTACGCATACGTTATTCATATTATATAAAAAAAAAATATGCTTTATTTAATTTTACTGTGTTGTAGGGTATCTATACGGGAAAAAAAAATCATAATATAAAATTTCGTACTTAAAATAATTATATAAAAAAATATATATTTTATTTTCAAGGAGTCCGGTGCCGAAGCGTTTTAAAAACATGCCTTACGGGAAAAACTCTCATGGCTCGTACAGAATGATTAGATTTCAACGACTATTTTTTTTTTTTTTTTTGTCCAAATAAAGAAATACATACTACAGACCGCATTGAACCCCATTTTCAAATATTCTTACCTTAAATAATAACTACTATAATATGTCATGAAAAAAAAAAAGGTAAATTTTTAACTTCTTTATACCATTATTTAAAATCAAATTAAAAAAATGATGGAAAAATTTTCGTTCGTAAAACCGACCGTAACCCTTCACCTTATGTAAATTGATATCGAGCAGTAGATTAGTGTGAAAGTCTTATGATCACAAGGCGGTCATTAAAGTGTTAAAAATAATTTCAAATTTTACAAAATCTGAGAAAATGTGCAAAATGAATGAAAAGTATTTGTTAGGTAAACAAACAATAACCATGGATTAGATTTATTATATGAATCTATGCGATGTGCTTTTTTCAATTACTTTGCATTATTTAATAATGTTGAAATATCGTATCAAAGTTACGTGTCGCACAACAACCACGGTTAAGTAATAATCCGAATTTACATAGAACGCGAGAATATGCAATTCTATACTAATGGTCACCTTAAAATGATAATAACAAGTAATGAAATGTACAATTAATAAACACTAATAACATTACTTACAAAACTATGGTGACTCATAATAAATGACCCATATTATTACGGCTCATTTCAGTAATAACGTCAACAATATAATATTATTTTTACACGGTATTTTGCCGTACGTATAATCGAAAACTACAGTTTATACACGGTTCAAAGTAAAAAAAAAAAAAAATGCATATTATTTCAATTATAAACAATAGTATAATAATGTGGGTAAGTGGTCCTAAAACTGATAAAATAAGAAATGTTGACCTAAATGTATTTTTTTTTTTGATTTTAATATTATTGAAGAAACATTTCGATAAACTACAAAACGTATTATCATATTTTTCAACGTAACTCGAATGAATTAATTATTCCAAATTATACTAGAATTTTTGTTTTTTTTTTTTATTGTATTTTTTCCTGCCATCAGTTGAATACACGGAGGCCATTAAAGGTGTTTCAAACGCATAATAGAGCCCATCAATAAATGGACAGAACACGTTGTACGTGATTTCCTACAGGAAAGAGAAAATCGTGCTACAATCATACGCGCGATACAATACTGTACTGCACAGTGCAGTGTACGGCGGTATGCGGAATAGAAACCACAATGAATATAAGTACAATAATATATATATATAACCGATAAAAAATTACTGGAAAAAGGACCTGGCGAATAATACGCTCTTAAATAATGTATAATTGTGTAACATTTTATTATATCGCGTATAAATGTGTACAACAATAAATAAAACGGATAGTTGTGTAAAATAGAATAACGCACAGCACAATATAATTTTGTTTGTGAGCATTCCTTTTTAACGAATTTTTTTATAACTGCAGCTGATTTACTTATATAGTATTATAATCCAGTCGATAAGTGGCTATTTCCTCCGGGGTCCCCTAACTTTATTACATATTATACATATTATACCATTTAAAGCTCATAATAATTATTACGATGAGAAAAAATAATAATAATAATAATAGGTAATACAAATTGCCCATAACAAATTCTAATGTTATCCGATAAATAAATAAAATCAAACTGCAATTATTAAGTGCATTATTATTAGTTTTACAACACAATTTTATAATTGCGTTATGAAATAAGTAACGTATATATCTGTATGAAGACAAATATTGTTTAAAAAAATGTCAATTTTGAGTGATTAGAAATATTATTTCGTTTTCCCGTTTTCTATAAATAAATATAATGTTTCTATTTTAAATTAATTTAAAAAAAAAACACTTGTATTTATCAGTTAATTTATTTTATTTTATATATAAATTAATTATTATTGATGTAATTTAATATGTTTACGGTGTACATGATATGCATTTAAATTAAAAAAATTAAATTAAATTAAAGTGATATGCAATTTGTATAGTCTATGAAAATATACAGCTGCTGTATATTAATTTCTATTGATCAAAAAACGGTTTACTCTTTATCTTTATTCCTTTATCAAACCGAGTCGATAATAATTATATTTTATTGAACTAAAATGATTACTTCGGTACACCCATTGTATATTTAGTAATTCGAGAATCGAACTAAATTGAGAATCCTACTGAAATAAAAGAATGTCGTTGAGTTTAAAAATAATTTTCGTTAAATAGTAATATGACCTTTTTAAATGGAATCTTCCCGAGGGATTAAATCTCTAAATTGTTAAGCCCATGCCAAGTCCATACCAATAACAATGATTATTTTTTTTTTTTTTACACGCAGTCATTACGGACATTTAAAGTCGCTAATTTAAAGTATAGACTTTAAATATATTTATTCAATAGTAATATAATATGATTATATACCCGCAGGGACGATTTAGTATAGTGTAGTACTGAATTTTTTTTTTTTGATCCGATTAAATTTTTTATTATCTTCTATCGAGTAACGATGAACAAAATTACTACTTTACCTTGCATAAAGCGACGCCAGTATCGAGTCTATCCATAAAATTGTTCACGTTTATGTAGAGCTCGGGATACAGACCATTTAGCCATTCAGCCAAATCCTCTTTCATGGCATAAAGATATTCTTCACTGGACTTGAACGGCCTAAACGACCGTGATTCTACTAACAATGCCATCTGCAAAAAAAAAACTAAAATATATATATATATTTTTTACAATAATATCATCTTACGGATACTCAACGCCAATATAATGGCGTTTGATGGTTATAAAGTAACGTTAGTTCTTGGTTGTAGGTACTATATTATAGCTGAATTTGCGATGTTGTAATCGGCGAACGTCAAAGTAATTACTCGAATACGATTTTGTAACCGGGGGGGGGGAGGTGGCCGCCGACTGATGGGGTCACAGACTAATCGTGGATCACAATTATTACCACTTAAAATACCTTACGTTACCACCAGAGGTTTCGCCTTATTATACACACCGCCAAATTCGTAATGACTTTTATTTACCAATCAAAAAGTACCAAAATTATTACGTTTTCACGCTGCAGGAGGTGCCTACTATGATCGTAAACAGTCCAGAGGTGATAGTTCGAACGGCAGTCAAACCTACACATGCGTTTATTTACGACAATTCATTATTACTATCGCTGGTAAATACAATTATTAAAATAAAAAATACGTACGACAAAAATAAGAAAAACGGTTTTTAATAAACAATTCGTTAATAATAATAATAATAATAATAAACATACACGAGTCAAAAACAATTTATGTTGACCTGCAGTACCTATCAAAAAAAAAATATATGTATGACATAAACAAAATACGTGTGGCCCCTTCCCATATTTTGCACTACTCGTATTTGCTATTCAGTAAAATCAATGAAACTATGCTATAAATTTTGATTATCACGGATAATTCGCTATGCTGAGGTTCATACACCCGGATACCATTGTTGTCACTTTGTAATTGATTACAGTTTTTTTTTTTTTTTTTAATTATTATAAACGCGTTATAAGAAAAAAAATCTAAAATAACCATAAACATTTTGAAAAAAAAATTTTCTATTAAATTCCATCAGGCCAATTTAAAATTAAAATTTTAACAGCGTCTTAAATATACACTATCAACTATCGAAACCTAAATTCAATAAAAAGGATATAACGAACGGATTACAATTACTGTCGGGCGTTGGCGCTCATAGAATAACAGTCTAGTATTATATATAAACGCTATAATTATCGCATTTTAAAAACGATTTTGAAAAGAATTCAAATTTAAATGATGCTGCAAGCATTTACAAAATTATAAATTACATAATATGCTAAAATTATTTTTATATTTTATTACATTTACCCAAAATCGAGGTTTTCGAATGTTCTTGGTGTGTTCTCCAAAAAATAAAGCAAATAGAAATTTAATTATATTTTGAATAAAAATTAAATACATTAAACTAGTTTTTGCATACATTTTATATTAAGCTCATATTTACACATTTACGTAATTATTATTTATTAGTTTCTCTTATGAACGTGTATATTAAAATTAATATACTTGAATACTTCAAACACACTTCATAGTTTAAACCATAAGTAACTGGTAAGCCATTGTTTTAAATGAGAAGGTGAATAGGATACAGGGATAATTTTGTTAACATATGAACGCAACGATAAATCATAATCATAAATAAAATTGTTTTACGAATGATTTCATTTTTTTTTTTTTTTTTTACCGGGTAATCACGATTTTAAGGACATTGAATTGTACTTTTTAAAATATAACGAAATTAAAGTAATTTCCGAACCTCAATTGACTGTTTAAACTTTAAATAAAAGATCCTGATCGAAATTTTCTGAGCATTTTTAATATAACTCCAAGTTTGAATTTTCCGAGAACAAAAATAAAAATCAAGTTGAAAAACTAATTCTAATTCAGAATTATTAAAACTGTTTTAAATTAATAATAATAATAATATGTGTAGTGGAAATAATCGATAAATCGACTTTAACAGTATAAGACAACGGGAACACATATTTCCAAAATATATATCTAACGTTAAACAGATAAGTATTATTCTATATAACTTGATAGGGTAACCGACAACTGAAAATATTTGTTTAAAATTAAACAAAATTTGATAAATAATGGCCGTTTATACTGTTAAATTATTAAAAATATAAGGATAATATTAAATATAGGTAGATAACTAAATACGCATTACTATTGCATCATCATGCCAGGAATTTTTTTTTTTTTGTGTTAAATGCAAATAAGGTGTAAAACCGGCTACGCTAATTATTATTCGTGTTAGTTTTTGTTGTTTTTTTTTTTTTCTAATAACGATTTTTAATTATAATTTTAGATTCTGAGAAAAAAAAATAACGAAGAAAATGATTCAATACTGTATGCCCCAGGAAATTGTATTACAATTATAGAATATTTCCACTCATCTTATACTATTATTACACCTACCATATTATAGTTAATAACATTAATAATTCTGCTCAATAATATTAACACTGTATTACAAACATAAATACAACAACCAATACCCCTATAGTAAATAGACTATTATTAATATTTGAAATAATTTAGTCCAACTTTAAATAGTAACCTTTATAAAATAGTACCAAAAATATAGGAGTATTATCGTTATTAATATGCACCGACATAATTGATTATTAATTAATATTTTAGATAAGTACCTAAATGAACTCAATAAGTTACTATGTATTATTTTGGTGTCTGAATAGCGAAAAAGAGCTGAGTTGTCGTTATACATATTTAATTGCCGTAATTAAAGTCACGTATATTTTTGAGATATTATAGAAAAACGAACATAATAAAACGATACTTGAGGTCATTAAAATGTCCAGATATTTCCGATAATTAACACAATGATGGCGAGTATAATCATAACTATAATCATTAATTAAACCAAAACTATATAACACGTTTACGAGCTAATTTATGGCATGTGTATAATGTATAATAATATTTGTATAATAAAATACGTAAGCGTTAAAAAACATATAAATCCTGAACTAGAATCATTTTTCGGACGCAATAATTATTATATAAAAATATAATATAAAATATAAAAAATTAAAAATATTGTAAATAATTGTATTTAATATCCACCGGTTTACAGTAGGGTTTGCACCTAGTCAACGCCGGATCGAGAAGTAAAACGACCCGAGTAGTTACGATTTTAAAGCGGTCCGCCCGCCACTCGACCGAGTAATTTCTTCCTTAAAACATTTCAAATTTGAATGACATGTGTTTTTTTTTTTTTTTTTTGTTAAATTTACAGTCAGGTGGATTTCACTGAATTGCAAACGAATCGATTGATACAACCCTTTGGAGTATTGATAAGAGGATAAATCACTAACGGAAATCAGTGTACGAACGTTTGGTCGTAATCATGATATTCTGAAATTTAGTGTAACACAATTTTCATCATTGATTTACCCTCTGGTTCAGATCATATTTATCTACCACATTTATCGCGAATCTTGTCTAAGATCATATAATAATTTTTGATAATATATTTCATTTTTACTCCTTTTCTATACTATCATTTAATGCGTTTTAATTCGTTGTTATGCTGATCAGTAATGGCGTATAAATATATAAATATTTTCATCGGTCCAAAAAACATAAAGCCGAGTGTAGCTCGGTAACTCGCCGGCTCAATCCGGCCCTGCGCCTAATGGGTT
The DNA here is from genome assembly GCA_956483605.1 of Tuberolachnus salignus. NCBI lineage: Eukaryota > Metazoa > Arthropoda > Insecta > Hemiptera > Aphididae > Tuberolachnus > Tuberolachnus salignus. Next base: position 31,859,470 of record OY101430.1, on the reverse strand, counting down.
GGGCACCACACCCGAAGAAACAATAATGGCCAACCCCGATTCGAGATAAATCGTTTAAATAAACATTGACGAACTATATTGGATCGGACACACGTGTGACTCACGTGGACTCCTCGAGAAAAACAAACGTACGATTCGAAAGAAATATTTGTTAATACATTATAATTCATTATAATACGAAATCGTAGAATATCTGAATATGTGAAATAAATAAACGCGTATGACTGCGTATAATTTGTACGGCTCATAACAATAAAAAATATATTGTACGTTATAAAAATGCTGAGGGTAATTCTCTAACGTGTTTGGCGACCTTATAGAAAACCTGTGGAAATCATCGTAAATGGGAAATCTTGGAAATCCTTTGGAAAATCACGGTTCTCTGGAATCCGGTGTACACAATATTCATATCAGTGATTTACCCTCGGTAAAAATATATTAATAATTTATACATCGTATTGTCTTTATACGAGTAAGTTAAAAAACAATTTACTTTGGAAACCGAACCAAATTTAAATATTAGCACAGGTATTAAAATTTTTAAACGATTCTAAAAAGAGGAACACACGTGCATAATATTAATATTATTTTTGCCCACGCTGTTTATAACGGACTGCTTCCAAATTAGGCGGTTTTTTTTTTTCCAATACATTGGTGGAAATAATCTAATCGTTCAATACGAACCGTTCATATTGAAGGGAATTACAATTATGTTTGTAATGAAAATATTTAATTAATAATCCTCGAAATAGTATTTATCACGAAATCTCTATACTTGCAATGTGTTCAATTTTATATATTAATATATTATACGATTAATGTTCATATTTCATATAATACAGTTTTTTTAACGGTATATACTATAATTGCATAAGCATAGGTGGGTGGGTATGTGTGTGTAAGTCGATTAATTTATTTGCAGTGCGTTCAAATGATATTTTTAAAATCGTAAAAAATACGAATTTAATTTGTTTTATAATTAAAACAAGTACTATTACTGTACTATTCTCGAGAATTAAAATAACAAACCAGATTTGTGTACTTAAAATTTAAAAAAATCAGATTTATTCAACGTAGTTGAATACGATCGTAGTTATTTTATGTAATTTTATAAATAAATTGATTAACAATAATAATTGTTAATAATATAATATAATATTTTATATTAGACAAGAAATCGAATTTACATAATATTATATTTTAGGCTATTTTTACTCACTTAAATAGTACAACATTCGTAAAATATTAGGCTATTAAATAATTACAATATTATTAAATTAAAAATGACATAAAACTTAATCGATATAAACTTATGTATATTTGCATTAAAAATAATTGTCAAAAACAATAGAAAATTATATTGTATATATAGACATAACTAAATAGATTTTTTTTTCTTAGAATTATTGACATTAACAATTATAAGTACTTGTAATTATTCCAAAGCTAATAGAACACTAAACGAAAAGAAAGCTACTGCAGGGGGGGCCTCTATATTGGTTTACGATTAATGAATTATTACGTATTTTTTCATACATTATAATAACGTATTATATCGTATCGTTTTATTTGTTTTAATGGGCAATTGTATAGACGGATATGCAGTTTGTAACGATATAATATTACGGAAGAATTATATATTATTATAAAAGTGGCGTAGTTGTGTATCGGTGGTCTCGCGCGTTTCGTTGACCAAAAGCGACCACGCCGCCGCCGCACGCCTTGGGAAACGTTTGCGCGTTGTATTTTTGCGCAATCGATTGCTGCCGGGCCGCGGCCGTATAATAAGCCGACAAAGGGAGCGCGAGAGTGCCCCGCACGGTTATAACCTTTTGCCGAAGCCGAACCAACGAACCAACAAACGCCTCGCGATATCACGAAACCGAAATACAATATTGCTAAATAAAAGAATAAAATTGAAAAAAATAAATAAATAATTCGCGATCGTGTACTATACAAAATTTACCGTTTCAGACTATTTTTACCCTTTGACCGTTTGCACGCGCGTACGATATTTCACACCGACACTCGTAAAAAAAACCGTTATAGTATAATTCTTCAACACGATGTCATGTAATGCCGTGTCGCAGCGTAATGATTACAGTGCAAAGCCTGCGATTTACATAAATCGTTGGGGTAAGCGATATGGAAAAACGTTAGAAATATATTACGCGTCTGAGGATCGACAATTTTTATCGTAAAATCATCTATACATACGAAACCGATAATTTAACGAACGAGTCCTATAGGACAGCAGAGAACACACCTAGAGAACCCTTTCTCTATTAAGATTCTAGATACCTTTAGCCGTATCTGTCTCGCACAATTTCTGCCATAACATACACGAACTGTAACGTATAGAACAAATTGTAACACCTTCGGCCAATTAAAATTAAAAACATAATGATGATAACAATAATATATAATGCGCGTGTATCTATACAAAATTAATAATAATCGGTATTTACGTAGTTATAACGTTCTGTATGATAAAACTACCTACCGGATACACGATAATATCGGTATATATATTTCGGTGCTTGTAATTTTTCAAAAATAAATAAATATACCAACCTCGAAAATATCGGAGGGGCAATTTTCGGACTCCGTGGACGGACTTTCAGAGCGGTTTCAGAAATGTTAACAATAAAAAAACACAGCGGTAACGATAAAACGCATAATATTCGATATAATACTGGTAAGCTTCGGACTAGCCATAATTTGGCTATAAAACGGTACACGTAATTATTATTAAATTGTGGGTGCCTACATTGTATCGATAATAACGGGTAATAAAATATAAAAGACTACTATTAACAAACTATAGTAGATACTGAATAAAATATTATTCTATAGATAGGGTAGGTAAAAATTATCGGTATGGAATTAATATTAAAAATAATACAATTAACGCGTCGACGAGTGTAGCCGGGACACCGGGAGACGAGTGCGACGTACCCAAAGAGGATAATGACGGACGGAGGAAACGGAAATAAAATTAAATGTATAAAAACGCGAAGAGTCGCGAACGGCGCGCAGCGTACGAGTCGGTATCTCGATTGTGACTGCCGCGCGTTGGGTTCCGGTGCTCGGCACGTTGGTTTTATCTTCGCGCACGCCTTCCGTCCGAAAACTCACCGTCGGGCGGCGACGGTGGCGGCGGCGGCGGCGGCGGCTGCGGCGGCAGCGGTTGCAGCTACCCTACCGCATAATCGCCGTTCTCCGGCCCGTAAGATGTGCCCGTCGGTTTAGGTACACAGACACGAGTTGTATACAACATCCGTATAAGCGAACGTGTCGTATTATAATAATATATCACATTAATATTATTACTGTTATTATTATTATTATTATTATGCTCAAGTTAGGTACGCTATTTGCAACCGTCGCCGCCACCGCCGTCTCGCAGACGACGCCACCACTGCAGCGCTGCTCTAGTCCACACGTGGTGTACGGCTGTCGACTGTGTCGCTGTTCCGACATTATTATTAAAATTATTATTATGTTTTCGGACACCGTACGGTTAACTATAATAACCGGGGCCTCTGAACGTTATGGGCTAAAAAAAAAACAAAAAAAAAATATGTGCGTACATGTGCACTAAAAAAAGTTTAAATATCCGATATAAAATGCATTTTTGTTTTATTTTTCGTTTGTAGATCTTAAAACATTATTTATTTAGTTAGACTTCGGGTTAGACATCGCGTTCGACTTACCTAACTATATTTCGTACATCCTAAATAGGTTTTAATCGAAATCAATCGGTATAAGTATGAAATTATGAAATTTACCAACAGTTGTCTATTGGATTTACAGATACATCAATCCTAATGGATAGACATAATTGTCTACATCAACGGACATTTAATTTGTCACAAACAAGCCTCTTGCGAGTACACCAGGCCCTATAAATAAGAAAAAAATATATCAGAGTCGTACTAGTATTGAATTATGTGTCCCCGTGATGTGTCTGTAGGTTTTTAACGTATACGAGTACTGTTCAGAAAATTGTTTTAAAACATAAAAATGGTTTACAATATTATCTCATGAATATCTCACGGTTTAGTTCGCAGACGGTTAAATAACATACCTATTTTAATGTATTTCGTATTTACTTTCCCTTATTTACTTTATCTAATATTTATTATATTATAGCCCGAAAACAAATAGTACAATTATTATAATATTACGCGATTCACAGAGGTCGAGAGGTTATATATTGTTTAAAACCGAATAATCCTGGTTAATGTTCTCTTTATTATATATATAAAAAAAATTACTTTATTGATCACAATCTCAAATTAAATATTTTTAAATGAAAATATTATAACGTTAGGCATATTAATAATATAATAAATATATGATACGTAAACAGCGGTTAAAACTTTAAATACACGATTCGATCTGTTAAATTCTTCTCGAGAAAATTTACGTAGTTTGAATATGAATAATAATTATAATGTATATAAATAAAAAACGGTACTTTATATATTACATGCGGTGTAATTAAAATATGCGTAGAAATAGAGACAGTATAGGAACTAATAGAAAGTAAGTATATCATTATTCTCAGTTATTAGTAGAATTTCAACAAAAAAATTCGTTATTTAAAATTAAAACGTTCCGTTACTTTTGCGTTATTTGAATAATAACGTCATTTTTAAATTTTAATACACTGAACAGTGTCGTTGTCAGTGTACATATTATACTTAGGTATTTAATTAGCGTAGACACATACATTTTTACTTTATTAATCCATAAGACAAATTATAAAATGGACAAGTAAAACATAATGCAGTGAAGTACATATACCTTAATTTTATAATAGCTTACGTTAACTGGCATTTTTAATACTACCAACATAAAAATACAATTGCATAGGACTGGTTTTTCAATTTCCATTATAACTGTCAGTTAAAAAATTATTTTTTTCCATAATGAGTTTTACCAAAGTTTTAGCACAACTGCATTTTGGCGCTTAACCGTACGGTAATGCTTTTATACAACAGCATTGCCCATAATCAAATCCCAAACATCAGTTTACAAAACCCTAAAAAGCCGCTCAAAATGCACTTAAAATTTAAAATAAATTCAATAATTTATGTATTTCGAATTTTAAAAAAAGTACTAAAGTGCAATATTTTGAAAATATAATAAACTAATGTGTCGTATTGAATAGATAAATCGATTTTCATTGATTTTTAAATGTTCATTATCGCTTTCATATTTAAATTACCTATTAAATAATAATTGAACACTATTTAACACAGCCCTAGTAATAATCAAAATAAAAAGGCAAAAGTAATGTTTTATTCTTTTGTTTTAATTAATTTAGTATTAATTAATTCCTCACGTTAAAACTACATCTATCCGTTGGCTTTCGGCTCCATAGCGGATACAGTTGTATAGATAGAAATAGAACCATTGATTATAAATGCTAATTAATACGTATTGATAAGTATAACTATACAAAATTATAATACTAAGATATAGAGGATGGAAACTTACTTTGATTAATGGCCGATATTAATTGAAATAATTTAAAAAATCGGCGTGCATAAGAAACCTTCTAGATAATAAGCGCAAGCAGTGATGTATTTACGTGGTAGGGGTGAGGGGGTGATCTGGGTAACATATCAGCCTACAGAGTCTTTTTTTTTTATTATTATTATTATTCAATTTCAGCGTGATATTATTCTATATTCAGTGTTCACTCTTATATTCGTAGACATGTTAATCCTTATCTCTCGTTAGAATACGGTACATGTGGCTTGTCCCACTCGTAGTCCATAGATAATAAAATATCTTTTGTGTTTATTTAATCATGGTTACATTGTAACCAGACGTGGAGGCAATAATGTTTAGAAGAGATATTGGACTAAAACACCCGAAGAATGGATGTTATTTTGTAATATAAAAAATTAAATAAGCAAATTTTAATAATAAAAAGGTATATAGCAGGCACAGGCAATTATAACGAATAAAAAGAGCCGCGGGAGACTTCCAAACTCTTCATCTGATGTCCCAATTTTTCCCCAGATATCACCCCCCCCCCCCCAATCGTCAGAAGAAAATCGAAAATACGACGCTGTGCGCAAGTAATTTTACTTTTTGAAGCTAATAAGCGCTTATCAACGTCACCAACAGACGTGTGAGACAGGAATAATAAAATATTAATTTAATTAATAAAAACAAAAATAAAGATAAGATACACTAAACGGCATAAATATACAGATTGGCTATTGCCGACAGATAGATAGCGATAGTGAAAATCGAAGGGAAAATCCCCGCGTACACCGCCCAAACAGGGACACCCACCCCCCAATCACATACGCACCCATCAACCATGTCTTGTCTTGTATATCTTAAGGTGCATCCACTCCTAACAAACATCTGGGTAAACATTATTTGTCAAACGTTTGTTCATAATTTACTTGTTCGCTATGCGTTCGCCAAGACAGTTGTGACCATGACCAAGTTAGGTTGATTATTAAACTTGTAAAGACTGTAACGTATAACATTATCATATTTAAATATATTATTAAATAACATTTAATAATTATATTAATAACTAATTTAATTACTTTGTAATTATTTAAATTGTGGTTGGGGTACACCGATATACAAGTACATACATTTTTGTATGGATTATTGACAAACAAATTTGTTTGGACACAGGTCTACATTACTCAAACGTTTGCTATATATTTTAGATGTTCGGCGAACATTTATTAAATGTTAGGTTAGGTGTGGACGCGACTTTAATCAGTGTTCAAAACGGTAATTACTATATTTTAGTATTACACATTTTTACTATTACAGAAATGATATGTGACGACTGATAACAATAAACGCCCGTACAATATTATTATTATTGTATTACGTACGTTATATTTTATTCACGGTTCTAAGGTTGTGGTTGTATTTGATAGTGAAACATGTGAACTCTTACCCAATATAATAGGACAAATACATTCTGGTGCAAATCACTAAACTCTACATTTAAACTATAGTTATCAGAACGGTCATTAACAATAATTGGTAACTTATTATTTCTAATTTCTATTATTATTCCGTTAAAACTATATAGAAATGTATATTTTTAATTTCACTTAACTCAAAAAGACAAAACCGCAATGGACCGAGCGAAAAAACCGATTGAAGAATTAATCACGAGTTTCAAGTAAATCACTAAATGTGTTATTTCATGCGCAATTAATATTTCCATGTAAAATATTGTTACATTTAGTATTGGGTGTTGTTAATTTAGATCAACTATTACTGTCGATGATATATTTGATAAACTGGAAGGGTGGAATCGAAATGATGGACAACAAACTGAACTCGAACATTCTAAAGACCATTTGTTACGAAAATTATTGCTCCATTCTGAAAATCCAGTGAAATTAAAAGAAAAAGTCCAGAGTCTCGGGTTAGTATATTATGTTTTAGTTAAATTATTATATGTAAACTGTTTTATGATGAACTCAATCGAAGATTATTATTTTGTTTTTTTAGTAATAATGAATCGGTAAATAAATTTATGGAATTAATTCAAGAAGTAAGTGAAGACAAAAAATTGACGTCGTTTTTAGAAAAGCGGTTTAAAGAATATGAACGAGAAATAAGTTGTTCAGATGCTTTACAGCATTATAAAGAAGAAATTGAGGTATTTATATTTATAATTATTTTTAAGTTTTCATTATTTGGTGTTTAAATATTGTTATGACTACCTACTTGTGATCAACAAAATAATGACATAAAATCAATTAAATTTCATCTACGTAAATTGATTTCTTCTCGAAAAAATATAAATAAAAAACAGACATACTTCTCACTGTGTAGGCCACCCTTATGAGGGGAGAGGGAGGGTAGTATGGTAGGATTATAAAAACCATTCTCAGTTGAACTTAGAATTGAACACTTTCTTTTACTTACGCTTGCATTTATTTTATGGTTTTTCACAACGTTTAGATTATTAAACTGGAAATTTCCAAGATCACCTCTCTAATATCTTTTCAGATGTCAATTATAACTAAAAAAAAATAAAACTAACAACAGTTGCTAGACATGTTCTTTTATAGTTTGATTTAATATTATAATTTGGTAATTGTTTAACTATTATTTGTTTGTCTGTTGTTTTCCATTATTGAATATAATATTGTCCTAGACTTAACATAAATATTTTATTGTAGAAATATATATATATATATTAGCTAAAAATATAAGTAATTTACTAAACTATCTAATTATTTTCAAACTTCATTGTTACAGATAATAACAGTGAAGTTTTAGTTGATATAATATATGAGTATTATATTATAAAGTAGGTACTTAATTTTTAAAATATTTTTTTTTTTTAGAAAAGAAATGAATTTCAAAAACAACGACAAATAAAAAAAGAAGTAAAAGAGAAAACATCAGTTTTGAAAAAAAGTGTTTATTACCAAAATCCTCTTTGGAAATATTCAAGAAAATACCAAGCTTTGGATTATTTTAGTATACCAATGACATGTTCCAGTATAATCAGTAGTAATTTGGCACTTTTCTAATAATAAATAATATTTATTTAGGTATGTCTTTAATTATAATGTCTTATTATAGATAATATTTCCCCAGAAGAATATGACTTGGTCAGTGATATTCTCTCTTGTCTTCAAGGCTTCCATGGCAAATTTATCACTCCCAATAAACATGATGTACCAATTACTTTTAACATTCATGAGTCAATAGGTTTGTTTATAACATTTATTATTCTGTTATTTTAATAATCATTTGAGACATAAAAGTATAGGTATTTGTTTATGCAATATATATATTTTATTATTTAAACCATTTCACTGATTATTGGGCCTCATTGAAAAAACATATGTGAAGGCCCAGGGTTATCTACGTTTAAAACAATTCCTAGTATAGGTACCCATAGAAATATTTAGAGAAAAAAAAACCCTTATTGTGTTTGCCATGAAAATAGCCACGCGCTTTCGACTGACAGAATTAACAGCTCAGGTTTTCTGATTTGGTGGCTTGTAGTTGACAGATGATGTTGTGGTAGGGTTTAACCGGATTTAGTTTCTGTGCACTGCTATTTTCTCTCCAACACAGAGTAAAATATATAAAATTAAAATAATATTCCCTTTTTGAATATATTATTATATATCTGCGATTACCCAAAATTTCAATTCTACATGTTTCCCTCTACTCACACCCCAAGCAGAGGTAGGTACCTGAAACTGTTTAATTATTCATTTTCCCCCATTTTATATTAGATAGAATAAGGAATGCTAATGCATTCCAAATTACCTTCAAATCAGTATTTATTAACTTTAAATTACCACATCTATTTAAATACTTTTTTAAATTATATTAGTTAATTTTCTTACGGGAAATAGAATTCACAATTAAATAATTGTAAATTTATTATTTCATGTTCTATCATCTTTAGTTTTAGTTATTATATTTCTTTTCTTTTTTTTTTTTTTTTGCTTAGACCCACAATATAAATGTTTAGTGCCAAAAATCCTTAGACTCGCATCATCTTACGCCATAATCTGTCGGTTTAGCGAAGAAAATCGCCAGAACCATAATGGATACGTTAATCAAGCATTATCTTGTTATTTAAACAAATTTATACGTGATTATTTAGTAAGTTTTTCTAAGTAATAGATTCAAATTATATTATATGTATTAATTTATGAAGATAGAGATTTTAACATTACATTGTACAATACAACATTCTATTTTTTTTCTTTGAAAGTTCATTTGCATGTATATTAAATTTGTTTGTAGAATTTTATAATATGTCTTGAAAACCAACACAATTCTGGAGAACTTAATTTACAATCATTGTCCTTTGCTACACAAGCTCATGTTTACAAAATGGAATTTGTGGCCCATATTATATTAACAATTTCACAAGTATGTATTTATGAGATAGGATAGAATAAATATTTATGTTATTGTATATTATATATATATATTTTAGGATAAAAAGAAAGGTGGCCAAACTCTTTCAGTGTTACACGAGGAAGTAATTCATTGTTATATTGATGATTCACTTAAAAAACTTTTATCTGGAATGGTTGAAGTATCAACTATTCCATTCTTCCAGTCTTTAGAAAAATGGATTTTCAAAGGACAAGTATTTGATCCCTATGATGAAGTATGTTTTAATATATATATACTTAGTTTTAACAAAAGTTCTATTATTTTATTAATTGTGTGTACTTTTATTAGTTTATGATCAAATGTGGTAATCTAGTATTAAGTGATGATACAGAAAAATACTGGAATAAATGCTACACAGTAAGAAATGAATATGTTCCTACCTATTTGGAAAAATTTAAAGAAATTATTCTACGTACTGGAAAATACTTAAATGCACTTTATCATTGTAGTAAGTTAATAATTAATTTTTTTTTACTCTTAAAAGGGGAAAAATTATTCTCTAAAATTTGTCACTTTATAATAGATATTTCAAATAAATCAAATTTGGCATACAAATCTACCAATGACGAAACACTTGTATATTCTATGTGGTGTTCTGATGTAACAAATTACCTTAAAACAATAAATAATGCTTATATGTTTGCAAGTAGTAGTTTATTAAGCATACTGCTTATTGATTATGACCTTATGAACCGATTAAAGTAAGCATGAAAAATTGTTTACAGAATTCACATTAAATTAACAAAAAAAAATTTCAGATCAATTAAACGGTATTTTCTACTAGAACAAGGGGATTTTGTAGTGCATTTGTTAGATGTATGTGATGACGAATTAAAAAAACCTACTGATGATATTGTTTACAACAGATTGGAATCGTTGTTAGATATTTGTTTACGAGTTAATGTTGGAAGTGTTGACCAATACAAAGATGACATTAAAATGGAATTAAAAAAAGATCCTTTGAGTTTTCAAATATTTAAAATACTTTCAATTCAAACTGAAAAAGAAAAAGGTAAAAGTCATGAAAACAAATAAGTAGTTTTTATTCAGTATAATTATAAATTTATACTATGTATTAATGTTAGGATTTTAAATCATAGTTATAAATTTCCTTAATATTTTATTAGGCTTTTAATATATTTTAATATTTTATTTAGATTATACAGATTTCCAACCTTCTTCAAACTTATTGGGTATACAATCATTTTGCTTGGGATTAACAACACAATGGCCTGTTTCATTAATATTTAATGAAACTGTTATATCAAATTATCAAATGTTATTCAGATTATTATTATTATGTAAAAACGTAGAACGCCAACTACTTAAGTAAGTAACAATAAAATAATAGTTGAACAATGCACTTTTCCATAAAATTATTATGGAAAAGGTTTTTTAGTTATATTTAGTTTTATACAAATTTTAGTATGTTTTTTATCTAAAGGTAATAATAATTTCTAATATATTTGTTTAATTTGATTTTTAATTTTTAACTTTTTCCCCCATTAATATAATAAGTTAGGTAATAAATTAATAGATACTTATTTAACAGAAAGTTAAAACCTTATTATTTTTTCAGTTTTAAATTTAATGTATAAAAAGAATATCAATGAGAAATTAAATGTACGTATTGTATAATTAATAATTTTGATTAAATATACTGTATTATATTTTTATTTATAATAAAAACAAAACAGATATACTCAGCACGTGGAGGGTACTTTGCACATTATTGAGTAAGTGCTTGGGTATTGGATGGGTGTTTTAAAATTAGTTGAAACTGTAAAATGCAGCAAATTTTGCATTCTTGTTGATTGTGAATGGAATCCCTCATAAAATACTATACATTTTACTTTTCTTCAACAAATTATAAGAATTTTTTTGATTTCGTTAATTTGTTATTAAAAAATTACCTAGTGAAAAAATATTAGACTGGTTATTTATTTAACTAATAAATTACTTGCTTTACTTAGAATTAAAATATACTGTTGTGTTAAATATTATATTTTATTATTGCATGTGAATGACTTGGGTGTAGTGTCAAGACTTGGTACATCATCCTTTTAAAATAAACTCTGTCAATTAGCGATTTTGTTTTGTTTTTTTTTTTAGGGTGTGGCTTTCTGACAAACAATTGAAAAAAGAAAAATGTTTTTCAGTAATAATGTATAAAAAGGCTTTTAACTTAAGGCAAAACATGCTATTATTTGTACAAAACTTGGAATATTACATGTTTGAAGAAGTGATTGAGACACAATGGCAAGCTTTTACATCTGCAATTCAATTCAAAGTATTTGTGTTTCAAAAAATTGTAATATTATATTGATAGCATTGTATTTATTTAGGTGAGAAATGTTGATGAGCTGTTAGACGAGCAACAAAAATTTTTAAGCCTTTGCCTCAAGAATTGCATGGTTACTAATCCAGATTTAATGAAAAGTAGTAGATATTTATTAGAACTATGTACAGAGTTCAGTGATTATATTCTAGTAAGTAAAATAATCATTTTCTAATTAATATTCATCAAACACAAATACCATTCTTTCAAATTTTTGACTCCATATTAACTTTGAAATGTACACAAATATAAGTATTCATATGTATAACCTGATTGTAATTTATAATATTAAAATCAGAGTTTGTTAGATAGTTGATGTTAATTTTGTCAACAATGCTTAGATCTACATACTCCAGTTATAAATCAAAATTTCATAATTAATTATAAAATGTATTTATTTCTGTACTAAAACCTAACTTGGTTTTGAATATATAATCAATTGGTACTTATTAATTATAGTAAAAATGTTTAAATGTCTAATTTATGTTGTTTCAGTTACCAACAAATCATCTTAATCAGAAAATGGATTTTGATAAAACAATGCAAATTTTAGAAAACAAATTTACAGCTGCAATGATTGATCTTTTAAAATGTATAAGACAAATTAGTCGTTTGGACAGCGGTAATATAATATACAATTTCTTATATCGGTAAGAAAATACAATATTTTATAAAATTTAATTCGAGAATAAGTTAACAAGTAGTAAAATAGAAGCTATATAATATAGTAAACTATTTACAAATATATTATGTCATTGATATTTTTAGGATGGATTTTAATGGAATATACACCGAACAAATAAATATGGATGATACAATATTATATACATAAACATTTATTTTTAAAAATGTTAAATATACCTAAAGTATTACTCTTCTTTTTACATTTATCTTGAGGTTTTTTCTCAATAATGATAATACTACTAGTTGAGTATAATACTAATTATATAAATAGAAACAAAAATAACTCTCGTATAGTGTTCAAATTTAAGATATTTTCGGATGTAACAAATATTATAGTTTTGTATATATTGTATTCATTTATTTTAAAATATTCACTCTATTCACTTGTATCTGAAATATTTATGATATAATTAGTAAATTATATATTAATTACATTTTAATATTATATTTCACTACTAATATTAACTTACTACTGTATGTTATTGAATTATGACTCATATCTTAATTTGGTTTTGTATTCAATTTTGAGAAGAACTGTTGTTGAAATAAGTTCTGAAATATTTTTATTCAATTATTATTATTATATTAAATAACTAATATAAATTTAATTATTTTTAATAGTGCCAAATATAAACCAACTTACCTCTGATGTTTTAGCTTTAGAATGTATTATACCATAGTGTGACATCCCTGGTTTTCTGCAAAACCAGTATATTATTAGAGGGGTTTTTTCCCTGTACTCAATTACTATAATTAAATAATTACTGATAACTGTCTGGAGTCCGACGTGAACTGGGTTCTTCAGTTTTCACCATGTGTTTGAGGAACTCGTCTTGGAAACCAATATTCATTTTTGGAATGCCTATTGATGTCCCGTGTGTCAATTCACTTCTTGATTTACCTATCGTACTGGTTGTCTACAAATAAATAAATATAAATATAAATTTTATTATAAAAAAAAAAAAAAAAAAAAAAGCAATAATTAACAATTTATAGTTATTATAAGTAATAATTTTACATCCATAGGTCAACCAATACATACTGTACTATAAGATTTCCTATAAGCTGGATGATGAATGACTCCTCTGGGTGAACTCGTCGTTAGTGTATCAGGTGAATGAGAGGAATACATTGGTACAGATAATGTATTTTTTTTATTATATGCATTATCTTTTGTGTTACGTGATGAACAAGATGAGGACAGCTGATTTAATACTAATAAATCTCTAATAACTTCTTGTGCTTCTTTTTCTGCAAGTTCTAAACTAGATGATCGATGGCGTGACGGAGTTCTACATGATGTGTTGTGCTCATTATGTGACCAATCTGAATGTTCACTTTTAATAGTATCTTGTTTGGTTGTTATAATTGACGTAGAAGATTTTATTTCTTCTTTCTGCATACATGAAATACAATATGTATATTAAAATTATAATATTAATGTATATTACCACTATAATTAACATATAAAATATTACACATACAGGTTTATAGAAATTATTAGTTGTAAATTGAGAAGGTAATGGTGAGGTATTGTCCATTAAAGATTCATTGATGATTTGACTCAACATATCTTTGGCTGTTGACTTTTCATCAACTTTTATACAGTCTAATTTATTTGACGACGAAATAGATTTGTCATCCTTAGTTATAAACAGAGACAATACATAAAAATAATAATTGTTTTTTTTTTTTAACAACTATATTTAAAAAACATGTATGGCAAACAAACTTTTGGTTTTGTGCTCTGTTGATCAACAGTAGAAATATGAGTTGATAACTTTTGTTGATCTGGCAAAGATGAATTATGCAATTCCTGAAGCAATCTTTGTTTGCGTGAAATTGGTTGATGAACTGTATGTTTTGGATTTATTTGCGACTCCTGCAAAAAAGTTTGATATATTGAACAGACCTTATAATTTGATAAATTAGCCAAGCATAATACATTTGAATAGTTAATGTAAATAATTTTCTAATGATTTCCAACTAAAATAAATCATTATTGTTATACAATGTGATTATTTTTTCTAGGCAATACCAAATATTTTAGCTGGATGACCTTGGATTTAAATTTTCAAAAGGCGATAGGTAGTACTAAAATACAATAATTTAACCCTTTTGGTGGGCACTCGTACAATAAAACTTACATTTTATTAAATAAATAATGGATACATATATTTTTTTCAAGGTATTTTGACTAATGAATGACTTTAGATGTCTGGGATACAGCCAATTAAAGTTTATTTAAAAATAAAAGTTGGTCTCAATTTTCAAAAATTATAAAACTCATGACTTTAAAAGTGAAGAAATTTACTTTGAAAAAAATATGACTATTGGAAATAGGTCTTTCCATTTAAGAAAATGTAAGTTTGATCACAGAAAACCGAAATTACATCCAAGGTCATTTGGCAGAAATTAGTGTTATCTAAAAATAATCGCTGTATAATATATGCTAATATCAATGGTAATAAATAGGCATTATAGAACATGGCTAATCCATATTGGTTCTGAAGTTAAATGATGTAAACCAATTGAATAGTGGTTAAAAAAAAAATTTAATACAAATTAAAAGGGGGGGGGGGGAGTGACAATTTCTTATTTTGGTAATGGAAAAAATTATACCTATCTCATTATTGGATGACCAAATTTATCAAATCATAAATATATGTTCAGTATAGATATTGATCAACTTACCCAGGTACTATATGAATTGACTAGTCAACCTCACCATTGCTCAAGTGATGGTAACATATAATATATTAAGGAATTGGTGGGGAGATGAGGTACCAATTCGTTTTCAAAATATTTCAGTGTTACCCTTCTAATTTTTCATAATGGACATAAAACATTTAAATCTTCAGGTACTATATGTTTTTTTTTACACTTTTGCATCCCCCTTATAATTTGTTTTTCAATTTGAGCACTGTGCGCATGTCTGCATTTGTGTATCTATAATCACTAAATATGCATATAGATACAACTATAAAGTTTATTTAATTTAAATCGTTCATCGCAAAAATTAAAATGTTGTATCACTAACTGTCAAACTCATTTTTTTTATAAATAGGTGTCTAGATAAAAACTTTATTTTAAATTAATTAAAAAAATAATAATTATCTTTATACGCGTATACCATACAATATGGTAATAAAAAATAAACATACTTAGGAAAAAATAGTTAATTTGTACTTTATCAAATCATTTTAGTTATTGAGCATATAACAAATTGATTAACTGTTTTTTTTTTTTTTTGTCAAATTACTCCTAGAAATAATAGAATCTCTATAAAGCATCAACTAGAGAAAATTCAATTAGCAAAGAATGATCGGAGCAAGATTTCTGGTCAAAAAATGTCAGTGCAATATGAAGGGAGGGGAAAAGTTAACGGTTATCCACCCCCTGCCACCATTGGTTTAAAAATACAACAATTATACGTATTTATTTAGTAGTTTAATCTTGAAATTAAATATTTTAGCCAATTTTCAAGGAACGGTTTGATTAATTGAACAAAAGGTTGGCTATTTTATTCCCATTGTCAGGTGAGGTATAAAAGAAGATTCTACGATTTATTAATTTACTTATTAAATGTTATTACATCCTTCCCATTGAAAATTCTTGAGCACGCCATTGGACAGAAAGAAAAACACATACGTGGCATGTGTACCCTCCATACATATTAAAGATTGACCCTCCCCATTATCTGATTCTGGATCTGCTCCTGGCAACCATAGTAAATACCACCTTGTAGATAATTATCATGGCCAAAAATTCTAACTAAACAATAACATATGCATATGTGGGCATTTGTTGGACACATCCTTATTTATTTGCTCTTGTTCATATTATAACATGATAAAATCTCTCTTCAGACTTATGGATAGAAAAGAACAATAGTTTATAGAAATTTATATAAATTATTATAATATAATGTTGATGAGTATATGCAAAATTAGCTCTTAAGAATACTTTTGCATTACAATTCTTTACATTTTAATAGTATTAGTTAATTTAAACACTATTTAGAATACAGTACATTTGCTAAACAAGATAATTAAAATAAATACATTTAAAGCAGATTTGCACTTTTATCAATTTATTGTCAGTCTTTCCTGCCAAAATCAAACACACCTTTGGAACAAATTTTAGATTTTTAAAATCTTAAGTCACACTCACCAAAATACCTCTTGCATGTCGATTAAGTAGGTATAATAACTATACTTACTACTAAATCGTAAATAGTATTGCAACAATTTAAATATAATTATGTAATTACAAAATCTCCATAAGATAATAATTATTAAATTTGTTTTTCTTATTTTTTTTTTTTTTTAATCTACCTGACAAAAAACATGGAATAAACTAAACAGGGCCATAACAAAGGATAGACATTTTTTGTTGCACAGAAAAAAAACATTTTAAGATGTAAATTATAGATTTTCCATCAATAAATATATATATTATAGATATTTTGCCTAAAGCCTGAAGACATATGTGTTCATATTTAATTAATGAAGTATATGACAAATATAAAGATCAAGTTCACTGACACATAAAAATAATTTTATCCTCTTCGTTTATACAAATATAAGAGTAAAACTTTATATGTCTACAGATCAGAACATAGCCTATAGAACTTCCCGAGTAGTCTTATTAAAATCACTCCTTTAAAAAACAACAGAGAAAATTGTTTATTTCTCTAAGTGTGACTATCAAACTTGTTATATATAATATCCACTAACATATTATAGACTTTAAACATTGTATTTGTATTATTTATCTTTATCCTAACCTTATCTAACCTAGAATGAGATTTAGAAATGACCACAAAAACCCTTAGTCAATGATAAGACTTTTTTAATCAATCACAGCAAAATGTTAGTTGGCAAATTTAATTGATGTTATTTTTAAAATGAGTCGCATAACCCATATTAGTTATACATTATAGTATATTCATAACAAATTGTATTAATGCATAACAGTTATAAATAAAAGGCACCTACTAATAAGTAGGTACTGTATTTGTCTAAATATAAACAATATACAATTATTAAGTGTTTACTAAAATTTTACTTCAAACCGAAAAATATAATTATTTATTTTAAAAATGTACTTACTTATATTTACTATACATAATCATTATACTAAAAGCAATGTCAAAATCATAAATATACATTATACTTTGATAATAATCTTCTATATAGTTATGCATACAAAACCAATACATATCTCCAATTTTATAAAAAAAAAATTAGAATTTAGAGTTTCCTCACAGTAGTTATTGATAATAAATTTAATCTTTGTTAAATTATGTTTTCTCTCCCAAAATTGTTAAAATGTATTAAACACTTTGATTATAGTTACAGGTATTTTAGTCAATTACATATAGACATAAGAAAACACATTTGTGTTGTTTGATTAACCTATCTAAATTAATTTTAAGCCTAACACTTAGCATTTCAGGCTATTATACTCAACATTTTTATTAAAATCAATAAAATATAACATGAAAAACTTCTTTCATTTTTAAATCATTTTGATTATTGACACAAAATATCAGTGTTGACTAATTGAATAAATATATACATATTTTAACATAGTGTAGGATATCAAAACAAACCATTAACGAACACCCTGAAGTGCAAAACCAAAAATCAAACAAAAATTAATGTTAACTATGTGACTAGTTATAGTTTGTTACATGCATAAAACAGAATAAAATAAGTAAGTGTAAAATAAGAAAGAGAACTAAAGCCAACACATTAATATATTAATTATTTTGTATTATCAAAAGCAATCATAAAATAAAGTTGACACTGTTAATTAATTTAAAATGACTTGTAATTTGTACATATTTGTTTTATTAAGCAACAATGAAAAATTTAAAAAAATATATATATGTATATAAAAAAAATAAAATTTAAAAAATAAAATAAAAATTTAAAATACCAACTTTCAATTTAAGACCATGTTGCATGTGAAAAAAAACTATACATATTCAAACATGTTTTAATCTTACCGTTTTAGTAGAGCTGTTATTGTCTTGTGTAGTATTATTGCAAATCACAGTAACATCTTTTAATTTATTAAATGCAAATGATATTGGACTGGATTTATTTGGTGATAAATCCAATATATCTCCAGCTGGTATTTCTGGTTTTACAATAACACTAGTGGTTTCAGATTCTTTTGATTTACAACCATTAATCGCAGTAGTTGTAATAGTTCCTTGATAAGGACATATGTCATTACTTATAGTACTGATTGTTATTGAATGTGGAGAATCATATAATTTCTTAAGATTAGATTTTGCAGATGGCTTTGAAGTTGAGATGTGACTAGTTCTGGGTAGATCGGGTGTTTTTGAAGTCTTTTGCTCTTTCCACTTATGCAATTTGTTCATGGCAGATTTAGATACTTTATGTTCAGATGCTAATTTAATAGCACTTATTAATTTAGATGGACTATTTTGTAATGGTTGTTTTTTTGATAATTTAGGTCTGTAAAAAACATGTATATTATAATTTGATTATACTTTACACTTTATTCAATAGACATATACATTTATAGAATAATATATAATCTAAAACATATGTATACGTTTTACAATAGTATGTAAAAGACTAACCGTGAATCTTTTTCTTTTGCTTTAAGTTCTTTTAGAATATTAGTAGATTTCATCCACCCATTTGGCCATAATGGTTTAATCTGATTGTCTATAAACTCAGAAATAAAATAATCTGTAGAATGTGATTTTTTAATTTTGGAATAGGTAGTTGTTCGAATATTAATTATCTCTCGTACATATGCTCTGAAAATAAACAATAAATATTATTAATATTTTACATTTTGAAAAAAACTGAAGATTAGAGTATATGTAAATAATAATAAAAAAAAAAAAAAAACATGAGCATATTTTAATTTTATTTTATACATAAAATGTAAATATTTATATTGTATAATTTAGTAAAAAATATTTATTAATTAATTAATATTAAAGGGGCATGTATTTATATAATGAATAAAACAATGACACTAACTGAAATGCATAATATTTATATATTATGTAATAAAATTATATTATTTTGTTTAATTTTACAAGCTTTGTCGGAAAAACTGCCACAAGTTTCAATTTTTAACATTTTCTATAATTGGGTTTATATTGTGAAATTTGCAAATATTTATGAGCTTTGATATCCAAATTTTAATTAGGATACACTTGGTTTTACTGTAAAATTACTTTTAAAAATATGCCTTATGTACTACATCTAACTAATAACAATTCAAGAAAATTGAAAAATTAGCATTCTTCTAACAATTCTACTTTAAATAATAAAAATTCAAATTTAAAACAGTTTTAATCCCCCCCCCTTAAATGGACTTTATTATACTTTTTAACTTAATTTAAAAAGTACATAGATAACTTTTTATTGTGTATTATAAAACACTTATGATTTTTAAGTAAAATATAAAAATTAAAATTGATTAACAAATTTTGACATTTTTTTTAATTTAAAATATTAATAATTAACTTTATGACGACCTAAATTATTTATACCTAAATTCTTCATTCCAAGGAAATTTACGACGTGGTCGTTTTGGCCCAGGTTTTGATTTTGACCCATCATTAGAAATTCCATTCATTGTCCTGAAATATTTATAATACAAATTACACAATATATTAAGTACCGAAGAAATATATTATATAACAAAAATGTTATATTCTAACATAGGAAAAATAACTTTACTTTATAAAAAATGATGCTATTTTTAAAAATTATATGTTAGGTTGTACTGAATATAACTTTTGTGTGATGTTATCTGGCTTGTCTAGATTAACACTAGTCTATACTATAATTAGTTTATTTGACTTTGTAATAGTACACACCTATTACTGTACTCTTTCTCTTTCTCTTTTAATTTTTTACCAACAGCTAACACTCATTTCCGTACAGTACCAATTTCATTAATTTTATAATACTATAGGAAAGAAATGTTACTTCTTCTTTATTCTACTCCTTACATAACAGAGTTTAATAAGTTAATAAGTATAATAAAATAATCTCGCATTCACCTCTATGTTATTAATAAAAATAAAATCTGGTTATATTGTTTTATTTTTATAATAAAAATATAATTATTTTATTATATAAAGTGAAACCAATAGAAAAAAAAAAAAAATGCAAAAAAAAAAGACAGCACATACCTTTGGTCCAAGACTTTATTACATTCCAAATTATATTGTTCTATAACTGATGGTATTAGTTTTTCAATAGCATTTCTTAATCTAATTAATGTAAAATGAAATTTTATGTAACATAAATAAATTTTAGTAAATAATTTAATATAAAGAAATTTAATATATTATAAATTTGTATACCTCTCAACTGATTCACTAATTTTTGCTTCCTCAAAGTCAACCAACTGATTTACTTTTCTAGTTAACTCATCTATGTCACACAACATATATTTAGATAATATTGCATAAATTGGTTGTGCATTAAATGTAATTATTTCTTGTTGATATTCAAGACTAAAACAAACCAATAGAAATGTAATTAAATTTATTAATCTTAAGGTGCCAGCTGCTAGGGCTCTACTTTTAACAAATTTCAATATATATTTAACAAGTTATATGTTCCTATATTAATGTATTTTACATAATCTATTAGGGAAGTTGAATATTGTTATTTTATCTTCCGCATATCTGAACATATATATACTAATATGATCATAAATTATCATGTTAATGTAATTTAGGTATGATGAGAAAATGTTATTGTCATAAATAAAATTTGAATCCAATTTGATGTAAAATACTACAAAACTATAGGTAATTTTAATCATGTACGATTAAATATATAAAAACTTTTTACAGCAAAACACAATAATTGTTACTTATATATAAAAATTCAACAGAATGTAAATTGAACATCTTAATATAAAAATGTTTATATTTACCTTAATAGATATAAATTCATTTGTTCTGAAAAAATGTTTAAATTATTTTGGATTGCTATTTCAGCTTCAGTCTTAATTGATTCGATAATTTCCACTATTATTTTAGGTAGTTCTTCCGTTGCCTTTATAACACCATTAGACACTGGTATATCAATACTGATAGGTGGTTTTAATGTATTTTGTGTACTCTTGACAATTTTAATTTCTGGCTTCACTAAAATAATTAATATTTCAATTAATAGACTGTTAATTCAATCTTAGTATCTATTTATACTAACTTGATACATTTGAAGGTTTTGAACAAGCTGCATATATCACAGATTCAATAGTATCACTAATAGAACTAACATTATTTTCTGTTGCATGTATTTCTTCAGAAGATATAGGTTGAGTATCTTTTGAACATCCTAAATAATAATTGACAATGCAATTTGTTTTAGTAATTAGTACTAAACATTAATTATGTTGGATCACCCAGTTATTGTGCTACCAATTCCTATATCAGTCTATTAAAACTATTACAGCAGTATTTATTGATACCATAGACAAGATTAAGTTATATTAATATACTAAACAAGGAATACATTAAAAAACAATTAATAAATCAAATAAAAACATGATTGGATAAAAACTTTTGAATTTGATCAATATAGAAGCAGTTATCATTTGTCTAAATAATAATGTCAATTAATCAGTCTTTGTGATAATTTATGATAAAAGTTAAGACCGAATATCACATTACAAGATTGGTAAGATAAGTAAGTTCATATTTAGATAGTTACAATAACAGGAAAATACAAACAAAAAATATCTATAAACATTAAAAACTAAAATACTTGGCTTGCAATCAGGTATTTGCACTCTTTTTTCTTGTATCAATAGTTTAACTGTACTAGTTTTGTTCTTCTTAGTTGGAATAATGGAACTAGCACTGTCAGAATCATTTGAATGCCTTCTTTTGATTTTTCCATTCACTTGAACTACTGGTGAACAAGTAAGGTTTGAAGATCCTTTTTCTTCATCCGAACAAGAAGATGATCCATTTGATGTTTCAAAAGTCTATACAATTAGTTAAATATAAATAATTTATTAAATTATTTGTTTGCTATTTAGACAATTTTGTTTCAACAATGCATTGTCCAACAATAAAACCCCTTGTGCATAATATAACTTATTAAGAAAATTGCACAAGTTTAAAAAGTATGTATGAATAATATCTATATAATAAACAAATTACCAAACTACTACTCAGCAACGAGACAAAGTTATATTATGATATATATACTTTTTTTTTTTTTAAATCAAATTATACTCCCCTAAACAGTTAACAAAAAATTATATTTGAATGGTATGCTCAAACTATGAGTTGATTAAAAAAAAATTTAAACCTTAAATAAATTAAAATTTAAATATTTTTAATACCTTTGTTTCTATGTGTGAATTTTTCTCTAAATTATTCGAAACAGCAAATGTTGGCAGTTCATTTTGGTCATTACTATCTTCTAATACAGAGTTTATAAATTTCTAAAAATGTAAAAATGAATAATTATCAAATTGTTGTTCTTAAAAATAAAATGTTATAATGGTAAGTTATATTTAAATTACATTTTAACCAACCAATAAAATTAACAATTTACCTTGCGAGGTTGACTAGATTTTATTTCTTCAGATTCATCAGATATATAAACTTTTTTGAATTCTAAAGAACCAGTATTTACATAATAACCACCATGTTTTGTTTCAACTTCTTCTGGCATAACTTCATCAAACTATAACATAATATAAATATATAATAAAAACAAAATATATTACATATTTGTTTATTTACCCGGTGTTAGTCGCCCTAATGATTACAAAACTAGAATTATATGGGAAAATACATTATCGGTGTATAAATAATATACAAACATAATTAGTCGTATAGTGATACAATAGCAATTTAAAATAACATAATATAATCTTATTTTTTTTCTATAATAATTTACACAAATAAATGTGTATCCATATATTAGAGTTAACTTTAATAAACTTTTTAAAAGGTATGACCTATCTAAATGAGAAAATAAATTATTTATGAGAAAAAAAGTGCAGTTGCTTTGACCTTAGCGCTACTAACGCAAAGTAATAAAAACATAAAACATACATTACACCATAGGTAAGCCACTGACATACATAGGAAGGTAAAATATAGGGATGATTTAGTTTAAATACGCAAATGCTTTTAAATTTTTGTTCAAAACTTGTGAAAAAAAAAAAAATATGTTGCAATATGGTAACGCACAGCTGAAATGGGTTAAGAAAAACCCAAATTATAGAAAATAAATATTTTGACAATTTTATCATATCTAGAAAAAACTTAGTATATGGTGAAAATTTCAGGGTCTTTAAGAATATTAATTTCTGAAAGGCAATAAAAACACAAAACAGATTTTGTCGAAAACCAGTGTTGCTTAAATATTCTTATTTTTTTTTTCAGTTTTCCCCATTAATAAAATAAGTACAAGGAACATACCCTGTCTAATGTACCAACAAGGTAAAAAAAATGATATCAGAAACCATCTCTGTTGTTGGTTATTAGAGGATAGATGGTCTTCTAATATAAATTGTGTACAAACAAACAAAAAACACACATAGTAAAACCATAACATTTCTACCACTGTTTAGAACCTAAAATTAAATATTTTACAATCACGTATTCCTTTGAAATGAACATAAAAAATATTAACAGTGAATTTAGTTTTTTTTTGTTTTTATAGTTATTTATCGAGTTAACATGTAGTATATTTAGAGACATCATAACCTGCCAGGATACAGGGAAAATTTTGGTAACCAGGTAAACCAACTTATAATTGGCTTGAATTATAAGTTATGTTTAGTATCCATCCAAAATAAATTTGTTTTGTATTTGATTATAGTATAAAGTAAATTATAATTGAATATTGTTTTCATCTACATATATCTATATCCAAAATTTAGATATTCAAGGCCGTAGCTGGGTCAATCATCAATTTTATTTCAAAATAGACAATTTTTATAGTAAAATGCAATCATTTATTAGAAAAATGTGGCCTGTTTAAAAAAAAAAAAATTCCTAGCCTGAATTTCCTGTGTAAATTAAATATACTTACAATTTCTGTGTTATCGATAAATGAATCATTTTCATCATAACCAGCAGCAAGTTCTGAATAATTGTAAAATGCAGTTTTCTTCTTTTTTTTCTTCTTAACCCCACTAGAACCCTACAGAGAGTAATGTAAATATAACACTTTGTAATGTAATAATCTTAGTTTAGATTTCCCATTTCTTAAATAATTAAAAATATATATATATAACTATTTGACACGGCATATTATATAATACAAATATTTTGATAGTTTAAAACTATTTAAAATTCATACTAGAATTTGATTTAGTTAAAATATACATATAAATTTAAAAATTCATATTTGAAGACTGTAAATCAATAACGGGCTAAGTGTCAAAAGATAAAAAAATTGGGTTAGACTCGAAAAACCTAGCTTTGTGCTTGGCCATAACCAACAACTTATAAAGAAGGCTATCTGCCACGACCATAATATTGGTGTACAAAAAGCCCAAACAAATGTCGTGAGAGCTATGCGCCGGGTGTGGTTATAACAGACTAAGTGCCATTGCCTGAATTTATATTTATTTTATATTTTCCCGAATTCATTGTATCTTATCGGCCTATTTAAAAATAGATTTATCGATAAACTTTACTTTATCGTTCTGATTAGGAGACATAATATTATTACATTCGAAATATAATATTAATAGGTAGTATTCATTATTACGTGTGCGAGTCGCGACTGGTTAACTTTACGTATGAATTTGCCTTGAGATTGTTTTAGTGCTTTAATTTTAGTTTTTTAAGTATAATATTGTAACGATGGAATTAAATAGTGCTACGAGCAAAATACGACAAAAATGAAAATCAGTTTGGGAAGAAAAAAAACGTAGAAGTGAAGGAAAACCTTATATGAACGACAAAAACGTGCTCGTGGACGGAAAAACTGGGCTTCAAGAAGAGGCAAGTCATATTTTGCATTTAATTAAATTTGTTCAAATTTCAATAAAAATAAAATATGAGAAATATTTATAGAGGATGTCTTGTTTATGTTTCAGTTCTACTGTAAATGTGTCCCACACAAACATAGAGAAGTTTTGTTGCGCGAATTCTATGCCCACAAAGATAATGTGAAGCAAAAGATCAGCAGAGATTTTAGCAAAAACCGCTTTACAACTACATCATAGAAAATCTGAAAAAGCAAGAGAAGTAATGAAACAAGATACTATATCATCTCAGTTCCCTACTAGTAACGAATCAATGTGTTCAATAGACCTTGAACAAGTTCTGTCTGTTCCATTTTAAACCCATGGCCAAATGTTCTATTTACGTCAGCTTTCATGTTTTAATCAATGTGTTCATGTTGGTGATAACAACAAAGGGCTCATGTTTTTTTGGCATGAGTATTAATGTACGAGGTGATAATGAAATCGCTCCATGCCTCTTTAACGCACTCAGTAGTCCTGCTCATAATATCATGATTAAAAGAAAACTTACCGTGTGGTCAGATAACTGCATCGGACAAAATAAAAATAAAATTATGTTATTTTTTTGGATATGTTTGACGATTACAGGCAAGTATGGGATAAACCATACATTTTTGGTCTCTGGCCATTTGCCACGTGACAGGGATTTTGCCCAAATCGAAAAACGCAAAAGGGTTGAAAATTGCCAAATTCCTAAAGACCTGATTAAACTTATGGTGAATGCTACACTGCAAAATCCTTTTATAGTTACTATGCTCAAACTTAACGACTTTATTGATTTTAAACAAGCAGTCAATATATAAATCAACACGACAAAACTAAACATTTCCAAATACAGTTGGATTAAAATTGAAGAAACTGAGTTGTTAAGACGATAACAACTTTCAATGAACTTGAAACATGGAACACCTGCAAGGCTCTAAAAAAAGAGATTACAACTCATCAAATTAAAGACTCAATTTTACCAACACTACCGTGTCATAACAGTCTATCTGCCGAAAAGAAGAGGGACCTGCAACAGATGCTCCTATATTTGAAGGAAGAAAATTGAACGTTCTTCAAAGAATTAATTAAATAATTATAATTATATAATCATAATAAATTAATTTTTATGTAATCTTGAAAATTAAAATGATTTAATTTATCAAAAAAACTAGATACTTTGTTCATTGGTACTTACCTCGTTTGTGCCGGTTAAATGTATGGCATATACCATCTACATTTTTCTGAATAAAATATTATTTTTAAAATACAAGGGGAAGGAAATTCAGTATAATTTTGCAATAATTATATCAAACATAATCTAAATTATAAATAAAAAATTTGGTTTAGGTTTTATTATCAATAGTTTTTTGATAAAACAAAAAAAAATGAATAACTCAAAAAATGACTTTTTGGCACTTAGTCCATTAATGATTTCAAGTCTTCATCTAATGTTTGATACTCCTTGTAGGTATATACATATACAAATTTTAAAAAAGAACCGGTCATACTAAAATCTAAATATATTATTTTTAATAAACAATTCTTTAATTATTTTGTGTAAACTTGCATATTTTTGTTCATAATGATCTGCAAATTGTTTTATTGATTCATCATTTTCATCAATAGAATTAGATAGCTGATCCTTTTTTCGGCGTTTTTTCTGTAATAAATACAAATATTAGTTAATTATGACTATTAAACAATTTTTACATTTAATTGCCCAAACAAAAGTTTGAAACTAATAGAAAAACATAGGAAACCAACCAAATCCCAGACCCTAAAAAAAAAATTTGGTAGTATTAAGAAAAATTTTAATTTATTAATCAACTAATAAATTTAAAAATGTATTCAACTATCAAAATCAAATTATTAACTATGATTAAAGTTAAATTTGTATGTTGATACACTTTTTTTGTGAATAATGCAATATATGCAAGCGGTAAGTGAGGAAGGGATCCACAGTTCCCCCCCCCGAGTTAGTTTTCAGTTACAGCCTTGGATATATGGATCATTTCAACAAAATAGAATTAGTTGATTAATATATAAATTACTCTAAACAATTATTTAAAACAGTTACCAAAATTAAATATTTTATAAAATATAAACATTATGTAATATTTAGTCATTTAGTCAAGAATTTATTAATGAATAAATTCTTATTCATATTCATATTTATATTTTATTTTAATATAGGTGTATGATACAAGCTTGACAATTGTACCTATATAACATTTATTAGAATTTGAAAATTGGTTTTAAGTAGTTGTTTATTTATAAAAAATATAATTATTTAAAACAACATTTGGATGTATTCATCAAATAAGATACAAAATTAAGATTGTTTGGTTAAATTCAATTTAATAATACAGAAAAAATAATCTGAACAATTTTATTTTTATTTTTTTACTGAGATAAACCTTTAACCTCCAATAAAATGTTACATTTTGATCATTTTCTTCTTGCTTGCATCTTTTCCCAACATTTGATTCTTAAAACTCCACATTATCCTACATCTCTACCATAAAAACATTTTCTGTGAGAACACAATAATAATCATAAATATTATCATAATCATAATTAATTCAAATATAAAAACGGGGAAGAGAATGAATATTTGTACAAGGTATCAAACATTCAAGACAAGAAATTGATAGTTGTCCGACTTATCATATAACTAATATGCAAATTATATACAGAAAAACAAAATTTAATTATTGTGCCTATAATGCATTCATTCAATTGTATAAAATCTTTATAACTATGAATATAAATATATAAATATATTCATAGTTACAAACGTAAACAAAACGTTTATAAAAGCATCATTTATTGCAAAAATAACATCGTGTACACATCTGCGCCATTCTAAATCAGAATCAACCAATGTGCACAACAAGATTGTCGAGGAATAATTGATGAACACAATTGGTATCAATAAGAAAGACGGGTTAACGCTACTTGTTATCATTAAAAAAAATAATAATAATAATAATAATAAGTAATATTTAATTAGGTAAAAATAATATTATTTAATAACAATAAACATGAAAACGTCCGAAAATTAGATTTATTTATGTTTGACAGTACATGCTGTTGTGTTTATAATCGTGTGTGATAATGCGATGTGTGTATACATACACGTAAACTCGTCGTTTATGCAATACATAATATTATAGGTATATAAAAGTTAAAACATAACAATATAATATGTTCGTATGTGTACGTTTACATACACATATACCCAAACACAGACGCACGCACACATTCACAGACACACACATACACGCACACACACACGCGCGCACGCACACGCACATATAGGTGTATAATATATAATGTATGTATTTCAATTCTATCGCTTACTTCTTCGATGAGCAATAATTTTTGATAGTTGAACACTGGATATCTGTTTTCAGTTGGTTCAAACAATTCGGCTTGTATCCGAACGGTGGGCAAATGCTGCTGGTTCGATTTTGTTTCCGATTTTTTCTCAACAGTGTACGTATTTGACATAATCACACAGACGGAAGCACAGTAATAACAACATCGACGGACGGCTAACACTAAGCGGACAGCACATGTTTCACGAACGCACAAAACTACCATACATGATCGGCGACAATCACAAACTGAACACTGGGAATACGAGCATACGGCAACGATACGGTATGAACCGTAACCAGTGACACCAAGTGCGATGGCTATAACTACACCAAAACCCCGCGCTTTCAAGATTTTTAAAATCTACACGAAACCGGACGCCTACCTATATGTAAACAGCAGTCGGTGTTCCAAAACATCTTGTCGTATTTTAACTTTTATATTATTTTCCGAAGAAAAAACTATATTACAACATTCATTACAATACGATTAGTTAGTTTTCATGAAATAGGTAAGAGATATTAAAGTAGACATACAAATTTTATAAACCCGTTATATAAACATAAACATATGTTATATTATTTTTATGATATTAAAACCATTTAATTTAATAACAATATCTATATTAATAGATAAATTATCTATGTAAATAATAATGTCATTACTGAAATACAGAATAGGTAACTAAATTGTGTATACTCTAAAATGACAATAAATAATAATGCTTAAATCACATGACATACAGTGTATACGGTACGCAAATACAACCAAATAACAACTTACAAGTTTGAAATACGAAGTACTTACACAATGTCAGTACAAGATTTAAAGACTTCTTAAATCTTGATCGTGGTACAAAATATTATATCATTTGTATATATAGAGGAATAGTTAATAAATACAGTGTAGCCAAATTTCATTTAAAGATTTATTTTAACGGTTTTTCGTTTATTAGCTAGTAACCATAGATAAAAGATAATTTTTAGGAGTCAGGTTGCTGAAAGGATGTTCGTCAATTTGTTAAATTCATGGCTATAGTTGAATCTAAGTTGTGTTGATTCATTGGTAATCTAAGTATTATCTTCTTTGTCATACATTGTAATATCTAAACCTGAGGCCTAAATTTTGTTCTCATTGCGATTGTAGAAGTAAATTACATGTATAAATAGGTAATATGACATAATGGAATATGTAAACATCTAGAAATTTGCCGTTATTTTTCCTTTCTATATTTTAATTTAATTTTTGTTTTACTTTCTTTGAAACAGAATAATATTAACTTGATGATAAGAAGTGTTCGAGTTGGAAGATTAATTAGAGACTATAGAGTTACAAAATTGAAACATCCTCGAACATAAAATTGTGTGATCAATTATTTATTTGAATTATAAAATCGGTTTTCAGATGTACTAAAAGTAAGTTTATACCTATTATATAAAAAAAAACCTACTTTTATAATTATTGTATGTATATTTTTATTATTTTTTTGTTATAAAATTATTCGTTGATGGGGAAAGTTTTTTTTTTTTAAATTAACTAGTTCATAATTTATAAAATGAGTCAAGTTTCTCAAATTTAAATAAGAGTAAATTATTTATATATATTCAGAAAGTTTAGTTTTAAAAATATAGTATTTACAATCGTATGTATTATCATAATTAAATTAAAATTGAAAACGGGTACTTATCACATGGGTTTTGAACAAGTATAGATATTATAAATATACAAGCACTACATACTGAACTAAAACTGCATTTTTCTAATAAAGAATTGTAAAAAACTTATGAAATAAGAATCGGCTCTATACAATCTATGCAATATATTATTATTAATAATTTAAAATTTTAAATCCTGTTCACATCATTATCATTTATCTATTCATAGTACAAATTACAAATTAATGAAAATATACAAATAGCACTTGCCATTTTGTTATTTCTATGCCTAGTAAATATTCAACGTATGAAATACAATTAGAAATACATTCTCTCAATGTGTAAATAAAATATTAATGATAAGCAACTATTATCATTGATAGTATATATATACAAGGTCTACTAGTTTATTTAATCAATGCTATAGATCACATTCAAGTTCATTTATGTTCATGTTCAGTTCCATAAAACCAACACATTCTTTCCCATCACTGCAATTATTATTTATTAATTTAAATAGAGCTACAGTTATAACTATATAGATTTGTTTGGAAAAATAAATATTTAATAAGGTGGTCACGCTACATATACTTTAGCAGTATGAAATATTATGTTACCATTAATTAATAAATGATGTATAGCCCGTATTATATGTCAACTTTAAATCGGTTAAAATAATTACACAATTTAGGAGTCATACTTTCAGTTAGGTTCAATCATTTATTATATTTAACGCATCTTAATAAAATAATTTACCGTAGATATATCATTTCTAATTACCTAGCATTAAATCTCTCATATTTCTTAGATCATTAACTATTAGATGAATTAAATATTAATTTTCCAAATTTTAAACTGTCAATGTTTTTTTTTTCAGCATAACAATCAAACATCAAGACAAAAAACAACAAAATATAAGTGAATTTAAGTGAGATAGCAAAAAGAAAAATGTCAGATAAAGAAAATGATTTTTCTGATTCTAGTTTTAAATTAATGAAAACATATAAACAAAAATCAAAAAAGAAAAAACCTTTTAGCTTTAATGATGTGATATTAGATGAAATTGATTTAACAAATGAACAATACATTAAGACCTCGAATAGAAACAAGAAATCAATAACAAATATATCAGATCAAGATAATTTGTCTGATTCTAGTTTAAAACTAATAAATCCATACAAACAAAAATCAAAAATCAAAAAAAATGCTAACTATAATGTGATATTAGATACAATTGATTTAACAAATGAGTCTAAAACTGAATTAAAAGATTTTAAATTAAAAACAAAATATTTTTCAAATATTAAGAAAGGTCTTTTATCTGATGGTAACGATAAAACCAGGATGATTATTAAGTCTTGTTCTAATGAATGTGTAAAATCAACTAAAAATTTACTTTCTGATTTTAATTATAAAAGCAATGAACAAAATGATAATTTGCATTTTGCTAACAAAAGTTTGTCTAAACTTGAGTGCGATAATTTAATGCAAGAAAATTTAGAAAACAAATCATTTCAAAATAACTATACTACGCCAAAAAAAAATCATATCGAAAGCAATGATATTTTAGAATCTGCTAAACTATTAGACCGTATCTATGGTAATGAATGGCGCCATATTGATGGGGTTATAAGGAGTTCACAAAAAAAAACTCTTCATCAGTCTATTGAAAACTCTAATATGTAAGTATAATACAATTAAATCAATGTTTTATTAAATTGTAATATATCAATCAGTATTTTATTTTAGATTCTGAGCAAAGCAAAAATATGTATTGGTTTTACTATGTTTTTTTTTTTTTCTATTTGTTAATTTATCTACCAGATATTCTGCACTAATTTTCAAGTAAAGCACTTTTCTGAAATAATTTTGGATCTGGTTGGTGCATTAGAAAGGTCATTTTTTTAATTTTCCTTGTAGTTTTCTTAATAATAGGGGACAAACAGAAAAATGTACAACAGTTTAATTATTTTAGATTTTTTTTCTTTTTGTAATAACTAGGTTAAAAATAATCGTATTTTTCACAGAATATTAATATTAGGTCTTTCTAGGCGTGGACAAATTTTGACCATATTCTGGCCATTTTTTAACTATTTATTGGCATGTTAAGTTTTTTTCAAATTAAATCAAATTTGTTTTGGCTGATCAGAAATGCACAACAATTTGATATAAGGTCTATCATAAGTTGTACTTAATACTGAAAAAGAAATAAGTTGAGTGTATTTTAATAAAAACAAATTTACAAGTGTAAATTTCAATTTAACAAAAAAAAATATCTATTTGACTCACTTGTGTGAATAACTACTAACAATATTTTGAATATTTATATTTTATTGGCTAGATTTTGATATCAGTTAGTTAAAAAATGTCATAAGTATGCAAAATTGATTATAAAATTAGTTTCATGTTTTAATCAATATCTATCATTATAAGTTACATGCATATACAAATATGCATCAAATTATTCTACCAAGAAATTTTGTAGTGTTACAAGAATTGATAACTATACAGTTATTAATAAATAACATTAATTATTATTATTTTAGATATGATGAAAACATTTTGAATAACAGTGATAATGAAAATTGTAAGTATACAATTATAAATTATTTCTTAAGCTTTCTCTAACTAGATAATTACACTTAGGTATATTCTTTATTTTATTACTAAGTCATTTTTGATTTAAAACATCTAATTTTTGTTCTTTTAGCTTTCTCCTATAGTGTTTTAACAAACACTAGTCATTGTATTAAAAAACCAAAGGACATTCAAGATGAAGTCAATGATGCTTCAATCATTTTAGAGTAAGTTTAAATATCTAAATATACTTATTTAACAAACAAAACTTAAGTCTGCTAGAGAAATTATAGAATATTATGAAGTTGATTCTTCTGTAACATAGATGGCAGGATAAGAAAGAGAACAGTTAATTTAGTCTTGAAAACCTAGAATTCAGAAAATATTCTTATTTCTTTATAGTGCCTACCAATAACCATGTTTTTTTAAATTACTCTACTGACTTAGATTTCGCTACAAAAACCCAAATTGTTTGGTCAGTGTCAGATTGGCATCCAACTGTCAAACATATGTTTTAATCCAACAAGTTAAAAGTAATATAATATAAAAATTAATTGTTAAACACAAAATAAATTTGCTAAATTAAATATTTTTTAGTTTTAACTATAACTTTATAATTATTCAAATCTTATCAAGACCAGTTTTGTTGATGAATATTTTAAAATGTTACTATTTTATTATTATAGAAATATCAGTTTTTCCGAAAATAAAGATAATCAGTTGGATTCTCTTATAGTATTAGATCATCAAATAAACTCTAAGTAAGTAAAATATTATACATGGTCATCAAAATATTACAAATTTCTTAAATAAATGTTGTATTAGTTAAAATACATTTTGGTGATGAAATATTTAATTTTTAAGTTTTCAACACCAAATTTTATATTAACTAAAACTTCAATTATTTATTGAATTGTGATTCTCAAATTGTCGAAAAAGTCAGAAAAGTGAACTTTATTTGATTAATTAATCATTCAGAATATATTGATATTATTTAATTATTATTGTTAAATTCACATTTTTATTTATTTAGAATTTCATTACATAATACAAATGAATGCAATAATGTAAAAAAAAAACCATCCAAGAAAAATGGCAAAATAGATAAAAATATAAAAAGTAATAGTAATTTAAATCATCAATCAAAAACACCAACAAATTTACCGGCAAAGCTATCATTTTTGAGTTCTTTATCGAGTAAGTATTAATCTTTTATTTTAACAAAACATACCATTAATGTCTGTATAATCAAATTAAATATTTCAGCTTTTACTGGATCAATGATCTGTAATCCTGAAGCTGAAAAGTATAAATCTAAATTCAAAAAAAATAAAGATGAGTTAGTGTCAGTATTATTTAAGTTATTTAATGAAGAGGTATTTGAAAATAAGGTAAATTATTACATTTATTAATTGTTTATTAAACCTGTAACTACCAACAGGTGGTCTGTCAACCACATTTTATGTTTACTGTTTTTTTTAGTAATTTTTTTTTTTTTTCTAAAATGTTTATTATATATAGATTTATATAGAGTATGTTAAATAAATATAATATGAATTTTGTTTGATTAGAAATTGTAAATTTTTTATTTGAACTATGTGCGGTCTGGAAGACTGACATATCAGTAACTTTGTTATAAATTTATAACTATCTCAGTAGTTAAGGGTTAAATCAATACATATAACATTTGGAATAAAAAAATATTTTGAAAATTAAAACATAATAATTTGTATACAATTGGGTTTTCAATTTAGAAACTCCATTTGAGTAAATTTTGATATTACACATAAAGTTCTAAGAATTTTACCTGCCAATGATAACAATTTAGCCTTTGAAAAGC
Organism: Tuberolachnus salignus; assembly: GCA_956483605.1. Lineage (NCBI taxonomy): Eukaryota > Metazoa > Arthropoda > Insecta > Hemiptera > Aphididae > Tuberolachnus > Tuberolachnus salignus. The sequence goes on along the minus strand of OY101430.1, from coordinate 31,824,033 downwards.
AATTTAAAAATGTCTTGGGAAATGCTCTCTATGAAGTCATCTCTCCATTAATTGAGTTGGCACTTAAAATTCACAATTACATAAGATTTAACCTTTTTACTAATTATTATAATTGTTTTTTTATTAAAATGTATACACTATTTGATAGCTCCCAGCTGATATGAGTTTCAAATGGAATGCACGATTAAGAACAACTGCTGGTGCATGCTTTAATAGACGTACAGTTAAAATAAATGCGAATTTAGACTGTGAACGGGTTTCTCGCATTGAGCTTTCCTCTAAAGTAAATTTACAATTATAATATCTTATTTGATTTTTATAAATTATTAGGAGTATGTCAATATACCACAAATAATTTCTTACATATTGTTCAAAATATGTAAATAATATATTAAAGGACTTATTGTTTTATAGATAATTGATACTTCTGAAAGATTACGAGACACATTAGTTCATGAACTTTGCCATGCTGCTTGCTGGATATTTAATGGTGTTGCCGAAGGACATGGACCATTGTGGAAAAACTGGGCAAATAAAGCTATGTACAAATTTCCAGAACTTCCTATCATAAAAAGATGTCATAGTTATGAAGTACAAACAAAATTTACATATAAATGTAAACAATGTGGGTATAGGTAAGATTTCATATTTTTAAATATTATTTATAATTATCTTGTTCTTATTCTACATTTCCTTATTATTGCTATATGTTTTTATTGGATTCCTTATATTTTAGTTTTGGACGTCATTCAAAATCATTAAAATTAGAAAAAAAAAGATGTGGATATTGTTATGGAGAATTTGAATTAATTTTAAACAAAATTAATAACAATCTAGTTGCTAGTAATAATTTACCAGTGGTTTACACAGACCCATTAAAGGAATTATATAATTTAAATGATGTACAACAAAAACCTATACCCCCCAAGAAGCTATCAAAATTTGCATTATTTGTGAAAGAAAATTATCGTTTAGTAAAACGAGAAAATCCTTTATTAAAACATGGTGAAGTAATGAAATTACTTGGAGAAAAATTTGCTACAACCAAAATACTGACGTCTGACGAAATTTTTGATAAATTACTTGAGAACAACTCACAATCACAAACATAACTTGTGCTCAATTCCACATTTTTAACTTGGACTTTTATAAAATATGTTATCACAGGAAAATTTATAATTTAATATTAAATTTAAGTAATGCCCAGATATATTATATTGATTGTAAATATATAGATATAATAGATTACTACTTAAATAAAAATCATCTAAGTTAACAAATTTGTTTATACATCAATTATCTTTTATTAATAATATAACTAAGTTTAGACATCAGCATAAACCAATAGTTAATCCTTTTTTTTTTTTAATTTTTATTTTCACAATTAAATACATAATCTATACAAATAAATGTATAAGATAATAAGTTAATTGACTGTATAACTTTTATTCTATTTGGAAACTATTAAGTAAATATAATTTAATAATAGTGACTACTAACAATGTTTTATAGAAAAACATTGAAAGGCTCAAAAATTATACTGTACTAGTTTAAAAAATACTAACAGCCCAACCCTAAATATATTCATTTGTTTTAGAATATATAATTCATATTATTATTTTTTACTAATATCACTAAATTATATTATATTACTATATGGATGTACACAAATGTAGTCGTTAATTGTATACTTTATATGATTATTTAAAATAAATAAAACAATTTTATTTTCATAATCTAAATTTTTTTTTATTGTTAGTATCAACTCACAATTTTTAAAAGTTGGAAAATATCTTACTCCATCTAACAACAATTTATTTTATTATTTTTCATGTTAAGTGTATTGAATTAAATATATATATTTATCATTTAGCTACTAATTAAAACTAAGTTCAATAATAATTAAATTTGAGTGGAATAGAAAACTTCTAAGCGTATTAGGTAAGAATTATGAGAGTGATGTTTTGTGTAAAGCTATCTGTGACTAACAGGGCAAGCTGCTTTTGAATACATTGACTCATTGCAGATATTAATTGTACAACATTTGGTAGCACTATATCCTTTTGACAACTCATATATAAGTATATCTTAACATTATTTTAATACTAGTCATCAAATACATTATTTATTATATTTGACAAATTAAACTTAAAGGTTTTGATATATCAAAATCAATAGTATTTATATACTGCTCTGTTACAAAATTTAAAACTGATATTGAATGGAAGTATTTGAGTATAGGATTATTTAAAACTCCTTATGATACTTGTTTCTCATAATTTTTAATTTCATTGAAATTTTAAAATAGTTAAATGTAAATATTAATTATTACAAACAGGTATTTAAACAGTGTCAAATGTTTTCCATTTTCTTTACCATGATCAAATTTTAAGAGATTTTTATTTTCTCGAATAATTAATATTAATGATACCTAACTATTATGTAAAATCATTATTTGATTATAATACAAGAAAAAAAATGGTTAAACAAGATATAATCTATTTTAGATTATACTTAAACTAAGGTGTACCCTTAACTAAAAAGATGTGCATGTAAACAAAAAATATTACAAAATAATAAGTTAATATACAAAAACAGACACGACTTTGATTTATCCTAGATCTATATTTGATAATTGTATATTTTGTTGTTCGTTTCGAGCCATAAAATATGATGTATCATCAATGCCTACTGGAGTAGGAATAAATGGAGGTACTTCTTTTAAAAGATTGTTCCAGTCAATATTTGAGAATAATTCTGTAGAAGATCTTAAATCTGAACCAGAAAGTCTTTCATTTTGATCTATTGCCATTAAACCATCAATTGCTTCCATTGCTTCTCTAGATAATGTTTGATCTCCAGATGGCCACTCTAATTCTGCAAAATTAAACACATTACAATAACAAATGGATGAAATACATAAGAGTTATAAACTATAATGGAAATATACCACGTTGGAGTATATCTTCAAATATTTCTTGTACAGTGTCACCTTCAAATGGTACAACTCCAGTCATAAACTCATAAAGGCAGACACCCAATGCCCACCAATCAACACCAGATCCTACAGTAGACATTTTTTTTATAATGAATTATTATTAATTATTAATTACAATATTTTAATAATAATTACCATGTTCCATCCCTTGAATTAATTCAGGAGCCAAGTAATATGGTGTACCTAATATTCTACCGTCACTGGCTCTTTTTCCTTTCCTTAAAGATTTAGGGGTTCGATATGGTGTTGATTTTGGTAAATATGGAGTGGCAATTGGACTCATAACTAATTCATCCTATAACAATATGGATACAAATAGTAAGTTTTTTTTTTTTTTTATTTTTTTTTTTTTTTAATCACCATATGAGAGCCTTTTAAAATTAATGTAGATTGCGTAGGTGTAGGCAAACAAAATCTAGTGGTTTTCAAAGTTTTAGGAGTATCACCATATGGACGTTTACGAGAATACTGCACAGGAGTTGATATGGCAACACGGCCACTACTTAATCGTTCTCCAGCTCTAAATACAGTTTAAAGAACATTATTATTTAATAATAATTTATTTTAAATATAACCTCACTTTAGTTTCAAGACACTTTTAACAGCTGATGGAGGTGTATTTAATCCTATGTTTGATAAGTCTACATTCTTAATTTGTTGGGTAAGACCACAACTATTCAATGTATTAGCTTCTAAATCTCGAAGTGGTAATATTTTTCTTCTATATCGTCTTAGAGAATCAGTATCTGTTGATTTGAAACGTTTGCTAAAAATTTAAACACAAAATTTACAAATAAAACTGACAATATACTATATTAAAATTAATTAGTATAAACATGTTATATAATTATAAAAAAAAACTACAAATTAATTAGTTATCTTATAGTTTTTGTTTGAATGAGGCTATAAACACTATAAATTAAACAATTATTTGTGCAGCAAAGCACATTAATAAATCATAACTATGAATTGACAGGACACTTGAAATGTTCCATTTGAAAAAGAATTAGCTTTAAGTTTAAACCCAGACATTCATATTAGTAATCATTTACGAAAAACAAAGATCACGGGCTGCAAATCAATATTAGAAATTACCTTAATATTTACCCTTAAACAAAGGGTGATTATAAAATAAAATATTATTTACCCTTAATAACCTACTAAGAAGCACCTTTATAAAATTAAAGTATTTAACAACCATCTATATATTGGAAAATAAAATTATTAGAACTATTTTACATTGGTACAAGCTAAATTCAATTTATTAAACATAGCTGTAGTTGTTTAAAATTACATAGGTAATTTTTTTAAAAAAATTGAATTATACCTTATATTTTTAGTAGAACACGGTGTATCATGAAGTTTATCCTTGTCATTTACATTACTACATTCACAATCCGCAGAACTACAATTTTGACAAGTATAAAATGTAGTTCCATCTAATGTATTATTAGCTGATTGAAATGGTACAATTCCAGACACGTGGCTACTATTATAATCATCTTCATCTAAATCCATGTTTAGTTTTATACTATAACCACTGTTATGAGTCTTATCGTTTGATCCCTATATGACCAACATAAATTTAAAAATTATAACAACACATTATTCAAAAAGTATATTACTATAATTATTATTACTAGGGCTGAAAACTTCTAGCTTATAAATATTATAAAACGTGTATATACACATACCCTTTTAAATTCAGTAAATATATGGAGCAAAAAATGTTTTACTTATTAATTTACACAAATAAAAATAATTAAATGAAAACAACTATCTCTTTTATTTATTATTATATTAATGTAACTACTGATGTGTTAATATATTAAATTAAAAGGACTAACATGAAATTTAATAAAATAAAAGATAAGATTGTTAAGTTTGATATAAACTATATATTGATTGGCTCTTACAATATAACCTATATTATTTTTATCGAAGATAAAAATAAAACACCCATGATTTTATAAAAAAACAAAATAAAAGCCAATGTTCTCACTGATTATAGTTAAAATATGGAAAATAAACTTTTAAATGTTACTTTATTAGTTTATTATACACAGAAATACATTTATATATTATTATTTACACAGTTCAATAACAATAGATGAGAATTATACTAATCTATTATAGAGTATTCTAGACAAGTAATAACTAGAAGTCTTCAGTCCTATTTATTACTTACAAATGAAAAATGTGATGTCAATGATAATAGTTGACCAGGGGTTCTAGTAGGAACATTTGGAGAGCTATTTATTAAATCTGTTATTTCCAAATCTGTAATCACATAATAAAATATTAAGCAAGTTGTTTGTTTAAAAAATAATAAAAATTGAATATTACCTCGATGAATAGTAATTCGACTAAGACCAAAATCTGTTAATTTTATATGTCCTTGTCCAGATATTAACATATTGTCAGGTTTCAAGTCCCTATGAACAATCCCATGACTAAAATAATAATAAACAAATGTTAATAATTTTTTTTTTGTCTATTATTCTATATTATTAAATTATTCTTTTCCATTTAACTATATTTTATATTACATTTGTGTTGTTTTCTCGTTTAGCTTTATACCTACTAATTAGGAATTCAAATTTGATAAAATTTAATAAACTCATAAATTAAAACTTTACTAAAAATGGTGTTTTAACAAATAAATTAAACATAGATCATAAGACTTCTATTATTATTTAAATAAATGAGCTAATTTTCATAAAATGATTATTAGTGTATTGTACATTGTCTACCTGTGAAGATATTGTAAAGCTAATGCAACTTCAGCAGTGTAAAATGTTGCTACATCTTCAGTAAAATAACCCACTACACTAAGTAATGATTTAACATCACCGCCTACCATATATTCCATAACCTAAAATAATAAAATAATATAATAAATTAAACACAATTAGGTACTTTATAATAAAATTTGTGAACAAAATTAAATATTGAACCTATATACCTATTTAAAAAAATGTAATATTGAGTTTAATTATTTAAATTACCAAATAAATACAACTTGAAGTCTGTAACGAATAGAACAGTTTTACACAAAATGGACTGTTAGCTAATGCCAATGCATTTCTTTCATTAACAACTATAATAAATAATGATAAATAATTAATTTTTAACAAACAGTAAATATAAAAAAATTACCTTGTGTTATCATATTTTTATTAATCATGTCAGTTTTTTTCATAACTTTAATAGCATACATTTGTTCTAAATTGTTCTTCTTGTGACCCAAATAAACTTTTCTAAATATAAAATTCAATGGATGTAAATTAATTATTATATATTTTTACTCTTACTGCCCATGACTTTTGAATATTTAAAATGTAATCAAATATATACATTATATATAGTTAAATTAAAACAGCCATAACTGTAGTTATCATGATTAATTAAATCTAATATTGTTTTCAAAAAAAAATCAAATTTGATTAATTAAGAAACCAAAAACGTTCATTATTCCTATACATATTAACTACAGAATAGAAAATAAACAAACTGGGTTTGGGGTAATTTTATAACAACCGTAAATTCATGATGAGCTACTATAAACCTTGAACTAAAACAAACTTACCCATAAGCTCCTCTACTGATTGGTTTAATAACATTGAAATCACTTATTTCTGGATGCTGAAATTTGAAATAAGTAAAATCGTGTAATTTATATATAAAGATAACTGTCATGTATAGATTAGAGTGTACATAACACAGTAACAAAGCACTAAACCATCATAATAAATAAAATATTTTATTACCTTCGTCTCTTTAGTATTTTTAATAATAGTATTCAACAAAGTTTTTTCATACAGAAATACATTATCTTCATTAGTATTTGTCATTTTAAAATGGCAACATAGATAATTAATGAATTTTAAATCAATATAACCGATAATTCGGACCTGATCGTATATCGAATTTCTATGGCCGTAACCGCGAACGATATAAGAATCACTAGACATTACAGCGCGCCGCAACCGAATACGACGTTCTGATTAGTCATCATTCTTATCACAATGCACTATGAAAACAGATAACAGTTTTCTTGATTTTTGAAAAATGAACGAAAATTTGACACAATTGTGTGGTTTAGCGCAGCCATATAAAATTAACGAGAATCCATAAGCAGTATCTTCTTTTTTTTTTTTTTAAATTAGTTTAGCCATGAAATATTATATCTTTATCACTAGAAGTAAAGTCCATAGTTAATTAATTAATTAATTTATAAGTATTGAACTACGAGTATTAACCACCATTCCAATTGTTTTTTTTTTAGATTTTAAGTGTACAAAGGTGTTTTGTTTTTACAAATTCCCTTTCTTACTTCTCACCTATAATATTTGCCTACTCACAGTGTGAAGTATATCCTATTTTTATTAATTTGAAATGAAAAAGGAATTTGTTAATTGTATAAAGGAACGAGGAACGGGCAGGAGGAAGACTTCGAAAGAACTATTTTTTTTTATAGAATACAAATTTTACACAGATTCACCAATAGCCTTTAAATTTAACAAACAGCTTATTGAAATTCAATTGACTGACATACATCAACGAAAAAAAATCGAACAGGAAAACGGTTAATTAAATTCGGTTAAGTTGTTTCTGAGTTTAGCCGTTACAAACGTTCTTTTTTTATGAAATTGTACAAATAAAACTTAAATAGACACATTTCCACCTTCGAACGTTAAATTGTGTTATTACTACAATTAGTGCTCTTGCTTAGCTCTAAATTTTTCTTTATTTTCTGTGGTATAAGCATTCAACTTATACGACGCCATGAAACTCATTTTTCTTATCAAAACATTCTCCTAACTATATGGTCTCATACACACGCGTAAAAAAATATAATATAATATAAACGTGTTATACATAATTTTATTATTTTTCTGACATTTCAATTATAGCAATTATTAGGAATGATAAAAGTATAAAAATATAGCATGCTCCTAAATTAAAATAGTATTTAGTCATTATTAGCTATTATTTGATATTTAAATATTAGGTGCGCAACTAAGTTCCCGCTGTTTGCCAATAGACGACTTCAACAGTAAGTGCTGGTCGATTTTGACAACAAAAACGTCATGAACCAAGCTTAGACATATGGTAAACAAACTGTTTTAACACATATGACGTCATATACTATTGGTTGTGTGAATATGTCCGATTTTGTGTCAAATAATCGTCATTTGCGGGAAGTTGATTTTCTTTCATTCGAAGAAAACGGCGGCTGAAGCGCATTGAGAGCTCCAAAAAGTTTACGGAGATGCTGCTCTAAGTGAAACAACGTGATTGGTTCCGACGCTTCAAAGACGGTGATTTCAATGTTGGACGTGAAGGAAGGCCAAAAACCTTCGAAGACGCTGAATTGGAGGTATTGCTCGATGAGGATCCGTGCCAAACGCAAGAAGAGCTTTCTTCAGCATTAGGAGTTGCCCGCCAAGTCATTTCCAAGCGACTCCATGCGTTGGGAATGATTCAAAAACAGGGGGGAAAAAATACAAAAATAATATATTTATTGTTTGAAATTCCTTATTTTACTATATGATCTAATAGAGATTTGCATGTATATAAATGTTTTTTTTTCGGAATAAAATATTTTTGGATAAGTACTTATAGAATTGAACTTTATTATTATATTAAAATAATATTGTTTGATACTTTAAAATTAATTTTAACTAAACAATTGAATATCTTTCCAGTAATATAATTTATGCGTTTTATATTATAACATAATATTTCTCTTATGAAAATAATTATTGATCATAGCAATAATATTAATAAGGTGTTTTAATAAGGGTACCTAAACTTAATACAAATGATAAGTAGATATCAAAACATAATATCCGTGTGGTTATAATACAAATTAAGTAAAAACAACCAAAACTACAAAGTAAATTACTTTGAACAGTTACATATTTATTTAAAAGTGCAAAATTAAGAATTATAAACATAACTCCAATTTGATTAAAATTAAATTTATGAATTACAATTTTAATCATTGTATAGGTGGCTCACTGATGATTGTGAAACAGGTACCTATGCTATATCATCCATATAAACTGCAGGCAGTAGTATTATCTACTGTCTATAATTCCTTAAATTAACTAAAATATCTAAGTATCCAAATTCTAAGATGCTTTTATCAGAAGTATACGCAGCCACATAGAAGAGTATTTAATGGCCTATTCTATATAGACCATTATATTCATATTATATACCATGATATAATACTTATTATAGATATATAATATAGCTTTATAATTATATATTGATTATAAAACTATAAGCTATTGTTACATCTAGATATTCAGGGAGCATCTAAAAGTAATTTGTTAATGTTTAATTATGTAAAAGTTAATTAACTTATGCATACTAAGTCAGTTCAAAGAGTTTACTGAATTGTACACAGGAGTTTGTTACAAGCAGTACTGGAAATCAAACATTTTCATTAATTTTTAAATATCTTATAAAGAATGAAAACAAGTATAATTTTATTTAAAAAAAAGTAAATATACTTTGTTTTCTGAGAGAACAGTAATGAAGCCTTGCAAGTCACAAATGGTTTACCATTATAGTATATCAAATACACTATTTAATTAAAATTAGATCATGTATTAATGTCACAATTAAGTATTTTAGAGACATTAGTTTAATAATTATTATTAAAACATAAATTGATATTAAAACTAAAATATTGGTTTGGTTTTTCAAATAAATAAAAAATGGAAAGTTAAAATTTAAATTTAAAGAAAATTAAACAGTTGATTATTATAATAATAATAAGTGTTATATTGAATGGAATACAATCACTCATATAGTGCTATATAAATATTTTAAAAGTAGTTATGTTTTATTATAAACCTAAAACAATTTTAAGTGCAAATGTGATATTAATTATATTTTGTAAATTATTAGGTGATACTAAGGCTCGGATTTATATGCTCTTTAAACAATACATTTGTTCACTTAAAATGCTTAAATATTTTTTTCTTAAAATTATTCAAATATCATTACCAAAATTTACCAAGCAAAAGTTTTAAGTTAATGTTTAATATTCGTTAAAATATATAATATTTAAAAATTAAATACATATTACATTTTTCGAATATTAACCACATTTTTTCGTTCAGTTTTTTTTAATATAATATGTATTAAAAATATACTACAAATACATAAAATCCCAAAATATACCCAAAGCTAAAAAAAAAAAAAAAATACGTGAATTATAGAAAAATAGTGTACAATTTTTTTTTAGCTTTTTTGTTCAACTAACATACATTAGAAACAATGAGAAAAATATGCATATAAATCCAAGAGCTAAACTTATTATGTAGACATTTTATTTTAATAAGTTATATTCTGGAAATAATACTATGTTACTACTAGCCATGAAGAATATACCTATTTTAATAACTATAACTATCAACTTTTGCATTGTAAATAATTGTATTGCACATATTAATAAATAATAAAATAAAAAATTGGACCGTTCCGTGTTTGTCTTTTAGGAGATGAATACTTGTTTGCCGAAGCAGTGCTAAGTATATGTAGTAGATTAGCGAGTAGATAATTTTTATTTTGTTTTAACTCTACTTCTGTTGACCATCTGTTCCAGATTTCTGTAAAAATAAATACAATTTTTTTTTGAACATTGATATGTCTTTTTATCCTACAGTTACATATTTAATACAAACTGTATCTATTTATTAATAAATATGTGTAATTAAGGCTGAAATACTCGCAAAAAAAAAAAATAATAATAATAATGTAACACGCACGCATATAAATATATAAAATATGATATATAATAAGGCAGAAGAAGATATTTGAAAACATTTTTTCCCAAAAAGAATTGTTAAGTGCAGGATAAAGTGCAAATTGTTTAATAAAAATATTTTTAAAAATAAATGTTTTTAATCATTACTCATATGTATATTTTATTTTAAATAAGTTTATAATAAATTATTAATACGAGTAGTAAGGGTAAAATAATAAAACTATTAAATAAACGTTTTAATTATTCAATACTACAATTGATATTATAATTTAATATTAAGTTTTTACTTAAGAATGAAACTGAATTGTATTTTGATTGATCACCGACATTAATTTAACATGTGATAACTATTAAAATTTTACAATAAAAATTCAAATTATCAAATCAAACACAAAATACAAAAAAAAAAAAAAAAAAAATAATAATAATATAAATAATAATAATAATAATAATATATATGATGTTAAAAATTATAAATAAATAAAATAATAAACAAAAAAAAAAATATATAATTTTTTTTAGTGTACAGATATCCCACAGCCACAGCCTCGATAATTTCTCTCCAGATACATTAAATCAGGTAGAAGAGGAATTGTTCAGCCCTAGAGCACTGAATAGTTTTGTTTTCAAGCCGCCTTGTTTGCTCAACTCAGCCCCGCTCTGTCATAACAAATATAACCGACATTCTTAAAACTTTTTCTCTTCTCACTCAGTAACTAGTCTTTAAACCCTTAAGATTTAATAGGCGTTTTTTTTTTTTTTTTATGGAGTGGTGTTAAATACTATTGTAAAGCATAAAAATATTGTGAAATGTGTTAGTAAAATAATATGCGATCTATAATAACTTAATATGATCACAATGTAAATATTTAAACATAAAACAAGAACTAAATTAAAATAAAGATTTTACATGCATTGGTGGTTGTTCTCAATACTAGGAGCAAATTGAAATACCCAAAATCAAAATTACTTTTACAAACCTCATCTAATTTTGTTCCAGTAGAAATTGTATCATACTCCAATGATTCCCTTGAACCAATCAATCGACTTGATCGGTTCCGCCTGTCATTACTATTTACACTACTAGTTGAACCACTAAGGATTTGTGCAACTTTTGCCTGTTTTACAATATCAAATGCCTACAAAGATACATATAATAATAATAATATATATATATATATATATATATATAAGATATAGTATTTATATGAATACATTTAATATTAGAGTTAGCAGTTCCTGGAGATTAAATAAAATTATAGTGAAATGATTATAAAATATTTAAATATTTTCTCAATATTTAAAATATAAGCTATAAATTATACTATGCAAGTAAATATAATATATATATATATTTAGAGTTCATTCTTTATACATACCTCTTTTCTGGAACGTAATGCACAGTCTTCAAGAGTTTCTGCAGCTTCATATTTTCCTTGTCTTCTGTAGAGTGCCCCTAGATTTTTAAGTGTAGTGGTTACTGTTGGTGAGTCTACTTTGGCAGCCTTATGCCAACCACCATATTCTGTATATGGTGCAGTGCCTGGAATTTTGTTTTTATTTTCTTCACGTTCTTCAGCCACTTGCCATATTGGTTTATTATCCCCTGTAACATTAGAATCCTTTTCCATTTAAAAAAAAAAAATGTCTTCTATGACATTTGCAGAATTTTCTTATTAGATCAAGTTAAAATTAAAAGTTAAAAAAAAATACATTGAAACCTTTGAATAGTGGACATTTGTGGTAATTGGAATTCTGTTTTTTTAAAGAAGTTAAGTTAAGTCTCTGTTCCCAAAAAAAGTTCACTATTCGAAGGTGTCTGCTATTTAGAGGTATTTAGTAAAAGAGGTTTCACTGTAATAGTTAGATTAGGCTAGTATTAAGTTTTAGATATAACCTAAATATATGAAAAAATATTTGGTATAAAAACTAAAAAAAAAAAAAGTGAATCAGTATGCATTTTGTGATACGAAAAATTATTAATTATTATTGTTGTTAAAATTAATATAAATTTATAAGGGATCGTTGTATATATTAATATAGTTACTATTCTAATTAGTTTTAATGTATAAACTAAAAAAACAAAAAAACAAAAAAAAAAACAAAAATAATTAAAAATGTTTTATTATAACCCAAGTTTATCATTATATAAAATAGTTATTTTATCAATTTTATTATACTTAAAATGTATTTATAAATAAAAAATAAATGGTAAATTGAATATAAAAGGTGAATGCCACATAATAAACAAATAAACCAAAGGAACATGCAAAATTAAAAATATTTTAAATAAATTATTATCAAAAATAACTAACCTTAGGCAAACAAAAAAATGAACAATAAAAATAAATACATTCCAAAACACTCAAGATATTTAATAATAATTATTATTATTATTTAACAATTTTTTTCAGTATAAATATACATCTTATTAAGTATCTAGTATACTACATATTTATTTTAGAGATTATATAGTTGGATATAAATCAATAGTATTTCATTTCCATATTATTTATTTGTAAATTAGCGAGGATCGTTTCAAATGCAAATCTATTTCCTTAATGTATATAACAGGATTTTAAAAACAATATTTTACAATTTTCCTTAAAAATATATAAAATAAAAAAAACATTGGTAGATAGAGGCTATCTTATTTTTCTGCAAATTACTTGCATAAGAGCTTCCTATATGTATAGGTTTATAGTTATATAAATATTATATTTATTTGATCAACTGAAAATTATATTTATACTAATACACTTGATCATTTAAAATTAAATTTAAATTATAGACAAAAAAAGTTTATTTTAAAATATAAGATAAAAAATAAAAAATTTTTTTAGATGATACCAGATTTGAAAAATTTGAAACTATAAAAATATATATAAATTATGTAAAATAACAAAAATAAGCAAAAAATAGGTTTTTAAAGTTTCATTTCTCAATGCCATTGTAGCATGTGTTCAAAAATTTAAAATTCCTAAATATTTATAAATACATAAATTTATTTTTCATTTGTTTTTTTATTTTATATATTTTTAATAGGGAAAATTGCAGTTATATCTAACATTGACAATCTAGTAAATATGGTATAATTATTCAAGCAATTATATCCTTTAATTGTTTATATATACTTAAAAAATTTGAAAAACTATAATTCAAATCTTAAACACCTATACAATTAATTAATTCTCACAATAATTTAATTGAGTTTTAAAATGTGTTAGTTAATATGTTTTATGTAACCATACAAAATTCTGTTTTTCAAAACAAATAATAAATATGTAAAAAAAACTACTATTGATTATACTTTAATAAAAGATAATTAACATATTTATTTATAAAAATAAAATACTTATACCCTAAGAATTGAATATCTTTGGTTACTGGTAAAGAGATTCAATGCCACAATAACACAATATAAAAATTAATTCTCATAAAAAAAAAAAAAATATATTTGAACATTTCAAAATATAACTTAAGCACCATGCAAACTAAAATTTGAATATTTAATATACTAATGCCAAACAAAAATATAACAGATCAATAAAAATACGAAAAAAAAAAAATTATAAATTTAAAAAAAAAAATAGTATTTGCTAATAGCTATATATATTTAGCATGAAAAATACTAATACAATCTTACAATAATTATATATATACATATATAATATAAATATGTATATATTTTAGATCTTATAATCACATGTGATTATAGGAATGTAATCTACCCTGTAACCATTCTTATAACTTAACGATTTATAGTATATTTTTATGCTTTGGAATTATTATTATTAGCCATTGATGCCCATTCCTTTTCGTCACCTAATAAAAAAAAATGTAAACAATATGTTTACCCTCTTGTTTACAATTTTTAAGATATTTAAGGGTTGATAAAATTACATGCAAGTTTAAATGTATTAATATTTTTCTAATAGTATCAGTTTAGATACATATATTTTTAGCAACAAATCTATGTTAAGTATAGTGAGTAATGTAATTGTTCAAATTCATAGGAACTTCAATATATATAAAAATAATAAATAACTTACCATCAATTGTGCCAAACTCTCTTTCGTGCGCTCTAGTTAACACTTGTTTATATAATATTTCTGCTTCTTTATATTTGCCTTGTTTTAAATAACACGAAGCTAAATTATTTTTGGTTTTAGCTACATTAGGATCATCAGGTCCTAGTTTTTTTTCATAAATTTCTAATGCTCGTTGATAATATCGTTCTACTTCTTCGTACTTGCCCTGTAAATCATATGATTATTAATACAATTTATTAAAATTTTTATTTTCTTTATTATTAATAAAGTATCTTTTATCTATGTAAAAAGATACATAAATATCTTATTTTGTATATAAATTAAATAATTAATATACAGTACACAGTATACATTATTAAATAAAACACTAAATTAGTTACCTAATAGTATGTTAAAACCGAATATTTATAGATAAAACAAATAAGTTCAATAACTTTTATAAAAATGACAATAAAATATATTACAATAAGTTAATTATAAATAATTTTATAGATATTTAATATAAATAAAAACCACATACCTTAAAATTTTGTTATTAGACTATAAAATAAGACCATAAACAATTACTTGATTTTGGCAAAGTAGAGCTAAGTTGTTCAATTGTTTAGCTACATCTGGATGTCCTTTACCTAATACCGCTTCTCTGATTTCCAAGGCTCGTTTACACAATGGTTCAGCATCTTTGTATTTACCTCGTTTACCATAAAGTACAGCCAAGTTATTTAATGTTGCTGCAACCTAAGAATTTATGGAACATTAGAATATAATGCGCTTTTAACATAATTATAATAATATAAAAATATTATAATATTACAGCAGGATGATTTTCTCCTAATGTTTTTTCACGTATTGCCAATGCATCATTTAACAAATTAGCAGCATCTTTATATTTGTTTTGATCTCTATAAATAAAAAATTTAAATATTATATATTATTTTTTTAATGAATATTTAGTAAAAGTTACCTATAGACAAGTGCTAAAATATTTAACATAGTAGCTACGTCAGGATGATCATGGCCAGATGTTTTTTCTAAATCTTCCAAAGCTTGTTTACATAATGGGACAGCTACTTCA
The DNA here is from genome assembly GCA_956483605.1 of Tuberolachnus salignus. NCBI lineage: Eukaryota > Metazoa > Arthropoda > Insecta > Hemiptera > Aphididae > Tuberolachnus > Tuberolachnus salignus. The sequence goes on along the minus strand of OY101430.1, from coordinate 31,808,119 downwards.
TATCGTCCTTGAGATGCATACTGAATTACCAAATTGTGCAATGTTCGTAAACGTGCTGGAATTTCATAACCCGCTCCAGCATTTACCTGCTGAGCAAACTGTGATGGTGGTGTAGGAGACAATGCTAATAAAGCAAAAATTAGATTACGTTTGATATTAGTTAAATCTAGTTATAATTGAAATAAAAAGTTTAAAAATAAATATTACTTTCTCATAAGATAAACCTGATATAATAATTCGGCAATTTTTAATACTTATATTCATTAAACAAAACTATTTTTCATCTAATATCAGAAAAATGACTTATTTGTGTATGTGTGTAATGTACAACAACATGTATAGTACACAAAGAGTTTAAAATTGGGCAGTTGAGTGTAATAACACTTTGAAGCCAGATTTCTATATTTCTATATGTCATAATTGAATTTTGGAATTTGAATACAAATTTTTTTTTTTTATTATTGATTTCTTGTTTTTTCTAAGTTACCCAGACAAGGGAAAAACAATTTGTTAAATAAAATACTAAATTTGATATACAACTTACTATTTCTCTCCTCATTTTCATCATCTGGAAATAAATCAACAACAGGGTCATCACTTTTAGATTTTTCTTGTTTATTTTCAGTCTGATCTTCAGTCTAAGTAAAATGTTTATAAAACATTAATGCAATAAATAATACACCATAGTCAAAATAGTTTTGACATATAGTCAAAACTATATGCACAGAATTTAATATAAATAATAAAAACCTTATCAGCGTCAAATTTACTGATAGATGCCATAAATTCTAAATGTTTATTTTGTTCATCCAATAATGCAACAGCCTGTTCAGATGCTTGTAATTTTTGTTGTGTGTTAGCTAATTCGTCCCTCAGCCATGCATTTTCTTGGCATAGTCTACGGACTTGAGTCCGAAGTTTTTGTTTTTCTGCTTCAACATTTTGAAGATGAGAAGCTAATGCTAACATTACCTAGGTGAAATATTTAAAATATGTAATTTATTATATTTAGGTTTTATACAAAGAAAATTTTTAAACTAAATTTGTGTACATATTTTTTATGTGAATATATACTGTAAACGTATTTACAGAATTATAATTTAATAAATGACAATTTTAAAATAGTTTTTTCACTAAATCCCAAAATCTACAATAATTTTTAACGGCAAATTATTTTATCCAAAATGTCGTAGTTCTTCATATTTTAAAATTATTTAAAAAAATAAGAACAGATATAAAACAGATAAGTCACCCCTCAAGTCAATATAATTTTGATTGAATGCTTCTTACGTGAGTTGTGTAGAAATGACTTATGTTACAAAAACAGAAAGTTACTTCATTTTTCTTAATACAGACAGCATTAACAACACAATACAAATAAAGTCCTATATAAAGGTTATTTAATTACAAAAATTTAATTGCTAAAATGCATTTACACCCACTGCTCACAATTTTCAAAACAATTTTTGTTAAAAAGACATGTTTTTCGTAGCTAATTAAAACATTTTTAAATTTGTTTACGTTTTAGTTTTAAGTTTTGTTGTCATAAAAGCTTAAATAATGATATACTCAAAAATATTTTCTGAAGAAGTGTCAAAAACCTATTTCTTAAAAAAAATAATTTGAAAATAGTGAGTGGAATGGTAAAGAGTGCTTTTGTTCCATAATAATCTAGTAATGTATGAAACTTTAGAAAAATTTGTATTGTTCAGAATAAAAATATGGTTAATTAAAATACAGTAAATGTTTAATAAGTATTTCTGGGATCAGAATAAATCATGTATTGAACAAAATTGTATATCAAATAATTTATGTTATTTATGAGAAAATAAAGTTGCATACTTTAGATTATAAATACATTTTTATCAGAGATGGTTACTCAGATAAAATTAAATCAATAGCATGACATTTTCAAACTTGTTTTACTAATTATACAAATTCACTTGCTCCAGAATACCAATGAAAATCAAGTTGGTGTTTATAATTATATTTTTACCTGGGCTTCTCCAAGACCCAATTCCGTCATATCCAAAGTTTTTTGAAGCATTGATTGTTTTTCTTCTGGTTGCATTGTATTTTGTCCCGTATTATTAGATGCCATTAACTCATTTTTCAAGGCTTCTAGACCTTGGGCTACAGTCTTAATACCAACCATCATTTCTTCTTGAGACATTACAGTCATGATAACTGAAATAAAATTAAGTTATCAATTTCATTATTTTTTTTTTATTTATATATTATTTTTTAGTGAACATCATTTAACACAGACAAATAGCAAGTTAGAATTGTTTTTGTGACTATTTAAAAAAATAATTTCTACGACAAATATGTAAATATAGATAAGCCCATCTAAAATTAGTTGCTATTTGATATTTAAAAAAAAAAAATCAACCTGATATATTTAATATAATAGTAATGGTATTTAAGTAAATGTTTTTTTAAATAATGAACATAAGCTTAAGTATTAATCCTTTGTTAGTCGCACAATATGTTGAACATTAATGGTCGTACAGGGTACATTTGTACCACAATACTGTATAATTTGAATTCTTATAAAAAACCTTTCTTTTTTTTTTTTTATTAAAATATACCTTGAAACACTGAAGTCCATTTATATTCTAAAAAGTGTTAAAAAAATTAATAAAAGTATTAATACAAAAGTTGAGCTAACATTTGTGAATGTTATAAAATGTATTTTATCAAATACTGGGATACTTGCATATGTACCCCTGTGCTACTAACAGAGGGTTAATAGATTAATATATACATTTATAATTTAAAAAAGATTATAACAACATAAAAAAAACTTTTATTGAACCATTTATAAGTAGAGCAAACATCATTATGACATAAATTTACCTTATTTTCATACACTAAGTATATCTGTTAATAATAAACTTCGATGACCGTACTCTGTATAAACTTATCACATACTATTATGCATTTCTATGTTATATATAAATTCATTCTAAACAAATCAGAAAGCAAATTGTAAATTAAGAAATAACTCTTGTAATAACATTTAGGTATATTAGACATTAGAGGTGTACAATATAATATTATTCCTAAATATTGACTTAAGTATATTCGAAATACATAAAAAAAAACATATTAAAACATACAAATGTATTAAAATGAAATATCACAATTATATTGTTTAACATATACCTATAGTTAATTTTACTTAGATATATATTTGTTTCAACAAATTTGCGAACATTTAAGAAATCAGCAAAAAAAATCTAATTTTTTTTTTTTGATAGTTGAGACAAAATTAAACCTCGCTGATATTTCCGCATTTGTTGTTGTCATTATAAACAGTTATAGCAGTTAAACTAGTGTTGATAAAATATTTACTGTATGGTTAAACAATATTGTACATTATAAATACTAAAAAAGAAATATATAGCAAATTACTTTATAAACAAATAGTAGTTACAAACGATTTGCAAGCACTATAATAGTGTATAAAATGGCATATACCTAATCAATTAAGAGACGAAAAAGAACATTGATTAGTTAATACTTTTAGCCTATGTTGTGATATAATAAACTTACTTGTGTTAAGCAACGACGTTGTGTTAGTTCAGTTGAATTTACACGAAACTATTAGGATATTATAAAACGTAGTAGATTAATCGATTACGAAAGGTAAAATGAAAAAAACTAACTAGTTTTTCAATTAAAAACCCTTTCACATTTAGTCTTATGACCGAGAACTAAAGTTGCAGTGGTTGCACACACAAAAATAATTTTGTTAAATGGTAGATTCGTAGGTGCTTAGGTAGTAGGTTGTAGTGGTAAATGTGGTATAATTATAATGGTATACCATTACCAGGTAATAGAAGTCAGATAACAGCTATCGAATATCGATAAATACTTAACACAATTGTAAACGAATGTTAATCGAAGTAAATGTGTCGAAAATATAAATTAATATTTTCGGCATTGATCGTTAGATGTTTTTTTTTTTTTTTTTAATTAATTATTAGATAAGTTAGAAATTAAAATTTTGAATAATCGAACAATACTATCGATATAATTGTTTTCGACCACATGATACCACAAACCGTGTGACAAGACTCGTGATTTGTGGTCGTCACTCGTCGGTGAAAAACAATTGTGTTTTATTTCTTTCGTATGCGCTGTGTTTACCGTTTTTGTATTTATTTTGTACGTACTAAGTATAATTTTTAGCCTATACTGTATTTTTACCCACGTAAATAAAACAACAAATGCCAATATGGTAACGGCGATCACAGACTAGACAATTGTACATAGTTTAGTTATTAATATTTTGCCGGTAGTATTGAATTTAATCATTGATATCGAGTTCATTTCGTTACTAACCGTATTGAATTATTAGTAATAATAGTGTTAATATTATTTTCAATTTTATGTACTACACACTAAGGTAAGATATGTTGTGAATTCTCACATAAATGAATAAATTCGTACAGTATTAATCGTTACAAGACCTACATTGACCAATACTATTACTATAATATCAATAGATAATACATTAATGTGAACGCCGAAAGGTATTTCGGGAAAAGATGAAAAGTTCTCATGTAATATCGTCTATCATATGTTTGCCGCGAGTTGATGTTGAAGTGCAATAATCCTAATAGTTAACGTTTTCTCCTGTGGTTTACCCACCATGGGTTTTTATAATAAATTGATGTACGTTTAAGATTTACAAAATGAAGTCTTCAAGATACCAGAATAAAACCTGAATTACCTACATATTTGTAATGGGTATTATTTTAATACTAGGTATTGTAACAATTATGAGAAACTAAAAAAGTATCCAAAAATTATGTTGCCACAGTAGTTTTCCAATAATACTAAATAAAACAAATTGATTGTATCCCACTGCTATATTTCATTGTTTTAGATATTTAGACTTGAGTAGTTTTTTACATACAAAATATAAAGTATTGATTATATAATTTTATATATATAATCATATGGGTTAATTATACTTATTTGCTTGTGATTATTTTCAATATGGTTTTAGTGAAAAAATGAAAATAATAATTTGTTTGACATTTTACTATAATTTTTAATATGTGCATTATTTTAAAGTGATAAAATAATTGAAAAACATGGATAGAGGTGGAAAAAGTATGAGAAGAGCTAGAGGAGGTCGGCCATTCATTCGAGGATTTTATCGTGGTAGAAAAGGAATTAGACGTCCAATAGGGCACAGATCAAGAACATCTAGTTCTAGAGATAAGTATGAATACCATGATAACGATCGAAGTGATTCACATGAAGAAAGATCATGGGGTTCTCCCTCAGGCATTGACCGAAATGGCTCAAAAGATGAAGAAATTAATAAAAAAAATGAAGAACGATATTCAGATAAAAAAGAATATTATAGCGACTCAAAGTATTATAGACGTCCAACTGGGAATCCATATAGAGGTCAAAGACGGACATATCACAATAATTATTGGGACAGAACTGATCGTGGAAGACACCATTCACCACAAAGCCAATATCGTGTAAGACCCTATTATTCTCCTAAGTCTAGGCGATATTCACGTTCTCCTGACAGACGTCGATCTCCAAGTAGATATCGTTCGCGTTCGCGTACACCTAGTAGATCCAGACGCTATTCTCCCAAACATAAATCGCCCAAGAAAATATCTCAGTCGCGGCGGCGGTCTAGATCACCTAATGATCGAGGTCAATCTGTTGAAAAAAATCAATCCGTTAAAATTAATTCTGATGACGAAAACCATTCTGATGATTTTGTTGAAAAATTAAAAGCTTCCAAAAGTACTAAAACACCGGGTAGAACAGTGATAAGTGATGATGAGTATTGCATTGAGAGTGATAAAAATGAAGTGACAGATATTAAACAGTCTAATCGATCGGAGTATTCTTTTAAAGGTTCTAAAACTCCAGGTCGACCAGACATTTCCAGTATTAATAAAGATGAATACTGGGTTAAGTCTCAAACTTCTAAGCCTTCAACTAAAAATTTATATTCTAGTAGTTGGGACGATTCTCCTGTTAGAGAAAAATCTGTTCCTAAAGTAACAAAAACACCGGGTAGAAAAGATTTTTCTACCAAAGATAATGACGATTATTGGATAAATTCATCGTCTAATGAATCTAAAAAAGATCGCACATTTAAAAACTTATACTCAAAAAAAATAACTAATAAAGATTCCACTATTATGTATGTACAAGAATTAAGTACATCTGACTCTGAACCAGAAAAAGTTATTAAAAGAACCAGATCTATATCGTTAACAAATTCTGATAAAAGTGATACTCCACCATTAAATACAGAACAATCTAATAAATCAGGAGGTCTGTATTCTCAAGCTTCTAGAGGGCCAAGTTCTGTATTAAAGGAACCCCTGCCCCCTACCAGGATGTCAACAAGTACTGTTTTAAAGGAACCTCTACCTCCTTCATTACCTACTACACCCAATAATTTACCAGTATATAGTTCACAATGGGCAGAATTACAAAATGCAACAACCGCTTCATATTCTCCAACAACAAATTATGTTCAACCACAAACTTCACAATTTGCAGCTTATCAACAAGGCCCAGTAAGTAACATATTATCGACAAACCATTGCAATTGAAAAACAATTAACATTAAAATAAAAATATTATCTTGAATATCAGCAATGTCCAGTTATAAGAGTATTTGATCCAGTTGTATTTTCTATCAATTATGTTTATATTATACCAATTGTACTGACAGCCTTGGTAATTGGATAGAACTTTTGAAAACCTGGTTGAATTCAACATGAGGTTTACATGAAAATGACTTTCCTACTTTTTTGAAATTGAACTCTTAAAACCTTCAAAATTTTTTTTTTTTTTAAAGTTTTAAAATCAAATTAAAAGAGTGTTTGAATTCAATTTCAAAAAAATGGAAAAATTGTTTCCAAATAAACTTCATGATGAATTAAAATATGTTTTCAGAAGTTTTTTCCGATAACTAGAATAGTCTGTACAATTGGCAAAATGTTGATTATTTTAGACAAAAAAAAAAATCACCTTCTCGGCCATTTCTCTTTAAAGGATATTGGGCAGTAGATTAGTGGTAAAGTCAGCAATAAGCTGGTCATTAAAGTATAAAAAAAAAATATTGAATTTTATGAAATTGGAGAAATTTTAGAAAACTTGCACCAATCATCTTAAAGTTGATTTGACAGTGTTTAATCTAACATATTAACACTAATCCCATAATTATTAAATAAATATGATTTAATATAATTTTTTTGGTTAACATTTTTAATAAAATTACAATGTACTAAGCCAGAGGTTCCCAAACTATGATTCGTGGCACTAAAGTCGGTAACAATATAATTTTTGGTAGGTCGCGATTAATTTTAAAATATTTTTGTTTTTACAAAAGAAAACTAGAATCATTTAAGACTATAATTTCTTAATGTATTACATTTTTAAATACAGTTATATACAATATCAATCAATTTATTTTAAACATGAATATCATAAAGTCATAAATATTGTTAATAAAAATTCAGGTCATTAGTATGAGGTGGGTCGCTAAAATAAATTAATATTCACAAATGGATCATATTGTAGATAGTTTGGGTACCTCTGTACTAAGCGGTTTCAACTAGTTTTTAATAAAATATGTTATATACTTTAAAGGTATTCATACCTCTACTTTGATAATCCTGATAGAGTGGCATAGCGTTTAAACAATCATGATTCACATGTAGAATTTCAGTAAAACATTCATTAATATTCTGTATATAATTTTATTACTTGAATTAGGTTTCTAATTCACAATGGTATCAACCAGGATACCAGCAATATGGAACACCATTCCAACAGTTTCAACAATATGATCAGAAATCTGTCGCATTTAATGCAGTACGTTCTAATCTTGAACCAGTTGAGGTAAGCATTACTCTTTTAAATTGTTTAGACTTAACTCTTATATATCTGTATCTAATTTTATTACAATAATAGGATTATCAACCTACAAATCGAGGGCTGTACAACATAGATTTAAAACAAGTTGTGGATATAACAAAACCTCCTCCAAATATTACACCGATAGTTCCAGGTATATTAATATTTTAATATAATCAATTATTTATCAATATTAATTGTTATTTCTTTATAATATAAATGTATTAACTAAATTGCAGTATAAAATTTGTCATTTTCTACATATTTTATATCGTATTCTTGATAAGTGTTATAACGTTTTCTTAACAAGTGTTTTTTGTTTTTTCAATCTTTTTTGTTTCAATTCCTAAAAATGTGTTTTTTATGTTTCTTGGTGATAAATTGTACATTAAACAAATATAACTTTAACTCCAGCAATTCTACAGCTGAATTACAAATTTAAGTATTAACATTAAGTAATAGTAGAAAATATAATTATTTTATTTTTAAAATAATTTATATAGTAATATAATATATATTATACTTGTGATTTTGGTTTTAGTATCAGAAACACAACCTAAAAGTTCTCAGGATAATGTTTTTGAAATGCAGCGCGAAACATATACTACTAAACTTTGTAGTTTAAAAAACGAACTAGATTCTTTACAAATACAGTATGACACATTTAAGTCAGATAATACTGAAGGCCGTCATAATAATGATTTGAAAGTTAATAGGAGAATGCAGGTATTGTTAATTAATTCCATTGTTTAAAGTATAGTTTTATGTACCTAATATTTTAATAAAATATGATACATTTGTGTAATTTATTTATTGTAGGATGAAATTAATGGAAAAATTAAAGGTGTAACTAATATTCTTGAAGTATTGAACACAATGATTCCTAAAGACATTTTAAAAGAAATTAAAACAGTAGAACCAAACAAATTAGTAATTATTAAAAATATTTTATATTGTTGGTTTTTGTTTATAATTATATATAATTTTAGACAACGGAACTTGAATATATAAAAACTCCAATTGAAACTGTACAACAAGAAGATATTCCAATCACACATAAATATCGTCACCATAGTACATCTTCTTCATCTTCCATAGAATTAAAAAAAAAACGCAGTAAATCTATTAAATCAAAAAAAGCATCGAAAATACAATCTTCAGAAGAAGAAACTAATTCTAAAAAATCATTTAAATCTAAGGAGTTGATTGACACTAATAAAAAAAAAAACCATACTGAGAAACTGCCTCAATATAAGTATGTTTACTGTGATTCCTGTATTCATTGGTGTCAACATTGTAATATCTTTCCAAAAACCGCAAAAGATTATTTAACACATTTGCATAGTGAATCTCATAAAACAATTCTTGAGGTTAGTAACATTTATTTATATTTAACTCAAATAAATAATATTTTATCAATATGTTATTCTAAAATGTTTATATTGGTATGTATAGAAATTAAATGTTGTTGAATTACCCTGGCACAGTTCTGAAACAGATGTCGAGCAACCTGAAACAAAATCTGATTTACCAACTAAACGAGTACCCATCAAAGGTAAGTAAAGAAAAAAAACATACTTTACAAAAATGGGTGGGCTAATGTTTAAATGAGAAGTTGGGAAAATAGGGTATGTAGGTTAATTCAATTTATATCTGTACACGACAAAATACGATTTTAAGCAAAGTTCTATGTTTCGATAAATTTAAACTGAAAATTGTATTAATTTCTACCTAAAAATTATAAATCAATATAAAATCATTCATTACAAATCATTGCTATGAAAAACAAAGTTAAAGTGTTCAAAGTTCTAAGTGGTTATGTCACCAAAGAAATATAAATTTTAATTTACTAGTAAATTTGGCTGAAAATGATAAGAAATTAAATATTATTATTATTGTTATTATTATTTTAGGGATTTAGGAGTTACATAAATACCTAGTATTTATATTTTATTGTATAATATTAAATCATACATTTTTTAAACTTATTTAGTTGTTTTATATAATTATTTATATATTAATGTATCAAATTAAAATAATAATGTGTAGGTTTGGAGTTTTTTATTGGAATTAATGCTTGGTATTGCAAGCTATGTGCCACTTGGATTGGAGATCTTCATTGTGCTTCAGCACATTTTAAAACTAAACGTCATAATGACTTATATGCGGTAATTAAAAATTTAATTAGTTAAATTACTAAGTTATTATTTAGATTTAATTTTTATGACCGAGTGAAATGTATATGATAATTATAGAATGAAAGTTGAGTTTATGCCAGGAAAATCAATATTTTTTTAGACTATTAATCGAGGAATAAAAAAAGAAGAGTGAGTGAGAGGATTTGAAAAAAATGGTTGTAATAGCGCTATATGTTAAAATTATTCAAAAATTGAGTATATAAGGTGTATGTGATAAGTTGAGAAATAGAAGAATTTACAGAACTAATAATTTTAAGATATAATGTTAAATAAATATTTGTAGAAAATTAGCCAACTAATTTAATAATTTATATTTTTATTATTAGGAAATTATTTCTAAAAAACCAAATTGGGAAATTGAATGGCTTACAAAAAGGACACGTGCTTTTGAAAAGTCATTGTCGCAAACTAATATAAGTACAATCAATTATGATTCAACAACAGAAGATAAATCTAAAGAAAATGCCTCTGAATCTAAGTTTGAAAAGTCTTTTTTTGATAAAGAGCCTAAAAAAGATAGAGAAAGAGAACGACTGCGTGATCGCGAAAGAGATAAAGAAAAAGACCGAGATAGGTATAAAAAAGAACTAAATCGAAAATCTTCAGATTTAAAAAAGCAATTGAGTCCTGATAAAGAAAGTAATGATACAAATAATGTATCTATATCAGATTGGATGAAACCTGTTGATTTACCTGTAGATAAAAGTATGCTTACTTTAAAGGAATCTATTCAAAAGTCTAAGGTTAGATTACATAAAAACAAAACTGATGAAATTGATGGAAATAAACCTAACACATCTGAATTACATGTAATTAAAAAGCAAAGACTTGAAGAACCAAAACCTCCAATTCTGAATGAAAGAAAAGATGATAGTTTTCAATTATCTCATCGTAATAAAATCAAATTACCATTTATCGGGAAAATGCCATTTGCAAAACCTATTACTAAAAAACCAAATACTTCTACTAAAGATATACCTAATTTTACTGTAGAAAGTTCAACAGATGAATCTAAAGATAACTTGATGGACTCTGTAGCAATTCAAAAAATGTTAATAGAAAAACTGATTTCTGCAGCAAATGAAAAAAAGGTAAAGTAATTAAATAATTTGATTTTATAAATTAGACTTTTACAAAAAAAAAAAAAACCTGTCAAACTAAGAATTCATTTAAACTAACATTTTGATTATTATTATAAGATTCTAAAAATATTAATATATTAAAATAAATAGTTTATAGCTAATAGTGTTCTAAAGTATTTGAGTATTAGGTAGTAAATGTATTTCCCTGTAAAATGTATACATGTTTTGTAAAAATATTGATTATTTAAAAATTGTATGTTAATAATAATTGTATTTATGCTAAATGTTTTTTTTTCAATTCTAGTAATTAATTTACTTAGAAATTGATCGCAAATATATTCTATTGTATAATAAATTTAATATACTCTAAATTCTTGAAAATCCGCAGAATATTGCAATGCAGCAACTACGGGATAAGTGAATTCCGCTGTTAATACACAAAGTATTTAAATAAAATTATATTAGTATAATACACGTGTAGTTTTACTCACACATTTACTTTACAAGTAGGGAGTAATACCATAGTATAAGTATTAAGAAATTACAAATATTTGAGAAATTATTTTTGTTTAAAAATATAAGTTATAACACCTTCCATGTAGACATTGGTCTAAGAGCAAGTTACAATTATACAGCATCAATACTTTTTGCACCATATAATTCCCAACTATTTTTTTAAAATAAACAATTATTTACTAGATATGAATAGTTAAAATAATTAAAATTTTAACTTCGTAAATAAATATCTGTTTGGCAGCATTATTATTAAAAAGTAAATTTTACTATTTAGAATGATAAACCTTTTTAATTCTCTATTTATTTATTTGTATTATTATTTATTAACTATATAATTTATAAGTGCAATATTAAACAGTTTTTTTGACAGTAATATACCACACAAATATATTATTTCAGATCGAAAAACAAATATTACCTATTGATATGGATATTGATGATGACAATGAAAATAATGATGCTATTTTAAGTACAGAAACAAATTCAGATGAAACTCAATCAAATTCTATACAACTAGAAAATCAAATGCATCAAATATATAATCAACCACTTATTACAAATACATTACCTCAAGATTTAAGTACTGCACTGAATATGATTTTTCCTTGCAATGAACCTTCTTTAAACACATCAATTAATCCTCAGAGTCATAATCCATTGCATCAACATTTTAACATCTCATATGATGCAACAAATAATTTAAACATTTCACCTGAAAGGAAAAAAAAGAAAAATGCCCCATCACAACGTAAGCGTAGACATATGAAAAAAATTATGGGAAAAGAAGAAGAATGTACTAAAGATGATTATGATGATGATGATGATGATGATAATGATAAATTATATGGTCCAATTCAAGGGCCTAAAGAAGAAGATATAGTAAAAAAATCCAATGGCAATGAATCTGAAGGAGATGATCTTGCTATGCTTGGTATTGATGTTGAAGACATGGCCGCCCAATATTATTAAGATAATATTATAGGGCTTGTAATTTTAATTTTTTTAAAGAGAATATATTTTGTATTGTCATAATTAAATATTCCTTATATTTATATATAGTTTTAAAATTACCTATTTATATAATAAAATTGATAATATGTGCTGCATGTTAAATATTTGGTTGAACAAATTTATAGATTGACTTAATAAAATAATTTTACTGTCAGTATAACTAAAAGTTGTAAAATAAGTAATATACAAGTATTCACTTATTAACTAAAATTAATTTTAATGTAGTTTTTAATTAAAATCTTTTCTAATTATAAGAAATAAATTTATTAATTTATGTTTAAATTCTGTACAGCAATCCAGAAAGTATTGATGTGTTATATTTTTTTTTAACTAACATTTTTAAAAATAGTAAATTAGTTTAATTACTACACTCTGTCAAAAATAATTCTTATTTATTTGTCTTTACTCCCCAAATCATGTTTTTCTACTTCTCATATCTCCATTAGAAAACCCAATTCACTTTTTCTTTAATCTATGCTTTCCAGGTTCTATTTACACCTAACTCACCTTGACTATTTCATCTTATCACCTTCTCTTAATATGCCCAAACTATCTCAATCTATTCTTTTATTTTGTCTGCTATATACGCTATTCCTAGATTATTTTTTATATTATATTCATACTTAATTGTGTTCATTGTTGAACCATCACTATATATAGAAGGAAATCTGGATGAATACCAGTGCACATTAACTCATAGAGAAAAAGTATAAATATTGCCAAAACATTTGGCAACTATAATAATACGTCACATGCAAGAGAAAACAAGGAGAATAATATGTAGACAAGTTTATGATAATGAAAAAGCAATGTAGAGGAGGAAATTCAACAAAGAATTACAGGAAGAGATCATCAATGGAAAGTCATTATGAGACTTACATGAAGCAGAAGTGAAAACAGTATAATTAAAGCAATCATGAATTGGAAATCTGTGGGAAAGAGACCTCGAAGGTAGCCCAGAAAGAAGTGGCTGGATGTCTTTGAAGAGCACTTTGTTTAATTGGGAGTCCAAAATCAAGAGAAATGAAGGGAGATATTGATGACAGCAAAAGCTCTTAGCCGTCATATTAACATAATTGAGCTACTGGCTTTTTATTTGTTCTTTCATTTTATTACTAACTTGTTGACTCACCCTGTCATTAGATGAATGGTTACTTTGCTGGTCTATGTTTGTTATTTCCTACATTCAGTTAATTAGTTAGTGTTTAACAATATTATTGATTGTTGAACCACAACTCTCTTGTAATCTGACATAAATTATGATGTCTATTTAATTAGCACTTTTTTTTCCTTGTTGGATGTAGTGTATTTAACTAAAAACCATCCACAATAGTTTATAGTATATTTAACATGACATTTATTTTAGTTCATAAATATCAACAATATTAAATTAAAAATATTTAAAGTAAATATATATAAAATAAGTATAACTTTCTATTTTTACTTTTACACTTCCCACGGGATTAATTTGAATTATTTTTTTAAATATATGAACTTCAAATTATATTCTTATTTAACTTTCACCAATTTATTTTATTTGAATATAGCATAAAATTACAAATAACCATTTAAAATACTCATATAATAATTACTAATAGGTACAGCATTTAAATAAATAATAATAAAAATACATCATAATAAATAATTTAACCCAATGTTACAGTACGTACAAATTCTTCATAATTAATGTTCCCTAAAGAATCTTCTTGTCCAGCTAATAATTGTTCAACTTCTTCATCAGTAAGTTTTTCTCCTATAATAATTTAAATATTAGGTATTAATTACATATAAATATATTGTAATAACAAAAAGGGTGAAATAACCAAGTGTAGTCAGTAAATGTCGTAATTCTGCAGAAGATATAAATCCATTTCCTTCTTTATCAAAATGTCGTAATCCTTCATTAAAGTCATCAGCTGTGTTTGATGAACGGTTTTTAGATATAGCTTGATAAATAGGTAAAAACACCTCAAAAGGAATACGTTCATCTAAATAGTAATACAAAAATAATGTGTTGATCATTTGACAGTTTAAACAAAAATTATGTTCATAAACAAATTAATTAATTTGTATTAATTTGTAAATAACATTCATACCAGCTTTATGTTGATGTGCAAATTTCTTTACATCAGACTCTGTTGGATTTTGACCTAATGCACGGAGAGCATTACCAATATGTGATATATGAATTCTATTATCACCTCGGTTGTCAAACAATTGAAACGCCTCTTCCATTTCTAAAACAAGTAATATAATAATCTACCAATATAAATTTGAATATATTTATTATTTTTCTTTTTACAGAATGACACATATTTTCAGGTTTTTCATGAATGTATTTATTTTTTAAGGAGAGAATATGAGCAACTTGGAACATATCAAAAACAAATACATAACAACAAATAAACTTTATATTATACACATTTTTCATCTGAAAATTTGAAAAATGCCCTCATTGAAGTGAAAAACTAATTATTTTTATATTAATTTGACACTGATAAATGGTATACAAATAATACATAATGATACAAGAATCAATGTATGAAGTAGTATTTCATCTATAATTGATGAAACAAATTGTTTAAAAGTAAAAAAAAAAAGATACTTCAATGGGTGTAATGGAAATAAAAATTGGCGCTGGGAAACAGCAAATTTGGCCCAAAATGTTGAATCTAGACTAGTAATATGATACAATTTTTTTTTTTTTAGTTTAACTCACTCCTTGTTTGGTATTTCTTTGTACTTTATTTTTGTTATCTACTAAGTTACGGTTATTATTAAAAACACTAATACAATCTTTCATAAAATAATCCCCTTTAAAAAAAAAAAAAAAAAAAATCATATTTGTATACATATTTAATTACATAACATGTTTTATTCACGGTTGTAGATTTCTCAATTGTACCACAAATGATATGTTTAATATATTAAACTATATATATATTACCTATATTTAATACTATTAGCTGTGCTTATACTTTTAATAATAGGTCATATTATTAGGTGTATAAACTGATGTTTTAAAACCTAATATATGATTTGTTAAGTATGACTGTAATTTTATGCGATTAAAAAAATCTGTATTTTTATAAACACCTCAAAATATGACTTATTATATTAAAAGTATAAGCACAGATAATATGAAACATATAATGTGATTGAATATGTATATAGAAATTATAATTAAAAAAAAAAATGGGTTATTTTTTTTTAGGTACATATTTTTTTCTAAACAAAAGTTTAGAGACCTCATGTTCATCCGTATAGTTACGAATTTTGTTTAATTTTGTTCGATTTGGTCGATAGGTTAGAACTTTATCAGGTTACTAGATTTTTATTATATATACAGTGAAACCTCCCATAACGGACATCTCCAAATAGCGGACGTTTTTTCGGGAACATGGACATTTTAACTATTTATAAATAGGAAAACCTCTAAATAACGAACGCTTTTATAACATTGATATTAATAATTTTTATAGTAAATTAAGGGATAAATGTAGAATACTTAAATAAAGTAAAATAAAATACTTATAGAAAGTGTCGCTATTGGGTGGCTTCTTTTTTCACGCGTCGCATGCCAATTAATGTATTTCCGCACACATGCTTATTGTAAATTTAAATTACAGATTGTATGTTTTAAAATAAAGTTTAAAAAAACAAATAAAACTCTACACTATTAAGATATCTTTTATTACTATAAACTAATATGTACAATGTTATACTGTACATGTATATTTTATCCGTTCAGCCGTTAAAATATTATCGCGTCGGCGAAATTTTGTAACTAATTCGTTGTCCTATTCGTATTTAGTTGTTTGTGATGCTAACATACAAACGCTTATTGTAACACACTATGGCCAGTAAAAGAAAATGATTAACTCTAAAAGAAAAAATAGACATTCTTGAATTTTAAGCATTAAATACAAATATGAGCGTTCGTGCGTTAGCAGATAAGTTTAGTATTAGTAAAATACAAATCGCAAATAAAAATGCTTTTTAGAAAACTTGGGCTGGAAATGGAAAAGAGAAACTAAAATGGACAAAGATACAGAAACATTTGTCCTTGAAAATGTTAAACTAGTTTTCAAAATTACGAGAAAAAAAATCTTGTTTGAAGACCGATGCTTCAAGAAAAAGGTAAGCAAGTCGCTGGGAAGCACGTATTTGATTTTAAAGGTTCCAATGGCTAACTTGAAAAATTTCGGAAAAGGAATAACATTTCTTTTAAATCAATTTGCGGTAAAGCAGCAAGTGTTGATGGAAAAGCCGTCAATAACTGGAAAGCACATATATCCAAAATTATAACTAATTAGGCAGATGAAACGGGATTGGTTTTTAGAGTTCTGCTTGATAAAACTATGGCATTTAAAAATAAGATATGTAGCGGAGGAAAAATTTCCTAAGAACGTTTAACTGTGCTCCATCAATATTCACTGCTCTCGCCTCTTTTCTAAGGCCTTGAAATGTTTAAGGGAGTTTAATGAAACAGTTATTGATTGTCTCAAAAAGTAAAAAATGGAGATGTTTGAGATAGGTGATTTAAATATTATAGTAACACAAGTAATATCAAAACTATTCCATTTAAAAAGTTTGAAAAATAAATGTTACATAATATATATTAAAAAAAGGATGGTGTAGTTGTGTAAGATTTAATCTAGGTAAGTATACAAAAATAATAAACTATATAATAATAAATTAACCTTCAAAACATCTAAAACACATATTGAAATTTAATTTATACCTACATAGAAAGGAATAATATGTTTTACTTCTAATTAAATGTTTGTCAGCATTTTTATTTAAAAAAAACTAAACAAAAATGTCAACAATACATAAAACCATAAACAAATTTCACAAGGTCTAAACATTTTTCAATGTATTAGATAAAATATTTTGAGAGTATAAGGTCACCAGAAATTATTACTCTGAACACACTAATCTAACCCACACTATTTTACCATACAGGTTAAAATTATAGAAGATATGACTTAGTATTGCAGAGAATATATATTTGGAGATATGTTTTCAAGATTTCTAGTTATATATTTGATAACCGGGTTGGCAAGTGCAAATAAACAAAAGAATTCAGGTGTTCGTAATTATATACATAGTATAACTGTGACGGTGCGAAGTAATGTATTTGAATCATTTGATTTACAAAAGAAATATGGGAGTGTAAAATAGGTAAAAAATACTTTGCGTCGCTACAGCTTAGTAATTTAAAAACCATATTACCATATCGCTTACTTTATATGGCTATGTTTGGAATGAATATGATTTATGTTTTAAGACAATATGCAAATTAGAAGATCTATACAAGTTTTTGTGGTTCACCTGAGTAGGTATAACAATATAAGGTTTTGCTACTTAAGTTAATTTAAAAAAATGTTTTTATTAATATTTATACTGACTGTGTAGCCATAAATTAAAATATTTGATATTTAAAAAAATAAAAAAAGTTTTATAGTAATCTATCATAGTTTCTAGAATTTCCATAAATTATAATTATTACTTTGTAACTTTTAATGCTAACAAATTATTTCAAACATTTTTTTTATTGTACTTATAATAATATACACCTAAGAAATAGAATAAGTTATGTACAATAATTTAACAATCTATAATTAACTAAGAATTTTTTTTATTTTAATAATAGTGGTAGATTTAAAGAATAGGAAGGCATGCTGGTGATTTTAACTATTTAAAAATAAAAAGATTATTTTGGTAAGGTTAAAGTACTATTTGTATCCTATTTTCAACAAATTAATTAGCAAACTATTAAACTTTTAATATGAGGATGGTGATTTTATTACTCAACTATTTTTAATATTTTAGATTTTTCATTTGATAAAATTACTTTAAAAATATTAAATTCCTAATTTTAATAAAATAATGTATATATGTAAAAAGTATTTTACGCGGTGTAACTAATGTCCACACTTTTTGAACACTATAAATTGTATATGACAAATAATAGGTCTTACACATAACCTTAATATTTTACAATAAAATTAAAATAAAACAAGGATTTATAAACATTTAGCTTATACTGGATTTAAAATCTTATTGTTGTAGTCAAAACTATCATTAATATTTAGGTATTCGTAAAACGTATAAAAATAATTTACCTGCTAATTGATCCTCTGAATAAGTTATCTAAAATAAAGATAAATAATTAGTAAAAAAAAAAAATGGTTAATTAGAATGTTGTAACAAAATACATGAAGATCATAATTTAATTTTAAGTACCGCAATTGATGTTTAATGTATATTAAATATTGTTTTAGAATATCCATGATTTATTCCATAAAAAATAAAACTATACATAGTGTAACACAATTAATTGCATTTAATTATTTATAAAAATAAAAATACTTACCGCTTTATTCATAGTGAATATGAATAGGATTTCGTTTCAGGTGAATAAATATTAAATGAGCTTAACAAAAGAAAAATGATCAAAATTTTATACGAAAAACACAAAATAAAACACTATAATAATAGGTGTATTAGAACCGCTTTATAATCAAGAAATAGTTGAAGTGCTTAGTTACAACACATGAAATCAAAAAGGAAATGAATCATTCTAATAGAATTTGGTATTTACTAATTTCTTTAAGCATATACAAATACCGAGTATTTACTAATATAAGTTCTATAATTATTTATCAAAATAATACATTTACAGATAAGAAAATATTAGTATTAATACAAGTGTTATTGTAAACTGTTTTTACAATAAGTTTTTTCATGTAAGGTGGTCACACTAATTTGTGGTTGATTAGGTTTGTTTACATTTTAAAGCAATGTTCTATAAAAAAATCCATTTTTTTTTTATAGAATGCATCAATGGTCTTATATAAACTGTGATTCTTATCGGATTTTCAATTTGACAAAAAAGTGCTCACTGGAACTACAGGAGTTTAACACTCGCAGCATGCTGGTATTTTGAAATCTTATACGAAAAATTTGATTTTGGTGTTCTCATGTAAAATAAAATCCCAATAACTTTTTTAACAGGTAACACCTTCGACATAATAATATTAATATGTCTATACGGCATTGGCGATTAGTACACAAATATTAAAAATATTGTAATAATTAAAGATTCGAAAATATTGTTCAAATTGTATTCTACAAATTTTCATTGTAATCAACCCGAACACCCAATATCTATCATAAAATATTGATAATTATTGTGCCCGAGATGGAGATTTAAAGTTTATAGTTAGCGCACCGTAAAAATCGGCAGCGCATCAAATCGAACATGAAACTTGAGTTCGCAGAGTTTCATTTGTACAAAACGAATTCATTTTTCTTATGAATATTAAATTTACTGACTTATATGCATACACCTTATACCTTAGACTTAATAACTGTACTGACATTTCATTAAAGAACTCACTAATTTACCGTCAGTATTGTAAAAGTGTTTTTTCCTCTAAAAAGTTTAAACTTTACAATGAACAGAATAATAAAAATGCATAAACGAATGTTTTTGTCCCGGAGATTCAGATACCGGGTTTGCCAAAGATAGTGTCAAATTAGAACAATTATTTTTGGAAACATAATTTTCTAATTATTTTAAATTCCCAAGTATTATTTTCCCGATTTATAAATTCCTTAGTAAATAAATTCCCGCATAATATTTGTCTCCATTCCTCTAGACACCCTTTCGAGAAATTTACTATCCGGATTTTCATTTTCCTGCGAATTTTGTTCCCACGATAGAAACAATTCAAAGGATTATTTCCCAGAGTTATATAATCATAGACTACAACACTACCAACATTTTATTTTACCGAATTTAAAACAAAAATAGGGAATTTATTTTTCGTTAACTAGTCATTCTTAATATTGATTAAGTTATCAACAAACACTTGAAGACGTCTTGAATTGTAATATTTTTTATTTTTGCATTGAGTAAATATAATTATTAATTACCTAATTACTATTTATTGATTTGTATATTATGTTAACACTATTACTTGTTATCATTATATACTGGATTTTCTGAATTATTGTAAACATTATAATTCATTAATGTTTTTTAGCTGAAAGTGTTGTTATAATGGCGATGCAATTTAAGAAGCCCAAACGGAATTTGAGAGTTAGAGATTCTGATGGCATTTATGACAATGAAAACGAAGAAAAAATTAATGTAGATACAGTACTTAAGCTGCCGAAATCACAGAAAGATAAGGGTTTGAAGAAAATCAACACTTTGAGTTTTGGCGATGAGTTGAATGAGTGTAAGTATTATTGAATTAAATATTTCATTATTATTATTTGGTATGGTTTCTATTTTTGTAGGTGATGATGGTGAAGAGTTCAAAGTCAAAAAATCATCATATAGTAAAAAAATTAAAAAGCAAATGAGTAAAGAAAAAATGGGTCGAGATAAAATAGAAAATGGCAAGAAATCTAAAGTTATAATATGTGATACCATACGACCAATTGTTAGAGAAACACAAACAAATTTTAACGTAATTCATAACTTATTTTTGATTAAATCATTTTTATAGTAAAATTTTAACCTTTATATTTAGTCTGTACCTGTGGAAAAAGAAATAATGCTTACAGGCCGTGCTGCTGAAATGGCTGGTTATGAATCATCCGATGACGATGATTCATATAGTTCATCTACACATAAATTTTCAAATCCCGACCAAGTTAAAATATTATTAAAAAGTAAGAGTATAATATTAAAATTTTCTGTTAAAAATTATTAAGTTGTTTTTTGTTATAATTAATATTTATTTTAAAAATGCATATAAAATTATTCATAAACATTACAATTGTAATCTAGCCATAATCATAATGTACCATACATTATCTAGACTGTTAATATCTGTTAAAATATTTTTATTTATTTATTAATCTTTCCTTTCTTGCGATACAATTAAATAAATAACTTCTATGTTTCTAAAATATAAAAACTGAAGAAATAATATGCAACAATTTAATTTTGATCTGCACTGAAAATTGTTTTAAGTATATTTTGATGCATAAATGTGCAACAAACACACATTATTATTTATTTATGTACTAAATGAGTTAATAATTAAAGCTAATTTAAATTACCAGGTATAAAATTTGTAGAACAAAAGTAAAAAAAAATCTGTACATTTGTTCACATGGGTACCAGTAATGGTTTTTCTTGTTTGTATGATAAATGCATATAAAATGAGGATATTCAGATTAAAGTTTAGGACAAATTAAAATTGTGTTTTAAATTACATTTTTTAATTTAAAAGTAAACATTTTATTTTTAGAAGGTCAAATTCCTGATGCAGCATTAATTCATGCTGCCAGAAAACGTAGGCAACAGGCACGTGATTTAGGAGAAGATTTTATACCAATATCATCACAGTCTCACGGGTATATATATATATATATAACAAATAGTATTTCAATAATTGTTAGTACATATGTTCTATTTAATAAAATTAATTTAAATGTTTAGTGAATCGAATATTGAAAATGGACAAATTACCGGTAGGCGTTTAACACGAGAAGAAGATGAATTAGAAGATAGTGATGATGATGGTAGAATTATCATGTCTGGAATTGTTAGTCAAGCTGAGGATCGGAAAAAGAATATACATATTACTATGGCTGGTATAATATATGAATGTCTATTTAGTCATGTAAAATTATAATAACTCATATTTATTTTTTGTTTCCAAAAGTTCACGAATATTTAATTATTATAAGATATTAGTTTAAGAGCTAAATCAGAGCTTTAAATGATTACCCATATGCAGCATATCATCATAATTATTAATTTTAATATGGTCTTAAAAATAGATATTTGGCATATTATAATTTTTGTTTTACACAAATTTATAATTATATAAATGTCATATTTTCCATTAACATGATTACGATATTGGAAACAACAAAGTTAATTAACCCACTTAATAAACAACTATATTATGATAAATAATAATATAAGGTATTTTTGGATATTATCATTTCAAAAATCTAGTAAGCAATAACAGGGTCTAATGTGTAGAAAATATATATATATATATATATTTTTTTTTTTTTTTTTTTTCAAAAAATTTAAAGACTTATTCGCCTGTGAATCCCATTGTTTGTTTTAAAATATTGTTTTTAGATCACACAAACAATAGTGATTACCAAGACCTTGATGAACTTGATGAAGATAATGATTGGGAAACTCAACAGATAAGAAAAGCAGTTACAGGATCACAGTTAGCTGCAGCCCAACAGGAATCTGCTGGTATGGCCGCCATATACAATAATATTGTTTCTCAGTCAATTGTTACCCAAGAAGGAACAACTATACCAACATTAGTCAATCAAAAACCTCAATTTCCTGATTCCTATGTTCCACAAGGGTTGATGTCTACAATGAGCCCAGATGATGTCATAGATAAAATTGTAGAAATGTATATTACACAACATGTTTAATGATTAATGAATATATTAAAATACAATACAAATTTTTAATATAGATTGAGTGAAATGAAAGAAAAACGAAATCCAGAACAAAAATATTTTGAAAATATGATTAATGAATTACCAGAAATCAAGAATAGAATTGAAATGCTTAAAAAAAGAGTTCCTGAGTTAGCTGAATGTTTTCAGTTTTATCAAGATTTGCGTGGGTACGTCACTGATCTGGTAGAATGTCTTGATGAAAAGGTAGGCGTGTTTTCTAGTTTTAGTGATGTTATGCAATAGTCAAACAACTGTTAAAGAAATTATTGGAACTTTTTTCTCTAACAATATTTATATGTATTTTTAATTTGAATTTATTATAATGTATTTTACTTTAAAAACATTTCCAAAATCTTTTAAACATTTGCTAGTTGATTTTGGAATTGTATTTTAAGTGTTGTAATATCATCTTTGTCTATTACTGTTTTTAATTTTATAAAATACTTAAACAATTGAAATAAGTTACCTTAGCAAAATATTTCTTATCATTATTAACTATTTTTAATTAAAATTTGTATAACACTTATTATAAATTAAATTACTATTTTTAGATTCCTATTCTTGTGGGACTGGAACAACGTGTATGTAAGTTGTATGATAAAAGACGTACAGATCTATTAGCAAGGCGTAGACAAGATGTTCGAGATCAAGCAGACGAAGCTTCATCTAATAGTAATTAAATAAATAATGTTTTTTTAGAAATTTTAATCTAATCTTTTGAATAGAATCGGGGAATTTATCAACTTTGCATACAAGATCTGAAGAACAACAAAGAAGAGCTGCAGAGCGTGAAGGCCGCCGTATTAGACGTATGAGGATGAGAGAATTAAAAGCGATAAGTAAACACGCAGATGGTATGTCTAGCGATGAAGAAGTTCCTGAAACTGATGCATCTGCGTTTAGAACTCAGTTAGGTATTAATAATAATTTAATAAATTAATTATTAATTAATTATAATGAATACTCTTTCAAAGTTATAATGTTGCATAATAAATTACAATACTATTTTATTATTCAGAGGTTATAAAAAGTGATTCACATCTATTAATGGATGATGTTCTTGAACAATTTGCATCAGTTGATTTAGTTTTAAAGCAAATGTTAGAATGGAAAAATAAACAACTGAACAGTTATGTTGAAGCATATGTTAATGTGTGTTTACCAAATATGGTAGGACCTTTTGTTCGAATTGAAATGTTAACCTGGAATCCATTGGAGGTATATTCTATGTAATTAATCTATTACATATTTAAAACATGTTTAAATAAACGTTCTTAGATTTCATGCTTGGAAGATCTTATATACTATACATTTAATTTCTTAGGACAATTTGATGTTTGAAGATATGTTGTGGTATAAAAGTATGAAACAGTATACAATGAAGAGTGTAAATAATGTAGAACAATTATCAAAAAATGTTGATTTAGAATTAATTCCTAAAATAATAGAAAAAGTTGTGCTTAATAAAATTGAGCGTATGTATACACATAAAAACATTACAAAAGTTACTAATAATTAAGATATGTATTTGTTAATTTCCAGAAATGATTACAAGTCAATGGGATCCATTGTCATCAAAACAGACTAAACATATTTCTTGTATTATTAAGCACATACTCGACAAATACCCTACCATAGATCCAGATAGTAAATTTGTAATGTTATTGTTCACCAATTTAGTAAATAGGATTCGAGATGCTGTTGATTATGATGTATTTATTCCTATTTCATGTAGACAGTGAGTTTAAGTTTTTTCACATAACATTTTTCAAGTTAAATACTAATATATTCATTTTACTTCTAGAATTATGAATACTGGTCGTATGAATATGTTTTTTCAACGACAATTTAACATAGCTGTAAAACTTTTGAGCAATATACTTTGTTGGCATCAAATAATCGAAGACACAGTGTTGATTGATTTAGCTATAAATCAAATACTTAATAGATACTTATTAACATCTATTAGAACTCTTCAGCCATTAGAAGCAGTTTTAAAAATTACAATGGTATATTTGTGCCCACGCAAAGATAAATTATAAAACATTAATACTAATATTATTTTTAGATTGCTCGTGCACTACCTAGTTCATGGTTATCTTATGGAAGTAATACACCTAAAGAATTAACCTCATTTTTAAATCAGTCAAAATTAATTGCAATGAATATAGACAAATCACAACCTCAGGCAAAGTATGTTTGAATATTATAATATTTTTATTTACATTCTGATCATTTTCTGCTTTGAATAATCTCATTAAGTTAACTTAAATTTAATTTGTTTTTTCTATAAGGCATGCTTTGGATAAACTAAATGAAGTGCTCAAACTGTGATGATTCCTTCTGATTCGGTAACTTGTCCAAATGTTAATAAATTAGGTATATCTAAAAATGAATAATTTTTGGAAATATTGATATTATGTTGTATTTACAAACCTTTGTAAGTTGTTTCATGTCGTGTTCATTAACATTGTACATTTGAATTTGTTTTATACCATCAATAAAAATATTTTTTCTGTTAAATATTTTTATATTTTGTTAAATGTTTTACATATTATATTTAAACCAAGATATTATAGTTGATATTATGAGTGTTCGGAATGTTCCCTAAAAAAGTGAAACCGTATCCATTCTAATTAATTTTTTTTTTTAAGAACATGTTTACTTAAAAAATGTTCAATAGCCCAGGCGCACACCATTATGATAGGATATCAGTGAGTTTGAGTTTATTGAATTTATAGACCTAGGTCTATGATCAAAACATAATAGTTTCAGGTATGATTATGTATATTGATAACATAATTATCATTTAAGTTTATTTGTTAAGTATAAATAAAAAAAAAAAGTATAGTATATGATCTAAGTCTGCCCTCAACGACTTCAACCATTAAACTATATTATAACTGAAACACTTACTACGCAGTATTGCCCGAATAAGCATGTTAAAAAGAGATGGTGAATACATTAAGAATGTCTATCTTTGTTTAACATAAGGCGCCAATGTATAATTATTTTGTTTTTTAAGGATTTATTATACATACTAGCGAAGCAGTACATTTAACTAATAATTGTATTTAAGCAACTTAATAGTTTATTGAACTACAAGATATTTATTTATAAATACTATATATATATTGTGCTAATATTTTGATAAATTACCAAGCAATTAAATTGATAACCAATAATCATTATTCATGAACTACTTTCAGAAATTAAACTATCAGCATAAATGACAACTACTTTATATTTTTTATAGCAATAAACCAGTGGCATGCGGTCAGGGCAAACGAGGTAAGCTCCGCATGCCTGCTCAAAAATGAAGAAAAAAAATGTATTTAATTCATTTTGTCATTATAATATAGGTTTTTATTATTTTAGATATAATATATTAATTATACACCATTATCTGTATTATATTATAATAATAATTGGAATGAAAATTAAGAAATTAAGGTCATATAAGTATGTAATATATTGACAGAAGCACCGAGATTTCGATTACCTGGCTTATATCTTATAAAGTAGGAATTAAAATGACTAAGTACAGAAATTCCGGCTTTAACTAGTAGTCATAAAGATAAAAATAAAATCTATACACGTCATTTTGATGTATCTCAACACTTAAATATATCATTGTCGACTGGATGTTCAAAACTAAATAAGCTCTTGTTGGCCTTGTATTTTATTTACGAGAGAAAACAGGTATGGAATCGAGATGGTTTTTTTAATTTAACTATTTATTTAATGGTATTCAAAAACATGAGCGATCACAATTGCCTATTTCTTCAGTTTTAAAATTAAAAAATGTTTGGAAAAAATAGAATCGACCTACAACTCGATGAACAAAAACGTAATGATTTGACACGCCACAATGAAATGGTAAAAAAAATAGACATTTTTAAACGTTTTAATGATTGTGTTTGCTTTTTAGCTATTTATGAACTACCATTTTGTGGACACTATAAAAGGGAAGTTCATTAAATTGAGGAAATTATATTGGCTGTTTGAATTATTATCAACTTAAGGGGCTTGCTTGTGGCTATTTAATAAGAGGCAACATTTAGACACAGGCCACACGAGCGTACAAAATGCGCACATTACGACAGACATACTTTTTAACGCGCGTACTAGAGTGGGCACACGAGCGTTGGTATGACGTCCGTTAAAAATAAATCTAAATGGAATTGCTATTAAAATAGTACATTCACCATATAATACTCGTGGTAAAAAGTAGTGTTATTAGAATAATTTTTACTTCTAACGATGGATACACATGATGTTCTTACTTTTGGTTCTTTAGTATATTTATACCTTAAAACAAAACCAAAAAATAGAAAACATTGGGTTCATCCAATCAACAGCGAAAGGCATACTTCAGGACATTACATGCAACTTTACAAGAAACTACGGCAAGATCCTGTAAAATTTTTTAATTATTTCCGCATGACCATAAGTTCATTTGACGAATTATTATCGTATATTGAATGTGACATACAACGTCAGAACACTAACATGAGGTCAGCCGTAGGACCTAAAGAAATGCTTGTCATAACGTTGAGGTAATAACACTTACTTTATAGGTGGAGAATAGATTATATTTACTAAATTTATATTGTAATTTACGTATTATTAAAATATCTGTTAATAACAAAGTCATAATCAGGAGTATGAGAAAGTGGTCGAAATGAGGTGGCAGGTGTAGTGTTCAATAATGATTGAATGTTTGAATGACTGTTGAATGATCGATTAATATGAGTTTTATTTTTAATGTTATTAAGGAGTTGCATTGTTTGCATTCTAAAACTAAATTTCTGCTCTGCAGTTAACAATTTAACTGTTGGAAGTAGTGAATAAAAGAATGCCATGTTTTCATCTTGTTCAATGAGGTTTTTTCTCACTTTATTATTATGTGACTCCATAAAGTCAACTAGAGCTTGCTCCACATTAGGCTTCTTTCGCTTATTTGTTGATTTTTCATTCTCAATATTCCATCCTTCCTCCTTTCTACTTCCATCCTCAATATTAACTGATGAATTAAGCTCTCTTTCATTGATATTAGGCGATGTTGGTCTTCGAAATTTGAATCAGTGTTTCTTAACTCTCTGTTTTTTCCCAGGAAAGACAATTGTTCCCCATAAACGTACAACTTTGTTTTTTTGGCAGCTGAACCAGATCTTGAGTTATTGGTTTGTTTTTTTAAACTTCGCACATAGTTGTCACGAATTGTACACCATCTACCCATTATGTCTAATACTGTAAAAAATGTATTTAGAATTTCAAATATTTGTTTCTATTTTAAATGAATAATTTCAAAGAAATGATAAATTATTGCTTTAATTAAACGAATGTAAATTTTACCAGTCTATATAAAAGTTATGTTTGCAATATTTAGTTTTATAGTTTTTTAATTTTAACAGATACCTAGCTTCCGGCTGCAGTTTTTAAGAACTGCATTATAATTTTCGGATAGGAAGATCCACTGCAAGTCAAGTTGTAAGAACAATTTGCCTAAGTATTTGGAAAAATTTGAAAGAGGTATGCATTCCTATACCAGATGAAAATATGTGGCTCAAAATTTCAGAGGAGTTTAAAATCAGGTCAAATTTTCCCAACTGCTTGGGCGCTGTGGACGGTAAACACATCCGTGTTGTAAAACCGGAGAGAAGTGGCTCTTTGTTTATGAACTATAAACACTTTTTTTCAATTGGGCTTATGGCTGTCGCTGATGCAAATTATAAATTCATTTATGTCGACATCGGGTCATATGGGAAAGATTCTGATTCCACTATTTTTAGAAATTCGGTGCTTTGGAAGAATTTGGAGAGAAATAATTTAAATATTCCTACATCGTCACAAGTACCAGGAATAAATATTCCTATAGCTTATGCTTTTGTTGGTGATGAAGCTTTTGGTTTAAACACGCATTTGCTTCGGCCATACTCCGGTACTCATTTGCCAAATCGAAAAAAAATTTTTAACTATCGCTTGACACGTGCTAGACAATATGTGGAGTGTACATTCGGTATACTTTCAAATAAATGGCGTATATTCCACAGGCCTATTGATGTAAAAGTAGATTTTGCTGTCGATATTGTAAAAAGTTGTTGTGTATTACACAATTTCGTTCGCGATCGGGACGGATTTAGTTTTGATGATACACTAACTATAAATGGCTTTGAAGAATTTGATGTTTTAGATAATTCAGGAATAAATCGAAATACAAATTTGATTCGTGATGCTCTATCTCATTATTTTATGAGTGACGAAGGAAAATTGCCATGGCAGTTTGAAAAAATCTAATAATTTTAATTAGTATAAAAACTTATCATATTAATTAAATATTAGTAAATAAAATCTTATAAATAATAAAAATATTTAAAAAATTTTTACCTTGCGTGTAATTTATAAGAAACAAAAATAAACATTTAATTTTTAATTTAATTGTGCATCGTTCTAAAAAGTTGAAAGAAAATATTTGTTTACTTAAAATGTACATTATATATAATAAAAAAACACTTACATATTATTTTTTGTTGTGCTTCGTTTTCATCTATGAATGAGTTAATTAAAGACGACGCTACATTTATCCATGCCCCATTCTTTTTAAGTTTATCTTTATAGTCTTCATCAGCTGTATTCCACAAGACTTCATATTTTTGGACCTCACTAATTAAAAATTCGTTGTCGATACTTGACATTTTGAAAAAAAAAATAATACGAAACAATACGAATAATTTCAGTACGAACGTAATGTAAGGAATTTCAGGTGGTAGTATTTACTATTTACTTCAATACGTCCGTACTTTGTGAGAACGTGTGTCAACGTATATTTGAATGTATATAATTCTAAACGCGCGTTGATAATTCTTGACGTGCGTTCCAGAAAAAATACATCGATAAGAAATTGACGTCCGTGCGAACGCGCGTTATTTTTAGCGCACGTTGCTCGTGTGACCACTCCTGTAAGCGATAATGTTGTTCTACAACGGACGGCAAAAAGTACGTGCGTACTAACGCATTTTGTACGCTCGTGTGGCCCCAGCCATATCTGTACACCGCTGTAGCAGCTCCACCATCTTTCCCGCCGATATATAACAGATTTACTTATATTCAGAATAAATTAAAATAGCACTGCCCCGTCTTGCTTCGATATCGCAGTTTTTTTTGTACCACAAATATTACAATGTTTTTAGTTTTGAATTGTAATATTATTTTCAATTTTTTTTCTACAAAATATATAATAATTTATATAAAAGTGAATGTATGTCTGTTTGTCCTTTATGCATTCCTATACTTTTCATCTGATCGCCATGAAACTTTGGGAAGTTATTGAGTACACTTACGCGAACGTTCCTGGCATATACGATTAAATCCATTTTTAATTTAACGTTCTACAGGTGCGTTACTAACGAAATACTTTATATTCTAACGTATCACGTACGTTCTAACGTTTATATTTATTACATGAATTTCTCATTCTTCTCGGTAAATTTTTGGATGTATGAATGTGAATATAATAATTATGCGAGCATCGTTGACAGTTACCCCTAAACGTTAATCAGTTGGTCGATCTACATCTTATACACGAAAGAAAAAGTCATTAAGAACTTCTGAAACAATCGAGCAACGGGAAGAAAGATTAGAAGCTATTCGAATACAAACTGCTCAAGCATGTTATTCTCAAACGAATGAGCAGCGAGAATCAAGATTGGAAGCCGATCGCGTACGCACTGCTCAAGTCCGCTCAATTAAAAGAATTGACCAACGGTAAACAAGACTGGCAACTAGTCGAGAACGCAATGTCCTATCCAGACGAACACTGCACGTTGATTTGAATACTGCTGCGTCCAATTATATTGCTAATTATGATTATAGTCTTCATAAAATTGTCGTTTTTGGAAAAATGGTCAAGTTATGCAAATTTTGCTGTGCATTGAAATTCAAGAATGAAACTCCAGGAATGTACTGCATAGGTGGAAAAGTTAAATTGCCAGAATTGCATTAACCACCCGAACCATTATCAACGTTGGTATCAAATAACAAGCTAGTCGAAACATTTCTTAGTAAACATACGCAAATACAATTCATATTTCCAATAGAAATCGTTCGGTGCAACAGAAATAATACATGACTATTGCATTCCAACGTTCAAAGTGCAAGGGCAAATTTCCCATCACTTCTACCACTGCCGAATGCAGATCACAAATTTCTCCAGATTTATTTCATATGAACCACTGATGTACAAGTTCGTCAACGTTGTTGATTTAATACCAGCACTAATCGAAAAATTGTTGCTACATTACAGAATTTATTCGATTAACACAACGAATTAGTTCGACTACTCAGGACGGCACTCGATTGATACTATGTTGAACGTACATTTAGAAACATCGACAACTTTCCGCGGAACATTAAATAGAATTCAAAACGACCTCATTAGTTCAATTAGTAACATAATTTCATCATCCATGGAATTAGAAGTAAAAAATTCCAGATATGTTGCGATATTATTAAATGAAACTTCTGACATAACAAATTTATTTCAGTTATCAACGATCCGTGCACAGTGAAACCGAAGTAGCTCATGAACGATTTATATAATTTGTTGACATTAGTTCTGATAGATCATCAGTTGGTTAATTAAAACATGTAACAGAAATAGTAAATAAATTTAATTAGAAAGATAAGTTGGTAGCTCAGACATGTGATAGAGCTGCTGCCATAAGTGGTCGTATTGGAGAACGTATTGAATCAAAGGTACAAGAACTCTATTTAAAAGCATTGTTTGTTCATTATTTAAATCTTGTCCTATTACAAGCAGCATCAAATTTAAAAAATTTTAAATTGTTTTTTCAGACCTTAACAGGCTTAGGAATTTTTCAGCAAATCTTCAAAATGATCTAATGCTAAATTCAAAAAAAAACTAAATTCACAATGAAAAAAATGCTAAAGAACGCACAGATTAGATGGAATTTTTCTTCTCGTTTAGTGAATACAGTTCAAGAATATCATAGTTATTTTAATGAATTCTTTCAATAGATTTATCAATTTTCTTAGTAGTAATCACACATATTTTTTACATGAAATAATTAGTTTAACAGACGTGTTATTTAATGTGTTACAAACCAACCACTTAGATATTTTACATTTTATTAAAAAATAGATGACACTAAAGACTGACTAAACAATTATAGGATAAACTTCTTAAAAACATTGTGGGAAATAATTTTAACAAATTGAGGTAAACCATCACGAAGACGTAAAATAGTTGGTGGATCAATGGATCCGAAAACATTTTATAAGATATTGTGTAATGAAATATTTGATAATATTATAACAAATTTGTCCAATTTTATCCCTTTTATTAAACAATATATCTCTAATCTTTGGTCCTCTCACTGGGAGAATCCTGCCCATTGAATTCACTTCGAGATATAAAATTATTAATATGTACTTACATAGACCCCTTATTGTCCAGTTTAATTGGCTTCGCACGGGACATAACCTATTACCTAGTCACTCATTCAAACTTGGCTTAAATGATTCCTCTTATTGTACACTCCAACTGAATGAAGCTATTTGTGATCTCCACCATATTTTATTTGTTTGTCCTGTCCTCGAGGCCAAACGCCAAATTTTAATTAATTCCCTCAATCTTTCTTTCTATTCTTGACACTAAATCCGAAACTGCTATAAATTGTATTATCTCTTTTATTTTTGAAAGCTAACTTTACTATTTAATTTAACTGTTCTTTTTTTTTTGTTTGTCTACCGTAATTGTTGAGCTATAATAGTTACCAATTAGAAGATAAATTAAATATAAATAAAAAAAAAATTATAACAAATTTGAAAACACGATTTGGTTCATTGAATAAGTTAGAATTAATATCATTAATTGATCCAAGTAAATACACAAATTATAACAAAGAATTTCCAAACGCTAATTTTGATAATCTCTGACAATCAAATTTTGGTGATGAATTTGATTTTGTTAGATTAAAAAAAGAATTGACCATGTTGTATACATATGATCAACTTTCAAATAGCAATGCACGTGATTTGGTTAAAAAAATAAAAATTAATGACTTAGTATCGACTTTTCAAAAAATATTCAAACTTGGGCAACTCATCCCTAGTACAACTGCTTCAGTTGAAAGGTCATTTTCAGCAATAAAACTAATTAAATCTTATCAAAATCAGAATAGACTAATTTCTTTGTCGATAATGTCTATTTAAAAATAATTATTAATAAAAACAAAAAATAATTTAGATATTTATAATAAAGTTACCAATGAATTTGTAAAAAAGATGAAATGGAACGATTGGATTTTTTTTTGATGAAAAAACGCGATACAGATATACTGTGTAACTCGGATAAAATTATTTATTAGTGAACAAAGCCTTTTTTGTAAATTCAGTTTCATTCTCCATGACGGGCCACCACTGCACCTCAACAAGATTTGTAATACTGTTACTAATATTACACAACTTATTTAATTAATAATTTTTTTAAAGACTATTCGAGGGGTGGCTTGGCTTGGTTAAATTACAATTAGGTTTGAAATTTGTCCGTCTGTGACATCATGTGTCCAGTTTTGTAGTCTCACTTTATCGTTTAGTGAAAATCTTAGACAATAAAAATATAAAGTTGTTGATAAAAATATTTATATACCTTTTACTCAAGTTCAAAGTGCAATAAATAAAATCACTTAATAATCATTCACAATTAACATAAATACTAATTATTTTTGTACATCACTTGTACTAGAGAAATTAAATGTACTACAAAAATTAACCATAGCTTACAGCTTAATGTATAAGGAAAGTAAAAACTATGAAATATAAAAAACGTTCAGAAATGTACGATCGAAATCGACGTCACATTTGATCATTTATGCCGGCGTAGATTGAAAAATGCATACGTTATGGTGTATTATCCATAAATACAGACAAAAGTTACTAAATTATTCCTTATATCTTTCTAACATACTCGCTCAGTTTTATTTCATTAGTCATATGGATGGTGAGCATTCCAGTTATAATATCGTTCAATGCCCTCAACCCATTATTTATATCTATAATCAAAAGTACAATGGCCACAATAACGAACTACTTTGTTAACAATTACTTAAATGGTACCACTGTAACGTCTATAACCATATGTTTAATAGAGATTAATTTTTTGCAGTAATAATGTTTTTACTGAATGGGTGAAAAGTAACCTTTTAACGTTAACCTAGACAAAAGTAAAAGGTTTGAACTATACTGCGAAATTGTATTCGAGTTAATACTTTAATTTTCGTTATTCAACATCCATATCTAACCTAACCATGTACTGTTTATCGAAATTAGCTCAGCCTTTGGCCAGGCAATCACTACAAGTAATGGCAAAAAGAACAAATATTGGAGTTAATGGACCGGCCCTAGTCAAAATGCCAAAATGGGTAAATACAATTTATTTGTTAAATGTCCATACAAAACACTTTCTTGTACAGTATAGCAATAGTTTAAGTCTGGTAATAGTAATATAATAGTTGTCTTCTCATTATTAACAATTTAAAATGCCCCTATGTACAGCAATTGTAGTAATAGTATGATGTAAATAACTAGTCTAAATAACTAGTCTAGCCAGTTAATTTTAGAATTAAAATATTCTACCTCTGCTTTCCTTAGTAGTTACTAGAGGTAATATTATTTCATTAATTATTCTTAAATGTTATTATAATATTTAAGTAAACCATAATAACAATCAATTCCGATTTTAGGTGAAATAGATCTATTATAGATTACCTATAGATATATCTAATAGCATAATATAATATTATGTAATTACTTTAAATAAATTATGTCCTTTTTTTTTGGTGGTATCTCAATCTACGAGGTGAACTCTACCCGTCAGGGCAATCCTTTCCCCGTAGGCGAAATAATTTATGTCTAACCAATACATAATGTATTGTTTGATGTTAGTAATTAAATATAATATCTTAATAGTTGTAAGCATATAAAAATAAATAATAATTTGAATCTTTTATTTTAATACAAAATATTATTTAAAATTATCTACATTTTTGAAATTGAAAATTATGTTAACCGCCTATTTTGAAATCAAAATAATTGTTGTTTTTTAGTATACTTATTGAAAATTGATAGGTAATAGTATGAGATAATTTATATCGTAAATCATAAATGTTTGATGAATCCTATTCAAATGTATAAATATTCAAAAAAAATGTACCTATTTTAAATGGCTACTTAAGAATAAAATCATTATGTGATTATCGAAGATGTACAAGCTCTAATTATTTATCATTGAGTATTTTAAATTTTTAACATTTCAATTTTTAATTTATATTATAATTAAAATGCTTTATATTATTTTTAGATTTACAAATTTATTTCCCATAATAACTATTAACTGACAAAAAATAATTAAATAATTTATGTTACAAATTTATTCTGGCAACTATTATTTTATTTATTTATTTTTTCAGCAACAATTGCTTATTGGCGGTGCTGCATCTGGATCTATTTTGATTATTCCTATCTGGGTTTTATATGACCTAAAGAATTTGCCACGAGCGTAATTACTTAAGTTATTATCTCTGTTACATCAAGATGAAATTAGTGGTTTAAATGTGAAATATGTTTTCTATAGAATTAAAATAAAATGGTAGGTAGCTAAAATGCTACCCTTGACTAAATAAAAATGTTGTATTATTTATAAATGTGTAAAGCCTCATATTCCCATGTACCTTTTTTAAAAGCAATTTATCAATTTTATTAAAATAATTAATTATTTATGTAAATAATATTGTGTTGTTGAATTTAATTGAATCTAACAATATGAGATTTATTTACTATATCATATGACTTACAATTACATAGGCTACACAATTTTTAATTTGTCCACTCAATAACAAATATATATAGCTAGTGTTAAAAAAATCAGTCTATTTATTAATACAATATTCTTTAGCTCTCTCTCTCTGTCAATCCACTTGGCAATCAAAAGTTTTATGACTCAATCTACCACACATATGTTCTTGCAGATCTTTTACAATTTTTTGTAGAATTAAAAACTGGGATACTTCCAATCTTCTGTTTATTCCTCCATTGTCCTCTTGTTGACTTTTTTTTATAAAACATATGTATTTTAACTGTTCTTACAATCTAATAAAATAAAATGTTCCTAAATATTTGTTAAGAGTTAAGAAAACATAGTATACTAGGTATATTTAATCTATTTTGTAATATAGCATTTTAGTCTGTTGAGCACACTACATCGTGGGGTGAGTGAAACATGTTCAATAACATTTTGATTGATTCGCATCAGCATTCCAAATGCTATTGAAATGGACATACATTCTACAATATACATGAATCGTAAAACTAGTATGGAAATAATTGTAATTAGGTATTATATAAACTATATAGGTATTTGAATGGTACATTAATTTTGTATGTAGCCATTTTATATAATTTAACTTAGTTTCACCTGTTATTTTGTGTTCTCTCTTATATTAATATTACTTAATACTACAATATGTACATATTGTAATTTTTTTCAATATATTCATATTTTATGAATAAAAAAGTTAACTTGTTTTAACTATTTTAAAATATGGTGTTTATATTAAATTAAATAATGGAAATTTAATGATATAATTTAACATGGATAAACAAAACATGAACTAATAAATAAATAAATGCATTAAATATCGACACAAAAGAATGGGCCAAGAGATATGTCTCAACAACATATTTTAATTTTATTATTGTAAAGAGATATCTACAATTTTAACTTGGAAATTTATTTTAGGGAAGGTCTATTGATATTTTAAAATGGGGGAGGAAATGTTTGGTCTATAACTTGAGCCCGGTGAGTAAATATCAGAATACTATAATACGATTATTATTTATTTATTTTCTGTATTTTGAATAGAATTCTTCCTAGCTATTAGTAGCTATTCTGAGAGGCATATTTTGTTAGTGTCAAGGTATTCTAAATTTTGAATATAGTCATACAAATGAGATTATTTAATAATAAATAATTTAATATAATCTGTAACCTTATACTTGTTCTAAACCTGCAAACACACGAGTCGTTAACACTGTTTTAGAAGGCACCGTGGTCGTTGGTGACATTTACTTACCATAACAAGAAAGTTACCTTTGTTATCAATATAATTAAGTTTATAATTACTAATTACTTAGATAATAGTGTGAACGCGATTTAAGATACTAATTTATATTATAGCATAGATTAAATATAAATAGGTAAATTACATCATAGAGTAGTGTTATATTAATAACATACATAAATGATTATATACATATATTAGATCTATAATATTTGCAAATGCATAATGTTTAAGATATATTCTAAATCGTAGAAGGTAGTAAAACAAAAACGTACAATTTTGGCAAACATTAGAAAAAGTAAACTGGTCTTTTCTATAGGTACGACTGGTCTGAGACCAGAGGTCATTTCAACGAGGGCACAAAAACAGGAAGTATAAATTTATACAGCTGATAGGTATGTTGTGTGATAAGATTACTGTCGTTTATGACTTTATTCATTAATCGAACGTTTTTTAATTGACCGTAGTCTATTTTCTGGTTAAATACTTTACCCTTTAGATAATATTCTTTACTATCCACAGTATCATAAAATAAATCAGTGTCGAAGCATATTTATTCTTAAATTATATCTAGTTAAATTTCCATCGATTGAACGAACAAAATATGGCTCGCGTTTTAGTAGGCGTTAAAAGAGTGATCGATTATGCAGTGAAGATTCGCGTCAAACCGGACAAATCGGGTGTAGTGACCGATGGTGTTAAACATGGCTTAAATCCGTTCGACGAAATTGCTATTGAAGAAGCCGTCCGCATGAAAGAAAAGAAAATAGCTTCCGAGATAATCGCAGTGTCGTGCGGCTTGCAACAAGCCCAAGAATCCTTACGTACCGCACTGGCCATGGGTGTCGATCGCGGCATTCATGTAGAAGTACCGCAAGCACAATATGAAACACTGCAGCCCTTACACGTGTCGAAAATGTTGGCAAAGGTCGCCCAAGACGAAAAAATCGACGTTATCATTGTCGGTAAACAAGCAATTGACGACGATTCCAATCAGACGGCTCAAATGACCGCAGCTTTGTTGCAATGGCCACAAGCGACATTTGCTTCTGAAGTAAAAGTAGAAGGCGGCGAAGTAATAGTAAAAAGGGAAATCGACGGTGGATTAGAAACTATCAAAGTAAAATTGCCTGCTGTAATCAGTGCTGATCTGAGACTAAATGAACCGAGGTATGCAACTCTGCCTAACATCATGAAAGCGAAAAAGAAGCCAATCAAAAAGATCACACCTGCAGACCTTGGAGTAGATGTTGCACCTCGAATGCAAGTTATAAGTATAGATGATCCACCAACTAGACAAGCAGGTTCAGTCGTACCTGACGTTGATTCTTTGTTAGCAAAGTTAAAAGAAAAGGGTCATATATAATGACCTATTTTGTATATTTTAATCAGATTATATAAATTATAAATTTCGTTACACGGTTATTTTGTAATATTCAATTGTATTGCTTTTATACATTTTTGGTGAAATAATAATTGTACCTAAATTGAGAATAGGTTTTAATGTATGATATTAGTAGTATACTTTGATTCTAGATGTTTTATTTTAATTTTACCTGTTCAATGATAATTAATTATTAATTGGTGTCATATGAGTAATTATAGATATGTAATATACAATATAATACAACTAGGTTTTAATTATTGCGTACAATTTATTTTCAATTTTAATTTGTTTTCATAAAATAATTCAGTTGGTTTCATAAGAATATTAAGTCTCTGGAAGCATGATATTAAGTACACTAATGAATATAATTAAAGTATATACCTGAACTTTAGAGATAAATTATTTTTATTATGTTTGCCCAGTTAAATATAATGGAATAATAAAGAACCTCCTATTCAAGTCATGTAAAAAAGTCTGATTGTAGACTTTCTAATTCTTAATAATAATAAATATGTAGGTATATGATAACTAAACTTTCTTCTAATACATAAACTGTTTAAGGTTTAATATTATGGAACTCTAGGGTTTATGACAAAACTACTAAAATTAAAATATTTAACTAATAACTATAGGTGAATTATGATTTATTAAAAAAAAAAAACTATGGACAAGGGACACTCCTAAATGTGACAATTACAAGACCAACAATTTCAAATAGCTAATAATAAATTTAAAAAAAAGCAGAGTTTTTAACAATTGCACATCAAATAAGATCTAGTGTATCAGTGAAATTTTCAGGTTTACTATTATTTTTAACTGAATTACTGTAAAAAAACAAAATCAAAGATTTATAGAGACCGTTGTAGTATAATTCTGTTTTCTTTCCATAATTAAGAAAACTATAAGGGAAATAAAAAAAAAATCTCACAAATAAATCAACTATACAAATAGAAACAATTTGCTACTAGAAAGTTCCTCTAT
The DNA here is from genome assembly GCA_956483605.1 of Tuberolachnus salignus. Classification (NCBI taxonomy): domain Eukaryota; kingdom Metazoa; phylum Arthropoda; class Insecta; order Hemiptera; family Aphididae; genus Tuberolachnus; species Tuberolachnus salignus. Next base: position 31,768,410 of record OY101430.1, on the reverse strand, counting down.
TGTTTTTAGTTGGAGCAAGATTTCCGGTTGAAAATTTGTTTATAGAAGAAAAAAACAAACATACTGTGTACTATAACTTAATTTTCCATTTAACAATTTCAATAATTTTATAAAATATATTTTACAAAAAAAAAACTTCACAATCATAATTATTTAAAGATTTATATATATCATGATAAATTAGTATTTTAATATAATAGATTTAATATTTAAATAGTAATAAAAATAAATACATAAATATATGGAATAAACTAAAAATATTTGCATTCAATACTAAATGACTATGTACTTCAGTTAGATATCAAATTTTTTTTTATGCGACTTGTATATTGTTTTAAACTAGACAAAGCGGCTGTGCTTGTTACAAAACTACCAGTAGGATTCCTAGGTCTAAACAAATTCAATAGCTCATTTCTTTCAGCTGCTTTTAAACCCTATAACATATAATTTTGTAACAGTTTATTAAAAATGTGCATACAATAAAAAAATAGAATACAAATAAAACAACCTTCATTTCTAATATTTTCTGAAATTCTGTCATATCAGATTCTGGTAATAATTTTAAATACTGATCTACAAAAGATGTATAGTGTTTCATAGTAGGCGCCATAACTAATTTCAGTATCATTTCTGCTTTTGTCATTCCTTTTACAACAACCTTTGTGTAACTAAAATATAAATAAATTGCATAATATACAAATAAATATATATGGCAGCAATAAAAGTTATTATTACCTGGCAGGAGCTTTTCGGTTGTCATCAAGGTTCATTGATGGTAAATCTAACAAAATAGTTTTTAACGAATGTGTGTCTAATAACAATTGTTCAGCACCAATATTTGACAGTGGCTTGCATTTGTATAAATGTTGTATGAATCTTGGTATATAAGAACTAAAACAATACATATACATTACATTATCACATATATTTTGTAAATCTATAAATTAAATTTAGTTTCTGTGTAGGTTTTTTAAAATTATATTCATAGAATACTTTTCTAATATACTGTTACACATTTTTTTTTTTTTTTTTACAGATACCTCTGAATGACAATTCAAAATTGTATTTTTAAATTACTTACTTAGCAAAAGTGATACAAAACTTTGTAAAATATTTTCTAGAAGTTGATAAATATGTCCGAACAACAGGAACAACAGCTCTTAAATGTGTAGTCATAATAGTAACATATTCACTCTGATCACCAACAGCAGTGATATTTTGCCAAGGAACCTACAAAAAATGCTGTTAAGAATTTTACAAACAAAAGTTCATGTATAATATTAATTTACTTTGAGCATATTATTTAATGCGGGTTCTAAATCAGCTTCTAAATATTGCACTAATATGTTAATGGACATGAAAATAATGCTAAAACAGAATAAAAAATAAGTAATTTACATATATTTTAGATTCCCTAAGGACTTAATACTTTTGAAATATATCTTGTTCATTGACCATGCTTATTTTTCCTACTAAACAAGGATCAATTTTTTCTTTTAATTTTTCTTCCAACTGTTGTGTTGTTTCCATACAATAATCAGCAGTAGTTAGTATACTAGACCAAATTAAATATATTAAACATATTATTACTGGGTATACAAGTATTAGTTTCTTACCAACATATTTTAGCTAATTCTTGTGAAGTACAATTTATATTTTTAACATTCGCATCAGTCATCCCACTTGGAAGAAGTTGTAAATCTTTTATTAAATCTTTGGTAAGATTAGACATATTTGTAGTTAAAGAAGTAGCTGGATGATTTATTCTATAAACACATTTTAATATAGTATTATAATATTTTTGAATACCCGGTTTAAATTAAAATAAATTGTATACTTAGGAAGATTAACTTCTAATATTTTAGTTGCATATTCTTTTAGAAATTTTTTGAACACTGTTGCTAATGCAAGCATTGGATTATGGTTACTGAGCTCAGTACATTGAACCAATGACTTTTTATAAAAAAGAAACAAATCAGCACAATTTGGTAGAACAGTAGCAGTTTGGTCATCAATATTTTCTTTAGCAAGTGTTATCTTAATGTCATTCACAAACCGTTCAATTAATTCTGACAGGTTTCTTACAACATATAAATTTTATTTCATAAATGCTAAAATATATTTTTTTTAATAGTATTTTATTTTCAGTTTTTAGTTTAATACTTACTTATCAACACTATCAATATAAATATAGAGAAATGGTTGAAAACAATCGCTTATCAAACCATAGAAAAGAGAAGAATTTTGCTTTGGATCATTTCTCTGACTTTGAGAAGGTATATTTCCCAATATATCATCGGATATTTGTAATTCTTCTGAAAATGGTTGAATAATTTCTTCTATTTCAGCATTATTGACATTTGATGTTTTCTAAGAAAAAAAAACTGCAATTGTAATTATATTTATTACTAAAATAAGAACTAACTGTAATATTGTTATTCAGAAAAGAACTAACAGTTTTATTGTTTAAAGATTTTTCATCATTTCGAAGTAAAGTACTTCCATTAAAAGTTTTAGCCATCAAATTTTCAAATGCAACAGTTTTTTGAATAGCATACAGTAAAAGTTTAACATCAATCTCATTTTTTCGTTTACCCATTAGTTTAGACAATTCATTCCTAGACAATATTATTTAATTATTTATGATTCGTATAGTTAATAGTAAAGTTACAAATACTTTGTGATTTTACAAAAGTCAACAGCAATTCTTTCAGACAGTTCCCATTGGATAGGAAACATGGCTCCAAATTTTTCTTCACACTGTAAAAGTTGGCGTTTAAACCAAGCATACCGTTGGTTAATTTTATCTAACCAGGCTACATCTTCTGTACTGTCAAATAAATGTGTATACTCAGATAATTGAAGATCTATAAACCATTCTAATAATTCAGATCTAGAAAGTAAAAAGTTAAACTTTGTATAAAAGATTTTTGTAGTGTAAGTTAGATAATACTTTACTTGACTTTGGGTTCTAAAATTGAAACAACTAAACATGCCTCAGCCATTTGTCTACTAGGTACAAAATTCTTTGCATTTGGTCCAGAAAAAGCTTCACGGAAATCTGCCATAATTTGTGTTGCTAATGATTCTTGAAGTTGTTTTACCTGTAAAAAATATATAATAATAATATAGATAAACTGTACAAATAAATAAAATTATTAAAAATGTTTACTTCAGTAGCTAATTGAGCAATATGTGGTATATCTGTATAGTTCTTGAAATGTTTCATAACATCTGTTACACCCTGCAAGGGCATCACAATTTCTCCATACTTACGTTTTGTTGTTAAACCTCTGTGTACAATTATATTTAAAATTTAATTTTTTTGTAAAAATTATATTATATACATTATGTATGTGGATAACATACCTAAGTGATTCAATACCAGAAACAAGCATATGCAAATTATTTAATGTTGTTATGGATGTAGTAAGATTCTTTTTAGCACAATCTAATTGTTTAATATCTAATGTAATTTCTTTAACAATTTTCTCACTGTGTTCAGCTTTCTGTTTGATCTCTCTAATTTGGCTGAAAAGATGTTTGATATAACGCTGTGCTTCTTCAAGCTCAGCTTTACCATCCTATATAAACAATCCCAACTATAGGTAGATAATTTATATTTAGATGCATAGCAACATTAATATTACCATATTAACTTCAATTTGTCCTCTGATAACTGATCGAATATCATTATCTATGGAATCTACTTTACATTCTAGCGAACTAATTACATCATCAATATTGGTAAGAGACTGTTCTGTAGGAAAGAGGTTGTTAATATAATCAATTGTGTCGAAATCAGGTTTATCTAATGGATCATCACTTGGGAGTATCTATAAACATATAATATGTAATAATCATTATAAAATAGATACTAAAATAACAATATATTACACAATATATACCTCATCTATTGCTTTTTGTACTTCTGCTGAGTACACTAATGTTTCTGTATTAACTACATCAATGACTTCATCATCCTTAGTTGACATAATTTAAAATTAAACTAATTCAATAAGTAATATTTACGGGAAAATTAAACTATAAAATTTGCCAATGTAGTATCACAGAATATATCAAATATGGGTGATAAGTAGTTGTCCGAAAATGATAAGGATCGCGCACTAAAAATGACGGCGGCGCATTTGTTAATTTCCCAACACTTTATGAAAATAGTATTGTTATTAATTATTGTAGTTACACATTGTTTGATATAAGTGATCATTATTATTATATAACGCTGATACCTACCTGACGTGGTTTTGCATAACAAATCGAGGATATTTTCGATTAAGTTCAGATATTCGCTTATGACGCGACGTAAGCTAATATATTTGGTCGAAGGCCTGTAGTACTGTAGAATTGTGTACAACATTTTTATACAAGGTAATTTTGTTGGGAATGGTTGACAGTACTTTTTCGTTTATTGACCGTTATCACTTGTCGAATCCTTATCATTTTTGGACATCTCCCCCCCAACCATTGATAATAAATATTTATCCATATAGTATTATCACATATCTGCGATATACACAAATAAATAACATACATGATAATAATATTTGTTAGTACAGAATAATTAAAATTAATATTAACTTGTATTTATTGAAAAAAAACTATTTTTGCAAGTAAACTATATGCATTTTTTTTTAGTTCATTTCTCAATATGTCTAATTACTTAGCTGGCGGAAGAGTGAATGTCAGCCTGCTTCAAGAAAGCGCGGCTAAAGATTTAATATGCTTATTGGACAAGTGTGATGGCCCCAAAGTAAATACCTATTATATCCTAAGTTTGTTATATTAGTATTTGAATTAAAGTTTAAAGTAATTTATAGGTTATAATTCTGGATGAAGGCTTGACTAGACCTATTGGTTTGATTGCTACATATAGCTTATTAAAAGAACACAATGTTAAAGAAGTATTTATATTAAATAATGGCAAGTTAAGTAATTTCCGAGACAAGGTTAAAAACGTTATATTTATTACGAGACCATTTTTAACTCATATGGATATGATAAGTGAAAACATCCACAAGTAAATATCACATTTAAATTGGTTTATTGATATCCATTCACTTGTATATTTATATCTTTCATTGTTTAATTATATTTTTTATTTTAAATAAATATTATAGATATTGTTCTTAATAAGTTGTTGATATTAACCTTCAGATGAGTGCCTCGTGCAAAATTTCCACTGCATTTTAGACAAATTCTATTAATATTATAACTATTCTATATTATTACATATTTTTTATAGCATTAGCTAAGGTTCTTCAGTACCTTTAAAATGTAACCAAAATAAGTGGTTTTATTTTAAACAAACATATTAATGTTACTTATTAAAACAATTGTTATGAATACACAAATATGCACCAAATATGGGTTAAAAACTAGGTTGCTGTCATGCACCACCAAGCCAAAGCTAATTTTTGCGCTTGCTTGATGGTTAATAACTCTTCATCAATACAATTATAGATTATATTTTAAATATCAAATTTATTTTTTTTTTAGTGAAAGTCAAGATGATCATAACCTACGAGAATATCATTTATTTTTTGTTCCTACTCGTAGTTTATTGTGTGAAAAACGTTTAGAAGTAAGTTAATGACTATATAGTATAATATTTATATTAATAACTTGTATATTTCATACAAAATGTATGTCTTCATTTCAATTATTTTATCTATTATACTTTACTGGCCATTAATGTCTTTTGCACCTTCTATTAGGTTCTTCCATGTCTAACCCAACCACAGTCTAATGCAATGTCCAGATTTGCAGTTCCACCATTTTTACTTCCTCATTTATTCTATTTTTTTTTTCTTTGTCGCCCTTGAAAGCATTCTCAAACTTAGCAACTTATTCAGTAAAAAATATGCATGATTCTCCAAGTTTCATAAGTTTAGTTTCAATGTTTATATCGTTTTTATGGTTGATATTTTCTCCTAAGAATTGAAAATGATTGAAAGTGTATGGTCCAACCATTAAATTATGGCATGCCACAGTGAGACAAAGTGCATAGTGTGTTAGAATTATATATTTTTATTATTAACTTGTCTAGAATTCCTAAATTAATTAATATATCATTAAATCCTATAAAAGAACATTTTTTAACATTCTTAAAACTGTACTAATTTTTTTTTTTTTTCATATTACTAGTGATAAATTGTGGAAAATACAGGGTATCCCACAAAGATTTAACTATTACAATATTTCCTAAAATTTATCTTGTATGATTTATTCATTGGTTTTTTCAAGTTACTTTACATTTTTTAATGTTGTATACATTAAAATTGGTTTGTATAAATTATGAACAATTAAGTGAATAATTGCAACTAATGTAAACTAATATATTTCCCTTTAAATTTCTACATTGTTGTTTCATTTGATTTATTTGTATTTCTAGAAAAAAGGAGTTTTAGGAAATTTGGTTTGCATTGAAGAATTTTGTTGCTTTTTATTCCCTCTGGAAAATGATCTTATGTCAATGGAAATAAATGATTCTTACATGGTATATAATTATATAATTTAAGCTTAATTATTTTAATTTATGATGCATTTAAAGTTGATTGGTTATTTTTTAAGGCATATGTAATGAAAATTGTTTTAAATACTTATAGTTAATTTATAATAATACATAATATTAATATTATTTTTTAAATTAAATTTTTAGGAATTAACATTAGAAAATGATCCAACATGTTTATATCGTGTAGCTCAAGCAATTATTATGCTAGAAGACATTTATGGTCGCTTTGGTCGTGTAACTGGTAAAGGTCAAGTTGTGAAACAAGTGTGGGATTTAGTGTCTAAAATATCTCTAGAACCCCGCAAACAAAATTCAAAAGCTAATAGAAATTATAAAACTATTGACCATCTTGTTTTAATTGACCGCTCCGTGGACTTGATGACACCAATGGCTACTCAGTTAACATTTGAAGGACTCATTGATGAACTTTTTGGTATCGATTGTTGTATGTTAATGGTTTATCAGCTTTAATTTGTAGATTACTATAACAAATGTTTATATCAGGTACTGTAGAACTACCAGCTGACAAATTTAATTCTGAAGAAGAAAATGTCAATGTTTTAACGCAGAAAAAAATTGTATTAAATTCAAATGATGAAATTTTTGCAGAAACAAGGTAATCATATAATGGATTTTCTATTAAGTATAAACCATAAAAGATACATTTTGTATAAATAATTTATAAATACAATTATTATCATTTTATTTGTATTTAAATAGAAATAAACATTTTAATGCTGTACTTATGAACTTAAGTAAAAAAGCCAAGCATATAACTTCAGAATATGATGAAAATCGTAGTGGTAAAACTGTTCAAGAAATGAAACAGTTAGTGTCAAGACTTCCATACATGTTGGCACTAAAAAAACAACTTTCTACATGTAATCAACATGCAATTAATATTTTATTTTAGTTGTTATTTAAGAAGATAAAGAGACACCATTTGCCATTTTTGTCTATCTAATGGGGGACATAGCAAAAGCATGCTTACAAAGACTTGAGGAGAATTTTCTTAATTTTGGTTTGAGTAAAAGCACCCTTTATACAATTAAAACGCGACAATATTTTGGAGTACAAGACAGTGGATTTTTTCTTTATTCGGAATATAATGCTCAATACATCATTTAGATATCAAGACCATTTTAAATGACTATAACTTTTTAAAAAATTAATTTTTTTTAAAACACACCGTCCCGTCTTACACTCTTTTAATTTTATAATAGGTGATTTTACTCTTAAACCAAAATCAAGTGAATTCTACTCAGACTGTGTAGGTATGTTTTTGCTATATCACTCAAAAGATAAACAGACAGCAAATGCCAGTGTAGAAAAACTAAAAAATTAAAAATGCTAGAAAAAAAATTAAAGTAAAATATTTAATATGTTTGTAATTAGATACCACAATTGCTGGATTGATAAAAGAATTAACTGACAAATCGAGTTTTCGTGATTTAATTAATCTACAACAAGAACTTATTCTGGGAATTGACTCTGACAAAGTATTACCTCAAATAGAAGATTTGATTTCCAACAAATTTGATCTCATTATAGTAAATATGTCTATAAAATATTCTTGTTCTATTTTCTAAATATAATAATTGACAATTTGTATAGGTATTGAGACTAATTTGCATGCAATCTGCTGTAAATTCTGGATTAAAGCTAAAGGTTTTGGAATATTATAAGAAGGAAATTATTCAGACTTACGGTTTTAAACATCTCATAACAATGACTCTTTTAGAAAAAGCTGGTCTCATAAAAATACAAGTAAGCATAACATTGCAAATATATTTTTAAAATGTGTGTTTATTATAAAGTATATTATACAAAGTAATATTATTAAAGGCAAGTTCAAGAAGTTATGCTCTCTGTCGCCGGTTATTAAAATTAGATGTTTATGAAATGAGTGAAGTCGATCCAGATGACATTAATTATGTTTATGGAATTTATGCTCCACTAAGTGTTAGATTGATTCAACAAATATCTAAACTAGACAGTAAAGTATTGTCTGATATTCTGCCATTATTACCTGGACCTAGTGTAGAACATATTAATTCTGACATTGATCAAAGTAATGTATTTTTATTGATAATTATTTGAACAAAATTTATAAATATATTACTATAATTTTTACAGCATCTAATATGAGTTTTCTCGTTGACTCTCAAAAGGTTGTACTTGTATTCTTTATTGGGGGATGCACATTTGCTGAAATATCTGCTCTTAGATTTTTGTCTTCACTCGAAGATTGTAAGTTGCTAACCATTATTTGCTATTTTACCAAATGTAAATAATTTTAATTTTGTAATTTTTAGCTACTATTGAATATGTAATTGCTACAACTAATATTACTAATGGAAATAGCTTTCTTAAGTCATTATTAATTCCTGAAATAAATGACAGTTTAAATAAGTAAGCTATTCATCAATTTTAATTTATATATATTTAAATATTATACATTTACCATACCTATTAAATTATACAATTATTTATTTAGACTAAAAGTTTAAACGGAACATTGTTTTTAGATTTATTATTATTATTGAACAATGTAAATAATAAAAAAATATAATTAGAATTTATTACTGTTTAAAAATGATTTACAACATCTCATACATTGCTCAAAACATTTTTCAAATCCTTGATTATCTGTATCGTAATACGGATCTCTTATGATGTATTCACCTTTTGGATCAAATGATCCCAACAATAGTACTTGTGCTAATGTATTTTTTGTTGATTTTCGATTAATATCACTAACATTATTATGATCCATTCCAAAAATGAAATGAAATTTATTGAAGTCATCTACGACCAATTGTTTTGCTGTATGTTCAAACTGTATTCCGTTCATCCTTAATATGTTCATGGTCCGATCGTCTGGCGGACAGCCGACATGGTAATCTGCAATACCAGCACTTTCGGCGTGCCATTTGTGGGCTACACCATATTGTTTAGTTACCTCTTTAAATACCGCCTCGGCCATCGGAGATCGACATATATTACCCAAACAGACAAATAGAACTTTGTATTTTTCGTCCATAGTAAAATTAGAAAATTTAATTTAAAATATACTTTATATAATAAACACAAAGAGATTATTTTAAATTATAATTTTAATACGCGAACGATGACAAACAAAAAATTTAAAGTATTTCAAACACTGGTTATGTAGTTAGTTAATTAATGATTTGAGATAGTTATTCAATTTTAATAACAAGATTGCACGACTGAGCAATGAACAATAATTGTCATTCTATGGCACCATTGTAACCTAATCTAACTCTTTTGGTTTTTTTTTTTTTAATCGTCAACTGGTGAGATTTCTTCTACCCTAGTAGCATAATTTATTTACAATAAACCTAACCTATAACCGTGATGATAATTGTTATCATATACTTTGTTAACGACCATACCACGTTGAATACACCATTTCTCGTCTGATCACTGAAGTTAAGTAACGTCGGGTGTAGTTAGTACTTGGATGGGTGACCGCCGCTTGGGAACACTACGAACCGTTAGCTCTTTTTACATGAGAAAAGGCTGGATCAACATACCAATCCAGCAGCAATTCAACTACTAGACAATTCTCTAGACATTAGGCGTCTCAAACGTCAAAGACCATACGACTTAGTATAAGATCTTAAACTAAGACCGGGGCCACTCTACTGTGAGTGTGACTCCGCGCATGTTTATTTATTCTTTATTTTTTATACATTACAAGTATTTATATATACCTTTGATAATGAATTGTTAAAGATATTTTGATCGTAACAATAAAAGCTTTCAGGCGGTTTTAAAAAGAAAATATATTAATAACGTGTAATATGCACATAGATATTGTACTCTATTATATGTTCTCGGAATAAGTCGCATGTATACCGCCCGTACCGGTTATGTACGGCAATACGCTCAGGAACAGGGAAATCATTAAGTCTTTATACTTGTATAAAACTATCTGCCAGAGAGAGACAACAGCTATGAAATCACATAAAAATTCCGTTTGTTCTGTGATGGACGTTTATTATCTATATATCTCTGGATGGAATAGTCGTATCTCTCTTCCCCGTTCCGACAGCAGTGGCATATACGTAGTCCATGTCCCGTGGTTTCGTAGATAATTGTGTATCCATTTTTGATCAGATATGCATATAATGCATATAGTAAACTCTATGGCTCAATGATAATATGTCGCACTCATAAACCATATATCACGTACACTTCATGCATAGAGTAATGGTCTTAAGATTTAGAGCACGTATTGATTAATGGTAGAGTCAGCACCGCTTTGTTAATGACCGTCATCTTTTAATTTAAGCTTTTCTCTTGTTTATTGTATAACTTATGACTGGCATTGAGGACACTGAGTATCTTAAATCGTGATTAGAAGACGATTTATAGACACTATAGCCGTGACTTACGGTCAAAAAACATCCGAAAGGCTTATTTCACACTACACGGTTTTGATCGGACGGCGACATTTTGTTAGAGGCGCGAAGAAGAGCATATACGCTTTCATATTATACGGTCACGGCAAAATGCCGGCGCTGTGCCGTGCAGTTGCCGTCTACTGCCACTACAGTATACGGCAGCCGGACGGCGCGATAAGCTTAGTGGCGTACGTGACCAAATGCGCATTTTCACATTATACGATTTTATTCGTGCGGCAGAGTTTGAACAGTCACATCAGTCACTTCGAGACACGAATAAACTTAAACTTGTAATTAAACTTGTAATACATCAAAAGAAGCACATGACATACGGAAATAATTAAAAAACTTATTTTCATCATTTCGTAAGCCATTAAATAAAGTATAAAATAATCCCACTTCTTCTCTCCTAGCATTAATAGGATGTACCCAAAAAACACGATTTTTCTGTTGTCTTTTGCGGCGACGATTGTATAACCATAGTGCAATAATTTGTTTGTCGTTCATTATAACAACGCGCGACTTGAGTGTTCTTATAAAACTGAACCTGTACAAAAGTATACTAAGCATAGGAACCCTGCATAAATCGTGTTTTACCGTACGGTCAAAACCGTGTAGTGTGAAATAAGCCTAAGTCGTGTTCATCGATTACATGAGTTAATTCGTGGCTGTGCTCATAGATTTCTCTATTATCTATGGCCGTGCTGTAGATAATATATTATCTCTTATCACTTATTGACAGTATCACTTTAATATAATCATGATTGGCAGTTATATTTCAAAATGATTTACTATTAGTTTTTAAAATTTTTACTGCCTATTTTAGTAAATTTGTAATTAATAATTAGTGAAGTTAACTGCACATTTAATTATTATGGATATTGATAATATTAAATGTTTAAAATGGAACAAGTCAAATTTTAAACGGTCCAATGGTATACCATTTCAAAAATTCTAACATGGATAATAATTAATAAGTAAATTTCCATTATTATAGTATTAGATTATACAAAATACACATTGGCTTTGAAACCGGCATGTTGGCTGAATCTAAAGACGAAAGGACGCGTTTTAAAGGTATCTTATTTAGGACAAACAAACCGATTGGCATCTTTAGACAATCTGAATAACATATCCGTGCACAATTGGTCCCAGGCTAATATTCAAACTATAAGGTAAAATTTGTAATATATATTTCATCGAGATGTCATGTCTGTCTTAATTTTTTTAATGACTTGCAGGTCAAAATATCCGCATAATAGTAAACTTATAAATTTGTCAAGTAATTTGTCTGGGAATCAAATTGCTACATGTTCTGATAATGGGAAAATCCAACTATGGCATTTTAAAGTGATAAATTATTAGTTTGTATTGTAAGAAATTTCCAATTATTTATGTTTATAGTTTTCAAATTGTATGATGTCAACTGAATTCAGGGGTCATTATCAGTCAGTACGCCATATTGAATATTCTGCAAACAATAATTATTTGATCTCTTGTTCCAATGATAAAACATTTAAAATATGGGATTGTCAGTCTACTAGATTTTTGGCTAGCAATATGTTTCATCACAATTGGGTAAATGTAGCAAAGTTTTTTAAAGAAGACAGAGTTGTTGTGTCTTGTTCTAGAGATTCACATATCCAATTGTTTGATTGTAGTTCTGGTAAATGTGTTGCCAAGTTCAATTTAAGTCCAGGTTAAAAATAGAAACTATACAAATTAAAGTATTAAGATTTAAATTATAACAATTTTAATTAATTAGATTATGCTGAAACTCTTGCACTTCAAGAAGAATTTTCAATAGCTGTAGGTACCATACAAGGTACCGTGCAAGTGTTTGATTTAAGAACATTAAAAGTTTTACAAAAATATAGTGAACATTCGAGCCAAGTTAATTGCATTCAATATCAATATAAAACACCATGTTTGGTTTCAGTTTCTAAGGACAAACAATTAAATGTAATTATGTACTTTAATAATTAATACAAACCTATTTAATGTTATACATTTTAGTTCGATCTAAACACTAGAATATTATTTGATTGTAGGTTTATGATACTAATGAAGGTAGATTCTTGTATTCAATTGATCACTCCAATGAAATAAAAGCAATGGATATTTCTTCAGACGATCAGTTACTTGCAACAACGTCCTTTTGTTTTGACAATGAGGTAAAAATAAAATGTTACCTAAACTGATGATAACCTAATTTAGTTCATTAGAACAAAATGTGTACACTTTCTTTATTTTACATAAGTAGAGTTAATTTAAGAGGTGCTAAACTAAATCTCTATATACAGATATTATGTTCTATATCAAGTGTTACTTTAAAAAAAAAAAACCAACCTAACTTTAAAACATTTTATTTTTCAGATTACCCTATGGAATTCAGAATCTTTTTGATTTTAATATTTTACACAATGCATTTCAAGGTGTCAATGGGAGGGGGGTTATATGTTCATTAGTGATTTTATCTATCGAAATATTTCAATTTTTAAATAATATACATACAAAAATAATTAAAAAATGTTTTATTATTAACTTTTTACACATGGTTTTATAGTTGAGAACAAAATTTACATTTAATAAATACGTAAAATAAGAAAAATTATAATTATTTCTAATGATTTCCTATCTATAAAAATAAAACATTTTCAATTTATATTGTGTTTATTGTGATGAGAAAAATATTGGTTACAATTTTTTAATCTCAACTAATTGCTCGAATTTGTGTAATTACACATATTATTGTTAAGTCGTTTTTGCTGTCATTGTTATTATTTTGTATAATGTAATTTGGTGTTCTTCAACGACAATCTGATTTATTTCATATTATGTGTATTTATTCTAATCAGACGGTCTTTTTTCACCATATTTTTTGGCATAATCTTCAGCATTTTTAAAAAATTTTTTGCGATCTTTTAAATACTCTTCTGCTAACTCTGCGCGTAATGGATGTTCTGGTTCTGGATCATTGACTAGAGCTATTAAAGCTTGAATAACTAAAGAAAGTAACAACAAATTTTAATTATTTATATAGTTAAGAAATAAAATTAGCATCAATTTAAAAAAAATTTCAAACCTTGATCAGCTTTGGTAGCTGGTTTCCAATTTTCAGCACTGATTATTGGCAAACAAACCTGGCCTTTTTCATCAATGTTAGGATGATAAATTTTAGTTTTGAAATTGATTTTAGGTGGTTTAAATGGATACTCTGCAGGAAAATTTATCTCTATTCTAAATGCACCTTTATTATACGGAGGATTATCCTGAACAAAAAATAAAAATGCAATCAAATTAATGAAATTATTAGAAATAATAGATATCATTTTAAATCTTTGTGAATTGTATTGTTAAATTATAAAATTATATACATTTTAATCAATAACAGTTAATATAATACATTTTTACCTAACCAATTATTATTTTATTAAGTCATAAAATTAAAGATCTAAATAATAATATTAATTTCAATTTAAAAATATAAATTATCAAGTACAAATAGGTTAATAGACAATATTTGATCATTTCCTTTGCCAATGGAAATTTACAGATAAAATTATATAGAAATAAATTAAGAACAAGTTATAATAGATCAGGTTTTTTTTTTTTAATGCATCACATATGTGTATTCAGGATTAAACACATACCACTTAAAGACTAAACAAACTGCTATTCAATGTGCTATTAGATTTTTGATAGTAGGTACAATAAAACCTGCTTAAAAAAATTAGTGATGCAAACACAATTAAGCAGGAAGTCAAGCCATTTGTACTAAAAAAAGTAAACAATTTAAAAGCCATAACTTATATATTTATGTCTAATTTCTTTAATAGTACTTAGTTTAGTATAATATGATAATACAACTAATAATTAGTGTTAAGCCAATATAACTTATTTTCCCTGATGTTTACTACTGATATAAAACTGATACACAATAGAAAATTGCATCGATATTGAAACTAATGTGCGTTGTGAATCCTATTTTTTTTTTTAACGGTTTTTTTCATATACCAGGGACATTGATGTTTCTTCAAAAAATATTGTAGTAATTATTGGTTTTTAAAAAACCTGATATCCTTAATATTGGCAAATATATGATATTTGTTATATACCATAGTAATAATATCATTTAATTATACTTACTGGTAGAATGAGTCCTTGCCAAGCTAATATATTTGTTTCATCTACTTGTATATCACGGAATGACTTTAATCCAGAATCACGAATATCTGCTAGTTCCTAAAATAAAATATTAAGTTTGTTTTTTTTTTATAATATTTTTTATAGAAAACAAAATATTTAATATAACTAGACAAAACCGCCTGCAGAAATATATCTTGGAAAAGGGGGCAGTCATTTTTACTAACCCAAAAAAGTAAATTTTTTTTTTTTACCATATACTGTG
Source organism: Tuberolachnus salignus (assembly GCA_956483605.1). Classification (NCBI taxonomy): domain Eukaryota; kingdom Metazoa; phylum Arthropoda; class Insecta; order Hemiptera; family Aphididae; genus Tuberolachnus; species Tuberolachnus salignus. The sequence goes on along the minus strand of OY101430.1, from coordinate 31,753,034 downwards.
TTACAGGTCTATTCCATTATGGGAGGGAATTATAATATTTAAAGATACTTTTACAATATGTAACTGGCCCACCGAGTTACTCCTGAGCCCGATTTCGTCAAAGCTATGCTTGAATTTTTTTTTTTTTTAGTGTTATTAAATCATAATTAATTTCATATTGATTTCTAAATCATACAGTCTACCAGAGTAATAAACTTAAGCTTTTTAAAAACTAAATACCTACTACGCCTAAGCTTATTGGTCTATTTATCATAAATTAAATATAATAGATACTAAAAACTAATATCTGAAGAATGTATAAACAATTATAAAATATCTAATATATTATTTTTGATAGCTCAAGTAAAATGGAACTTAATTAACTATACACACACACAAAATTAGGTATTTACCTAGAGTCTGGTAGTTTAAATAAGTTTCTGTTCAAAACATAATCGATAAGTATTTACAAAAGTGCAAGTTTTATTATAATAACTCGTCATTTAACAATTAAATCTCGATAAAAGTACGGAGTTGACAATTAAGATTATTTATAAATAACAAATGTAGACAATTTGGTTCAATTTTATGTAGGTACCTACTTATACAGTGCCAATACAGGTAGAATTGTGAATTTTTTTTTATCGTGTGTATATAAAATTATACAAAATAGAGTATAATTATCTAATAAATCGTATATTGTAATTTTATCGCGATGAATGGTTGCAGAAGTAAGAATAAAATATATCAAAAAAAGGTAACACGATATATATATATATATATCGGTGTAAGTTGTGGAATTATGTAAAGTAGACGGTGCATTATGGATATAATAATTTACTAACTTTTTGAAGTCTTCTTGTAGCGGCCATACTCTACGAACTATATGTATTATTTTCGACGAGGAAAATAAACGACAATACAAATATGCAATGTAAAAACGAAGGCCGTATTCAAACGTAATCATAAAATCACACACACATATCAACAGAAAATTGTAATTTATCAAATGTTTTATTGTTGTAAAAAAAAACATACGGTTTGCGTGTTTTGAAAGCAATGCTGGAGATGAAATTAATTTCCACCTTTGAGACTTTGATAAAAGTCTGGTCTCGCTCGACAACTCTTGATTCCAGTTTTTTTTTTTTTTTTAATCAAAAATACGTACTTGCCATCAGTGTGGCCGACTAGGATAATCTCAAATTTCTCCTACGGCATTGCAGACGAGGACGGGTTAACGTTAGTTTTCGTTTAAAAATATAACAGGCCAAGGTTTATGTACTGAAATCTTCTTAGTTGGTGGAATGAATCGACTACCCAAATAATGTTCAATATTAATACGATTTTGATCATTTATAGATAAATTTAATGCCCGAGGTCATTACTACAATTTTATACAAGGATAGTGGGTACATAAATCGACGAATCTATGAATATTCAATTTACGGTTATGTAAAACCATAAACTCGTGTATAGGTAAAATGTCTAATTTTATTTGAATAGTAAACTGTTTGATGTAACTTTAGATTCTGTGTTTCTGTAAACAAGTTTACGACCAGACATCTTCGCTCCAATCATTGATATCAGTTATTGGGTTATTTCCGATAGCTAATTTTTTTTTTCTTATAGTTTTCTCCATAATTCATCATTCTGAATTCTGTTAATTACGATTTTCTTTTTTTTTTTTGTGATTTTGTAAAAAAATAGTTTTAGAGACCTGGGAATTTCACCGAATAAACACTTTCCTAATTAAGACTTTTTAGACGCGGAAAAAATAAATTTCGCCCATTCAAAGGTAGATATTGTATGGTCATCGAAATATCGAAAGTATAATGTGAAACATATTTTAATTCAATACATTTTTTTTTCTGATATAATAAATTGGAAAAAAAAATAAATTAAGGTTTTTGAAAGTAATTAATTTGGTGAAACTATGAATGTTTTTAATGAATAAATACATAATGTATTTTCAGTAGTTTCAATAGTATAATAAATGTACAGTTTTTATATTAAAATTAAAATATACAGGTACAATATACGTTTCTGGGAAGAAATGTCCTATTTCCCAGAGAGAAAGTGATGTTGGTGGGGGGTAATGTCTGTATCATATGTATAATAATAGTTTGAAAAAAAAAAATTGTGTTATTAAAAAATAATGTTGAATAATTCAACATTTTTCACATTGTTCTTTACCCTTGTTAAGGAATATTAATTTTATGTTACCTATATAACTAAAGATGCATGACTACATTACTATTTCTTCAAACAGAATTAATTTGTCTTAATATTTATTTATTGCGTATTTATTACAGATTAAATTCTTATGCAGGTATTATATGACTTACATGAGTCAACTATTAGCAATGAAAAACGACGTCGTCATAATAAGTTGTTTTTCATCTCTATCACTAGAATCGATTGTGTGACTCAGATGTGTAGGTCACTACACTACTACAAAAACTAAACAACAGATCACTAGCAGAGTGGGAGGTTTGTATTATATTCTTACTTCCCGCATGAGTCAATTCAGTGAAACACAATATTAATTACGTGACGGCGAACACTTCATGACTTGTCTCAGCTGTATTTTGTAAGTATGAAAAATTAAAAAAATCTTTATCTATACCATAAGTTTACTTATAGAATAATTATTAATATATTTTTGATTTGATTAAATTTATCACAATATAGTTAACTTAATATTTATTTTAAATATATTAGGCTGATTTTATTTGTATTTTTGTATATAACAATATGTCGCGGGTTATTTTCAGTTCATATATTTTTAATAAATTTAATACTATTTATAATAGTATAGAAAATGTATATAAAATATAATTCTGCTTTAAAATTCTTTAATATATTGTGAACACTTATTTAATTGAAAAGTTCTATTGATGGATATATCAATTTTGAATATTTGAAATTATTGTTGAATGTTCTGTTCTCTTATATTAGATATTTAATTCTAAAAAATGAAAATAACTAATAACTAGATATATACTGCTTAAATAAATAGTTTTATATGATATTTTAATGTACTTTTTGAAAACACATTAAATATTTTTATATACCTAATTGAATATTAAATAATCTTAATTAAAAATGTTTGTTTTACAGAAAGTTTAATTTTGAAGTAAAGACAATGGGATTTTTAAATATTGTTCTCGTGCTGCTGGTTGGCTGTTCGCCTCAATATTTTGTAAACAGTCATTCATATCATTTTGGTCAATGCCCAAGTCTTGAACCTATGACTGATTTTTCAATGGAAATGGTGAGTCATAATTCAGAATATTTAGATTTTAGAAGTTCACCTTTGGATGTTTTATTGAAAGATAAACTAAGTAATAAGCTATAATATTAGGTATATTGAGTAATTATATTATTTTTCATATTTGAAAATGAAGTATCATTTTGAACATATTCATACCTATTCTATAACAGTGGTATCCAATATGTTTTCATTGAAGGGTTTTAAAACTTGGCGGTATACCCATAAATCAATTTTTTTTAGCTAAACCGACTGAAAGACATTTTTTTAGTCAAACAGCAACTCCCCTAGTTATATAAATTACCAAGGTTTGTAAAAAAAAATATTTGTGGTCTGCATTTGGTAACTGCTGGTCTATAGACTACAATTTCATAATGTATAATATGTACCCATTTTTGGGTTTAAATACATATTTCGGATATATTTTGATAATAATTAAAGTGTATATTTTATAACATCTATTATATTTATTATACAAGGTTTTTAACCTTAGAAAATAATTGTAATTGTTAAACATTTATATATTTTATTGCAAATATAAGTGTTTTAAATTAGTAATAACATATAAGCTCAGACAACTAAGTATATTTAGGTAAATTCAGGTAAGGTTTAGTTGAATTTAGTTTTTTGTTGTCATTTTTTTTCTTAGATAAGTAATTTTATTGGATTATTTTTTATAATAAATTATGCAGAATGTATTGGAATGCATTTTCCATACAATATATTATGTAGTTATTAATCAATAATTAGGTATACTTATTTAATTTAAATAATGGATAATGACATGATTAATGAATGATCACCTATTTTTTATGAATATTCTGTGAACACTATATTAATTATGAAGTAATATTTATAATAATTATTGTAACCATTTGTTTGGACATTGATTTGTAAAATGTTTACACATTGTTATAATTGGATGAATTATTCCATTAAACAAAAAAAATATAAGATAACAATATAATCTACAAGTTCTATAATACGAATAAATACTTAAATAATTTAAATTAGTTAGCATGCCGTTTATCTTTAAAAACCTGCTTTCACCAATTTATTAAAACATTTTTGTGTAACAGATTTTACATAAACTATAATAGTACATAATTGGAGCTGCACCTGTGAAAACGATATTGAAGTTAAATCATGTTTAAATTAAATTATCAACGTTCAATATTAAAAAAAAAAAAAAAAAAATGCCCTATTTATTATGACATTTCAAAATTTATACTGCTTAAAAATTGGCTTGAATTTATTTTTTTTAATGTCCTATAGTATATAAACTAGTAAATCCTAATAATAAACCTTCTGTAAAATTGTTGAGCATTCTGTAGGTTCTTTAATAAAGAAACCGTTACTGTACATTTTACAGTTTTTCTCAAATATTAAGGAAACTACATCAAAAATATTTAGTTATTTCATAGAAAAGTATCAAATAATTGTTGGGGGCTAGCTCCTCCAATGATAACAATACAGGTTGGAATCTCTTAAAAAGGAGTGTAGAGAATCTGTATAATGGATATTTTCTTGTTTTAATTTTACTAAACAAACTACTGTGGTAGCTAAATAGAAGAAAAATAAGGTGCCTACTGCAGTGTCATATAAATTCTGTCTAGACATTGGTTATTATTTACCCTAACTTACTAAATATTTATTATATAGGTATACTTATTAATTATGTATTTATATTATATACCTTTAAAATTAAATTTTACAGTTTTTCGGAAAATGGTATGCAATACAAAAAACATCGACTTCAAGTCGATGTCTTGAATATAATTTTGAAAAAACCGATGAACCCTATACATACAAAATAGAACAAATAAGTGAAAACTCAATAATTGGCGTAGCTAAATCTAATAATTACCACTATGTTGGCAGTTTAAAAGCTGAAAATACTATGCCTTCTAAAATGATAGCTGATTTTCCATTAAGTAAGTAATTTGTATTAATAATTGGTACTTATAATTTAATTTTATATTATATGATTATAATGGAATAATTTAAAACATTACTAAATGATTTTTCATAAAATTATGTCTGATAGTAGTATTTTCTATGCACTTGGGTGCATACATAAATGTAATTTAAAAATATTCAGATATTATCCATCAGTGCTATAATAACATGTATTTTGTTTATTATCTACTTAAAAAATCAGAATCTGCATTGTGTTTTTAAAAAATATTGAATATTTATAACAAATATGTTATATTGCTTTCATAAGAAATACAAACATTTTTTTAACTAATATACAACATTTCATTTATAGGTGTAGCGGGTAAAGCATCATTTGTTGTGTTTTCTACTGACTATCAAAACTATGCCGCAGTATACTCTTGTCAAAAAATACCTTTTGGCAATAGACATTCAGTTACAATTTTATCTAGGTCCAGAACCTTAGATAAACCATATTTGGATAAGGTTAGTTAAGTATTTCATTTATTTAAAATTTGTATAAGTAATATGATTTCTAAAGAAGCCTGTATATAGAATTTCTTTGTGCCTGTAGTCAAATCTAAATAGGTAAATGATATAATAAAAATAATAATTTGAATTTGATTTTGTGATTTAGTGTCCTTCAGTCCATGACAAATTTATGCTAGAAACCGTTTTGATTTATAGGTATAATTTACAATTTAGACAATAATAGGGGTATATCGTAAATCATGGTAATTAGTGATGCTAATTATGGGTTTGTGTCAAATCATAATAACAAATAGTATAATTATATATCTAAAATATATATTTTTAATTGTATAATAATATTATAAATCACTATTTAAGATAAAGAATTTTACAGAAATTGCTATATTGATAAAACTATGTTAACACCCTAATATTATTTATTTTGTTATAGGTGCGTAATCGTATAGCATCGAGTAACATTAACCCATTTGATTTGACCATTCTTGATCAGAACAACTGTTCTAAATTAAATGAGACCATGCGTGTGGAAATCAACCAAAAGACATTCAGCTCAGAGAACATTGGTCAGGCTGTGCGCAAGGTTGGGTCTAAAATTGGTGATGGAGTTGAATATGTGATTGAAGGGGGCAAAAAGCTGTTCAAAAAGACATCACTTGGATCGGAGACGAGAGGAGTACCTGATGCTGAATGGTTGCCGTAAATGTTGTATTTATAAGATATCTGTTCTGTATATTATACGTAAGACATAAGTTAGAGTAGGGCTTTTGTTGTCAAACTCATAAACAGTTTCTCTTCAATTAGCTTACTATTTCATTACTTTGTGGTTATTTTCCAAACCCAAGTATATTAGAATAATTTGTATAAGTATTCGAGTAATATATCATTATTTATATTAAAAAACAAAGATTATATTATAGTCTTAAATTTATTAGACCACTATAAAGTCTCTAACTAGGTCATTGTGTGCTTAAAAATTGGTGTCTGAAATTTTAAAGACTATGATTATGACACAAATCCTTCTTCTATGTCATTTCATATATTATGAATTTTTTTTATATTCATTTAGTTAATAAAATAATTATATTGGGAAATATAATTATGAAAATGATTTCCTACGACTGATTAATAACACTTTGTGATTTATTTAGTTTAATCTACACATTTATACGGCAAAATTAGGATTTTATAATATTTTCATAGATTCAAATACATTTTAAATAAATAATGTTTTTTTTTTTTTTGTATTTTAACTATATAATGTTCTCTTTCCCGTGCTTTGAAGTAATATTATTTGGAGAAAATAAAATCTTAAGACTCCCCAAATCAGGGGAAATTTGCTTGCTAAATTAATTTCAGTGTTCCCAAACATTTCACAAGAACTGCTCCTATTTGTATTTCTTGTTTCCCGTTGGTCAATTGTTTCAATTGAGCGGACTTGAGCAGTGCATACTCGATTGGCTTCCAATCTTGATTCTTGATGCTTATTTGTTTGAGAGGAACGTGCTTGAACAGTTTGTATTCATACAGCTTCTAATCTTTCTTCCTGTTGCTCGTCTGTTTCAGAAGCTCGTAATGCCTTTTTCTTTCGTGCATGAGATGTAGATTGACGTTTGGACGGCACAACTGTAAACGATACTCGCATATTTATTATATTCACATTTATACATTCAACTTTATACACATTTACCGAGAAGAATGAAAATTCGTGTAATACATATAAACGTTAGAACGAACATGATACGTTAGAATATAAAGTATTACGCAAGTAACGCACCTGTAGAACGTTAAATTAAAAATGAATTTTATCGTATATGCCAGGAACGTTCGCTTAAGTGTACTCAATAACTTCCCAAAGTTTCATAGCGATCAGATGAATAGTATAGGAATGCATAACGAACAAACAGACATACACTTTTATATATTTTGTAAAATAAAATTGAAAATAATATTACAATTCAAAACTACATTTTTGTACCACATTGTAATATTTGTGGTACAAAAAAAACTGCGATAATGATGCAAGATGCGGCAGTGCTATTTTAATCTTTTCTGATTATAAGTAAACCTGTTGTATATCGGCAGGAAGATGGTGGAGCTGCCTACAAGCGATGTACAGATAAAACTACACTCTCACTACTAGTCATTTACGACTAACACAAACATCCCGGCAGCAGTTGGACTGAATAGAAATTGCCTAAATGTTGCCCCTTGTTAAATAGCCATGAGCAGGCTCCTTAAGCGGGATCCAGACATGAAATTGAAATGGGGCTTGAGAATGCTAAATTTCCTCAAAATATTTAAACAAAGAAATTAGCCTAACCTTAAATATACACAACAATTATAAATACCTACTCGTATATCTAAAATATATACTCGATATCTAAAATAAATCATACTTAGGTTTTGCATGATGAGATGATTTTTGCAACCGCGAAGAGCGGCTTTTTAAATACGGTAAAATATCAGCCTCCTTTAAAATGGTTGCAAATTTCCGCCGATGGATCCTGCAGGTGCCATGATACTATGCCCTATACACATTTATTTTTAAAATTATTGTTATTTTTTTTTTGAAAATCAAACATATAATTAAAAATAATTTTAATTTACTTACCTCTTTTAAGCTTGACTTGTGTTGGTTGTAAGAGAGTTAAATTTGTAACTAAAAATTAATATATTTGTGATAAATATATATATATATATATATATCTGTAAGGAGCTTTCTTGGTTTGGTATTAACTACTAAGAATCTAAGAACAAGCAACTCTAATTCAAAATTTAAATTAAATCATCAACACTATTAACTGGTTGTATTAACTATTATAATGTAATTTTCTCATTAGTGATTTTCAGGTCACAACCCCTCTTGAGTTTTTGAACTTTCCTTATAAAATTATGAAATATAATGATTTTTAATATTGGGAAAACTTCAAAATTGAAAACTTGATAACCACCAATGAAAAAATGTCCACTACAGAGCCTGCATTAATATGCATATATTAAATACATTAAAAGTAACACTCTGGAATGCTCAACTTACTGCTAGAAAAACAAATAGATATCGGTCCCGATAACAGAAACTCACTACAAACCTAACTCCAAACTCTACTTCCTTGGCTTCAAAATGTACAGAGCAGATCATCTCGATGGAACTGCCCATGCCGGAACTGCTATTATTATTTCCTCTAGAATCGATCATCAACTAATCTCCTGCAATCAGTTCACCATCTTCTAATCAACCACCATCCAAATAATATTAAAACACATTCCTATAAAAATATCTTTAGCTTATTTTCCCCCTAGCCCTCAAATCATTTCACGTCAGATAAAACACTTCCTTCAATCTCTCGGCCATCACTTCTTAGTAGGCGGTGACTTCAACACCAAGCATTCCCAAGGGGGATGTATATCATATAATCCCAGAGGCAAAATGCTTCACTCAATTTTCAATAACAACGCAATCACATATACAGGCCCGACTTACTGGCCTGCACAAGAAAATAGACATCCGGATGTATTGGATTTCTTTCTCTCCAATCTACCTCCACATAGAAAATACTCCATAAGTAACTTATTTGAACTTGGCTCTGACCACACCCCTGTTCTTCTAACTGTGAATGAAACACTCAAATCAAATCCTCGTCACACTTCTTTATCTCAAGGTTTTGTAAGTTGGGATAAATTTTCCAAAATAATGCACAGCAACAGTACCTAAAACTCTCTCTCAAAACATACTTTGAAATTTAAAATGCTGCCCAAGGTTTTATCCCCCCCCCCCGGTAGATATCCAAAGACACGCTCCATAACGGTTAAAAATCAAAACAGTACGACAACTAGCTTCCATACATTACTCCAGATTCTATTCCAAATTATTAATTCACCTTAACCCTATAATTTTCGCACTCTCGTGCAAATCTCTCCTTAGTAATCCAACGCGTCGTCTAAAACGACAATTGTGCAGAGACTTACTCTAATTAGTACATTAAAATGATGTTCACGTTGAGTTCTTTTACTGGATGGCCTCCCCCTCATATGATTGTCATAAACAAATTGTTTATCATCATATTTACTTACTGTGCAGCACAGCATAGATTGTGAATTTGTCTTAAATAAATTTATAAAAAAAATTATATATGTATAGCATATAGCATTAAATTAAAAGTTATCCTGTAAATTATAATAAAACCTAATCAATTTAATCTAATCAGTACTTATACATATTAATATATGTGAATTATATATTAATCATTATATGGCAATATTTGAATTTTCAGTGTATAATATAATGGATGATAATTATTAAATATTTAATAACAACATTATGTATATTACAATATTTATAATCTTACTATTGTTTATTCCTTATTAGATGGGTATTATTATGAGCATGTTCATGCAATATATTTAGCCATGATTATTATATAAGTAGGTATATAAAAACATGGTAGGTACTTATACAAAAAACAAAAATATGTAACAGATTTGAACTTTGTTATAGACAGATCAATGTCCAAAATCATTTCAACAATAGTTAATAAGTACATTATATTGTATAGTTAATATAATATTACAACAATAACAATAAATAGATTAATATTACAAATAGTATTGCTATGCAATTTTTTAATTTAAAATACAATAGAAACATTGTGTAAGAGTTTATTTTTATTTTTTTTAAACTAACAATTATATTACAGTTATTTTATTATATATAAACATGAACTAGCCAATATATTATTTACTCATATCTCACGAAACAACTATGATAAGCATATACCTAACAAATACTTGTTTAAAAGTTTGTCCAAGTCATCATTTCTTTAAAAAACATTGTCTATAAATAGAATAAAAAAATAAATATTATAGAACAATGGAAGTATTTAAATCCAATATTATATATTTATAATCTAGCATAATATGAACTCATTTTATTCATGGTCGTTTTGAAATAATTACATGTTAACAACTTTAGCTGCATGTTAAATTAAGTCTCATTGACAAATTTTATTGACTTGTGTCCAATGAAGGTTTTAATTAGTCTATATAGTACCTATAATGTATTTAAGGAAGTAAAACTGTATATTTAAGTGTATAATGCACCTATTGTTTTTTTAAATATAATAATTGCTGAGTTGAATGCTTTAAAGTTTAGCGCACTTTTATTCGGTATTTTGTCGAACACATAATATTAGTAAACAATATTTTATAATGAATTCCAACATTAAATTAATGATTAAAAAATAAAATCAAAAATATATTTATATTATTCTCTTTGTATTTAATTGTAAAGTTCCTATTAGTTATAACTTATTAGGAACTTTACAACTAGATATAAAGATTATATCTCTGAAATAAAATTAAAGAAAGCTTCTTTTGATAATTCTAATTTTGCAAGGCATGTTTGAGAAAATAATCATATACCGTTGACTTTGATAAAAATAATGATTTAGAGATATGGAACAGCCAAGACAACGTTTACATTAATTCTGTATTGGTAGAGTTGCACATAATATAATTAAGTTAAGGAGAATAAGTTTAAAAACATTTTGAATGAACGGACAGTTTAAAAACAACCTCTATAAACATTTTTTAGATAATAAATAAAACTTCTTAAAATCTATCATCTTAACTTACAATCAATTATAATAAAAGTTAATTTCCTCCTTGTGTAAAAAATGATAAATATTTCTATGTAATCTTGATTCTGATTTTATATTAAGTCATATATTATTTTTTCATTTTTATTGTTCTATTAGCTATTGATGATTTTTAAATTGAAACCATTCGTATTTACGCACATATATATTTATTATAATTTTATTATAGTTGATGTTTTTAGGTATAGTCTAGACTATGGGTAAGTCGATCTTAGCCCATGGATTATTTATTCAACCAGATAAAAAGTTATATTTGAAATGCCTACAATGAAAATATTAGGTATAATATTGCCCAAGTTTGTACATACAATGCCATCCGTCGATCAAAACCTAATCTACCCACGCACTATGTTCTATCTTGCGGAAAATGTTAATCAATTAATATAATGAGTATAATTCGGTTTTGAAAATCTGTTTCCGATGAGTAAATAGTAACCCATCAATTATTTTAATTTTAAACTAATATTTTAATAAAGGCCACCAATGCGTACAAAATCATAATTTATATAATTATTATGTTAACGAAACAAAAATTGTGTAGAAGTTTCAAACTAACATGTGCAGAGTAAAGGTCAACCAACGATGCCACGCCGCGCTGTAAACAGCCAGTAAGAAAAAAAACAAACGACGATATAAATGTGAACAGACACGACTTTAAAATTTGGCAGGTAAGTGTATGGGCGATCAAAAATTGTCTAAAAATTACCTATCGATCCGAATATTGAAGTTTTCTCGAATACTACAGCAATCAATACGCCGTCAAACGACATTGATTAGACACGGCACCGCATACGCATATAATTAAGACGTTATACTATTATTAACATTAATTTTGTAATATTATAAAATGCATTTAAATAGTAACTCGGAATAAATGCAATATTGTAATGCGGACGTGTGGCAGTGACCATCATCATTGTCCACGACTACAGGACTTTGTGCCGACGCTAAGACCAAAAACCGGAGAGGGAGGTGCTTCTCTTTAACATCCTTGAATTTTGTTCACAACAAAACAAACCGCAGCAAGAGGTCAACAAACACTCAAAACAATGTGCGGTTTAGTTTAGATGTCGCGAGAACGTCGTGCTCGGAAATCTATATAGGTACCTTAACCTACACCGCATTGCAATGAGGGCTCTAATGGTTTGAAAAATCGTTACCCAAAATTGTTTTTAACTTAACATTACATTTCTGTTTCTGTCATAAATTAACGTTTAATTTAAATTTCATTGTTTGATAAGTATTTTGTTTCGCCTGTGATTTAATATTGTGATGCCCAAAAGCTATATATAGTATATAAAATCAATGATACGCACCTACGACTACAAGAAAAGACAATTATTTATAAACGGTAAAAAAAAAAAATGGTAAAACTCAAATTAATTTACTAGAATGATGAAGGTAAGATAATACTACTGTAGGTATGTAAAAAACTTAAAATCACAAAGTATAATATAATATCCTAAGAAGCTATTCGGTTTTACGTTTAATATTCATTATTTTTTTCATTAAAAGAATTTATTTTAATTTTTAATATAAAATGACCTTAATTAGGTTACAAAAAGTTAGTATAATAAAGATCAATGAACGGTTGTATTACAAATCACACCAATACCGAGTTAATATAAAGGTATTAACCCTTATATGCAATACTAATTTCGAGTTATTTAGAATGTATTTATCATAGCTAGGCAAGTTATTTAATTTTAGTACCTGAAGAAATTACTTTTCTTTTTTATTAGGTAATATTATTTAATATTTTATAGTTAGCTTAACTATAGTGTACATTTAAGTTAAACATTTTAAACTATTATTGTCAACATGAATTATAATTTATAAGCACAAAATACCTATATATATATATATAGTTTATTTAAATATGAATTGACTCCTAAATACCTAATTGAAAAGTAACTTAAGATTAACGCAAAGTTAACAAAATAAGTTACAATAACTACACAACCTTGGTATATATTAGTAACTATTTGGTAATAGTTGAAATCAAATATGTAATTATATTTGTAAGAATGTACTATATACTTTTATTATTAATAATACTAATAATTTGAATTTATTATTTATGTTATAGATTACGTTTGTTGCTATATTGTTGTTTTTTGCAACGTCGCCCAATTATGGATCGTTTATTATAGTTGACAAATTACGAAAAAGAGCATTAGTAATAACACACAAACTTCCAATATGCCGGTTATACAATAACAGGTAAAATATGATATAGACATTACTAAGTTTATAAAATTAACGATTTATATTATGGTACCTAGATAAATAGATGATATATTAGAAGGCACTAGTAATGTGACATAAATCCGAATTATTCAAAAATCCAATAAATGCTGATTTCGAATTTTGAAATCAGACATTTATTGTAAATCCAAATTTTTATCTGAATCGTAATTTCGGTTTTTAAAATTGTGATTTTATATTCATTTCTCATAAAACTATTATAATTATTATCTTATTGTTAATATCATTAAATGTGTAAAATATTAAATACGTTTTTAAAATTTAAAAAATATCACAAATAGAATTTTTTTTTAATAAGCAAAAATTACAAAAAAAATCATACATATTACACTTTAATTTATATAATATATTACTAGCTAAACAGGCATACATTGTTTTACTCATACAAATTGTTTATGATAGCACGCCTTGAAATTAATAAAATGATTAAAATGTTTTATAATGTGAAAACAAATTACCTAAGGATTTGATTTTAAGATTTAAAAATAGAAATCCGAACGGTCAAATCCAAATTTTGGATATTAAAATTGGAGACACAAAAATTTGGATTTGGGAATTCGCAACATACACTTTCGGAGTTCAAAATCCATAAATCCGGATTTTTCCCATTACTAGTAGGTATATAGCTAGTGGTGCAGCAATCTAGTTAACACATAATTTTATTGAATTATTTGTCAAAAATAAAAAAAGGACAATCAATGGTTTTATATATTATTTAAATGAGAATTCTATTTAATTAATGTTTATTATTATTTGACACAGTCAAGAATATTTATTATTTTTAATGGACAAATTATTTATTCAAATATTAAATATACAATACTAACTAGATAGGTTTTTTATAAGAAAAATATAAATCTATATCATGTTTGAAAGTAATGCCACAGACAATATGAAAGTATAGTCTGTGGTTATATTAATAATTAATAAATAGAAGACAAATCATACACCTATTCATAGTTTATACACTGAAAAAGATAGCAATCATATATCCGGTAAACTATGAACGAGCAATTACTAATTAATATTAATGGTTGTTGACCAAGAGTATAATAGTACCTCATCAGGTGAAACCATTTTACGAGGACAAGATACGCATTTTCATTAGATTTGATCATGATGAACAAAAACAATGGGTTTTTATTTTAAGAGGGGATAAAAGTATATAGATACAAATATAGGTACAAAAAATGAGAAAAGACAACAATTTGACCCAAGGATTTTGTCTTAACAACAAGTATAATTAACAATTTATCTTTGGGTGAACCGCTCTTAATTTAAACATTTAAAATTTGTTTTGTTATTTATTAGATCATTTTTTTGTATCATGACATTTCCTACATGCATTTTTTCATAGCATATAAAACTCATGGTATACCTAATAGGACCCACGGTTGTCACAGACTAATTAACATTTAGTAAAATATTTAGATATAAGTACTAACAATATTGTCAAATTTATAGAATATTTAATCA
The DNA here is from genome assembly GCA_956483605.1 of Tuberolachnus salignus. Lineage (NCBI taxonomy): Eukaryota > Metazoa > Arthropoda > Insecta > Hemiptera > Aphididae > Tuberolachnus > Tuberolachnus salignus. The sequence goes on along the minus strand of OY101430.1, from coordinate 31,737,956 downwards.
TGTATGTAGCTACCTATAATGATAAAACTTATATTATAACCTCTTTATTGTCATTTATAAATTAATAATTTGAACATAAATATAAAATTCATATTATAGAAATTTAGATTATACAATAATAAACATGATTTCATTAAAAATTATTTGAGCATTATAAGTAACAAGCCAATATTGACACAATCTATACTACTTGATTAAAAATTATTAATACATAATTGTTTATATTATATACAAACAAAGGTGGTTAATGTATAAATTAATATTCTAACAGTGACTACAATAACCTTAAAGAAGACGCATGTGTCATAAAACACAACCGTGTGTATAATTACTGTACAATAAACAATACTTACTTCAATTCTTAATATTGCATGCACGGCAATGACGATTAACAAAGTTCATTAGTTTTAATGTTTTGATTTTGAATATTTACAAATTTCGTTCAAGTTTATTTCCTATATGTAAATATAAATTGTTTACTGGGTATAGACTACATTTTTTTATAATAATAATCATAAACTTATGCCTAGACTGTCGTCTATGTTATCTACATAATATTTCTTTGTGTAATTCAGTTAGAAATAATCATAGAGACCTGACTTTTCACTAAATTTTGTAGTTTTATAATTTTCTAAATATATGATATTATTTTAAATTTATGCAAATTTATGTAATATTATTTTAGCTTTAAAATGTATTAAATGATTCGTATTAACAAATTCGAATTGGTTTTTACAATTCTTACCTAATGTATCACTAGATGGACATGCATAGGAAACAGAATACAACTGAATTTCTATGCTGCGTGTGTTAGTGACAAAGATAGAAGATTCTTATTTTAAATCTATTTAACATTTAAATAGAAAAAATTTAAATTCAATAAGGCAGATTATTAAACATCTCTTTTTGTCTCACAGATAAAAAAATTATAGGTAAATAGAAGAAATATCAACTATTATATTATGTTATTTATTATTTATTTTAGTAATGAAATACAAAAGCTACTGAAAGCAAATTCGTTAATTGTTTACGAATCAATTTATGTAGAATCTGTAGATTTGCTTTATAAAATCTGTCGAGGTGCACTAAGAGGTCCATGTCAAAATATTGACTTTATATATCCAGGTAGAAAATATATTGAACAGTATAAAATACTAATAATATCAGAATGTAGAAATGTATTGTATATATTAGGCACAAAATGGTGTGGACCTGGTAATAAGGCTAAAAATTATTCAGACTTGGGAGTTTACCGGGAAGAAGATATTTGTTGCCGAGAACACGATCATTGCACCAGAACATTAGTAACCGGTCAATGTTATTTTAATCTCTGTAACACCTCCCCGTATACTAGGTAAATAGTTTACTTTAATGACTCAGTCTTACTATTATACTATAACACTATAGCCTAATATGTACATAAAACAAAATTAAAGGTAATATTAAATTTATACCTAATTTAGTAAATTACAACGTTGTTAAATATTAATTGTTTAAATTTCAGATCTCATTGTGAATGTGATAAAAAGTTTCAGCAATGTTTAAATATAGTCAATACACCAACTGCTCATACATTGGGTATTATATTTTTTAATATAGTAAAAGTCATGTGCTTTAAAGAAGAATGTCTTTTTGGGTAAGACACAAAAATGAAATTGTTTGGTGGTTATCTTTTCCGTTTTTCAGAGAAATCTTAAATAAGTGCAATAAAATGTTCACAATTAATTTAAAATCCTTAATTAATTTGTTTTATTATACTTTTAGAGGGTGTTTTCAAACATTTGAAATAATACCAAATTACCACCCACAAAGCAGAAGTTTGGAAATACTCTCCTCAGATCGTCTATTTAATATTTTTACAAAAATTTTTATGGATTTTGTCCGTTATACATTAATATAAATTGTGAATGTGTTTAATTTAAGTTATAGTATGATTATTTTATTTATTTTTAATAAATATACCTAATACACAAGAAAACAAACACTATATTTAATTTTTAATTTTTATACACAAATAATAAAATAGATGACCTAAATGGCTAAATTTATTAAGTATAATCAATATAAAAATGAAAACAAAAAATACTGGAAACAATAATTTATTTTATATCCCACATAAAAAAATATTGATACAAAAGAATTAATTATTTTAATTTTTATTTCTTGAAATATATACTTACAATTTATATAATATTAAAGTTAATTAAAATATTATAATATATATAAAATTTACCTTTATTAAATAATAATCATTTCTTCCCAAACTGAATAATTAATGGCTTACCTTCAAGTAAAAGTCCAATGTTCTCTTTTAATGCTTGTTCTGCTATTTGAATACCTAAATATTTTATATTAAATTAAATGTATTGTTTTCTTTTACACATAATATTTTATTGAATATAAATGTTATATTTTAAGTGAAATTATGCAAATATTTTTTTTGAATATATCGAGTTACAGATAGTATATTATAATTATTATTAGATTGAAACTAAAATACTAAACAATGCTTACTTTCAAATTCAATAAAAGCTTGACCTTTCATTTTTCCTTTTTTCATATACCTATAAATGATATCCGTATTTTGTAATTCTTTGTACTTTCCAAATACAGATATTAAATGCTTTTCACAAACATTTTTAGCAATATTTTTCACATACAATGTCTAAGCAAAAAATATATACTATTCAATATAAGTACAATAATAATAATTTTAGTAGACAATGTCAACACTAACCTTTGATGGAATTCCTTTTTGATAACTTTGAAAGTATGGTAAAGTTTTTAATTCATCTTCACTTATTTTGTTATAATTATTCATTAAAATTTGGGTTCCACTAGCAATAAACCGCTGACCATCAATATGATTTGATATTTTTGATGGTGATATTTTAGTTTCTTGATTTTTTATATCTAATACTCCAATACACTGATCTGTATATTTGGATGTTTCACATGTATATGGCTTTAAGCCAGAATTTGCCATGCAGTCTTCTTTTACATCCCAGAGAGATTTTGGTCTAGTATAATGTTTTATTGGTTTTTCAGATATCTAAAAATAAGATTTAATTTCAAAAAATTTCAATCTGTAAGACACAGTTCCAAGGGAGTTCAATAATTTACTAAGTTACAATAATATAGTGAGAACTCAGTGGAGTAGTACCACTATTATTTAACAATGAAATAAATGCAATATTCTCATAAAAGAAATTCAGTAAACATACAAGTGACAAAATAAAATATTTTGTTTCTAAATAGTTGACAGTTAATTAATATTCATAAATTCACAAAAACATAATGAAGGTCAATTTTATTTCTACTAAACAAGCAAAGCGTGCTCTTAGTTTAAATAATTAAATTTTTTAATTATTATACATGAAACAGATTAAAATATATATTATTATACTGTAATTACACTTTTAGATAAGTAAACAAATTTCTAGTCATAAAGATTTTTAGCAATATATAATAATTGTACAATCAATACCTAACTAATGTTTGTAAACTATGTCAACTTGTTAATTACTAAGGACTAGGCAGACAGATCGAATAGTACAATACTTATATTGTTATACATGAACATTCTATACAGTTTATATAGAAACCTAAAATATTAAATAGATTTTAAAAGTTATACAAATTGTCAAGAAGAAAATAAATAATAAGTTTTAAGATAAAATTACCACAATTGGTTTTTTAAATGATTGAAGTAACTGTCTTCTTTTTCGTTGTATCGTTTTTGAAGTTTTAATTGGTGAAGCATCAAGATGTGAAAATTGTTTATCACATATTTGAGGAAGATAGTTAATTGGATGATTAATAGGATGTGGGTTTGGTTTCAGTCTTTCATTAGCTTTACACGATAAAGCAAAAGCTAAAAGTTTTGTTTCTGTACTATTAGGCTTAACACATAATGCTAATTCACGTTCATGTCGGCTCAAACAACTAAAAATAAATTTGTTAATAAAAATTGTTATTATAATTTTATTACTTATAATAAATATCATTATTACTCTGAAACTTTCAAAGCAGGTTCATGACAAAGAGCGTTAGAATTTATTTGATTAAAAGATGCTTCTTCAGCTTTAGCACAGAATTCTGGTAATGTAATTTCTCCTTTAGTATACTCAGTTATGGAAATGTACTCATGACTAGTAACAAATTCACGCTCTTGATTCAAGTGTCTAAAAAAAAAAAAAAGTATAATATTCTAAATGCAGGTAAAATAAGCATTTTGCATGCAATAACTAACCAGTACTAAAAACATAAACATAAATAATCATAATTAAAATAAGGCAAAATATATATTACTTTTCTAAAGTTAAATGTGTATCAACTTGTTTTAAAGCTAAATTTTTTATTAATAAATCTCCTTCAGATTCAACATGGCTTTCAAGACGTTCATAATCAGTTAGATTCAAATATTTAGCATTATGTTTTCGATTGTGTTTTTCTATTGCAGCCATTTTAATTAAAAATATTTAGCTAAAATACAAATGTCTTATTAATGACAATGGTCAAAACATAAAATAAGTAAATTTAATATAAATAGGTAATTAATTGTTTGTTCTGTAATTGATTTTTATAAAATCGTAAACTTTAATAGTAATTAATTCATTAACATAACATTTAAAAGTTAGTATTTACTAGTGACTAATTAATACCTGTTTATTTAGTAATTCCAAAATATAAAAAAGATTTTTGATAACAGCACTATATCTAGTGATAATAGGTATATTTTAAAAGTTTGGTAACTGTGGTATAAACTATAGTTTAAGCATGCTAATATCACAGATTTCATATAATGTGTGGTAATATCACCCATGGACATCTCTGATAGTAATTACTTACTCACTAAATTTTTAATATATTTCCATCGTTATCCGCCATCCAGTAAAAGTATTTTCTTTGAATTAAATACATTATTATTTAAGTAATTTTAATATTATTACTTTTCAAAATTATAAAACCTAAATTTGTATAATTGTAATAAAATTAAAAAACACAACTGTAGATAATAATATGTCGACTTTACAAACAATTAATCGTATTCTAAAAGTTGTAAGAACCAACCAAAGTAAGTTAAAGTATAAAATAATTAACTTATATACTAAAATAAAAGTTTACTTCTTCTCATTTGTCTCTCTTTCCTAATAAGCAACCCTGATCCTAAAAAAAATGATAACCACCAGGCTTATCCTCATCATCTAAACACCCCCTAACAGTTCTCATCACTCTCAATCAATCATCTCATATTTATACTTCCTCAATCTATTATTTATTATCTTATCAACTATTAAAACAAAATCTATGCCATCCCTTACAAACTCATTCCATTCTATCAACTCTAGTGACTTCATCTAAGTATTCTTAACTTCTACTCTATATCATTTATTATCTATGCCTGTAATTTAATTAATACATTATTCGCAATGATTATTCTGTTCCAAAATTAAAATAGTTAAAATAAATATATTTATAATAATTATAATATATTTATAATACATTTATCTGTTACATATTCTTAATAAATAATAATTTTTATAAGGTCATACATAATTTTTGTATTTCTCAAAGTAACATTATAACATCATATACGTATGATCTAAATTATCTTTACATCACATTAGAAAAGTATATATAATTGTTAATTATGTTATAAATTATTGAATTTAAAAAAAAAAATTAAATTTTTCATTACACATATTTCTTTTGTTTTTACATAGTATGTGAACAATCATTTCACCGGTGGTTGGCTCCAACATTGAGAGAATTGAAACGGAGAAAAGATGTTTTAGGCCCAGAAAAACCAGTTCACCGTAAAACTTTTCTTGAGTGGTAAGAATAAATATTTTTTTATCTATTACTGTATACATTTAAATTCTACTTTAAAGTATTATTTATCATTTTTTAGGAACTATGATACTGAACTTTATGCATTTAGTAAGCGTTTAGGTGAAGAATTTAATAATAATTTGCTACAACAAGCATTAATTGAGCGTTCATATATAATAGCTGAAGAAAAGAGACAACAAAGTGTTGGAATTGATCAACCTATGTTAGATTTAGCTGATAATAGTGAACTAGTTACTAAAGGTTCAGATTTTATTGATGATATTGTAAATCGTTATTTACATACTGTATTACCTAGATTACCAGAAGAAGGAATCATGTATGTGGACTTAATTAAGTATTTATTCGTTTTTTAAATATAATTTGTTTTTATATATATATATTTTTTTTTTTAGAGGAATACAAAAGTATTTAACAAGTACCGAAACATTGGCTCATATTTCTTTTCATATTGGTACGTCTGAACTAATTCTATGTGATGTAAGTAAATTTGTATACAAATTTGTTAAACATATTCCATTAAATAATGTATAATATTTTATTTCAAGGACTTTCCTGTAGAAAAACTAACTTTGGCTAATGTTTTAAAATCAATAACTGCAGCATTAGTAGAAAGTTCTGGTGAAAGCCGAGCAGCAGTATTTGTAGGTGATTTTATTTTAACACAGTTAGCTGATAAAGACTTGCACCAATTTTGGGAACCTGTTGAACCAATTCAACTTTTATCAGACATTTTAGCTAGAGACAATATCCAATCTCCTGAACCTAGACTTATTGGAAGCTCTGGAAAGAATACAATATTAGCATGTTTTAGAGTGGGTTTATATAATCCACACAATAAACAAATGATCGGCCTTGGTGTGTTTGATTTTTTTTTAAAAAATATTCTCAATATAGAATTTTTCGTATTAATTGGTTTTAAACACTAAATATATATGTACTTTAATAGGTTTTGGAGAAACTGTAGATATTGCATATGAAATGGCAGCAAGAGATAGTTTGCGACAGCTATTTGGCACATCAGATACTATTTTACTTTCATTCAATATAGAATTGGATAAATTGTGTGCAAGTAATATCAAAAATTTGTCAGTAAATGAATGGTCACAAAAGAAAGTACCAGCTCAATCTAAACATTTGGAGTTTTGCCAAGCTAAATCAATTAGTAGTAAATGAATTTGTAATTAAAATTTCATTATAATTAATACTAATTTTGAAGAATTAAATAGTTAAACTTTTTAAACAAATTTTGTACTGTGCTCCTATATATGTATAGTGATTCTTTTAGTTTTACTAAATTGCTGGGTCATTCTAGCAATTTTCTTAGAAGATTTTAAATAAATATGATTTCTGTTTTTTTTTTCAATTATTATTTTAACTATTTTCAAATTTGACCCCTAATTCTTATACCTTAAATTTGTATTAACTTTGATTTTCAAATGTCAACTAACCCCTCCCCATTTCAACACAGAGTTCATGAATATATTTCTAAAAATGTTGATATGCATAACACTAGTAATGGATTTTTCATTTATGAGTTATAACAATTAAGAATTTAGACCAGAAGTGTAAGGAACTAAAGAAGAGTAATAAAGGAGTAATGGATTATGATAAAATAATCACCCTGTGACCTGTATGTACTTACACTGTTGATTTTAACCTATCAGAAAATTTGTAGTATAGTTTTTCCATTCAATTGTCAAGGTTCCAAATATAAAGTATACCTTATAGGGTAGGAGAACCTGATTATACTTAATTTCCTTTATACCTGTTAATTCCTATTTTTACTTTAATTTCTGTATGTCAATATATTGACTGTTTAAATACTTATGAATGTGTATATAGTTTTGTTAACCTTTGTAGTGTATGCCAAATGGTTTATAAAATATTTTGACTAAAACAAAGTATTGCATCTACAATAAATTTTGTAAACTAAATGATTTAATTTCTGTTCCATTAATTTAATATGTAGAGAAATGCATTGTTCAACAAATCCATTACAAGTAATGATATGTAATATATTATTTACTGACTATTCTAACATATGAAAATAAAACATTTGTTCGACCAACCATAGAATTAATGAATCAAAAATAACTGGTAAATTTGCAGATAGTCTTGAGCAGTCAACGCAATTAGAAATAAATATTTATTTTATATTTGTTTTTCAACATAGACTAAAATACTTGCAATAATTTAAAATGTCTCAAGTTTATTGATACATTTGACAATAGAGATATGTTTTAGATATTTTTGTCATGCTCATACACACTCATGGCAAAATTAATTAGGAGAAAGATGAATAAACAGAGTGGCTTCTCATTGTTATCATTCTCATAAGGGACCACCAATATTATGTTCAAACATACCCTGCCACATGGTGGGGTCTGTGCAATTATGCTGTTTTGAATTTTTGGGTAATCTGATTAATTGGAAAGCATTAGCCAGTTGGCCTCTCTTATTATATAGGTTTTCTAGCCATGGATATGTGGTAACGAGCGTTGTTGTTAAATCATGTTAGAAGAACATCAATAGTTATAAATATTCATATGTATACTCTAGTAATTTAGTAACTGGAATTAAAATAATAATGTTTCAATTTTGTTTTTTTTTTTTTTTTCTGTAAGCAATAATATTATTTTTGTTATAACTACGTAAAATACAAACCTGTACACAACTAAGAGGACGCGACATCAGCGTTTTTCTATCTAACAGGCGACATAGTGAATACATGCTTACGTAGACTGCATAAAACTCACTTAATTTTGGTTTTAGAGTAAACACACCAAGTATAAAATTAATAAAAGAGAACAATATTCCGGCGGTCGTCTTGACCGAAGGGTTTTTTCCATAATTCTAAATATAACGTTCAGTATATTTTACTTATAAACGTTCACTATTTAGAAATAACAATTATATTTAAACATTTTTTTTAAATACTTGTAAATTTTAAAAAAATAAAAAAACTTGGCCCCTTTAAATTGTATATTATGTACTTTTACTGTAAAATCAAAATCAAGCGAATTACCTGCTGTCTGTGTAAGCGTATTTTTGCTATGTTGCCCGTTAGGTAGACGGAGGAGCAAATGTTTGTGTGGTGTCCTTTTAATATGAAAATAATAATATAGTAGTATATTTCATCGAACATTGGATTATAATACTTAGGTAATGTTTTAAATTCAAAATTATAATATTTAAAATCAGGTAGAAAAGAAAGACAATCCGAAAAACGTTCTCTCCATATTAGAAGCTGCCGTTTTATATATAATATATAAACAGAGATTTCACGTTTAATAATAATAATAATAATAATATTATATATCGAATCTATTTTTATAATTGTAGAAATACGTACACGTTTCATTTCATCCGTAGCCGATAAACCGCCTAAAAGTGCCAAGTGGTAGTGTCGCGCGCGATCTTGGATCTGTCAGCGGCCGGCAATAATATCGTTTCACACGCGATAACGCATTGTAGGTTTTTATTATATTTATTAGTGATTATTATTATTACTTTACAGCCTGTGTCGACAAATCAAGTCAATGTTTACTCTGCGTTTGTCATCGAGTAGCGGTCGTCGTACGTTATATACGTCGTATAAATACACATATATAAGCGCATATCCCGTACGGGTGCAATTATTTACAAAAACCACACACGCGCATTTATATATATATATATATATATATATATATATATATATATATATATATATATATGTATATTATAATATATTATACGACCTGCCTACCCGTTTCCTGTAACGAAAATCGGACGATCTTGGGCGCGTAGCTACGTGTTTTCGGCTAAAAACCGTTTGGTAACTATAATAATATAGCGAACGGGGCCGTTATACGCGTATATATATAAAAAAAAAAAGTAACGATATTGTATGGCACACAGTAGCGCAACTAGACTATTTTTTCTAAGGGGCCACCCCCACCCCCCTCCCCTTGAAATATCAGGAACAAGAAATAAATTAACTGACCTACTAGTGTATTACTAATAAATAAATAAAAATAAATTATTAGTTATTTAAACGTTTCTCGTGGTTTTTAAATTTACGTATACAATACAATTATCATTATACCGATCGCTGCCAATTCGATGTGGTACGTAATGTAGACGACGAGTGCAATTACCGTCGCCACCAACATATTCCAATTTAGAGTACCTGGAAATAATTTGAAAACCGACGGAGTCAAACCTCATATCATCGATACAAACACCAAAATGTAATATATTCATAATAGTAGTGAAGCCGATTTTCAGCATAATGAAAAATCTCTATAGTCGGGTGAATGAAAAGTGGCCGCTGATGTCCATGTTGTTATCAATCCCGCTTTACGTGATTCACTTTGAGAACCCATGGCTTATCGAAAAAAATAATTTGCCAGCGGCCACTTTTCATTCACCCGACTATAGTGTATTTTTTTATAAAAGGAAGATTGTGATCTCAACTGTTGCATTGATTATGCAAACCACGTGTATGATGAACTCAATGAGATGCGTCGTGATTTGGAGTTGAAATTTAAAGACTTGTTTTTAGCAGCAAAATAAATGGTGGACAAAATTGTTATTAATTCAGTACCTCCGCGGAATATGTGGAATACGGAAGAACCGAGATAATTACGAAGGAGGTCCAGAGACATATTTCCGTCTGTCCTTATTTCTTCTTTTATTGGACCACATCGATGCAGCTAAAAATAAGATTTCTCGAATATCGTGAACTACTTTCAAAAATTCAAAATTTTCTACCGACTAAGTGTTTTGAGCTGAATACAAAAGTAATCAGTGAAACGGTAAATACTTTTGCAAAAGAATGGCCAAATGACATCAAGGGATCTACTGATGATTTTATAGCTGTGATGACCATGTAGCGCAGGTAACAATTTATTTCAAATGTATATACATTTTTTTTTACTATCCATATTAAAACATGAAATGCATTGTTGTTTCTTGCATTGTTTAAATATGGCAAAGGATAAACGGCCGAAAACATTTATTGACACTCTCAACAATTACGATTCTACATTATATCAATCAATACACCGATTTTTGCAGTTCGGTGCAAATCTTTCTGTTTCTGTGGCAACAAGTGAATGATCTTTTTCTTGTCTTCGAAGATTGAAAACATATCTGCGCAACAATACTGGTGAAGAGCGATTAAATGGATTGATGCTATTACCACTTATATAGAGACGTGGAGATGTAAATTAAGTAATTGTTAATTAATATACATGTGTATAATTATAATATATAAGTACCTAAAATAAAGAGTGATACAGTAAAAATAGTATGATATTTATGAAAATTTTACATTTTTCAACACTCCCTCTTCCCGACATTTTTTCATGCGTTCACCCCTGGCTAATGGTGTCCGCACCACGGTGTATTGATACAAATCTCGTATAATTTATGTAATTGTCAAATGTTGAGGCATGATTATTTTTGTATATAATAAGCTTAAAAAAATATATATTAAATTGCCATAAATACGGTTCGAGGGGGGTGTCCCCAGACACTATTGAGTGTCACTCCGATTGACAATCGGAGCAGGATGCCCGGTAGAAAAATAGTCTACAAACGAAAAAAAAAATGAAAAAAAAATAGCACACACCATCGTAGTAAAACACTAAAACCAATATATTCTTAGGTTTGTTCAAAATTTAAAAATTAATACTTCTTGTGAAGTCATTTATTTTAATAACACTGGTTATTTGTTTACCTACTGTAACATGTATATAATATTTACTGCATAGATTTTTATAGAATGTACTGTTATATTACTTATTGGTCTGTTTATAAATTCATAATCTTGTTTATTAAACGCTTTTTAATGACCGATGAATTCGAAATGAAACGGACCACGGACCACATGAAATTATTTTAAATCGTATTCTAAGAAAACATAAAACTACAATTTTAGTACTATATATCTGTTCTATGGAAATAGTTGTGTTTGTTATTTTTTCCATCTTCATTTGAGATATTATAAAAAATAATATACTTTTTTTTTTTTTTAATTACGATACGAATAAGTATAAGTATTCAGTGTATACTATAATGTATACAATGGCCTATTTTTTGGATATTTTTGGATTTTGGCGCCCCGGAGAATTTTTTCTTTTTAGTGTCCGAAAAATCCAAAGAAAATTCACCAGATGAAGTGTCAAAAATGTACTTAGACAATAATAGGGTTAGGTTAATTATTGTTTTATTAACTTCACATCACTATAACGCAAAATACGAGTAATTTACTACGCGAAGTCATTTTATTATTATTTTTTTTTTCCTGCCTAAGGCATCTTTATTTAAACGATCAAAATAAATCTTTATAAATACAATACATTGTGGATAGTACAATATGACAATTTGATCCCCAGTAAGTGTGTTTTGCATTGTAGTCACCACCGACGATGAGTCTATTTCCTAACTTGTGGAATAAATTAATAAATTTAATTTCGTCTGCGCCTCCCTGTGGTGGGCAATAGATAGCCGTAACTGTAAGGTCATTGTTTCCATCATTGACATTAACGGTTGTGGCTTGTAAATATAGTTCCGAGTGTTTTTCAAGCTCGAAATGTTTAATTGATTCTTTTATGATTATCGCTGTACTTCCTCGAGCTTTACCGTTAGGATGGAGAGTAGTATAAATACTATAATTTCAAATTTTTAGGACAGTCCAAGGTGTAAAATGTATTTATGATACTAGAGCGATATCTATGTTTTCATTGTGCAAGAAGTCCTCGAATTCTTGTTTGCGCTGTACTAGTCTGTACATTGGCGTTCCATGTAATGATTCGCAGTGTGCGATTCATTTCTTTTTCTTTTGATTTTTGTTGTTAGACTTAAATTGATTACTTTCTAATCTATCTAGTCTATATGTGACTTCTTCTAGCGATTTTGTTATATTAGTTAAAGCAGATAAAATATCTATTAACGAGGGGTTATTTACGTTTGATTGTAGTTGCTGATTGGACGTTTGGGACGTTATATTAATGTTGGGAGAGCTAGTCATCTGAGCATAAGATGTGACTGCTGTGACAGTTTTCGCAGGTTTTTGTTGAATACGTTGTACTGCCGTAACCTCTTTGGGTGTACTTTTTCTTCTGCAATTTTGTAGGCAGAGCAGTCCTTCCAATTTTCGGTATGAGCTTCACCGCAATTAGCACATTTAGCTTTTGATTTTTTTGGCTTGTAGCAATCTTCTGTTCTATGCTCTTCACCGCATTTAACACACATGGATTTTTTATGGCAGTAATTTTGTGTATGGCCAAACACCTGACAATTTTTACATTGCAATACATCTTTTTTCTTTCTTGGTGGTTCTATTTTAATTTTGTGATAACATAGACTATCTATCTTTATTATTTTCTTGTGGAACTAAGTCCACGAAAAATAAAGGCAATCTTATAGGCTTAATTTCACTGTTTTTATCATTGGGATTTAGCTTTTTCTTAAATTGAATGTTTGAGACATCGCATGCAGAAAAACCTTTGTCAGCTAGGTCTCTTTTGATTTCACATATGTCAGTTTCTGGGTGCAATCCACGTATTACGACTCGGAATTTTTTTCTGCTTTCAATTCATATCTGTGAAACTCAATTTTGTTATTTTCAAGAATTTTTAATGTTCGTCTAAACTGTTGTTCATCTTCTGTTGAGATTTTTATGTCACCATTAGCGAAAGTTCTTAGTTGCTGTTCACACCCGGGAACTTCTTCACGAGTTAAGACAGCAATTAAGTTCTGTATATCGTTAACACCACATGCTATAATTGGTGGCGGTTTATTGTTTTTGGTACTGATTTGATGATATTATTATCTGTCAATTTGGTACGTTTTGTCGGTGGTAAACTAGCTCCTGAGCTGTGACCCGTTTTTTCATGTTTTTTCACCTCGTTTTTTTTTGTGTTGTTTAAATTTCTATTTATAGTAATATTATTAGTATTAATATTACTAACTTGAATGTCCAGTAGTTGACTCTGTAATTGCGCATTACTCGCTTGTAATTCAGTTACAAGTTTGTGTAATGTTTCATTTTCATTTTGTATGCATGCCAGTAATGCTCGATCAACAGAAAATTGTGTTGACAACTTTGTTATCATTACCCGTCGAACCCATTGCTGGGCGACAGTCCGAGTTGTCACAAGGTCATTTTATAGTTGCTTTTTTGTAGCTATTAATTTATCATAATCAATAACGAATTCCACTTCGATGATTAAGACGGCATAGTGGTTTAAGGTTTTTTCAGTAACTGCATAATTTAATTCAGAAATAAAAAGAAAACCGTTATTATTAAGAGGAGGAATTGTTAAAAGGTAATTTATTCTATTGATTTCAGAACTTGAAAGGATTTTTTGATTTTAAATGGTCTTGTTTGACCATTAATATATTTAGGTTTAATGATTACGCATATATTTGTGTAAAGTATCATTCTGAATGCAATGTATAATTTATTTTTAATTTATTACATACAAATCATAATTGAAATGCTCATATTATAGACAAAATTGTATTAGAATTTATTTGATTATCTGAACGTGATGGGTAGCACATAAATAAATGTAACTCATTCTCCTGCAATAATGTGAATTACATAGATATTTTTTTTTTTTTTTTTTTTGTGGTCCATTTGTATTTTAGTTATCACAATGCATTTTTAAAGGAATAATTTTGATTCTTCATCGTTGGCATAATTCTGATGTTCTAATGGCAGTACTATACTCGTAAATAACCAATAATAATACTTGTTTTACAATTAGTATTAGTATTTCGGGGGTTGGCAGGTTGAACAAAATGTTATTGTCTCACAATTAAAAATCGTTTGCGCCGCCACTGATCATAAGTGCAACAGGAAACAAATTCAAAGTACCTTAAACAGATAGATATAATATTTTATTTATTAACATAGAATGACAGTTTTATAAGATAATACATATATGTGCATTTGATATATTTCAATGGTATAATTATTTTAGTTTCTATACAAATAAAGTTTGTTAGGTATATTTTTAATTAAAAATTTTCATATTATGTACATATAACATTATTACTACGGTTTACGTCCTATACAGGGACGTGTTTAGGAATGTCTAATGGAGGAGGGGGATTCAAATTGTACATTTTCTAACATACATCTTGACATTGGTTATGTTTTGAAGTATATTAGAAAAATAAAAATACGAAAAGAGTAATTTATATTATGTTACCATAAATATAAATTATAATATTAGTAATAAAAAATAATAAATACGGTAAATGGGGGGGGCGTGCTTCTCGTGCTTCCCTTAAATAAGTCTTAAGCATAATAGGTACCTATACTACCATACAAACCAGTTACACGCGTAAAACAGCGAAGACAAATTGATTAATGTGAAGGCACAGACACATTTATACCAAATAAAATTTTAAAACCACGTGTCGATTTTCAATATCCGTATTATTTAACGAAATAATTTCTGGCTCTGGTTATTATTACCCAATATTACAGTTGTGTCTCGATAGTTTCGAATATATAAATAGGACGTGCTTATAACAGTATTATTAACCTACTAGTTGAATTCAACGGAAAATAGCGGAAACATATTATTATGTAAGATATATAGGTTAGGTTATTACACGGAGTGTAATTTTAAGTAAATTTGATTTTGGTTTTTTTTTGGCATCCAAAATAAGTAATTATTCAAACCACAACAACTTTTATATAACACATGTTTCGTTATATTATTAAATACATATATAGGTAGGTGGTAGGTACTCTAACCGTCATTATTTCGAAAAATATATCCGACCGCGCCTGCAGCCGTGTTTTGCTGTATTCGTGTTCTTTCTGAATTCGTGATATTTATTCGAATAATATTTACCATTTGTGGGGGCTTCGTCGACGCGTATTGGGTAATAAAACCGATTAGGAAATAATTAACATATACTAAAAGGTGACTAATATAATACTAAATAACATTTTATTTTTTTTTAATGAAAATATAAAATGTTTAAATCGAACGATTAGATGAAAAGTTTTATACTTAAAAAATTACTGTTAATATAATTATAAATGCACTTGAACCATTCTTTCAATATCACTCTTAGAAATGTAACGATATGATATTCATTATTTGTTATTAAAATATATATGCGTTTATGAACCGTATACGAAGAATTTATATTATACTGCCTATTACACATACGCGTTCACTTCGGAGTTATTAATTCTTGCATCATATGTATGTATGTATGTATATATATATATATATATATATATATATATATATACACATATATACACCACGATGGCGAGGTGATGACAACTTACATTGGCCCTATTTCCTGTACGGATAGTAAAAATGTAAAGATAGAAAGAGAAGACGGAGAGTCGAGAGGGAAATATGTGAAGTTTATAATATACAAGTACGCCTGTTCGACGTGGAAGCCATCGTAGATGTTTCAACAGCGTAATAAAAATTAGGTGCATAAAATAAATATTAAAAAAACTTCGTGGTCATGCACATATTCCAACAGCAGACACCGGGGTTTTATTTTTTTATTTTATTTTTTTTTATTATTATTTCGGTTATTTTAAAATAGAATATTATTCGGACGCATATAAACGGTATATTTTAGGAGACAATATAAGATATAGTGTGATTACTTATAGGGTTCGGATGTTTACGCAATACGCACTAAAAAATGGTTGATACATTTTAAGGTGTTAAAAATAGCGAAATATCTTTGTTTGCCTCATAAACTAATAAAATATTCGTTAAAATCCCGTAATTATACAACACGAATATTTTGAGACATTTTCCTTGTAAATAAATTGTGTAACTAAAAAATACCCGTTAAAATAATATTAACAATCCAAACACACCAAATATGCAAAAAATAGTAACATTTCTGTTATATCTTATTGTACTATGCCGGTGGGCGATGTGAGTTACTATCCTACGTGAGTCTTGTTAGGATTTTTCTTATCCGTAAAAAAATTCAAATGTAGCGTCCCACATGTTGAATTATATTTTTTAATCATTTTAATTATTCGTTATAGTTTCAATCAGAAGACTAATCTTCAACATTTAGTAGAGGTTTCTGGTAGCAAATTGTGTCTATATTAGTTGGTGCATTAAGATGTATTTTTAAGTTTTTTTTTTAATAATGAAGATAATAATTGAGATCGAAAATGTTCACAAATTATCTACTTATATTAGTATTTTCTAAATGTGGTTTTTAAAATATTCTAGTACTCTTTAAGTTATTTATAGCTATTCGGAATTGTCGAGATTTTTCGGTTTTATGTACATACAATTGTTTTGGATTCAAATGCTTGAAAATTGTATACAATGTTTCTTATAAATTTTTCTTGTGGTATTATAATAATATCGAAAATCCGTCATTATAATTTTATTTTACAAACGTTTTAAGTTCAGATTTCGATGAAACTCGTAAAAGTCATTACAGCATTATATTATGTTATATATATATATATATATATGATTTTGGTTTTGTTTTATTTTTATAGAAGTGACGCTTATACGAATTACAAATAAATATTAAATGTAATAAATAAATAACAATAAATATTGAAAATCATTTACGTTAAAAACATCTCTAAAACTCTCTAATTACTTCAATAAGCTGAAATTGTAATTATTATCTACATAGACAAAATTATAAAGGACTGCAATGTTAGATACACATATATAATATACGATATAAATTATGAATATAATAAAATTACCAAATGTGGAGCAGCTACCATATATTAATATTTTATAATTTCTGGATGTACAACCGTAGTTTTATAAATACAAATATATATTATTCTATGATATTACCCGAGTATATAAACGTTATATTAACTATTAACTATTAATGGAGCCTTTACCACATACCTAAATTGCGCAATGGTTTATTCATACTTTACTCAATTGCATTCACATGTAGTACAATAATTTATTTAAATGTTACACAAATTATATTTTTATATCTATATGAATATATAATTTCAAAACTGTGCCAAATGTTATCGAGTATGTGGGTGATGGCTTTCTTGAAATTTGTTAGTAGTTTCGTAGTATTTTTCTATATATAATAAACATAATTTATGCATAAAAACTAGACAGATATAGCTTGAATATATAGGTTAATATATTAAATAATAAAACATTGTAAAAATATTATCGTCAAAAAAATAAAAATGATGTAGTTAGTATTTGCATGTACCTATGCACTATATAGTTATAAACATATTATATTACCTATCTCTATATATAATATTTATAAAAATCTTAAAATTACAATAACTATTTTAGATTCTGAGCGTATAGAGTTTTGTTATGCGTGGACTATATTTCGATACTCAAACATTTCAGGCGAACAAACACGGACAGTTATAAAACTTATTTTGTATAGTCAAAATTTAATACAATTTTCCATTTAAATTTATCAATACCAGGGACTGGGACTTAAGTGATTTTGTAGATTTCGGGTCCTGTTTGGTACTTAAACAAAATTAAAATTTAGGTACAGGTTCCGGGTCATGGAATATTGGTTACGATTACGATTATTTCGGTTCTTATTGGTTTCGGTTATGTCCCAAAAGTCAATTATGCTGTTGGACAGTGTAATCATTTTTCATATGCTTTAGTTTACCTACACCTAATAGAAAATAACCTACTATTGAAATATAAAATATAATATCGAAATGAGTTATCAGTTATGTTTTGTGCTTGATTGTAAAAATACATCTCATTTATAATTAAACAAAATATAAAAAATTTGTTCGTTATCCAAGTAAAGTTGGTTTCCGATATAACAAACATCCGGTTGGGGCCTTATACAAGTTCATTATAATATTTTTAATTTGTTGAAAAATATAATTGAAAGGTATTATATATAAACAAATGCATGGTTTCTATACATATCCCAGACAACAATATGAAGTTTCCACAGCATGTAAATAATATTAAAATCGAAATGATAATATTACCAATAATATTACCAAAAGATTTAAAAACATTATGATTAAATTACGATAGTATAAATAAAATAAGGTTTTCTTTCACAATGTTATTTCCAATGTTACCAGAATATTAATAAATAATCACAAAAACTGAAAAAAATGCAAACATTTTTGAGAACACTTGTGGAATTTGAACTTGAACCTACCTACCCCTACTTACCATTTATATATTACAGACCTACTCGCAAACCCTATGTCCTATAACAACATTTTATTTTAGATATAAAACTTTTTCTTTGAGGATAAACATAGGGTTCTATCTTATCAGTGGTGTGGTCAGGGGGGTATGCCCCCCTTCATTGGCACATATTTTTAAAAAATATTTTTATCATAGTCGTTTCATATTGATGTTATTTTATAATGACGCTATATAAGGCTTATTTTTATAATTTATTGACTAAGTGTAGTTAACTATACATTTTGAAATGTAATAAAGGAAATAAACGCGCAATGGCGGATTTAAAGGTTAGAATAAAGTCGGCAAATCCATATAAAATGTATTCGGTACATATACTGCGGTAAATGATGTTACAGTTTGTAATTTAAAACGTATTTATTTTTCTTTTTTTGTGGTAAAAATTGAATAAAAAAATGGATTATAAAATTTAGATGGGGTATTTATTGATTAAACAACCGTTAAATCTGCCATTGATAACGTGTAATTTTGGGTTTGTTTGTTTTTATTATTATAATTTTTTTTTTTTTTTGGTCCCTACAATTGAGAAATCTTGGCTACGCCACTTATTGGAATATAGGATATATATGGAATTTAAGTGAACTGTTAACGTATATATATAAATAAATTATTAAAAAAAAACATTTTAAAAAAAATCCAAAAATCATATAATTTCATTTACGTAGGTAAATAAAAATATACAACATAAAATGATAGGGATACCTGTACGCGTCGTAAAAACGTATAGGTATAATAATATATTATTTAGTTTGGAGGGTGGTATATGTATACTCGAGGGGGACCGATAATGGGCCGGGTCGTAGATACGGAAGGGGGACGATGCAGCGCACGCCCAGATTGCTCGACCAATCCGGTACGCCGGCCAATCCCTTCGCCGCCGCCGGTGGGCCGCTGTGCCACGAGAGGAGCGGAGGAAACAAGAAAAAAAAAAAATTAGAGCGCTACGCGACGTTGTTAAAAATAAAACGTTTTAAAACGACGGGAGAAAACGGGATGACAGAGAAATAGACCAGTATTGGTGAAAGGTCCGCGGGTTTCGGTGTTGTTTTTTCGCCACCTTTTTAAAACCCGTCCCGGTGTTAAAACCTCTCGCGCGCCCGCGCGTGTTGACAGTGTTAATATTCGTTTGTTTCGCCTTTGAGTTATATCCGTTCAAATTTTATATATATATATTTTTCTTTTTTTCCGGTATAATAAAAAAATCATCGTCCGCGTTTCACAATATTTTATATTAATATTATCGTCGCGTGCGTAAATCAGTCGCGAACACGTCTTAATAAATAATATACCGCGCGCTCCGCCGTTATTGTATTTAATATTATATATTATAATATATATATATGCGTGTATAATTATATATTCTTGTATTACACGTGTATATTATACGCAATGATGGATATCACTTTTTGATAATATACAATATATCGTTCGGCGGCGTTAATAAATATATCGTGAAAAACCTAGAACTAGAACGTTCGAAAAAATTAAAAAAAAAACCTGTGTCGACAAATTAAGCGTCCGAGGGGTGGTCATCGCGGCAGCAGCATGCACCCGTTTTATAACGCATACGGAACCAGCGGCGGGAACGTCGAACACCTGTACGACGACAATTGGGTAGCGCCACCGTCTAACACGCCGATGAAGGATATTGAAGGTAGGCGCCAAATTAATACGGTTTATTTTTTTTATTCTTACGTGCCAAACGTCTCCCAAATTTCTATTATATAACAATTACATATATCATATTGATCATACTGTTGTGTTGAACAGTATAGCATGTAATACGCAATATTATCCCGAAAATATATTTAATATTCTTTATTCCTGCTGCTTATCTATTATTCATACGACCAAACAATATAGATTTATGCGTTCAATTTATTTTAATTTTTTTTTTTTTTTTACTTAAAATTTCATGAGATTGCGTATGGTAATTTTACGGGTTTTTCATTCGATATACTCGAACCAATAATGTGCGATTTATCAAAATAATGCGCGCAAAACAAAATACAAATTTATGAAAACGGTGTACTTTAATTTAAAAATAGCAAATTAAAATTATTTATTTATTTTTTTTAAATAGTCGAGTCGCACTTCGTCAGTATTGAGACTTATCTAGATTAGTTTATTTAAACAAATTGTTCTTTATAGATGTACTTTTTAAGATACACATTTAGAAACACTATATTACCGGTGTTGGTGATGCCTCATTCAAGACACTACTCACGGCCCACAGGGTAGGCCACTGTAATAGGTGAGAATTTGGAAAGGTAGGATATATAAGGCGATTTAATTTATGTACCTACTATACGCAGTTTTTATTGTAAACGAAAAACGATTCTAATCAGTGTTCGTTTTAAGCCTGTATAGCACAACGTAGTAATTTCTCATGAATGAATATTTTTTTTATTATTTCGTAATAAAAAATAAATTATACTTGTTAAATTATAAATACAATCTATAACACACATTTAAACTTAAAAGGCTTATAAAATTAGTAATAGCAGACAAAGATACAATAAAAACGCAGCATTTAGTTAAACTAATACATTCCTCAATTCGCTCAGAATTTAAAACAAAATTGTATTATATAAATAAATAAATTTAATTTCATAAGTCATAATAGGAATTAGTATATTATTTCACTTTAGTTTGACTACTTATATTTTAAAGATCTAATACGATTTTAAAATGTAATCATAATTTTCGAAAAAATGTATCAGTTTTATTTACATAGATAAATTATAGTCTTTTTTCTATTATCTAAATTCTATATAATTTTAGTTCGATTCATCTTTTATCTTTATCTGGATAGATTTTCGGTAGTTTATTTTTATCTTTATCTTATAGATATATTTTAACTAGCTATGTCTCAACATTGCGTGAATCGTATACTTAATATATATACGAGTATATATGTATGGTTCGAGTCTAAAGAAGAAAACAAATAAATTATTTTTTATATATGTATACTGTATATAATTAAAAATACAAATTAGTATAGTGACACATTTAGACATTTTATTAGGATACAGCAGGGATAATATATGTATTGTATTATAGGACACAATAACTATGGGACTTTGGTCTTTCAACTATTATTTCAACTTCCAGCAGACCTAATGTATACAATTTTGAGCTATCGCTAAGTGATATTATATACTTACTATTGATATCTACTTCTGTTAAAATATTAATTCTACAGTGTTTGGAAATTGTATGAAATATTTTAAAATTCGAATAAGTTACAAAGAAAATAATACCTAAAAATATTTAAAAATAAAAAGCAAAACACTGTACTGATTTAACCATTTTTTTTTTTTTAATCTAATTTAAGAATGTATACATTGGAGCACGTATAAGGACGCACTATGAAATTATCAGCGTAGGTTTGAACTGTGTCTGTGTGCACAGTGCACACTTTTCTTCAGTTTAAAAATGAAACAAGAATTTTTTTATGTGGATTTATTCATTGATGAAATTTAAAGTTGTATTTATAACCCAAGAAGCTAGAATTTGATTTAGCAAATCTTGCCTTTTTTTTGTAATATTATATGTATACTGTTGTTTCCTATTTTAAATTCTAGACAAAATAATGATTTTGTTTTTGAAGCATAACTGTACTCCCTAAATTCTAGTATATATTTATTAAAATTTTAAGGATATCATCTAGTCTATAGCTAAACTAAAGGTATTGTCACGATATCTAGTTTAAATTTAACGTGTGTGATCAACTTTTTGATCACAAATCTTATCTTATTTATCTTATCAAAAACTTTATAGGAATAATATCCTTATATAGTATTTTGGATCTGGTTGGTCCTATTTTTTTTGCATTTTTTAGACGTGGTGCGATTTTTAAAATATTCTAGCATATTTATGGTTGTTTTAAATTATCGAGATATTTAATTATGTGTAAACTATTTGTTTGGTTTCTCAAAACTGCTTGAAAATTTGACACGAGATTTATCAAAGTTACTTAATAATAAAATTTAAAAATAAAATGAAGCGTAACATAGTATTTTTTTTTTTTTATATACGCGTTTTAAGTGCAAATTTTAACAGAAACCGTAGAAATCACGGCATTTTGAGTAATATTTTCCGATTTATATGAATACAAATATTTTGGCTATAATAAATTATTAAAATCTGAGACCAAAAAATCACGGATAAAATAGAAATTATACAAATTAATATAATTTTTAATTTAAATTTATCAAAATGTTTGTAACCGAACTTCGCTCAGAATCGTTATTCATTAATAACCGATAATTTATTATTGCGTAAATATATATAATTTTAATTACCCTATATATCGTACCTTCCCTACTTTCCACCTATTTTTATATTGCACCTTCAAATTAGAATAATTGGTAATTTGCCAATCGGTTTTTTAGATTCAAGTTCAATCAATGTACGTATCTAAATCTGACTGATCTGACTACTAATTTACTAATTTTACTAAATCAAAGTTATTAAATGTAACTAAACATGTACTGGAATAGTATACAGTTATAATTTATGTACATTTAATATTATAATATTGTTTTATTGCTATTGACAAATATCTTAATATCTATTAGTTTAAGATACTGAGCATGGCGACTAGTGATTATAATGTGTGCTTTAAAACAAAAAAAAAAATTTATTTTTAATATTTTAATAACTTTCCTACCGGAAATCTTGCTTCAATCAAAAAACGACAAGAGAGCTTTATTTATAGAAAATGTTATCTAGTTGGTTCAGTTGGGAGGTCATTTAAGTTTCCTTATAGTTTTCTTAATAATTGGGAAAACCGAGAAAAAACGTCAGAAAAACGGGAATATTTACTCGTTATTGCGGTTTTTGCTATTTTCAATTTTGTTTTTTTTGTTGTTTAGTTAAAAATAATCCGATTTACCGAATAATCCTAATTAGATTGTAACAAAAAAATGAACATTATAAATTAATGAGAAATGATAGGCTCTCGCTGGTAATACGCAACATCTTATAAATTGGTTAATTACGAGAGTGATTGGTGGTATGAAGAACGGAACAAAAGAATGAGACTAAAATTTTCACCGACCCCTTGTATTAGTTCTTTATAGATGTGGTAAATATTCATAATATTCTAGTGTTATTTGAGTTATTTATAGCAATTTGAAATTGTTGAATTTTTCTTTGTTTTTATGATAATTTAATTTTTTTGGCAACTAAAAATGCTCAAAAATTTGACACAAAATTCATCATAAGTTTTTTAAGAACTTCTAATAATAACGAAAATCCGTAGTCAAGATTTGTTTTTATATATATAAGCGTTAAATTGTTTAAAGATCAAATTTTGAAAACCGTTAAAATTGTGGAATTTTATATATAATTTTCCGATTTATATATGAACAAAGTTTTTTCAACACAACATAAATTTTCAAAAATTTTACACGATGATCATCATAAGTTGTATTTAATGATGAAATAACCAAAAATTCAACGTAATTCAATACATTTTTTTTATGATCATTTAGAGTTCTAATTTTGACGAAAATCAAATAAACCATTTCAAAACACATTTAATTAACCGAACTTTGCTCAGAATAGTTTTTTGTTAACAATAGTCTGCGTACAGATATAAATTAAATACCCTTCTATATTTTTCATTTTCAATCTTTCATCTATAACAGTAGTCCACCCACAAACAGTATCCTACCTTTTTTAATAGTAATTTCAAAAGATTATATTAGTAATAATAATATAGAAATATTATACGTTTATTTTAAAATATTATTTATTGTTTTTATATATATATACTTCCATTATTAATATACATTTAACTAAATTATTTGAGGAAGTTTTGTATTCAAAACTTAATTTTAACAATAAATTAAAAAATATGATTAACAGCATTTTGAGTCATAATAAAATAGCTGCCAAAAACTATTACGCGAAAATGAAAACTATATACATAAATAAATTCAAATCTTAATATATATATAAGTAAAATACCACTTTCCCACTCGTCACTGTATCTCAAGAACGACTGGGTTTAGAAAATTTTAATTCTGCACGGAGATTAGAACGGGTTTTTGAAATTCTACCCCAATAAGTGAGGTTCACAAAGAAATGTGTCCGTACAATACGAATTTTTGTTTATTTCTGGTTTCTATTGATTACACGGAAAAATACTATTAAAATAGTAGCGTATTACATTAACGTTATATACACGGACATTTAATTTTTCACAAAATTGTGAATAGTTTATGGAAGTCTTTTTTTGTCCGTGTATCGGTTTAAAAATAAAATAATTGATTATATAAAAGTTA
This sequence comes from Tuberolachnus salignus, assembly GCA_956483605.1. Lineage (NCBI taxonomy): Eukaryota > Metazoa > Arthropoda > Insecta > Hemiptera > Aphididae > Tuberolachnus > Tuberolachnus salignus. Next base: position 31,712,590 of record OY101430.1, on the reverse strand, counting down.
AAATTATATTTTACGACTTTTGTGTTCATTGTAGTATTCATAATTTTTATAGGTATGTAATATGCTGTTATGTTAAAAATACACTCGTACTTTATGTTTAGAACAGTTAGAAAAGTAGTATACAATGTGCATATATTATCATTATATATAATGTCTGCAGTGCGCAGCGAACGAGAAGTTTAGTTACCCTATCCGAATCCGATTAATGAAAACCATTTTTATTTTATTATTGATACAATTTCATAATAATTATATAAATTAATTGGTATAATACGCTCGTGTTACAAATTTACGTAACTGCGTAATACAAAAAGCAATATAGTAATAATTGTTATACTTATGAAAATGACTTTCCTATCGTATACGGTGTACAATTGAATTAAAATTATAAATACAAATATTTTTTATTTTTAATCACGGTCCACGAATAAAATATATGAAACAATATAAATAAATAGATCACCTTTGCAAGAAATTGTTTCTAAATTTGTTTAATTTTTTTTTTTTTTTATATATAGCGTGTTTAGAAACCGTATCAAGTACGAATATACAAGCCATCAAATCTACTTCTCATCAAACGTATTTATCGTCAGATAGGAAAAGATTGGAAGTTGTACCTAATAGTCAAGAACATCCAAAACTTTCTGGAGTCGGTGCTGCGTTAGAAATGAAACACCTATGGGAAGAGTTTAACGAACTTGGTACAGAAATGATCGTCACCAAAGCTGGCAGGTAAATTCAATAAACTCGGAGCTTAGCTAGGATTTCCGTTTTGTGGTGGGAATTATTAACAAATATATTTGTAAAAATGTTTGATTTATTTCATATTATAATTTGACAGATATTACACAATAAATATACAACTATTATTCGCATGTAAAAATATTAAAAATGTTAATATTTATATATTAGTAGGTTGCATATTTGTGTATCCATCTTGGAGTGGGGGGGCGATATCATTCACACACACATATATACCAAAATCAAAACTGGAACCTATAAAAAAAAAAAAAAAATAGAAAAATTATAACATTTTCAATTAGTTATAAATAACTAAAATTAAAGCCAGAATATTTTGAAAATCATACCACATTTAAACTTTAAATTATTAATTTATTTAAATATTAAGAAAAATATTCTCCCAGGGGGCGATTAATCACCCTTACATGGTTTTATAATAATTATACAAATTTATTAAATCCAATTTGGACTTAGATTCCTGAATATATATTTTATAATCATATAATATAATACAAATAGTAATATTGATATTTAATGTTTAAAAATAAATTAATGTAATGTCTAACAGAAGAATGTTCCCTACATTCCAAGTTCGATTGTATGGTTTGGATCCAGTAGCCGAGTATATGCTCATGATGGATTTTGTTCCAGTAGACGACAAACGATATAGATACGCATTTCATAGGTAAACGTATAGTTATTTTAAATGTTTAAGTATTAAATACCATAATTAATCGAAAATATTGGTACCTTGATATATTATACAGCAAGTATGTCTATTTACAATATAGTGACAATTTCAATTACATTTGTAACTATCCAATAATAACTTTAGTAAATTATTTACGTGTATTTTACACAAATAATATATATAAATATATTTTAGTTCGAGTTGGGTGGTCGCCGGTAAATCGGATCCTATTTCACCCCCGAGAGTACATATCCATCCAGATTCACCAGCGTCTGGGGGGCAGTGGTTAAAACAAGTCGTGTCGTTCGATAAACTCAAGTTGACTAACAACCAGATGGACGACAATGGGCATGTATGTATACAAATAAAAAATAAATATAAACATAATTTAAATAATCTATCCACTGCGAGGTCATTTTTATCCGTGAAGTATACTGGTTGCCTACACTTCACGCCGTTTTTAATTAATCCTTTTTCATTTGCATAATACCTATTTAGACAAATTTTCTTCTACTAGATAATCCTTAATTCGATGCATCGATACCAACCCAGATTTCATGTACTCTACATTCCCGGAAGAGACGAAGGCCCTTCACATTCCACAAACAATTTTAAAACGTTTATGTTTCCAGAGACTAAATTCACAGCCGTCACTGCTTACCAAAACCATAGAGTAAGAATTAGTGATAAATTAATACAAACTGCATGCAATTCTATCGACTACAAACAATCGATTAAAAAGATTTTCCTATACAAATATTAAACTTAAAATATAGTAATTATATATGTTTGAACTATTTCAACAAGCAAAATTATTTACCTATTTGTTGGTATATATACTTCAATGGTAATACTTCAATACTAGTAGGTACACTCCTGTTATGAGGTACATACAACCATACCTACACAGGTAACATATTAAACGATCCCTAGAGGGAAGGTGAACATAAATATACCAAGTCAATAATGATTTTTTTTTTTTTTTAATTTATTGCGAATATTTACATATATATATATATATATATATAGGTGCATTTTATTACGTGAAATATATCTACTGTAGTTAAAAAGAAACATTAAAGTTAAAAAAAAAAAAGAAAATTTCTAAATTTATAATGTAAATATAAATATAATACCAAGGTTAGTCGAGATTTACCGGGACCTATAATAGGGGTGAGGGTGAAAACAGGTAGATATATAAAATTTAACATTTTGGTTGTTTGTTTGTTTGTTTGTTTGATTTTTTTTTTTTTTGAACTTAACATAACCTTGGTAACACTGGTTATTGACTAATGTTAGCTAGCATGTTATATTAAGTCTACTATATATAATATTTACCATGTTTACCATATATGAATTATGCGAACAACGTATAATTAATTCATTTATTATTATTATTAGCATTATTTATTAATTAAATTGTATTGAAATTTAAAAGAAAAAAACAATTTATTTTACAATTTTGTTCTAGATCACACAATTAAAAATTGCCAGTAATCCATTTGCAAAAGGTTTCAGAGACTGCGAAACTGAAGAATGGTAATATACGTTTTTATAGATACTTATATATTTCATTTTCAATAAATAAATTAAATGGAGCATTATACCTACCTAAAAGCTTTGTTTAATACACGTTTGATATAAGTATTAGACATGAAAAAAGTCATGAGAGATTTTTAAGTCTAGACATATATATAAATATTTTTTTTTTACATTCTTCATTCTACCCTCTTGGAATGAGTCCAAGCGTTACTAATTGACACCGGTGTGCTATACTGATCTTAAATATACTTATTATTATTATTATTATTATTCTATATGGACTAGTAAATTAGAAATACATTTACCGAAAAAAAAGGTGTATATAACACACGAGTCAATTAAAAAATCCCAGTTGCTGGCAATCATGGTAGGTGTGCTCATGTAAATTGGCACATAAATTGCAATAAATGTCCGTGGTTCGTATGATTTTTGGAAAGAAAATTTCGGTTCTTTTTTTATACTTGACACGTTGCTTTAAATATGTGAAACATATGTGGTGTGCGAGTTTGTGTATTTGTGTTTTGATTGTATTTTTTTGCCGAAGGGAAGTTAAAATGGTTTTTTTTTTTTTTCTCTCAGCGGCTCAATGCCTACTGACAGTGAACCACAAGTCGCCAATAATAAATCGCAATGCAAAAAAAGTGTCATCGCTGGAATCCATAACAACAATAATAATTGCGTTCAATTCCCAAATAAAGAGTCAACAGGAAGTATGGGTGAGTTTTTTTCACTTATATTTTATATAAAAACATACAATATTTATATTGATTAATCTACATAGATGGTCTACCGACAAAATTAAAATAATATTTATAACGACGTATTTAATAGCTTACATGTGTTCGTATGCATTTTGCTTTATAAGCGACACATATTACGATTTCAAAACGTATTTTTTTAATTGCATAATCGAATTTACAAGATATGAAAGTTACATAAATATTGTTATATACATATCAATTATGGTATTCATATAATTTGAAACAAAATAAGTATTATAAAATTCGCACTAGAACCGGCCGCAATAAGTTTTATTTTTTAAAATAATTTCTGGGAGTTTTTTTTACTTCATTTTTTTCTAAATTAAATTTCAAAAAACTAAAAATGTTTGCTTCGGGACACCTGTATACTTGATTTTTCCATACAAAAAAAAAAAAAAATAGATCGTTTACAGTTTTTAAGTACATGATACTTTCTTTGCAACATTGAATTCAATAACAATAGTTACATAATAAATACGAGATTTTAGATCTTCCAAAAAACGATTTTTAAACATCGTTTGAAAATGAAAATATCGTCCAGCTCCGTTTCAAAAAAGTATCAATCGGTTCAAGCTCAACGCCTCCGTGTTTAGAAGGGTCTTTCGGTTTTTTACTTCTAGTTGCTATTTAAATCTTGTCCGTCGCTTAAAAACATAAAAAAAAAAAAATTAAAATTATAAACGACCAAAAAACGTAAACCTATACGTAGGTATGCAAACACAGTGTCGGTTGTACACGAAATTACGCTGCTTGCAGCACCCGAAACTGTCATTAATTATCAGAGTTGTCCATGGTAGTCATTTATCATAATATTTTCGGGAAACGTTAAATAGGCACTCCGCCGCCGACGTTCCGTCACATTAGCAGTCTCCCGTCCGTTTCTAAACGAGACAATTAAAAACTGTATCTCATGCCGATGTAAGTACACATACACAGAGATAATTTAAACGGATAATTTGAATAATTCATGAAAATATGTATATAGTCACAAAACTATCTATATATAAAACATATTTTTTACCGTGATGATTTATTATATAATCGCATTACTTTACGTTAATACTTTTAGTTTAATATCTAATAGAATAAAGTTTTAAATTAAATCCCGATGTTGTAAAGTAATAATATTTTATTGTAAATCTATATTATATTATATTGAACGATAATATATTAAATCGACATAGGTAATACATAAAATAAACGAATTAATAAAGAACAAACATTAATAAAACTAGAACATTATAGATGCGTAACAGGGTTATAATATTAAAAATCTATTCAAAAACAAATAATTAAAAAATGTTTGTACACAGGTTATCGATATTTTAATTAATTTAAAAAAAAAAAAACATCAAATTTAACATATTGGATTGGACAGTCAACATGTAATTGTTTGTAAAAATTAACGTTTATGATTATTTAATATAATAATATGTTTTGTTAATTTATTTATATTGTATTGCCGCATTATTTTACTACGCCGCCGACGGCAGGTGCCAAGATAAAATAATTATATACGACAAATTAATTTAAATTTTAAAACAGTTGTCACTGACAGTAGCGGGTTTTCCAGTTAATTTATTACTGCGCCACCCGAACGTTTATTCGAACAAAATAAACGAAATATCATGCATAATGTGTATAAATAAAAATATCTTTGTAAACTGAGTAGCGACGTCTATGTCAAAATATGTGTGACGTCCTGTACCGTTTCCGACAGCGGTCCTCACCACATCCCTCAGTTCGTTTTTTTTCAGCCTACATTTATGCCAATAAAATGTATACCTACCAGTTAAAAATAACGATTTTTACTCCTTGATTTGAAAAAGAAAAAAATCCTATCAATTTCATTGCTTAATCCTACACCACTTTGGACCTCGGCTGTATAGAAGTAATTTATATTGAAACCAACCAACTGTCAAAAGTCTTAAAAAGTTATTTGTCTAATTAACAGAACTCCTATATACGTAAAAACAAAACAAAAAAAAACGTTCTTATTACAACATTTAAAATACAAAACACATTTTTTTTTTAAATAACTTATAAACTGTACAGTTACATATTATAATAATTCGTATATGATAACCTATACTTGAATAAAAAAAAACGAGATTAAATGTATAATAATATAACATTATGGTTTCAAAAAATTAAAATACTAAATATATAATATAGTATTTATTACTAAAACTGCATTATTCGTTACTCAATCAGACACGCAATTGGGTTTTATTATTTTATAACGTTTTAAGAGACTGAATGTGTTAAAATACGAGTTGCACATTATTCTAAACAGTTGGTATATATAATTATATTATATGGACAATGTATAATATGAGTATTATATTTAGTACACCTATGAAGTAAATAATTAGTATTTAATTAACTAAATATTTAAATTAAATAATATATACCTACGCATATTAAGCATTATAAAGTACTTTGTTGCATCATTTAATATAAATTATAGTTATACATGTATTGCACACACCAGTTTGTCTTAATTTTACATTCGTTCAAACGACCGACTAGTCCCTATTATAATGATAAATGTGCATCATGCCGCTACACAAATCTTCGAGGTCACGTAGACGAAAATCTTACTGGATCAACTAACGTTTAAAAAAAAAAAAAAAAATACCCATAAAACATCTAGACATTCTAATTACTAGTAGTTAACTTAAAAATAAAAATGAATTTTTAATAAAAAGTATAACATAGGCAGGTACTTTTAATATATTATTTTCTGCGTATAACATTTTCACATTACGCAGTATATAATAATATTATTTTGTTTCATATTTTAAACGATATGTTTTTCTTATATCTTAATTTCCAAAATTGCATCAGTCTCGCAAACAAACTACAATTAAATATATAGAACTAGTCTCTATTAAGGCCCCTTTAACAAATTTAATATTATTTTTTACCATTTTAACGACCATCTTAATTATAAGACTTTTCCATTAATCTACTGCCCGATACTCATTTAAGGGGAAGCGGCCGTTTTTACGTTATTTATGAACGTAAAGCTATACGCATGACAAACATTTTTGTACTCACAGTAGTTGGATTTTACATTTTAAAAATCGAACCACAGGATATATCTCAATTTTTGTCAGGCGTTTAGGTCCTTTTAACAAAAATCTCATGGAGTATGCAGGTGCCTTAATATTGTTATGTTCTCATATGGAAACAGGAGTGTTTTGATATTGTTAAAAATTAAAAATATGTAAATAGTCATCCTATAATATATTTAATATTCTTTTCCGTTATGCCAATGTTTTTACGTTTGATTGAAAACCGTTACATTCTTTTGGTCTATACTTAAATTTAATCGTGTGACCGTCGACCGACAGATGTGGGCAAAACTGATATGTCATAATATATATATGGACAAAATTAATATATCTGCTTTTTTAGAAAATGTTTATAGATGGAAACTTTACTATAATATATACATTCTTATTTCTCACCAATCCCCGTGATTGGTAAAATGTGTTGTTTCGATAATATAAATATTAATAACATTTAAGTGGATGGGGGTGGGAATGTATATAATATATACTCGGTGGCGTTGTGAGACTCGAGTTAAATAGTGTCTATAAAGGAGGTCTTCGGGGCAATTTCCCCTTATAAATCTGCAGACAGGATTGTCGGGAACGGAGAACTCGTATATAGTAACACACATATAGTAAACCTTTTTTCGACCAACTTATTATATTATGAAACTTGGATGAAAACGTATTTTTTTTCCCATAAGATTACAGTGGTTTACAAGAGGTTTTCAATATCCTAACCGTGGGTACCAATTTTGAATCGCTAAACACGTCAACGGAATGCGCTACTTCTATACGGTTTTTTAACCGTTACCTATATAGTGAAAACTAAAGTGGATAAACACGCGTATTGTTAAAAATAGTATACGCATATAACACTGATTTCGACATATTTTTATGAAGTGCATTATTTATTAAACGTTAAAAAAAAACGCAGTACGTTTTATAATAGTGCGAGTTAGTAGCAGCAGGGTACATATTATACCTACATAATTCAAGTCAAAATAAAAAATAAAATTATAACAAGTACATAAATTCACATGCGTGTACAAATATATAATATACGGTCTACATATTTAACATTATATTATGTGTAAACAGATTTCTTAATGAAAGGGGACCCGTTTCCTTTAGGTATACCTATTTTGATAACTAATGACTAAATATTGATATCGATTCTTATGCGTGTTATCGTTACATAATAATTTAATTTGAAATTAGTTTTTTTTTTTAGTATTTTATTTATATATTTATAAAATGTAATTTCTTGATTATTTGAATGCAAAAATACCAATTTAAATAAAAATAATTCGCACCATGAGTCACTGTTGTAGATGGAATTTGGGAAAGTATAAAATATATAGGGTGATTTAAATCTGTACTCAATGATAAATCATTCGGTTAAATATGATTTGATAAATTCGAATTTTAAACTATATTATATTATATGTTACTACAAAACAAATTACTATAGTGTTTTTAACGAAAATTAAAATACAATTTAACCTGAAACTCTAATTAAAATAAATTACAAAAATTGGTATTCACATAAAATAATAACAACTCGAACATTTAAAATAGCTATTAAAAAAACTCAAAAACTGCTAGAATATTTTGAAAATTGCATCATGGCCATAAAAAGCTAATTTAAGAGTATCCCACGGTAAAAGTTTCACGTCACTACAATTATTTTTAACCGAATAACAACAACAAAACAAAACCGCGAAAATAAAAGAATTATTCCTGTTTTTCCCCATTATTTATGAAATTATAAGGAAAATAAATAATTTCCCCAACTATGTACCAGCTCTATAGATAAGATTTGCTACAAGAAACTACCATTGAATTCGAATTGATCGGAGTAAGATTTCCGATTGAAAAGTTGTTTAGAGACACAAAAAAAAATATCCTAATAATAAATATATATAAGACGATTTTTGTGTGTGATTTACAGGAACTGAGAACATGTACAACAGTGATAGCTCGTCCTCGTCGTCACCGCCACACCTACAGGCTACGGTAGCGCACGGGCAACAGCAGCAGCAGCATCAAGCGCCTCCGAGTGCGATGGCAGTGACGACTTCAACGACCATACCCGTCACGCCTTATCTGAGCCAAGTGTGTAACTACGGACCGATATTCGCGTCGTCTGCGTACGCACATCATCACAACTACTCGCCATTTCACGGATATGACAGGTATAAACCCGACGAAATTAATCATAATATCGATGTCGACCAAATGTTACCAATGGCTACAATGTTAACAACACTTTCTACGATACGTTGGAATTATTTGTTTAAATGTTAATTCTCATCTTTATCATCAGTATAAAAAACAAAATAATTAAATTAAATTAAATAGATTTAATTTAATTTATTATTTTTTTAATACAATCAAAAAATTCGTTTTCCAGTAAAACAATTAAATGAACATATTCCAGTAAAGAACCTAATCATAATTCGTTTTCAAAATAATTGAAATCCGTTAAACACAATATTCCTACGGGTTTTGTCTGACTTTTAATGTCTAAATCTACCAAATCGCCGATTGTCTAAATATAATAAACGCCTATATAATATTAGTATTGCCGCCGTCGGACTGACATATGAACTGTAAATATACATCGCCAGTCAAATGTACCGGGTGAACAAATTAATTGTCTCAATTAGTATATGCGCGCGTGTATAGTAGGAGTAGGCGTTTATAATACAGTAGGACTACGCAGAATCTATGTATATATATACATATATTCAACTATTTTTGCTTTCTCGTTTCGTAACGTTTTTACTCAAATATACTATCTCCATTAATAATCGAGATTATCATTTTTAAATAAGACATACTAATATAATGTAATATACAACAGCCCACCAGTGATTATATTTGTATAATATAATAATAGACACAAATTTATCAGTTGCGTATTTTTAAACATATAGGCCTGCGTTCGAATACACCTCAACTCGAGTTAACTCTAGTTAACTATGAGAAAAAAATTCGAGAAAATTTGAGTTAACTCTACAACGACTATATAATCGTAGGTTGATAACGTGGAGTTGTCATCTCAAGAGTTAATTCTTAAATCCCAGACAAATAGCTAGGTTTTTTCGAACACTACTGATATTTGTGACCAGTGGCTAATTTAAGCGGTCGTTTAGTCGACATATGCCGACGGGGCCCCTATCCTAAATTATATAGTTAATTTGTTTAATATTACCATTATTATTTACCGCAGTATGAGTATACATATGTTACCGATACATTTTGTATGGATTTGCCGACTTTATTCGAACCCTTAAATTCGCCACTGTTTGTGACTCATGGTGATGCTTATTGCTGATAATTAGTTTAGTATTGTATTTTATATTTTGCCATAAACCATAAACCGCTAGCTTCTGGCAACCACCGTCATGTCTACGCCACTAGTAATCATAGAGATATTAATGTTTCATTTCGATGGAATATGTATAGCTTGAAGTTTTATTTTTATTTGATTTATTATAAATTGTTCTTATTATTTATTGGCACACCAAAATTGTGATGTCGAATAGTAATTGATAATATGGCTAAACTACTCTACTCCAGGGCCGTGCTAACGGGGGAGCGGGACATAGGCATTACCTATAGTATAATCTGTATAGTCGGTGTAAATCGGTAATAATTTTTTGTAGAAAATGTATTTATTAACACTTTTAGCGAAATAGAAATTATTTTTAATTTTTGTACTTAGATTACATCAAAAGAATTCCAACACAGACGTAGCAACCGGATACCACATGTCTTACCAGCATCATTACCATCACAGACCTTCCACTGTGCACGGCGCTCAAAAAACATCCAATACATTCTTGCAAAACGATTATTTGCCCAGGTAGACCGCGCTTTATTATCGAAAATATAGTAACTAATAATTTCATCCTAAACTGTATATAATATACTATTGTAATTAATAATTATTCAGTTGTAAATAAATTACATTTTAAAGGGACATCGGACCGCCATTGGCTATTTATGTATTTAAATAGTAATAATTTATAGATATATTTGTATGTTACGGGATTGCACACTTTTGTAAATAGTTTCTAGACAATTATACATATAATTATACAATTAAACAAAACAAAAATATAGTTTTTATTTTGTACAATTAATTTGGAAAAAAATATATAAATACGTGATTACGTGCAATTTTCAATTAGAAATATTAGAATATTTACATAACATAAAAATAGTTTTACATGGTACGACATAATATTATATTATACATATTGAACACATCAATTCGACCAACTGTATGTGATTACACCGAATCCAGATACAAATATCTGGTTCCGAAATATCTAAAAGTGATATTATCCGCAAGTATGGAGTACGAAAATCTAAAAATAACTATTTTTGACTTACATACATATTAATTCTACAATATTCGCTAAACATTCTAACCATCTGACCGAAAGTACATTTTATGCGAAAAGCAGACTATGAGCTCCAGCGATATATACTTCGAACGGTAGGCATTCAAACTGTCGAACAGAAAAATTTTGAATAAAATTAAATTTCAGTTATTTATTCAAAATTTGACCGTTCAAAATCCTATCGGAATTATTTGTTCAAGGTTTCGCCGTTCGAAATTTCCATATGCACCCCGTTGAACGTAAACATTGTTATTATTGTTTAATACCGATTATTATGGTTTGGTGTTTAAAAACTCACGATTTAATCGCGACCACAGTACATACGTATTCACCGCAGTATCGTATTATATTATTGATAGTTCCTCTCTTCTACTTTTCGTACGGATAATTCAAAAACGTTACATTTATACGAAAAATATTATTTGTATTTAACATTCGATGATATTTTAAATATTTTTAGAAAATAATATACACAAATAGCCATTAGCGTGTGTCTTAATCGTGTATGTTTTTTTTTCTTCGGTGCTATAGATTATATATATATATGTGGAATACAAAGTATACGAGACACGTGACGATCTACGAACGCCCTTAACGTCTTCCGCGTATGTGTCGTACGTGTAGTGTTGCAATGACTGATCGAGGGTGGGTGCGGAGGTCGCGTGTGCCCGGCGTTCTCGCGATACCACCCGCGCGTTTCCCGGGCAGCACATTAAGTATCGTGCAGTATGCGCAGCGAAATCACTCTTACTCGGTTCCTCGTCGCCTAAATGATTTTCACAAGACGACAGTTTGGGTTTCACTTCACACTAATTCTCGTTCAATCATTATCGTGGTTGTCGCCGCAGATACTCGAACCGTATAACGTTATATTCATAGGCCCGAACAATAGCGTTTCAGATTTGAGGAGGGCTGAAGTATTAGTCGCTTAAACCGAATTTACAGAAGTATACCCCCCCCCTAAAAAACAAAATTCATCTCTCCACTCCGGCTTCAAATATTACACTTTTACCTAATTAATTACAATACAACTTATTACACATTTTTACTATTTTAATTACTATAATAGTAATATGCTCAAAACAATTTGTTATACACAATATACAATACACACATAATTACTTAGGTATTATTGATTTATATGTCTTTTGAGCAACAAGTTCCAACACGATAAAATCATCAAATTTGATTAAATTTTATTAAATATTTAATGTAAAAAAAAAAAAAAGGGTCTTCGCTGAACATATTTTTTTATATTCAATTCAACGAATGTAAGAAAAATAACAGAACGTGTTTCGGTGGGGTGGGAATATTAACATTTTTGTGGGAGCTAAGGCCACGGACTCCCCATCCCTGTTTCCACCTATGATTATATTATATATTGTCTCGACTGATATATATTTATTTTCTCTGTATTGTAATAATAAATATATAATAATTCCGTCCAAATACTGTCTGGAAAAATATCGTCCGAAACCCTGCAAACTACAGTACTCATTGTTATATAATATTATCGACAAAAATAATTGTTTAACGTGTGTTTTTGTTTCACTTGACTCGAAATAATATTTGCGGCTGGTATGCGATCAATTATTACTATTATGGTATATCGACTATCATTTAGAAATATTAATTTGAATTAGAAAAAAAAAAAGTAAGTATATACAGGTTTAATCAAATGGGTATTCGAACATCGCATAAACTGATGTAGGTAATTGATTATTACAGATTAATAGAAAATATCGATACACAGCGAAGAAGGTAGTAACTATAATATTAAAGGCTGAGATTTCGATTCACTTTGAATATTGTTTTCCAATCGAAGTTAATTGCAGTGCGATGATCGTATTGTCAACAAATTCGTTTTGTGTATATATGAGCTCGAATAAGACATTTAATTTTGCAATATTTGATAAATTTTATATAGTTGTAAGGGAACATTTAGACTTTTTGGGTCCACCTTTTATAATAATAATGTTATACCGTTGCATTTTTTTTTTAAATGTTACATTTTTTTTGTTTTTATTAAACATGACTTTTTTATTATTATTCAAATCTGTATTTAATAATAGAAATTATACGATGATAAATAATAATAGTCAAGAAAAATGTATTTATACCTATACTAAACACGTTATATTTTTCGTCGCATATTAACGAAATAATCCACAGGAATTACCTATATATATATAATAGTGATGGGAAAAATCGGAATTTGTCAAAGTTCGAGAATCCGGATTTTTGAATTCCGAAATTTGAAATCCGACATTTAGGGCCGATTTCACCATAAAAAACACACTAATCACGATTTACTCCCGTTCTGTGATATGATAGTGTGATAACAGTGTTAAGATAACAATGTTTTACAATAACAAATTCATTTTTATTTCTAAAGGACAATTAATTATTATCTACAATGGATATTTTAAACCAAAACACAAAAAATATACATTGTTGGTAATTGATAACGTTATCAATAGCTCCGGAAGCTAACCGCGATTAACAACGCTTATTGACCAAATTCAGGCGGTTAGTTCTTAATCGTGATAACGCAGCGGTTACGCTTAACCGGATTTGGTGAAATTCAAAATCTCCGGTTAGCAGAGTAAATCGTGATTAAAGTCCGTTAACAGTGATTAACATAGTTGATAAAATCAGCCCTTATTGTAAATCTGAATTTCGGATTTGACAATCCGGATTTTTATTTGAAATCAAATTTTGGTTTTTAAAATTGTGATTTTATATTGTTTTATTCTTTTCTCATAAAACTATTATTATTATCATGTTGTTTATAGCATTAAATGTGTAAAACATTAAATACGTTTTTACAATTCAAAAAATATCACAAATAGAAATGTATTTAAAAAAACAAGTACAACAAAAAATAATCATACATATTACACTGTATTTTATATAATATAATACTGTCTGTTTAATTTATTTTTGATGACACGGCCGTCGGTCCGTGTACGGTGTAGTGTATTTGGAAATATAAAATTTATAACCATTTAACTAGGTGCAATACGGTTTAGTGTCGGTAATAGCTACACGCTACACGATACCGTAATGGTCTTTAAAATACATTATACGACTTGTATTATATAGGGCGTGACGATCCTACATTAAGTTCACGTGCGTCTAAGTACTCGGATCGGACCAACCATGTCCTCGTAAAAAACTTCAAAAGAATTTGTTTTAATAGGGAGACTCTTTAAAATATGCGTGTTATAATATATACGAGAGCCGGATTAAGCCCAAGAATATTATTTAGTGATAAAAATTAGATTATCCTGGTGTAAAATATTCAATTTTTGCAACCTTAAATATTTTAACAATCTATTTTTCGTGTACATACTTCTCTTCCCCAATTTCTATTTCTAGCTATGTAATCCTAGTGATAATTGTTTTCAAATTTCCATTTAACTGGATCCTTCCAATTTATAATTTGGATTTCTATGGAAATGGTTTCTATAACGACACCTTTATTACTTATTATTAAAAATATCAAAAGGTGGTTTTTCCACACTAACTTGATTTGTTGCCATAAAGAACGTATAAGAACGCATATATTGAACGCGTTTCTTTTCAGTTTCTTATGACTTAATCAGCCTAATAAATTTCAAAAATCGATACTACTATGTGATTTGAATTTTATGAATTTATAGAATAGGTATAAAATTGTATTATTTAATACATTTAAATATGCTACGTAAGTACCGTACTTACGTTTATCTGACTATATTATCCCGTCCCATTTCGATTCGCACAGCTTACAATTTTCAATACCCATAATATTAATTAAAATGGGACAGTGTGAAAATTAAATATATATTTAATAGGTACCTGAAGAATAAAATGTTTATATATATATATATATATATATACCATACACATCCATTATAGAAAATTATATGTGGTGTCTAACGCTGAAATATTTTGAAAAATTAAGAGGTACTCCGCTCTCCCTCCTCCCATTACAAGCACTGGGTATACGCAGATGTGAATATATGATATAATACTTAATGAAATATTTAAATATGTACGTATTATTAAATTTACAGTTTTTATTTTAACAGAACGTTTTTATTATTTCTTAATAACTATAGACACAAAATGAGTCTGGCGCAGTAGGTGCACACGACTTGTGTGCATTAACAAAATCCAACTACAACGTAAACTGAACTCCAAAGGATCGGAGAAAATATGCTTTTTCACGAGTTTCTATTATACGGAAGTAAAATTATTTAATTATTTCGAGACCATTCAAATTTCAATTTTATCAAGTCTGTCTTTGATAGGTTTTATCGTTCTACTAGTTTGATTAGTGATTATAGCGGGTGTGTTGGAAGGGAGGGATACTTACACTAGGCCACCCGACTTATGGGACATATTTATTTTTAGAGGCTTCAATACCATCCTCATATTTATTATACATTTAATGTTTAATTATTTACCTATAAAATAATTTAACAATATACAATATTATTATGTAATTAATTTTGTTTAGTCTATTTTAGAATAGTTATATCCATTCACTATTTAAATAATATGATAACGAATCGCGTTAAAACAAATAAACGTACCTATCGTTAATCAGCATTAATAAAACAAATCGAATAATTTGTATGTGGTCTTTTTATGGAAATATATGGTAAATTAAGAATAGCAATATGATAACTATAGTCTATGACATAGACTCTATGTGATCTTGTGTCAAAAGCTGTGATAAAAGTTTATAATTTTTTACACTTGGGCACCAGAACACCATCGGTTGCACCATTGATATTTACCCGATAATAGAGTAGGTTAGGTTACATTATTGTTTACGAAACATCTAGGATGAAATGTGTTGTTGCGATTCGAATATTTTGCTGGAAGTTTTGCTTTTTCGCCTCGTATCTATACACCGGTACGTACATAATATTATTATATACATTTAAAATTATTACATTAGTTATAAATTATTAAATAGTTAATCGTTATTTATTAGAAGTATAGATGAGGTATATATAATATATATTGCTTAAAACGGACGTGTTATTACGGTTCACGGGCGCGCGCCGCAATACGAAAATATTGGGGTTAATAACAAACATGTGGCGGCGGTAGTAGCGGCGGCGGCAGATAATAAAGCAGTTAATGTTATTTAGTGAGACACAAAGCTCTATTCCGTCTCAGAGTCTGATTGTAATTTACAACGATTTGTATCTACAAATAGACGGGCCGCCGCCACGAGGAATGCCGCGTGTGCACGCGATCTTTTTTGGCGGGTGCAACGTCGTCGTCGGTGCATTTAATATAATAATATATATATATTGTATATTATAATGTTATTAATGCGACCAGACGTTCCGCGTAAAAGGGGACAGTTTTGATTTTTAAAACTACTTTTGTCCCACTTTCACGAAGATCTGTGTAGAAAATTCATATGTTCGACAATGTTGGGTAATTTCAGAGAGTCTTCATTTACCGCCATCATTTGGACAGCGAAATTACACGGGATTTCTCCATTGGCGCAAGGCACGGAGATGCATTAGTAAATAGTGTCTTGTGTATACGCAAAATTTTTTTAATGTATCTGAAAAAATTTTTATCGCTACGCTCAACACATCGTCTATATCTACACCAGAAATGTTTAAAATACAGATATACAAAAAATAGTATACATAAATAAAACATACTTATCACTTTTCTTATTTAATCCTCAGCATCAACCAACATTTTTTTTAAATATAAAACCCATAAATATGTTGAAAATGATTTAAAAATTTGATTGCTAAAATATTACAATATTTTACAATACATTCGAAATACTTCGAATTTCTATATTTTTTAAAACTTTTTTGGATCTTGTATCGTCTGCGGATCTATGACCCATTAGCCATGATTTTACATAAACTTCTGGTTTCCAAAGATGCATGTCCGTTTATTTTAATAAACATCAGTTGAAAAATATGTTTAACAGTTAAATCTTGTTCGAAGATCATTATAAACAGTATTTAAAAGGCTAAAGCCTTCACCGTATACTTATAAAATTAATATTTTTTTCATGTATACGCATTTCTTTATAAATATTGTTATGAGTATACTCTCCAATACACCACTGATGCAAGGTATATCTATTATATAAAACCTGAAGCGTTATTCAATTCACGTTCATCTTCACCTTCTATGTATACTCCACCCATCTTTTTATTGTAACTATTAGTAATAGATTGTTAATTTATCAATGTTAAAAATTAAAAATTATATAAAACACTTTTTCTTTAGGTTATATTATTTTGCAAAATACTATAGATATGTGTACTAATTATTATTAAACCGGTAGTGCAAATGTGCAGTGGTTATTATTTTATTAGTAACTGTATAGGTGTAGTACGACGTTGACGGTAACAAATTAAATTCACGTAAATAATAAAAATAATCTACTTAACTAAATTCGATTTTCTGGACTTAAAAAAAATGTTTAACTATTTACCGCCCTATCTATCACGGTCTACTACCCCATTCCTGTCACCTCTAGCACAGTTTTTCACTTTGACTTCTCTCCAAACACTTGTTTTTTTTTTATCTCTAATCTTTTTAAAAGGAGAATTTTCTGGCCCGTGACAACCGAATTAACTAATAATAACTTTATTTTTATCCATGTCACCAAGATAATCCAAAAATGAACATAAAAATCAATTTTATTATTTTAAGGATAAGTTTGCCGTGGAGCCTTTAAGGGTAGTGTTTCTTTGTGGATACCGACGTCATAAAAGGAACCTTTTTATTCAAAATTTCAAGTTTCTAATCCGAGCGATTTATGCTGTGCGTTGTAAGTCAGTCAGGACAAGTCTTTTTATATATATATATATATATATATATATATATATATATATATATATAATATATATATATATATATAGAAGATAAGTTATGATTATGGACATGAAAAATTGAGAAATGTTTCTAGGTACCACCAGTAACACTTTTGATTTCACTTTTATTTATTAAATTATATTTGCATTATCAATTTTTATTTTTATATATATTATACTATTCATTTAATTTTTTAATTTAGGAGACTTTTTTTAAGTTTGAAGAGTTATCCAATAGGTAGGTAAAGGGATTTGCGTCTGGAGTTCAGCAGGATAGTTTTTTTTCAACGAAGAGTCTATGGGATTCCGTTAGTCGGATATGGAGGAGGGTTAAGTCTTAAGATTGAAAATGATTTTTGTTAGCTGATTGGAGTAAAGAGTGTCCTTTTATGTTCATTGTGGGTGGCTGGGGCATGGGTGTGCTTGACGTGGTTTGGCGTTTAAATATTACAAATTGAATTTTTGTGAATTTTAAGTTTGATTTTCTTTGCGAGACTTACCTATAGCAATTTAAAGTTCTTCATTCAACGATACCTATAAAAACAAAATAATTTCATTCATTAATGAATGTAATAACCAGAATGTGGCAACATAACACATACGAAGACAATTTAACGCACATGTGTAATAGCGAATGACGTTTGCAGAGCCGCTAACATTATACGAGTATAGTATTATAAAATAATGAAAAGAAGTAACATTAAAAAAAAAAAAAATTAAAGTTACAAAAGAAGTAAAGAAGACCATAAATTTGTACCTATGTACGTATTATACACTATTTTAACATTACGAATAATTGGTTTCGCAAAATTATCTACATATGTATTCTTTACATTTTTTATCGGATCCGAAAATGAAATTACCATGCGGGGATTTACTTTGGATATGAAACCGGACAACGGCATATATATATATTGCCAATATTTCGTATAAATGCGCAGATTCAATTTAAAAATACGATTTTCATTAAATATATAGAGTAACTGGCACACTATTTAAAATAATAATTAACAATTTATTTAATCGTATACTCTACACTGCTTTGACTGCGGTTTTAATCGCATAAACGCGTATGGTCGTTTTAAAATTTATATACACATAGGAAAAAAAACAATTTTGTTTGTGTTTAAAAATAAATAACGCGATGTAGTCGTCTATATAAACACAAATTTTTAGCCGCAGCAGCAGCAGCAGCAGCAATCATTGATCCATAAAACATTATGATGCACGTGATGGGTTCATTTGGTCTGCGGCAGGGCAAAGGGATACAAAAAAAAAATATATCATCGCCGGCGGTAAATCATCTGGCCAACTGTTTTCCGATCCCGTTTTTTTTCTACGGCTCCCCAATATATACGCACCTCGTGGCCTGCCCGCGTATGTATATTACACGTATAACGTATACATTCTGCAGACAGATTGCTTATTTTCGTACCCTATCCCTTATTATTAATAATCATAAAAAAATCCGACGTCTGGTCCGGGGGATGGTTTTTTTTTTACCATAATATAGTAACATAACACCCGCAATATATATACAACAAGTATATCATCGAACCGTAAATAAATGCGCGTAAATATCTGTGTAATATACTCGTTAGCCGCAACGTGCGTTTTTTTCGTCTGTTATTTGCACGCCACTTGAACACGTCAATTGTCCTTGTTGGGCGGTCGCATGGGCAAAAAGAAACCCCTTCGACCTCA
This sequence comes from Tuberolachnus salignus, assembly GCA_956483605.1. NCBI lineage: Eukaryota > Metazoa > Arthropoda > Insecta > Hemiptera > Aphididae > Tuberolachnus > Tuberolachnus salignus. The sequence continues at coordinate 31,692,814 of OY101430.1, read as the reverse complement.
TCCGTATTATACTCTTAAATTTCGACCGTCTATAGAGAACTGCGCTGCTTGCTAGAGTAGAAAAAATAAAGGCGTTCATACTTCGAACCATGGGTGGGTCACTGTTGTAGGTCGAGAGTTGAGAATGTAGTATATAGATAGGAATTTAATTCATATCTGTATGCAACGATAAATTGCTAACAAAAAAACTATCCTGAGCGAAGTAGTAATAGTCGTTTTTTCCATTGTTGCCATGATAGCGCGGAAAACAACATAAATATAAAAACTCGAGTTTGACAAAATCGTGTTTTTGCCGTTTTTTTGTCATTTTTTGGTAGTTTTTCTGCTGTGTTTAAAAACTAATGGTCTAGACCTGGTGGTCTATTGAAAAATGCCCTCTCTAAAGTACCAACTAGACAAAATTTGCTACCGGAAACAGTACAGAAGTGTATATATAGATCGGATGAAGTCTTCTGGTAGAAAAAGTATTTACAGAAAAATAATAACAATAAACATCATTGTAAAACCACAAGACTCAACGCTCCGCTCAGAATCTAAACAGTTATTACTCTGCAAATACTAAAAATTTAATTTAACAATATATTATTATTATTATATTAGAACCGTGACCGAAATTGATATATTTTTGTAGTTTATAAATTCAAAACTATGATGCATATATGTTATACATATATTTAAAATTATATGTTATACCGTTGATTTTTATTATCTAAAAAATAAATTATATTGTTATAGGTCATAGGTCATAGGTTAGGTTTATTCGCCCTCTCTGCAATCTGCTCTACCTATGTATAATAAAGTTGAATCATAAATACCTATACAAATTTAGTGTCATACACTGATCGTGGAGGTAAATGGTCTTCCGTAATACTTTCTTGAGAACCCACAGACAACGATGAGTCGACCTTCCCAAATTGTGCGCGTGCGCGGTAACCAATGAAACAAGCATTGACAATGCGGTTTCCGGCGTCGTATAAGTCTACATTTTAACTACAAAATATTCAATTAGCATGTATATAAATTATACATACAGTATTTAAATTGAAAAAAAAAATTGACATATTTGTTAGACTTTAACCGCTGACATGATTCAAATACGCCGGGCCAAATAGAACAACAGCCAAGCGGGAATACCGCGAATACCATTCAATTCACATTCCTGGATCGTATATTACAAGTTAGAGGAACGTCAAAAACGGTCACACGTGGCAGCCGTCCAATGTAAATGATCGTGGATCGAAACAATTTATTAGTTTAAAAGAAAAAAAAAAAATTGAATTTACTCCCGTAATTGTGTATTTGATCGCTTAAAAAAACTGCTAGCATTTTTTTTTAACATATTTATACCTAAAAATGTACAATATTCTAAAGTCCGAAAATGTTATACAGTAAATTATAAAATATAAATATAACACAATCCTGAAACCCGGTATTGAAGGTATTGTGACAATATTTAATTGAATCAGTAAATGTACCTACCCTATACACTACACAAGTTTGTACTTTGTAGTAAAAAAAAAAAATCGACCGATTACATAAGTAGTAGTATTTTATATAGGCGTTTAAAGTTAAAACTTTAATAAAAATCGTACAAATCAGTCATACAAGGCATTTCAGATTATTTTTTTGAATAAATTGAATTCAATTTTTTTGGCCAAACAGATATACACGAAAATTTGACACGTGGTTCATCATAGATTGTACTTTGTGGCGAAAAAGAAAAACAAGTTAAGCGTTTATAATTTAATAATTTTTTCTTTGTAAGCGTTTAAATTGTAAATTTTGATAAAAATCGTTAAATTGACAACATTTTAAATCACGATACCGCAATACCAAGATTCGGTGATGGTATAACAATAGCTTAGTATGAACGTATCGCGTGTATTCGGCGATCCGATTGGTCGAATAATCAGCTAATAATTAATAGCTATTTTCACTGCGTTATGAAAATTAAATCACAAATATCACTCTTTTTGTTGTTCATCGACAGCCGCACGGTACGTGTCGTAGTTATTGAGTTTTCTAATAAATGTATATAGTAATTATTATCGTGTGAGACGTTCGGCAGTGAAAGCATTACCGGAGCCTTTAACGTCAAGATTTCACGTGAACAGAATAAAACACGACTGCAGCGTTCTAATAACTGTGAGTACATATATCAATTTTTTATTTTTTTGTTACATTCAAACACTGAATTCTGCGGGCACCGAGCGAGGAACTCATTTCTATTTATTTCGAAAATTATTATTTTATACCCCTTTCACAGCCCGAGGGCGCCGGGAAACCTATGCTTATTTATTTTAAATTATTATTATTTTGTAACTTTTAAAACAAATTCCCGAGAATACCGGGGAACCCATGCCTATTTATTATACCTCCAACACTAATTAATTAGTGTTAAAAAATTTAGTCAGTTATACTTTTTATACCAAAGTTTTTAGATACAATTTTTTTTTTTCATGTATAAATTACTTGTGGCCAACCTCTATTATTATAGGTAAAGCCGTATCAATATTTTAAATTTAAATGCTGTATGATATTATTACATGCATTTTGCAGTGTTTTATACATGGTGTGCATAATTATAGTTTGTACAACTTTTTTTCCGCATATTACATGATCTTTCGCATGTATGTTTTAGGTGTGCCTGGTGGCTTTTTATGGTTTCATTCCATCTTTTACGGATAAAATTAATGAATACTTCTTTATATGCTATAATAAATAAGGACTCTTCCAGACGATGTATTATATTGAAAGGTTTACAAGGAGGTAACTTCTAAGTCGTAAGTATCTATACATAATATATTTCGGCTACTGTAGAAACATAATTCAGTTTAAACCACTTAAAAGTGAAACAGCAGTATATTGTTTATTCGTTTCAGCGTTGTCGTCAGTAGAGTATATAAAAGTTATAGACCACCTGCCATAAACATACAGTCAAATTGATAATATATTATATTGGGTAAGTATCAACCTACCTAAGTACTTATTATAATATATATAGTAATAGGTCACATATTTTTCCATAATATTTATAAAATTATAACTAGCAACATAATACTATATGCACTATACCTTGTTATATTAAAAAATAAGTACCTATTACTCAATAATTAATATAATGATATTGAAAAATTATACTGCCAATTATGAGCGATCATTATGGTTGGCTGGCGGGGTGTGACGCGCCACTTCAAATTTCCGAACTTATCCTAACTAAAAAACTACCCCTTTTAGCGATTTTAAACTCTTTACAGGCACATGCAGGGGATGAGTTATCACGACCAAATTTCACCCAAAATGCTATCTTATAATATTTAAAAAAGTGTGGAGGGGGGGAGTGAGATTTCAATAATATATTTTTTTTTCTATAACTGAGGACCACAATAATATACCCATACAGGTGACCTGACAGTGGCATAATTACAACTGCTATATGGTAAGGGGATATTAAAATGTTATGACAACAGACTCGTGGGGGGTTTTAAAGATATAATATATATTATATATGTATATATAAGTATACCGAATTATTATTATTTTTTCTTAAACTACTTTATAAGTGGGTGACTGTAACAAAAGTATAAATAACATAATAATACTCTACAATAATTAAACCCTAACCTTATATAATACAACTTAATATAATATACAAAATTATTTAGACATTTCTTCAAAATTACATTTAAAATAAAAGGTTATACTTATAATATACAGGGTGATTTTTTAAGCACGCTCACCCAATTTTTATGGTTAAATTATTCATATATTCAAACTCTGATTTTTTGGAATTTTTAAGTGTAGGTAAAAGTGATATTTTCGAATATTTGGATTTTTCACAACATTTAAAGAATATCAACTGTGCCAACATTAGTTTTTCAAATAGTACCTACACGTTTTAATATAAATTGTAGTGATTCCAGGTGAATTTTCTGAAAATTTGGACATATTATTGTAATCGAAATTTAAAAGAAAGGTGTCTTGAGTTACTCTACTATAAGTACTAAAGTAATTAATAGTCTAGTATATGATAATATTTAATAAATACATTGTAAATAAGTACGAATTCGGTAAACCATCAACTTTCGGTTTTTAAATGGCAACTTATATTAAAAATTGTCCCAGTATACTCGACCAAGTAGTAATTGTAAACAAATGTTTTATATTTTATACCAAATTATAATTACCAAACTCTTACCCATTTAACGTGTATTTAATAGATTATTATCCTTGGTATTTAAAGTAGAATAACTCGGAAACTTTTCGTTAAAATTTCTATTACAGAACGTCCAATTTTTTTTTAGAAAAATCGTCTGTTTCACAATTTGCATTAAAACATAAAGTACGTTCTCATTTGAAAAACCGAAGTTGGGGTATCGCCACAGAAAAATCCAAGTATACGAAAATACCGTCTTTAACTGTTCACTGGTTGCCAATTGTCAAAGTTCGTAGTTTGTGAATATATGCATAATTTAACCGTAAAAAACGGGGGAAATGAGCATTCTTAAAAAAAAATCACCCGGTATATATATATATACACCAAAACATAATATAGTATATTAATCTCGTCGTTTTACATAATATAATATGCTCGGAGTGGGTGGTATACGCGTCGTACACATTATACAAACTGCTGGGGCCGGATAGCAGTTAGGTGTCATATAGGTTGCCCTCACGCACTGACCAAATTTTCGCTATAAACGTTCGGGGGTAGGAAATTATAAATCTACAACGGACGTCATGTAGATTATTGTAAATTATTAGTTTTGCCTTTTCGACGATTTATAGCATATATATATATATATATTTACTGCGTTTATTTCGTACGATAAATAATGTATTATATATTATGACTTTTTTTAGACGTGTTTAGATGAATTTACTACATTCATATGTCCGCAAGAGTAAACACCGGGAACGATCGTCAAATATGATCCCTCGGGGGGATAAGTGTTAAGGTATAAGTTAAGTCGGGTTATATATATATATACGTATACGTAAAACGAATAAGCGTAAACGTTGTTGTTTTTATCGAGAACTCTGCGGGGGTGTGTCCTGGGGTGGCCGCCGGTGTGAACGGACACGGGGAGAATATATTATGTGTGTGTGTGTGTGTGTGTTGACCACCGTTGGCGTTGGATAATTTGTCAAAAAATGAATATTATACCCTCTGGAGGTGTCGCGTTGAAATCGTTTTCCGACTCTATATGTAAACGACTGCGTAACCGATATGTTCGTGTGTCACTTGAATAAACAGTGGCGGTTCGAAGAAACATTAATGATTTTTACTCGTGAAAAATATACATGTCTACCTATTTATATTAAGCATAATATTTTAAATGTGTGCGCGCGTTGTACAATACACGTGCGCGTCCGCCGTCTTGCGGAAACGTACATCCGCCGTCACACATAATACTATTATCGAGTGGTGTCTTGGTTTCTGATGATATTAATTATTTTTAACAATATTTTCCCTAATCTCCAACGGAAAGTTTTTGAACATTTACCCCTCCCCCCCATAATTGCGCTAGTAATTTTATAGCCTACCCAGCTAATAGTATAACTATACTAATTAATAATAGATAATTATTTTGGGTAGCGAACATTAAAATACCACAATGGATATTATGAACCGTCTTTCCCATAATGAAATACCTAACCCACCAATTATAATAAAAAATAAAATATATATATTTTACCATTGGGGTTATTTTCGACCGTATATAATTATGCCTTATAATACCGCGTATCAAAATATTATAATACTAAAAAAATAAAGATAATTTAATTTAAATGTATCTTGTTAATACAATCGGTCATTTTTCACAAACCGTTTATACTATTTTTTATTCGAAATATTTGGGGTAGCAAAATTATCAACTTGCTACCCCCTCCCCCCCATATAAATGTTTGGGATAGTTACGCCTACGATAAGTACGTGTACAACGTTTAAAACGTTATTTCACAGACTCGTAAAATATTTAATAAAACGACAAGCGGCTAAATTAAATACCTCCATCAAACTTTCGAATACATTTTATTATTAGGTACCTCCTATTATATATTTTTCTATTTCTGCGATATATAAGTTTAAAATATGTTTCATTTTAACGGTCCACCAGTGACGTATTTAGGGATTTGATTCCCCGGGTACATATATAATCCGTTGCCTCCTAATTCTGAATATTTTTAATGCCTTTTTTTTTATTGTTATGCTCATTACAAGAATATTTTGAGGTTTAAAAATAATACAGGTTAATAAAAGTATAACATACTTGAAGATTTTTCCGAGCTGTTTATGCTCACTCTCAGACCCTCACCCCAATCTAAATACGCCACTGACTTCCACCCATATTTCATGTTATAAATTAATATCGTTAAGTATTATTTATAGATATGTACCCATAGGCAATGGCGCAATCAAAGGGGGTGTTTTCAGTGTATGGACACCCCCCTCAAATTTTCATTATTTATGGAATATAAATAATTTTTTTTAAACATTTATTCAAAAATAATTATGCCTCAATATTTGGCAATTGCATCTACATGAATGGCTTGTATAATATTTCTAATTATACGATTTGCGTTTTTCAGTCTATCGAACATCAGGCATATTCATAAATAAGTAACGGGGAGAATGATTGTGATAGGCGGACAGGGGGCTTGAAAAAATCCCAGTCGCGCCACTGCCTATAAGTATTTAACGTATCATCATTAAGATGGTGTTCGATTTTTGGCAATTGTTCACTTCTTATATCGTAAAGAATTTCGCAATATTGACTAGTAGAAAGTACAGAGGGCTGGCGGTATTTTCGGTTATTCAATATTTCAGTATAAAATAATATTAATAAAAAATAACAGTAGAACACAACAACTATAGATTTTAAAAACGACCAGAACGGATGGACAGTCAAACTTGATAATCGTAGACACTTAGACAATAAACCGATATAACGAGTTAAAACAACTCGATAGAAATTATTAACGAAACCCTAAATAGATCTACAAATAAATGTTGTAAATAAATATTATTCGTTTGATTTATTAGTAAATCAAATAACCGAATAACCGATTTTCGGTATACCAAAAATACCGCCAGCTCTAGTAGAAAAACATGCAGTTCTATAAGGTTGTACATTGCCCTTATTTGTTCATCATTGTGTTTGTGATAGCGAAATCAATACGGGTTGATTAAAAATTCTGTAATTTTTAAAGTTTTAGTTGAAATATAAGTGTGGTTGACATTTTTGTGTTCAGTATTTTTGCAAATAGACACAGGTACCTATATAGGTAGGGTAAGAGTAGTGGTGCACTGTCCAAATAATGTTACACAATACAATAATTCACTTGCCGCAATCTCGGAACTCAAAAAAACCAGCTTTAATAAATATTGAATTTTAATAATACAGGAATCAACTGGAAATTCATGTAATAATAGTTACCAAAATCAAATACACACATTTAAACATCATCACCATATTATATATTATAATAAAAGTTCATGTAGAATATTAGCATATGATGTATATATATATATATAAGGTAGGTTCAATAAAAGTCAGAGTATAATTTCCTTGATTTTGGTTTTAGAGTAAAATCATCTATTATAAAATTAAAAAAAAAAAAATATTTCGGAATGCAATATTAATTTGTTTAAGTTGTAAGTCATTTAAAAATATTTAAATGGCCGTTATTTCTAAACGTTTATTGATTGTTATATCAAATATATTATTTCTGAATTATGAAAAAAATGCACCCATCGTCTTAAACTCTGAATATTGTCATCTTTTAATTTTATAATAGATGTTTTTACTCGAAAACCTCAGCTTCTACTCAGTTTGCATTAGCATGTTTTTGCTATATCGTCTGTTAGATAGACAGAGAAAGCAAATGCTGTTGGTGGCGTCGTTTTAATAACATTAACTAATTATTGTCAATTACAAAATAAATAATGTGAAAATGGTAAAAATATTATGATTTTACAATTAAAAATAAAAATAAAATAATTTTATGAAAAAAAAAAGTATTTATAATATATATATATATATATACCTAGTATTTAAATATAAATACACATTTTTGAATTTACTTTCATAAATTATAAGTATAGAGAATATTAAGTTTAGTTTAATATATTGTTTTCCTTTTTAAATTATTAACCCCTCCCAAAAAAAATGTTAACAAAACATTATTACACTAAACACTCAACAAAATCTTTAATAAACAGAAGCTTATAACATATAATAAAAGCAATTATTTAAAGCACATATTTAAGTTATAATTATACAATTATCATAGAGCATATTAATTTAGAAATAGAAATAGAAGTTCACATATACAATTTGTTTATAAAACCTAAAAATCCAATAACCTCGAATCTCTACTTGTATATAGAATTAAAATGAATAGTATTTTTTAACTATACTGTAATGTAAGTACTACCCAATGCACTATCTATTTAAAATCCGTAATAAGTTCAGGTATATAATTAAATGAATATGAAAAAATATAAAATCAAGAATTTATTAGACTGGTAAACTATTAATAGTTTAGCAATTCCATTAAAATAATTATAATAATTAATAACTACTATTATGTTTAATTTATTACATGTTTTATTATCAAATATTTATTTGAGTCATGGAAAATAGATTTTTTTAAATTTTAAATAGGTAATAAATTACACTGAAAAAAACTTATAATAGTATAAGTATAGCATTATAAACAGAAGTAGACAAATATAATAAGAATATTTTATGTTTAAATATATTTTTTTTTCTATCTATAACTCAATTTTTTTCTTGTAAAGGAACAAATTTTTAAACTTATATTAAATTGTGTTCAAAATTCCATTGTGGTTACCAATATCAAACTATTGAACTATTTCAGTCCAAGGATATAATTAAAAAATTTAATTAGGCTCATTATAATTGGTCCCCAAGCTACAAACCAGCGCAACCAATCTAATAGTTGACCATATAAAACATGAGGTTTTTCCCATCTGAATAAATACAAAGTTAAGGATGTGTACAAACAATGCGATACAACACTTAAATTAAAAATCCACAAGAAATAACCATACTTGCATACTACTGAAAAAAAATGTATACTCCGATTAAGATTTTTAAAAATTGTAAAACTTGTGTGAATGTGAAACAGTCTTAGCACGGTTAATTTATGATTTTAAATAGAGCGAGGATATTCTTGGACACTACTACTGTCCTGGCCAGAGTTTAATAAAACTGCTAAAAACCTTATCTCTATGTCCTATCCACTAGGTAACTACCATATTATTTAATAATAAATCCTAATATATTAAACATTTAATCATTTAATCATAAATCTATTATACTAGAAATACTTTTAATAAAAAAGGATACGGATTACGGAACATACGTTTAAGATCAACCTTTTCTTTACAGTATGGACATGTTTGTTTTTTGCCAACAATACACCATCCTCGAATACAAAATTCATGAAATCTAAAATTATATAAACCAAATGTTAGAATAATTATTTTAAAAACAATTAAATAATTTAAAACTATTTTAAACGTACGTGTGATCACATGTCAATTGAAAAGTAGATTCAATTATACCTTCTTCGCCAGCATTCAGTAAAAATTTGTTACCACAAACAGCACAGATATTTTTATCTAAACTTCTAGTCGGTATTCCTTGAGGAGTATAATACTAATAATGTCAATATAAAACACAACAATAAAGAATTAATTTGTTTATAAGGTTTATTTAGGTACTTATTCTAGTCTTTAAGGATAGTTCTAAAGTTCTATTTTTAATATATATTTGTGATATCTTTAATTATTAATGTTTTTAATTTCTATTTTATGAAAGTGGGCGTTAATAAGTTATACGTTTTAAACTTATTATATTTACTCCCAAGTGTGCAGCCATTTTAGAAGAGCATATTTCAGCAACATCTTGTCCTAGGACACCAAAGTACAGTCCATAATACATAATGATCAATCCAAAATCCATCCACGTAGCTGGGTTAACGTTGAATACAACACTGATGCCAAAGAATGCAGCTACCATAATCAAGTACCCAACAATACCAAGTACGTATGTTAGTTTGTAGACGAAATAGAACCATTTGTACACCAATCTGGATAACATTTATGCCATCACACTATACATAACACGGTGCAATAATTTATATTAAGTGCTCGCCTTAGCGACAAATATAATAGGGGACAATAACATACCTAGGGGTTGACCCTTGTAAAGGTTTTTCTAATGCTTTTCGAACAACAAGTCCAGTAATCAATGAAAACGATATCCAAAAATAAATAAATCTCCAATATGACAAATGAATGCACATTATAAATGGTATAACCCATAAAGCTAAAGACGTCACAATCTAAAAACTTAATTAGTAGTTTATCAAAATAATGTTAGAATAAAAAAATCACATTTACTTGAAAGGATTTAAAATGTCTTCTTTTCCATTCTATTAAGATTATTTGGGCAACAATCATAGTAACCATTAAAATTAATAGCATTTCGGCATGCATTGATTCGTGGCCTTTATGTTCTTCATGTAGCTTCCGGTGCTCTGCTCTAAATATTGAAATACATTAATTCTTGTTCTTATTCTTCTTTTCCCAACTATTTGGGGTCGGCCAAATATTATAATACATTAATAAATAAATATATTCCACAATATAATTGTTGATTAACTCTCTATGTTCAATTGAAAACTAAACATTTTTATGCTAAATTTATTACCATGTATTAACTGTCACTGAAACTGTGTAAGATACTAAAGATATGATCAAGCAGCATTTTTTATAGGAAAAATAAGTGCTATGCCTCCCCCTAAACATTTAGATTTCGAGGACTGTATATGTATTTTCAGTTAGCTAAATGAAACTATAGTGGTAAATTCTTAAAAATGTGTAAAAATATATTGTATTAACCAAAATCCCCTAGTTAAAGAATTAATCGCTGATATGATTCATGTTGATAACTAATTCAATTTTATTAAATTGATGTTCTTAATTTAATAAGTATTTATTATTAGAAATATTTTCATACATCTAATTGAATATGAAATAGATTAAGGGAAAATCTGTCCCATTAATAATGGCTAATATCATTAGAACTTAAAAAAAAATTATGGATTGTAAAATTATTTAATGTGTTAATATTACACATACCTTATTTGTTCTTCTCTGGTTAAGATATGACTAGTGGTAACATTCTCTCCCATTTCAACCTATGGTCAAAATATTTAATTTAACATTTATAGAATTATTTTTTTCATTATTAATCGAGTAAAACTTACAACAGTTACTGCAGACTCGTTTATAGCATCCATTTTTATTTTTTATTTCTTCAAATCACTAACACTGGAGAAATATAAATGAACATATTTATTTAATATATTATCAAATGGATAGGTATACAACTACAGTATAATACATATTTAGTAAACTACTAAAAGCAATAAATTATGTACAATACTTACTATTAGGGACTATACCAACAATATTATATTAAGATTAATAATAAATTAACAGTCGTGGTAAGTATTGACGAATCGGGAACAAAAATGGTATAACGAAATATACTATAATATTATTGATTATTATTAGCTACATACACGTACTAAGATCTTGGGTCATTGTTATACATCAAAAATGCCGATTTTTTTTTTTTTTTTATCTATGTCTTATAAAGTTAACAATATTATTTGTACAGAAGTATATTTTATATTATTTAATTATGCCACAGAGTCAAATCAATAATCAGTACGGGTTGTAATCACGTTGTACCGAAGACATAAAGTACTACAAACAAACTGTTCTGCGGAAGTGACTTATTACTGATTAGTTAAAAACTGATAATACGATAAAAAGACCCGCCGTATCACCGTATTTCAACAACACGTGTTAGCTGTTGAATTGTTGTTGTATAGTAGTCAAATGCTATGAGTATGTCGTCGGCTATGTCAGCACCGTCTTTGAAATGGGAATCTTTAAATCTGTCGGGCGTCGTGTTAAACACTATCAAAAACCATTTCAAATTTAAATCCATGACGCCAATTCAGGTAAACGTAAAAACCTAAAATACTTAAAACGGATCCCCGAACGAAAGTCCAGTAAAAAAAGTCCACGGTTACCCGAATTTAATATGAACGTGTTCACATTTTTAGTAGGACATAGCCTTCCAACAATATCAATTCGAAAAATAGCTAATCAGTTTGAATGTGTTCAAAACACATTTTGAATTTGTTTAACGTAGCATTTATCTTTATATGGATTTATAGATAATTATTTTTTGTATCTTGTCTAGTCCTAATTTAAATGTTAATCGCTGTATAACAGTTAATTATACAATTTATATTGTTTAGGTTGAATCTATAAAGAACATTTTAGAGAAGAAAAAAGATATTGCTGCAGAAGCAGTTACGGGTAGTGGGAAGACTTTAGCATTTTTAGTACCAATGTTAGAATTAATTTTAGTAAGTTATAAACTCATTATATTTTAAACAATTCTTATAAATATAAATAATATAATTTGTAATTATAATACATAACTTTTTAATTATTAGAAACGCAGTGATCCATTGAAAAAACATGAAGTTGGAGGTCTTATTATATCCCCAACACGAGAACTGGCCACTCAAACGAGTCATGTCTTGGCCGAATTTTTAAGTAATATTGAAAATGTAACACAAATGTTAACTTTAGGCGGCAATCCAATAGAAACCGATGTCAAAGCGTTTAATAAAAATGGAGCGAACATTTTGGTGGCTACACCTGGACGCCTAGAAGATTTATTAACAAGAAAAATACCAAATTTTCATTTACACAAATCATTAAAATCATTAGTACGTAGAAAGATATATCTTGTAAAAATGATTGATTAATTTATTGTTATGTGTAGGAAATGCTGGTGTTGGATGAAGCTGATAAGTTGTTAGAGTTAGGTTTTGAAAAACCTATAAATACTGTGTTACAATATTTGCCTACTCAAAGAAGAACTGGATTATTTTCAGCTACTCAAACTAAACAAGTGGCAATGCTGGTTAAGGCAGGTCTCAGAAATCCTGTAATGGTTATTGTTAAAGAAAAACATTGCTTGAACCCAAAAAAGTAATAAAATAAAATAGGTTTGTTGGAATATTTTTAATTATTGTAAATTATTATTTTTTCTGAAATGTATTTTAGCAATCAAGTTGAATCTGTTTCTACACCTTTAGCATTACAAAACTATTATACATTATGCGAAGCTGATAAAAAATTGGCATACTTGGTGATGTTTTTAAAGAAAAATGGATTGCATTCAAAATATATGTTATTTTTATCAACATGTGCCTGTGTTGAATATTTTTCAATTATTTTACGAAGGTAATATGTTTACCTTAATTTAAGTAATTTTTTTTTCAAGAAATGTATTTATAAAATTTGAAAATTATTTTTAAAAATTGAATGACCATTTTAATTATAAGACTTCCACTGATCTACATTCAGATAACAATTTAAGGGAAGAAGATATGGCCATCTTTATGGACTAAACTGATACGGGAATAAGGATAACTCATTATCAACATCATATTGTTCCTCCTTTTTTTTTTTTTTTTTAATTGATAAACAACAATATTCTACAGGCCGCATTGAACCCCGATTTTTCATATGATTTCAAAAAAATACTATAAAAAAGTTGCTGAAAAAAAAAATTAAACATTTACCTTGTTCAAAGACATTTAAGATTTAATATGGAAATATTGGAGAATGGGGTTCAATGCAGTCTGAAGGAAGTCTTCATAGTTCCAACAAAAAAATAATTGTAAAAATCAAACCATTCTACAAGACATGAATGTATTTCCTTGTAAGACATATTTTTAAGCCAAAAGACGCTCTGGTACTGAGCCCATTAAAGATTTAAATTTTTTATTTATGCATTAACTATTTTACAGTTTAATACCGGAAATAAATGTATTCAGCTTACATGGAAAAATGAATAATAAACGATATAAAATATTTGACTTATTTTGTAAAGCAGATCGAGGTGAATATAAAAATATGTTTAAATATTATTACTTGAAAAATAACAATAAAATAAATGTAAAAATATATATTTTGCTATAAAAATAATGTAGGAAAAACTTGGCCTGGTGTATTATTTTTTTGTTTTTCTATTACCTGATGATGATTTTTTCCTATACAATACTCCAGGCTAAATTTCTTCTACATTATTTTTATTTATTTGTGTCACAACATATATATTTATATATTTTAATGTTTACATATAAAAAATAGATTTTGTAAGTCATTCTGTTTATTCAATAATTTAGAGTAAAGTTTAAATCTTTGTAAAACTACATGTACCCAAGTATATTTTAAATATTGATATATTTTTTTTTTTTTAGGTATTTTACTATGTACAGATGTAATGGCACGTGGTGTTGATATACCAGAAGTCAATTGGGTGATTCAATATGATCCTCCTAGTAATGCTTCTTCTTTTGTACATCGTGCTGGTCGAACAGCCCGAGTTGGTAAAAATGGCTCATCGTTAGTTATGTTGATGCCAAATGAAGATGCATATGTGCATTTCATTTATTCAAATCAAAAGGTAAAACAAGTATTTTAAATCATATTTTGTATAAATATATAATTTGAATATGTTTAGGTAGTATTGGAATTAATGCCTCAATTAGAAGCTAACAATCTAGATGAAGTTATAGAAAAAGTTAGAAAGCGACAACTCAAAGATAGAACATTATTTGATAAAGCTAATAAAGCATTTGTGTCTTATATTCAAGCTTATTCCAAACACGAGTGTCATTTATTATTACGCATAAAAGGTAATTTTTATCTTAGAATAAGATAATCAGAATTATCAGCAGTCAATCTATCTCTCATTATGATTCAAGCCTACTATTAATTTATTCCCCTAGTCTTTATTTTATCTATGCAGCCAACTAAGGCATACAATTCACTGTCATTGGATGATTTCCATCATCTTATTGGAAACTAATTATTTTATTTTAGTTCTGTTATATTTTTTTGTTTATAGATTTAGAATTTGGTAAACTTGCAACTGGTTTTGGCCTTTTAAGGCTACCAAAAATGCCAGAATTAAAAAATAAGGTTATTACTGGCTTCATTCCTGTTGATATTGATTTCAATTCTATCAAATATCAGTAAGTATTCAACATTCATTTGATATTTTTTAAAAATTGAAAGAATATTTATTTCATTGTCTATAACTATGTACTAGGAATAATGAGAGGGAAGCATCAAGACAAAAGAAATTACAAAATTACATGGAAACTGGAATTTGGCCGGGTCAAATAAAACACAGAAAAGGATTAAAACAAACAATTTCATGGATAGATGCCAAACATAAAAAAACAGAACGAAGAGAAAAACGTAAAAGGAAAAAAGAATTAAAAAAACAAATGGAATTAGAAGGGAAAGCTAAGGTGAAAAAGAAAAAAGAACAAGCTTTTAACGAAGAAGAACTTATGGATTTAGCTAAAGATATTGCTCTAATGAAAAAATTAAAAAACAAAAAGGTAATAATATTTAAATATTTCAAATAAATAATACCATCATATTTTTAATATTATGGCCATATAATACTGGAATTTCAATAAGTAAACATTCAAAGGAAACAGTATTCTTAATTTAACCTAATGGGGTTTTTTTAAAATTAAAAATACAATATCAAAATAAATGTTTGTGAAGTTTGTTTAGTTTAATTGTAATCATCAAATTCAGATCAAAAACAATTTCTTGTTTTTGTATGGAATGTGTTTGTAAACCGTTCAAAAGAATTCAGTTATCTGTAGTTTTTCTTTGATTTATTGAGGTTCCTCCAATCTATTTGGATTTTCTATTCAAGTCTAATTATAAATAATAAATTAAAAAAATTAATTAACGGATTAACTAATCATATTATTGTAATAGTATATAATAATGCTCAACTCTTTGTGTAGTGCCTATGAAGATTCCTATAATTGATTTTATAATTTGAATGTATGTTATATAGTTTTTAAGACGACTATACATGGTACTTTTATCATGTTATGTGATAACATTATTTATATGTATACATAGTCATAGAATAATAAAAAGTTGTTTATAACTTATATATAAGTTACTTAACTCCTTTAATAATTTCCTGAGAATTTTTAACACAAAATGGTCTATTTATATGATAGAAATAGAAAAATGAATGCCAATTGGCAAGTTTACAACTAACTTTGAATGTTGAAATTAAATTGTAAATCACAGTTTAAAAGGTCGTAAATTCATAAATAAATTGACATGCAAGTTATACTTATACGTTTAATCGATTGGTATTGAAATTATAAAAATATTACAAATCATCAACCATAATATAGTACCTATTGTAATTGTTTATATATAACAGAAAATATAATACTATGATTATTTAATATATTACTAAACTTAATTAGGTCAAAAACATCAATCCATTTAGCCTATACATTTTATTAGTTTGTATGTATATATAGATAAACATATTTTTTTTTAAATTAAAATTAAATATAACATAATAAATAACTATTGCCTTTTTATATACAGCTAAACAAATTGCAAACAGTCTAATACTAACAGCCTATGTGTCAAAACCTTGATTTCATTTGTATATTTAATACTTATTAGATACATTTTAAACATTTGTTTAATATAAATATATTTGCAAGTACTATTTTTTGCATTTAAAATTAAAAAATTGTTTGCATTTTTGTTCAGACATTTTTACTCTTGTTATTGTTACTTAAATCGTTTTCGTATTACTTAATTGTATATATAATGAAATATGCAATAAGCTAAAGATTTAATTCTATTGATATAGTTAAAATGTATGAAGTATTTTCTAATTACTTGTTTAATATATATGTTTATTTTGTTTTCAGATATCTAAAGAACAATTCAATTTGGAATTTGGAGAAGTATAATAAGAATTATTTGTTTAATAATATAACTATGAATAAAATTGTTGATTATTATAAGAAATATTTGTATTTTAATATTTTTCATACTGGGTACATTTAAACGTTATTTAATAATAATATAGGACATTATTAGTTCATAAATAATTTCGTCTAGTCTCCAATAAATATAACATAAATAACTAACATAATTTCCACTGTTATAGCTATTTTCTGTTTAAAATTAAAAATGTTCTTACATAAATAAGAAAGTATATAAATTTAGTTAAAGAATATGCTCAAGGCAGTATTATTTTTATTATGGTTTTAAAACTCATATAGTATTGTATGTTTGATAACTATACTGTGTAATGGTTTATAAGAAGATTAATAGGACCAGTATATGGGGCAGTTATCTTTGGTGGAATTGCTGGGAATAAGAAATATGCATTTTCTGTTAAATCACAATTGGGTTATTAGGGGTATTATCTAAAAGGTTCAAATTATTTCTAAACCATATTTTATTTTATATACATCTAAGTATTTATATTTTAAGCATTTTTTTATTGTTACAATATATCGTGTAATAAATTATATTGTATTATTAATCAATTATTATTTAATTTTATAGTCTTGAATAACAAATTTTGTTTTGAATTTGAATTTTTATTCAATGAATACAGTTTAATCATATTCTAAGAATAAAATAGTAAGCAAATTGAAGGTTTTAATATAAAAAGAACAATACAAATTTTTAATACATTTTTCATGCATGTGCGATAAGCTGATCAATATAAACTTAGCTACTATTACTAAATTAGCTATTTTAGTGAGAAACTCTAAAAGACAACAAAAAAAAATCAAGTAAACTTACTACATGTTTACACGTGGGCAGATTAAGCACAAATAGATAAATATATTATATTTTTGTATTGAGTTTTGTGTGAAATTGCAATGTACATTTAAAATGATGAAAAACTATGATAATTATGTATACAATTTTGTATTTTCAATATGTGACTATTAATATATACGAGTATAATTTTATAGAAACATCAGGAAATAATTCTGTTATAAGTGCCAAACATGTTAAGAATTCACATTTTAAACTGAATGATTTGCCTGGATATATTTAATGTTAAAGCGATAAATTATTTAAATCAGGATTTGATAATATATTCAATTGAAATTTAATAATATACTCAACAATTCTTGAATTTTAGGATAATGTATTTTAGAGAAGACTTAAAACATTCAATATCAAAATTGTTTAATTTATTTGAAAATATTAATAATGTCCCATCCATCCACATTATTGTATGGAATTTTAAAATTATTATTCACTAATATATCAGATCGAAACTAAAACCGGTTTCCCGTCTTTAATTTTATAATAAAAAAGTAATAACAAAATTATATTTTCTAATATGCAGAACAAGTCCCGATGAATCGAGGAGCAAACATATTTTGAATATTACATATAATATACACATACTTATATTATGTACACATCCCACGAGTGACTACATAGCTATCCACCCGGTGGCAAAACTATTATTTACTTTAAGGGTGGTGGGGGTTATACACAATTATACTTAATAAATGTTTAAACATGTGCAGTGCACAATTCAGAGTTAGGTTAAAATATTTCTGGGGGGGGGAGGTTACAACCCCCAAACCACCCCCCTGTTGCCCCACTGTATTCTCCTATCGTCGCCTGGCCTGGAACCGCCAGTGCTGGTATGCATAAACACTTTCGTCTAAGTCAAACAAGTACGTATTGTATTTTAATAAAAACTTGGGATTCGGACAACACATTTAGTAGTTAAACTATCCAGTATAGAAATAATGAATCCAAATTACAATCATAGAAATTATTAAACTCCGCCATACTTTTAAAATGCATTGTTGTTGTGCTTAATACTTTATAATATAATCGTATTCGTTCTATAAAAAAATATCTTATTCCATTAATAGTCAATTGAAAACGCAAAATAACGTACTTACGGCATGTTTAAATTTAAATCATATACGCACAGGTATATTACGACACCGGCTTTTTTTTATTGGGCGTGATTAATATTAGAAGGGAATCGAAATCGCAGAATAAAAATATAATTTATAATAATATATTTGGTTTAGTTTTAGCGTAGGTTAATCGTTTGTGTTCACATTATTTTTGTTTTTTTTTTTGGGTTTTAGCTTGCTAAGTAAATTAATAATGATATAATTCTTACAAACCTACAAATAATGTTTTTTATAACGATAATGGTTAAAAATTTAAAATTCCACAATCCGATAGGTAGTGATTCGGTATTACAATATTATTTTCTTTGGAATTTTGGAACAGAAAATCAAAATTCGTTAAAAGAACCGGGCCGGGTAATAATGGAATATCTTCATTTGTAGTTTTTTAAAACTCTCATGGAAGAATAAACACGTTGGGAGGGGAAAAATTGTTGATGACGTAACGTCAAAACTACGCCATTTCACTTCGTAGTTCATCAGGCCGTCGGCGTTCTCTTTTCGTCGTCGTGCGATAACGTAAACAAACATCAATTTTCCCATCCAGACTTTTTTTTTTTTATCGGCGAACCCGTACATTACCTTTTTCTGGTTCCTCCGGTAAATGTCCACAACCGTATCGCATTCGCCGGCTGATCACCACATCGTTTTTGTGTTGTAAAGGAGAATTCGCACGGTGACAACTGACGGTTCACGGCGCGCACACCAAAACTGACAACCTCGCCGTAAACGTAGCGAATCAAGAATGGGCGAAAGCGACAAATTAAACATAGACAACATCATATCGAGACTGCTGGAAGGTAAGTCGCTAAACGACGATTACAACGTTGTAATTGCTAATTTTGGCGCCATTTGTCAACGTGACGATTACCCTCGTTGTCGTCCAATCTTCCGATAGATGGTCGCTGATTTATTTTGTTATATTCCGATAGTGCGCGGTGCTAGGCCCGGCAAGAACGTGCAGCTCTCGGAAGGCGAAATTAAAGGCCTGTGTCTAAAATCGAGGGAAATATTTTTGTCACAACCTATACTGTTGGAACTCGAAGCGCCTTTGAAAATATGCGGTGAGTAACATATTTTGTAACTACAATACTGCTTTGTTGATTCTCGATTAGGTTAGTGTTCAGCCAACGACAAACTCTTATTATCATTAGAATCTAACATTTCTGATGTTCATGTTGTATGATTTGTGGTTTGCGCTGTGGTCATTCAAAAGTGTGTCGGAATGTAACATGAACATTTGCTATAATTTGGTACGCATCAGTTAACCATTTAGAATGTCAAACACAAGTGTACAAACCATTTTGAATTTTGCCGATGTTTGTCAAAAAATCCATTAGATTAGAATCGGTCGTGAAGTGAAGCAAATCATATAGTAACACCCTTCATGTCCTTGCAATTACAATTATGTTGAAACATTAATTACATTATACCAAAATTCACAATTGTGTCTTCTCAGTTTTAGGTGCATCTATTGTGTACAATACCTTGATTTATACTAGGCTAACATTTGTGTGTACTTATACGTGGAGTGCCTAACTAACTGCCTACATTTTTTGTGGAATCTTAGTTCTTGGGATATTATCTGCTTTTAAATAGGTACCTTTTGTTATGCTAAAAAGTAGTTGGCTTTTTTTGTACTACTTGTTGTATGGTTTAATATTCCTCATTGTAAACAATTACAATTCTCTTAAATTATGCTAATGATGGTTATTGAAGTGTGACCTTTTCTCTCGATGTTACCTATATGAGAACTTATGGGCCATGCTACTTTTATACATAAGTGAATACTACTGTAGTATACACATATGTATTTTATACATAACTATATATGTATAGTAACTTAACCTAACCTAAATATAATATTTATTTATAATAATATAATATACCCTAAGGCAAAGATAAATAAAAACTTATAGTCCTATTATTACTACATATATAACAATACTTAGTAATAATGTTTTCTTTTATTAAATATATAAGATATAATTCAATATTCTGTATACATCCTTATCAATAAATTTATGGTTGTGTTTAGATATGACTAACATTATAAATGTTCAATAATTTGAGTATATAAAACATTTTACCATAAGTAATAGAATTATACTAGATACCTAGACACTTTTTAGACTACTGGGAAATAATATAAATCAAAACCTTAAATTAGGTATTTAAAATACTTATAGTATCCCAAGGTGTGTAAGGAGTAAGTACACATTTATAATTATAATTATAATTACAATTTTTTGTAACAGTGATAAGATCAGTTGAGGGCCTCAACATTAAATATGGACGAGCGAGAGCTGCCTACCAGAAAATCCCAAATAGTGTGTGTTTATTTGCACATGTTTATTATTGTTAATTAATAATGGTTTTTCTTTAATAGTGCTGTATTTAGAAATATTGTGCACCTAAATTATTTTATAAATTAATTTGTCATCCTTACTTATGTTTTATAGCCATAATACAAAATGTAACTTTTATTTATACACTTCTTCTGTTTTTATTCGTTTAACTTTGAATGGTGTTGACAATTTTACAATATATATTAATTACTGTTACTTAGTTATTATGTTATGCCAAATCTGTATAAAATTACCACCTCAAAATTTGAGTTTTTCTTTCCCCCTCCCCCTTAAATATAGTATGAATAATAGTTGAATAAATACTTGTTTATATCCATGAGTAAATAACAAATAACCTTGTGATGCAAGGATTAAAAATGTTTTGAAAAGTATCTAACTATTATTCTACTAATTTATTTAAATAAGTTTTTCAAATGCAAAGTGGCTTTTTTTACAAGTTGAGTTATTATATAATTTGACCTTTTTACTTACTCTTATTTTCCCTGGAAGTTAAACTATCATGCTTCATTTTAGTATGATTATGAATAAAATTTATTGGTATTTTTAACCATAAATATTTTATTTTTAGGAGACATTCATGGTCAATACTATGACTTACTACGTTTATTCGAGTATGGCAGTTTTCCACCAGAGTCTAACTATTTATTTTTGGGTGATTATGTGGACCGTGGCAAACAGTCTCTGGAAACAATATGCTTGTTATTGGCATATAAAATAAAATATCCTGAAAATTTCTTCCTTTTGCGTGGCAACCATGAATGTGCTAGTATAAACAGAATATATGGATTTTACGATGAATGTAGGTATTGAATTTAGTTATTTTGTTAATTATGTAATAATAATTGTTTTTTATATTATGTTTTTAGGTAAACGGCGGTATAATATAAAGCTTTGGAAAATATTTACGGACTGTTTTAATTGTTTGCCTGTGGCAGCAATTGTTGATGAAAAGATTTTCTGTTGTCACGGAGGTCTTAGTCCTGATTTGCAATCAATGGAACAAATAAGGCGGATTATGAGACCTACAGATGTTCCTGACCAGGGATTATTATGTGATTTGCTCTGGTCTGATCCTGATAAAGTAATAATATTTACATAACTTAGAAGTAAAGCATTTATATGTTTTTGTTTGGATCTATATGTAATCAAATTATGTGCAATTTAAAAAAAAAAGACATGGAAATGGAAAAATGGCTCTTTAAATTACTATGTTATAAACTCACCATCCACTTACCTTACTATACTCCGGCCATCAAGAGAGCGCTACTGGGAGCGATCAAAACTCATCCATTCTCACACATTCCCACCACCAAATACGCCCAACCGCTGTCTACCGTCAACGCGAGCCACTGCTGCCTTTAATGAGTGAGTAGAGAGGGAGAAATTTGGACACAGCTCGTTTATTTAGATGCTCAAAGGAGTAGCGCTCTCTTAACAAAAGGAGTATAGTATTTAGACTGATTGCCGATTAGCAGTCAATAATTAGTTTGTTCAATCTATTAGAAATTCAAAAATTACATTACAAATAAAAACACTATCAAAATAGTTATTAGAATACTGGTTTTGTGTATGGTGAATATAGGTGGTTATGGCAACAAGAGTGGTCAGATAATAATATATAACATATATACTTATATACCATTGCCACAAACTTTTGACAGACATTAAAGATATAGTGTCAAAATATGCTAACTAAAATAGATAAATACATAATGTATGTATGTATATTATTTATTTATCTATACAAGTTGTAATTAAATTGTGTTAATATAAATATACATTTACATTGATCTGTTCTCTGCACTGAAGTAAAAGTTATTTCTTCACTTAATTTAAAATATAATATTTTTTAAGGATACAATGGGCTGGGGAGAAAATGATAGAGGTGTATCATTTACATTTGGGGCTGAGGTTGTGACTAAATTTTTGCATAAACATGATTTCGATCTCATTTGCAGAGCTCACCAGGTTTGTAAATATTGAAGATAAAATTTCAATATCACAAATTATTTTAGGTTAATACTTACTAACAATGTGTTGTTTTTTTTAAGGTTGTAGAAGATGGTTATGAGTTTTTTGCTAAGCGGCAGCTTGTTACTCTATTCTCAGCACCAAATTACTGTGGTGAATTTGATAATGCTGGTGCAATGATGTCTGTTGATGAAACACTAATGTGTTCATTCCAGATTTTGAAGGTAGTATTGTTATTAAATAAAATTCCAAGTGGTCAGCGTTAGTGTGCTATTTAAAAAAAAAAAAAAATGTATATATCATGGCTGTGCCATCATTGAAACTATTATACTAAGTTAAAATATTAAATATGTAAAGCAAAATTTAAATGCTACTTAGTACCATATTCAATATATAATTTGTTACTATTTACTTCTGGGATATTTTAGTGAAAACTTACAGTTTGCACTTATTAAATAATATTGATTTTGATTTATCATTAATAAAAACTATATTCTATAACAGGTTATTGCATAGTTTCTTTTTTTACATTTTATGATTTTCTGAAGAATGAAATAATTTATTTTTATTAATTGTGAAATAAAATGGAATAAATCCTAAATATGGTGTATCTGTTCATCTAAATGAAAAATGTATTTAAGTATATCCTAAAGAAACCATTATTTTAAGCATAAAATATAATTAATAAGTAGGGATTTTATTTAAAAGATAATTTTTTTTTTTAATTATTATAATAATACTGATTAGTCCAATGTTAAAATATTT
The DNA here is from genome assembly GCA_956483605.1 of Tuberolachnus salignus. Lineage (NCBI taxonomy): Eukaryota > Metazoa > Arthropoda > Insecta > Hemiptera > Aphididae > Tuberolachnus > Tuberolachnus salignus. Next base: position 31,668,752 of record OY101430.1, on the reverse strand, counting down.
TTTATATGTAAAATTTTCATTTATTAACTAAGAATAATATCGCTAAAGTATTAATTATGTATTTTTAGTATGCTTACTAGAAAACATATTTTGCTGTAAAAATATTAATAGAAACAGCCTCACTAAAAATCTAAGAATTTAATCATTCGATTTCAAATAATAGCATATGGGAGTTAAAATTAAAAATAATTATTTTTTATTTTTTTTTTAAAGACTGATAGATTCAAATACTGGAGGCGCATAAAATTCTATGATGCTAATGCATCTTTTCCATTATCTAATTAGTAAGTCTGAATGGGGCAATAATTTAAGACCTTTTCCTTTAGCTGATCTTATTCATAGACCTAAATTTTTTAACAGCACAAATTCTAATAATAGAATTCCAAATTATGAAAGTATGTTTGATCATTATTTAAATATCTCATTAACATATTATAGTATACCGAGTTCTTAAAAAAATACATTAATTATTCTATGTTTTAAGGCATGATAAGGGATGTTTTTTTTTTATAGTGAAATATGATAATCATTGGATGTTCAAAAATAATATGCCCGCAAACTACTTTGTTGCCATGCAAGTTAAAACATCCCATTTGCAATAGCATGAAATGAGATTAACATTATTTTTATAGTATGAAATTAAAAGTATTTATACCTTGGAAGTTTTTCATTTGAAATATTTCGAATAATTTTCTTATTTAAGTTTATTTAATCTGTAAAAAGTAAAGCGATCTAAATATATATATATAAACAAAAATATTTTCTGTATAAAGTTCTTTATATAAATCTATTCTATAAACAATTACACATTTTCTTTGGTTTTATAAATACAACATTAATTTTAATTTCCCTCAAAACATATTTCCATTTTGATAATTGTAAATTGAATACTAATTCAATTTACATTTCTTAAATTATACATGGAAACATCACATAATTTAAGAAAGAAATTATTCTATTTAAAATAAACTATTCCCATGTTAGCCTCTTCGTTCTTTTAACTATTTAAAATCCCACCAAATGTTATAATGTTCAGATATTATTGTAAATACTTATAGCTATGTATTCTTTGGGGTTTATACAACATTATATACAAGTTGTATTAAGAAGAATTAATAATTTAACATTTAAATAAAAAGGTTAAATCCTTGTGGTACCTCATTATTAATTGGAACATGTCTAAATAATAATATAATTATAAATATCAAAAATGACAATTGTACTTATTAATTTTGTTATGTATTAACTGTAAAAAATAATGTCTGTATCTATATGGTTAACAAATGCATATTCGGTCACTTTTCTATATTTAGTAATACCCACTGAATATTAACATTATTTTAAACATTTAGAATACATTTGACTAAAATTTTATGTATTCAGTTATATTTACATTTATATCTATTTAGCAACTGCTATTAATATAATAAATGAAGGTATTCAACCATATTTTACTTATTTAAAACTTTGCAATTTTTTTTATAGCCGGCCGACAAACGGAAATACATGTATGGCGGATTGTCATCTGGCAGACCAGTAACTCCACCCAGGGGATCTGGTAAACAAGGAAAAAATAAAAAATAACCTATCTTGATGCAATAATAATTACTATATTCAGGTATACAACAACAAAGTATAATAAAACAAAAAAAATTAATGTTATATAAATTGAAAAACCAATGGATTTTTTTCTGATATAGGATAAATTGATATCGAGTAAACTAGTTTAAATAATAATATATTTTTATCAATATGTACCTTTTAACTCCATCTTAACGTAAAATCTCAAGATCTTTTTTTATTAACTTGTGAATTGGAGTATTTTTAATAATTGTTATTGATATATTTTATTTGCACCATTTTTTTGAAACTCGATCATCTTTTTCTTTTCTTTTTTAGTTTAAGTCTTAAGTTTATTTTATTTTTTTCTAACTTAGTTTTGTTCATACAATTAAAACTGCATACATTTATATGAAAAATGACGTTGCCATTTATTCAGATTAGTTGCTCTAATCGAAACTAAATAATAAAATTAACAATTTGTTATTTTTTTCAAGAATTTTTAGCTGTTATAATTTATTATAATTCAATTGTATTAATAAAACTATTGTTTTATACATTTTTTTTTATGAATAGTTCAAAAATCAAAAACTCAAATTATAATATTATATCATAAATGTATATTTGGTTGAATATTATTTAATGTGCCTACACTATACCCATAGACGTGCATACGGTAGTGCAGGGTATGTGCCTGTGTAACAGCTGAGAGACTCATTATTTGTGATTATTAATTATATAATTTGTGATTGTTTTAATAATATTAATTACAAAAATTTGATGATTATATTATTTTTATATTTTGGAAACACACAAGTGTTTAGTGCTAAGAAGTTAACAAAATGTGCGCACGCCTATTTAAATTTTTTTATAAGAATATTATGATATAGCATAAAATATTGTATGTTATTGGTGAAAAATCTAAAATCAAGAGTTAAAATTTTATCTAGACAAGAATATTTAATTTTGTAATTCACGAATAATGTTCAATGTAAATATATTTTATAATCAGATATACTTATAATTCAAATTTGAAATAATATATTATATACACATAATGTGTTAAATGTCTAATGCTGATAAGTTAGTAGTATCTACTTATAATGTAATTTATTTTTGAAATATCTTTAAATTACTTTGTCGGCTACATAATAAACTCTACCTAGCCTACTTTACAGTTGTTATTTGTGGGTTTGGATTAAATTTATTTTAACCGTTTTGTTTATTCACATGATTACGAAAATTTAGTTGAAAATCAAATTTATATAATAGCTCATACAATATATTGCAAAATCAAAATTGGCTAATTATCAATTAAATTACATTTACATAAATATGATTCAGACATTATTTATGAAACTAGTATTCGTAGAAAAAAGAACTTCATTTATGTTGCATCAAATTACAATATTTAAACAAGTAAATATATAAAATACCTATAGATATTTATGTCTAAATTATATTATATACTATATAGAGTATATAATGCTCTCCTAGAGTGAAGACTTAGGAATAAAATATATCTTCTGGTTATATTTATTTCTCAGTCCATAGATGAGATTGAATTTTGTCTTAGAAATATCTGGAATAGCATCCATTTCTATGCAGCAATAGTAGTATACACTAAAAACTAGACAATTTCATTTATTTGTTTTTTTTTTCCATACTGTTGAGTATGAAACGAACAAAGAAAATGTGTGGTTAGTTGTTGCAGCTTATTAAGAGCAAATGTGTTTATATAAAATATATTTGTTATGAACATGAAAAAAAAAATGAGTATACTAATAATCCTAATAAATATTCATGTAATGATTTTCATTTTATTAAATTAATTTTAAAGTGAAAATTTGTTCTCATTGAGATAATATAATCAATAAATAGTACAAACAAATAAATTTCATGTTTATACATTAATTTGCATTTTGTTAGCATTCAGATATTTAAACATGTTGACTCAACCCGATAGTATTTTTTTTTAATATCCAATAAACTGATATATTATAGCAATAGGAGGCATTAAAATAGCTTTATATTCTTTTAAGCCAGGAAAATCAATGTCAAGTTTAAGTTTTGCGCTTTTCAAAGAGTTTCTTCAACTTCAACATCATTAATATGATGGTAGTTATTGTTATTTTATTTTATTTATCTAGTATTTTTTAAAGATTATCGGTTTTGAAGTAAAACCAATTGACAATAATGGCTAATATCTATTATCGGTTCATACCAATTCCCAATCCTAATTAATATGGCTCTGTGAGTTCAGCTACAATATTTTATTATAAGTTTTTAACTTTCTATTTTAAAGTAAAATATATATTTTAGTTTTTATATGTATACTTTTTGTAACAAAAATACAAGTGTAATAAATATATTTATGCAAAATTGTAAACTGTATTATGGTTAATACACCATAGATTTATTAATTACATACATTTCAATGGAACTAATCCTAAAATTTTCATTCCGGAACTTAGTGTATCTCTAGCTTTGTGAAATAACAAAATTCTTTGCTGAGCAATCATACTACTAGAGTTTTTAACATTTAGAATTTTTAAGGCTTTGTTGATACAGTTACATAATCTAAATAAATAATTAACTAAAATACATGCTTCTAAATCTTGGTTAGTTTCAGTTAATATATCTTCAAATCTGAAAAAAGAAATTTTTTTTATTTTATTTAAAATATTAATAACTAAGAGATTTTAAGCTACAGAAAATAATTTACCGGCATATTTCCAAAAGTAAGTCAATTGCTACTGTTTCTGTAAAACACTCAGCAACAACTTCATATGGTAGTGTTATATTAGAATTATTTTCTTCTAAACTCACTAAACGACAATGGGTGTATTGTAGTTTTATACCAGTATCTCCATTAACCTTAAAAATAACAAAATAAATTATTTTTAAATTTATCGTAGTAAAGTGATAAAATGAGTAAACAAGAAAAGATTAACAAATGTTTTAAATTGTGTCACATGCATAATTTATTTATTTTTAATTTTTAATTGATTAGAAGAGTGAAAAACAAGTAAACAAAATAAAAATACTTGTAATGCTGACTCCCAAGAAAAATTATAATCCTTTTTGCGTCTTTGTTTTAAATCATTAACAATTATAGCAGAGATTCCTAGTATATCAGCTACTTGATCATCATCTAATGTATTTGTTTTGGTAGCTGATATAAATATATATATTAATAATATTAATTAAAATCTTACATTAGAAGAAATACTAACTTAAAGAATATTTTCTTTTCAATTTCATTGTAGATTTTGCTTGGTTTAAAAGTTGATCTAATAACACTCCTTCACCTTTTCTAGAACTCATACCATGTATCCTTCCAAATGGTACATGATGCACATTTATATGTGGATTAATTTGATTAATTAAAGATTTTAATAAATAAAAATGTTTGCTTTGAGTATTATCTACAACATAAAGGAGATCTTCAGATCCATAATATTTGTGACGTTTAAGCGCTGCAGCTATATCTCGTGTTATATATAATGTAGAATGATCATTTTTTAAAATTGTAATTTCTTGATTATTAGAATATACAACAGTAGATCCATCTTCTTTAGATTTTAACAATCCAATTTCATACATCTTTTTTAAAACATCTTGAATTTTATCAATAGAATAATTTGATTCCCAATCATATTCATCAAAAACTATTCCAAGTCTTTTATAAATAATTTCTAATTCTTTAATTGTAATTGATCTAAATTCAATCCACAGATGATTAATATGTGATGTAGATTTACCACATTCTAAGTCGTTAAATATAGATTTGGCCTTTTGATGAACACTGGAGTCCTGTTTTGCCATTTGATTGGCTAGAATGTAGGCATTGTGTAAAGACTGTATTGTCATATTGTCATTAGAAACATTGGGTGTTATTTGCTCTAGTCCCAGCAGTGTATATCCAAACTGAGGTCCCCAGTCACCCAAGTAATTAACTCGTACAACATGTCCATCAAGTAAATTTGTCAAATTGGAAATGAAGTTTCCAACAATAGTTGAACGCAAATGACCAACATGAAATGGTTTTGCTATATTTGGAGAACTATAATAATTGAACATGTTGTTATAAATTACAGCACAATCAATTGATAAATATAAAAAAATAAAATATACATGTAATATAAAACTTACCCATTACCTGAATTCAATAATACGAGGTTTTGAATTTTTTAAATGAGGTTGTGGAATTTCATCAACCTCATTATTTTTAAGCATATTATTTATAAAATCAGATTTATTTAAATGTATCAATATGTGTTGTGGATTTAAATCAGATATCATCATATTTTGGTTTAATAGTGAGTCTTGACTTTTGTTTGAATATTTTTTTAGAATATCAATAGGCATACGAAAACCAATATCATTCATAGAATTTCCTATGCCTATTTTTAGATTGGCCATCAATTCATTGACTACACCGGGAGAATTGTTTTTAATTGCACAGGCCACCTAAAAAATTTAAAAATTATTAATTTATGTTATATTACTTCTCAACCGAATATCAATTAAACTCAATAAACGTATGAATTGTTTTTTTTATTTTCAAAAGATTATTAGTATATGAATATCAGTATAGTTATTATAGTTGGTATACAGTTTTATCAGTATTATTAATATTTGATACAATTGTTACTGATTCCATAAACTTATATAACTTATATAGTAATTATTAAGTTTACAATGTTTGCATGGACTCATTTGCACAGGTAATAATTTTTTTTTTTCAAATTCCAAAATAGTAATAAATACACCTATGTATTAGTTATATTTATATTTTACTAATCATTTAACGATTAGAATGACATTATTCGATTTTAAAATTAATAAATGTACAATTCTTTACCTTTTCTGCTATATTTTGTTTATATAGGCGATAGTTTGATCTAGAAAAAATCGTTGTGCAAACCATGATTATTATTTTATACTAATTAGAAGAGAGTGACTGCAAAACGATACTGCTCTTAATAGAATTGTACATTCTCCATTTGTAATGGCAATTAATTCATTATTTTACAAATAATGACAACTTTTAAACCGGATAAGGCCATTCGGTAAATCATTTCTTGAAACAAATCCAATCTCGAACAGATCGAATACAATTTTATATCAAACACATGATATTATACTTAAGAGATATAAGCTTAGGTTCGGTCATAGATTTTGGGCGGGGAAAATATGACCCTGACCCCTGCGCAAGCGCAAATGATTCAATTTTTGCGCCTGCGAAAACGAAACCATTGGGCAATTATGAATTTCCAACTTTTACTGTGCACAGTATACAAATCTCGTCCTATACGATTCTTCCTTTACGCTGAAAAACGTATTTAGTATAATTATTATAAAACAATCACCAATATATTAGAAAAATAAATACGTTCGTGTATGGCTGACATGGCAGCGATCTACCGGCAAAAAATATGACGTTTATTGAACCGTGATAACCAGATTTTCTTTCTTTTTTTTTCTCGTCATTATCAGCAGTCTATATAGTTGACGTTCGCCAGTCGAGTCCCGTAACACCTTGTAATGGTGGATGATTAAATACGTGCAATTTACTTAATACTCAATATATTGAAACTTGTGACCCGAGGATAAAAGTCGAAAGATTCGCGTCAAACAATATATTAACATACACAACACACCGTCGTCGACGACTTTGGAAAATAGAAAATAAAACAATGGCTGGTCAAACGATACAAGATAGACTACTGGCGGCCAGGCACAGTTTAGCTGGACAAGGTCTAGCGAAATCCGTATGCAAGGCAACCACTGAGGAATTAATTGGACCAAAAAAGAAACATTTGGACTGTGAGTATTAGAATTTCAGACGGTTTATTGTACTGTGTTTATTATTTTATATCACGAGGTTAATATTATTGATTATCTTTTAGTTTAAGATGATTAAATATTTGATATAGGATATTTTTATGACTGGCATTAGAATTTTTAATCTCGTAAAAATTGCCATTAATAAATTACGGCTTTAAACATTTATGTTTAATGTTTTAGTTATATATTTTTACATAAATTAGGTTGGCAGGTAAAAATTTGCATTTATATTTAGTAAGTATTAATATTATTTAGGTACTTTTTTTTTTTTTAATTATTTATCAAACTATTATTTATTTATCATTTGGTCATATCATGTTTTTTAAGATCCATGATGTATTCTTAAACGTATTTATACTAAATGAAAAAACTTAATTGCAATTTAAACAACACTTAAAAAAATCTATACATTGATGGGGCACAGACAAAATGAAACATTTTTGCTTTTAACACCTTAAGTCATGAGTCATGAAGTGTCTATTTTTCATTAGTCACTGTTAGACAAATTTTTTGTTTGATGATTAGATACTAATTATTGTTTAAATTGATCTGTTAAGTAACTGAAAAAATTGTAAAAACCAACAAGAGAACACCAAAAAGATGTATTGAGAAAATAACTAAGTAATAAAATAGGTTTATAAAATTATAATTATTATTTACACTTGCTCAAAAAAAAAAAAAAAAAATTGATAAATTAAATCACTGATTTCTCCTCTGGATACATCTGTACACTATAATTTGTTTTTATGTTTTATGATCATAATTTTTTCTATTAATTATGTAATTAATTATTTTTAAGTTACAGTTATCCTACAATGTTATTTAAGCAAAAATAATAATATTAGAACAATAAAAAAATAAGTACCTAATAATCAAACTATAACATTTGGTAAATGTATGTTTTGACAATAACGTTACTGTGTTTACTTTAAGTTAAATTGTTTAATTAATAATGCGTGTTGAAAATAATAATATTATATACACAATGTCTACCTTCCAAGAGTGCACTATTATAATTAGGTACAGGCTGTGTTTTTAGTTTTTGAACAAATCAAAACTGAACAGTATACCTATATTTTAATTTATAACTAATGTTGGTCCCGATATGGTTTTTATTACCTAGCCAGTATTACTGTTGTGTCCACCAATGATCTTACCCTTTTCAACTGTATTTTCCCCTTATAATTTATAAGGATAGTCATTTTATTATTGTGATCATCATGTATTATGATCTAAGTTTAAAATTGAATTATGCACCATGGTTTTTAATTTGTTAACTAGTTGAACTGGGCACTCACCGGTCGTAAACATATTTGTAATTCATTTTCGATCTTATTATTGTTAGTATTAAATATTATGATACCTAGTGATGATGTGGTGATATCAGTAGAATAAAACATAAAAATACGCACAACATGAATAATAAAAAAATGATTGGAAAGCATTTTGAAAATAATGCGTATTTTAAAGTTTTTTCGTTACAACTCGGAAACCAAATACGAGTTGCTCGTTTTGAAAACACTCGAGATTCCGGATCAAAAATCACGTGGGGTGACAAATAGCTTAGCTGAATAGAGTGGTGTTATTGCCTACCTAGTTTACGGCGCCATTTTTGCACGCCACCTGAAACTGAAATTTCCCAATTGAAGAAAGTATCTAAACATTTAGATACTTAACCTTATCAATAACCTATAATTCGTGAAGCAAAGAGTTGCTTGCGATAATTACAATTTTAAACTGTATTAAATGTATTAAAACAGAAGCCCTGAGATTAATTTTTAGAATTACTTTTATTGATAAAAGCATTACTAAGAGTGTCCTATACTATAATTGAATTTATTAATGTAAAATAAATGTTTTGAAGTCGGTTTTTCAAAATGTTGAATTCCGAGATGGCGTATTTGAGATACTTATAAATATAACCAATTTAATAATGTAGCTAACATTTAAAAAATCAATAATAAAACTCCTTTTTTTATACACCAGTTTCCAATACAATGGTACCGAATTTTCATTGTATTTTTGTTTATTTGGGAATAAACATCTGTACATATTTTTTTTAAAAACAACTGCATTTGTAAGAGTTTATTAACTTATTATCAAACGGCGAAAACCGACAAAATAACTATGGGCGTTATAATTAAGAAGTCAAAAGAATATTTAACGTGTATTTTATAAATGAAACTACAGTTATTCGTAATGTTAAAATTATAAATTTAAACAAAAATTTAATGTTATAAAAGCCGCTGTGTCGTAAATAGTTTTGTAAATTCCCGTTGTGTTTTTTCTTTTTTTTTTGCTGTTTTTTTCGTACATTTATGAAAATTATTTGGAACGACCTCTCCAAAGTCTAAAGTACATTCAGTTCAATTTTCTAACGACTGGCGTGCTGTATGAAACTTCATTTTACGTTAACAAAAAAAATTTTAAGTTCACTAGTAAAGTTAATATTTCAATAAACAATGTTCTGCTCAGAGACGTATTCAGAAATTTGGCGCTCGGGTGCTAATATTTTTCTGCCCGTTCACTATAACAAAATGTATGAAATTAGATAATGTGTTTGTTTTTTTATATTGTAAAAAGTCATAATTATTTATTAACAAAAAATTGACCATGCAAAATAATGCCGCCCCTAAAAAACCGCCAACCAGGACGATCGCGCCCTCTAGTCTAGCCCTCCGCCCCTCAAATACGTCTCTGGTTCTGCTTTAGTTGTCTAATCTATAACATGGTGTGTTAGTTGATTAATTCAATTCTTAATTTAAGAATTATCAAATAAAATAAAATACTTGTTACTGCCGGGTAGTTACACTTCTCAAGCTTTCATCTCTAGTATATATTATTTTTTTTTTTTTACGTTCATATTGTAACTGTTATTACAGATTGGATATTTTCCAATAGACGTTATATATATATATATATATATATTTATTATCTAAATTGGTTGATTACTTTAACACAATCAGCCCATCAGTTTTCAAGCATACCCTTATTGGATGAATTTGCAACTGTTATTTATTTGACAAGTTTTTTTTGTTATATTTAAAAATATTTTCGAAAATATGGGAATAATAATAATAACAACAATAATTAATAAATAATCTAAATAAATATTCTCTGCTGTATTATAATATTATAATAACGGTTATCGTTATTTTCTAAATTTAGTAAATTATAAAAGACAAATACTAGTATTATAATTATTAATTTAATAATTTACGATAAATTGTAAAATTAGTTACAAATCAAACGTTAACGCTACTTTAAAATTTGTGTACCCACTTGATATTAATATTTATCAATTAGTTTTTATTCAACTAGTTAACCTATTGATTAAGTTACTTAAAAAAATGTCGGTCAAATATTTCGGGTAAATTAATAAACTAAGTACGATCATTGATTATAGTATTCGGTATTTATATTCAATGGTACGATCAATTTTTCGAGTTTTTCTACTGTCATTCAGTAAAATTCGAATTTTTTTTAAATTTATAACTAAACACACTCACAATGGGATTTTCTTCGCACATTGTTTGGAATAGTAAACTGGTATTTTATTTTTGTCATATATCCAGGCTACTCTATATCCCACTAGGTATGCCTGATAGCATAAAATCATCAACTTAATAACTATAGGTATAATTATTTATACATTATACCAATCTATAAATTTTAAATTTTGTTTAAACGTTATAGATTTATAATAAACATTGGTTTTAAAAATAGCCCCTTATCTTAAAAACTTCTATAACAAAATATCTCTTTTCTCCTTTTACTATTCTCGTTGTTAACCTATTAATATGATATTTTAATATGGTATAATCATGATTTATTATACGTTATCACATTTATTATCTAATTTTTCCATTGCTGTATTTCATTAGGAACAAATAAGACCCTGCAGTGTGCCTACTACAATTAAATCGCTACAACCTACGCTCTAAATTTATATACTTTATTTTTTATTATTATAAACTAAATTATATTTTGTTGATAGATAGTTTTTATTAACAGAAAGTATATCAATCATCAATCATCATCTTCATCAATAAAAAAACATTATCTCGTAAAGTACCTCGATTATTTGGGAAATTTATAATTATTTTTAGTCATTCAATTTTATAATTAGCAAATTATTATAATTTAATACTGTATGCGTTAAGTAGTTTGTTTTTTTCGTTAGAAGGAAATGTTAATGTATCGCGGATTTTATATATATTTTTTTAATTAGAAATACAATTTTTTAACCAACACGCATAGGTAAACGGTTGTAAATTTTTTTCTAATAATATCTTATTAGTGAAACTGATAGAGAAAATAAATTGTCTAGATTTGAAATATATTATAACCAATTAATAACAATATCATAGGCCGGAATAAGGGTTTGACGTGTGCCTGTTGGCTGTTTTCAGCTGGTAGAGCTGTAATACCCGGGTCAATTGTTTAACTAGGTCATCGATTGCAAAGGGGAGATGGTAGAAATGTATGACCTTAGAAATATTGATTTTTATTTCCCGTCAGGAAATTTCATCGGTTTAAAATATGAATTTTGAATATTTGTAATTTTCCGTATATGACGACTTGTTATTTCTAAATTATCGATCTTATATTGAACATTTTAAATGAACATTTGATTTGGACTAATCGCATATCGGGGAACATTTTTAGGTCTGTTGGGTCAATACTAAAATTTGATCATTTTAAATCAAACTTAATCATTGAAATAATATTATTGGTATCTTGTATATGTGTACGTGGTTATAATATTATGTTTTAGTTTTAAATTATTAGATATAGGTTTATCAGTATTATAATATGAGGGTATCCGCCTATGATGAAAACCATTCATGGCATGTTTCCAGTCACCATATTGTACGATAACAATTGAACATGACATAATTTGTTTAATATTATAATGTTATTAATTGAAACTATCATAAATATTGATAAGATATCATGTTTTTTTTTTTCTGTGAATATAATTCTCTACAAATTAATATATGTGGTATAGCACAGATATAACACTTCCTATGTTATTATATATCCATACTGACTGCTGTTACCTAAACCTATGATGGAATAATACTAATTGTTATTATAATAAGTAATATAATAAAAACCAGAGTAGTGATGTTAAAAATGATTTAAACAACATAAAATAAACAGTTTGATACTGGTGGGTGGTGGTGTAATTAAAGTATACCATGTCCCAATTATTAATTTTATTTTTAAAACCAAAATCATTCCATTCTCGAAAAAAAATTCCAAGTGAGGTTAGCATTAAAATGTAATTCATCTTTTTAAAAAATTGTATCAATTTTGAAATGTTCACTACAATAAATATATATCCTTCTAAAGTGTTCATTTTCCTTTCTATTAATATCTTACTTTAAAAATTAAATGTATCATCATTGATCGTCTCAAAATGTATTAAAATAATGAAGAATTTACAGCGTACCAGTGCATAGATACTTAACTACTATATATGGACCTACCTATTTACAATTTTAATAATCTTAATTATTTAAATGCTAATCAAAATTACCTTTTGTATCGATATTTGAAGAACGTTAATTATTCAAAATACAATTACATGTGAAAATTGAAAATAATTATTTGGGGTATTAAATAATTTTACTAAAGTATCTAATATTAATTTACTATACAATTAAATTAATATATAGGTAAACTACTAACTGATATAAAAGTATGTTAGTTATTTTACATATGTCGTAATTTCATATAGATGATAATTATTATTTAATTACATAACTTCCAAGAAATTCTAGGAATATAAAATTAAATTACAATATGGAATAGGTGTATTATAAATAGATAATAAATAAATCGCAGATTTGTTCTTATAAATAGTACCTAGTTTTTTTATAATAAAACAATGACTTCTATTTTAGGAACCACCTATGTTGTTGAAGCTTATAAAATGTGTTAAAACTAATTTTTTTTTCAAAACTTATTTTTTTATTTTATAAGTTTGGCTTTAAGTTATATATGTTTCTAGTCATTTAGTTGAAAATTATCTCAATGACATCCTGTCTGTTCACTGAAATATGTATGTATCTAGATATGTTGGTCAAATTTAATGTTGTGTTAGTTTACTCTAATTACTAATATGTGGGTTTATACAATTTAGGTTTTTTTAATTTATGTGTTTATGGCGTCCAAACTTTATTCTCTAGTGCAGCACTCAAAGGGCTGTTCTCACTTATGTACGCGTGTAATTTTTTTTTGAATAATAAGATAACCGACCAATTGTAGTTAGCCTTAAAGTAAGTTTAAAAATCAAATAAATGCCTTCAATTACATTGGTGAGAATGACCTTAACTTTACAATCACTGTCATCAAACCCAAATCCATATCTTGACTATCTAGATCATTTGTAGTACACTAGTATCTAATACAAAATTCTCCATTAAAAGATCAAGTTGGGTGTATTATGGTATCAATAACTTTTTACATACAACTTAATCTTTACAATACAACCTTTATCCTTTCAAACCACCACTGCTCGTATTACGTGTAATTATTTCCACACTTTAACCATAGCCACTTGTATTAGTACCTATTTTTAATTATACAATACATAATTCTAAAGGCTATAGAACTTAAACAATTTTAAATTTAGTTTGTTACCTATTATAATTATTACGAAATGTGAAAGTCACCATTTCAAGGTTGCCATTAGGCCATAGATACTCTTGTCAAATATCAACAAGAAACTCATTTTTCAGTTGTTATTACTGCATTTTCAAACTACTAATAACAATTAAAATACGAATGTTAAGTATCGTTGACCAAACATTATTCACATAATAATTATACACAGTGGTGTTTTCCAAGAATTTTTTTTTTTTTTTTTAGATTTGTGCAATAGATAATGCTATAAATCATAGTCTACTAATTATTCTAACACTTGAAAATATTTAATTTTCATGGGGCACTTGGTATATTAGTTACATATTTATTTAAACAATATATTGATATAGATATTTTTCAAAGCAACTGGGTTGCATTATAATTTTTATATTTAAATAATTAATAGATATTATTGTGCGATATATATATGTTATGTATTAGTATGTGTTACTAATAAATATTAAATATTTTATTACACATGTAGTTAATATTATATTTTTAACTTATCTTGTTTATAAAGTAGTATTAACTTAGTGTCTGTGTGTATAATAATTTGTATTGTGTTAAATATATGTATATTTTTCCCACAGACTTGATACATTGTACGAATGAACCAAACGTTTCAATTCCTCAACTAGCCAATCTATTAATTGAACGATCGCAAAATGCTAGTTGGGTTGTAGTGTTTAAATCATTGATTACTGTTCATCATTTAATGTGTTATGGAAATGAGGTAGTAAAATATAATAATTATGTAATCATTATACATTTATTAAATATCCTATATTTTTAGAGATTTACACAATATTTGGCTTCCAGTAATAGTTCCTTTCAACTAAGTAATTTTTTGGATAAAAGCAGTTTACAAGGTGACTATAATTAATATTATTCAATTTAGTTTAGGCATTTTCTTTTTATAAAAAACTAATAATTATTTTACTGGAAAAAAAAATAGTATTAAAAGTACTCTTGTTTTATTTTTATGCTTGGTACATTTAGGACCTGCCGGAGTACGATCTGGTAAGAATAATAATTTTGAAAAATAAGTTAATTAAAAATTAAAATAAAGTTTTATGTGTGCATATTTCATATAATTTTTCAAGTAAGAGTAATAATTTTAAGTAAAAATGTTGGTTTATTTTAGGATATGATATGTCACCATTTATACGTCGTTATTCAAAATACTTAAATGAAAAAGCTTTATCTTATCGTACAGTGGCATTTGATTTTTGCAAAGTTAAAAGAAGGTAAGCATATTAGATCATTTTTGAATTAATTTGTTGGATAAATAATATTTTACTATTATATTTTATTATTTATGTGAATTATTAAGAACAAGCACAAACAAATGTGTTTTATTATACGTTAGTAATTGTTATTTAATACATTGAATAGTATTAGTTGATCATTGTATTTAAAAAACAATTTTTATTATTCAGAACTAAAATGTTAATTAACATTTACTTTTTCATTAATTTTTTAGTACTAATCTGAAAAATACATACCTTTGTAAATATCTTTCTTTCCCATTTATAATATTAATAAATAAATAAGGTATAGGCCTTTATTAATTTAAATAATTTAAAAAATAATTATTCTGAAAAACCATGAACAAGTAATATTAAAAAATAATACATTTTTAATTGAGGTTAATTTTACTTTATTTTTTATTTTTGAGTAGTTCACCAGCCCAAATCATGTGTTTAAAACTAAAGAACATGCTTTTAAATTTATTTGTTCCTACTTAGAATTTAAAAAAAATTCTGAAAAGTAATACAAACTTATCATAAAAGTTGAATTAATTTGTTTTTATTATTTATTATATTTCTAGCAAAGAAGATGGAGTTTTGCGTACTATGAACTCAGATAAATTATTAAAAACATTGCCAGTTTTACAGTCCCAACTTGATGCATTACTTGAATTTGATTGTACAGCTGCTGATCTCACAAATCCTGTAATTAACACAGCATTCATGTTGCTATTCCGTGATTTAATTAGGCTGTTTGCTGGATATAATGATAGTATCATTAATCTTTTAGGTATTTATAATTTTAAATGGAATTAAAACAGTGCTGGGCATTTAATCACTTAAGTTTTTAATAATATATTGTTAATATCAATTTCAAATTTAGAAATGAATATAAAATTTCTTGCCAACTTAATTGAAAAGACTGTATTATGGAACAAATGTATGCAGCTAGATGTGGCAATGTGGAAGGGAAATAAAATTGTTTGTTGGTTTGGTACTCTACATAGTAGGAGTTTACTAAATTAATAATTAAATATTTTATTTAGTTAAATCCGTATATATTTTGATTATATTAGATACATTTTTAAATATTCAACCACAATGAAAATATTCTGATTTTATTTGTTTATTATTTATAATATTTTGTGTCAAATTCTAGTTACAATAATTACAATGTTGAAACATTTTCAACATATCCTTGAACACTAGTCTAAACATATCAATTACCCATAATATTTCTTTATTTTATTTAATACCATGATTTGGTTGACCTAACACTGGTTACGAACCATATTTAACTAATAGGTATTACCTAAAAAACTTGGTATGTAATGAAGTTAATGTTGACAAAATAAGAGTTTTAGATTGCTTTTTTAGTTTATATGCATACATGTATGTAATCATGTTCTTGTATTAAAATTAATATGTAAGAATAAAAATATTGCATAACCATAAACCAAATGTAAACCTATCCATGCTCATCACTGTTAAATTAGTTAAATGTATGTAATATTATTTTATTTTTACTTTTATCTAATATGAATGTTCATTTTTTGCAGAAAAATATTTTGATATGAACAAAAAACAGTGTCGAGATGCTTTAGACTTATATAAAAAGTTTCTTATTCGAATGGATCGTGTAGGAGAATTTCTTAAAGTGGCAGAAAATGTTGGAATCGACAAAGGTGAAATACCAGATCTCACAAAAGTAAGTTCCTAAATTTATACAATTATTATATATTATACAAATGTTAATATAATTTTTAGGCACCGAGTAGTTTATTAGATGCGTTAGAACAACATTTAGCATCTATTGAAGGAAAAAAATCTGCAGCAAACACTCCTACTCAAGCTACAAGGTATTTAAAAATAATTATTTTTACTATCCTATTTATTTATTACAAGTAAATAATATGATAAAAATAGTGAGCCCATACAAGTGCATTCCAATTAGTTATTTAATTAAACATAATTTTTTTTATTTTTAACAAAAATACTTGTTGATACCTTTATTTTTGTAATATTATGTACATAAAGTAGTTAATTCACTAATGGTTTATAATTTTATTAATAAGAGATCATAGAGAATTTCTATAACTTCATTTTATAAGAAGAAAAAAAAAATTAATCATGGTAAATTATTATAATATATTCTATATCGCCATAAAGTAATTTTTAAAATTACAGTATAGAAAAAATATTATTTAGTTATTTCTATGTATTAAAAAACATACTTTATGGTTGTATAGTTAATGATAAATTATATTCAAATATTAACACTTATTTTATTATAATTAACAAAACATTCTTTTAAGCAAAATTTTACTTGTAATTGTATTGGATATAAAATAGAATAATCTTTTATGGAGATTTTTCTCTTCTATACACATGGTATTACTTCCTGATGGTTTAAAATTGTAATATAATATAAAATCCTGTATGTTATTAATATTGCCTATTCATAATCCTTCAAAGTATCTGATATTATTTTATGTGCGTGTTTGTGTTGTTTAGTTTCATCTAATTTATATAAATTCTATCTAATTATTTCCATAATGGTGAACTGTTATTTAGAAAATGAATTTTGGAATGTGATTTAAGTTAGTAGAGTCATTTAACTCAATGATTGAATTTATTTAAGTTAAATGTTCAAATCTTGTACTTTTTCTATAAACTATCAAACTATTTAACTTAAATCAAATTAAAAGACGTATACTTATGTATTCTAAAGTTACTAAAATTATCTTTAAGCTAATAATTTCAAATATTATTTTAATACAATTTATTGTACGCTTAATAAGATTCGAAGTCAAAAAATATAATTATATTTATTTTCACATTACCTACAACTTTTTATTGAATATAATTTCTAGAAAATAATAGATTAAACTAAAATAGTTATGCCTATAGATAATTTATAAGTATGGATTTAGTTTCCTTTATTGTATTTTACTATTTTTACTATCAGTTGTATAAATAATTCTTACTCGTAAATAATATCTCAGGAATTATTTAAATTGTTATACAATAATAATTTTGTTTGTTCATTTTTAATATAAATCAATGCAAATTATATTCATAAATTTAAAAATCTAAACATTTATTTTAATTTTTAATCATTTAATATATCTTTAAACTATTCAAAAGGTAATTTATTAGCCTTCTTTTTAGTTGTGAAGTGTATCTCTATTTTTTATTTTATTTTATTAATGCCTTATAGTTTTATTATATTTATGCACCTAATGGTATTTAAATACAAAGTATATTATAGTTTTTACATAGTTGAAATAGGTAAAGGAAGATAAATATTTTAACAAAAATATTTATCTGCCTTTACTATTCAAGATGTCCAATTACATAAACAATATTATGGTTACATTACACAATAATCAATTAACTAATTGTATACTGTATGATGATTTAATTTTGAACAATTAAATTATATTATTGCTAAATACTAATTAAACAATTCAGGTTTTTTTTTTTTTTGTAAATTACATATCCTAAGAAGGTATTAAGAAAACCTAGCATTCTACAAGTAAAAAAAAAAAAATAATGTAAATATTTCTCTTTAATAATAATCAATTATTTTAATCTACAAAAGTTATTTTTACCAAGTATTCAAATATTATTTATTTTGTCTTTAAAATTGGATTAAAAAAAAGTAAAACTATTAATAATATGGTAAAAATCACAATTATTATAATTATTTGTGCTACAGTTCAAATTGTCTAGGGGCTCGTTCTAGAGGCACAGCGAGCCCATTTCATATGAAAAATAAAAAATATTTACAATTTATTGTAATTTTAGATTCTGATTGAAGCATGAAATGTTTTGGTTGTATTTTGTATGATGTATTTTTTTTATTGTCTGTTGAAAGCTTTTTGACCAGAAATCTTGCTCAAAATTAGGGGTTCTTTCTAATGAAATTTAGTGTATGGGGTGGTCTTATTTTTGGTTTTTCTTGTAATTTTCTTAATGATAGGGTAAAACTAGGGAAATGATTATTTAATTTTAGTATTTTTATTGTATTTTAGTTTAAAATAATCTTAAAGACCTAACATGTTCATCAAATATTTATATTAGTATAATTAAACATGATACAATTTTCAATATATTCTGGCGTTTTTTAAAAATTATTTGAAGTTTTTGAGATTTTGTCGAATTTTTGATCAAAATAAATTCTTTTGAACTGTTGTGCTGTGTCTGTTATATATATATTTATCTTTTTCTGTTACTTTAGAACAATTCTAGCATCATAAAAGGGAAATTTTGTTTTATATAAATAGTTGTTTTTCAGTTGTATGAATGATTAAAAAAATAAGAATTTTTTATTATCTTTTGTAGTTATTTTTTTTTTCTAATACAATTCATATTATTTTTTCATAGTTAGGATACACATTGAAATATAATAAATTAATTATTGGTGACTTCAATATTTAGTATATATCTTTAAAATAAAATTACTTGATTCATTACCCAAATAATGTAATTTTAAATATTAATAACTATATAAAATAATCTATAGTATTCAGATATATAAATAATGTGAATCATAAATAGTTTAAATAATTTGTTTACCTGTATTATTTTTTGGTAGCCTACCCTTAGTGTGTTATCCGCCTATTTATTTAGTCTAAACTAAATTGTTTCTTTAACTAGTCTAAGTATATTTAGAGTTAAGTGAAAATAGAATTTTTAGTTGTTTTTATTTTATGTTAGTATTTTTTTTCTTTTTATTTGAATTTTGTATTTTATTTTGTTTCATTTTCCATTTCTTATCCTTGACTTAATCGTATAGCTCTCATCGGACAGATGTAAAGACTGGTGTATCTGCCCTTTCTTCCACTAGCAGTTCTTTTGGAACAATTGCCCAACAAGCCGATGGATTTGAGGAATCATTGAAACAAGCAGTATTGGCCGAAGAAGAAGCTGTTCTCAACCAATTTAAAGTAATTTATATTTTTCTGTACTAAAACTAATTTGTTTTCAATAAATAAATATATATATATATATATTTTTTTTTTATAGTTACACTTAATAATATTAGTTATTTTTCCAGGCCAAAGTTAACAGCCCAGTAAATGGTGCAATTTCTTCAGTCAATAATCCATTTTTAGTTCCCTCTGAGCCTATTGTAGACTTATTTTCAAGTCCAGATCCAGCTACACAAGTACTACTTTAGTTGGAAATTAGTGTGTTAGTATTATTATATAAATTAAATTATCTTTGTTTAAGACATCTGTGAGAGCTTCGGATGATTTGCTTCAATTAAGTAATCCATTTGCTGATATGTTTTCCACTCCGATATCTGGATCACAAACAAGCGCTCCAATTGATAATATGTCTACTCCTCTCGCTAATAACTGGATGAGCAATGGATTTAATACAAATACTAGCAATGCATTTGTTGATGATAAATCATTTACATCTGTTTTTGGACAACCTGAATCTAATCAATCATGCCCTACTCCCAGTGCTACAGGTAAATAAAAATTCCAGTGCATAAAAATAATAATGAATAGAAGAATATTATCTGTAAAAAAAATTCCCTGAGTGTATATGTGTCTTTCAAGCTGCGTGTTCTGGGACAACTTTTATCTCCTCAAACCTTTTTTCTGATTCAAATATTTTTGAATCAAGTCCACCATCTGTTGAAAAACCACAGTCCAGGAAATCTAGTGGGGCATCAATACCTCCACCTAGACCTCCTCCACCTTCTACTTCTCTCCCTTCATCTTCTATATCTGATCCTAATCCTATTTTGGATTTAGCAGCGGATATTTTTCTTGCACAAAGTGCCCCACAATCTGTATATGGATCTCCTGGCAAAACTGGTTTGGCTGCACTTGCTTCAGGTATACAATATAATATGATATTGTATTCAGGCATATAATTTTCAGCCTTCTGTGTTGTGTGAATTATGATTTTCTTGATTCTGGCCTAATAGTTAATTGTCGAAGCAGGCTCAACTACTGGTCCGTAGAAAATTAGTTTTTTATTTATTTTTTTTACTAATGTAATTATTGCTTTATTATGATGTTGACCAAATATTAAAAAAAAATGCACACAGTATAGGCTTAATATGTTCTATGGTCGGTATTTGAGTTTACTCTTCTGTGGTTTTTTAAATTTTAATATTTAATGCTATACATTATGCGAGTGGCATGGGCATTACTGTAATTATTATTATTTTTAGCTATAAATATAATTTTTCAGTATTCAGCTGCCATTATTATCATATTTCATTTGCTTCAATTAATTATTTTTTGTTAAAAGAGGTTAATATAAATTTAATTTATAATATTATTTTAGGTACATCTGATTCGGGCAATAAAAAGGTATTGACTGGGGATTTAGATAGCAGTTTGGCATCTTTAGCAGAAAATCTAACCATTAATAAAGTCACACAACCACCACCGTAAGCAGCAATTGTATACTAATAGATATAATAAAAATATATTAGCAAACCCACTTATCATCTTTTAAAGTGTACAATGGAATTCTCCTAAAAATGCTCCAAAACCTGGAAATAGTCAACCGGGAATGGGTTGGAGCCCTCAACCTATGGCTGCTACTACTGGTGCAAATTATAGACCAATGGTAAGTACTAAACGATTATGGTTTTTTTGATAAAATATAAATTTAAAATAAAGGTCAGAATTATTATAGACATTAAGAGAAAATGTTCTTTTTCATTGAGTTTGTATCTATGTAATATATTTATGCTTGTACTTTAGAATTTTCTTTTGTAAATAGCTTCTAAAATTAAATTATTATGCCCACATAAAATTATTTTTTATGTTTCTACATCTTAAATTGCATGTTTTTAGTTATGTATACACTTTACTATTATTATTTTTTTTTTTTTTTTTGCTTGCTGTATATTGGATTACAGGGTCAAGGAATGATGTCAAACCCTTCACCATTTGTATCAACATATGGTCCAATGGTAAGTCATATTCACTTGTAAAGCTGCTTCAAAACAATTAGCATTGAATTAGTATAATTAAAATTTATTTCACTGTACACCTAGACCAAGATTTTACTGGTGTGGCTTCAATGTTTATAAACTCCATATTATATTTTTTAGTTATTTATTTTAATTTATTGATATAATTTTATTTTACTTGTAATATTTTCAAAACCTAACACGGTTTCAAAACACATTATCGGAAAATACTCCTTAACCTTTGAGCGGGTATGCAAAATCATCTCGAGTTAGCAGCATTTACATCACTCTTATTTTCAACCACAGTTGGTACATATATATAGTTGTATGGATATACATAAAAGTTGACCCAATTAGTAACATTAATATAGTGTTTAGTTAGAATAAAACAACTTATTTTGAATACATTTTAAAAGTGCTGAAGAACTTGAGTTAATGGTGCAAAGATATTGGATGAATAGTATTTTTTATAGGGCGATGTAAATGCTGCACACACGTATATCTGAAGGTTATATAATCCTATAATCCAAGTTTAGGTCTTCAGTATTTATTATTTTTCTTTTTAATTTGTTAAGTTTGCTATTTATGGTTTTTATTTTTTTTTCAATTATTAAATATAATATTATATAACTATTAATTCAAAAATATTCCATTACATTTGTTAATCTTTGCTTAGTTATGTTCATTCTTCATTGAATTATTGTGCTTGATTTTCGACTACATCTTATTCATAGTATTTTAATACTTAGCATACTAACCACAGGAATCCAAACTCTAGCTACAATTGTTTAATTTACCTAAGTTAAACAACTTAGGTAACTATTTCTATGTTATGAACAAAATAATATTTTGTTAAATTTATGCCATTTTTTTTGCATCCTATGAAATTTAATATAACTTGTATCTTTAAATTGGAAAACAATACATGAAACATATATCAAATGTAGATAAAATAATAGTAATATTTGTATCTTGTATCAGAGATAGTATCCAATCCTGTTTTCTGTGTATTTATTTGATAGCATTTTACTATTTTTGCATGCTTCATTGGACATCTTGATATTGTTGATTAGATAATTGTAATACTTAGTATTTGTTGTGTTAATATCAGTGACATATATGAGGTGAGGCGATGGGTATATAAGCCCTCTCCTCATACATTGTGTTGTTTTTAACAATGGTTTTGATTTCATTATTATTATTTTTTTACTCATATTATTAACATAAATATTATATGAAATAACAAAATAAATATTTTTATCCAGAAGAAAATGTATAACTGTTAATTTTTATTTTTTTGAAGGGGTAAGGGTGGTGAATCATTTTGCGATTTATTAAAAAGATATAACCACTCTCTCTTGATTGAATTTCAAATACGCCACTGGTTAATATATGAAAGTGTAGTTTTATTAAAATATTGTATTGTGTACAATTTTTATATTCAATTTAAGTAGTTTGACTTTAATGATCATTTTACCACTTAAGTACATTAATGTTGTAATATGTTTATTAGAAAAATGCGCTTTGTTGTTATTGACATTCTCATGTGGTTGCGATATGTTGTGTAAATAAAACTACATGTATATAATTTTTTAATTTTTTAAGGTTTCCACATATTGTTTCTGTATTTCAAAAGACACTAGATATTTTATTTGGCCGATAGTATGTATCTATATAAAACCCCATTTATTACCAGTATCATGACCGTGTCGGCCACAGTACAATTATTGCAGCAGTGTGTGGGAATCTTAAAACAATAACTTTTATAGTTACTATTTTAAATGTATTATTAAAAATATACTAGTATATTTTTACTAATTTAAAGTAAGCAATATGATGCAATTTATTCTATATTATAAACATACTGTTTAATCTAAAAAAAAAACAGCACTTTTATAAAATACAATCAATCAAAATAATAATAGTTATTAATGTTGTTAAGTATTGATCAAAAAACATGACATAATGACTCAGTCCGCAAAAAAACTAGTATTCTAACAATCTTATCCATCTGCTGTAAAATAAAAGTAGTGATCAATTAAATTTATCAAAAGATTATGAAATATTAAATGTTTTTCATAATTAATACAATATGAAAATATGTATTTATTTATGAATCCCTATGTGTAACCATTTATTATTCAAACATCTAAATGTATTCATAATCCATTACCATTAATATTTTTTGATTAAAATTAATAATTACGTATTTTATTTACACTAGTTTTACTTACTTCATAAAACAATTATATGTTTAAATTTACATACCTATGTAAAATATGCCCCTTATATCTGCTCATTTTTAATATATTACTTAAATATTAAATGTTATTCAACTGTTCACTCTTCATTTATTATTAAATTAATATTATTACATAAAAAAATTGAGAAGGAAAAAATTGATTATTTGCAATAATAAGAACAACTATTTATTTTTTTCTTACGTAAATTTGTGTTATATCTGAAGGGTGTACAACCCAGCTGTATTGGTGGTAGTGCAGTAGGTGGTGGTAATCTGGGAATGACTGCTCCTCCTGGTACTCAGACCTCTCAGCCACAACCTGTCTTAGATCCTTTTGGTTTATAAGGTAAACTACTTTTTTATTCTATGTTTGTTAAATATATGCAATGCAAATGAATTATATAAAATAAAGTAAATAAATTAATTTATGGTTGTTATTTGATCTAGGAAATAAACTGGGACTGAAAACGCGCAATGTACAGAATTTATTTTGTACACATATTAGTTGTATCCTTTATTAAGGATACACAAAAAAATTATCATCAATTGTAACAACCTTTGTGCCATAATTTCAAACTTTATATTGGCAATATAAAATTGCAGGTATTACTGTCATATAATTAAAAATCTATTATTCAATATACTAATATTGTAAAAGTTTAAAATTAAAATAATGGCCCGTGTAAGTTCTGCCTAGTTTAGTCTTAATTATTTTAATTAAACATAAAGTATTCTACTTAGATTATTACTTAAAAATATCCATACTCTATTATAATATTGATAAGAAATGTGTGTTCTATGAAAAAGAGGTTGTTCCTTTAGGAATACAATGACACTATTGATCTTGTTAAATTTTTAACTTAATATTTACGTGCAATATAAAATAAAGATTTAAATAGTTATTTATCCTATTCATTTACCTCATGAATATTCATTATTTACAAATAAAATCTATAGCATGTATGTTATTATTATTATTAATATTTATTATTTTGTGTAATACATAGTGTTAAATATTTAATAGACAATATTTATATTTATACAATTGTTGTATTGTTAAAATTTAAAACTATTTAGTTGCGTAACTATTTAATACAACTCTCTATCAGAAAATATACTTATTATACTTACTTATAATCATATTAATATATTTTGGATTGTATACAGCATAATTTAATATTACAATTACTTAAACAGAAACTTGCATATAGTGTACACCATTCTATTCATTTCAAAATTGTATCTAATTTATTCAACTAAATGCAATTTTAAATCAGTTACCTAATTTATTGTTTGTGTGTTATAATGTTTAAATATGATTAAAAATACTATGATATTTGGATACAATTTTGGGCGATTACATTAGTTACTATAATATAAAATGTAAAAGATATATTTTATGTAAAAATATTATATAATAACACAGTGGATTCTTATTTTAATAGTCAAATATAACATTTTTACCCTATGCATTTATGTAGAAATATAGTTATTATATTAAAATCATATTTATCTTAAATATTTTATATTATTTAATGATTTTATAAAAATTTAAATTATATATTGGGTTTAAAAAAAATATTAAGTCCATTATTTGTGTAAACTATTCATCACTGTGATGTTACATTTGAAAACAATTATTGTTAAAACATCTACTTCAGAATAATTGGTTTACATAATATATTAGCTACCTATATTAATCGTCATATATATTTTAGTTATAATATTTGTTTTCATTGTTTTTTGTATTCTCTCACATTTATGTTACCTTCCATTTAGAAATTCAGTCCATTTTTATAAATACCTGTTTTTTTTTTTTTTTTTTATGAATTAATTGTGATGTTAAAATAACAAAAATATTATTAGTATATTATTGTATTTATTGGCATCACCTTCAGTGATTTTTTTTATTTGCATGTGATATAATTTATGTCGTTTTTGTATATTTATGTAACTTCACCTATTTATTGTTTGTAACATGGCTTTGGATTCGTTAAAGTTAATATTAATTTTTACTGAAATGTTAATTATATTATATTAAACATTCCAGAATAAAATTAATATCATAATATAATTATATTATCATTATAATAAACTATTATTGTAAATTAGTGTATTGGCAAGTAGATACACAAAATACATTATTATTATATGAGCCTTGAATTAAAAAATATATATAAATTATTGTATAGTTACTAAAGACCCATATTCATTTTTTAAACCTCCAAAATCTCATAACACATACAATTTACATTTAAAATGATAAGCACCATTATTAAACTATTTATCGATGATTTACTTTTTCCATGTTATATTTTAGGTATCTATGTTATTTAACATATGTATTATTCTCTCTGATACTTCTTTATATCAATTCACCAAACATATATTGTATTATACTATTATTCATTACTGATCATTTAGATAGAAGAAATCTTGAATAATTATCAAATGTGAAATTTGACCAATTCTTACAGTGCAGTAATTTGTTAGAACAAGAACACATATGATATTGTCAAATTTATTTCTATATTATTTCCAATAGTGTTTTTCAATGTTTGTATTTTGGAAATCCATAATTGTAAGTATTGAAGTTTTTTTAATCTAACCAAAAATAATTGGTATAAACATACGAAAAGAAAAGAATTTAAAAAAAAAAAAGAATGAGAAAAATCACACTGTCTTAAGGTGCGATTCCTATGGACGCGTCTGCAGACTCGGCTTGGTTCAAATCTCAGCCGCGCTGTTGATTTTTTGGCCGCGCCGGACCGTTTGCAGCAATTCTCTGTAAGCAACAAGACGTATCTTACAATATCTTTCTTTTTCAAAATGTCTTTAAACAAAAAACAAAAGTTAATTTTAAATTTAATTCTTTTACAAGAAGTAGATGAAGAACAAACAATTATTAATAGGGTAGTGTTTAACAAATCTAACAAGGCACATAAGCTGTTTTTAACTAGGAAAACAGAAGGTGTCTTCAGTATTCTCACTGAAAAACATTTGTGGAGAGATGAGAGTAAATTTCCGGAATTTTTTAGATTCAGTAGAGATCAATATAATAGAGAACGATATTACAACTAGTCCAAGTATAAAATTTCCAAAGCCGTTATCAGCAGCTGAAAAATTAGCAGTAATGTTAAGGTAAGTCTACTACAATTTAATTTCATAATTAATTATCAATAAACTTATTTTTCTTTTTTAATTAAATAAGACTCTTTATTGGAGTTAAAAAATTATACTTTGTCAGTCTATCACATTGCAAAAATCTATAAAACACATCAATCAAAACCAAAAATAAAACTGTTTTATAATAATTTATTAAAAAAAACATTTTTATAAGAAGCAAAATAAATTTATTTATGAGAGCAAACCAAAATAAAATTAAATAACAATTTATTTTAAAATTATATAAAAACCTTTTTCTTGATAAAAAATTAAACATAATATGTATATGTGCTTACAAATGAAAATCAAAAATAACAATTTATTTTAAAATTAAATAAACCTTTTTTATACCAAATATATAAAAAAAATGTATAGAGTTTATTCATCATAATCCTCTCCATATTGCAAACAATTTTCTCTTGATGATTGTGTACTTGAAGATGATGAATATATTCTGGGTGTTGAATCATTATTAATACCATGATTTCCAAACTCCAAATTATTAACAATGTTAAAAATTTCCTTTTTTGCTTTAATTTTTAAGCTGGTAGAAAAAGTTTTCACTGTTGATGCCATACTCTTGAAAAAAGTATCAACTGAGTCATCCTCCTCAACTTGATTGATAATTTCAAAAAAAATTTTTCTCTTCACTCCCTTGTTTTAATACAGAGATCCATTCATTTTTCAGTGTTACGTTTTCTTTTTTCGGGTACTGAATTAATATCTTCTATGGGACCCACATAGCCTTGTGATGTAGATGGAATTATTGATGGTATATTATTCAATTCTTGAATCTCTGCATCTTCTAAAATAAAGTTACTTTCATTTTCACTAGCATACTCATTTGTGTAGGGTTGAATACTGGACAAACATCTACAGAACAATTATTTAAAAATAATATATACTGGTGTTCTTTTTATCAAATAAATACACTTGTATAACAATTTTTTAAGTAATTTAAAAAAAATACTTAAGTTTTTTTAACAGTCCATTAGGGGTTGTTGAGTGGCAAAATCATCAAGCTCAACTAACAGATACACAGTGAACTATAATGTATTGTTTTGTAAAAAAATATTTATTTATCTATGTATTTGGTACCTTATTCGAAATATATTTAGTACTGTTTGTATGTTAAGCATAAGTTATATTTTACATTATTATTAACTATTCTCGAAATATTGGACGACACCGGAAAGATAATCGACCGATAATACCATGAATATTCATACGCGGTGCAAAATATAATTTAAAAATAAAATGTAGTACATTTAATTTAGTAAATTACAGCGTACAATATAAATTTAGTTAAATAATAATATTTACCCACCTTATAAATAAATAATGTTATATTTTTTAATTTAGTTTGTATATTAGAATAGTTAAGTATAATTTAATTTTGAAATGTAATATTTAATAATTATATTGTAATGTATAATTATCATTTTTGTTCATATCTTCAGATATTTTTTGCCAAACATTATCCCTCACTCCTTGATTTTTAAACAATGCGTGTTGGGCATTAAAAATGCAAGGATGTTCATTTACTAGTTCTACTAGTTTTACATCTTCTGGAGAAAACGTAACTTGTATTGACCATGACATTTTTAAAAAATATGAAAAAATGTATAATATAATATACATGCACACACAGCCGCGTGCGTCCACGATTTGACACCTTTCGGAGCAGCCACGGCCTTAGCGACTGTCATAGGAATCGGTTCCATCTATCAACAAGTAAACTAGTGCAAAGCGTCCATAGGAATCACACCTTTATATGTTTTTAATAACCTTATCATTAGAATGATCGATAAACATATTTTGTTAACATTTTGAATGTCTTTCTGAATAAAATACTATTGTAACCCACGTCAGATTCCTAGATCTTTGTCTGACTATTTATAATATCTAAGAAAACAGAAATTTAGTTACCCATTAATCACACAAAATTAAATTAGTCATTTCACGGGCGACCGTCAGAATACAGTCATCACAATACGAAGCGTGACGGATTAACTTATTTTTGTCTCTTGTTATATGGATCTGGACACATTTTAATAGTAGTCTGACCTTGAATCCATATGGACATTAAGTGCACGCAAACGTGAAACCGTTAATACCTAATATTTAATGATTATAGGGCCCAAATTGCGATGCAAAGTTCTTTTTTAGTGTGTTTGCATGATCCAAAACAACGCTTTCCAAATTCCAAGTACATAATTAGATTCGTATAACATATATTCAAAGTGAAACTTTTATTTTTCGATAATTTCGTTAGTTTTAGTGCATATTTATACATTATACAACCTGATACAGTATAAATGAAAGCATTTCAAATGTAAAATCGAGAAATCTTGTTTTGGCGTATTTATGTTTGCCGCTTTTATAGAATTCGGTCGTTTTACATCCGTATGGATTTGTTTATCACTCTATTTATGATTTCGATAACGTCTATATCATCGTTATCACCGGCCGTGATACGTCCATAGATTTAGTATAATTATATTGGTCAGTACCGTGGAATCATAGAAAAGAGATAAATACCCCAGTCAGCATCTATGGTTGTATAGAAGATATCCTACGTCCGTCGTTATTCGGGCTCAAAGCTCAAGCAAATAATGACCAATCGATCGGAAAATCGTATAGTAAGATCGAGTTACTACATTATCTTGAATCATAAAATATATCTATTCGTCTGATTTTAATATATCAAAACAATTTCGCTCTGAATCATTTTTCGTTCGCAATGATTTATCGTCCTAATCGAATTCCCTTCTATATCCTACATTTCCAAATCACGCCATCTGTGCGTAGTATGTTGGTGTCTTTTTTTTTTTTTATGTCGTATACTTAGATTTAATTGTTTTAAGCTCAAGTCTGATATGTTGGTAACATTAAAAATCTTATTTTCGCAATTCCCAATATTATATCGAACACATATTTAACCTGCAATTGAACAATTATATTTTTTTATTTTTTCTTATTTATTTCTTTATTTATTTTTTTTTTTACAAATTATATTTTTAAGGCTAGGAATGTGTAGCGTTTGTCCTTAGTACCTTAGCACATAGCTTATCTAAAACAAAATTCTATTCATACACAAAAGTTCAAATATAAACAAATTTAGTTGCATTTTTATTTTTTTGTATTTTCTTATGGTTTTCATGAATTAATGCATTTCTGGTACTTTAGTGTCAGTTTATTAGCTCTTTTTATTCATTTTTTTTTTTTAGGTTTTTTTCAACGAATTACAACTTATCCTATATACTTTTATTAATATGACCCACATATTTATCAAATTAAAGTAAAATTATTATCTTCATAAATGACATTTTAGACACAGTTATTTAGTGAAATTTCGTGTACACGGTGAAATATTATCAATTAAGTTTTTCATTTATTGCTTCGCATAGATATTAAATTGTATTTGGGTGTTGTAAGAATTAATTTGTTTAAATTCGGTATTAAAAATAATTTTCAATTTAATTTTTACATTTTTAAGTTATTTGTTTTAACTTTGTAATGCCTTTTCTGTAGGTTTTTAGTGAATCATTTTTTTCCTAGTCTTACACATATTATCTACAATGCGGTTTCTTTAATATACCATACAATATATTTTTTGTCGTATATAACTAACAATGACAAACAATTCATTCGATGTTATTTAATATTATACTCTAATCATATGAACATTGGCACCGTTGTGGGATAGTGATTACCTACATTTAAAAAATTAAAAATGTAAATATTATACAATTGAATTAAACAATAATTGAAACCGTCTATAGAAGAGGGTTTTGTGCAACTTTTTCAATTACACTGTTGATATATTTAGTTTTAGTATTCCTCTTCAAATTTCCCCTTCTACCTACGTACACATTCCAGACTTGTACCGGTTTACTGAACACCGCTCAGAACCGTTTTTGGATTGTAGTGGTTTCAATATACAAACTAAATTAACCATTCTTAGAGCGAGGTTTATAATGTTTTATTGTGTCAAATTAGATACGGGTACCACGAACCGCCGCCACCAAATCTCGAAAACTACTTAACCCGTTAATCGGTTATGATAAATTAATCATCTTTTATTAAGAAGTACTTGTCGAGATATAATGGAGAAACCTTAAGTCGTTTGTATGGTAGCGAAAATCTCGAGAACTATTTCACCGATTTCGTTAAATCTTCTTTTGTCGAGTCTAGTTCTCGAGATATAAAGAAGACACATATTTTTTTTGTTTGTGTGTTAGCAAACATCGGGTAAGTCTAATAGGTAATTTTATAGATTTTTGCTAAAAAAAAAATAAACAACACCGCATAAGATATTATTGACAGCGAGAAGAGTAGTTTCATAGGCAGATATTTGGTTATATCTGTGGAGGGGACTTGACATGATGAAAAATTGGTTTAACAATTATTAATTATTTTCTGCAATTGTATGTTATGAGTGTAGTAGAGAGATTAAAACCTTTCGGGGTGCTTAATAATGTTCTGGGAGGGCTAAAGCCCCTAAAGTTCCCCCAGCATCCACCACTGGTTAGTGTGAAATAGTGATGTAAAAGGAGTGATTGGTGTTACGTCCATAGCTCCGAGACATTTAATTTGTCACTTGTAACAAATAACAATACATTCTAAATTTATTTTGCATTTACCTATAAGTTAAAAAGAAGTGATTTGATCGTAAGTCTTTAATTTTTTTAGGATTTGAACTATCCAGCGAAATTTGGAAACTTGGCGATCGTGATTACAAGTACCTATTATACAAAATATATTTGCTATATAGACACAGAGAAGGTTTATGGAATTTTTTCTGGGAGAAGGTGGGGAATCCTTCGATATTATCTTACAATTTTTTTAACATAAACAAATATATTTACCCATTAAATTAACTTACATTAACGATAAAAACCTTTCCTTATTTTTACTTAATCTATTTAACAACAAAATTTTAAATGATGGGATGAACATTAAGAAATACCTAATATTATTATATTAACAGTCCAGTCGTATTAATTTGCCAATTGTTTTAATTTAAAATTTTAATTCGCTGATTCACAGCTTATACACTGAACCAGCGAGTGGGGGGGATCCAAACTCCAAGGACTTCCTCCCCTCGTAAAAATTCTATTGTAAGTTGTGAGAAAAAGGATTTTTTCAACGTCCCTTTGCAAATTTATCAATGACGTCGTTATAGGATAATTTTTTAATTAAATCATATTAAGCATAGTAAGTAATGTCAGATTGTCTAACTTATCTTGAGTAAAACACAATCTCAAACGAGTTTTAATGGGTTAAATATATTTGTAAGTCTGCTTTAATGTTGGGAAATGTATGTTTGGTGTTATGTAGATGTCACATCGTTAAACATCGACATTTTTAACTCTTGGAACTGCACCATCCACGAAAATGTCTGTATCCGAGTCGTCAGTGAATAGGCCCAATAAATTTGATGTATTCTTTACAATATCTGGCATTTTCATGTAATTTTTAACGAATAACTAATATCAGAAAGTTTTAACGTTGATTAGTTATCACTTTTAATCGGTATTTGTTTTATAATTATTATCTTAATCCATACAAAAATGTTATTTTCTAAAACAATATTGGTCTGAAAAATATGATGAATTAAAATGAGGAGCCTCTCGAAAATGGAGGCCGGGTGACTACTATAGTCTGTTCAATTTAAAAGTGCCCAAACTCGCGCATGCATACTGAGCCGCCGACAACTATCGGACCCCCCGGGCGAGATCTAACGCTCTGTGATTGGTCGGCATTGTATGACCGCCACCGTTATCTATCGGAGTCGTCGGTGCGCCGCCGTGTATACACATGGTAATAAAAACAAAACATATTTAATCTGTCTTGTAACATAGTGTATATTATAATACATTTATTCCTTTTAACTGGAGATGGTCCTGCTTGCTCATATTCGTCGTTGTTGTAATTATCCATATTAAAAAAATAATACAAAATAATTAAAATAACGGACGGCGCGAAACAATAACAAAAATGTTCAATTTAGTACAACCACGGTGCGTCGTGAAAACGTTGTGATACTATCCTCACTACGTATAAACGCGCGTCGGCATACCACAGCGTTCCCCGTAACAAGGATAAGCAAGATACATGCGCGAACAGAACTAGTTTTAGTCCGAACGATTGGGCACTCTTAACTTGAACAGAGTATAGTCGCCAAGGTACTCGCTTGAATCGGCGCCTGTTGATATTACCATAGATAATAAATACTAATAATGATAATACTGTTTCTACACATTTGTTTGAATCTTATAACACAAAAATCATTATTAAATAACCAACTTATCCTTTATTATATTGAACTTGTAAGTCATTTATTGGGTTAAAGTTATTCGAAAACGAGAAGGATAAGGTTGCGTTCCTCAGGCTGCCCGCGTACAATACGCCGGGGGGACGGTGGTGCGACTGTTCGAGCTTCTGGGGGAACTGACCATATTTTGCCGTTGTTAATCCATTGTTACGGAGACGTCCGCTGTACGGACGATTCTTTTGTGCAATCGCCCGACGTGTTCTAATGCACGCGTGGTTATTATCTCTATTCCGTACAATATTTTAATAAAATTTACAGTGCCGATGATAGAAGGAAACCGCTTGCACAATAATATATTGTTGTTTTGTTGCAGCGGTGTTCAAATTTTATCGTACCCGTCCTCCCCACCAACGGTACACGGATATCGTTCGTTTATATACACAATACTCTAAATGCGGCGGCGGCAGTGCGGTAGCGGTACGCGTGCGCACGCACCCGCGTGTGTGTGTTTGTGTCTGTGTGTGTGTTGTGTACGCTTGTGCGCACGCGCTAGCCCACAGTTCGTAATAATATTGTAACGTTGACGATTGTATCGTGTTCGCCGTCTATGCAGTGTTTGCGTGCGCGCGTCTGTGTTTGTGTGTCTGTGTTTGTGCGATCGGAATTTTGTATTGTTTATTTATTCCACGCTTTTCGTTCGAAATTTTTTCGCGTTTCGTTCGGTTTTTTGGATTTTTGATTAACCCAGAGTAGGTAATATCGCCGCCGCGCGTACACATTCCATCGCGATGACCATGCCGGCCGAATTATTGACCGCCGACGACGAATAGAACGATTCTTGGAGCAAATTACGCTGAAGTCGCTGACCGGAGCCTTTCGACCCAACAGTGTTCCGGAAGATCGGCGCATCGAAACGTGAAATTTGTCTGCACGACGAAACCAACGTCAAGGTACCTACAGCTTAACAATATTTCAGGGCTCATACCGACAAGGGAGGCGCGCGCTGCAATATTAATTCACACGCATCGCTCGACGAGAGTCGAGTATGTGATCGGTACATCGGTGGTACGCCGGGTCTCTACCACTGCCTTTGTCTTTCCGTGGCCAGGATCGTATCTTTAACAAATTCATTTTTCCCAGGCATAACCATATAAAATCGATTATGTGTGCTATCCAGTCCGGTGTTTCGACCGGGGCCCTATTTAGGCAAGGGCATTATAGATATTTGTCTATTGTCCATGGGGCCCACCTACTGGATTTAATTATTTTTTTGACTTTAATTAATCCTTGTTGTATCTACTTACAAATATCGTTTAATTTACTAAGGTACTTAGGTTTACTTAGTCTTGATCAGTTATTATATTTACTAATTATTATTTAATTTACAATTCATAATAATAAGCTAATTCTAAATCAGGCTCTAGTTTTGACGGTATCGTTGTAGGTTGTATTCATTGAACAAAGGATTTTGCCCTATTGTAATCCACCACCTCTTGTCCACTACTCTTTTAATTTTTAAAACCTAGAAGTTAAAAAAAAAAAAAGGTAGGATTCTACATTTGATAAAATAGAGGGTACTATTTTAATATATTTACTATTTATTAGTTAGTTGTGCAGATAAACAATTAGTTTTTTCCATTGATATTTTAAAAGTTTTTCCGTATAAATTATTATGTTTATTGAAAAACTAAATATTACACTTTTTATATCACTTAGAACCTTAAGGTTTTTATCTGGGATTTTACAGATAGACAGTAAACATTTTTTTTACATATACATATCTATACCTACTTTTTCTTTTTAGTTCTCTAGGTCTGAGATTATTGATAAAGTTGAGTCCATAACATTTTAAACTATTTACTAACTGACAACTTACTATAGGTAGATCATTACTAATTATATTTCCATCTCTTATTGTAAAATACATTATTCTACTATAATAATAAAATATTGTCATTTAGCTAACATATACAGAAAAGCATGACATAATAAGCGTAAATTAACATTTCATTCCCATCAAAAAATTTAGTTAACAACCTTTTTGTCATTGGAAATTATTTAGATAGAACATTTGAACCCTTGGAGTTATTAACCATAGGACCTTTGGTCCCCAGTGTATTTTGATTATAGTATGTTTAGTTCTCTGGTTTTTTAAATCATTTTTTTATTTATTTCTTCAGGCTCATTATAGTTCATTATTTCATTAAGAATTAAGTAATAAATTTATTTTTAATGTAAAATTTAATGTTTAAACAACAATACTACAAATACATTATGTATTTTTACAACATTTTAGTTTTGACTTAATATAATTGTGACTTATTTAACTTTTAATATTTGTAATTATATTGTATTGTGTTATTTTTAACTAATCTCGAATTGATTTCTAAACTTTATATTACAGCGGAACTTTGATAAGTCGAAACAATGTCATTTCCTCGAATTTTGACTTATTAAACTATCTATTTAAATATTACTGAAGAAAATAATGGTTTAAAAAACCATAGACCACATTATAATCAAAATATCCTGCGGACTGAATGTCCTATCTTAATATTTGTCGAGGGCAAAATTCTTTTCCAGAGTCTGTGTCGATAAAAATGTTAACCTGCATAGATCTATATTGTCGGGGGGGGGGGTGTCATCACACCCGGAAGTTAGTGTACAGTGAAAGTTAGATGGAAGTCTTGGAAGTTCGGTGTACATAGTTCTTCCTCATGAATAACCCTTGATTGTAGGTACCTATATTTTTTGCTATGCATAAAACACCAGATAAAACTTTGTACAAAGCTTTATTGTATTTATTTTATCTTGTACTTAAGTGGACTAGGTACTTACATATAAATAATGATTTTAAACAAACAAAAAAAAAAACAAATATATTTATTCTTGTTTGTAGGTAAGTCTAATAAATATTGAGTGGGTAGTGTTTTGTAATAAAATTAAAATTTTAAATTAATTAACATAATACTATTGGTTATTTAAAAATTATATTTTTTGTACATAAATAAAATATAATTGTTAATCCTAATAAGAGCTATTAGAAATTGATTACCTATATTATTAATATTAATAACTATCAAAATAATTTTTTATAGTTAATTTCCTATTATTATTTAATTCACTAATTAAAATGTCTTATTTATTACCCAGTGCATATTATTATAACCTTTATAATTTATCTTTTATTATATATTTGCTCAATATTTCAATACCTATTGGCTGGCTGTTAATTTTATTATTCTGTGATAAGTAATAATGTTTAAAATGAGGAACTAGAATATCATTTCACTAATAAATAATGGAATGGCAGATTGCACTTAGCGATATAATGTAATTTGCCAAGTGATAATCCATACTAAATTCGTACTTAATTGAACAAATGAGGTTAAAATCAATTTGTTCAATATATAAATAATACTTTGTATCTGAACCTGAGCCGATTAATTTATGCAGTTTTCCCGAGTGGTGTTGTTGAAGATAAATTAATTTATCGAATAATTACTTCAAATGTATAAATAATAACAAGGTTACAATAGATTAGTTATATGTGTATAGTTGGTACCTATAGTAAAATAAATTTTGTTTTATGTTTTGATCACCTAAATATATATTTTTAATTATTCATTTTAGATTCCCTGGATAACGAGGGAGCTATTAGTTTTTTTTTCAATAAATATTATTTATATTGTAAATATCGCAAAGTTTCTTCAGATATTTAGTAGATATATCAAATATCAATAAATAAGAATGAAATAAAATATAAGTTCATATATTCTGTTTCCTGGTAATTCAAAAACATTTTATAATCGGTGAAAAAACTACAAGAAGAAATATCAAATCATGTTTATATTTAAAAAAATTATTATAAGAAGATCCTTGGCTGAGGCGAATGAGGAGAGGACGAGTTTCCAACAGTAAAATCATTGTCCCAATTTTAATAATTAATAATGTATATAGTTTATTTAAGATTGTACTATGCCCAAAATACCCTTTTTTTTCATCATCTTATTAAACATTATATTTAATATCTTTACTTTGGTAATTCAACTTATAACGATTTGAATTTGAATTACTAATTTACTTACCTATTAAAGTATATATCAAAATAAAAATTTGGAGAATTAGTTGAATTAAAACATATGGCTATTCATATTTATTATGCACTAAATAATTTGATTGTACTTGAAAATAAAAAAATACTTGCTGATTATTTCAATAGCTACTTAGGTATTAATTAATTTATCGTTATTTTACTTGAGTTCGTGTAATAATATTTTATCACTTTAATGTAATAACCGAACCAAATGAACTTTGGGGAGGAATCATTTTTTTTTTTTTTGAAATGGCAAAAGTATTTGTTTGCTTTTATTTTTTAATAAAATACAAATTCAGATATAAGTAAATTATTATCAACATATAACTATACACTCAAATTCTTTATTGGGATTAGTAATGAGTTTTAACCTGATAAATACGGATTATTATATATATTCCAGCTACTTACTGTGATATTTATTTGCTCGATTAAATCTTGTAGTAATCTATCCATTCTTCCAGTTATTTATACTTTACCAATGTCATTATTGAATGCCCGCCCGAAAGGAAGGAATAATGAAAATATGTACCGATACTATATTGATATAGAATGTTAAGGCATTCAATGTTCTGGAACGTGACAACTATTTTGTTATTTATGACGAAATATGTAAAGGGAGAATCATAAAGAAGTGTTGTGAATTGATTGTTTTTAATTTTGGTAGATTTATTTAAATTAAAATATTATCTAAATGATTTAGTTAT
This sequence comes from Tuberolachnus salignus, assembly GCA_956483605.1. NCBI lineage: Eukaryota > Metazoa > Arthropoda > Insecta > Hemiptera > Aphididae > Tuberolachnus > Tuberolachnus salignus. The sequence continues at coordinate 31,629,993 of OY101430.1, read as the reverse complement.
TTAGTTATGTTTTAAAAATTAATTTTTAATTTTATTATGTTTTACATTCAAACACGTATATACATATTATGTATTTATGTGTAAATTATATGAATTCTGAGATATTTCAAAAATGTTTTATATCTTAATTTTAAGAGAGCTCCAGTGCTCCCACAGTTGTTAGAAGTTAAAAACATGTATTATCAGATATTTCTGTACATTTGATATAGATACAAACAAATAATTGGCGCTAGTTATAATTAAAAAAAAAAAATTAAGAAAATCCATGATAAAATACATGATACAGAATGTTAGATTTAATGAGAAAACTTCAGTACTCTCATGATACAGTTTTTAAATTTAATGCTTTGTAGTCAACGTGTTAAAAACCTGCAATAATAAGTCGGTTGTCAGTTCATTTACTTCCTTTTTGTCTAGTGGTCATATTACACAATTATTATTTGTTACCATGGCCCCACATAGGGGGTACTTTTACTTTAGATCAAAAAGTTGAAATAATCAAGTTAATAGAAAATGGCCAGAACTGTGGTACGATTGCTGGGAAGCACGGAATATATAAATGTTGGTGACATAAAGCGAAAAAACAAATGGGACAATTACGAAGTTTACACGTAAAACTTTTAAACAGTCAAAAAATCCTGTTCTCGAATATGCTTTATTTATTTAGTTTATACAACAGCGTAGACACCGTATTCCAATATTAAGTGGTGGAATGATTTCCGAAAAATTAACCTAAAGTATTGGTATTACATTTTTCAGTTATTATGCTTAAAAACAATTTAGTATTTTGAAATGATTTATTTGAAACAATTAACCGCAAGGCAAGTTTGTATAGAATTTTAAGTACCTCGGTACTACTGTTTTATGGTCAACTGTGTTTTTGTCGTCCACAATACGACGCAAGACGCACCGGATAATCATTGTATTGAGTAAGACTTTAAAATGAAAATCATAAAGTGTTTTATTTATCAACTGTATTGAACGGCTATCGTCGTTCAAAAAATATTGTATAAGTATTGTCGGAATGGACTTTTCGGCTGATAATGGCAAAAATACACGCCACGTTGATGTAATTAATTTATAGTTAAATTTATAATAAAAAATATAACATGTATACATATAGTAGCATATTGTATTATTTTTCGGCTTTTAAGGCTGAAAAGTTATTAATTTAAAAAAAAAAAATGAATTAAAATTGTTTAAATTCTGTTTTCATGACCGGAAATTAGAAGACGAACATGAAATCGCTCGTGTTCAAAATTTTAGAACTCTACGCCTATAGGGGAAGTTATTTTTTATAGATCGGCAGACGGACAGACATACAGACACTTTGTTTTTTTAGTATGGTTCGGGGGTGGCCAAACAAGAAGAGTCTCGCGAGCCGCACAATAAAATTAAAAATAAGTAAGAGCCATAAGCCAAAAAATGTTCTTAACTATCGTAATCCATAAACATAATCTCGACTTCAAGAAACTTGCGAACAAATTTAACACGCGACATTTGCATATTCAAATACATGTTTTTTTTTATATATATATTAGTCAAAAATATGTTTTGCGTCTCACGGTTGATACAAGTCGCATGAGTCTATAACGAGAACCGCAATTTGGCACCCCTGGCATAGATATTATAGTCGGGTAGTGGTAATACAGATGAAAATATATAGATATTGTATAATTTGGTTATTTTTTTTTACTATAATTGCGAATATAATTTTTGGCTTCGTACATACAAGTGCAGTGGTCGGTGGTCGTGATCGATTTTTGAAATAAGCAGTTATCCGAGTTGCGGTCTCGCGTTAAAACATTCGAATTATTGGATAAACGTATTTTCAAAAATACAATATACACTGCTCATATATCGCACCTCTGGTAGAATAGAGTGGACAAGACTCAAAGTACGAAAATGTTGGGGGAAATGGCTTTTTAAATTTAATGTCACTATAATGTCGACCACGCGAAACTATTATTTTTGAGATATGGCTAGAATAATAATGTAAACAACGTTTTCTCTGTAATTCAAATAAAATAAATAGAAAATAAAAAAAAATTGTAAAACTAAAACTAGTATACTTATATTTTATAGAGGATGAAATTCTGCATATTTTAACATAGTGTTTAATTGAAAAATCGGACGTCCTGAGTTATGTTGTGTCACTATTCTTATTCAGGGGTGCAATATGTGGAAACGCCACTACTTGTTTGCAGTATTGAATATCGATAAAATTGTACTGTCTAGTAGTGATGTGACATAAATCCGGATTATCCGAAAATCTAATAAATCCAGATTTAGGATTTTAAAATCCGATATGTTGTATTTTTATGAGTAAAACAACGTGTTTGACAGGTCAGCTAGTAATATATCATATAAATTAGATTGTATTATGTAGAATTTTTTTGGTTTTAAAATAAATTTCTATTTGTGATATTTTTTGAACTGTAAAAACGTATTTAATGCTATTAACAATAAAATAGTAATAATAGTTTTATTAGAAATTAATTAAAGAATATAAAATTCTGGAATTTTAGAATTCCGCGTTATTATTATTACGAACTCTTAGAAAATATCAAATAAAAACCGAGATATAATTTCAAATGTTGGCATTTCTGATTTCTACGCGTTTCCCCCGTTTAAACCTCAGAACCGTAGCTACCGAATATTGAGCGCGAGGCGATCATCTTCAAAACGCACTTCATTTTTTAACAGACTTCTAAAAAAAGAAGTTTCTCAACTGGTTGTATAATATTTTAATTTATTTTTTGGTTTTTTTTTTTTTTTTTTAGTTAGGAAGACTTATAGATTCAATACAATTCGAATGAATTATATAATAATATAATCTACTGCTAACGATAACAATTTCGGTTTCCTCCGTTGACCGCAAGTAAAATGACTGCAGTTCGCTGCTGTCACTTGACCGATTCGCGCTAAAACTGTTTATATTGTTTTTCTTTGGATTTTCAAACGGAAACTTAAAAATTAGTTTTATATAGAAATAAAAAAAAAAAGGTGTTCATGTAAATTAATACCTAAATAATAAGAAAATTATGATCATATATAATCGATTTTACTACTTTCTTAATTTTAAAATTATCATTTTATTACAACTTTTAAACTTATAAAATACGTAATTATTGATTGTTAGTTAATATAATAATATGTTTCTATAAATATTCTTTATCAGTTGTTCATTATTTGTAAGAATACTGTATGTTTAAAACCATAATTAAAGTAATAATTGAACAATTTATGGAAGTAATGAGTTTAAAATAATTATAATAGTTTAACATTTGTGATTGCTGTACCTACCTATTAAATGTGTATTTATTGTCTTCAAACATTTTACCATTTGGAGTGGTTAAAATAAAGCTGGTATATATATATATATATATATATATATATATATATATATATATATATATATATATATTCAAATATGGTGATCTAATCAATATATATATATATTGATTAGATCACCATATTTGAATTTTTAGTAGTAATAATTTAAGATAACATACTCAATTTTGTTAAAATTAAATTATTAAAATACTATTTAATAGTGCATTATAATCAAGTCAGTTTTAATTATCTATGGAAAAAATGAAGATTTTAGCTTTGTAATACACATAAGTCTTAATTTGTGTACAAAATCTATTGCCTTTGTTCGCTGCTCAATTACAAATAGTGTGTGATGGGAATATTATTATTTAAACAAAATCCAAGTTATATTATTTATTTGTATGTTTAATATGTTTTAGATTCTGAATTTAGCGAATTATCTTAGTTTTACTAAGATATGTTTTTGTTAAGTTTTTAGGTTAGTTAAAGATAAAAATTCTCAGATTTTTTTATGCAATAAAAATGCGTAGTTTTCGTCTGGTGGGATTTAACTTGAATCATTTTTGTGAATTCTGGGTTACCTTGAGCAAAATAAAATAAACACGACTGATACTACTCTACTCAGAATTGTTTTTCAGTTGCATTGATTTATCGTTGGTTTCAGTATTAAATTACCCTATATTTTATATTTGTAAAAGGTATAGAATATACCTGTATGTATATTAATATGCATAATATAAATTTTTATTTTGATTTATTATGATTTTATTTGTTATTTATAGAATTTAAACAATGGGTCGATACAGTGGCAAAAAATGTCGTCTCATCACCATGTTTTGGCTGACTACTTTTTTCTTTTTGGTGGAAATAATAGTTGGTTATATAACGAATTCTATGGCCCTTGTCGCTGATAGCTTTCATATGCTTAGTGATATAGCAGCTTTGGTTGTTGCATATTTATCAGTAAAAGTAAGTGGTTTTTGAAGTAGAGTCATTCGTAGAAGTCAGCCTGAAAAAATCTTTCAATTTAGATATATTTCTAAACTTAATTGGATAATTTTTACACATTGTTGAAATTGAATCACTGTTTTTTTTTTTTTTTTTGATTTCCACTCTTATAATGATAAGTAGTATGTAGGTAATTCAAGTAGTGTACTGTTTAAATTAACTTTTTGATAATAAAATTTTTTTTTTTTAAATCAATGTTATTAAATATTCATAATAATATTAATATTATCTGTATTTTATACACTATTAATTGACTTATATAACTAGTACCTAATTTACTGTCATATAGTTATTCTAAATTTAATTTATTCTGTAGTTATAATTATGAATATTATACTTTTTTTTTCTTTATATTTTGTTAAATATTATAATGAATTTAAAAAATAATAATGTTTATATTATAAATAAAGATTTATATAGTTTATTATATAAACTTTATTTACACCCAATTTTGTTCCTAATTACTAACTTTGTGCCCAGTTTAATAATCATGTTAAATCATGTTTAGATGTCTCCAAAAAAATGGTCAAAAAACACATTTGGTTGGGCAAGAGCTGAGGTACTTGGAGCACTAGTAAATGCTGTGTTTTTAGTAGCTCTTTGTTTTTCAATTACCGTTGAAGCATGTAAAAGGTATACATATTTATGAAAATAGTTTTTACAAATTGTATTTTACGATGCCATTATGTTTAGGTTTATTGAAGTAGAAACTATTCATAACCCTAAATTAATAGTTGTGGTCGGAGTCTTGGGATTGTTTGTCAACATCTTAGGATTATTTTTATTTCATGGTAATACAATTATTATATTTTACAAAAAGTCATAGTCAATTTTATGTACATATATAACATAATTTAATTTTAACATTTTAGCTCACGGAGGAGGACATGGACATTCTCATGGTGGTATATCGCGTAGTCATACTCGACTCACCCAATTGGTAAGTGCCGGGGCAAGTGCTAATGCCACAGACGACAACGATAATGACCATCGTTTTAATGTACCAACCAGTCATTCCCATAATGAATCATCAGCTGGCTATATGAATATGAGGGGTGTTTTCTTACATCTTCTAGCTGACGCATTAGGTTCAGTCATTGTAATTGTATCGGCTTTGGTATGTATTGTTTAATTTTCTCATATAACAAAATTTTACTTTGGATTATATATATATAGAGTAATAATTTTGTTTTTAAAATTAATATTAGACTTAAAGAATGTAGATCCAACATGTATTTACCTATTGCTCATTTTATACATTCGTTAGAAATATAACTTTTCTTTAACTAATCTTGTCCATTTTCAATATATAAATAATTTATTTAGTTAAATAAATATTATTTACATACATTTTAACCATATACTTGTTTTTAGATTGTCTGGTTAACTGATTGGGAATACCGTGATTACATTGATCCTGCTTTGAGTTTATTAATGGTAATCATCATACTGCATTCAGTATGGCCATTGTTACAAGAGTCTGCACTTATACTACTTCAGACAGTTCCTACTCATATCCAAGTGGACGCTATACAGAAAAGACTATTGGATAGAGTTGATGGAGTTTTAGCTGTACATGAGTTTCACGTATGGCAGTTAGCTGGTGATAGAATTATTGCATCTGCACATATTAGGTATTTTCTTAATTTAATTATATACAAATTTAAATTAATTAATTTAATGAAAATCGAAACTATCATTTGTTTTCTTCAGGTGTAGGAATCTATCTGAGTATATGAAGTTAGCAGAGAAAGTCAAAGAGTTTTTCCACAATGAAGGTATTCATTCAACTACTATTCAGCCTGAATTTGTAGAGGTTGAGGTATGTGTACCATAATTATATCATTAATAAGTTGTGTTATAATTTTAATTGTGTTAATGTATTTTATGTTATTTTTACATTTAACACAAATTACAGGTAACTGAAAATTCTGAAAAAAATGAAAACCAGACTCCTACAGAAGACTGTGTGTTGGATTGTCCTAAAACAGACATACAATGTCAACTGCAAACATGTTGTGGCCCATCAAAACAGGTAAATGCGTGCAGAGTACTTTAATAACAAAATTATTGAGTAATTGATATCAATATATAATTGTTATACTATTACTGTTTCAGGGTCGTGACACTCCATCACCAGTTGATACTCCGTATTTGTGTAGACAGCGTACTACTACTTCTGTTACAATTGATACCACCAATAGTTCACAAGCAGGTAACACCCAAGAGAATGAAATGGAAAGTGGTGCCTTGTTAGGTGATAGAATTAACAGTTGTCGGACCTCTGGAGGATTTCTAACTGGTGCATAGTGCGTTTCTACTTTATAATAATTTTTTTTTTTAATTATCATTACTATTATTAATTCATATTAATAACTTAGCACATGGTTTTTATTATACCTATTTTATAAATGAGACCTACCATGTAAAAAAAAAAAAGATAAGTTAAACTTATATTTACTACCTACAGGTTAGGTTTAATTACACCAAATATTTGGAGATTTGTTTTTTGTGTTAATCAAATGAAACATAAATAAAACAACCTAAAATATTTTTAAAAGAAAGTATAATTTTTAATTTTCCTTAATATGTTAGAAGATCAAAACCATAACAAAATTACTTGTTCACTATGTGTACATTTATATAAACAAAATAATTTTAAGTTTTTAATATTTTTGAACGATTGTAATGATTTATTATTAATGCTCAAATATTGACATTTAACATGGATTTGTATTTGTTTGAAGTAATATTTTGGGTATTGTAAATAAAACAAAAAAAAAAAAAAAAAAAAAAAAAAATGAATATTTTAATTTTAATTCAACATAAAAATAAAATGAACTAAGTCTTAAAATTACTGAGGTATTTATTAGCTTGATTAATTACACATGTATTACGTTAGTTCATAACAATTATTTTGTATAATGTCTACGATTAAGAAATTTATAAAATTTCTACTGTTATTGTAAGAACATAAAATAAATTTGAATACGAGATGTATACCGTAAAATATATTAGTAATATTATAAAATAGTTTAAATGAGATTTTGAAATAGTCTAAATTATTAATTTATCATTGAATATGTTATGTAGACAAAATTTATGTAATTTATAACATCCATTATTGTTAAAAAATATTTGAATAAAAAGTAAACACATAAATACACTATATGTTGTAGTTGAAAACAATTGAGTATTATTACCTGTTTATATAAACAATATTTGTTATGTATTGTAGCAATATTTGCATTTTGTAGTTTTAGCATAATATCTATGGTCATGATTTAAAAATACTTATCACGTTATTTTTAAAAATATGTGGTGCCCTAACTGTATTGTTATACAGTGAAACAATTATTTAGAGGTGGTGTTCCTACAAAGAGATTTGAGTAACACTTGGTGGCACCAAAAATATGAACAATACATATTACACAAGTCAGTGTTTTGTTGTCGAAAATCAAAGAAAAAATAGTTTATATTTAGTAGGAACATTTTGTAAAACTTAAAATACAACTAAAAGAGGCGGGGGGAGGGCAAAGCCTCTTGGGTCCTCACCTGCATTACAATATCCCATTTTTTATTTTTTTAAATTAATTATTATGGATTATTTTAATATATAACACCGTCATTCTAAATAAGAAGGAACCCATTTTACTAAAAAAAAAAAAAAATCGATTTGTTTAAAGCGAGTAGGTAATGCAGATACCTCTGCTTATATATAGTTATACATTTTAAAATCTCTGCGAATTAAAATCTGTGTTCAAAATTGTTGTCGGTTATAGTGGATACCTAGGTTACGTTGCGAGTAGTAAAATACGATTAAATTGCAATATCGCGTGATTGCAATGACCACAGGGTTGGCTAAAATCACCGCTTTCAATCCCCTCGATTTAAGGGAACTTCCGGCAACGCGCACGCGATTGAATACCACACACGCTGAAAACTCTCGGGAACGAAAAGGCCTTATTTTGAGCGGGACGAGAAAAGTTATTTCGATATTTTGTTGCCCTGAAGCGACACGATCATGGTTCGAAATTAGAAAACAACTTCTTTTTACAATCTATTGTTTATTTTGCACGGGTCCCGTGGTTAGAGCTGTGTAAGCTCGTAAAATCGAGTAACCGCATCAATTCAATTGGGTTTTTTTTTTACGTGTAATAACATTTGTTTAATGATATATTTCAACATTTAACTTGGCTAGCAATACAGTCGATGTGATAGAGAATGATTTTAGATTATTGTTTTTACTACGATAGTATGATGTGTGTGTTAAACAAATTTTCAATCTTGCTCAGATTTTAAAATGTAATATGTTTTCTGAAAGCATTTTCGAACTAGTTGGGGTGGTAATTTTTTTGAATCTTTAATTTTCTTAATAATTGAAAAACATATATAAGCTTAAAAAATGCATAAATCATAAATGAGTTATTAAAAAAAAAAATAGTAGTTCAAGGGGCGGGGATATAACATCCTCACCATCAAGTGACTTCCTTTACCCACATAGGCGTGTAGAGGTCTGAAATTTTGAACACAAGTGCCTTCTAATTTCCAGTCTTGAAAACAGAATTTTAACATTTAGTAATTATTTTAGTGTATTTTCTTTTATTAATAAGTTGTCGACCATAAAAACCAAAGTAATACGCGCAGAGCATGCTCCTGTAAACAATATTGAATGTTAATTTGTTTTATTGATCAGCGATCAGCAAAAACATGCAGATAGAAAACCGACTGAGAAAAATCAAAAACAAAATAAGGTTTACTCAGCGAACAAAACTTCACCTAAAAAATTCTATAACTGCGGAGTGAATGCAAATACAAAAAGTAGAGTAAAAGTTTATAAAACGGTGCAAACAAAAGAAATCAGGATATGTTTAAAAATTTAAATAGCGACATAACAATATTTCATTTTTGATCATTTTCGGCCATACTTTTTTTTTTAGCGATCCATTTGTGAAGACCAAACATTAAAAAAAAAAAAAAAAATCCGATGAATACTTTTCGAGATGTGCGCGTACAAGAATAAAACGGGTAAAACTTTGTCATTCTCATCCTCATCATGTACAGGAACCGATTTATGATGGTGGGGGAGTGGACAGTTGTAGACAAATGTAGCACTTGCACCAACATGATAATCATACAAATTTGTAAATATATCTATAATTTCTATTTACAAAAAAAAAAAGACAAAATTTGTTTATTGAACAAGTATGTACAAAATTGTAATTGTCGGTTTTTTAAATTTTTTTATACTAATTATGTGTCAATTCCAACCCAGCATTATTAATATCACGGACCATAATCCGACTTTTGACCTAAAACCTATGATTTACCTTAGTCCTTAATATATTTTAGTCTATGATTAATACTATGGTCGGAGTCTCTTATCAATAACCGGAAGGTCACGTCTATGATTATAGATAAATAGTTAGTTATCGTTGATCGTACTTATTATCAAATTAATTCTATACTTGTTTATTGTTTATATATTCGTATGAGAGAATAAATTATTTATTTGGGGGAGGGGTATTTTTTACAAAGGAACTTTTAGTATTGGTTGGTTAGAAATTAAAATATTTTTCTGGGCCACCAGAAATTGATGGCAATTTACGCTACTGGGAGGGAAGCAGACTAAACAGTGGCGCCACCAAGGATGCTGTTTTAGGTATCTGTCTGCTGGACAACTCTCTCGAACCGTATTTAAAGAAATTTAATTTTCGTGTTATGGTATACGTGATAACAAACATCCAAACACACACACATATATATATATATATATATACTGTGGCAATTATAATAATATTATACGTACATAGGGATATTTGTTTTACCCTTGTTTAACACAAATATTGGCGTGTTAAAAAAAAAAACCGAACAGATACGATTTCGACACGGGTATAATATCATTGATGTTTTTAATTTTTTATTGCGCGGACACACTTTCGTTGAGCAAATATACGAGAAATATGATAATAATACCGAACGAAAATATGTCATTATAAAAATCCATTTAGCAACAACGAAAAGCGTCTACGCGTATCATTTCAGATGAATACCTAGTACTTCTATATACTTTATACATTATATAATAAATATATATATATATATATATATATATATACAGGGTACACCTATCTTGTTTGTAAAGTCGAATTTGACGGGTCGATCGGGTGAACTTGTCAACTCGAATATAATATAACGTATACCGACGAATGTATTTGATACAATACAATTATTATTACTTATCGTATAGTATTACAGCAGTGGCCTTTCGTGACATTTTTTTCCCTGTCATACCCGTGTCACGGATAAATTATATTCATCATTCTTGTTATTTTTTTTCTCGTTAAGTCATTATTTATGCAATTGATATAATTTTTTTTTTTTTTAATTTTCGGTGCATTTTAAAACTGCAATTAACTGTAAAATAATAATAATAATAACCAATGTTTTATATAGTTACAAGAGGCAGTTCCCTCAATATAAAGTACACTTTCGTTTTTTTCCTCTTACAAAAAATCTAAATTTCGAAGTGAAAACGAAAATCGAAGACAATCGCTTGGACGGAAATAACTTTATACGTTTTATGTAACTATCATAGGACATTACTGGGCGACCAAAAGTAGATTCAATTAAACTTTTTAATATTCGTGTCAGATAACTCGGTCGTAGAGCGTACCACCTATACGGTGTATACAATTTAGGGTGGGACAAATAATATTATAAGGCCAAAAGGGGGTTGGCCCGTCGTACGCCGCCTCGTGGCAAAAAGCCGTCGGCATCAGGCGACAGCAATTACGCGTAACGTAGTGAACCGCAAACGAATAGCGCATCATCGTCATCGGTCGACCGTTGGCGATTAAATATTATTATAATTATATTATATTCGGCCACGAGCTTTATGCGTCGCGGGGAAGGCGCATCGCGACGGCTAGAGGGGTGCTGTTTGACGAGCGAGCGTGCGCGCACAGCGCTACGCTAAAAATACGCTGACCCGGCACGCGCGATAAAAGTGCGAGAACGTGTACGCGAACGGCGAAACGGCGGTCGCGTCCGCGCAAACGTTCCGCCGTGTACACGCACGCACTAGGGGCCGGGACGGGCCTGCGCACGCGTCGCGGTCGCCCTGATATAAAATATCGTCGTAATAGTAATAGTAGTAGGTACCGCACATATATAATAGTAGTAGATCGATGATAATACGCGCAAAACTTTACCGCTCCCGACCCGCCAATAACAGTCAGCAATCGTCTTCGTCGCCGTGTGTACCACTCCGCTAATTCGCGTTCGTAGAACTGTTCGCGCGTGTACCTTTGCGTCTTTTTTTTTTTAAATACGTTTTTGTTTTTTTTTTCTTCTGACATCCGCGGCGTGTAGGAAAACGACCGAAAATAATTTCGCGCGCACGCGCACGGTCCCGGCTCTGCGGCGGCAATATGACGACGACTATAACGGTGACAGCGGCACGCCGGGTACTCTGCGGGACGGTTGCAGCTGGTGGCCGTAATCCGGCGACCATCTGAGCCGCGCAGCGGGACCGACAGACCAGGCGCCGAACGTTGCGGAACACTGTGGGCACTAGGACGACGTAGCCCGAACGGGACAAATCAAACGCGAATAAATAATATTAATACAGTAAGTCGTCAATATTATTTCTATACATATATATATATATATATATATATATATATATTTATATATTGTAATCGGTACGCGTCGTATCGTGTTCCGACAGGTGTTCTTTCAATACTTCCGCTCCGATGCAGACCGCCGTAGCCTCAAAAAAAGCTAAGTCCGCGGGCAGCGGCGAGAACAGCGACATGCAGCTGGGACATAGGTCGTTGTTGTTCTTCAACCTGAGCATACGCAAACTCGCGTTCGTCGGCGTGTCGTTCCCGTTGATTACTCTGATGACGTGCCTGGTGACGGCGTACGTCTTCCAATACGATGATGTGCACGAGACGCACTGTAAGGTGAGCACTGAGCGACGACGGACCACGTTGATATTATTTACGTATATGCCCGTTGCCGCATTATTCGGGCAGTTGTGGTGCTCGAACGGGAAAACAGTTTTACCGAGTACACCGGTGATAACGATTATCTGGATGTTGGATGTTTATTGTTTGTTAATATTATTACGTATAGTTTAAATAAAACAGAAATAATTTCAAACAAAAATTCTCTCCCTCCCCACGGTCCACTATTTAATCGAGCACTTAATAAATAAAATCGTAATTAGGTTTGCGATATGAAAACGGTCGTATTCGTAGCGGCGTTGTGCTTTTGTAAATGTGTCGTTTTCGTCGAATATTTCATTATATGTAATAATCAAAGCTGGGTAAATCGGTCAATTTTTTTGTAACTAGTTTAAGTTACAAGTTATTCTAAATAAAAAAAAAAAAAAAATTAAAATGTAACTAAGCTGAGATATACACCAAATGCATTTTTGTAACTAAATTTTCAATCAAATAATAACTCATGTTAAAAGTTACTTTTTTTTTAAAAAAATTACCCTTATAATACATCTACACTCGTAATATATTTTGCGTAGGTGCCTACTATTAATAGTAATTTTTTTTTTTTTTGTAATATTTTAGACCTTTATAGACTTATTGTATACTATACAACACCACGTGAATTTACTGAAAAAAAGACATTGAACTTGCTTTTTTTTTCAAATAATAATGTCAAAAGTTGACAAGTAATTTTACATTTGAAACTATGGTATATAGTATAATGGATAAGCTGAATGTTACTGACGAACCGTAAAACTAAGTTTGAAAATATACCCCGAAATGTGGTTGACGAATCCAATGAAATTAATTTCACTTTACAGTTTATATATATTTGAATAAGCATGAGTAATGAAAATACTAATACACTGGGCTATTTTTTTTTCTAAGTTGGGAGGGTGTCCAGAAATAGAGGACACACCCTCCCACCAAAAAAAAAAAAAAAATAAGCCACTGCGTGGAATACCCCCGTGAGCTGCATGCCCATCTTGTTATGACGACATCCGAGTTAAAAAAAAATATGTAATTTTCGTCGAAAAAACATAATATACCGGATTATAAAAAAAGATTGTCATGTCAACTCCAAAAGAAATTTTTATTTTTTAACTACAGTCGAGTAAAAAGTTATCAAACGAAAATAGTAGCTTATTATTAGCGGCGAGCTGATATAATTTTTTTTCTGATATTTGAAATAGAAAACCGTAAGCCGATTTTGAAATCACTGATATTTCATTTGCAACTCCTAAACGCTCTTATCATATTCCTGAGATATTGTTGACGTTTTTTCTTCAACAATATCGGTTTTAAATTGCCACCACTTATTTTTATTACTCAACTTATAACTTTTTCAACATGCAATTACCGCCCAGCTTTGACAATATTATATATATACAAATATACTCGTATATATGGATTACCGTGATCAACACGTGATTCACTGATGATTTTAGCGTCCTGAGACAGTTTTTTTTTGTGCCCCCCCCCCCCTATACCGACAACTTCAGAGAAAACTCACCAGACGAAAATGTATTTAAGTATCGAAAATGTATTTAGACGATTAATCCAGGGTCATTATTGTTTAATTGATTACATACTTTAACATATCAATATACGAGTCATTTATTTAATTTTCGAGTCGTATATAAATACAGGGCCGCGTTTAGAGGGGGCGGGAAACAACAAAAAAATAATAATGCATAATATTTATGTGAATTTTGATTTTTTTCAAAAAACCCTCTCAAAATTTTTAAATTTTTAAATTCACAGGCATAATTATTATGTTTGCTTTAAATGCTTTAAACTTACCAAAAAGTTATTTATGTAGATTTTCCTGTTTTATTTTTATTTTTGTCTGGGTGATGGGAGTGGTATGCAAATAAATGATAGGTAAAAAAAAAAAAAAAATAATGGGTCGATGACTTTAATAAGGGCAGTGTCATATTGTATATCTTGATGGGCCGATCTACCACAATCCAGCCTTAGTTTATAGGTTTGGTAACTTATTTAATATTCGCCCGGTTAGCGTTGTAATAATATTTTGTCCGTATATAATGTTCTGGCGCCCCCCCCACCGAATCCCGAAGCCCTGGTCGTCGCCCCTGATTGCGCCCCGTATGTACAAACACGCCACTGACCGCGATGATACAATATAGGTGTACAACGTAATACCGTCGATTAGTGCCATCACGGGCGTGACGCCGCAGACGTACATGTGGCGGATAGCCGTTGCTTTTCACGTCGGACCCCGCATGGTCATCGCCAAAGTGTACTACAACTACTTTATAAGTGAAATGCCAAAGTCCGGCAATGTGATGAGTTACCTGTTCGTCAACCTCTGCTACTGGCTCAACATAATCGAAATATCCGCAATTTGTGGCGTTACCTACATATCCAACAGAGAAAACTATCGTACGTATTACTATACACCTTTGTATTTATTACTGTTTGGCCAATATGATATTATTATAATAATATTTACGGTGTTCGTCCATTTATTTATATTAGCTACAACGATTATAATAGCTAGGGCCCGGATTTAAATGTCCTAAATAATAAAAAAAGACCCAAAATCGAAAAGCAAAAAAAAACAAAAAAAAATCGAATTGTGTACAATTTTAATTTAAAACAAAATGCAAATATTTATATAGAACAATTATTTTGACAAATTGATACTAATAAAGAATAATGACTATATTATTTTGAATTGTTTAAATTAAACATAAAAAACTCGTTTGTTTTCATGCACAGTATTATAAATACAATTTAATATACAATCACCTAAAAATGACGCCAGAAATGTAAAATAAATATTTCACTTTTGAATCGAATTATGTAATCGGAACTCAATGTTGTCACATATACAGGGTGTCCTACGAAGATCTCTCCTGAGATAATGAAGACAATCAAATTCATATTTCAATTACATTTCTATGTTTCGGTAGAAAAAACTATATATGTTAATATTTTCGAATAATTTGAAGACGGCAATTTTTTAGAGTTTAGTCCGAGTTGAAAATGTTGACGTTTCGAGTTTTTATTTTCTTCGATCTCGTGATTTTTAATATTTTTACAGAAAAATAGTCTATAAAACTTATCAGAAAACGATATGAGATAATTTCAAAACACTACTGGTATTGAATTATTTATGTAAACTAAAAAAAAATTTAAAAAGTTCGAAACGTCGACATTTTCAGAAAAAAATTGTAAAAAAAACAACAAAAAGTGGTCATAAAATTTTTCTGAAAATAAAATAAAAAGTTGGTATTTTTTTTTTTTTTTTACCATAACGTAAAGATTTAATTAAAATATGAATATTTGTAGTCCTTATACCCATGAGTCATATATAATAAAAACAAAAAAAAAAATTGCATTAAAATCCGGGCTCTATAAATATCGCATAGTTATTAAACTTTTTTATTTTTTAATCGGCAATACACCCGCCACCAGGTAATACTGTGAGGTATACTCTGTTCAACTTAAGAGTGCCCAAACTGGCGCATGCATATTGAGCCGCCGACAACTATCGGACCCCCGGGCGAGATCAAACGTTTTGTGATTGGTCGGCATTGTATGACCGCCGCCGTTATCTATCGGAGTCGTCGGCGTGCCACCGTGTATACACCGGATTATGTTCAAATTAGTAAAACCACGGTGCTTCGTGAAAACGTTGTGACACTATCCTCACTACGTATAAACGCTCGTCGGCATACTACAGTGGTCCCCGTAGCAAAATAAGTAAGACCACATGCGCGAATAAAACTCGTTTTCGTCCGAACGACTGGGCACTCTTAACCTGAACAGAGTATAGTCCGTTAAGTGGCGGATGGCGATTGTTAACCTAATCTAACCTAACCTAACCAGACCAATAACTGCAATCAACTAAAACGGCATGTCTCGTTTAATATTTATATTATAGCCGTGCACGAGAAAATTTTCGTTTTGTTCATGCTCAGCTCTTTATTGTACATGATCGTTATGATCAAGACGTTCAGCATGGTGCATAAAAGGATGACCGAACAGCAGCGCGTGTCGTACACGGTCAAGAAAATACTGTTCGCCATTTGTATCACTTCCACGTTCACGTTGATATTTTTCTTCATCAAACACCGGGTTTACTGCCACGATTTAGGTATGTGTTCGCGTTGTTAAACCGCCGGCGGACTGGGCTCAGAGGGCTCGGCAGCTGTTTTCGGCCATTCTGAAATATCCGTTTTCGGCTAATAACACTAGTTTGGTCACCAATTTAAAATTGAATTTAACCAAAAGAAAAAAAAAAAGTAGTTTTTCACTATAATTGTCAAATTATTTAATAATTGTATTGTTTATCGTTATTTTTCGTGAAGAATACAGTTGAATCGTGTTAATTTTTGTTGAACTACAAATTTAACAATTAAATGTATATTATTAAAAATATATTTAAAAATTATCAATTAATATTCACAGATTGTATAGTATTGCCATATTCATAATTATTACCTATATAAATCTATATAAATAGAAATAATTAAATAGACATACAATTTTTTTATTTGTTGATAAATTGATAATTAATTTACCTACAGAATATTAGAATATTTATACACATTTTTTTTTCGTTCATATTTACAACGGGTGACTGTTTAAATGCAATTATTATAGGCTATCAGTTTAAAAAATGTCTTGAATGTTAACATCGATAACCAAAACTGATATTACAGAATGGCCGATAAGGGTCCCGCCCGGGCTGAACGGGACCGGTGGCGTATCCAGGGGCCAGGGTTATTAGGAGGTTAACCCTCGCCGAAATGTCTTCAATATACATTTTGTTTAAGACGATTAGATTATATTTAATTTAACCAATACAAATTAATATTATATCCTATTAGGAATAGGAATTTCAAATTTACCTAACCTCCTACCGAAATATTTCCCCAGCTACGCGACTGAATAGGACTAAATGAGGAGAAATTACTACCATCCGGGCCGGTCTAAATATACTCACACCCGTACAACATGGAAACGGTTGAGACCGGATATTTTTTTCCATTTTTAATAGAATAAAAAAATAATGATAATTTTTTTTGTCTTGTTATAGGTTACTTGCCGTTTTTATTTTATTTCATAAATACGGGTTTTCACGTTATTCGAATTCCATAGTACACAGTAAAAACTGTATTAATAATTATATTTGGGCCGGTCGGTGGCGATTTATCATTTACTTTCAACGAAAATGGGAAAATATTATATTAATCATATAAAACAGGGCAACCTCCTTCCCTGTACGAGTATTTTTTGGATCGTTGTATTTCCCCCTGGACCCGGCAACCTGCTTCCAGTCCGCTTTTCAGCTTTAGTATAAACGTATATATATATACAAGATGGTGTCCTATAAAGATATTGCGATGGAAATTATCAAATTCTTTTATATATATATATATATATGACTCACAACGACAAAGATTACAAATATTCATATTTCAATAACATTTTTATGTCTTGGTAAAAAATGTATAAACAAATAACTTTTTTATATTTATTATTTTCGACAAATTTGAGATGGCCATTATTTTAGAGTTTATTCTTTTGCAAATTGTAACGTTTCGACTTTTTATTTTCATTAACCTTGTGATTTTTAATATTTTTTCAGTTTACAGACGAATAGCGTACATTTTAATACTGTGGTGATGTTTTGTAATTATCGCATCTCGCTTTCTGATAAGTTTTGTTTAAGTATTTATTAAACACTATAATGCTTTATACACCGTTTTTCTGTAAACTAAAAAAAAAAAATATTAAAAATCATGAGGTCAACGAAAACAAAAAGTCGAAACGTCAACGTTTTCAGATAAATAAACTCCATTAAATGGCCGTCTCGAATTTTTTGAAAATAATAAATATAAAAAGATTTTTTTTTTAAATTATTTACCGAGACATAAAAATGTTATTGAAATATGAATATTTGTAGTCCTTATACTCGTGAGTCATATATAAAACAAAAAACAACAGAATTTGATTACCTTCATTGTCTTAGGAGATATCGTAATGGGCCACCATGTATACGGCTAATGTGATTATTTGTTCAGGTAACTAAATATTTCGGCTTGTTGATCTTGTATTTTAATTTCGGACGATGATATTAAATACTGAAATACACATTTTAGGATAAAATTTTGTATCCCTTTCAAGTGTGCCGCATGAGCAATAAAGCTTGCATTTTCTTTAGCGGAAACATCTATTTTTAACACCAAATTCGAATATTCCTTTATTTTTTCAAGCGACTTTGACCAATACAATTTTTTTCTATCTCAAAAATTGCCTAAGATAGTACTATTAATCAAAAAATTTGATTTTTCTCTATTTTTTCAAAAAAAAAAAAAAATTAAAACGCAATATTTTAAAAGTGAAGAAATTTGTATACCGTGTTTATAGGGAAAAAATTATAAGCTGGTAAAGTTTAACACACATAATAACATACATTTAAAATTTTTTTGAAAAATCCATTTATTTTTTTTTCTTCAATAAACTTTAAATTAATTGTTGAAGCGTCTCCCTTTGAGAAAATGTAAGTTTATTCTTAAGCACGCGCGCACTGTCAGGGTTGAAAATTAAAAAAGTTACACTTATATGTCTGTTTGGTACTCCCCTTTTAGTAACTAGTTAAAAAGTTTAAAGTTATTTTTTTAATCATTTTTTTGTTTAACTAGTCAAAGAAAAAAATAAATCGAATTTTACCAAATGATTAAGTTATTTCTTTTTATAAACAATTTTAACTTAGCTTAGTAATTTTATTAAAATTTATGTTATTTCTAAAAAGTTATTAATGAATATTTTACAAAAAAAACTGTATACATATCTATATTTTTTGCATTTCACTTGCATATAATTAATACATAACAAGACAAACATGGTCAGTTTATAAAAGTTAACAATATTACAACAAATACTATTAATAGCACAAAATACGTTTACGAGTACCTAACTTTTAACTTAACTTAAGGTCTCTGCAAACGGTTTTCCAAATTTTTCCCAATTTTTGTACCTTTTAATGATAAGATTTTCCCACTAATCTACTGCCCGATACCCATTAATTAATGGAGAGCGAGTACGGCCGTTTTTACGTTATTTATGATCATAAAGTAGCTATATGCCTGACAAAAATGGTTAGTGCTTACAGTAGTTTGATTTTAAGAATGAAAATATGTTTAAATTTATAAACAAGTTTACTTTGCATAGGCCGGAGCACTTTCAATTTATTAAATTATTTACAAAAATACAAATTTGAAGTTTGTCATTTTTCGATGGTAAATAATTAAATAAATAAATAAATGCTATCATGAAAAATATGCTTCAATCGATGCAAAGTAAACTTTTTAAAACTTCATACATTTACGTTTTTAAAATCGAATCACAGGAAGTACCTCAATTTGAGGTCTTTTCGACGAAAGTTTCATAGAGTTTGCGCAGGGGCCTTGAGTTATTATTTTCAAGAAAATTTATAACTAAAACATGTTACTCAAATTCATTTTGTATATTCTAAAATCAACTTTATATCAGCTTACTTACTTTTTTCCAAAAATATCACTTTCCGAATTTCAATACAAAGCCGAAATATATGTTTGATAATTAAACAATTATTACCTGAAAAAAATGACTGCATTATATATGACTGCGAATTGTTCACCAGTGGCGCGTTTGAGGGAGGAGGGGGGCGATAGAAGCAATAATCGTCCCTGCATTGAGAGCTTTTATTTTTACATATACACATATATATATATATATATATTTAATACAAATAAAATGGATACAAAGATTAATAATAATTTAATTATTTTTTTTTTTTTAATCGCCTTCTGATCCCCTTATCGACGAGGCCAAACGCGCCACTGAAATACCGCTTATACATTATATATAGGTACGAAAGTTTAATTTCCATAATGACGCATCGTCGCTAATAAGCGAATAACGTTGGTTTTATATATTTTTTATTTTTAGCATTTACCTGGTTCGCACTTAGCGAATACGTCTTGGCAGTGTCGAACATGGCGTTTCACTTTACCATTACACTGGACTTCCCGCACGAACAGTTGATTGTTGCCAAACACTACCCAACACTGAAAACCGACTGATGAATTAAATTAATACTTATCGTTATTATAATATGTCCTGAGGACATTTCCCTGCTCGTATTAATATATATATATATTATTTATACAGAGCGATCAACTAACTACAACACATTCATTGTGTGGGACAGTATAAACTTTTTCCGATTTTTTTTTTCTCGAAAGTATAAGAAACGAGGATCTCCTAAAATAATACATCGCTGATATTTTTTGTCTCCCTTGTTTTTGAGGGTGACAAACTACTATCCACTTTCGATTTTCAAATAGCAAACTATATTAAAAATCCCACAAATAGACTGAGTAATAATTAAAATACTCTGTGATGTTCAAATTGTTAATTGCCGTCAACCAGCCGGCGTATATCCCACCGTGTGAATAGGCATGTTACTTAAATTGTCGAAAAAAAAAAAATCCGAAAAAAAGTTAATACTTTCCGAGATAATGATGAGTGTTTTATTGTTAGTTAATCGCTCCGTATATATAAATATATATAATACCGAACGACGCAAACGCATCTTAACTCTTCCATAAAATGTACACCGTCTAATTTATTTTACATTTTTAAGTATACTATTACAGTGGCGTATTCGGGATTTTGCTTCCCTGGGTACACATTTTCTTAATTTCCCGGCCTCCCTCGGTCCTCGTGTTGTGTATAATATAGTAAATTCTATAAGTTGTCCAGCTACTTTATTACATCAACACCGCAACAGCAGTGAACTGCATGCAAGTTTATGTTTCTGACTGTACAAGCTAGAAAGTAGGACTCCTAGTCCAAAATAATATTATCGATATATTATTTATAATATTTGTATATTACAAATGAATATATTTATTTAAAATTAAAAGCAAATAAATACTAACGGTTACAACACGATACGTAGAGAAGATAATAATTATTGTATGGCGTGTACAGTTCTACTTCTATACAGTACCACAGTACACGCGTTTATTTATTACACGATAACAAATCGATTTTTATCAAACAAGTCGTCAATAATACGATATGGAAATTTTAGTTTTTTCTTTTTTTTTTAAGTGTACGATATGATCTAATGAAATGCTCTCATCAGAATAATACTGCTTGCCAAAGTTTACTGAGCCCCAAAAAAGTGGTGCCCGGGGCAATTACCCCCAACCCTTCCCTCCCACAATACGCTACTGTGTATACATATACTATATATAATATTAATATATATATATATATATATATAACGGCTCTTATAGGTCAACCGCTCATAATTTATTATAATAATACGTGCCTGTATATAATATATATTTATTCTTTTATCCTCGTCGGCCAACTTGGGCGCGAATATTTTCCGAGTTATCGAACTTTTTTTAGTCGTTTGTGTTTTTCAGCAAACCGTGAGTCGAAATCCTGTATGCATCGACGGTTTTTTTCAAGGTACAACAACTATATTATTATTATTATTATTATTATTATTATTATTATTATATGCGGTTACGCAGTATTTATTCCGTCGTATATGTACATAATAGTAATACTATGCACGACGATCTCGATATATATATATATATATATATATATATATATATATATATATATATATATATTCATTTATAGAATTCGCGTCGAGTATTTCAATATTATTATCGTAGGCAGAAATTTACCATAATTTTAGAAGGGACTGTATGTTAAAATATTTTACCGCGTAATCAAAGCTCTATATCGAAGCTGCTCTCCACGCTTGCAAAAATTATTGCGAAACTTATGATTTATTTTAGACATAATATTTAAGAGGGACTAATTTCTTTGTTTTTACATTTTGAAAGGACTTAGCCACCTCATGCCCCACCCCCCACCCACCATAGGCGGATGCCTATGATTTTTATAGGTTAAGTGTACATTTTTCTTTTTTTTTTTTTTTTTGTCTGTTAATTTTATTCGCCGTTTTCGCGTACGACAATACCGAATCCGGAATGCATACTAATACCGTGACCAATCAAACAGTTAGATTAGAATAATATATTTCCGCGTTGTCGAAATAATACGTCGCTTATTTTGTAGTACTTTATAGCTATATTACGTACTATAATAGTACGATACGCGAAATACATAGGTGTAAGTACAGAAACGTATTTCGGGGGGAGGGGGGTTAATGTTACAAATTTCATATCTATACGTATCTGTATTTAGGTTAGGTTATTAAAATATATTTATGCATTTTTGGGTGAGAGAGGGGGTTGTACACGAGTATATATATTTTTTACCGCGCGTTTATGACGAAAAAAGAAGGCTCGTTTATTATTATTAAATTTATTAAGTTCGAAACGGTTGTTTTTTTTTTTAAATCGCTATAATAATACATAATCGCGCGCTCGATTCGACATAAAATATAGTTGTGGGGGAGGGAGTACACTATAGCGATAATTTATATATTTATTTAGCGTTTACTATATTATTTTATATGAAGTGTGATCAAAAAATACCGGGACTAAAATTATATCTGCGCTAAAAATAAACGTATCGGAAATATGCACATATAAAATAAATGTAGAGACAACACTTAATTACGTTATTCAAGTCACGAGTTAATATTATATTTTAGTAATGAACGACGGATTCGTTGAAGTCCTATACTTTTGTTGTGTCTGCCGTTTTGTCATGTCGAATAAATTCGAGCAGCATGTTTGCATTAAATTTTGAGTTAAATTCGGTAAATCAGCGACTGAAACTTTTAAAATGAAAAAAGCATTTGAAGATGAAACAATGAGCAGATCAAAAACATTTAATTGGAACAAGAGGTTTATTGGGGGTCGTGAAGCCATTAACGATGACTCCCAGGCTGGTCGATCTTCAACTTTAAAAAATGATGGCAAAAGTTCGAGAAATTATTCGATCAGATCGACGAATAACGATAAAAGAATTTTTTAGTGAGTGTAACATTACTTATGGATCATGCCAAACTATTTTAACTGAAGATTTATGCACCGACGTTTAGAACAGTTCCAGAAACGATTGTGGTTGTTGCACCACGATAACGCGGCAAATTCTCATTCGGCCTTATCAGTTCGTGAGTTTCTAGCTGATAAACAAATTTCAGTTGTACTTCACTTGTCTTACTCACCGGACCTTGCCCCTTGTGATTTTTTATTATTTCCAAAAATTAAAACTGACCTCAAAGGACAATGATTTGATGATATCGAAACAATAAAAAAAAATGCGGTGGATCAACTCAAATAACTTAAAGTTGAAGACTTCCAACATTGCTTCAAAAAGTAGCAGGGGAAATGGGATAAGTGCATAACACCAGGCGATGAAAACTTTGAAGGAGACTATATTTAAAAAATGTATTTGTTTATTTAAATTGTTTAATTAAAAAAAATCCTGGTATTTTTTGATCACACCCAGTACACGTACACGCCTAATATTATTATTGCTCGCCTCGAAAATATATTATAGGTACAGTTGGAAATAATTATTAAACTATATATTATATTGCCCATTTTTCTTAATAACCGTATATATATATATATACTGGTCAAAACAATATATGCGTATACTGAATTATGTGAAAAATTAGTCGTCGGGGTACGTGACTCCCCATCACCCATCACCCCTGCTAGTCGAGCACTATAAATAATACATATATATTATATAAAATAAATACCCGACTTATTGTATTTGTTTATAAGTATTAGTGGTCTAAGACGCGGTCAAGTAAAATTGTTCCTGTGACAATGACGGTTATCTATCGCTGTGTATAATTTGTAATATTTTTTTCGTTGTTTGCAACATTTATCGGAGTTGTTTTTTTTTTTCTCTCGTTCTTCCGCCGTCGCTGTCTACTGCGAAAAAGCGCGACATTATTGTTTGCTTCCACACTTAGATATATAAATAAACGGACAGTTTATATGTTTGAAATGATTATTATTACGATAGTCTAGCCATAATATTATTTCCTAGGTTAACAGCATTACCTAATATATTATATAATCTTCCGATGATTTTAAACATTTTATATATACATATATATATCAGTGGTTCTCAAAGTGTTCACAGCGCCGTCGACCTGATAATTCTGGTTTAAACATATATACGATTAAAGAAATAGGAATTTCAAACCTCCCTGGGAAATTTAGATTTCCTATTATGAATTTAGAGGGTATTTAAATCCTAGTATAATTATACCCCTGGCGTATAAATCTAAGGGATACATATATCCTATTATAATCTTACCCGTGGGGGGGGGCTATAGTTATCCTGGTGATATGATTTGCCTGTTCCGCCGGCCGACAGCCGTTTGCATAACAACAGGTGTGCGAGACCGTACGGCCGCCTAAACGCAAATTATTATCAACGTCAGCTTTTTGTATCCCGGTACTCAATTTTCGAATACTCGTTAAAATTAAAACCTTAAATTTCAGAAATTTGAATAAATTGCATTTATTCAAATATTGTATTTTGTTCAATAGGTAACTATAACAATAAATAATAGCTTAGGTCAGCGGTTCCTAAAGTGTGCGCCGTACCGTCGACTAGATGGGTCTCTGGTCTAAAAATATATACGATTATTATAAAATAAATATTTCCAAATTATCCATTAAAATTGTTTTATATATTTTTATTTAATAATAAAAAAAAAAGTTATCAGTTTTATCAAGGATATCACGAGAAAATCTCAGTTTCAAAAGGGCGCCGTGAGACGAAAATATTTGAGAACCGCTGATATATATTATACTTGCATCACTTTTCATTGCTTCCAGTACTAAACTTACCAAATTTTCTGATTTTTCACGTTTAAACTACACGTGGTTGTTTCACCATCTATAATCCTCATCTATAATAATACATTATTGTATAATATACTACTGTTGTATAATACCTTACAGTCATAGAATTGTCACGATTTCCATCTAGTCAACTGGTCAGTTTCGCATCTAACTGATATAGTATTATACGATCTATTTGATCTTCTATAGCTCGTAATAAGAGACGTACCATCATAATGTCCCTATACAAAGTCTGTGTATTTGTATACCATAATAATTATTTTGTTTCTAGTCCTAATATTTGTTTATTATTAATGTACTCGTATGTTTATTGTGTTAAACGTTTTCGTTTTGTTATTTTGAATTTTAATTAATATTATATATTAACATATAATTATTAGGGTGATTATGATTAAACTATAAGCATGATAAGTTTGTTTGTTAAAAAATTATTGCACTGTTTTTTTTTGTTGTGAAAATAAATATATATTATATATATGAATTTTTACAAATTCATAAAATATATACACAACATCGATAAATATACAATTATTATATACGAATGGATTGCATCGATGAGTTTTATTAAACAGTATAATATACGTATATATATATATATATATATATATATATATATATATATATATATATATACACATTATATAAAAGTATAAAAAAAAGTTTTTATTCTCCCTCCTTTGAATTTTTTTTTCTGTTCGATAGATTTTCCTACATTCTATAATAGGTGAAATCGTTAATTTAAGAACACTATATTTTCATTTTAAACGTGATTACAATCGATATTCGTTTCTATATTATTATTATATGGTGTTCTAGATTTCTTTAATACCTACTTGAGTTATTATTAAAGTTATCGTTATTTTAACGTACATTGTTTTTTTTTTTTATAAGAATATTATCAGCTTCAACGATTTAATAAAATAATAATGAAAAATAATGAAATCACTTCATTGGATTAAAATCATAACACGAGTTTTCTTTTCGTAAATCGAACGACATTCTATAAATATATATATGAACCTACTAGCGTAATATAAAAAGTCAAGCCAATAATATTCTCTATAGTGATATTTTAGCGATCCGTCTATTTTGTGACCCAAATTTAATTGCCAAGCAAGTTTTAAATCTGTTTCGTACAAATTCGAATTAAAATCGAATCATTTTTAGTGTAACTTTTTATAATTTTATTGATATTCCACATTTATAGTACTATTTTATTTATTAGTTTTAATTGTTTTATGTCAATTATTGCCGTTATTTTTTTTTTTATAGATATGATATAATAAGAGCCGTCTATTACTCTCCGAACGTAAAATTCAATTATAAAAAAATAAATAGCAATATTAATAATCGTTTTATGTTAAATTAAGATATAAGATTTAAATATACGCTGTCGACAATCATCCGTCTATCCGAGTATTAGCATACTATTTAAAATGTCCACCCTTCGTATTTACACGTTTCTTCAAACGATCTGGCCACACTGCATCATTGCACGCACCACTTCTTATGCTTTTGAGACTGCTGATTTAATATTTCGACGGTGTTTAGAGCAGGCCTTTCCTCTAAAATATTCCACAATCGGTAGTCTAATGAATGAGATCTCAACTTCCTAAAGGCTACTCTTGAGCAGCAATGAATTCCGGTAAATTAAAGATCCAGTGCTTTCATGTAAACAAGGTATAGGGCTAAAGGCTTCACTACCTTTTCTAAAATATAATTTTGGTAGTTGAGTAACGCCCTCAAATGACACTCTCCACTAAACCGTCACTGAAGCTGGACGATGTACTCTGAACTTTTTCAGCAGATTCCCGAGAGCTATGAGACGGTTGAATTTTTCTTTTACAGTAAAAATTGTTTCAACTGTATAAAGCAAATTTGTCGATGGCCATTTTTCGCGTACTGCAGGTCACAATTCTCTTTAATACCCCATTCCGTGTTTACTGAGTGACGTAAATCAGAAATTGTAGATATGACAATTAGTTCGAATTATATTTGAAAACATAGTCATTATTGTAAAGGATTTTGCCCTTTTCTTATCGTTTGTTCGCAATTTATCGCGGACATTCATTGAGATCGTCCTAGTGGCTGTTCCTATGCGTGTATGTATTATAATGGAGGACAAAGCGTTCACGGTTATAGGTATCATATATTCGCACCCCTTCTCCCGTTAAAGAGGGGTATAATCATATAATACTAACAATCGTTTGCCAAGGTTAGGGTAGATTATTTAAAAAAAAAAAAATACATACTGCAAATCAATAAAAAAAAAATAAATAAATTTATACACGTCTTCCCCCCCATACCGCAGCCCTAGCGAAGCCCCGTGACAACCAAATAAAAGTTTATATACGCATTTACCTAGTCGTGTCATAAGTTCTGTATCCCTATTTATCAATTGTTCTATAAATATTTTACAATAATGACTATGTTTTCAAATATAATTCGAACTAATTGTCATATCTACAATTTCTGATTTACGTCACTCAGTAAACACGGAATGATGGGGTATTAAAGAGAATTGTGACCTGCAGTACGCGAAAAATGGCCATCGACAAATCTGCTTTATACAGATGAAAAAATTTTTACTGTAAAAGAAAAATTCAACCCGGGAATCTGCTGAAAAAGATCAAAGAGTACATCGTCCAGCTTCAGTGATGGTTTGGTGGGTAGTGTCATTTGAGGGCGTCACTCAACTGAATTTTTGTGAACAGGGGATCAAAACTCGTGTGATCAACTACCAAAATTATATTTTAGAACAAACGATAAGAAAAGGACAAAGTCAATAAACTAATAAACGATTTACAAAAAAAAAAAAAACTTAAAATCCCACCGACGATAATTGCAGCGTTATTACCGGGCGATAATGTCTATACGATTATTGTATTTTCGGAAAAATAATCGTCGTACGTTAATCTCACCGCGAATGATTTCCAAACGAAATCAGTCTTCGTCGTCTGTGACACAGTGAAAATGCGACAAAAAAAAAAAAAAAATACTTTTCCGTCGTCAAACCATTCCGTGGTCCTTGGCGGTGCGCTACGGGAAAGATGAATGAAACATGAAGATAGAACCTGCACTTTTAAGGGACATCCTGCAAATACGGTAAAAACGTCTGTTCCTGAAGGTTGTATGATGACTAAAAATGTAATTTGTAATAAAAAATGTTTTTTTTTTTTTTTTTTAATATTTTCTTTTACAATACATAAAAACAACGATAAATCGTCGGCATTGCATTTAAAAAAAAAAAAATTCTTTATAATTTATTTTTTTCTCGTCATATGTGGGTAATCGATCAGCGCATCAAACTGTAAATATAAAAACCATTTCTATTTCGAATCTTACATAATATATTTTAGATTCTACGCATAACGGAGTAATGGTTTTAATACGATGTGTGTTATTATTTTGTCTGAATTTTCTTTTTTTAACAATGATGGGTTTTATTTATACGTGCCTTCTCTGTTCTCGCGGCACTATCAATTACGGCTGCAGGGTTGAAATGTGACGCCTGTGAAATTCGTATAACGAAAATTAATGGACTTTCCATTGTACTTTCCGAACAAGTATTAGGATCATATGAGTGAAACTTTAAAACATCTAAAAACTGTAAATACTTGGCTAGGCGGTCGCCAAAGTGTGCGCCGCGGTATCTTTACAGGATAATAGCGCCCTAGATAAAATGTTTTCTAAATTTAATATACTACAAAAAAAGCTCCTATGAGGTTCTGTATTGAGAGCAGTGGTCTCAAACATACGGCCCGCAATAAAAATACATTTTGAACAAAAAATATACGAAAAAAATTGTAAAAATGTTAATTTTTTTTTTTTTTTACGCATCATAAAGACATATAATATTATCTAACATTCGAAATGTTTTATTTTTACATTAATCGTTCAGAAATTCCATTATGCTCGATTAAGTATTTGAAATGCTGTAAATCTAATCTACAAAAATAAATATAATTTGTATTTCGGTGTAGGTGCAGTAATAGTGGGTAAACAGTTTGACTGTGACCGGGGTTGTTTTGTTCGTACTAGTAACTATATAGTTATAGTAGCAACTTACAGTTGCTATTCGAGTGTGATTTTAAATTTAAGTTTATACGCGTAATTTTTTCGTTTAAATGTCTCAAATCAAACCGATCAAACGTAAAAATTGACCAAGAAAAACGGGCTTTTCAAGAAAAATGGGGCTATGTATACTTTTTTACTAATTCTTATTCTCTTCCAATATGTTTGATTTGTAAACAAAGTGTATCATCTGTCATTAAGGAGTACAACACTAAAAGACATTATGACACAAATCATGGTAAGATTTACGATAAATTTGTAGGAAAATTACACGGAAAACAATTTGAAAAATTAAAAAAAAATCTCTCGCATCAAGCAAAATTATTTGATGATGAAATAAGAGAAAATAATGATTCGGTTAAATGTAGCTACGTTATATCAGAAAAAATCGCACGTGCGTCGGAACCTTTTTCTGACGGTGAATTTATTAGAGTGTATAGTTAGTGCTGTGTAAGTAATAAGTCCCGTAAAGAAACAAGCATCTATGTATATAAGTTTAAGTGGAAATAGAGATGCTCAAAGAATTGAAGAAATTTTAAGCAGCAACTGCATGAAAAAAGTAAACGATTTTTAAATTTTTCTATTGCTGTTGGCGAAAGTACCGATATTACCAATTCCGCCCAGTTAGCTATTTTTATTCGCGGAGTTTTCGATAATTTTGATGTAACTGACGAACTCTTTGGCTTGATTACTATGATTGACACAACAACCGGTAGTGATTTATATGACTGTGTTGAAAAGTGTCTTAATAAATTAGAAGTAGATTGGAATAATTTTTCGAGTATTACTACTGATGGTGTAGATTTGAAAAGTCTTCATTGTATAATCCACCAAGAATCATAATGTTCAAAAAAAATTAAAATGGAACATGTTATGTGATATAGTTATTAAAACAGTGAATTGGATTAAATCCCGTGCATTGAATCATAGACAATTTAGTGGCACTACTCGCTGAAATGGATGCTCAATATAGTTGTTTAGTATATTACAGTGAGGTGAAATGGTTAAGTCGTGGAGCAGTTCTACAAAGATTTTTCAGTTTATTAAAAGTAATAAACTGTTTTATGAAATTTAAAAACAAGATTGTTTCTTGAATTAACTAATAATGATTGGATTAAAGATTTAGCTTTCCTTGTTGATATTACTACACATTTAAATATTCTCAACCTACAATTACAAGGAAAAAACAAAGTTATCACAAATATGTACGACTCAATTCATTAATTTACGATAAATCTTCGATTATGGGAAACTCACCTTCCATTAAATAACTTGGTACACTTTCTTACGTTAACAGTTATCCACAGATAGTAATGATAGTAAAAATATATTTCACACATTTTATTACTAAAAAATGAATTTATGAACAGATTTGCAGATTTTCAAAAGTATAAAGATGATTTTCTACTTTTTAGTGAGCCATTTTCTATAAATGTAGAACATGTGAGGGAAGATTTACAACTCGAGTTAATTGATTTGCAATGTAATTCTGTTTTAAAATCAAAATTTGAAACGGTTTGGAGTTCCAGAAATTATTAAATAGCTTGGAAACAGTTATCCGAAACTAAAGAAACACTTTTCTAACATTTTATCCATGTTCGGTAGCTCTTATGTATGTGAATAATTATTTTCTCTCATGAAATTAAACAAATCGAAAAGTCTCAATCAAATTTCAAATGTCAAATTACAATCTGTTTTACATTTGGCAACAAGAAATTCTTGTTCAAATATAGATAGCTTGGTACAAAAGAAAAGATGTCAAGTTTTAAGTGCACTCCAAAACTAAAAATAACCAAATCCAAGATATTTTTAGATTTTAATTCTAATTTTTTTTTTTTTAAGTTAATGTTCATCATATTTTTTCAATGATTATTTTTTAGTAATAATAAGTGAAATAAACAACTACTTTGTTTATATTTTAATAAATAATTTTGGTAATAGTAATTATAAGAAAAGTAATTTCATAATATATTAAGTCATTTAGATAAATGGATTTCGTATGTATCTTTGCCTTCATTTTGTCTTCAGTTTATAGTGTATAAGTAAAAAAGAGGACACTTAAAATTTGGCCCGCGACATTTTTTTGGGAAAATATATGGCCCGTAGATAATTTAAGTTTGAGATTACTGCTTTAAAGAATAAACCTGAAGGAGTATTCGAAAATCGGATAAAAATACCGAGAGACCAAGCAGTGCGAGACGTGAATTATTAAAACAACGCGTGCAATAAAAACTGATAAAGTTAATAATAAGGTTTCAAAATGGAGGTTTTTATGTTAAATTGATAAATCGATGATTTTCTATATTTTTATATTGTTAGTTTGATTTTATTTTTAAAATGTAATTTTTAATTTTAACTATGCAAACCATCTGAAATAACTACTAACAATAAAATGAATAACGTTTATTTAACAAAACAAACGGAAATGTGTAATTATTCAATTATTAAGTTTTTAAAACAACACGTTTAGTGATATAAATAAAAACAAATTAAAACTGTAGAGAAAAAAAAAACAATTTTTTTAAACGTATCAGTTTTAATCTGAAAGTCCTAAGTCATACAAATGTGAAGTTAAATGTTTGTTATGAAAAAATACAAGCCAATGGGTTAATTAAAATTTTTAATATATTTTTATTTTTTAATTTTTTTTAATAGTTAATTCTCCTGAATAAAAGCCGCCATTCTCTCCAAGTAGATACCTGCAAATACATAACTAATTACAGATATATTGAATAATATCCTACCTTTTCAATGCAATCATAAATAAAAATACAGACTGTGCTTATTTAATTATAGCGAATCGTGAGCATTAAAGAGCATGGTTATTTACATAGGTTGCCACTCGCGCTATGTTGCGCTGTATCACTTTTTGAGCACAAACAGTAGATTTACGAACTATGAGCGCTAGGTGTTCTCGATAATACATTTATAAGTAATGGATACATTTTGTATTATTTCATCTTTTGTGTTCTGCATAAAGTACAATACACATTTATATATAAATAGGTATTATATACATATAACAAATATATAAATATATAGTAATACAATTATTTTATTATTCAATATTTCTGCTTATATTAATATTCTTGCTCTGGTACTACACTCATATACACTAAGCTTATATTTAAAGTATTATTTATTTGCACCGATTTTATTTTTAATTGTGTATATATTAATTTACAGGTAGCTATAAGAATCAGATTTTCATTTCAGAAGAATATTAACAATAGGGTTTAAGTTTGTGATTTTTGGTTATAGACTAGCTTTATTTTAGATTCTGAACAAAGCTAAGGTTAGGTTAGGTTGTTTTGGTTTGGTTTTACTACACTGTGTTTATTTTTGTCTGTGAATAACTTTTACACCAGAAATCTTGACCCTGATTTTCAAGTGGATCACTTTTTCTGAAAGCATTTTGGATCTAGTTGCCGAACTAGGATGTCAGTTTAGGTTTTCTTAATAATCGGGAAAAAGTACAGCAATAGTGAATTCATTAGTTTTCTTTTTGTTGTAACTTTTAAAAATAACCATAGATATCTGACATTTTTAAAATTATATTTCAATATTTCGAATATAACAACTATAAATATTTAAAAACATTTTTAGACTATTGTGATTGCATATTAAGTAGTTTCTGGTAAATATTATAGGTAACACCACTAAGCTTCCTTATGAACTACAATTATTATTTGTAACAAAAATAATATGGTATGTGATATGTTTTTAATATTTTAATTACAACATACATATAATTTTTAATTATTTAAGCAAATTTAAAGTTTTTAATAGGAGCAAAATTTCTAGTAGAAAAAGTTATTTACAAACACACACATACATAATAAATAAATATTGTGTATTATATATACTTAGAGGTAAATTATTAAATTCATATTTAACACTACTAATAGTACCTATTACCCAATTTCATTAAATAGAATATATTAATTATATATATATATATATAGATTGATTTGATCCAATACCTTCTTCCTGATCATTTGGCATGGTGAATCAAATAATACCAAAATACACTGAAGAACACACAAACGACAAGACACTTTACCATAATACTCTTACTTTAGTAAAAATATAAAAGAAAATAGTTTAATAGGATTAGAAATTACAGAATACTTTATGTTTTATGTGTAAATGTATGACCAAGCACAACTAACGCTCGTAGTTCACAAATCCAACACTTGTTGAGATGTCATTTGCATCATGTGTGTAGATAACCATGATGTACATCCTCTGGACACTGACTGGGTAATCCGTTCAAATATAAAAAATTGTACAATTATTATTGAATAAAATATAAATCATATTTATAGATTTGAAAGTTGTTCAATAAATGTTAGTTGCAACAGTACCAAAGTTTGGTAATAGTGTTAGGAATTTTTATTTGGCATTTGTATAAAAATAGGTAGAAATCAAAATTGTATTCCACTAAAATATATTTTGTATATGATATTATTTATTCTTAAGCTCTTTAACAGCCACCTCTAGTGATTGAATAACTAAAGTTAATTTCAGGAGTTATTTGATAGGGGAACTTCTATTGATTTAAGAATAAAATTGTTGTATATAATTTAACTATGAGTTTTTAATCAATTCATTTTATTGCAAAATTGAAACAAGAAATAATGGTAATATTTTATTTCTGAATAAATTAACCATATTAAATACCTAAGCTAATTAGATTTTAAACTGCAACACTGTTATTCATTTCAGATGGTCAAATAAATCTTTTGCAACACATTTGTCAACGACCTCTAGGAAATCCCACAATTCTTCGACACAGGTTTCTGCAGTTTTCTTTCTAGAGTTGACACGATCATTGCATTCTTGCAACTTGGCAAATCGTTCTTGTGCTTCTTTTTGCTGTTCGCATTTTGTCTAAAAAAATACAAAATAGAAGTGTAACTTACATGGCCTGAGTATTTGTATTTAATGAACATACTCTTAAAACTTTAGCAGGGTCAACCAATTCCTCTTCGGCCTTAACAATGCCAAAAGGCGATTGCAGAAGCTTGGTAATTGTTTCTTTTACACTGGTAAACATCCTATAAGAAATTACAATGCTGTGAGCATACACTGTTCTCTTTGTTGACCTTTATGGCAACGTTCGAGTTACATACAAGAAAACATGAAAACATACTCACTTTTAGTTGACAATAGTTGATTTGCCGTGTGTAAAATACTTGTATGTAAAATATTATTCACTCGATACGCGAATTGAGGCGTTTGAAAAATATACCTGAGCGGCAGTGTGTTTTACAGTAAGTTGACTTTTCGAAAAGAAAATTGCTAATCAATTTACTAAACAGCTGCACATTTTATCAAATATTCAAACCCGACGCCCATGGAGAAATAAATGACAGTCCGTGATAAAAGAACCGCTACATTCGTATCATTTACAAACACCGTCATCAAATTGAAATAATTGGATTGTAATATTCGAACGACCAAATTTAAATGACACAAAACATTTGTTGTTCGGTTCTATTTAATATTTACGGCGCTGTGAAATAATTGTTAAATTGTTATTCGGCGGTGGAAGTTGTGATACCATTTGATGTCATATATTTAATATTTTTTTTTGCGTCGTCGATAAATACTCGCAAACATGGAATCCTCTTCATCCGGCTACCATAATTTAAACGCATCCGATCGCAAGATCAATAATGTTTTTACGGCCAAAAGACAAGCGCAAGATTTCGAAATGAGTAACGTCACCATTGTTCCCGATGGTATGTACTCGCCATTAAATGCTTACAAAAAGCAGTATCTGTTACAGTCTGACTAAAATATAAAAAATGTATGTTGTTCAACAGAAACGTACACCGTTGCCCAAGCGGTCGATGCTTTTGGATTTGGTAAATTTCAAGTGAAATTATCATTGTTCACTGGACTTTGTTGGATGGCTGACAGCATGGAAACAACCATATTAAGTATTTTGTCACCTACATTGCACTATGAATGGCAGATCACACGTCTTCAGCAAGCTTTAGCCACAACTGTAAGTTTATTACCAATGTTTAAATGTTGTGCAATGAATTTATTTATTTATCATAATTTAACTGTTTTTAGGTTGTTTTTCTGGGTATGATGATAAGCTCACCATTTTGGGGATGGTTCAGTGACAAATTTGGCCGAAAACCAGTATGTGTACTATTTATACCATTTTGATGTACCCAGTCTAAGATAAATAAATCATGATTAATTATATTTTGCAGGCTCTAACACTATGTTCAGTGTTATTGTTCTATTTTGGTATCTTGAGCTCAATTTCACCTAATTACACATGGTTATTAGTCTTGCGAGGACTAGTTGGATTTGCTATTGGTTGTTCTCCTCAGTCGTATGTAAAATTAATTTATTAGGTTTGCATTTAGTAATTATTTGGTGACATATTTTGTATTTGTTAGTGTTACTTTGTATGCAGAATTTTTGCCCTGTAAACAACGAGCCAAATGTGTTGTTTTACTTGATGTAAGTTTGGTATTAGTATTGTGTAATTGTTATAGAAAATATATTTTTACATATTACGTACAAACTGAGGTGATACAGAATGATTTTGAATGCTGTTTGACAGCAATACATTTTATTTTGTTATTAATTTAATAAAAAAAAACAAAATAATTTGTTAGTATACAGATAATTGTATTCCAATCATTAAAACAATTATTTTTTTTTATAGCACCTCAAATTATTCTGATCATCGAACAATTATTAATGACTGCTTCTTTTATCCATTTTTATTTAGTGTTTTTGGGCACTCGGAGCATGCTTTGAAGTTCTTTTGGCCCTAATAGTGATGCCCACATTAGGTTGGAAGTGGCTTTTAGTACTGTCCACAGCTCCATTGCTAGGTTTTGCATGTGTTTGCCCGGTAATAAAACACTTGTTGCACATAGCTGCTATAGAGAGAGCCTATATAATCAGAGTAGCTAATTGATCTTATCATTTCATAGGATACGTTATTTGGCAATATATTTGCACATTGCCTATATCTATATAGACTAGATGAACTTATAGTAGCTATATAAATAAAGTAAATATATAAATTACATAGAGCATTAAAGTTATCGCAAAATGGCAAGTAATCAACAGATAGGTTTCGTAGTTAGCCACTCTTTTATTATATAGGTACTCTAGCTGCTAATGTATATCTGTATTTGTAACATCATGAGTTATTAAATAAATATG
Source organism: Tuberolachnus salignus (assembly GCA_956483605.1). Classification (NCBI taxonomy): domain Eukaryota; kingdom Metazoa; phylum Arthropoda; class Insecta; order Hemiptera; family Aphididae; genus Tuberolachnus; species Tuberolachnus salignus. Next base: position 31,593,500 of record OY101430.1, on the reverse strand, counting down.
TATGTTTATTATTTAGTGGTTACCAGAATCAGCAAGATTTCTAGTGGCCAGTGGTCAAACCGATAAGGCAATTGACACTTTAAAAAAAGTAGCGCACGACAATGGAAAACCAATGCTTTTAGGAAGGTTAGTTGTAGATGACATTGTTCTAGAAGAAAAACGTGGACAATTCACTGATCTTTTGTTGCCACAACTCAGAGTTACTTCAGTTTTACTGTGGTTTATTTGGTAATTCATCTAAGCTATACATGCATTGAAAAGTTTTTTTAATATAGTTATAAATACTTTTAGGTTGGCTTGTGCATTTTGCTACTATGGCATTGTATTGATGTCTACCGGATTGTTTGAGAGTGGTAACAATAACAGAATCTGTTCACCGAATTTAGAGGGTGGTGTTTTTAAAACTGTGCAATCTTGTACTGCTGAATCTCGTTACTTGACAACTCGTGACTACATTGATCTACTATGGACAACACTTGCAGAATTTCCGGGTAATTATTAATTTTAAAGAATACTGATTTTATTCTAAAATATGTACTTTTACAGGAATATTTGCTACCATTTTTGTGATTGATAGATTTGGCCGAAAAATTACTTTAGTTTTTCAATTTTTAATATTCGCCTTTAGCTTATTTTTCTTATTCCAGTGTGCAAAAAAGTAAGAAGTCTAGATTTTAAAGGAGATATTTATTTTTAATAAGTTTTATTTTTAGTCGTGTTTTGTTAACAATTGCATTGTTTTTTGCAAGAGGTATAATTGCTGGGGTGTTTCAAGCTGTGTATGTTTACACTCCAGAAGTATTTCACAATTCTCAGCGAATTAAATAATTTTTGTTCTACAAAATCATTGTTATTTATAGGTTTATCCCACACCCTTGAGATCCATTGGGGTTGGTACCTGCAGTGCTATGGCTCGTCTGGGCGCTATGGTTACTCCGTATATTGCACAGGTATATATTTTATTATTAATTTTCATAAATATACATATACTTAATTGTTATTATTTTATTGTTTAGGTATTGCTCAAATCATCTTTTACCACTTCAATTATAATATACATTTCAGCAGCACTACTTGCCGCTATAGCAAGTTCATTGTTGCCAATTGAAACCAAAGGGAGAGATATGAAAGAATTTGTAGAAAAAGATTAAAAAAAAAATCATTTAAATGGGACTCAATGATTGTATGTACTTAATGTATTGACTATTATTTATTACATTTTAAATTATTGTGAAGACTGGTTTATCATATAGTATATTATATATGTTTATATTTAGTATATCACTATATCAGAAAAATGTGTCAAATCAGTATTAGGAATAGGTATATAATTGATTTTAAAAAATGTAAATACTGGCTTCAATTTGATTTTATTAATATTAAATTTTTGTAGCTTGTAACATTTTGGTTATTTTTATACTGGAATACTTGTTATAAATTACTAATTTAAAGTATTATGTTTATTAATCATCCTAATTATATTTAACAAAGAAATAAACACGTTTTTCTTTTTCAAAATGTCTTTATTACTTAATTAAGACAGATATTAAAGAAGGGGCGAAATCAACAACAAAGTAGAAACAAAATATCAATTAATCTACAAAATCGTGCTCATTAGACTCGCAAGATGTCCACGAAAAATCAAAATGTGTCTACTATCAAACAAGTCCATTTGCCTAGAAAACAGGAGAAACTTACAATTGTCCCAAAGGTCTAAATTTAAGAGGACATCAAAAACAAGACTTGCATAACTACTAAGACAGTGGTCTTCATTGTACGTAACTAGAAAAGAAAAATAATTAAACATATACATGTATAACAACATTATTGTGTTGATCAGGGTGACTGCACACCAGTAAAACAGGCAGCTTATGGGGGCAGCAAAATTTAGATATTAGATGAGACAAATTATATATAATATACTTAATTGGTAAATATATATTTGCCTAAAACAGCAATAAACCTTTGACCAGCCCTAGTCACCAACATGTCTTCCGATGGTGTAGACGTTGCTGTCCCCATGTTATGGAATTTGTTTGACATTTTACATAATATAAATTTAAAAAAAATGTGGGTTCAGAATTTAAACAAAAATCTACAAACAATAATTAAATATACGCCTTAAAATTATTTATGTGAATTTAATAATTATCAAATTCTGTACGAGTATATATTTGATTATGTATACTGTACATTATAAAGGTGTATTTTTATCTATTCTTGTATAGTTCAAACTCGGTAAACATATGATAAATTTGTTTTGACTATACAATATATAGCTCATGATCTATATAAACTCAACATGACTAAAACTATTTATAGTCAATGGTTTTTTTTGTTTTGAACAATTTGATTGTATATGTTTACCTACTAAATCACAAGTGTCATAATATGCTTTAAGCGGTTTTGTTTTACCAGTATGTGGTCACCCTAAAGAAATTGATGTTTGTTTATAACTAAATGCTCACAGGTTCATTTCTGAGGACTAGGATTTTTTGTAGATTGCCCATATACAGGCCCCCACACAAATGATGTCCACAAATTATATCCAGGGTCATTGGTTGAAAATGCCATTATATTAGTAGGATTTTCGCAGTTTGATGTACTTGTTGCTGCTTCCGTGGTATCAATTATTGAAATTTCAGGTTCTAAAAATATGTAATAAAAGGTAAAAATGATTTAATTAGTTATATTTTAACATTAGTAATATATATACTTTCATAAATAAAACAAACCTGATTCTTCTTTAATTGTCTCAACCAAAACTAAACTGGATTCACACTTTGTTATTTTATCTTCATTTTTACGATCTCTGCCTGAACCCACAGGTCCTAAAATAAAAACTAAACACCATAAAATAAATTTAATATAAAAAGAGATACAAACTTTGCATGCGTGTGATAGATCATAAAGACACAACCCAATATTGAATTATTATATTAGAGTTAAAAACTAATAAATCATTACATTTAATAAAATATTCTGGCAATATTTTAGAAAGCTAGTTGGAGTTTCTTGACTACTTTTTTTTTTTTGGGGGGGGGGGGGGTAACAAGCTGAGAAATAAGAAAAATTACTACTTTAGAGTACCACCCATGTTTGACTACCTATCTAAAAAATTGCAAGCAGAAACTTTTATACAGTTTTACTGCCCAAAAATTGTTATCTGAGAAAATAAAGCACATCATTGTGAAACTAATGATCTCTCTCCTTGTTTTATTCATTATCTAGAACACACATTTAATACAGTTCTAAATATCAGAATACTTATATTTTAAAATAATCACCAATATGAGCAGAATGATAATTGAAAGTGAATTATTTAATATAAAAATATTTTAAAATTCTAGCTTATAAAATCAATGTTGTATACTAGAAGAATAAATTTGTCAACATATACATTACATATTATATTTATATTAATAAATATTTAAAATCAACTACTATTTTTAATAAATAAATATAATATTTTACCATGTTTATTAGCAGAAGATGGCAAAAGTTCCAAATTGTCTTCATCCGAATCCACTTTCAATACAGTTATTATTTCTTCAATTTCTGAGTGCTCATCTGTTTGGGGCTCATTCAATGGTAAAATATCTGTATCTTCTTCTAATTCTTCTTCTGTGTTAGGTGGAACAACAACATCATTGATGTTATGTTGTGTAATAGCTAATGATGTGCAGTTTTCCTCAGCCTCTGCTGAGGTCTCTACCTCTAGATTTATTACTAGTGAGGGGTCGCATCTTTCCACAGTTAAAATCTTTGGCTTTATATCTGATGAATTACATTTTTCCACAGTCTCAACATTTAGTTTAACTACATCAAGTATATCACACATTTCTGCTGTCTGAACATTTGGTTTTATCATTTCTGATAGATTAGATTTTACCATAGCCAAAATATTTGGTGTTGACGTTTCTGGCAAAGTACATATTTCTACAGTCTCAAAATTTGGTTTTATTATTTCTTGTGGATTAGATATTTCCGTAGTTTGAACTTGTATTACTTCTGTTAAATTTAATTTTTCAATAGTTTGAACTTTTGGTTGTATTACTTCTGTTACATTTGATTGTATTACTTCTGTTACATTTGATTGTATTACTTCTGTTGAATTTAATTCTTCTTGAATCTGAACCATTGGTTTTATTGCTTCTGGGGAATTTAATTTTTTCACAGTTTGAACTTTTTCTATTTCTTCTTCTGATAAATTAAATATGTCTATAGTTTCAACATTTCCTGCTTTTATTTCTTCGGATAAAATTAATTTTTCTACAGTTTCAATCTTTGTATTTATCTCTTCTGGAAAGTCCAATCTTTTATAAATGTTAACTATTGGTTTTATTTCCGATAAATTGGATATTTCCACAGTATGAACCATCAATTCAGGTGAAGTACATCTTTCTACAGTATGAACTTTTAGCTTAACCATATCAGGTGAAGTACCTCTTTCTACAGTCTGAACTTTTGGTTTTATTACTTCTGGCGAGTTGGACCGTTCTACAGTTTGAACGTTTGGTTGTATTACTTCTGATAAATTTAATTTTTCCACATTTTGAACCTTTGGTTTTATTACTTCAGGAGAGTTGAACCGTTCTACAGTTTGAATCTTTGGTTTTATTTCTTCTGGCGAATTAAAATGTTCTACAGTTTGAACGTTTGGTTGTATTACTTCTGATAAATTTAATTTTTCCACATTTTGAACCTTTGGTTTTATTACTTCAGGAGAGTTGAACCGTTCTACAGTTTCAATCTTTGGTTTTATTTCTTCCGGCGAATTAAAATGTTCTACAGTTTGAACGTTTGGTTGTATAACTTCTGATAAATTTAATTTTTCCACATTTTGAACCTTTGGTTTTATTACTTCAGAAGAGTTGAACCGTTCCACAGTTTGAACCATTGGTTTTATTATATCTGGCGATATGTTAAATCTTTCCACAATTTGAGCCTTTGGTTTTATTATTTCTGGGGGTTTAATAAATTTCTCTGGAGTTTGAATATTTGGTTTTGGTGTTTCTGGTGGTTTGGTAAAACTTTCCACAATTTCAATCTTTGATTTTATTATTTCTGGAGGTTTAATAAATTTCTCTACAGTTTGAATATTTGGTTTTGGTGTTTCGGTAAAACTTTCCACAATTTCAATCTTTGGTTTTATTATTTCTGGAGGTTTAATAAATTTCTCTACAGTTTGAATATTTGGTTTTGGTGTTTCGGTAAAACTTTCCACAATTTCAATCTTTGGTTTTATTATTTCTGGAGGTTTAATAAATTTCTCTACAGTTTGAATATTTGGTTTTGGTGTTTCTAGTGGTTTGGTAAAACTTTCCACAATTTCAATCTTTGGTTTTATTATTTCTGGAGATTTAATAAATCTCTCCGGAGTTTGAATCTTTGGTTTCGGTGTTTCTGGTGGTTTGGTAAAACTTTCCACAATTTCAATCTTTGGTTTTATTATTTCTGGAGATTTAATAAATCTCTCCACAGTTTGAATCTTTGATTTCGGTGTTTCTGGTGGTTTGGTAAAACTTTCCACAATTTGAATCTTTGGTTTTATTATTTCTGGAGATTTAATAAATTTCTCCGGAGTTCGAATCTTTGGTTTTGGTGTTTCTGGTGGTTTGGTAAAACTTTCCACAATTTCAATCTTTGGTTTTATTATTTCTGGAGATTTAATAAATCTCTCCGGAGTTCGAATCTTTGGTTTTGGTGTTTCTGGTGGTTTGGTAAAACTTTCCACATTTTGAATCTTTGGTTTTATTATTTCTGGTGATTTGATTAATCTTTCCACAGCATGCACCTTTGGTTTTATTATATCTGGTGAACTAAATCGTTCCACCGTTTGAATCTTTGGTTTAACAACAGGTGGTGCTACTAGAGCCGGTGGCATAGAGGGAGTTAACGAGGCTTTTCTCTCAGTTTTATTTTTCTTTTTCGTATATTTATATTCTGCCAATAGACCATCATCATCACTTATCGATTTCTTTGATATCACCGGTCGAATTGTAACAGGTTCTTTTTCGATTTTATTCTGTGCAGCTAGAATTGATTTTGATTTTGAGTTATAGAACTTCTCAATTGAACGTTCCGATTGAACAATTGGCTGTTTAGGAAGATTAATTTGATAAGGTGCAACAGAAGCTATAGGTTTCTTTCCCACTTCAGTTGAAGAAGAATTTAAAAGCAATATTCCCGATTCTTTATTATTATCCTGCTTTATTATTGGAAGACTGATTGCAGATATTTTTTTATGCATTTTGCCATTTTTTAAAGGTTTGGGTTCAGGTTTTATTTCTATTGGAACTTTTGATTCTTGATTTGAATTATTTTTCTCTTCTTCTGGAAGCTCATCATAATACTTAGCAGCATTTAGAGCTTTTTTGTGCTTTCTCCAACTATCCACAGGTTTTAAACCATACTGTTTTTTCAGTATTTTTTCAGCACGTCTACGGTTTTCAACTTCAAATTTTCCTTCATCGGCTTTAGGATTTTTATTTAACTGATTATCTATAACTAATGCTGGAGATCTATAAAAATATAAATACAAATATATATAATTTTAAAACATTATACATTTTATTTTCAAAAATAAAATTTAATGTTGTTTTAATTTAAAAATTATGTAGTTAAACATTTTAGAACAATCAAACAAATTATGTAGTTCAGAAAAGCATTATAATTACTATTATTAAAATTTCTATTTTTGTTGTTTACTAATTAAATATATTTTAATGCAATCAAGATTTCAAACACAAATAGAGCAAGAGTTAAAAAAATTAAATTTTAAAAAGAATAAACTCATTATTAAAAAATGTTTGGTATAAAACTTATTGAAAATTGAATATTAATCATAGAAATACATACTTAGTGTAAAATAATAGGCTTAATTGAATAAGTCAATGAATTATTACTATAACATACCTATTTCTTGCTGTTTGCCATGCAGAAACATTGTTCTTTGGTGCTGAATCAGAAGTTTCTTGGGTTAAATAACGCCTTTTAGTTTTTTCTTTTGGATGATAGTCAGATCTACTATTTCTATCTTTTTCAGGTTTCTAAATATTGAATATATCATCAATAGTTATGAGTTAAGTTTAATTGGATATAAAATTAAAAGAAACTGAACAGAACAAATAAATACCGGTTCTGGTTCTGGTTCTATATCGCGCAATGTAAAACTCCAAATAGGTGTAGAATCTGAAGGCTTGATATAACTATTTTCACTTTGAGATATACCTAAAGATGTTGGATCAGGTATTATTTCGGTACGTTTTTCTTCATTACCTTCTTTATGCTTTGAATTCCTGGTAATTGTTTTTGCGAATTATTAAAGTATTATTTATTAATAATACATGATATTTAGGTATATGTACTTGAAATCTGTTTTCTTAGCACTTCCAGTTGGGGGTACAACAGATTGAAATGATCGCTTTCCATGAGCACCGACGCATGGAGGCCCAAGATTTTTTGCTAAAAATTCTTTATCTATAGTGTGTACAGCAGCTATTGAAACAAGCCAAGCAACGACCATTAGTATCCCAGCAGCCACGAGCATAATCTGACCAATTGAAGACTCCCATTCTGGCCGAGCCCAACTGTCACCCCGGCGAAACTCTTGCCATGTATATTTGTCTTTACACAATTCCCATTCAGATGGCACAATACCCCATAGTTGATAGATAAAAATACGATTAGTTGTATCAGATCCAATTGTTTCTTCAGTATTTATTTCTAATTGACGAATAACTGATTTTAGCGTGAAGTCAGCAGTGAATTCAACAGACACCTATCAGATAACATAATATATAAGGGTTGTACCTCACATAAAACTTTTATTTTTTAAATGTAAACAAATTTATAAACATACTTCTTTGGATTGATTTGGTAAAAGAGAAAATTGTCTGCAATCTATAATTCTAAAACCATAGCCACTACAAAGTACACTATTAATAGTCATAGATGTAATCCTAACTGTATGTTTGCCAGGGTTCTTTATTAAAAATATTCTGGTTTCTGATGGCAAAGATGTTTTATCTAAAAGTATATGTGTAATTATTATATTTTATTTTTGAAGTTTAAAAAAATTGCATACTTTTACTACATATGAGATCAACCATAGGGCTCGATTCCATATCAAAAACTAATGGAGGTAGTTTCCTTTTAGACCCAAATGATAATACAGGATATGCTCCCATGCCTTTTAGTAAAATACTTTCCAGAATAGATACATCATTTCTGAAAAAATAAATTGTTTCCTTTAGTACAATTATACTTACATAATTAAAATAAAACATTTTAATGAAGGCTACAAAGAAGAACATACCTAATGAAAAGTATTGATGTGCTAACACCTGGTTTTTTTGGCTGGAATCTTACTAATATTTCGAGTTCCTTTTGTGGAGGCAAAACAAATATCATTGTTCTTTTATGTGGAACATACACAGAATTTTTTACATTCAAGACTTTTCTTCGATAAGGACTAGTATTGTTCATCACCAATTCCCAATCATCTTGCGATAATAATAAAGAATTGACCCTATATACATTTAAGAAGTATTAAATAACTTAACATATAAATTTAATTTATTAGTATATTTTCACTTACTCGTGTTCAAAAAGATCTATGAATTCTGTGATATTACACCAATATGGATAGGGGTACATGGCCAAATGTAATGTTATATTTTGTGTGTGAAATGTATTTTTCACTAAGATTTTTTGATAGTAGGGTTTGCCCTTTACCTCCATAGTTGGTAACTCAAATGTTGTCTGCTGTCGATTTTCACCAGGTTCTTGTATGAATTTTGGCCATTTCAAATGAAGATGTACACTAAACTGACATGTTTCAGCACCACCTAATTAATATTATATTAATTCATTAAGTTATAAGTAATAAATATTTTAATGATGAACATTTTTCACATAATATAAATACCTTATGTTTTAAATAGATCATCTTTAATACTACTTTATTTTAAAGACTACACATAAAATATTTAAATGATTAGCATGGGGAAAATGTTAGTATTCTAGTACCTTAAAATTATAATAATTTATATAACTGAAATAATTTTAAATCATTACCAGTCTCTAAAGTAAACTGATGTCTTAGAGTGCGATTGTCTTCCTCTGCATAATATTTTCCCATTCTACGATAAAACCATGAAAAATCCATGTAGCTTGTTTCAGAAGAATTTGTTAAATGAAAGCTTGATAACCACATTGCTCTTTCTACAAAAATCATGATATAAAAATTGTTCTCTATTTAAAATAAACCACATTACCAGCTTTACTAAACAATCCTATCCATCCTGACGAGTTCTTATGGTGAGTAGGGATCCATTCAATGTGACCAACTAAAGATACCATTTGTGGTTGTATAAGAGATGGTCTAGTGGGAACAAACCGAACATTTTCACTAACAAATTCACTTGTTACTGATGTTAATGCTAATGTTCTGTCTAACCATGACATAACATTTACTTCAGCAGTACAAACAGCTCCCTAAAAAGTTATAAAGTTTTTTAGTTTTAAGTAAAAGAAAATTGTCCAAGCCGAAAACTCAATACTTACAGGATGACAATTTTCAAATACTAATGGTTCGGCTATTACTTGTAAATTCTTATCGAACACAGATACTTTTAATGGTATACTGTAATGCTGATGTTGAGTTTGAATCCAGATTTTAACAGTTAAATTTTGATCTGGATTTGGTGTAGATACTAACAGTTGATATATAGCATAATGTTTAACTGGTAAAGCTACTGGCTAAAAGTTTAAAATAAATCTAAATACTTAGTATTTTAAAGGAATTATCCAGAAAACACTTACAGCTGGTATTTGATCCTCTCGTATCATTGGGCGAGACCAACTGTCTGCACTATTACGACGCATTGAAGAGTTAAATTTTCCAATTTCAACTAAATTTAATGAGACGTGTGGTGTGTATGTTGTACCCCAATCTTTGATCATAATGGCCACAGGATTTTCATTTGCAACTACTATGTAAGTATGGCGAGGTGAACTAATTCTTATTGGGGGTAATGTGATAATATTGGTAGCTGGCAAAACCTAATTATTAAAGTCAAAACATTTATTTTTTTTAAATTATATATCTAGTTTACATAATATTTTTACTGAACAACATTTTATATACTAGCCTACACACCTGTGCGAGCTGTCCATCATACACCATCAATGGAATTGTAAAATCTGAAGCATTAGTTTTAAATTCTAAATACGATATGATATCCATTTTAGAATTGTTAGGATTTACATATCCAACACGAAACAATGTTTTATTTTGACCAGGTTTTAAAACTACAGGACTAAAATCCCTTATCTGCAAAATAAAATAGAAAAATAAGTTATAATATTTTATTTAATAAGAAAGTGATATGAAAAGCCTATACAAATATAAAACTATAGTGAAGTTTTAAATTTAACAATATAAACGGAAATCAAAATGTTTATAATTACTTTAAAATACTGTGTGGCATTTTTTGGAACTCCTATTTGAGAAATAGCAACCGGCGTAGAGGAAAAATTATTAAGCAATGTAAAGATTTTAATGATACTAGTCGAACGAATTGCTTTTGACATTACAAAATGCAATGATTGTTCTTCGTACACCAAATCACCTTCTAATGTTCTACCATGATATGGTATATTTAACTCATTTCCTTTATTACTTTTAACAGTTAACTGTCCAAAATGAATTTCACCATATGAATATCCAACATAATCCCCTAAAACAATGACACCATTTCTTTATAATAAGCTTAATGAAATTAAACAAACTATTTATAAAGGCATTCAAATTAATTTACAATCCTTACAATGATAACTAATATGAGCAACTTGGCTTGCTGTACAAGACTGTGGAGGTACTTCTACTTCATGAGGAAAATCCACAGTCACAAAGTGACAATCAGACGTTACATTCTTAAAAACAAGTTTAATACAAATTAATGAACTATTTCATAAAAATATTCAATAAACTAATTTTAATAACATACCTGAACAATAATACTAGATTTTGCTGAATTACATAAGTTTAGAGCTTTTGACGTGACTAAACCATTTCTACTAGCAACACCAAAGTCAATTATATGTTCCGAACTATAAAGACCGGGTTTTGATACCATCACAATGTTTATAGGCACATTTATATATTCATGATTACTTAAAAATAACCTTTTTGTAAATAAAAAGAATGCAAGATTTAGTACAAAATAAAAACAACAATTATTTTATAATAATTAACATATAATAAATACCCTATTTTTGTGGAGTGATTTTTCTTTGATCGCTCTGAAAATGTGAATCGAATCAAAGGTTTTGTTTGATATGGCATAATGTCCCAAACATTTCTTTGATCTTCCATTTGACCAGATGGCAAGCTTAGGTGAAACCCAGGTCCGCCACCAAATACTTTTACGACCTGAAATAACATAGATATTAATAAAGAGTCATATTGGATTTATTTTAATATCTAATATTAAACAAACTTGTAAAACTTCTGAGTATGGATTGAATATTGAGATCGCTGCTGAGAATGTTGCTCTTAGTGGTAACACGAGATTATTTAAATAAGGAACCTTATAAAAGTCTAACCGATTTCTATGTTTATCCTAAAAAACATTATTAATTAATTAAATGAGCAACTAAATTAGTTATTTATCAAAAAAATGTTTGGATTTACGTATATTTGATTCTTTACCGGTGCAGTGTTAAGAAAATCATCGAAAATTGTAACATCTAAACGTTGACCCACAATTGAACTTTTATTGTTCTGAGGATTTTTTGGGGCAAAATAATACATCTCATCCGGACTATAACAAATTTAATTTTAAGTTTTTTCAATACTATAGAAAAAATGCATTATCATATTTTATAAAAATACTTTTAAATAAAATTAGTTTTTTTTTTATAGATTCTATACAGTTCAAAAATTCAATTTCTGTAAGTATCAAAATACATTATGTTTGATTATTTACAATTTATTATTTAATGTTATTAAAATTAACTAACATCATTAACTTTTTAAAATAATTGAAAGATTATTTTCTTAGGTTAGGTTAGTTAACTTATAGTTTATAATTAAAGCTTATAATTTAACACATTGACTGCCACACAGAATTTCCTTGTTTTTACATAGAAGCTATGGGTACATACCATAATTGGCTATACCAGTTACATTTACCTTTTCTTGTACAAAAACGTGTACATGGAAGTGTTGATTTTAAATTGGAATAACATTCTTGTGGCCCCAAGGGGCTTTTACGTTTACTTAGTAAAAAACATCTCATGACAAATTCTTATAATTTACTTTATGTTTTGACAAATATTTAGTGATACAATTTTGCATATTGATTTTTTTTAAGTATATGGTGTACAAAAAAATATACACATGACAGTCAATGTATTAAATTAACAACATGAAAATAATAGTTAAATATTAAGTTAAACTATTCAAATAAGTTTAAAATAACTAAAATTGCAACAACAGATAATAAAATATATCTTAATGTCCTAAAAATATGCAATACAAAATGTTCATATTTTGTTTATTCATAACACTATGAAACCTACTTAGCATACAATACAATTAAATAAAAAAAATATGCAGTTTTGTGAACATCCGCCCTTTATTAAGAATCTGAAAACTATGAATAGGAAAAGTACAAATATATTAGTTCATTATGCTTCATGGTGAATGTTTACTATCTATGAATAATTATTGTGTGTGATTAAATTAATATAAATTGTATGTTTAATTACTTAAAGTTATATAGTAATTATTTAGGTAAATTCAATTTATTTTCTAGATTTTAGATTTTAATTATTTAATTTTAACCTAAAATATTATAAAATAAATTTAACTTTATTTTAATATATGATATAAATTGAAATTAAAAAAAGAAATATGTACCCAATGACTGTGTCAGGTTGAATTTCATCAAGTCCCGGTGGGTGAGGACCTGTATTGATATTTATGAGTATCATATCAGGATCTTTAGCCTCATTTCTAAAAAGAAAAATATACATAAATTCAAGTTAAAAAATACAGCTATAATTTGATTAATGTAAATTTTTAGAACTAAATCAAATATAAGTATATAAAATATTTCTGATTTATATAAACAATGAAAACTGAGTAATTTTAACTTCTACAGATTAATTTATTTTAGTGTTAATCAAATCATAATATTTAAAATGTATAATCTATAATTTGAGTTTAATTAAAACAGAAAAATAGTATTGAATAGCTAGTTAAAATTAATATAATAATTACCACCAGTATAATCTACAAACTTATTTCCATAAATTATTTGCCGAAAGTAAATAATAAAAATGATAGTTTTAATTTTTCAAAATAACTCAATGGTTGATTTTATCAAAAAACATTTATTTTCCTTACATTAAATAATACCTATTCAATGTAGCTATTGAAACACTATACATACTATATACAAATATAGGTCAACCTGTTGACTGAATAAAAAGTAAAATATTATTTGAAATCAATTAATTTAAAATGTCCTTTATATAAAGTAATAAGGAAGCACATTACTATTTTATGTTATTATATAAGCAACATATATACTTACTGTGGTTGATTAGATCGATCATGGGATACTTTTTCCTAAGTAAATTTAATCAATATTAAAAAATAATATTACAATAAATAAAACCAAGTAATGTAAATTAATGATATAATGGGCTTACTTTATTTGAATGTTGAGAAATGTCTTCAACAACATAAGATCCATATGGAGCATTTTGAGGTTGAATATAAACTATAAAAACATTTATTTAAATATTAATAATTTTTGGTGAACATTTCTATTAAATTACCTATTACCTATTCACAACTTAGGAACTAGTAAACATAAAAACCAAGTACAATTTATGTACCTATCAAATTACTTACTCTAGTTGTACACGCATATTTAAAGTAATATAAAATTGGAGTTTAAATATTCACAAAATAATTAATTTAAACTAATATAGAAAGATATACATTTTTTTCCTCTAAAATAATACCTTATTATGCCTAGATTATTGTACAAATTAATTAGCAATTTTAATATTTAGTGTTTATTTGATAATTATGATTAATAATAGAAGCTATTAGAGTATGAAAATAAAATAATCATTAGTCATTAGTAAATTATTTAGTCAGAAATGCATAGATTATCTATTAGTGCCAAGTACTTAAACTCAGTGTCTATTAAATTGTTTGTTGATGTAATTTATTCAACGTGTAGCTCTATACCACCATCTTATGTACCTATAAACTAAAAGGTAACCATTAGTTTTATTAGTTATAATTGTAAATGGCCAAAATATATAAGATGAATCATATGGTTAGACTAATCGGGCAAAACGACTATAAGTAAAACTATAGAATCTACCAATCATATGGTTCGAGTTGTCGGGTCTTGGTGTCAAAGGGATGTCCAAAGAATCGTCAGTAACTTTATTGATTTGTATATTAAAATATTATAATGACTATAGCAGACTTACCCGAGTCGTGATGGTATGACACCGACGGGCTTTGACCGACCGCCGGCGACAGCAGGCCAACACTTAGAACGTAGGCTAAAACGACGAGGACGACGCGAACACAGGGCGTTAATAATAATACGGAGATCATGGTTTACGGTATATATGTAAAAAAAAAAAATGAGATTTTTTTTTTAAATATTAATAACAATAATAATTAATATTAAATAAATAATAATAATAATAGGTAGGCAGGTAAGTAGAGGTAAGTAATTAATGTAATAATAACGGAGATGATAATTATGATTATATAATAAAAAGGCGGTGGGTAAGTGGCGGTTGGCGGCACGAGAAAAAAAAAATGAAGTAGATGAAACGAAGGTAAATATATTCGACCAAACGCAACAACGAAGGAAACGGTGACGGAGGTGGCAGCGACGACGACGACGACGACAACGGCGACGACGGCAGCGGCAGCGCACACACACGCCAGTTGTCTTCTCTGTTGTGTACTATTTTACAGTGTGTTACATGTATTTGTATATTGTATACGGGGCAGAGTCCTTTCTGCGCGCGCGAGAAACGCACACGAACGCTAGGGGGTGATAAAAAAAGTAGGGTGGCGCGGAGGCGGCGGCGGGAGGGGTTGGTTATTGGAGAGAACAACGATTATATTATTCCGTGTGAAATAATGATCTTCTAGTTTTTCGTTTTTAATTCAACCCCTGTCGGTTAGACGGTCGGCGGCCCAGCGTAGTTGAGATTTTCTTCGCGTCACACGCACAATGCGATATTATTTAATTATTACGAGGGGTCGTTTCTCCTTTTTTTTCCTGTGTGCATCCGTTTCGCCGTCAAACGTTCTTGTCTTCTGTTCTCTCGAGAATTGAGTTTCCGGAGGCCTGGAGACGACGACGACGACGAAGACGGCGGCAACGGCGAAGACGACGACGATGTAAAAAAGATCACAGATCCGTTTTTTCCCTTTTTACCGCTTTTTCGATTCGCCGCACGCAATATCGGAACGTCGGAACGCGACCGGACCAGCAACACACGGCGCGCCGCCAGGACCAGCTGGACGTTTGCAGAAATTATTGATCTGACGGTGTGCGTGTGTGTGCGTGCGCGACGGCACGGAGCTTGCGCCGAAGAGACCGCAGCGTGCCGCGGACGACAACATTTGCGCGCACCTACTCGGTAGTGGCCGCCGGGAAATAAATTGGCGCGCGCTGTCGCCGCACTATTACCATGGTTACGGTAACGGCGTCATTGTCTCTACGTGACGTCTACGCGGCGGCGGTGTTTTACCGGTAGCCGCCGCCACCGCCGCCGCCACGGTGGTCTAGTCGAGCTTATACCACCTACTCGCTTCTTATCGGGACATTTTTCTCAAACATTTGCACTTAAAACGCGTATACGCGTACTTGGTTATTATTATCAAACACGGCATAGTCATGCACGTTACCACAACGGTTCGAGAAGGTTTCCTATCTATAAACACGGACCGAGATACTACGGACTGGATACAAACAGGTTGGCGGGTATAGGCCGACCGAGCGTACAGAAATCGCATGGACGGAGACATGTAGGGGCCGCAGCGCGCCTGGTGGTTTTTATCACGAACTGAAAAAGAAATCTATTTACTATAATTTTTTTTTTAATTTGTTAGATCAGTGTTTTCTAACTGGTGTTCCGCGGAACCCAAAAGTTCAGAAAAGACCAGCGCCAAGGTGTCTGCGAGGAATTTTGGTAAAAAATAAATTGCTAAACAACATTTTCGATTTGAACTACGATTCGAACAATGAACGAGAGTCGTATTTTCGTTGAGACGTTTCTTTATGTTATCATAAAATATTTGTTTTATAATAATGTTATAATAATTATTGGCCAACATATTTTAACAACTTGAATGCATTCGTAGAAGCTCAGTGACACCAATAAATGCAAATTTAATGAATTTAAAAACTAGATTGATTACTCACTTTCTTTCCAAGAATATACAAAGATTCAAACAACATTTCGTGGGTACAAAATCCATTTTCAATTCGGAAGAAACCAAAAGTGCAATCGCTCATTGAATACCAAAGTTTGCTTGAAATAAAATCTTTTTCCGATTTGAAAATCAAGTTTGAGTTACTTAAAATTAAAGGGTTTTGGAATGCCATAGAAAATTATTACAACAAATTATCAGTAAAGGCTGTCACCGTTTTATTGTCGTTTGCAATTTCCTACTTGTGCGAAACTGGCTTTTCAGCGTACACAAAAACGAAGAAATCAACTTTTGGAACCAACTGAATGCAGCTCCGGACTTCCGAATTCAACTTTCACGAATAACTTAGGATTTAAGAACAATAATGAAGAAACTTATGGAAAGATTCCGATCTTCTCGTTAAATCTTTCTTTGAGAAAATTAACAAAATAAAACTTTAAAAACCGTCCTAGCTGTTATTTTTTTTAATATTGACTATACTCACTTTTGTACCGGAAATGTCGGACTGTCCACTCATTTGAGTGTACAAAAAATATGTCTGCGTTACCGTGGTTATAGAAAATTGAGGGTTCCGCAAAATGATCAAGTTCCTAAAAAGATTCCGTGAGTAAAAGAAGTTGGGAAACACTTTGTTAGATAATGTTTTATGTTTCACTAATGTAACTTAACATATAAATAATTAATTTTAATTTTGCTACTCTGAAAATGTTATTTTTTAATTTTTTATTGGAATTACAATTGTGTTGTACAACAATAATTTTAACAGAATCCCCAGTTTAACTATTTTGAATAGTCATCTTTATATTGAAGTAAAAAAATTAATATCTATTTGTAGAACCTATTTAATGCAAAATAGTTGTAGTTATGTAAATGTAATAATATAATTAATGAATCTACTTGAAAATGAGAACTATTTATCTACATATTTCTCATCCGTGGAGACCTTTCAGAATCTAGATATTGGACAGAACATACTATTTTTTTTTTAAATGTGAACGCATTTGCTATAATAATTCTTTCCTAAATTTGTTTGATCTGGGCTATTATCAATACTAATATTATTAATATGGTCATATGTCATTTGTTTTAATCATGTGCAATTAAATTAATTATAAAAACAAACGTAAGTAATATTATTTTAATATAAATATATGTATTATATTATGTTAACAGATTAATATATGTGAATTAGATTAAGTGTTTCTTACTAAATTGTATACATGATTTTTTGTCTAAGCTTATAAATATGTTCGTATAATTTTTTATACCAACCCCAATTCCAGAATAATTTTTAATTGAATCTTGTACTTGACAGTGTTTTACGCATTCAAATTTAACTTTTGTCACAGTACCATTAAGTTGCCTAGTGGGTGAGGAGCCTTACTGATGACACATACTAAGCTCAAATATTTTCTCACGCTCTAGGAACACTAAAGATACCGCATTCACCATCAAATCTATTTTAATTCATTACTGAATATTTCAGTTATTATTCTGTAATTAAAAAAATGTAATTTTTCCTCTAATATAATAAAATTAATACGAAATCAAAGATTAATAATGTTATTTGATTAAATTAACATTGATTTCTAAACTGTATTCTTTATAATTAAATCTTCTTTTATATTCTTGGAACATATTGGCATATATTTTAAATAATTCAATAATTTAAATCCATTTTAATTAAGATCCTTTTTAAACTAACATTTTCTTTACACGGCTTCATAAATATTATGAGTTTAATTAACAAACATCCAGGTGATGTAGCCAGTAAATTTCCCCTTTCACTCAATTGTACGGAAATTTGATCGCCGAATAGAGCATAGTTACTTCCAGTCCATAATATCTTAGTTTGTGCTATAAATAACATTTATATTTCAGAAAGATGTGAAATATATCAAGTGGGCGTATACCACGGTTTGAAATATAATGGCACTGCGTGTTAAGCCCATAAGTCGCGTGTCCGGGCTTACGCCAATTTACTGTCAACTAGCACGACCTAGCGGTAAATCAATTGTCTTCCTCAGATTGATACACAATAGCACTACTATAGTATTATAGGTAACCATAACGACAGATATACGCACGCCTACTTAGAATTACTGCAAGTCACCATCCGTAATAATTTGTAATCACACGTAGATGGCGACTTGGAATCATACTCTATCTATGGAACGCCGATACGGAATACGATGCTTAGACATTGCACACGTACATATATTTAGTTCGAATGACCACTAGATCACGTTGTACGGTAGTCAATTGTACAGTGCCTGGATAGTGTGGGCCAGCCATAGAATGTGTCGCTTCTGGTTGGACAACAGGTTTGTCCGCCATTAGTTGGCAAATTTTTGTTTTGATAATAATAACTTGGCATGCTCTACCATTCTTTTTTTGATTTATCAAAAGAACTTTTTATTTGATTTCAATGATTTCTGTAAGTATAATCATTATCATATCTAAATCATTATAATCAAATTATAATTTAGTAAATATACAGTAAGTTCCCGTTACAACGAACTCCAAGGGACCGAATAATTTTTTTCGTTATAACGGAAATTTCGAAAATTCTAATAAAAAAAAAAATTGAAAAACATGAAATTCAAATACAAATATGTAAATAATTTGCGAACAAAAATTACTTTATTATAAATAAATAATCGACAATTTTCTTTTGAACAAGGTTTGCTTTTTTAATAGCAAGTAAATAATTTTGTAGTTGATGAATGTTTGTAAAGATGAAATCTGGTAAATCACTTTGTGATGTAATGAATGTTCGCATTACTTCTAAACTTGATAAGGCTTCTGATGAAGTGACATTGCGCATATAATCTTCCATCATAGCTTCTACATTTTCACTACTTTCATCGGTGGCTTCATCTTTGCTGTCTTTAATGGATTGAATGATGTGTACTACGGTTAGTTCAATATATGTTGAAACATTGTCAACTGCACTGACATAATCTTCTAAATTCACGTCGTCAAGAAGTGAAGTTTTCTTTTTCGCAGTGATCCAAATTTACTCTAACTGAGATTGTTGGATGTCGTGCGTATTTGATTCATCATATTCGGCCACTTCTGAAACCAAATTGTCGTCATTGGTTGTGGTTGGATGTTTCCAACAGCTAGTTATTTAATTGATTGACTGATATCATCCCAAGCTCCGCATATCCATTCGATAGCTTCCTTCACATTGTATTTTCTTTGGATATCTTTCTCCAAATCGCATAAAATTTGATGTAACAAAAAAGTTCTGTAGCGTGATTTTACAGCTCAGATGATACTTTGGTCAAGAGGTTGAAGTACAGCTGTGCAATTAGGTGGGAAATATTCCACACGAATGTTATCCAATTTTTGTGGTTTATTATGTAGAGTACAGTTGTCGATAAGAAAAAGAATTTTCCTCTTCTTTGTCAAAATCTATTAACCAATCACTAAAAATGATTTGAGTCATCCATGCTTTCTTGTTAAATTTATAGATGCATGGCAATGATTTACAGTTTTTAAAACAACGTGGTTTTGCGGATTTGCCGATGATGAGAATTTTTCGTTTCTGCGTTCCCGATTTGTTACAACAGAACAGAGCGGTGATGCGTTGTTTGGAAGCTTTACCCCCTACACACATGTCTCCCTTTCTGGGCTAATGTCTTTTTGGTTCAAGCTGAAGAAACACTCCAGCTTCATCCGCATTAAAGACATCGTTTGGGCTGTATTTCTTGATGAGTGCTGCAACTTCTCCATTTCGCCATTCGTTAACAGAATTCATTGGTCACATGTCACTCGCCTCTTCAGAAATGCATTTAGACACCACACCATACCGCTCACGGAAACGATTTAACCATCCGACACTTGCTTGGAAATTCTCAACTTCGAGCGTTTTAGCAAATTCTAAGGCTTTTTCTCGAATTAAAGAACCGGTCAGAGGAACGTTTCTGGAACGAACATCTTGAAACCATTTGAAAACCGCTGTATCAACGTCTTCAAATTGTGCCTTACGCATCCTTTTCCTGGTCGGGACAAAAAGTCTGCAGTTGTTTCAAGATACTTTCTCGGTCCTTTAAAATGATTGACAATGTTGATGGAGATATGCCATACTTTTTTTGCCACCTCACCTTTCTTCAATCCTTTGTCTACTTCAGAAATTATGTTTTTCTTCTCTTCCAACGAAAATTGCTTTCTTTTCACTGTAGGACTTATCGCATACATACGTAAAGAAGGAACGTAAAATACAAAAAATGACCAACGTATGATCTTTGTAAAGATATACACCCGACTGATTGTGTGGCGTTATCGATTGACGCGGAATAACATGGTCCCACATAATGACAACTTAATGGCTTGATAATTGCATCAATGTATGCTTGTTATCTTTAGATTAAACTTAGAAGGGAAAATACATATATTTTAACATGTACAAATAGTTTGTTGTATGGGGATTTTTAAAAATCAATCATTTCGTTATATTGAGATTCATTTAACATTGTTTTAATAGCTTTTCGGTAGAGGGTACTTCTATGACTTACGTTATAACGGGATTTTTCGTTGTAATGGGAACTTACTGCATTTTAATAAACTATCAGGTAAAAGCTTTTTTTTCTAAACCATGACACAATTATTAAATGTATTTTATATAATCAAACAATATTTATTTTATGTATAAGTAGTATCATATACATCATCTGTTTTCTATCTTCTTAGGCTTGTAATATTATATAGATAGAAAACAAAAAAAAATACTTATACTTGTAATATAATATATTAAGTTTAATTAAAGGATCAAGTATCACTTTATATATTTTGAATACGTAATTAATATAGTACGTTAAAATATGTTTAAATGTGTTCACCATTCAAGCGTGACGGTCGACGAACCTGGTTCGGTCTGTATTTGCGGTAACATCGAGAATTCGATAGATGAACATGGTTTATACGTGAAACCAATGAACGAGTCGCCTGATAACATTTATGTTTATTTATATAAATTATGTATTAAATAAATTATTTTATCATTATGTTTTCTGTCTTCGAAAATATTATAAATCATATTTTTAAATAATTATACATTTTTTCCATTATGAATTTAGTTATGTCGTTAACTATAATAATAGTTTAGTTTCCATAATATAATAGAAAAATTCAAATGTTTACAATGTTATAACCGGCTGGGCCTTTTAAAAAATTAACGATAGGGTAGCTTAATTTTGGGCTAAAATGTTTGGCTGCCAACCGAATGGAGAATGGTTCATTACTAAATAAAAACCTACTCTTACTATCGTTGTTTTGAAATGCATTTTCCCGACTTTGGCGCCACTGATCGCGGATTTTTGACTAATAATTTTCTTGTCAAGTAAAATAGTGTTCAAACACATCAATCTGTTTTCAGAATTGAAATTGTTTTACACGTTTTATTAATTGAACATAGAACCGCCTTTTTGAAACAGTTTTTATTTGTACGTTGCATGATGGCTAATAATAATGCGTTTTTTAAATAAATATTTGTTTCAATTATAAGATAACAAAATAATATATTAAATCGGTTTACAACGTGACATATATAAAAGGGTATTTTATTTTTAATTCTACATATAATCAAAAGTACCTGTAAGTTGTAGCTTTGAAACTTTTATTGGGCACTCAAACGTAAAAGTACCCAAAGAGGTATATCCATAGTCAAAAATCATTATTCTTAACTATAACTAA
Source organism: Tuberolachnus salignus (assembly GCA_956483605.1). NCBI lineage: Eukaryota > Metazoa > Arthropoda > Insecta > Hemiptera > Aphididae > Tuberolachnus > Tuberolachnus salignus. Next base: position 31,571,302 of record OY101430.1, on the reverse strand, counting down.
TTTAACAGTCTTAATCCTGATATTGATTTCGCTCGTGTTAGTACAACAACCAGGGGGTGGTGACCCCCTCCTCCCGAAATGATTTAAAAAGTCAAATTTCAAGTGATTTGCATTGTAAATTTTTTTAAAAGTTTTATAAGTATAATTTTGTATAAACCCCCTCCCATTCGAAAATAAATCCTAATTATACTATGTATGTTAACCCAACTTGAATCACCAATGTCAATTATCGCTTTTTTTTAACGTTATTCCTTGTGGCCAGTGGCGTAGCGAGGAATTCTCAATGGAGGAGGCCAAAAACAAAACAAACAAAATATTACATGTTAATGTTTATTTCCTTTATTACATTTGATATTATGCTATACCTACTTAGTCAATAAAATATGAAAATAAATCACTAACTATACAAATATCAAAAACACTATTTTTCTATAAACTAATATTTTTAAAAAAAAAACCACGAAGTCAATAAAATTTAATTTGAAACATCAAAATCGTTTAAAAGAATATCTATAATAAAAAGCTATCTTAAAAATAAGTAAATTTAATTTAAATATGAATATTTGCAATCTTTTTTCCTGCGGGTAATCCTTCTCTCTCAAAATTGTCCACACACATCATAGTGACAGGAAGTTTGGAAAGCGCAGTCAATTTATGAATATGTCTATGGGCCTATTCTCTAGAATTCCTTTATTATCCATTGTTTAAATCTTTAAACCATGGTCGCACATTATCTTTTAGTGATTGATCAAAAATTCTTTGCTGCGATTAGTTGGTAAGCTATTGATTTGGCCTAAGGCAATTTTGTTAACGAGGCTATAGAATCTAATTTGTTTGTTTATGATAACAAGTACTAATGGATTTAATTTTTGATACGCTCCATTTTTCTTAATTTATCTCTATCACGATCGATTATGACAAAATAAATCGTTGAAACAGGAAATCGTCAAATATTATTACATTAATATTTCCAATAAAATGATAATTGAATATATATGAATAAAAGAAATGCCTAATACAATTTAGCACGTTTGGCTAAATGACAACGAACGAAATTATAAGATTACGACAAAAGCGAGAATGATTTTTATTTATGTAAAAACGTATTTTTATTAAATAAATGTCAACTGCGGGTATAGAATTATATACACGACAATATAATATAGTAAATATATGGTGTCCTATGCGCGACTTAGTTTTGAATAATAACAATCTTATTTTAAAGTTGCTCAAAAAATTGGATTATTAGATTTTTATATTGCATGTGTGAACTATCATACAATACTGGATATTTCTGAACAGATTTAATAAAAAAATCAGTCAAGCGAGAAAAAAAAACTATTGCCAATATTTTAAAACGCGTAAGACAATAGGAAACATATATAATAGGCAGGGTTGCGTGTTGGACACCATACATTGACTGTAGAAAATAAACTGACAATTTACTCGTTGATAAAAAAAAAAAAAAAAAAGTATTATTAAAATAATACTATAAAATTAAAATATTTCTAATTGTATATAAATGGTAAATATAAAAAAGAATTACAAAATATTGAGAACCAAAATTTGGTATTGATAAAATGTTTTAACTTATAATATTTTCATTATTATTTATGAAGAAATACATTTTCACCAATGAGTTTTGACAAGAAGCCAATGGATATGTTATTAACAAATGGCGAAAACCATGTGGCAAAGCATAAGGTTTATGCAAACCTGTTAAATTAAAATTAAATGAGTGATACCATATTCATTATTTTAGATTAATATTAAAATACTGAAACATTTCTATCTACACTGTTGGTTGAAGATTTTCTTCTCTGTGTTTTTTAAGCGTAAAAGTAAAAAAACAAACACACAAATAAAAGACTATAAATATCAATGGTTAAAACATCAAAAAAACCAAAATATTGAGATGAGTAAATATTATACTTTTATAATAAATTGTTACCAAAAAGAAATAATAAACTATACGATAAATGCTGGACACTAAAAGTAAAAATTGGAGTTTCATAATAAAATTAACATTTAATATGCATTGATTATATAAATAATTATAACTAATACGTAAAATGAAATTAAAACACAAAAGGAAACAAATATGATAAATGTAACAGTCTTCAATCATTAAAGCAAATTCATGATTATTATTAAATACACATTAAAGGAAATAAAACAAAATAACCTATAGTCTATAATTATATTTATCTCATATATAAGGAAAATTATAATTTTACAACACATTCCAATTACATTAATGGAATGAAGAAATATCTATAATGAACTAATAAATACAGCCGTTTAGTCAGTCAGTCTTACAAATATGACAATTTTTGATCACCTGTAAAAAAAAAAGTATATTTGTTAAATGCCAATAGATACCATTTTATGAAAATCTTACGACTATTTTCATATAATAAATATTATTAGTTTTCTTTTGATTTTATCCAACACTCATAAGAACTCATACTCATACTCTTATTTTTTTCCCATCAAATCTCCTTATCTACTCAACATGCCCTTATATTTCACCTAATAAATCTCTAGCCACTTATTTGTTGGTCAACCTCTTCTCTGCTATCCATCTTCACTTATCACACTGTTCTTCTCTCAACATTCCCATACAATTTCAATCTATGTACCTCATTTTGCCTGCTATACACACTACTTCTGATATATTCATTTCTGATCCTTTCCCACGCGGTAGATACCATCACACATCGCTCTTTTAATATTCTCATTTCTCATAAAATTAACACCATTAAATTATTTAAATTTAAAAAATAGAGATAACTATTTTTATTTTATATAGTTACCAAATTATTCACTATCAGAATCATCCAACAGATCAATGATTTCATTACTCATTTGAGGGATAACTGGAGTATTATTCATTACTGTTCTTTTACGTGCAGTAATATTTTTCTAAACATTAAATAAAATAGATAATTATTGTTTATAAATGAGAACAAGCTAATTTTAAAGGAGATTTGTTTACATCAGCAATAGTATTTTTTTGTTCAACATGTATTGCATTTTTTTCTCTATTTTGTTTATTAAATTCTATAAATAAAAGTTGTTGGTGTGTGATTACTCGTTCAACCTAAACAAAAATATATAAGCTTAAGTTTAATATCTTGTCGTTTTAAAAGAAATTTAAAAATGAAAGATAACAACAATATTTACCCATTTTAATTTTGCAATACTTTCAATTTTTTCATACTTGGTTCCAGGTCCATGTTTTTTTACATGCCATGCCATTTTCTTTGGGGAATCAGATATTTCAAAACATTTCATACATTTCCACCTAGAAAAAATAAAATTTTTTACAAAATTCATATTTTTTTCTGTCACAAATGAAAATTCATAAAATGAAATAACTTTATTCCTTACTTTTTATAGTTAACATCTTTGTAAAGGTGATCACGGAAACTCTCTATATTTCTGGTTTCATAAAAACTACACCTAGGACATGTAAATTGGCCTCTTTGGGATATTATTCCTAAACTATCGTCTTCACTGAAATCATCTATTAACGGTTTTTGTTTACGAGATTGTAATGGAGACTTTTTCACTGATTTTGGACTCTTTGACACGCCTTGAGATTTATTGTTCACTTTACTAGTAGTTGCAATTGATTCAATAGGAATTCCTCGACAAGTAGGAAGCACGAGTGACTGAATACTTTCTAAAGCTTGCTGTTCCTGATTGTTTGTTACTTTAATTTCCACTTTTTTGGGTGATTTTTGTTCTGCATCAGTAAACTAAATAATACAAATATATTTGTTATATTGCAAAACTATTAGTGGATATTAAGAACAGTATACAAATTGATTTAATATTAAAACTAGAGTATATGACCAAAAAAAAAAAAAACAACAAAATAAATATAATACATATATATATATGTAATATAAATAATATAGAATAAACATTAGTAATTTTTGACTGGTTTAAATTTAAAATATCATTACTAGATAATAGAAAAAAGGCAAAAAATACACTTTATTATTGCACATATGTATATTACATTTATTTTATTAGGTTGAAACAAAATTATACTCACTATATCATATACTTTCATGCATTTTGCTGCTACTGATGGATGTTTATATTTAAAATGTTCCTCAAATACTTGAATAGTATCATTAATGTGTTCAAAGGGACACATAGGGCATTTAAACATTTTCGATTGTTGATGAATCGCAATAATATGTGACATAATTTCACTATCAGTAAATTTAAGAGTAGAAGAACACATATTGCATTTCCATTGAGCTACATGTGGTTGAGCTTCAAAGTAATTAAATAAATATAATGAAGTATATAAATTAAGATTAATACAAAATACAATATAATATACCTTGAATATGTTTCTCGGTAGAATAATCATTTAATTTTGATTGTCTGATAATTATTATATTGGATTGATTTTCATTGGCTAATAGTAGTAGATGGACATTTCTCATATGTTTTCTCAATTCATCTCTATTAAAGTCAATATAATCACAATATTGACATTTATACAAATTTTCAGTATGGTACATTAAATGAATAGCTATGTTATTTATCTTAACTTCTTTAGTTTGAATGCAATTTGGTGGACAATGTGGACACCTAGAAAATAAACATATTTTATGTAAAGTAGACTAAAATTCAACAATAAAAAAGTTACTCACAAATAAAATTGGAAGTCTTTATGAATGATTGATATATGCGTTTTGAGCAAATCATCATCCGAAAAAAATTGCTGATTACAAGTTCCTTCTGAACATTGAAAACGTTTAATTTTTGGAATAAAGGGAGGAAATAATTCTATATCTAAGTCATTTGTGAAAGGTACTTCAACAATTTTCATATTTAACTCATCAATTTTCATCTGTAAAATAATTTTATTATGTATTTTAATAGTACATTGTACAACATATTAATTTGTATAATTTAAATTATGGGTCTATACTTTTGTGGGAATACAAAAATACTATACTAATAGAAAAAAGTAATTGTCCAAATTACGTTCTTACCTTTTCAGAATTCATAGCTTCAAATGAACTAGCAGATAGATTTATCATCTTATCAAACATAAGTTCAGACTTTCCAATGGAAGGTACTGGATTAACAATTTCCTTAGTTGTATTATCTTGACCTTTTTTATGTCCATCCAAATGAATAATTAAATTAGATCGCACCTTTGTTTTATATGTACACAGTGAACAACCAATAGGATTTGAGAAGATATGCATTTTTGGAATACTATCAACAGTATTAGGTGAAAATGACAGGACTTTTTCAACTTCAGCAACAAATGTTGTTGGTATCGTAGAATCTGTTTTGTTACTATCGTTCTAATTCATAATCAGAATAATACAATATTAAACAATATAAATATAATTCTTACAACAGCATTGAGCATTATTCTATAACAATTTTTGGTTTTTTAATACATAATAAATATAAAAGAAAATTTTGTAGAATTATATTTAATTTTAAACATTAAAATAAAATTATCACTTACATTTAAATAATTATTAGGGCGTTTTCTTTTTGTCGGAATTTGTTTCAAAGAATCAATAGGAGGATCAACTTTTTTAATTTCGTATTCTTCCAAAAAATGTTTATTGTGCGGATAACTAATTAAACAGGTCTCATATTTATAAATATTATGAACATCCCTCATGTGCAATACTATAGATTTCCGTTCAACAGAGGTTAAAACACATTCACCACATTTATAACCAACAGGTTTTTTAGGTGTTTTCCGTTCTTTATCTTCGTAAACAATAAATTCATCATTATCAATATTGGTAAAATTAGTACGTACAGGTACAAATTCTAAATCTATCAAGTTATGCATAACTTTCATATGGTGTCCAATAGCACGACGAGACGGTGCATTAAAATTACACAAATTACATATGAAGCGATCTGGTCCATGAAGTTTCAAATGTTCTGTCATATTAAATGCAGTTTTAAATGATTTAGAACAAAATACACATGGGTTGGAGTGATTTGAATTCCAATTTGAACAGTTATTTAAATGATGTTGATATTCTTTACCATTTGAGAAAACTAAATCTACATAAAGAACATTTAAAATAAATAACATTTAGTTACTTTTTATGAATATTAATAGCTTATTTAAATGCATATTATACTTACCACAATTTTTACAAAAAAATAACTTATCCAATGGAATAATAGGAAGAGCCAATCTTTTATTCTTATTTGGACTATCAATAGATTCTTCTATTGCTGAACGTTTTCGTTTGATAGAAATCTCCGTAGCAACTGTTTTGCTTAATGTAGCTGGCAAGTCATCTTCATCGTCAATAGTAATAATATCATCTGGCTGTTCTAGTGGTTCTACAATATTTTCATTTTCAATCCAAATATCATTTATTCTTAGTGATTCTCGTAGATCGTTTTGATCATTATCATCAAGCATAATAAATTCATTATCAATAGCTGGTGCTAAGGAATTACTATTGTCTACCAGATGTGATCTATCAGGAACTGTTATAACAATTGTATCTGATGATTGAGTAGTTTCCTCAATACAAGCAGATTTCATGGCTGCTGAAAGTACATCAGAACAGTCTAAACGTCTTCTTTTATTCCTTTGCGTTTCTGGTAAAGAAACTATTTCACGAGGTATATTCACTATCTCTAATTCACCATTGCTTATAGATTTTTTTATTCTTATAATAGTTAGATTTTGTATTAGTGTAGAAGCCTGCAACAGCAATTATAAATAATTAAATACAACTCTAAAACAGTAATTAAATTTAAATATGCATACAGATCTTCCTGACATCAAAGTACGTTCCAAACATAAAGGTTCATATTCAAAATGTTCCATGGCTAAATGACTCATCATTGAATCAATAAATTCAGAGCCAAACAAGCAGAAAATACATTGATATACATTTATGTTATGGAGTATAAAATGCTGAAAAATACAGATATTATTAAAATAATATTTTACAAGAGAAAAATTAATTTTAATTTATAGGACCATCCATGGAATAGTTGAACATGGATTAAATCATTAGTAATTGATGTGAAATAGTAAACTATTTTGGTTAAACAAAATTAGTATTTTACAAATTTAACTAAAACATAGTATTTAAGTGATATTTAGTAAAACCTGTAAACTGCATGCAATTATGTTTATATTGGTATAATAACAATCAAAAAGATATATTAATTATGGATAAAATAAACATTTCTACCTTGTAGGTGGATATTTGTAGTAAATAATATAAATAAATAAAATGTTAAAACTAAATACAAAAATTCTTAATTAATAATTAATTATGCATTACTTTTATCATTAGTTTTGGTTGGAGTGCAATAAATCCTTTACCATTATCTTGATTAGCACAAATGTAACAACAGAATTTATCACATTGTTGATGATCTTGATTTAAATGAGATATGAAATCACTAGGGACATAACAAGAGAAAGTACAGCTCCCTAAAATAAGGAGAAAAACTATAGTTAAGAACTGACAATTAATTAGAAAAAAAAAAAATTAAAAATAACAATATGTAGTAATTAGAATAAAACATATTTATAAATTAATTTAAAATCATAAAAACTCAAAATTATAATTATAATTATTAATTATGATAATAAAAAAATTATTTATCCACACGTATATATATATAAACAAATGAGCCAAAATAATATTTTTGAAAATACGCTATGCATAGGAAATATAATTTTTTTTAAAAATCACATATTATAGTAAAAAAAATAATTACTTTGTCTGCTTAAAATCTAAAGCAAATATTAACTTACCAACATTGCACGTAAATGGCAAGATATAAGCATTATAGTCGACTATCTTTAGTAATTCTTTTGTATTATTAGTAGAATTCTCTTCGTAATCAAGTTGTATTATTTTTGGTTTAAAATTGGGATGAATTATGGACTAAATCAAAATTATAATAAATATTTTAATATTAATCTAACACATTTAATAATCAAAATCATAAATAAAAAAATGTTTACCTGGTGAACCAATACATGACAAGGTGAATATGCACGATAAAAGCAAAATGGACAAAAATATTTACAAAAATAATATTTTTCAGAAATATGATTAGCCAAAGATTCAGCATCATCAAATTTTTTAAAGCAATATATGCAATTTTTAAACTGTTCAGTATTGTAAAGTTGATTCTCTAAAACACCAAACATTAATTAAGAAACTTGTTATACAAATAAATATTATAAGACAATAACAAATAAAACATTAATTACTTTTTTTTCTCTCCATATTCGAAAAATGTAATTGCATATGTAATTTAAATAATTCTATGTCAGAGAAAATTTTGGTACAGGTTCTATCCATACACTTAAAAAGACCTAATAATTTTGGTATAGTTGTCATGTCTTTATATGCCAATCGTGTTTTCATCACATTCATTGGCAACTCTCGTGTTTTTTTTAAATAACACTTTCTATAAATTGTATCTACTAAACAATAAGTACCATTTATAGGAGTTCCATTATTAACAATTTGTTGGCCTGATTCAAGATACACATTAGGATTCGGAAACATAATTTCATACTGATTACGTTTTTCCACACAAACAGTACCTCTCTAATTAATATAAAACATTTAACAAATAAAAATATAAAAAAATGTATTAATATTTTATCTAATTGAATTCAAATATAATATACCTTTCTTAAACTTCTAACATCCTCTATGCAAAGGAAACTTGATTTTGGACAAATTGGAGATATTGTTTTATTAGAAATTTTAATAATATTTGTTTGTTGAACTAAAAAATAATAATAATTACTTAATATGATGTTATAAAAAGGTTACCAAGACATAGGTTTATCATTGTAATTAATCAAAAACATTGATTAATCACCAAATCAATAAAGATCTTAATAATTCAAAATAAATTTTAACTCAATAAAATAAAGCCAAGTTATATAATTTCAGTGTTGCCACCAATGCCTAATTTACTAATATAATATTTAATAGTTAATTTTTAATATCTAAATGCTTTCTTTTAATATTGAAATGTACATGCCCCCTCCTAAATAAACATTTTATAATTTTTTCTTCAGATATTTTGTATACAATTAGTAAAAATTGATTAATCCAATTCCAGAATTTGTATAGCATCCATATTCACATAAAATTAAAAAGTGTTTACTTAGATGTGGTTCTAAAAAAAACTTTATAAATAGCTTCAACATATTAGAAATTCAACCCAAAATCTATGTCAATAAATTTAATATCATTTGTACAGATTTGTATTCATGGACAGAATTTGGATCTAATCATACTTGATAAGGATTGTTATCACATAATATGACCGCGTATTTCCAAATATATTTAATAGACAAATATACTTAAACAATGAAAATATCGACAAGAAACTGTTATCATTGACTGTTATTAATTTTTAATTCTTATTTGTCAAATTAACTAGAAAAAGAATAGAAAAACTATTTGGTAATTTATTCATTAAAAAAATCTTATTCAAACAACGAAACTGATAATTATCAATGTTTTTTTATCTGTCAAATAACTAATAAATGCGATTGATAAACCGGACCTTAGTATTATCATTGATTATACAATAGACAGATAGCCAGTGGCCAATTTCCCAATAGGCAGAGTAGGCAGCTACCTAAGTCGGCACCACTGTAGTGCTTTATTAAAATACACCATTCGTAGTATAAAAAAAAAAAAATATATAGAAAATGAATTACTTTATATTTACGAAAAATAATTGTATAGTAATGTATATATCTATATTAATTAATTATAATTTACAAACAATAAATTCGTAAAAATAATCCATAAGTCGTATGCGCATTATATAGAAAACAGTTTTTGATAATACTAAATTTAACACGTTGAGCTCGGCTAGTATAGTCGGCGCAGAGCCTGCGTAGCTATGTTAAAAATACGTACAAGTCGACACCGCGTTCTGCAACATACTTTATCTTAAGTTAAAACTTATTGAAAATAATAATAATTAATTATAAAGAAGAAAGAATCGCAGTCGTCATAATTTCGGGGAAAAAATAAACACCCACACTATATTACTAATTCGACAATCTTAGTGGTATTGCTGTTATTGTTCGAAGTACCCTTCAACAATAACAATAACAACAGTCAAATACTAGAGTCGGTAATAATTATTATAATATTTTTCATTAAAACATGTCTGTGTTTGAGAGATTGTGCCGAGTATTTTCCAAATCAACAACAAAGTATCCGTACGTTTTCGTTGGTTTAATGCCCGGAATAATGAGATAAATTAGGTACTAAGGTAGTTAAATAAAATTGTGACCTTAAATAACTAAATATTTGTGTAGGACGAAAGAAAAAAGTGATTAATGAAAAATAGCTTAAGAAAAAAAATGAAAAAGAACAGGAAGCTATTAAAAAATCTAAGAAAATAAATAATTTTTTTATTTCTAAAAATATTGATAATAATACAACTAATCAAATATTTGTCGATTCAAATTCTAGTTCCATTGAAAATATTAGAGTAATTGATAAATAATAAACCTCCAGAGACAGAAAATAATAAAATAATTGAAGATTATGAGAATATGCTTCTAAGCAACAATAACAATACGAGTACTTTATCTAACACTTTTTGTGTTCCAAAAGACCCAATAGCTTGGATATTTAATAATACAGAGTGCAGAGTCCGGCAGTGAAACGAGATTATTTCAATATTTAATTACTATTTATAGAATTATTTTATAATTATAAGAGTTATCATTTGATGTTCAATACAAAAGAAACTTTTTTCTATACGTTTTTTACTACGTTTACCGAGTGACCTCCATTGCAATGTGTGCATTCTTGTAGTCGGGTCTGGAATTTATTATGAACTCTCGCAGCATATTAACGGGAATTGCTTCAATCTCGTCCCGAATGCGTTGTTTAAGGGCTTGGATAGTACACGGTGGATTGACCTTAAACCCTTTCGATTTCAGGAACCCCATAAAAAAAAAATCACAACCCGTTAAATCGGGAGAGCGAGGAGGCCATGGGGTACCCCGGTCCGTAAAATGACGCAGCCTGAGAACAAAGCATTCACCAACATTTTTGCAGTGTGGCTTGTTGCCCCGTCTTGCTGGAAAACTGTTTGTTATTTATTGGGAAAAGGTCAAGCTGTGGTGTAAAAGAGTTATGAATCATTATAACACGTATCGCTCAGAATTAACAGTTCCTGCATTTTCAGCTTTATTCACGGAATCGTGCACCATACTGTAACTTTTTGAGAATGAACTGGTTTCATGAAGTAAACAAGGGATTACATCTGAAGTTTTTTTTGTTCACAAAACCCGATAGGTGGAAGTGTGCCTCATCGCTCATCCACGAGTTGTTAACTTGGTCATCATTTTCTTTAAGCCTTCCGATCATATCCTCACAAAATCGGATTCGTTGTTGATAGTCACCTGGATTAAGAGATTGCACGATCTGAATTTTGCAAGAGTAAAAATTAAAATCTTTCTCGCTGATCTATCATTCATTGCAAGACGTGCGGCGTGACGTCGAACACGATCGATGTTTTTAGGGCTTCTGTTCTTGCACCTCTTTTTTTAGTCGTCAATCCAATTTTCTCAGGTTGTTAACCTTAAACACGTTTGAATTGCATTATCTGACAGAAGAGGCTGGTGGGGCACGGTATTTCAATAAGACGTCGAAAAACACGACGTGTTTGGATAAAACTCTGGCCATTTTGATAATACGCTTTAACAAAGCTGCGTTGTTCATTCCGTCCAACGATCCATTATTATTAAATGGTAGGTCGTGATGAAACGATGGACTGACAACTGTTGTCTCCACCAACTTACGAGCCTTTATCCCCACTTTAAATCATTCGGTTGCGCTGCCGGACACTATACTACTCGTTATCATATTGTTATGCACAGGTTTTGTCAAAATACAAATTCGAACTTAGTAAATAGTAAAAAACAATATAGTAATGTTCATCAATATTTTACAATTTCATTATTCGAAAGAAAATTGGTAAATGGTGAAAATGTTTACGAACAGGGTTAGTTTATTCAGAAAAAAAAGAATGTGTTTTGTAAACCTTGACTACTATTTGATAGAGATAATTATTCACAATTTTTAAAAGATGGTTATAATGCAGAATGTAGAGTCAACATGAAAATTCTACCAATCATAAATCGAATATAATTACTTTTAAAGAAAGAGCATATACATTAGGAACAATACATGTTAATTTAACATAACTGCTAGATGAACATACTAATTATTGGGCAAATGTAATGAGACGGGTAATTGCTACAGTTAAAGCACTAAATCAACTCAGAATGTAATTACTTAATAACCACAGAACTTATCTTTAAGTTTCTTTTGATCCATTTCTTGCTGAACACATTGGGAAATTCGGTGAGTGCGCTACCACATACGAAGAAATATATTCATAATAATAAGTTATTATATATATATATTCTTATAATAATAAGAAACATATTCAGTTAATGACTAATAAAATGAGACAAAAAATATTGACGAAATAAAAACAACTAAGTATTATTCGATAATAGTAGATAGTAGTCCCGATATTTCACACGTAGACCAACTATTAATATCCTTCGTTATTCGGTATGTACAAGAAAACGGTCTGCCAATAGACCGATTTCTTCAATTTCTTCCAAACACCGGGTATAAAGCCGTATTGAGTTATTTGATTTACTAAATGAATTAATGAATTAAAGTAATTTACTTGATGAAATTAATAATATTAAACCTCATTTAAATAATAATAACAATATTTTCATTAAATAATTATTTATTGTTCTGACATTGGATCTATAAAAATAATTGCTAGCATCTACCCTAGAATAGCCCTTAGTTTACTTTTGTAAATAGTTGGTTAGCTAGTTGTACACCCTAATATACATGCTACAGGAACCTATATTGCTACTAAGATTAAGAGACTCAAGATATAAATATTGCAACTATTGAGCATTACTGTGCTATTTTACGGGAAGCCCGCAAACTATAATTTTAGTTGCCAAATATCCCAATGCCATAGGCTATCTGTATATTCTAAAATCAATGATATAACTCAAATAACCAAAGTGTATAATTAAAAATAAATTATACTATTTTAAATAAATATCTATTGTAACATTTAAACAATTTATATTATGGTTTCAAAAAAATATTTATATATTACCTGATGTATCAAATGGGTTAACTAGTATAAGAGAGCTTGGTGGTTGTTCAGAATTGTCAACCATACAATCTTCTGTATCTGCATACTCATTTACATCTATTTCGGTATCTAAAAAAATAAAACAACATTTTTTTTGATTCACATTTTAACAAATGTAATATTTATTTTTCTACAGTATACTTAACAATTGTATAAAAAAACATGAGAAGACAAACCCAAGAACTAAGTAAACACATATACAAAACAATAAAATATTACTCAATGAATATAATTCTTATTACGCTATTATTAATGACAAATTCAGGTAGTAGAACCAGGGATGGCCAAACACAGGTCTGCAAGTAGATAGGATATAAAATACCATAAAAACTTTAAATTGTATTTAATTATAAACAACAATTAATAACAAATTAATAAAATAGTACTTTATAATTTTCAACAAAATTGCATTAAAACTAAACAATGTAACATACATTTTTAGTTTTTTAATTAATAATAAACTTTATATTATAGTAAGTAATAGTGTAATATTAATAACCAGAAACAAAATATAGAATAATACTTTTTTAATTTATACTCATTAATAATAATAAGTGATAATAATAATTAAATATAAGAAATAACTACAGACTTGAATAATGACTAACTAACCTAATCCAATTATTTAAGTCAAGGTTACTGTCCAAAAAATGAATATATAAAGTACATTAGACGTATAGTACTGTATTCATGTGGAACGCAAGAGATTAACAAAGTCTTGTATAAAAAGATTAATAGTATTTGAGTAAAGTTTTTACATAAAATATAATGGTCCAAGAAAAAAAAAAAACATGGACGAGAATACAATTGAACGAAGAACAAATGCAAATCTGAGGGCAATAGTTAATTAATCTGATATAGTTGTCAAAAGTTTGGATCAAGCACATATGACAGGCAGAGGTTAATGTGGAAACCAGACAAGTCCAAGAGAAAGATTAAGATCCTGAGAGTAAGGAATGGAAAACATCAAACCATGGATAATTGGGATATGTAGAAGCGGTGATAGGCTGAATTTAGCAAAAAAAACCAATTTCAACATACCCAGTACATATCCTGATTATACATTTTTAGATTAACAATGTACTCTTAGATCAATAAAACAAATAAATAAATAAATTACCTTCTATGTTCTCAGAACCTTGTGGACCAAACTCTAATCTATTTAACATATTTTCCGCCATTTGTTGCCTTTTTTCATTGTCTATATAAAAACCAAAATATATGTATGTGTTACAGTTAAAACCTCAAATCCGTTTAAGTTGGTTTCCAAAAAACCATTCAGTTGTTTAAAAATTTTGGTAAAAATGATTAATAAAAAAAAAAAAAAAATATTTACTCATCTTAAATTGTGCACAATTATATAAAAATTAATTTAAGTAGACAAACATAAAAATTGAAACTAAAAGTATATAATTGTATAACAAAAACCATATAGAGCTCATATTGATTTTTCTCATATAATTTACAATTATTGAAATACTGTCTATTTAAATATGTGTCAGAGTTTTTACATGCTCCTGTAAAATATCCATATATTTTTTTTTTGTAGGGGTAAGTTACTATGCAACAATATTTTCTTGTGAAATTACTGCCAATTTTTACCATTTTCAATTAGAATTCTAGTTAAAAATTTAGAGTACATTAAAAATAATTACTATATTTAAAATATGACATTGAAATACATTTAATAAAATAAATGTTAAGGATAGGTGAGAATTCATATGGAAAAATTCATACTCAATATATAACTTTTTGGATATCCGTTACTCATATTAAGGATTGGGAATTATATTTGTATCTAGTTTTAATTTTTATATTTCTATAATAAAGCTACAAGATAGTTAGGTTTTATAAGATGACATAATTAAATCAATAATATTAAAAGCGTAACCAAAAAAAAAAAAAAAAAAAACGACAGCAAACTTTAAAAACACTTCATTCATTTTTTCTTTGGTTACGTCTCGAATATTCTCTAAAAAATCTTCTGTCTTAACTAAAGTGCTTAATAAAGTTCTACCTAAATACTGTGACCACTTGATTATTTCACTCATAAATTAACTTTGTTAAAATTACATAAAATGTACAATATGGGCCCTTTTATAAACAGTTTATTTGAATTTAAAAGAAATGTAGTTAAGTAAATTTATTATATATTCATATATAGTTCTAGAATTGGTTATTGTATAGTTATAAAATATAATACCTTAAATTTACAACTAATTGTAATTAAAAACAATTAAATATCTATAGATAACATGATATTTTATGTAATTTTATGAAAAGCATAATTATATTAATATTTTATAAAACACTTTCAACTTACTGGCTGTTGAGTACAAATCACACCGGACTCTTAGTGGACTACGAACTCTTATTGATTCCATTTCTTTACTATTTACAGTGTCTATAGATAAAGAATTCTGTCCTTTTTCCATATCTTTAAAATTTGCTAAAAATATAAACATTTTATTAGTTATATTATAAATTTGCATTATCAGTAATGCATATTTAACTCAACATACACATGTCCGGTTGTTGGATTTCCTTTAAAACCAAATGATATGAAATAATATGATATAAAGCATCTTTCAATAAATATTGTTTATTAATAATCTTTTCAACTGTGTGTTTACAAACATCACACTTTCTATCCCAAACAATTCTTTGATGATTCAGATTAATGTGTTTTAAAAAATCAATC
The DNA here is from genome assembly GCA_956483605.1 of Tuberolachnus salignus. Lineage (NCBI taxonomy): Eukaryota > Metazoa > Arthropoda > Insecta > Hemiptera > Aphididae > Tuberolachnus > Tuberolachnus salignus. The sequence goes on along the minus strand of OY101430.1, from coordinate 31,555,350 downwards.
AAAACTACAGTAGAAAACTGATTATTTTTGCATTTTGAAACAGAACATTTGTACAATAATATTGAATTTATTAGTTCACAACTTAAATCAGCCACAGTGCATTTTATAAAGTTGTCTTTTAAAGTGTATTCCTGATGTTCAAGAATAGGATCATCATCAATCTCTGTTGTATCCTCATTACAAGCTAATAAAACAATACCATATTTTAATTTTTAAATATAAACCATGGCTTATATTATAAATAATTACTTACACGGAATCACTTCTACTGGAGAAAAATGACATATATTTAAATTTGGTGAATCTAATTTATCTTCATTAAAAATGTGTTTCCCTAAAGATGCTGCATCTTTCATTGCCTTTTTTTTTTGTGCAACTAGTGTTGATACACTTGTTTCATTGATTGGATATTTTTTATTTATATCTTTTGAAATAACATTATCATTTATAATAGGAGGTAAACATCCAACTAGATTGCTATAATCAATTATAGAATTTGTGTAATCATCATCTCCAATAGACATATTAACTCGTATGACAGTCCAATGGCCATTAAACTTTTTATCTTCATCAAAATGCTGTGCTGTCAAATGATTCACTATTTTGTGGTAATCAAGTTGTATGTAATAACAAAATGGACATAAGTATCCAAAAATCTTATTATTCCCAACTGGATTTGAATGTAATAAATTGGAAATTCCTTCAGATTTGTCATAGTTAGAATGTTCTAATATGTGTTTTTCCAACTCACTTTCACTTTGGTAAATCCTTGGACACACTTTACAAATATATCTATACTCTCCAGTATGACTGGTAATATGATCATAAAAAGTTGTAATACCATAGATAATAGCTTGGCAGAAAACACATGTAAAATTGGTATCTATAGGCATCACATCCTTTAATGGCTTTAAATCTTGGACATCTAACAACCCATAATGTTCTTTCAAAGACTCATTTATCAATATTTCAGCACAGTTTATGGACAATCTGGATGGTAACACTTCTTTATCAGAATGTTGTTCTTTATAATGGCGAACAATATTTAATCCTGAACCATTATATGAACAAAATTTACATTCCAACATATTATCTGAAGTTTGAAAATATGATTGGTCTTTAAAATCGTCTTCTGTTAAAACATTTGTCGTTTTCACTTGAACAGTTTCTGCATTATAATTAATGGACAAATTATTTAATTCTAATTTATCATGTGATTTCACTATTTTTTTGGTTTTTTTATAACCTTTAACCTTTTTATTTAATGTAGAATTTACAATATTATGTTTTACTATATTCTTTTTAGATATACACACTTTTTTATTAATTTTTAATTTTGATTTATTTTTTTTATTATTAGGATTTTTTGATACTTCTTCACTACTATTATCTTCATTAATTTTATCATCTATAATCGAGGTTCTATTTTTTTTTGACATAACTGTATTATTATTATTAGTATAATCAATCTGTTTATTTTGCCTACAATGTCGTATGCTTGGAGCATTTAACACGGCGTCACAATCATACATTTCACTAATATCAGCATGAAGTTTATCTAATTCAGTCATCTTGGATCTTGATTTTTTAATATCAGTTTTAATGCCAACATTTGGTTTGACTGGGATAATTTCTTTATTATTTTGGTCAGTTATGCTATGTTCGTCTTCTAAAGGCATTTTCACAGGTGTATCAATTTCCACTATAGGATCCGTTTCCTGAGATTCTATCAAAAGGGATGGTTCCTCAGCCGCATTGGTTTTTACTTTTTTATTTTTTGATTTAAAACTCTTTTTTGCTTTTCCATTAGAAATAATTTCATTATTTGGTTTAATTTCTACTTGATTATTTCCATCCAGTACATTATTAGAATTATTCTGATCAGTTTCTAATTTGTTCCTTGCTAATTTTACACTCAATGGACCTAAAAAGGGTTTTTTAGGTTTCAAATTAACTGTTTCTTTAGGTGTAGGTACGCTTGGAGTGTGAACCTCAACTGGGGTTTCAGAGCTTCTATTTTTTTTATCATATTTTGCAATAACGATTTTTAAATCTTTTAATTCAGTAGTATTGGATAAGTTTTTATCTTTAATTTCAAAATTTCCATAATTTTCTTTATATTTCTTTCGTTTGCTCGATTTCACTTTACCTTGACCAATTGAGTTTTCGTAACTATTTCCAGAACTAGAATTTCCATCATTTGAAATATCCATTGTCATACTATCTTTGTTAGAGTTACCATCTATCAAATAATTATCATTATTGCTTTCTTTGTCATTTGAAGAGTCACCAACAACAATAGTTTTGTTTACTTTTTTATTCATTTTTTCTTTTAGCCTTTTTTCTTTTTTTCTCATTTTTTTTCTCAATTTTTTCTGTTTGTCAAAGTCAGAATATTCTTCATGTGACATATTTTTAGTTTTGGGTTCATCTTCTTTGGTAGATTTTATTGTGTCTGTTGCATTTAAAAACTCCTGAAGTTTTAATCGTTTTTGTTCATCCTGAAGAATTTCAATTAAAGTCAATAATCCAGGGTTTTGTAAATCAATTATAGAACTGGGTACTAGTTGATTACTTTTCGCATCAACTGTTGAATTAACCACATTGGAAGAAACAGTGTTTTCTTCAAGATTTTTACACTCACCTTCAATCGGAGTTCCTACTTCAGATGGTTCTTTTGATGTAGATGATATAACATCTTGTCCAGTTTCACCAATTGATGTTTCAACATATTCAATACTTTTACTACATTCTCCTAAATCCAAACTTTTGCTACTTTTTTTTGGAAGGTCTTTTTTTATAGTATCTTCCATTTTCTTTAGAGAACTTCTTGTTCTGATTCTTGGGCCACATTCATCATCATTTAAATTTGCAGCAGCTTCTTTTACAATTTTTTCAAATTCTTTTTCCTTGGTACACTTTTTTGGTTTCTTGGCCTTAGTTGACTCATCAGTAGATTCTTTAGAGATGTTGCATTGTTTACTTTCAATATCTTTTTTTTCATTATCAATAATTATAGTTGAATCTTTAACTTTGATTTCTTGATTTTCATCAGTTTTCAGTTTCTTCTCTTCATCATCTTTAATTATTTCAACATTAATATCTTTAATTACTTCAGTTTTTTTATTATCATTAGCTTCAATTGTATCAACATGAGTATCTCTGTTTAAGTTATCATCTTCAATATTTTCGATTTCTAAGGCTTCTTCAGTAATATCATTTTGTAAATTCTTATTGACTAATTCTTCATTACGTTTAATTTTGGGTATTTTAAAGTTTTTTATTCCATCTGAATCATTTATAATTCCCGAATGATTATATGGATTGAATTTTTCATTTTCCAAATTAAAATTACGTTTACGTTGTTGTTCTAAAATATTATCCATTTTATTTTTTCTGTGATCGGAGATAGTATATTTTTCTTTGCCATATTTAGCTTCTCTATATTCTTTAAAGTTACGATAATGAGGTTCATGTAATTTTCTATCAAACGATCTATCTTTCATTGATCTTGGATCCCTATTCACAATTAAATCATTACGACATTTGTATGTATTTGGTGATACAGGGTCATGATTATTCATTATAGGTTCATTGTGAGTTATTGTATTAGTATGCAACAAAATAGGAATAGAATGTTGATTATCAACAGTGGTATAATCATTACGATTAGATCTATACTGATTCAAAGCTGTTGGTCTGCAATTTATATATGTAGATTGATTTAATCTGTCGTTTTGTTCTGTAGGAGATAGATTACCAAACGGCTGTATATTAGTATAATTTGATAGCATTGGATAATTAGTCTGTCCATTATAACCAGACAATGCAATATGCGATGATTCTTGTTGAGATCCATGATTAAGTATATGGTTTATATTTGCAGACAAATGAGGTGGATTACTAACTGAACCAGAATTTTGTATTACTGAAGGGATCAACTGATGTACACTAGTCTGTAAATGTATTTGACCTAGGCTATTATTATTTTCAGGATTCATTAAAGACTTATTTCTAATTCTCGGATCACGAGCAACAGCTGGAGGTGGAAATTGTTTAATATCAGAACTTTTCTCATTTGATTGAACCGTTCTAATAGATTCCATAAGCAACGATGAACGAGCAACTTTTGAATTTTCTAGGTCAATTAATGTGCCTGGCTTTAATGCAGATATGAACTTTTGTTTAGGTTCACTTGAAGTACCAATTTTATGAAACTTATTTATGTCATTATTTAATTTATCACGAATAGTTGATGACCTATTTGGAACTAAAATAACAGTAGATTGTGATTGAGGTTTTACCAATACTGGTTCATTTTCATTAAGTAAATTATCATTATTTGAGTCAACAGATAAAGTATATTGTGTTCTTCCCAAATCCAGTAGATTTACTGGAGGTAATGATGGAGGCTGAACAGGATGTACAGGCTCTATATTTTTAATACTCTCTATAACTTGTTTCATATGATTTACATCAATAGCATCCATGTTGATATCTTTCAACATATTTTGATAAATAACCTTATTTTTACTTTGTTTAGTTATTTCATTAAAAACCTGTTTGGCAATTTCCGCATTTGAGACAGATTCATCAATAGTATTAAGTTTTTCTATTGATGCATTGGTTGCAAAACCTATTAGCTTATTAAGTCGTAAACGACTATCTGAAAATTCCGGTAACATAGGATCATTATCGTTGTTTAAATTTTCGCTAGTAGATGACTTGTTATTGTTAATATGTTCAGAAGATTTTTCAAAATTGGAATTTTTCATTCTATTTAAATCATGATCAACACTCTCAAGTTGATTACAAACAGTCAAAATCTCACTTGATGTGACCACATTACTAGAAATTTCAGACTTACTAAACAGTTTTAGATCATCTTTATTTGATGTTGAATCTATTTTTGAAAACCTGCAAAGAAAATATAAGAGTAGTACTTCAACTTAATAACATATATTTGGGAACAGTAAAATAAACAGTATGAAATATCAAATTTAGTATGTACTTAGATTTGTTTTCACATTCATCCAACTGATTACAATTCTCGGAATCAATTTCATCCTAATAAAAAATAGGATATGGTAAATATTTAGAATTATTTATCAAGTAAAATTAAATCAATTTTAAAAATAAAACACACTCTATTAGTAGAAGGAATGTGGGAATGTATTTTTGGTATCACTCAATCTCTAATATTTGGTAAACTACATAAACTATCAAATATATTCATATTTATATATATATAATTTATTAAAAAAAAAATTAAAAATAATGTTAAATGGTTTTTTAATTTTAAAACTTACATATTCTTTAAGAAGATTGTGGTATTTATTGTATAAATTACAAACAACTTTTTGACAAGATCTTAATTTAGATATTGACAACCTATAAAAACAAAAATATGGATTATTTATCTAAATACATAATTATATATGTCATTTAAATAATAATATGATATCCTATGAAAGTTTTAACACAAACATTCAATTTTTAATCATACAGAGAAAAACATCCATTTTACCAAATTTGTTCTTTAATAGATGTTTGAGTTTATGAATTGTATGTTTTAATTAATAATTCACAATACTAGAGTACAGCTTTACATTCCAAAATATACACATATATTGCAACATTTAGTCAATTACAGTTTTTCCTTTAACCCTACGTTAGTCGCGCTGGTGCATCATTAGTTGTGTGTTAGTCAAAATGACCATAATTTATGATATCTCACTTCTATCTTAGTGTAATTGATATGAAAGAAATTCAATTTATTATTATATTATTTTTAATAACATTATTAACAAGTATATTGAGTTTCAATGAATGAAATGTAAAAATGTATATTTTATTAAAGATGTAAAAAAAGTATGATCTTTTTGACCACAGAACGACTAAAATTAACCGGGTTAATTACTATTACGAATCCCAGACTTTTATTTTGATTACTATTGAATCAAGGAACCTATATGAACACAGTGTTGAGAAAGTTCTTTTAGAAAGGAACTCGCTTCCATTCCATATTTCTTAAAAACTAATTTTTTTATATTCTTAATTTAAAAATAACAATAATTAATTTGCATTAGAAATAAAATATGTACATATTATAATAAGACCTTAGTTGACTGCTGTGATACTAAATAATTTCTATGAAATGCTAACATTATAATCAAGATTATCAATATTTATTATTTATAATCATATCATGTATGGTAAATTGAAAAATTGAAGAAAAAAGGAAAGATATGCGTTTACGTCAGTCATAAATAGCAACTTTTTGCTGCTACTTATTCCTTTGTTTCCAAAGTAAAGTGTTCCATTAATTGTTACTATGAAAGGAACACGCTCCTCCTGAACACAGTATAAATAACTTCAAACATTGTAATGCTAAATATTGTAGTACATACTAAAAACTATTGGTTCAAAAAAAAAAACAACCAATTTTACATTATAAACTTTCAATAATTGGAATAAACGAACAAGATATTTATAAACTTCCATTCGGGAACAAAAAAGAAATTGAAAGCCATGTTCTGGAAGAAATGTGAGAAGCATAAAGTGATTAATTTCAAAACAAAAGTAGAAAATGAATTTTTTTTATACTTAGGAACAAATAATTTGTTCGGTTCCAAATTCTTGCTAACAGTATTATGTAAAAAAAAAAACTCCCATAAAAAGCAAGTGAATGAATAATAGAATAATATTGCAGAAATATTCAATCAAATGTAAAAGTATGAAAAACAAACAGGGAAACTAGTGACATAAAATAAATTGTGATTTAGTATGTTATTATTGGAATTTTTTATTTTATCCAATAAAATTATAAATACAAACAATTTATATTGTACTTATGTTTCATAATTTCATTCATATTTTGAAGGAGAGCATTAAGTTAGGTTAGCATAAAAAATTTAACATTTTTAACAAAAAATGTCCAAGTATACCTATTAAGCCATGTAGTTTATACAATTACTTTGTTTACTTAACTTTATTTCAAGCAGTTCTTATATGCTTATTACTATAAACAGATAATAAAAACTTAGTTTTATTAATACCCAATGAAGAAATATAGATTGTATTATTAATGTAGCAAAAAATAAAATGTCTACATAAAACAAGGTAAATAAATACAACAAAGATATTTTTAAAAAATAATGTGAATAATTTTATTTTCACTCAAACATATGTATAATTCAGCTATTATTGTTAATATTTAAGTATTTACCATATATTAGATAGTAAATCCAAATTAATTCTGAAACATGTTGGAAGAAATTTGATCAGTCTTTATTAAAAAAAACCCAAAGAAATAAGCAAATAGAAATGTTAACATGACCACAGTTAAATTCTAATTTACAACAAGAATCCATAAGTACCTATATAAATTGTTTCAATTGTACTTAATAAAATGATTACCATTAAACTTTTCTTCTTTAATTAAATGGATAGGCAACCCCACTAACACTAAACGTGTTTTTTATTTTAATTTGAACTATATAAAATAATAAACAGTGAAAAGCTTAAAATTTGTAAATAAAATACCGAACAAATAACAATTTTTATATTCAGCTGTAGACACGATTATTAAAAAAATTACTAGTAGGTTTATGCACAAAAATTAAGTTTATATTATCGATAAATATTTGTTTAGTGTATGTTTCACACAAAATTAAAACTTCGCCATTGCTTCTTGAGTAAATAATAATAAATAAAGTAACACCTAAGTATAATTCAACAGGAAAATGTTTTTAGTCGAGTTAACATAAATGTCAAGTAAATAGCGAACTGTTTTTTTTTTTTTAACGGGAGTAATTAATCCAGTAGCAAATAAAAATATTTAATATGCATATGCACAATTATTCTACTATCTATACACACGCCCTTAACAACTGTACATAATATCTTATATTCCGTCAAATACTATTGATAAGAACACGGCGACAGCATTCCTTTAAAAAGCGCTAGATAATTTTTCCACACGAAAATATATGGGTGGCCTACTTAAAACATTTTACGGCGTTGAATCTAATATTATGAAGAGCATGACAATTATTTAGAAGTCATCATAATGCTAAGTACCAATATGATAATTGTATCCTTATCATTGATCGACGCCTTAAACCATTTTTTGTATAAGCACCACGACGATTTTGTGGAGGATATGTACAAGCATTTTAACATTGGTTGTCCCAACTCGGTATCTTTAGTATTTGATATTAAACTCGTTAAATACGCAGGAATCACAACAAAAATATATTACACATTTGGGAACACGTACAATGTATTGTATAATATATGGTGGCCACGCTGTGTAAAATGCCACAGAATTGTATTCTTTTTTTTCTTCATATTATTGTCATTTGATAATGCTATGGATACAATTCACAAGAATAATTCCAACAAAATTAAAGATTTTTTTTTTACATTATGATAATTGTCCGAACTGTCAACTAATAAAATAGTCTTAAATTCTAACCGTGATACATGCACGTGTGATTTTTTCAATTGTAAGCACTAACTTACAAACACCGTTAGAAAAAAATCAAGTAATGGGCACGACACATCAATCATCAATACGAATAATATCTAACCATGTGGAAAAAGCGAGTCCCGACGTTACGAATATCTGAATACTCAACATGGAAATAGACTGAGTCGTATTAATAAATATAATTACTTTTTCTGATCCAACATAAAGTATAAAGAATGTAACTTTTCCAAATGTTGCTTCTTAATTCCCAAATAATCACTGCTGTCAATAACTTTTTTCAAAAACGGCAAGTCACTTTTTGTGATCGTCAATAAGTTGTTATAATCTTCTATGCCTGACGAAAATTCAGATCAATTTAAAATTGTTAGATTAAAACCGCTCGACTGTATAGACATGCGGTCAACTAATAATCACATGGCTAGCAGCAAAAAAACTGTTACCTTCTGGGTCGTCTTCATGAATCAAGTCCATGGTGGCGACAACGGCGAATATAAGTCATAAACACAACGACGAGGAGCACGCCTTACGACAAACAAATAGGTATTTGCACGAGTGAAGTCTGAACACAAATGGACGTGAATGTTTATTGCATGACAATGACAAACAAAACTTTTTCAAGATGGCGGCTTATCGCCGAATGGAAGTGGTGGGGGAACGCACGTCGGCGACATGACAATGACGCACCGGGAACGGACGTGTACGAAAACTACCACATTATCCGAGCGGCGTGGTGATATCGACGGAAAAACCAGACTTGGACGACTGCGGCAGCGGCAAGCCGCAACGTTGGAAGTCTATTATATTATTACGAATGCACCTACACTGGCGGGTGGGTCGGGTGTAGCGTTATTACACGAAAAGACCCGTAACGACGACGACGCTATACGGCTGGAGTACCGCAAACGGAGGACGGCGGAGGCTCGGGCGACCAACCACACGAGCCGAAAGACAATGACACTACGGGTATAATCAATAATATGCCACGGAAATCGCGTGCGAAAACGTACGGATCACGCGACGGCGGACGCGAATATTCAACGGATAGTCAATGGAGCGACGACCGAACGAGCAAATGACGAACTCAATACTGGGGCGGCGAACGTGCGCGAACGCTGGGTAGCGGTAGCGAGTTTACGAACAGACGAGACCGTGTTGTTGTGGATCGGTGTGCTATTCTATGGTTTTCGTACACTAGTGAGTAAGGAGTGGGGAGGACCCGGTACTAGCGATATACGGCGGGTAATAGCCAGCTGATTGTGCTGCTAGAGCGAGCGGCGGGCGGTGACGACTGTACCGATATTGGTTTTTGTATTTCGTCTTTAGTTTGGTCCGCGACGCGGTTCGCTACCGTCTTTCGACGTTCGTTGTGTATGTTATTTTTTGTTTTTTTCAGTTATTACAGTGCTGACAAACTACCGACTTACGAGACGCGTTACCAACTGGCCGTGATTTTCTACGATTGTTACTGCGCAATGACCACGACAACGATCATCTGTCTCCAGGGGGTGATGCGGTAACCGACGCTTTTTTTTCCCTTTATCTTTGTAACTATATAATAATAACATTATTGTGTAATAAATTACTATGATTTGTGTGTTAGTTATTCATTGTTATTGTTAATATTTTCGTTCTATCCACCGGTATTTTATCTTACGACGCGCGAAAATATCGATGGGTAGGTTGTACTCGGATGAAAAAATCGAGGGACCGACCAAACGAATAACGTGCCATTTACCCGTAACCAGTCTAGTTTCACACTGATAATATAATGCCCGTAACCAGTCTAGTTTCACACCGATAATATAATGCCCGTAACCAGTCTAGTTTCACACGATAATATAATACACATAACCAGTCTAGATTCATACAATATAATACACGTAACCAGTCTAGTTTCATACGATAATCTAATACACGTAACTTTGTCGTCTCCCGAAACGATTCACTTAGGTACGGACGTAGAAAAAAAATGAATAGACCGCCAGTGTTTTGAATGCGGGTTTATACTCGATATTACCGTGACCCGGTAATTACCGTACCGTCTATTGCAATCGGATGTATAACAGTGCGACGTAGTATTAGCAATATTCGTACCAGTCCGTGTGTGCTTCCAAATAATATAATAATAATGTTGGTAGAGTCCGGCGCAGCGCTGCATACTCTTTTTCGTCACGTAACTTTTTCGGTCGATATTACAGGACGCGTCGGGCGTTAACTGAGTCCTCCCCGCACGGTTGGCTTCCCCCGGCCGACCGCCTTGCTCCTCGCCACCATTAAAATTTACAAATGGGCGTTGTCCCCCAGAATTTTTTTTTTCTTCTAAATTGATTTAAAATAAATAATAGATTGTCGGTAAGGTTTTTTTTTGATGGAAATGATTGAAACTCTAGTTCGGAAAAAAATAATAATTAAAAAGTAAAACAGCGATACCGCCAACTTGGTAAATATGACGTGACGATTTTTTGCCGATCACACGACGTAGATTATTCGTATGTATCGTCGAACATGTACAATTTGAAATAAAACATTTTTCCCGTAAAATACCGTAGCGATATGTCCGCGTTCCGCCGCCGTAGATGAGCATGATAATATACGAAAATATAATTTTGTCTCTCCACGTACGAACTAGCCGTGACGCCGGCGACTTTGGTATAATAATAATACGATGGACGTGGCATGACCGAATATCCGCATAGCGTCGGCGGTGGTGTTGTGCGGTACGAACGGGTCGACAACGCCCGACTTTATTCCGTTGCCGCCAACTCGAGGAGAAATTGCAAATATTATATTTCAACGAAAGAAAGAAAAAAGATGTAATATCATATATTTATTTCTATGTTATACGTACGTGTTGTGCTGTGTAGGCGCCGAACATTATGATTACCTTGGTCCGGCTATACTCCCGAACACTCTTGTGTGACCGGTCGGTCTCCCGCTACACCAACCGCGCAAAACCGTCGACGCCGAGCGTTTAAGTGAACGCGTTTTCGTTTCCACTCGGGCGCAGAACGTTGCGAAAACGAAACCGGCGGGATGAAATATTAATAATTTGCCTTCATTGTCGCGTTATACTCGAGCCGTAACCTACCGATACATTTCGTCAATCGAAAACGGACGACATTTCGTGAACGGTGTACCCGGGTCGATTGAGCACGCTTAATGCCCCGCCTATCACCACCGCGCACGGTCGCGCAGACGCACACGCACACACACCTAACATTTCCTCATCCCGTTGAATGCAGCAACGATATTTTCCTCGTATCCTATGGCGAATATTCCAAATATAATATTATTATAATACCCTGACTCTTCAGCCACGACCCACCCTCTTTGTACGCGTTTATTGTTTATCGTTTTCAGATTTCAGATTCGGCCAAATACCAATAATAATAATAATAAGTGACCGTGTGTATTATTTTTTTTAGACGGCCAATAGAGATATTTACGAGTGACGACGTCTAAAATACGGCTGAAGAATTGGACGGGGCGGTAGGTTGTTAGCATTTTTCAAACGCGTTTTTTCCCAATCGTATAGGTTTGCCCGAGTAAAAAAATATCTTTTTTTCGCGTCTGTGAAGTTGCCCCCCCTTCCGACATTGCCGTATCGACTCCAAACCGGTGCCAATATTTTGCTACTAATTTGGAATTCAATATTTTTCCCGGGAGAACGGTTTTTTTTTTTTTTGTGGAGAAGCTGTCCCCCTCACATTGCCGTATCGACTCCAAACCGGTGCCAAAATGTTCCGACTAATTTGCAACTCGATATTTTTCTCGGGAGAACCTTTTTTCTGTAGGGGGACTATTAGTTTTAGAGAATATTTTGTTCTTCATGAAAGAAGCACTTATATGTTATTATCCTACGTAATATAGTTTTCGAGGGAAACTCAAAAAACCAAAAAAACTATCCTAATAGGCCATATCTCAACCCTCTTGAAGCACGATAAATGGATGAAGAATCATTATCAAATTTAACCTAAATTACTTTTTTATAGTGTCGAACAAAATAAGAGGCACCTAGTATGAAATTAATAGAATTGAAATTTAAGGACAACCCTAACTTAACGACTTTTCATGACTCAAAATAACATAATTTTATAAGTACTTAATATTTATATAAATGTATAAAAATAAAATACACATATTATTTAGAAAATGTAGATTATATTATTTTATAACGATTTTAATTACGAAAACTCCATGGGTCTTGACGACAACGATCAATTATTAATTGAATAATTAATTAATTATTAATTTAATTAATTATCAATTATCAATTATACGACGAAATAACAGACTAGAATAATTTTGTGCAAACTATAGAAGAATAATATGGGTAAATTGTTAAACTTATTGTCGAACATTTCGCCGATTTTAAAATTACATGAAAATAGCCATATTATGAATTTAATATGAATTAGTAAACAATTATAACTCAGCTAAGATGTTTTCACATAATAATTTTAAGAAATTGTTGATTTTTATTCCGTTGTGTATACAGAAGTTTTCGAAAATAAGGAATGAACCAATTAATCAGTATTGTGATTTATACCCCAATAATTCCTTTATTAATGCAGCATGAAGATAGGTAAAGAAAGGGTAACCCTATCAAATCATTTCAAATGTTATTACTATAATGCCATACACATAAGTGCATTATGATTATGGTAAAACAAAATTGCCAATTTATTTACAAATAAAAATGTATTTTAATTGAAGAGTAAAATTTTAAGGATACATTTTAATCGAACTAGTGACACTTGTGCTAACTAAAAATAAAACATTATCAACGAGGTTTATGCACATGTAGGGATATACCCAAAAGGTTTCCGCCTTTAAATGCCTCAACGAAAATAATTTTGATTACTTCGTTGCAAATTAGTAGCAAAATGTTGGAATCGGTTTGGAGTCGATACAGCAATGTGGGGGAGGGCAGCCCAATACGGGAAAAGTATTGAGTTGCAAATTTTGAAAACTTCGTTGCACATTTTTGGAATCGGTTTAGAGTCGATACGGCAATGTGACGGGGCCAACTTTACGGACGTTTTTCCTCTCCCCCCTTTCATTATATTAGGACGTTTTTTAATGTAACTAGTTAAAATATTGTCGGTTTCGGCGCTAATTCAAATGTTTCTTACCAAACACCCAGGTATACTGATTCACCACACAGCGACGTCATGGTTACTCTGTTTAATATCAGTGTTACTAGAAACCAGAAATTGGGTAAGGCACATGGTCCCTCATTCTCGCCAAAACCTATTCGTTCTGTATACTTTATACTTAGTTGATTTTTAAACGCAATTTGTGAATGAATAAAAAAGTCAGGATTAGTTTAATTTTCGAACACAATTTTTTTTTTTGACATAATTAAAGCTACCTACATTCAATTAATTTTGAGCATAAATATCCAGTGTTTATTTCAGAGCTCCTAATCCGGGGGAGGGAGGTTGTATATTTTCTAGGGGGTGTATGCTATGGGAGTGAATAATGGACAAGGGAATAATAGAGAAAAGCTTTCCATTATAATATTCACCATAAAATGACAAAAATATTTTTGTTTTTGTAGTTTTTATTCACATAAGAAAAACCTAATTAAACTCAAAACTACAAGTTAACGTTTATTTCTTTTATTATATTTAAAAATATACTAAACTTGGTTAGTAAATAAAATATGAAAATAAATCATATGCACCATAATAAAGTAACATATAAACCAGGGTTGAAACGTATAATACGGTATAGTATAAAACACGTATTATGCGTATATATAAAATTGTATTATTATACAGACGGTATAAAAAAAAAAAATTGTTATTCAAATTATTATTATTCACGCGCGACACGTTTATAATTTTTTAATACCTATATTATTTTTAAAGTTCCATAACTAAACATACCAATTTTCAAATGGTCAAATTATAATGTGCATATATTTATGATAATGTTTATTATCAAACAAATGTCTAACATACTACGTTTATTTGTTAAAACTTTTTAAAGGTAAATAATTTAGTTTAGAATACTTTTTTTTTCTTTACTAAATTTTTGATACAAAATATTAGTGAGTAATTTGTTAATACGAGGTGCGACAATAAAATAACGAGACTTTTTGAATAAAAGTTGTTTATTTTAAAAATGTTATAATTTAATGATTATCACCTTCAAAGTACCTTCACTCAGCATCAATATACTGTTGCATACGTCGCTGCCATTCTTGAAAACAGTGTTGCCAATTGCTTTCATTCAGCCCTTTTAGAAGTTCTGCCGTTTTCATTTTTACGTCATCAACTGTTTGAAAATGGGAAAAGAAATAAGAAAGAAATAAGAAGAAGTCACAAGGAGCAAGGTCTGGCGAGTACGGGGGATGTTGAAGTACAGAAATTTTTTTTTCAGTTAAAAAACGTTGAATTGAAAATGCACTGTGAGCTGGAGCATTGTCTTGGTGAAGAACCCAGCCATTTTTCCATAGATCTGGTCGCTTCTTTCTGACACGTTCTCTTAATTTAATTAATACCTCTTTAATATATAATAATATTGATTAATTAATTTTGTCGATTTTTTCAACATTTTCGTTTGTTGAAGACGTGGTAGGACGTCCAGAACGATCATCGTCTTCGACGTCCTCCCTTCCACTACAAAACCGTTTGTGCCATTCAAAAACACGAGCTCTTGATAAACATTCTTCACCATAAACTTCACATAACATACGAAACGATTCCGCGGCAGTTTTTTTTAATTTAACAAGAAATTTAATGTTAACACATGTTGTTCGATTTTTATATCTAACATTTTCGGCAGTATAGTCGAACTCGCACTAATAACAAGGCTACTAACGTATAAGAAAATGAATTGATGCCATCAGTGTTCATAGTACTTTTACATAAGTGTTTTCTAATCATATTTCAATAATCGTTTTATAGATAACGTTAATAGTTTAGGTTATATTTAGAAAGTCTCGTTATTTTATTGTCGCACCTCGTAGATATATTCATATGTCAGTTAGCAGTTAATAAGCTTGCTTAAATTCTAATTAATGTTAAAATGTACAATATTACGTAAGACAATTAATTTACTGTGAATTGTAACTTCATTCTTTTAAATTAAAACTATTGTTAATCACTAGGGTTGGTACCATGACTTTGAATATTAATTTACTTTAAACAAATTCTTGTATTAATGTCGTTTTAAAATTGTTTCCAAAATTATTAAGGCATTTTAAAATTGGTCATTCGTTTTATAACCTGTATTCAATTGTTAATATTTTAAGATACTGTATATATTTCAACAACTCTAATTATAGTGTATTAGTTAGTGTCTTGTTCTCGCACGCGAATTACACAAACACATATAAATATATTATGAGTATAATTTTAATTATAAAAAATATTTTATTATTTTCTATTTAGATGAGCACTCGTGAGAATGTGAAAATAAAATTGCAAACTAATATATATATATTATTTATAATTTATAACCAAGTATAAAAATAAATATCTAACTTAATATCTGGAACATGAATTATTTTTAATTTTGAATTTTTTAATTATAAATTTAAAAACATAAACATATACGTTTTATATTATATTATCAACCCTGATATAAACATAATGGAACGATTATGATAAGAATATATTTCAAAAAAAATACGCCCAACAGAGGGGCCATGCGCCCCCACCCCTGGATACGCCGCTGAATATGTAGCTTTTGGCTATTGAACGCCTAAAGTTACTTATTACATTTTAACATTATCTACACGTCATAAGGTACACCAATAAAGGCTAAAGTCGATTTCAAAATACAATACAATAGGATAAATGATGACAATGATCGGTGCACGCTAATCGACTATTGACATGAGCAAAGGCAATACCAAACAAGTTATATAACATATACAATTTATTGTACTATTTTATTGACAACTATGACGCATAAAATGACTCACAATCGGCCGATAACTCATTTCACATATCACATCACATGACACTATAAACACCTATAGTTGAGATATATCAATAAATCCGGTTAAAAAAAGTGTCTACCGCCGATGGTACGACTCGTGCCTATATCACTGAGCCCCAGGGAAGGGCTTGGCTTATTTACCAACTTTCATAGAATAACGGATTTTTAGAGTGCTACGAGTTTTGTTTAAAACCCCATAGTGTGTCGTAGCTTTTAAATTATTATCGGCACTCTAGAAAATTGTTTCAATTGAAAGTACCGGCACATAATAGTAAGAGACCTGCATATTTTCAGAAACCTCATTGAAAACCGGAGCATTGTAGTTACTTACCGAAAAAGTGTCTTTCGTGAAAAAAACAAAACTTAGTACTAACTTAAAACTGCTCTCAGAATCTAAAAATACTAAAAAAAAAACATTAAGTTAAATATATCAATGTAGTAATCATTATTGTACTAACACAGTTGTTTCTTTTTTAAAAAACCTAAATTCTTGTACGGGTACTAGTGATATGACATAAATCCGGATTTTGTTTTTTAAAATAAATTTCTATTTGTGGTATATTCTGAATAGTAAAAACGTATTTAATGCTTTTAACAAAAAGATTTTAACAATAATTTTATGAGAAATGAATTAAAGAATATAAAATCAAGGATTTTAAAATTCAAATATCCGGATTTTTACCATTACTAAAAGGTATTACAATTAGGTAAACATTATTTTTAGTTCCGCAAAATAAAAATGATATATAAATGGTTGCAATATTTGTAATCCTATTGAAAAACTGATGCTTCTGAATGATAATACCTTTATTAATTGTATAAATTGAATAATTATATAAATGCGATAAATTATAATATATACAATAATCATTAATCATATTGCATTACAATAATATACAGGGTTGCCTACAATTAAATTTCAAAAATCTTAAGTCCTGAACGGCTTTTTTTGTGTGGGGAGGGGTCTTCTTGTTTTAGGGACGCTATAATCAAAGTTGCTTTCACGAACATTCACGATTGGTTTCAGTAGTGTAATCGTGGGGAATTAGCTCGTTCAATCCCCCCATCGTCGATTCGACGAATGGTAAGCGTTCTAATGTTAAAGTCGAAGATTGTTTATAGCTTTCATAAAATGTGAAAAACACACGAGTCTGTCTTATCCAGTGGTTCTCAACCATTTCGATACGTCACAGACCACCTAAATTTTAGACCTTATTTTCTTATAAACTAGAATCAATTCTTTACACGCATTTTAGAATTTAGATTATGAATAAATAAAAAACAAATGAAATTTCTTATAGCAGACTTATAATAATGTTTACATTTGATCAATTTTAAGTAAAAGTTTTATATTTATTAACAATTTAACGCAAATTACTTTTATAAAAAAAAATATACATAATATTATTATATTTAATAAAGGTAAATTACAATTACAAAACCAATTTAATATGATATTTGCGCTTGCATTTCCTTTATTAACAAAGATATTCTCGGGGGAATACTGCTTAAAGCTACACGCATGTCTTTAGTGGCGTCCAACCGATTTCTTTATTTATTTTTAATGTAGAGCAGTCCGGAAAATCCTTGTTCGCATAAATAAGTTGTCGAAAACATGAATAATTATCTTAATGCGATTTTTCGAAGCTTAGAATACGCAATCGCTTTTATACACCAAAACTCTTCGATATTCAATCGTATCCTTACAGTTTCGATCGTTTTGTAACTCTATCAAATCTTCCTGGTTATTGTCAGGTACCTCATCAACTTTAACGACAAAAGGGTTTCGAATCATACTTCGGATACATTTCGTTTCGAAACCATTATATTCTGGGAAATACCGATTAAATTCATATTTAAGTTTTTCAGATGGTGTAAAACGTTTTGCTGGACCTCCATGTGAGGTCAGCGTATTTTTCGTTGTCGACCAAACTTTTCAGTGTTTGGAACGTTCATCTCAACTTTACTTATTCATAGATCAATTTTACATATAACGCGCGAAGTTTATCTCCAAATATGAATATATTTGCAGCGCCTTCCAATTTATTATTTCCAGAGCCTTGTTTGTAGTTAAGCTTGTTTAAATATACAAAGATATCGACAAAATAAGCCAAATGCATTTCAAACATGTGATCACAAATACATTTCGATAAATTACTAAGTTTGTCCTCAGTTAAAAACACTGTCACCGCCTCATTAATAACCGTGCCAACATGTTTCCTTTCGAAAGCCATCAGACTTCAGTATGGAAACGTAAAGTTTCATATTAGTGTCCATGTCCGAGCATGGTTTTTTTAAAAATAAAAATGAGCGCTGCACTTCTTTTGATGGCGTTTACCATAATTATGACCGGTTTCAAAGTATATAGAAGTTCTCAGGTTAGGTTAGTTTAGGTTTCTCCCGAAGTAGTGCTTTACGGCGTTTCCGGGAGGCGAGGGTATTGCCGGTTTGAAACGAAAAAAAAGGTTAGTTTAGGTTTTTGATGCTAATGCTCGTCGATGAATTACACAATGCGTTGTCAATACTGAACGGTTATTTTCTTTCACCAACGTTGCTAGATCAGATAATCGGTTAAAAAATTAACATAAGTGGCATATGCAATATAAATGTATAAACGATGTATACTAAAAAGTATACTGAATATACTATACACGATTTTCGGTATTTGTGTCACGTCCCAAAGGAAAAATGAAATATTTTTATATATTGTAGGTATGACTACCAGTGGTTCTCGTACCATAGGTTGGAAACCTCTGGTCTTATTGCTTTATTTCCTTATCTTAATTACTAATATTGCCGATATCGTTATTTATCGACAAATTCACCACAAAATGTAGGTACAAATTAAAACAGTACCTAATATCCGTAGTACAAAACTTGTTTCTAATACACAATTTACATGTATCAACTTTACTATAGTTGTACACACGTTACTATGTTTTAACTAAACTAATTGCTAATTTAGGGCCAATCGCATTGGTTTTGAAAGGAAAAATTATCCTAAAAATCGTATTTTAAACTTTTTAGATCTGTGTTTTTTCATAAGTCAACATGTAAACTGCGACGGAACAAACAAATATATTATACGAACTGCGACAATATTTTTATTTTAAAACTGTAATATATTAAAAATTAATAAAGCAATATTATTTTACTATCATAACAGGTACACCAACTATAATAAAATAAATTAAACACTATTGTGAAAATATGATATTATAAAATACATCAGTCAACCGGAGTACTCATATCGGACCAAGTTATATAAAACACGACAATTATATTATTGGTAATAAACTAATAAATAATATTACAGATATGGCGTTTCCCACAAAATTAATTACCGATTTTGGCTATCCCTTGTGTCCCTTAAAAACGTTTCCCGCAAAATGAATTTTTATATTTAGCTTAACATTGATGCATAATGTATTGCCTACACACGCCCTTTATTTAAAACAATAATATTGCGTGCAGTAGGGGCGATCTATACCAGGCCATTTTTTTTTTTAATTAAACCTTAGTTTTTGTAATTATACATTTTTATACACTTCCAAATTGTTCGTATCAAAGTTATTATTACTCTCTCCGAGATCGTCGGCTCACACACGGCGAGACCAATGGCGTGATTAGGTCTAGGCCATGGGGGGAGATATTTCAAAATACAAATAATCATAATAAAAAAAAAAATGTCATGACCCGTTTTAAACACAATATATGTACAAAATATTTTTGTCTGTTGGAAATTTAATAAAATAATTAATTATTTTAAAATAAAAAAAACATTAATTTAAAGTAGACACAGTTACAGTTTGTTAAAGGTTTATCTTTAACCTTACCAAACTTATTTAAATACTGTACAATTTTTTTCTGAACTTCTTTTTTTTGAAAAACTAAAAAAATTGGTTAATATCTTTAAATTGTTGTGTATTTCCAATAACAAAAGTTACCATCCTATTATTAAAAGCAGACTCTTTTTTTTAAAACCATTTATAACAGGCCTAACTTTTTGAACTGGATTTTTTTCAATAATGTCTTTGGAAAATTTACAGAAAACTCTGTGAGGTTTTAATATTCTGTCTTTTCTAGGTTTTGGTATTGTATTTTCAATTCTCTCTCTAGTTACTCTATGAAATCTTGGTTTTATAGTTAGATTTGGATCATTTCTTTGATGTCTTGTCGATCTTAAATGTCTAGACCAATTTTTATATGTGATTGTTTGTTTTACTATATAAATTACCCATCTTTGTTAAAGGTGCTTTAAGATTTTTATTTTCTTTCATTTTATTATACAATATATTTTTTTATTAAAATTCAATTTTTAATTTCAATTTAATTTTAGATTTAGATTTTTTAATAGAGAATAATTTAAGTAAAACTATATCTTCATTAGATTTATTTACCTGAACTGGTATCATTCCAATTGATCAGTGATAATTTTAAAAATTATATTCATTCAATAGAGATTGTAATATATCAATCCATCTTTATTTTTTTTTGAACTTAAAATTGTATTCTCATTTTTCCATTTAAATTTCTGTTGAATCGTTCAACAATTGCAGATTTTTCTTCATTTTGTGTATGATACATTTTTATATTATATTTTTCTAACATTTCTTTAAATTGTTTATTTATAAATTCTAATCCTTTATCTGCATGAAGAAAAGTAGGAGAATTATGTTTCTGTAATTTAGCTCTTTCTACTATATTTTTAAAATCTTTTGTAACATTTTTCCCATCTTTCTTTTTGAGAGGTTCTGACCAAGGAAATTTTAAAAAAGTATCTATAACATTCAACATGTATATAAATAACCTTTATTTTCATCTCCATAATTTCTCATTATAACTAAATCTGCAGCCCAAAGGTCATCAATACCTTGAGTTTTTATTTTCCTTTTTGGAAACTGTTTTCTTACTGGTTTGTGAAGTTCTTTTGCCATAATTAACTTGTTTTGTTCTGCTTTTGTTCAGATTTAATTATTTTTCTTCTTTATTCTCTATTGGATTTTTAATAAATTTGCTTTTATTTATTTTACATTTAACACATTGTGTGGAAATTCTCCAACGACTATTTGTTGTTTGAATTTTAATTGGTTTAATATTTTTAGTTTTATTTTACACTTATGACATTGTACTGGTTCTAGAAGATCTTTGGTCATTTTATATAAGAAATGATAGATTCTTTTTAATAGAATATATTAAAACATTTTTTTTGTTATCTAAGAAATTTAAATGTTTTTTCTAATTGAATTTTTTATAACATCATACGTAAAATCAGAACACGAAACTAAAGAAATATAACAAACAGTATCCTTTGGTACATTTTCAATAAAATCAACATTTAAAATAATATTATTTCTAGTTTCAGTTGTATTATCAGGTTATCTGGTAAGATTTAAAGCAAATATTGTTCTTCCATTTTTAAATTGTTTTGGATCAAGATAGATCAAAGGAAATTCTTGATGGGTTTTAAAAAATATTTTTTTATAAGACATTAGCATATCATAAGCTACAGACAATTTTTCATTTGTACAATCTAAACTTAATAGTTCTTGTGGATATTTCTGTGCATTAATTTTTAACCAAATATTTTTCACATTACAGTGGTCAAATCCACTAGATTCTTGTAATTGATAATCTAATCTATTTGTTTGAAAAGCTACAAAAACAAATAAAGGATTATGAATATTTCTATATATAGTTGATATATTTTTTTTAAATGATTTTCCTGTCAAATTTTTTTCATTGATCATTATCATGATTTAAAATCCAATCTATAATTTCCTGTATTAGATAATTCAGTTAATTCTTTTATTAATTTTAATTTATACATTTCTTTATATTCCACCGATGGAATTCTAATTAAAAATTCATCAATAATAATTTTTCCAGCACCAGAATTTCCTCTATGTAGAGCATCATCATCTGAGTTTCTTGTTAAATTTATTGTAAATCCTTCTTTAAAAATAGGATGCAAGATATCTTTAAAACTACCAGATTAGATAAATTTCTAACAGCTTGAAATTTCCCTCCTCCATTAAATCTTGACTGAAATCCAGAATTTATTGTTGGTCTATTATTATCTAAAGAATAACTTACAGTTCCTTTAATTAAACTTGCTCTTCCTACATTTTCTATTTCATCTATTTGTACTCCATGTTTTATCACTTCATTACGAGAATATAAAAGTCCAATAAAGTTATCAACTAATTTTATATTAGATTTATTTGGATAATCGCTTCCATTTGTCTGAGTAAATTTACCATAAATTTCATATTTTGCCTGTCTAACATTTAGGAAACTATCTGCTCCATCTATTTCGAATGTTGTTGGTTTTTCAGTCTTATTAAGATTTAATTCCGATGTTGGTTGATATGTTTTATAATTGTTCTCTTATAATTTGAGCATCATAATTTCAAAAATAGTACACATTATTATTTATTACACAATATATATATTTTTTTAATTTTTTTATCTTAAAATAAATTTTGTATAACTTTTGATAAATTCTAAATATAAATATCCACAAATAGGGGGATCACTATAATCTTGATCACTTATTAGGTTATACTGAAGATATTTTTTCCATAAATATTTTACTTATTCTTTTGGAGGACAAAAATCTTCATAAGAATTATAATAAATTTTTTAATTTCCTTCTTTAACGCAACCCAATGAGATCCAGGTTGATTAGATGTATTTAAATTTAATATTCCACATTAGTTTCTCATAGATTCTACAGGTAATTCATTTAACATAAAACATCCTCTAAAATGTTTAATTCTTTTTACAGCTTTTATTATATCAAAATTAGTTAATGGCATAATTTTTTTATTTTAATTCCAGATCCAATTTGTACAGTTTTAGCATTATTAAGAATGTTTTCTGTTTCCTTATTATGTTTATATAAATCTCATTTTTCCCTATCATATGCATATTTGTATCATGATTATGGTTAATTCCAAATTTATTGTCTGTC
The DNA here is from genome assembly GCA_956483605.1 of Tuberolachnus salignus. Classification (NCBI taxonomy): domain Eukaryota; kingdom Metazoa; phylum Arthropoda; class Insecta; order Hemiptera; family Aphididae; genus Tuberolachnus; species Tuberolachnus salignus. Next base: position 31,531,924 of record OY101430.1, on the reverse strand, counting down.
AATTTAGGTAATTAATAAGCTGCAATGCTTCCAACTTTACTATCCATATATGAATCTGAATATTGATTGTTTTGAAGGTATAATTCCCAATCTCTAATCATTTTTTGTTGTAAATCAATAAAATTTTATGTTTGAGTTAGTGGTTTCACAGGAACTAAAAGTGATTGAATATCTTCATCTGTTTTTTTAATAGCTTCTTCGGCATTTTTTAATCCCCTTGTAATAGGTTCAAAAGTTTTTTTTTTTCTACTTCTTGTTTATTTATATATTTCAATTGGTTAGGTTAGGTTAAACATTTAGGCGTTTAGGTGTTCAGCGATTGAGTGTTTAGGCGTTCAATGTTCAGATAACAATTGTTCAAATTTATTATAGAGATGATTATTTGTTACATCCATCAATAAAAATCCAAATGGTTTTTCCCAACACGAATTACAAAGTGATTTAAATATAACTAATTTATCATTGCTTATAAAATCCTCCCATATTTTTTTAATATAATGATTGGATTGTTTAAAAATAATTAAAAAATTTAAATTGGTTCTTATAATTTTTAAATCTATTGAACTATAAATTTGAGTTAAATAAATACAAGAAATATTTTTTGGTCTACTCCTTACAAAATAATGATTCATTATTGTTTGTTTTTCTAAAACACAGTCATCGAAAATAACTAAACTATTTAGTTTAGATTCATCAATAGAAATTATAGCTTCGTTAGAAATAACTTATTTGATTTAATCTATACCATTAAATACTTCTTGTAATTTTTCATAAATTAGTTAGTTAATAGATTTTGCAAAAATATTTTTAATTTAATTTTTCTGGATGAACTGTTATCTAATTTTGTTTTTAATTTAGATTAGGCATTTGAATTAAATTGTATATCTTTTTTTTTTTTGCTGTGTAGAAATAGTTGAAGAAGGAATAAGAAATACTAATTCTACTATATCTGCTGCTAGGTTTGTGGTATGTTTTAGTCAGTTGAGAATTGAAATTGGTCAGTACCAGCCCATGTAGAAAGTTCTTCAGATTTCACATTATATCCGTATGGAACAGCTATCGATTTCAATGATTTTTTATTTTCATGCATGAAATCAATTCAAACTGAAGGTTCCTGACACAGATATCTATTATATAACACTTGTATACATTAAGTGTTAATAAACTACAACTGCTTCTATATACAGACAAAGAAAACTATATTAATGCCTAAATAATTTAAATTAAAAAAAATTACTATGGCTCGGATGTTTGTTCACTTAAGATAACTTAAATATTGTGCAGGCATTTATGTATCAAAAAATAACTAAATATCCAATTATACCTAAATAAACGTCACATATTATTATGTAATAATCTAATTATTTTTTACATCCGAATCTTAATTTTAACTATTATAATTGAAAACATTCTATATTATTTATACACTGTAAATATTATAAAATTTGTTTTTAATTATCTTAATTATTTTGATTAAATTTTAAGTATATCTAATTACCAGGGTTAGGTTCATTCAAATTTCATTTCTTGCATCTTTGAGAAATCTGAACAATTGTAGACCAGAAAATTTAATTGTCGTTTTTAAACAATTAAAATACTGGAATTTGTTTCTTGGCATGGCTTTACAAAATCGAACTCTCTTTTATAAAACAGAAATTTATGTACGCGACGTGTATACGTGTTGACTCTGTCAATTATCATGGCGATGACCATATAATGATAAACCAATATTTTTTAATCTTATAAAAATTCAATTTATAAACAACCCTTGAGGGCGGGCCTACCAAAGCAAAACAAGGTGAATGCATGTGGCTGCCTTCAGGCCGGGCACACACCAAAAGAGCAAAACTAGTCCGAACATTTTGTTCCAAACAGCTCGGAACAAATTTCATTCACACTGATAAAACCGAACAGAACAAGACACAATAATTCCGGATTAATTTTTTTTATTAAACACCAGCTGTCAAGATGAGTTTTGACGAAGACGACGTCGTTGTACCGCTTATGTGGCAATTTTTATTAAATAGTGAAAGCAGTAACGATAAAAAAACGCAAAGAAATTTAGCAAATGAAAAAAGAATTTATAACTACCAAGGTTATCAAGAGCCAGAAGAATAGTTGAATGTGCTTTTGGGATTCTTGTGAAACAATTTAATGTTCTAGAAAATACAATTTTAGTTTTTCCTGAAAAAGCTACTATAATCGTAAAGGCTTGTTGTCTCCTGCATAACATAATAATGGATAGAGGAGTTTTATCCGGAATACATGATGAACTTTAATTTGAAACAACCCAAACAGCAAGATCAATTAATAATAGGGAATCTACTGCAGCGAGAGAAGTTCATAAATTATTTCAATTCAAACATCGGTTCAGTCGTGTGGCAAAATACGTATATACAATGTATAAGTTTTATATAATTTCTTTAAATTATTTTACTTAAACTATTTTGTTTTTATATTATTACTAACCTGAAGTTTCCATTTCATTGCTAATTTCATTCCATAATCTGTCTTGTATCAATCAATTGCTATGATCTTTATCAGTATAATCATAAATAGATTTTCTTAAAAATACTACAGTTATTAATTTTTCTGGATTGCATCATGCCATTTAAAATATAATTTTTGTATTAAAATTAAAAAGATAAAATAACGTGTTCACACGGTGTTCGGCGGTGTACTAATAGTAAAATAAACCAGCGACTTTGGTTTTCGTATTTTATCTCGGAGCAAAAATCGAACCGGACCGACCGCGAGCGATCATGTTTTTTTCTGTTTTGCCGTGTTTTGATGTTGACTGATTAGTGTGCGCGCGTCAATTGCCTTGGGCCCGGCGCACATTGAGACGCAGTCCAACGCAGGGTAGATTAGATTAGGCAGGGCAGATCAGATTGGTGAAAAACCGGCGCTGCTCACATGACCGTACATTGAAGCGCAGTTTCTTGTCGTTTTTGTTTATAGTCGGTCGTAAGAACGTACAAATTATGACCGAATTAAACGAACTAGACCTCATGAGTCACGGTAAATTTGTCCTTGACATCGGAATTTTCCGACATACTGTTCACCAACTTTGATTCTTATTTAATTTAGTCATGTAAACTTCAAAGTTAATCTACATAAAACTAGAGACACCTTATTATTTTATATAAAGCATACTTCTTTCAATTACATACGTAATTCCCCGATTAATATTCTATTGATGAATGATGAAACTGTGTTAATTCTAATTTTGATTATTTTTTTTTTATGAAAAGCTATTATTATTATTATTATTATTAACTTATCATTATCTTATTCTATATTATTTTGTCATTGTAATTATGATTATTTGTATTCTTCTTGTTATATTATTAAGATAATTCATGTTATTCAACTTGTTGTCACATATTTTAGAATAGGAATTACTGAATCTCATTTACAATTGGACCTAGTTCCGTCAAATATATATCTAAATAAAAATAAATAAAACATTTAGATTCCATTACAAATATAAATGCCGAGCATGCCACTCATTTAGGTGGTTCGGTAGGCACTTCGTCGCCGCAGTCGGAATAAACGGCCCAGCGGCCGAAACAGATTGAAGATGCCCGAAGTCTTGTTAATCTGGCAACAGAAATTATATTTTACACGAATCGCCGACTTTCCGCACGGAATGAGAACCCTTCGTGGCGGCAGCCATTTTTCGCGGCCACAGGGTGAAAAATCACGTTTTGATCCCGAGCTAGGGATTTGAGGCCAAACACAGACGTTTCCTCTCTCCGACCGCGTCCCCCCCCCGAGACCACATTCCCCAGGAACCTCAACTGCCGGGACTTAATGACCTCGGAATTAGTGTCGTTTCGGATAAAAACACCCAAAAGCTCGTTATTAATAACGTTATCAAAACCCACTCGAAACGGTCAAGACCCCCGGCAGGAACTCTGCGGATAAAACCGATCCCGCGGCAAGCGCATAATACTAGACCGTCTAGAGGAGGGCTAATGGGGTGAAGTTTCAAGGTCACGGACTTAATAGGTTTTTTTTTTTTAACTTTTTACGATAGTTAATAGGATTTATTTGTCGAGAGGAGGGGATAGACGTATTCAATTCAAAAAGTTATCACGACACGTTTTATATCATTTTAAAGTACCTCTTATCTAGATGAAACAAATGAGAAATAATTCAGGCCGGTCAAAAATATTTAAATATATTTGTACGAGTTAAATAGATTATTATAATGTACAGAAAAAACATTGCCGAACGTAATTGGCGCCATATTTGACTTGTTAACTATCTGAATGATAAGAATTCAATTTAAAATAAAGTTATTATCAATAAATTTAGTTTCCGCAAATGAAAAAGTACATCGACGGTAAAGCGTGATAGGATAAGAGGTGAGTAAAAGTTATAATTCTTAGGACTTTTATTGATTTCTGATTTTAAATGGGTTTTTTAGAAAATCAACTTATAAATGATTATATAAAAAGAGGAAATTACATTACAAGGAGATACACAACCTGCGTCATGTTATTCAACCATCATATTTGTATATGATGTATTAAACGTTTGATAAGTCTTGCTATTTTTTTTATACAAAATTAATACAAATAACAACCAAAAATAAAAACCATTTTTACAATTTTTAAATGTCATCATAAGTGAAAATATTATTATGACAAATTCCTTCTTATATCTTTAAACAATTAAATTTAAATTAAATGTTAAATGGTAATTCAAATTAATATAATTATTTATCCGGTGATAAACAGGATATCTGATCGATGTTAAGTAGACATTAATTGATACATAAGATTAATATTTTTAATTTGTTAAAAAATATAATTGAATGAATATCTCTGATAATGTCCAAACTTCGTATTATTCATAGTAAAATTGAAATATATTTAGTACACCAGAACTCTCCATAAATATGAAAAAAAACAAATGTAGAGTATAAAAATAATGTCAAATGGATTTATTTATTAATAATTATAAATGTATTTAGAAAGAAAAGCAAAAAACAGACAAAATATCTTTTATAATAACTCGGAAAAAGTGAAAATTTACTTAAGAATAATAATATATTTTTTGATTTGAATAATCAGCTTTTAAAGTTTACTGTACTTTGTCAATTCTTTTTCTTCTAAGCATACACCCAGGCTTCAAATCCTAAAATATAACAAATATAAGATCGATGCAATTTTCAAATAATTTAAATTTATTCTCACCCGGAATTGAATGTTTAAACTTTTACATAAATATTTAATCTTAAATTTCAAATATGAATCTAAATCTGCTTTTTTATAAATTTCGGCAAAAAGGTTCATTATTTTAATTGTCCAGGTTCATTACCATATAATTCGAAATCCACGGCAAACAATCATCGGTTATAATATCTTTAAATTCTTCACACTTAAAGATATAAATTATTACCATATTATAACAAATATAGCTACTTATATTTTACTAAAAGTAAATGTGCAAATTAAAAATGTTTTTAAATAAATATTAACCTTAATTTGAAGATTGTGTTGATTCAAGCTTTTTGTGATGAAAGCTATTTGTCTTTGAACGCATTCATCTGGTGCAACAATTGTCTCGTTCTTTCCTTTATTTTCCATTTTCGATGCATTATCTAAAAATACTATTAAATTTTAAATATTGAATATTTCATTTTATAATATTATTACTAACTTGGTGGACGAGTAACAGCTATACATCTTGAGCCAGTAGCAATTGAATGTTGCCGAAAACCGGGATCAACCGGTGGAAAAGCAACTTTAGACAATACGTCTACCGGTACGATCGTGTCAGCAGTTCCATAATAGGTAGCATCAAGGTTTTGAAATAAAGTCCTTAAATTATGAAATTAAAAAGACATTTCCTGTAAGGATGAAATTTCCAAAAATTCCATAGAAATATAGATTTGGCCGTTTTGTTACTCTAATTTCCTTGTATTTTTCTACCAATTTCGACAAGTCTTCGAGATATATTTTATTATTTGATATATATTTTTTTCAATTTTATCTATTTTTTCAACATTATTTGCTCATGATATAAATAATTAAATCGTGAAAAAAATATTAAAAATGGAAAAGAGGCTAAATTTATGCTTAAATAGGTAGAAAAACACAGGGAATTTTACGTGACAGAACCGCTGAATCTATACTATTTTCTCATCTATGTACGGCAATTATATGGAGGAAAACACATGGTTAACGTTGCGTGTCAATCTATAAATATTCGACAATTTGTTCGTATTGATATGAATTTTACACACATACAAAGTACAAATCCATATACATTTGACAAATTATTATCGACGACTTACAATGTATTAAATATTAATAAAATAGGTATTATTTTTTTATTTGCGATCCTCTGCTGAAATATTTGCTAAAATTTGATGCTTGGGGCTTTTGCCCCTTTTGCCCCCTCCTAAACATTCCAGCGCGCACATGCGTGTCACAAACAGGCAGGTACGTGCAGCAGATGTTTGGACAGGCGCAAGGTTGATTTAAAAATCTAGAATAATTTCAGCAGGTGCGTTGGTCGTACTTTATACGGCGGGATGTTCTTTAAATATGTTTTATTACAATAAAGGATAAATAATTTTTAATACAAATATTGTTTGGAAATATTTTACTTATTTATATATATATATACACACATATTTGTTTTATAATATTTAATAGTAATAAGAGTTATTTGTTTTTACAACAAATAATCGGCTAAAGGTCGTCAAATCGTACACAACGTGTTATAAAAAAAAATCGCTTGTAGCTCAGAACCGCTCTGGTAATTTCTATCCTCGTCTCATCGGTAGTTCATAGTTCCGAAAAATTGGTACGGTGTCCTTTTTTTTCTTCCTATTAGGTATAAAAATCTAAAATATGCCAATAGGTTCACTTTTAGATATATCGTTGCAGTCTCTGTCCAGCGTCGGATAAGGTACATATCGACTGACCGAGTTTAGGATTTTCGCTGGTCCAAAAAAAAGGGAACGTCCCTCTCTAATCTACACTGTGTTTCAATGGAGTCTTCGGGTCAATTCCATAGTGGGGAGGGAAATATTATAATAGTTAAGAGCATTCTATTACAATACGCAACAAGCCCAAATTTTGTGCGGCCCACCGAGTTCAACTCGGTAACTCGCCGGGCTTTTTTTTTTTTTTTTTTTTTTTTTAAACCGGCAATACCCCCGCCTCCCGGAAACGCCGTGAGGCACTACTTCGGGAGGCGAGTCGCCATCATTTATTAAAAATAAAACATACAATTAATTAATATAAGTAAAAATCCCGTTTTCCCCTAAAGCGGAGCGGGCTCACATAAAAATTACAGAACAACATTTCTGTTTGGTTCTGTAAGGCCACTTCTGGCCCTACCGTGGGGATGGGCAGTAGCCAGGTCGAAACCCATTTGCTGCCCTCACAGGTTGTAGGGGGGAACTTCCTACCGCCCTCCCGGCTAGCGGTCCAGCGACTACAGGGCCGCTGTCAACGATGGCGGCGATGCGCTTGAAGAAGGCGCACGCCGGCGACGTCAAGGGCTTGGCGCTGTCATTCTACCGACTCTTTCTCTGCGATGACAGCTTCAGCGAAGTCGACCACGACTTCCCAGTGGTCTGGAGATTCTAGCATGAGCGGCACTAAGTCGCCCGGTTCAAACGGATCAATTCTCTGGACCAGGCGCTTCCTGCCCCGTCAGACGCCTCGCAGCGCATCAGGGTGTGGAGAGCGTCGTCGTCCACCTCGTTCTCCTCACTGGGAAATCCGCAGTGAGAACACCCGGGGTACGGAGCTCGCCCGATCCGCTGTGCACGACGCTCACCAGTAGCCGCCTCCTGCGCTCCCGTGGACCGATGTTGGGCAAAAGCCGGCCGAGCGACGACATTACAAAAGTGCGCGCCGTACAGAGTCCCTTTGTTCTCCAGAACAAGGCCGAGGTACTTTAAGGACTCGCTGGGCGCGATGAGTTCGCCGTCGAGTCGGATCCACGGCGCCGTCGTCCAGCGCCGGTTACTGAAGGCCATGACCGACGTCTTTTGGTACGGCTGGCCGTAGTCCCAGGTCCCCGATGCCTTTCGAGATGGTCACCAGAGCGGCGTTGGCCCGATTTTGTGCGCCTTCCATCGTGCCACCCTCCGCCACGATCAGCGTATCGTCCGCGTAGCCGATAGTGATCGTGCCCCTCGGGAGGTGTAAGCGGAGGACGGCGTCCATGGACGCGATGTTCCAGAGGAGTGGTCTGAGAACGGATCCTTGAGGTACCCCGCAGGTTACCAGAGCCGTCTCGAAACCGGTCAACGGGTCGTCGCGCACGATAAGAACTCGGCCGCTCAAATACGACCCAATCATCCGCCTGATGTATGGAACTTGACGGGCCTATCCGGTACTGTCTGTCCTTTGCGTTGTTTTTTTTATTGTTTATATGCCCTATTATTTCCGGTATAGTACAGTTCAGCTGTAAACATTTCTTCTACTTCGTCATCCGAAATATCCTGTTCCGAATCACTGATAAAATTATCGTAGTGAGTATTTTCATCACTGAGGTCACAGTTACTTTCTAATGCTCTACAATAATTGTCTGCTTATTCATCTGATAATTCTTGTAACGTACGCGCGATATCAACCATATTTATTTATTTAGGTTACAACTAAAGCAATAGACGAACAAAAACAAATGGCAAAATATTATTTTAATAAAAAAAAAATTATTTCACAACCAGGCGTGCGACGTGTTCCGTGTGATCAGACGGAGAGTTGGCTGAAATATACATCGATAATAAATTGAAAAACACATTAGTAAAAATATCAATTATCAAGTGTTAATAACATATACGTCATTGTGGAATAGGAAACCCCCCCTCAGTAAATAAATCCGGGCCACGTAGATAAAAATTATGTCAATAAAACTATAATTGTAGTACAATATGTGCATAGTGCCTACTAAACGATTAAAGACAATATTATCTACAGCCGTGGATGCGGCAATTGTTAATGCGGATTTTTCGTGACGGGGGAAATATAGAGGCTGATGCGCCACCTGTTAGAGAACAATAACTATTATTAAGGTAAGGCATGGCTATAGATGACGTACCGTCTCACTCGGCTATTCACGGGGCACGGATGCTTCAACTCGTTCGTTCACCGGATCGGACGAGCTCCGTCCCCCGGGTGTTCTCATTGCGAATTTCCTAGTGAGGAGAACGAGGTGGATGACGACGCTTTCCATACCCTGATGCACCGCGAGGCGTTTGACGGGGATAGGGAGCGCCTGGTCTGGAGGATCGGTCCGTTTGAACCGGGCGACTTGGTGCCGCTCATGCTGCAGTCCCCAGACCACTGGGAAACCGTGGTCGACTTCGTCGAGGAGTCGGCAGAACGGCAGCGCCAAGTCTTTGACGTCGCCGGCGTGCGCCTTCTTCAAGCGCATCGCCGCCGTCGTTGATAGCGGCCCCGTAGTCGCTAGACCGCCGGACAGGAGGCCGGTAGGAAGTGTCCCCCCCATACGACCTGTGAGGGCAGTAAGCGGGCTTTGGGTAGGGCAAGAATTATTGTTATCTATTTTATGTGAGCCCGCCCCCCCTTAGGGGAAAACGGGATTTTATAAAAAATACTTAATTATAATTTCATTTCAATAAATGATGGCGACCCGCCTCCCGAAGTAGTGCCTCACGGCGTTTCCGTGAGGCGGGGGTATTCCCGGTTTGAAGCTTAGAAAAAAAAAAAAAGCCATGGCTATAGATAGGGTTGCCAAAATGTTTTTAGACCAAATCCAGACATCAAAGTCCCGTTTCTAAACGGAAGAGATAAACAATATTGTTATTTCATTAATACAATTTTACTTATATCTACGAATAAAATGTCTACATAAGAACGATTGGGTGAAATTAGATTAACATCTTTTATCTTATGGTAACAACGATAATAATGTGTCGTCACTTATCGTGACGTTTCGGGAAAAAATATGAACTTCATTGAAATTACATATTGTATACGAACACGGAGATGTGGCAGCTGACATAAATTTTTGTATAGATATGGCCATGTAAGGCTGTGGTCACACGAGCGTTTTATTGACGTACGTTACGATGGACGTCATAACGTCGGTTGTTGAATTATATGATTATACTTCATGACAGTCACACACTTGACGTCCGTCAGATTTACCGTCCGGACGACGTCCGATACATGCTACGACGGACGTAAATAGTGCTTATCAGACGTCGTAGTTTATTATTAGATATTATTGACTCGGTCACATGAACGCTGTTTTGACGCACGTTAATTGTGAAAATCATTCAATTGCTGAAGTTTGTTTGTATAAAAATATAGTTTAAAAATGGATGAAGAACTATTAATAACAGAAATAGAAAAACGTCCAGTTTTATGGGATGTAAGTGACGAGATGTATAGAGACAGTAACTGCCAACATCTCTTCTACTGGTATCGCAGATCTCATAACTGTATCTTGACTCATTATTTTTGATTTAATTTTGTTGAATAGCTCGTCAAATGTGCTTTGTGACATACGAAAATAATTAGGAAATGTCTCATTGTCAGCTCTTAGCAAGTTATAAAGGTTGTAAAATGCACCATTTAATAATTGTTTTGGTCAAGAAACTCTAAGTACTACGACAGGACATTTACTTCAGTTAAACCTCGACAGTAATAATATTTCAATTTTGCAGGAATAAGTGTAATCTGGATAGTGTCATTTATGTGTGAAATTAAGTTCATTGAAATTATGACTGACAGAACTTGTGAGTGTTGCCAACTAAAATAATTGCAGCATGGCTGAAGTGGTGATCCGAAAAAAAAAAAAAAAAACATTTTCAAATTTCAACACAATTTCCAATTATTCCTGTAATAAGGTATTCACGGGCGCTGGTTTTTTCTCTCCAAATTTCCTATTGACAAATCTTAACTCAGAAAAACAATGTTATAAGAACGTATTGATTTACTTGTGTCAAGGCAAAAAATGACATCAGAAATCAATATTGAAGAAGTAATGGACGAGCTCGAAACGTTTGTATTAATAGAAAGAAGACTTGAACATTAGATGTTTTAATACTCTCAATAAAAAAAACCTAGTGTTATTTTGTGGGGGCCCTATTTTTCTTATTGAATAATCTACGAATGAAGTCTGCGCATGCCTACGATAGATAGGCCTATCATATATATATCTATTGCCATGCTCCACTCTGCTCAGAATCGTTTTTCGTTTGCAATGGTTTATCGTTGCATTGCGTGGAATATTAAGTAAATCACACTAAATACTGTATACCTTCTTAACTTCCTACATTTTTTTTTTTTAGAAAGAGGGGTTGGCATTCTTCTATGAATAACCCATAACTGGAACAAGAAATGAAAAATGGAAAAGGTTCTAGTCTCTGGTCATAGTACAAACTTTTGGAACGATATTTGTTATCAATATGTTTTCCTCCCAAAACATAAACCGAATTTTATCAGTTGCACCAACTAGTAAATAAAATAAAAGAGCCCCGTATATTATATTTCCATTAAATCATTTAATAAACAATTCAAATTGAAACATCAACTAAATTTGCTCACACTTGGCAATGGTATGTTTTGCAAATAGTTTATTTTGTATTGCTGTGTTTTAATGTGGGAAATAGAATGTTTCGCCTGTTTCAATCTAGAAATTTCCAAAATTACATATATCAATAAGTTGAATAAAAATAAAAAAAAACAATTATATACATCAAATCATTGAATCCTTATAGGAATACAACATAATTGTTATTAGATACCTAATTACTTATATTATAAAATAATTGAACAACACAAAAATGATTTGTTTTTTGTTTTTTTTTGTATTCAAGGTAAAACAAACTTAATATTGAATAAGAACTAAGAAAAAATATTTTTTCCCCATAACATACAAATTAATTAATAATATTAACACTTTATAATACACCAATAGTAATTTTTCTTTCTAATAAAAAAAATTATATACATATATACATATAAGTACATGGAATCAAAATTAATTTATTACAATACATCAATTTATTAGTCAACATATGAGTCAGCTGTAGGTTTATTAGATGATGTACCCGGCGGTGGTGGAGGAGCATATGATGATTTTTTTTTCATTCTTATTTTTGGTTCTTTTACATTGTTATCTTCTTCAATAAGGCTTTCAAAATTTCGGATTGTACTGGTATCAGTTCTTTTTTTATAACTCCCGGTACTTGATTGAGATTCAGCAACAGATCGACCATCTCCTTCATCTCTTTTATTCAACTCTCCATAAGCTGTCTCTTGTGAGTTGTCTCCTACAAATCGTTTTAACATGGACGGTGACAACCAACTAGTTTTGTTATCTTTGTTTGAATGTTTATCAAGGGACAAAAGCTTTAACAGAGATGGTGCTAATCCTAAACCAATTTTTCGCTCATGATATACTTCAGATATTGTTGGTTTTGGTTCATAATTTAACTTTCGTAGTTGTGATGTTCTAATATGATCTTCAAGTCCACTGTTTACGTCAATGTTTGGTTGAGATTTGGTTGGTTCTTTTTCAGATATATCCAACACTTGGGCAAGATATAATGACATTTTGTCAGTATCATTGGTTTGATTTACATCATTTTCAACCACAATTTTGTCTAAAATATCATTTGTGTTATGAAGTTTTTTAATTGGAGGTATAGGAGGTAGTGAATGAGTTCCACGGCGGAGTATAGTAGAATGTCCATTTCCTATTAAATAAAAAATAACAACATTTTAATTTATACATTATTGAATATAAATTCTATAAATTCATTCTTCTTTAAATATATTATAGACAAGTATTGTATTTATCAAAACAAGTATACATAGGTACCACAATTTTCTTATACTATATTAAACATATTGTGTTTGATCTGTACATTTTTAAAATGCTAATCTGAATCAATGACAATGCAATTCTACTAAATGAATTATCTATAATATAAAATTTTTCTAATATTGTCAAATGCCTATAAATATTAAGTGTTTATACTCCATATAAATATATTAAGTGATTTATTGAATCAGAGACGAAATCTAACTTATTAATGGATGAGTGGCCAAACAGTTCATTCAGCAACATTAATATAAAAGATTGCCCCCACTGTACATATATATGCATTTGCTAAAACTTTAAATTGCTAAATGTATTTAAGCAATCCAATAGTTATTTTTTTTACTTAAATGCAATTAGATATTTTTTAATCATATTTGTTCAGATTTTTTTTTTTTTAATTTATTACATTAATTTATATTTTTGGCAAATGTCTATATAAATTTGTATTGTGGTGTTATAGTAGACAGTATAAAAAAATTGTATAGGTAAAGTTTTAGCACAAAAAATATAAAAACAGCTGCATTGTTAATGAAACACAGAATTAAATAAGTACTGTTTTTCTTAAAAATGTAAGAAATATATATTAGGTTGGGTGGCACACTTTTTTATAGATATGATTTTTAAAAAAAAAAAAATATTTTTTTTTGAATTTTTATCATGTTTCAAGTTTTAGTATCATTTTATTTGGTGTAAAAATGCTTTAATAAAAGTTTGGTACAAATCAAATAATGTTTGAAGGTCGTTCAAGACAATTGCATTCAAATTGTGAAATGCTATTTTTATTCTGTCAGATAAATAGTGTGCCTATTACCTATGCTCTATACAATGGACTATACAGATCAGAGAAGATATGGGCTACAGTCTTTGATTTTATCGATATAGTCTATGTTTCTGTTGTTTTATATATGGACAATTTATCTTTTAGGATACTTTTTATCTAAAAAAACAGGATGACATTTGTTAAAACTGACTTGTTGGCATCATATTTTGAAATTATCATGGGTATAGTATTTGATAATTTAATGGGTCCATCAAATGGACCAGATGTTTTAGTATATATATATATATATATATTATTATTATATTCAACAAATTATGAAAAGATAAACCATGAATTCTTAAACTACTAACCTTCCCAATCTGTAGCAGAGCTTGCAGAACTTGATGAATCTGGACGAACAGGTGTGGAGTATAGATTTCTAATTTTTGTTTGGTGGGCTAGAGTTTTGCTTAATGCATCTCCTAATCCAGGAACTGGTGGTGATGGTGTAAATGCAGCATCACTTTCCCCACCACCATTAGTTCCACCAGATCTACGGCTCAATATTGTGGGCATAATCAACACTCCAGTTGAATTCTTATGAAATGAAATATAACATTATGTATTATTAGTTTATTATAATTAGTATTATTAAAATCTGAGTGTTTATAGATGGCAATTTAAACTTAATAGAAATTTAATCTAAGCATACCTTAATGATTTGGGTGGATGCATCTGAAGCAGTTCTACCATCTGGTTCTCCTCTTTTCCTTACATAACTAGTAAATGCTCCAGACCCATTACTTCCTGACACCCGTAATGCATTAGTTGAGCTAGGTTTTAATGATGAATCGTTTTGTCTATCATCTTCAACAGTTACTATGCTTTCAAGTGAACTTGATGAACATAAAGAAAGACTTTTAGGTGCTTCTTGTGTGTCTACAAATTTTAAAATGTGAATTGGTAATATTTTATTTCCATACAAATTATGTAATATACATTTAAAATAAATATAAACAAAATTTACCGAATAAGGCTAATAGAGCTTGTAAAACAAATTGTATACTACGTTTATTAGCTTGTTTACCAGTACGTAGTGTTACTTCATCCATACCAACTTCAATTAAGTCAAAACCTAGACATTGATATTTTATTAATTATAAGTGAAAATGTCTAAAACTCTATTACTAAAATGTATACCAAGAGATGCTAAAAGCTCATGACATCCAGGGGTATGCCATAATTTTACATTAACTGGCATCTCAACTGACTGTTCATTTTCAGATAAAAGTCTATTATTCAATTGCTCAACAACATGCCGTATTACAGCAATTACATCGTCCGTAACATCAGACGTCAATACCAATTTTGAAATTGCGCTTAATGTTGTACTGTTTAGACCTAATAATACAAAAATGTTTTATAATATACATTTACATTTTAAGTTATTTTATTTAATGAATATAAGTATTTGTAAAATAATTTTAACATACCAAGTAGTGCTTGTAAACTTGCACTGCACTGAGTGAGCCTATCTTCAGGATCACTTTGTGGGAAGAATACTGAAGAAGGAATACCATTAGCAGCAGGTTCAAAACGAAAACCAACTGACTGAAGTAGTTCCTTCCATCCAGTGACATCACCAACCTTATATAAAAATGAATCAATTTTATTAATAATTAAGGTTTTTTTAAATCATAACTTATAATATTATTCCATGGTGTAATTTTAAAATATTGTTCAAGTAATATTATGTTTTTCAAATAATTTAAATGTCATACTTTATTTTCAATGCTCTTTTGTGTTGTATACATTGCATTTTTCTGTCCTCTATGGATGCGCTGTAATGATTTTTCAACCTTAAAACATAAAAAAGCTTACAATATTATTTATTTATAAAACTATATTATTTTAATGAAAATTTGAATAATTACCAGATGAAGTGTAACTCTTAATGCATCTCTACATCGATCTGGGGTTTTTAATAATTCACAAAGTGCTTGTCCCATTAAAGCTACTTTGCTTGATAAACGAACATCTGAGCCAATTAGAAAATACCCAGCCCAGTTGGATGGATGAGAAAAATGTTTTGTGTGTTGCACAGTTTGCATTGCATCACATAGAGCTCTGCACACTCTTGATCCCTAAATAATATTGTATACTATAATAGTAAATGTTAAAAAATAATTTTAGTTATTAATTATTACTTGTAATAATGCCGAGTAAAATGCCCTCAATAGAATTTTAGCAGCAGTACTTGGCACTGGCCATAATGAAACAAGTATACATTGTGCACCAGCCATAAGTAAACCATTTGTAAGATCATAAAGTCCTTTTGATGTAGCCCAATCATCTCGTGCATGTGACCAACTTAATACTACCAGTCTTGCATTCAACTTCAGAGATAATAAATCTTCTGTGGTTAGTAATACTTCAGAAATATTCATATCAGATTGTGATGTGGTTTCCTAAAAAAAAATATTGCTGTATAAACTATATATTAAGAATAACATTTCTATTAGAAATGTATTATATTCTTACACTTTCATCTGGCGATAATATAATAGCTGATAATTCCCAACTAACATGAGTAGCTAAATGAATGCATTCTGCTTTAACAAGTTGTTCTAAAATATTGTGTTTATTTGCCTAAAATAAAATTTAGTTTTACTGTATTTGTCAGTAACAAATGGTTATTTTATATACTTGAGCTTTAATCAAAGGTTTTGTTTGTAACATTTCTGCCACCATGCTAGCTTCTTGCTCTGTATGTGGTAGTTCATTAAGACTTAGCTGTTCATTAAGACAGTTTGGAAGTAATGGGTTACCAACTACTAGCGTAGTCATATTTGATGATTCATTAACTCCAGCCTTCTTTTGTGCTCTATAAATAAATAAACAAATATTCATTACTATGATTTCAAACCAAATATTGTTTCATTCTATTTAATTATTTATTGCATAATTGATTTGGGAGTACTTGTATCTTCTATAATATTTATAGAGACAATTTTCATAATCAACTTTTAAAATGTAAAAGACAGATAAATCTTTATTTTTATACATCACTTAAAGCTAATTTTAAAATTATATGTTAACCTTTGATTTTCTTTGAATTTCATCAATGAAGGGGTAACGAGTAAACTGAATTTTTCACTTAAATATTCTCCTGATAAATGACTTTCATCATCTATTTTTGGATGTAACATTGAAAATGGTACTAATAATAAATCTTGTTCGAGAACTAATAATAATTCTTTTCTACCCGAACAACCTTTACTATGAGAAGCTGTAACAATAAAAACAAAATATAATATTCAAATTTGTATATATTGATTAATAATAGTTTGAAATAATTACCACATGGTGCGAAAAGAAAATCTTCAAATGGAGCTATTAGTAATTCATACAATTTGTTTAGACTATCAGGAATAAGCCACGTTTTAGTTTTCTTTGCTCTGACACTACCCGGTCTACTAGCAGATCCAATTGTACTTCCACCTAAGCTTCCAACACTGTAATATATAAATTAATAATTATTGGATGTCTTTAAAATACTATATCAAATAAACAAGAAAAAAAATGAATACCTAAACAAGCTACTTAAACTGTAGTTACTTGAGTTGTATAAATGGTTTCGATTTACCATTCTTAAATAACTACGTTCATTGTCTTGCGTCAATCTATCTCCTAGTTCATCTAAATGGCAAGCTTCATTTGATTCCAAATCAATTCTATAATCACATAAATACATGTACTTTATCTTTAGCTTAATCTTATTAGACTTTAGTACTTACATTGGTTGCTGAACATTTAATGTACTTTTTACATCTTTAAGATATTGTGTTAATAAATTGTCTGCACCATGTTCCGTTTGAATTAAAGTTTCATGAAATTTAACAACTCCTGGATAAAAAAAGGGTGGTATGAAAATAATGACATAATAAAAATGTACAATAAATAAATATTACCTTTATTTGGAACAATAAGCCAAGAAAACAAATAACCAGATGCTATACTGAAGTAAAGAACTGATGCTTTTTGTTTATTTACAATATCAAGTATACTTTCTATAGAATTTATTTTATGGTAATCTGGATTAGGTTTTACCCGTGTAGTGGGAATAACAGTTTTTGCTCTAATACGATATTTTTCTGTAACTAAAAGAGCTTCTTCACATCTGTTCAACTGCACTAGCACAGTCTGAAAAACAAATAAATATTATGTAGTATGAACTAATTAATAATTCACTAATGTATATTGGGTCTTTCTGTAGGGCAGGAGAAATTTTTGGTTGTGATACTTCTGCCTTAACCAATTTTACATAATAAATTCTAGGTACAATATTTAAAGCTATACATTAACATTTGTAAAAAAAAAAAAATGTATTACTATTAATTATAGTACTTTACACTGAAAAATATTATATGATTATTCAAAATTATGGTTCACTGCAGAAAAAATCCTCATCCAAATGATTAATTTGTCATTTAAATATTAAAAATTGTATAGAACGAACTATTTAGTCAACTTTGTATAAAACAATTAAATACATTTATTGTGCTATCAAAACCCTAAACAAGTATTTTGAAAATTTAATATATTTGTGGTCATAAGACATTGAGTTACTAAAGTTCTACTATATATAAATTATTGTTACAAAAATAAATGATATAATTTGAATAACTTACTTGTAATGCTTGGTAACATTCTAATCTTAGTTGAGTTATAGATTGAGAATGTTCTAAGGTAATAGAATTAAGAGCGTTGTCTAATAATTCAGAGGCTTGTTCTAAATGACCTCGTGCTGCATCCGACTGTCCATCAGCTAATAATGCAATTCCTAGTTTATATCTAATGCGTCCTTCTTCGTCTGGTTTCCTTGTCATGTCAATACTTTGTAGGGCTTGTGTAAGATATATTACCGCTTGACTTGTATGCCCTAATGTATGATGTAATGATCCTAAACTTCCATAGGCAGCCGTTTTAGCTGTTTTATCATCAATTTGACTAGCGATTGACAAATGTTCCTCTTGGTATTTAATAGCTTCATTTAGGTTACCTAAAACTTCTTCAACATTTCCAATATTTCCATATGCCCTGCATTGTAATAATGGTTGATTAAGTTCTTTGCCAATTTCTAAATCAAGTTTATGGTAGTGTAAAGCAACACTGTGTTGCCCCATTAACTGATGTGCATATCCAAGAGCAGATGCTGCATTTGCTTCAACAGTTCTATTACATAATTCTCTAGCTATTGATATTTGGTTTTGCAAACATGAAACAGCTTGTTGATAATTGCCCATCATTACATGATTGGAACCCAATTCACCATATGCAATTGCTTTCATTTCTGAATTATTAAGTTCATGAGCAATAACTAGTATTTTTTCAAAACAAACCAGACTTTGATCAAGATGTCCGATGCGACGGTATGATTGACCTAGACAATTATAGGCTTTTTCAAGATCTCGAAGGTTTTGAAGTTGTACAGCAATAGTCAAAAATTGTTCATGACATTTAACAGCTTCATCAAAATCTCCTAATGCGTCATAACAGTCACCAAGATTTCCAAACGCTCGACCCTGTTAGTACGAACAAAAGATTCAGAATAAAGGTCAAAATTAAATAGTATTTGTAATTAATTTTACCTTATCTGTTAATGACGTATGAGAGGATAACTGTTCAAGAGTAGCTAATTGTTGTTCAAAATATCCAATTGCTCCTTCATAAATTCCCATGTTCATTCTTGCTATACCTAAACATAAACATTAAAATTAAAATTTCATAAGTAAAAAAAAAACAAAATAATAATTTATAATCGTATTAAGTATCAAAAATACCTAAATTTCCAAAAGCTTCTGCTTCAATTGCATTATCTCTTAGTTCTTTTGCTCTTTCAAGCTGTAATTGGTAACATTTTATTGCATTTGTGTAATTCCTAAGAGACATGTAAACTGCTCCAATATGTCCATGAGCACAACATTCACCTTTTAAATCATTTACTTCTTGCCTAAGAGATAATTCCTGAAAATGATAACCCTGACTTTATTTTCTATAAATTAAATTAAATTAATTGTCTATATTTTACTTGACAATGGTAAGATAGGGCTTTATCGTAACATTTTACGTATCTGTTAGCCAAACCTAGAGAAC
This sequence comes from Tuberolachnus salignus, assembly GCA_956483605.1. Taxonomy (NCBI): domain Eukaryota; kingdom Metazoa; phylum Arthropoda; class Insecta; order Hemiptera; family Aphididae; genus Tuberolachnus; species Tuberolachnus salignus. Next base: position 31,512,171 of record OY101430.1, on the reverse strand, counting down.
TACATGCAGCTGCTTCCATATTTGTATCCCTAATTTGTCTAGCAAGTGTAAACTGTCGATGATACATTTTAAGGGCTTCTTCTGTATCATTCATCTTTATTAGTATATCTCCAATATTGCCTAAAGCTCGAAGTTTTGCTAGCAGACTTTTTGTCATATGTGATATAGCTAAATAAAAATAAATAAATATATACATCACATAATTAAAGTGGAATAATAAATTAAGTAAAAATATTATTTAAAAAATGTACCTAAAAAGTATTTTTGACATTCTAGTGAAGTTTCTAGGTTTCCTAATGCTAAATGAGCAAGTCCCAAATTACAATAAGCTCGGCCCATATTCATCTTATCTTGTAGATCTTTTGCTAAAGATAAATCTTGGTCATAATATCTTACAGCCTCTCGATAATTACCTAAACAGTAATGAGCATAACCCAGAAAATGGCACGCTTTTGCTTCTCCTTCAATGTCATGTAATTCCTTGAATGACAATAATTAGAAATTATATTATAGTTTAATATTATTAATTATCAAAAATATAATTTACTTGAGATAACATTAAATAATTTTCATAGTAAGGAATTGCCTGTAAGAAGTCACTTCTGGTACTTAAACAATTGGCTAAATTTAATAAAGCACAAGCCTCTCCAGCTGTATCTTTCAATTCTCTAGCAATATTTAAATGAGCTCTGTAGTGCAAAAGAGCCATTTCAAATGCTCCTAAAGACTGATAAGCCACTGCTAGATTTCCATGGGTAGATGCTTCAGAATTTCTGTCCTTGACTTCTTTCGATATAGTTAATTCTTGTTTATGATATTTAATTGCCTAATGAGTAATAATATTTTTAGATATTATTTAATATTAGATAACGTAACCACATTATAGTTTTTACCTGTTCATAGAAACCCATTGCACTATATGCATTTCCAATGTTTCCAAATGCTCTCCCCATAGCAGCTCGATCATGCAATGACTTAGCAATATTTAAATGAGCGTGATGAAGTTTTAATGCAGACTCATGAGCTCCAAGTAACTGATAAACAATACCCAAATTTGAACAAGCTCTTCCTTCCCCTACTTTGTCATGTGTATTTAATGCCATGTCTAATTGTTTTTCATGCCAATGTTTTGCCTAGAAATAATATTACAATAAATAAGTTAATTTTATTCACATTTTGTTATATGATATAAACTTACTTGAGAATAGTTTCCAGCACATCTTGCTGCATGACCAAGTCCAGCGTACGCTCTTGCTTCAATCACTTTATCTCCAAGTTCTTGTGCAAGCCTTAAAACATTTTCATGATAAGTAATAGCTTGAGTGAAGTTTCGTCTATAATGATACGAAGAACCCAAATTGCTATAAGCACGTGCTTCTTCAACCTTAATAAAACAATAATATTAATAATAATAATAATGATATTAAAAATAGATTTAAAGCTGTGAACAAATTCAATTTTACCTTATTTACTAGTTTTTTTGATAATTTTAAATGCTGCATATGACAGTCTAATGCACTTTCAAATTCACCCATGGCTAAATAAACAGCACCAACATTTCCAATTTCTCTTGCTTCCTGAAGAACTTCTCCAATTTGTTTTACTAATTGTACACATTGTTTGTGTGATGCTAAAGCATTGGGATAATCACCAATTGCTGTATATACATGCCCTAGTTAATAAATAATATAAAGTTATTAACAACTTTAGTAATAAATGAATCTATAAATTAATATAAGTACTATAGTGAACCTGTTAGTATGCAGTGTGTGTACTGTAATAAGTAATTCAAACACAATCTAAACAAAGGTTAGCATACAAATTACAATTAGTAACTTACCAAGACTAGTAAGGGCAGAAGCAGCAGCTTTCATTTCTCTGGATTTCATTGCAAAAACTAATTGGTATCGGTGTGCAGTAAGTGCTTCTTTATAGCTTCCTTTACTAAAATAAGCTGACCCTAAATTTCCATGAGCTCGACTTTCTCCAGCTACATCTTTTAATGACTTAGCTACTAATAGATCTTGTTGCATGTAACCTATTGCCTAGGTTATATTAGATTAGATCAATAGATGTAGATATTATTAGGTTGAACTAAAAATATTATACATACTTTATCTAATGAATTTAATGCCCAATAAGCCGAAGATAATGCAGAAAACACAGAACCTCGTAACTTAGCACTACAGGTACCTATCCTAAGAGCAGATTCAAGAACAACAACAGCTACAGAGTACTGCCCTGCTGCTAATAATTCTTGACCTATCACAGACATGACGAGAAATGGAGATTTGTCCAATGTTACTCCATTATGATTTATACTACGCAATTGTTCAAAAGTAGGCTCCAGCACACCTATAAAATAACAAAATATCAATATGTAAAAACTAAAAAGAAAATGAATGGTATTTTTTATGATTACCTCTAAGAGGTGACTTGATAGAAGCCTCAATTAGACCAGCTAAAAGCTGAGTAGATTTTGGTTCAATGGAGAGCCCTGTGCTAAAAACTGCCAGGGCATCTCCATGCCTACCCAAACATTGCAGAGCAACACCCTCTCGGTAATGTGCTTTTGGCCAATTTGGATTGACTTGACGAGCACAAGTAGCATCATGTAGTGCTTCAGTAAATCTACCCAACTTAAGCAACGCTGCAGACCGATTGGAATATAGAATGTGATTGTTAGGATAGTGGCGAAGAGCTTCAGTATATAATTGTATCGCTCGTGTATAGTCTCCGGATTCACATGCAGCGTTTGATTCGCGCACCTTTTCCATGAATCCTTCTTCACCACATCCATTTTCCGGCTCCACCTTAACATTAGTACAACTGATTAATGATAACTGTATATTGTATGTAATATATTTGGTAATTCTTCATTTTAAACTACCTCGGATAGGTCTCGTTGTGGCATGATTTTGACAACATTTCTATTATCACATAACTATAGACATTTGTTCTCTGTATAAAAAAAATAATGTATAATAATAATAAAAATGAATTCTAAATTAGACAGGTAAATGGTAATCACAAGCTAAGGAAAACACTTTGTATATAGGCAGGGATGGGTAAGATACTTAAAAATAGGTATCTAGATACATTGATTTTCACTATCTAGATATACAAGATATTTATATATATATTTAAATACTAAAAAGGTAATTAATTTTAATAAGTAGTTAATTATACATAAGTACCTTTACATTATATTACATATAGTTTACTATAGTCTAAATTGATAGAAGAAGCTAGGTACTTAAATCACTACACTGTTGATAATATAATATTTAATAATTTAATATTCATATTATATTCAATTATCATATGATAATATTTTATTATATTTAAATAATTATGTTACAATTATTTTGTGAAAATATTTTGGTATAAATGTTTTTAAAATTAAATAAACAATACAATTATAGACTGATCCTGGAATAGTGAGTGTATGAAATTTTAAATTTAATCTAGTAGTTGTGTAATATAATAATTGCCGGATTATTTTAAATTGTTATATGTATAAACGGTTCACTTCAATTAAGCATTAATTGAGAAAGAAAAAAAAATGAATATTTCAAGGTATCTTTTGTTAATAAAAATTATGAAATACTTGGAAATACTATAGATGATACATAGACTAAAAAATATCACAATATAATATAGTTCTAAGCATATCACAGATGAATGCATTATAATCACTCAAAAAAGTAATACAAATTTAATTTGGTATATTTTTTAAGAAATGCACAGTGTGAATATTTAACTAAAATAGCCATTTTCATTTAAAAATATTTTTTTAGAGGGTTAAAAGAAAAATATTTTGCAATTTATCAATATTACAAATGAGTGTTATAAAGTATTTTGTTGGAAATGCTAGGAGGAGAAATGATGATAAGTCCTATTATATGATAACACGCAACAGTTTGGAAATTAATTTAATCTAATTTGCAAATTATAATGTTATCTACTTACCTATCATCATATAGTTGTATTTCAACGTCAATATTTACTATAGAATTGAACTTTCCAAACTTTCTAAACACCTGATGGTAGATATATTGGTTATTTGGGACACATAGGATTTTAGTTAATTTTTTCCTTTCTTCAGAATGTGTGTTTTAAAACACTGCATCTGAAAGTGAATTGTAGTTTTAATTTTTGAAGTTACGCAAAATAAACCCATTGAAAAACATAACTTAGTTGCATTAAAGTAGGGAGTTTCTAGCTCTGGCTTGAGCTCCAAAGTTTTTTATTAACTTATTTAGATAATATAAGTTTTTATTGTAAAAGTTCAAATCAAAATAAACGACAAAATGTAGTCAGATGAAGACATAGATGAAATTTAAAGCTCTATAATATGATTACAGAATTCTATAATAACCAAACCTAAACTATATCTATAAAGATATAGTTAGTAGTGATTGATAGTATTTAATAATTTAATGGCGTAAAAGTAACAAATTTATTTGAAAAATTAAATGTTTTACACGATAGCGGTTATTAGAAATATGTACCTTCCCTATTGCATGCGAAATAAACGGGGTATGTTTGATTGATACCAAATTCTGCAGCCGGCGGGTAAAAAAATAAACAGTTAATTTTTGTTTTAAATTTTACAGCGGAGTGATACAGAGACAATCGGGGAGAGTTATAATTCTATTCGCCGACGAAAACCACCGGTTACACAAAACGGCGATTTAACTCACGTTGGCGGGACGTGACGGTCTGGCCGTCGTCGGTGGTGTTGGTGGTGGTGGTGGTGGTGTACTATGTGACGGGCACAATATTAACAAGAGTAAGGCTGCTGCTACGGCGGCGGAGACTTTAACGACACACCGCAGTCATAATAATAATGACAACAATATTATTTAGTAAAATCCGACGGTTATGCGGGCGCGACGACACAACGCGCGATCATCGTCATTTCAGCGGCGTCGAGGTACGCATACGAAGCACAAATAAAGAGCGACGGCGGCGGCGGCGGCGAACGGAGACACGACGATCGTTGAGGTCGGACGACGGAGGTCGCGTCTCGGAGGTTCGACCACGGGGACTGTGGTTTTTTTTTTTATTTCACAATTTTCACCGTCCTGTTGCGTTTCACCGGCCGTCGTCGACGGTCGCCTCTCCGCCGGACGGTACGTAATACGAACTGCTGTTTGTGGCTTTAGTTGCAGAGCCGCTGCGGAGGTGGTCTTGATGGCGGTGATGGTGGCGGTGGCGGCGGCGGCGGCGGCATAATATTATACCCGCTACGGTAGTGGCGGGGTGGGTGGGTGGGAGAACGGCGTGATAGGGAAAAAAAAAAATAGTAATAATAATAACGTTTTATGCGCGCGCGTGCGCATGTGTCCGGCACGAAAACGCGCCGCATTCCGATGTCGGCCATATTGGAATGCGGTCGACTGACCCCGCGCCAACGGATCCTCCCTTTAACCTTGATTCGCCCGGGCTGCAGCGTGCGGAGCCGACGAATTTTTTTTTTTACGTACACACGCTCGCACGTATATATATATATATATATATATATATATATATACAATAATAATATTATTATTATTACTATTATTATTATGGCGAGCGAGCGCGCGGGTCATTAATTTAAATATCTTATTAAGATCGTCGGGACAGATATCACTGTGAGGGTCGCCGTTGCAGTCGTCGTCATCGTCGCAGCCGCCGCATGTAGACACTACTATAGTGAACGCTGCGCCGGCAGTGGTGTCTCGCGAGCGGGGACGACGTTAACGCCGTGGCCGCGCCAGTCAGCCCAATTTAAACGGATTTTTTTTTTCGCTTTCTTTCCGTACGCGCGAAATAAATACGTACGTTCTTTGTGTGTATACCTGCCGGCTCTGTTTTATTATTATTATTTTTTTTTTTGCTTTTTTGTTTTTTTCAGGTCTAACCGCGTCGTCGTATTATAATAGTCTTCCGCCCGTCTGGCCCCGTCGTAATAACAGTCGGTCATATTGTGCTCGCCGTACATACACCTTTATTATTATTAAGACCCCCTCCTCCCGTCGATAAAACTTAATTAGATTCCCGCGGTGTAATAGGTACCTCTTAATATCGTACATTATATTATTATAGTAGAAATCGTAGTTTAATTCCGCTACAGTTATATGGGCATACACGTGAAAATAGAGTCTGACAATACACCGGGGGGGAGGAGAAGGGGACTGAAAAGTTATTTTTGATTTCATCCCAATGATATTTTCCATTTTGTATATTTAGGTATCTAGTTTTTTGTTTTTAATACACGGTAGAAAAAAAAAAATGAAGCAATTCCTATATTGTATATGAATACATATAAATACATATATATGTAAATCCGAAGATTAAACCATTTGGTTACGTTGGAATAGATTCTAAACCGTCCTATTCTCGGGAATGTCCGCATAACGGATATTTAGATACCGCAGTGATATACATAATCATATTGGACTTATAGACGTTCGGTTGCCCCGGAAAACGTCTGATGATTTATACGATATGTTTAAAAATAATAACCTAATTAAAAAAACAAATTATATTAATTTTTTTTTTATTTGTTAATTCGTTTTACATACATACATACATATATATATATATGTTATTATAGATGAGCACAACAAATACAATATTACCGTTACGGCGTGGTGTATTAATTAAAAGAGTTGTTGAACGTTTTTTTTAACTTTATTCCTATACGATATGGTTTTTTTATTTTTTATTATACATAACTTAATAAGGTAAAAATAGTGTATTTATCATTTACCAACGTCCTTACAATATTATAAAATAGGTAGCATTTCAATAAATATTACGAACAATATTAATATAATGTATTTTGACAAGAGTAACAAATTATTATTTTTTAAAATTAATTAGGGATCGATTTTATATTATAATATTTGTATAATGATATTAAAAAGAAAAATATAATTAATACAAGTATAGTAACTGATGTTTCATTTCTTGTATATTTATGTGCAACAATTTCCTATAACATATACTATTACTTATATATATATATATATATATATATATATACGTATATAGTTAGTAGAATTTCTGTTCAATTTATAAGGTCCACATAATGTTTAATCCAACAATGTTAGTCCTATGCTGATTTGGTCCAATCGAATTTGCCCTATAAATTTAAGACCAGAATACGCTATAGTAGTATAGCCCAAAAATCGTTTTGTCCAATCCATGTAATCTGAAACACTTGATTTCAAAAATGTATTATTTTATCAATGTTATCAAATTTTTTTTCTCAATGTAGAATGTTTCCATGCAAAACTGTGAAAAATCCGATTAAAAAACCATTCTAATAGTTGGACATTTTTAGAAAAAATATAAAACATATTGAAGAAGAAATCGAAAATACTATTATCCAGATATGGGGCGGCGGTCGTACACGCGTCAAATATCCCCAAAAAATGTACTGTCGATCAAGAACGAGTAGAAAATTTTGTAAGTAATTATGCTCATTACAAAGAACAGACCAATATCAGCGTAGATCTTAGAGCATCGGATTAGCACTTACAGCTACACGGTGATCCAAATGGTGATGTAATAATCTAAATTTACAATAAATGTGTCGTTCGTATTCATTTGGTTTTCTCAAGACCAAACGCTTATAAAATAATAGATAAAGCGTTGCGTTGCACTTAAAAAATAATGGACAATATTACATTGGATAATAATGTATATTGGTCCAAACAAAAATTGGACCTTATGTATAGGACAAATATTCTTGTTACCGTATAAATATACGAATATATACAAGAGTTGAATTGAGTCTACTTATGATGAACCTCGTGTGTTTGTATCAAATTTTCTAGCGGTCTAGAGAAGACAAACAAATTGTATCCAAATAAATACTCGAAAATACTAAATAGCTATAAATAACTCAAAATACGCTAAAAAGTTTTGATAATTGTACCACGTCTTTTTTTTTTAATTTGTAACCGAAAACAGTGGAGGATTCGTGTGGACATTACTACTTCATTGCTGCTATCGTTTATTTAAGTAAAAAAAAAAGAAGTTACAAAAATATATTCGTTTATGGGGATGCGCAGGCAAGCCTCCTAAAGCATCCCCTTACATCGTGATCTTAACCTAGCTGACACTGTTGTTCATGATCTTCGCGACCAGGTCCACGGAGCCAGCCGGTCAAGACATTCCGTGAAAGTTTCTGGTCTTTACAATTGCTTTTAACACAATTACAAGAAAACAAAAACAATATCGAAAATAACAGGAACCATTATTGCGTAAATATTCCAGTTTTTCTTCATTATTAAGAAAACTATAGGGAAAATCAAAGAACGAAGTGCCAATACTTTGCTATAAAACATTTGCTACTAGAAACCACCCCCGTTGAAGTTGATGATTAAAGTCAGATTTCCGGTAGAAAAGTTGTTCACAGACAGAAATAATAAATAAATAAAAGCACACATTATAGTAAATTTAATATATTTTTTCAAAAACAAAAATTTGAATTAACCAACTCTTTAATACAAATTTTCATTTGAAATGCAAAGTGTCGATGACACAAACATATTTAGTTTAATAATTATTTGATACTTACCTAATCGTTTATGCGTTCACTTATAATAATACGATGGTATACATAATATAACAATTTTTATTTGAAATAAAAACTAAATATACTGAAATTCAAATTAAACATACGAATAATTATTAAATACAATTATATCGTATTGTATTAATTATTAGCTTTGAACGTTTTGTAAATCTTAGTACACTGGTTTTGTATATACAGTGTTCAGTGAACTTTAATTAAAATCAATTTTTTATATTTTCTCAATTAAATTATAATTGTTTTAACGTTTTTTTTTATTTTGTACCTATAATATAATCATAACGAAATCTTCACAGTTGAGTATTTAAAAAAAAAAAAAAAAACATTTTTCGTAAACAATGGACAACACCGTCACCATAACTTAAAAAATAAACTGTGTAACAGTATCTCAGCACCATAGATCATTATTTTAATAAGTAATTACTACTTTGAAATCCTCCAACGTATCCAAGATATAAATCGTAACGTGGCTGATTTAAATTGGTTACTCACGGTATATATTCATATTTTTTATATATATGTGTGTAGCGGTACGCCGCCGTCGGTAACTATATCCAGTTTTTGAATTTCTTGGCAATTCTATTGTTTTATTTTTTTTCTCGAATAATTTCGTTCTTGAGTTTCATATGGCCGAAATATCTGATATTTATTGATAACGTGCCAATAATAATGGTAAAAAAAATGTTAAAAATCGACCAACGGGAATGATGCTACATCCAGATATACTATATATATATATGTATTATATCTATTCTGTCGATCGATACCCGCTTATTTAGTTTTTTAATCAGTTCAAATCCCTACTATTATAGAATTATGCGGTACTTATATTAGAGGTACTTATTTATCATTATAAGATAAAAAGACGTTTCGTTAAACCGCTTATCCTAATCCTTAAAACTAATAAATACAGAGCCTATAATCGTAAAACTAACGTTCATAATACAAATAATCGTTAGTGTTGGAGTTTTTTTTTTTTTTTGGGAGAATATTCTCTGAGCACGAAAATATGCTGAAAATATTCTCCAAAATATTACACTCTGAACTTTATTGAGTATGAGAATATTATAACTATTTCATTTTATTGAACACTAGCTGCCCCGTCCGGTGTTGCCCTAATTAAATCAGTATTTTTTGTGCCACACAAATATATTCAAAGGTTAGTTACTTCATCAAATTTTTAGGTTCTTATTTAAAATAAATTGTTCAGTATTCGTTTTCTGGGTTGTATTCTGATGAATTATATTTGTAGTATGTTATAATACAACAACAAAAAAAATAACGAAAAATAGGTTGGATTACAATTACATAATTTCGCATATTGCAATATCATAATTTTACGCAAACACGAATAGGCAACAAAAAATATAAAATTCAAATGCTCGTACTCGGGGAATATTATGTCCAAATGATTATTCTCGAGCGGTTTACAACACTAATAATATATAATGCATAATATTTAACTAATAAGTACTATAAGTATACGGTACGACGAATGTGGTTGAACTATAATATTACAACTAAAATAATATACACGTACCTCCTATACGTTTATGTGGTATATGAAAAGAAAAATATGATCGACTATACCTCTTACCTATTATTCGTTTGGGTATATGTAATGAGTTCTACTCGCCATATTCCCACGGTAAATTATATACGTTGCACGCACGTTGACGTGTGTGGATTTAATTTTTAAGTATATTTAGCATGGGCTGATGATAAGTATTATATATATATATATATATACTCATAATATAATACGCGAATTGCGTCGAGTAAACATTTTTTATAGTTTAAAGAATAAAATGGACGTATTTCTAATATATAATGTCAATTGTGACGGTGGTCCAGAGGCGCCGAACCCCTGTTCGACTATGACAAATAATAAAAAAAAAATTTAAAAAAATAATCCTTCTACTTTTTGATGTATAATGGGGCGGGCGGGCCATAGAAATTTCCATTTTATATTACGTCGTAGTATAATTTTAATACATCAGGCTCCCCGGTCTGTGCTTATACACTTACTCGCGTAATACAGATACAGTTTTATTTGGCGATAAACCAATGTCCCATTGTCCTTTGTGAATTTGAGCTGCGACTGTATAGACAAATTCGGAGCAATAGCTATTATAATAGTCAATAATTTTAACAATATATATAGGTAGGTACTTGTACTTACTGTTAATGATATAACCATATCATTTTTAGTATTATATTTGATTACATTATATTATTCTTACAATATCTATATTGTATTTTGTAACACATTGTTAAATTTTATTAGTCATTAAGCCATTTAAATAATTTATCTGTCATACATTAAAATTGATATCGATCGACCGGACGACAGCACACACACACACACACTATCATCCATTTTTTCCCTATATATATACACGTTAAATATTCCCCTCGGCGCTCACTCACTCGATCACTTTCACGGATGTCCACTACGACTCTGGCAGACGCTTCCGGAAACTGACTCCATTGGCGATTTTGTTATATTCCTCGTATGTGCTCTCGTTTCGCGTCTATTCCATATATTTTCAAGTATACAAAAGAGTGTTAATTGTTTATTAATCTTATACCTATAATACTAAGAATTCATACTTTCCTTTCACTTCAACTGCACAGCTGAGGAAGTCTCACATAGAAAAGGTAATATTAATTCATATATTTCATACAAATCTATTCCTACACATGTAGAAGGTAGTAAGTAATTTATATGGTCAGTGGGGTTTACATATTTCACCATCTGTGTCTGCCCTTCTTATTTTATTTTACTTATTACATTACACTGGGGCAGACTGCGATGAAATTTTAGTCCGGGATATCCTATTAGTATGCTCGGCCCTGCATTTTGGGTTCTTTTTCCTAAATTTATCAAAACCTAAAACATATATGGCTAGCCTGTGGCAGATGGCTGTTGGGTGGCGAAGGACTATCAGGTCGGTCTCTACACCGACCCTTCTGAACTCCAAGTACTATTTTCCGAAAGAGTTTCCAAGGGTCGTTTTGACGGTTTTACGGACGGAAGTTTTGGTCGACATGTTTATTTTAATATACAATAGTACGAGCAACAGCCCATTTCAATGCCATCCCCCCACATTTGAAATTTGAACTATTTACCACGCAAAACGTTTTGTGCAGAAATGTGCACCAAGTGACTTATGGTCCAAATCCCATTGTTTGTACACAAACACTTATCGAGATATCTTAAAAAAAAAAGTTGAGTTTGGGACTAATTATATAAATAAAACCCCTTTTGACGTATAGATGTCTACAATCAATAACTTTAAATTACAATTGTTCTTGTTTTTAATGAATTCAAATTTGAATTTAAAACTCTGATAACGATAAATTACGAATGAAATTCATAATTTGGAATATCTCGATAAGTTTTTTTGCACAAACGATGGAACATTTTGAACACATTTCTCCACTAATCAACAAATGGTTCAAAGATGTGAAAAATGGACCTATATCTATATATGGTTCTTTGTATACAATACAATTACGTATGTATATCGATGTGATTTATTTGAGTACATTTTTTTTTTCAAAATAAAAAAAAACATTAAAAGCTTAGCATAAGTTATAATGTTATATCATTTTTTTTTTATCAACTAATAAAAATGACTACTAAAATATATTATAAATAAGTCAACTAATACAATTTAGAATGTATAGTCGTATAGACGCGTATTAATTCAGTGCAGATGAAGTAAAACCTGAGAAGGTATTTCCAAAGAAATAATGTATGTATAAATTAAAGTAAAAATGCAACAAAACAAATTAATAGGTAATGTTGAATAACATTTTCTATTTTATTTTTGTTTTTGTTTTTGTTTTTGTCTAAAACTACTTACTGTGAAAAATCGTCTGCACTAAAATTAAGCATCCGTGTAAAATTATTTAGTATAATTATCTTTAACCATGTTTCTATATATTATTTATATATATATATATATAAATATGTATCGACGATAAACGGTAATCGAAATAAATAAATCGATTTTTAACGAGTTTACTGGTTTTTTAGTCATTAATGCGGTGTTTAATTATTTATATGCGACTATGATAATTAATCATTTTGAATGTTTTAATTTTTTAAAGTTAACTGGAAAAATGATACCCACCCATATCTATAATACATACAAATAATATGTTATTATCCTTACTATATTTAACCCTCTCCATTATTCCTGAAGTGCTTATACGTTACTTATAATTATTAAAACGCTGGCTTTTTTTTTATCTGATTTATAGATGTTTTTTTTCCATATAGGTATTTTTATTTATAATACTATAGTTAATATAATATTTATATTAGTTATTAAAACATAATCTACTTTTTTCTGAAATAAATGTTATAAATCATGATAAGTATATTAGAAATATCTACGAAACAGTATATAATAATTATATATATATATATATATAAATTTAATTCGATAATCGACAAAAATCTTGATCGAATATAGCTGTTAGTTTTATTAAAAATTTCAATTATTTTTTATCTATATATAGGTGTATAGTAAGGAGGTAACTATACTACTTATACACAAATGAAATGCAAGAATGATAAAATTTAAAATAATATAAGTAATAAATGATTCAAATCAAATACGAGATTATGTGTATACGATTTTTGACTATAATAAATAATACACGTAAAACATAAAAAAAAAAACTCATCAATTAGACGAATTTGCTTCCGTGCGTGATGTTATCCCATTAAACATTAATTTTTTTTAATGTAAAAACGCAGAACGTAAATTATACACGAAGCGTCCCATAATATTATATAAATCAAATAGTAATTAATTCGGACATTGCATAAATAATGTTTCGTTGTTATTCTATAGAAATAATAATATATTGTCAACACGTAATAGTGTTTAAATAAATATATTTTAAGAGTTAGGTATACCTACGCATATTTTTATGCATATAGATAAAATATATGGTAATTTTTTAATTTTTATTATGTGCCGTGACGTCAAAGTATATGGAAATAATATAATGAACGAGTAATGTTAATACTAACATGTCACTTGTTGTCACATTGTCTACATGTTGTATGTCATTTACGTGAGTAAAAATAAAACTGAATTTAGTTTAATATATCATTTTAGATTGTAGAGACTAGAGAATAATGCGAATAATTGGTTTTGTCTGTCTGTTCAACTTTTCTATCAGTAATCTTGCTCCGATCATTAACTTCAGGGGTGGTTTCTGGAAGGTAAGCATATTTTGCTTTGTAGGTGCATTGACGAGGTGGTCATTTTGTGATTTTTTTTAAATATATTTAAGGAATAATATTAATAATTCACGCAATTTTATAATTATTATTACAATATTTACGCAATAATTTCGATTTTGTTTTTTTTTTTTTTATAATTCAGTTAAAAAATTCTTACACTTAATGAAACTACATTTTGCATGATGAGTTCAAATTATTACGATTAATAAATTACGATGATTGATATTTGTTACAAATCGATTTAAATAATTTTTGTTGTATGGTGTAAAATTAACAAATTACTGTTAAATATTAATACGTGCAAAGTAATGATATTATTCTCAAGATCTTGAAATTTATTTCTTTAGACTTACCATATTAATAATTCCCCATTACTCCATGATTACACAAATCCGGTTGTCTTAACAATTTTATTTACTTCCTTAGTTCGAATGAAATTAGAATTTAATTCTATAGTACGGTCTCCACACGAAAAAACTCAAATTCAATGTTAGTGTCCAAAATCGTTTTATTCGCTTTATAGTTTTTAAATGTAATATAACTCGTGAGTCCCATTCTCAATATCAGCCAATATTAAATTCATTAAACATTACCTACTAGCTTTACTAGGAAAAAAAATTACCTAACATTTGTGTTTAAGCTTAATGGTTATATTGTGTGTCCAGTTTTCTTAAGTTTTTTATAATTTGTATATCTCTCAGTGTAGAACTAGATCAAATTATATTTTTTTTATGTATTAACACATTAGCTAATGAAACAAAACTGTAATTATTTAATTTAAATTCCATTCAAAAACTATACGAATGGAATTGTTTTATAATATATATTTGTTTGTTTTTTTGTTTAGATACGTGTTTTAGCTTTGATGAATTTTCTTTTCTGTATTTAAATTACTATTGCCTGTTAATTGTTGTTCCGGAAAAAAAAAAAATTGTAAACGGATAAAACGATCCGTTGAATTATAAATAAATAAATAAATACAAATTATATTAGACGATTTCTAAAAAAAATACCTATTTAAATGTAAATGTTTATATTATTTTATAATTACATTTAGCGATTAGTAGGTATATTATATGCCTATATATGTATTAATAGTATAAAAACCATTTTTTTTTTTTTGAAAAAATAAAATGAGCTATTAACTCACGATGGTTTTTTTTTTCTTTAACGATGTTTTCGAATTTCATTAATGACGAAAACGCATTATTTTTCATACCTACAGATAACATACCTTGTATAAAGAAATAATGACACCATTTACACCTACTATGAAAAACTCTATAAACATTACTATAAATACACAATTTATAACTGCAACGCATATCAGACACATATCGTTATATTAAAAACCGTATATAAAATACGTATGAGGTTAAAAGTTTGTGGTATAGAAAAGTCAGATAAGTACTTAATTACATTTTTGCTCAGATTGATACACACGATATTTGACATTGTTACGTGTTATGTGATTATTGATTGATGAGAAAGAGCTATTGATACCTATCTACCTACCTATCTTTTGTCCTTTATTTTTTATACTTATAATTTTATACTTACTTCTCTATATAATTCAACTATTAATTTACTTACGTTAAAATATATAAATATATCATCACATCTTAAACCTATTATTACAATGCAAACATCTATTTCAAAAGGATTTATTGTTAATTTTTGTTTTTTATTTTTTTGCCTACCACCTACTTTATTAAAAACATGAATAATCTATTCAATTAAATGATACATTCAAAGCTGTACATACCCATAAAAAAAAAAAAAAAAAAAAAAAAAAAACAACTGAATTTTTATAACTTATTAAAACAAGAATGAAATCATGTACGTACCTACGTCCTGCTTTGAATACCTATATATTTTGTTGTTTGATTTACGAGTAGAGCATTCCGTATACAAAAAAAAAAAAAAAATATAAAATAAAATACGTTATATGCATTTGTATTTAAAATGGAAAATATGCAATTTAATTTTGACAATAATCTAGATTATTTGTTCGCTGTCACAAACGATGCAATCTATAATCGATTTCAATTCGAATACATATCATACAAGTATAATAAGTACTACCGGTATTGGAAGTAATTTGTATTTTTATCGAGATAAATTTCGGCATAAAAATATTAGGTAGTCAATACCTATAGATAAACATTGTTATTGTATCGGTATAAATTGTATATAAAATATTGTTCATAAATGGTACTTGCCGCGGTTATTGACTCTATTACCTTATATACGACTAAATCGGAAATAGTTTGATTATTATTATATTATAACAGGTGGTATAATAACCGTCAAGGTTATTATTATTTATCATTTGATGCGTTATTATTCTATGGCTAATGACCATGGTTAATGAGTCACGTTTATCCACGATTGCCTATAGGTCGGTCGACTATCCTAACCGTTTCTTGATACAATAAATTAAAACGAAATCGTTAAAAAAAAAAAAACTATTTAACATTTTATTGTTTGTTTCGTATTTTATAATATGAAAAAAATACGACTCGACTTCAATAGTATATGCATATATTATTACATATATATTATATAGCCGTATAGAGACGCGGAGGTTAAACGTAACTATGTATGTATAATATACATATTTATTATTATTATTATTGTTATTATAATATATTGTATTTTATTATATTTTTTTTTTTTATGTTGTTTTCCGACTGAAAAAAAAAAAAAGAAATACAAATAAATTACAATATAACATTACGTACCCGTGTAATTTTACATACACGCGTATTGTCGAAGACACACATTCGTATTTGTTACAACAGCGAAATAGTTGAATTCACGAAATAATTTATTGGATATTAAAAAAATGTATACTTTATACTCTACGTCTTTGTTCTAAAGACGTGCGTCCAATGGGTAGGTAGGGGCACGTACATATAAATACATATATACACTAGGCATACCTACTATACCTAGGCGTCTACTAGGCAACAGAACTGGGTAGTATAAATAAACTATTTAAATCGATTAATTTCTACTGAATGGAGGTACCTACCACATTTCATTATACATTTAAAGCTATAATAATAAATATCTATATGTAAAAATGACGCTGCGCCAGTCAAATTCAGAAAGCCCGTGCAATAATAAGAGGTTAATATTTATATATATATATATTTTTTTTTTAATTTAATAACCTGTTTGTCGTTTTTTTTTTCCCATCTGGAAATTTCATAGTTAACGGCATTTGAACGAATGGGCGGGCGTAAACGTTAAATTACACAAATCCACAATGTCTTCGCGGTTTCCTACACGTTTGCCTAATACGATAATGATTAGCACTTAACATAATCTTATCACACTATCATTTGGTTTTTTTTCTCCGGATAGGTGAAGACGTTATTCAAAAATAAAAAAATATTATTATTATTCGGTATTTTATTTTTTTAATATAATTCACGTTTATTAAAAAAAAAAAAAAAAAAATTACCCATTTAAATATATAGTCAGATAACTATAATGTTAATGTTTTTAGTACTTTGATTTTTTCATTATTGTACACCGAATTAAATACATTTTATTACGAGTATGTGTACAGATATAGACACATTTAATTCAAACAAAAGTGTATTATTATAATATTATTATTATTTGGAATCGAAACTGGTTTTCAATTTATTATAATTGAACATGTTTACAATACGTTTACAATAATAATTTCTAAGATCTAAGTGTAATCGTGTGTTTTAGCAAACCGGGTTTTTATTTAAATGTATTCCCTTAAGGTCTTAATGGTGCAGTAGGGTTCCACTACGCGTCATTCGATCTGGTAAATAATATTATATCGCCGTTATTCGCGACGAAATAATCGCAGTTGAAATCTCCTGTAACGTTCACGTATATAGGTATACAATACCTTTGTCCAAAATATCTTACAATGCGATATTTTAAATACCTATACGCGGTTAGATACATATAGCTTATTAAAATATGTTCTGGTCTTTGAATATAGGATTACGCGTTTTATACGATACGCATAAAATAACATAATTAGAAGAAAAAAAAACAATAGACTTTTATTTTATTTTTTCTTTGTTACTATTGGTTGAATAGATAACACATAACCCGATAATTAAACAATTAATAATTATTATAATGGGAAACATACACGTGAGTATACAAATCGTAACGGAGAAAGTAAAAAAAAAAAACAACACAATTTATATTGTATTTGTAATTTGTATACGTATTTTTTTTTTTTTTTTGCTTTAAATCTAATCTCGTTGATTAATATAGAGTTTAAATAAAACAAATAATGTTTAACAATTATCGTGAGAAGTAAATTCAACCGTTCAACACTATTGTAGGCGGGAAGTTGGCAAGATAGAATATAATAAGGAGAATTTAATAATAATTTATATCTGTACGCGACTATAAAAACCATTTTGATAATGAAAAACGATTTTGGCCAAAATTTTGTGCTTTTTTGTTGAGCCAAAACAATTTTATTTACATTAATCGGAAAATAGTATGCGAAGTGCACGTCATTTTTACGATTTTCATCAAAATTTGCACTTTAAACGATTATAAAAAAAAAAAAACATGTTGTTATGTTTCCTAATCTAAAGTCAACCCACCCCAAATGTACTTAGTTCAATTGAACCACCTTGACCCTATCTAGGGCGCCACTGATGTTCCCGGTTTTCCCCAATTATTGAGAAAACTCCGAAATGCCGTCAGAAAAAGTGCTACCATTTAAAAATCGGTACAGGATGTCCGGTAGAAAAGTTGATGAGAAAAAAAAGTTGGTTCTCGCATTCGTATAGTATTAGTAATTAAAGCCATAGGGTAGGGTATAGAGAGAAATTTAATTTATATCTGTACGCAACGATTTATCATTGTTAACGAAAAACGATTCTGAGCGAAGTTCAGTTAATTATGATTCAAAATACCGTGTTTTATACGATTTCCATCAAAATTTGCATTTTAAACGTTTATAAAAAGAAATTACTACATTACGCTCAAATTATTTTTCTTCTTCGCCATTAAGTACTACTTATGATGAATCTTGGGTCAAGTGTCTGTGCATTCCAGTCAAGACAAAAAATACTTGATTCCCAAAAATCGGAAAATAATACGCAACATTAAATAATAATAACAATAATTTTGAAAAAAAAATGGGCATAAAAGTGATCGCCGTTCGAAGGCGTCTACAGGCGTTTGATTTGAAACTAACAAAAAAGCATTAATTGTATTCAAAAAAAAAAAAAAAAAAAAAATGGGTATAGGTTCCCCGGCACAAAAAAAATAATATTTTTCGAAATAAATAGGCATACGTTCCGCGGTTCTAGGCTTTTGTTTCAAAAGTAACGAAAAATAAAGAAAACATTTTAAAACACGAAGTATAGGTTCCTGGACAACCTCGGGATAAAAGTGTTTTGGAAGTCACTTATTATAAAAGACTCGGTGATTTTATTGTGCCTAGTGTAAAGGATGAAAAAAATGTTGTCAACATATATTTATAGGATATTAATATAACTTTTTAATACCTATTCGTCTATCTATGATTGGTTACAATTTTGCCGACCCCCCAAGTCACCTGAAATTTATGTGCGTATTGGTAGGTTAGCACACACAGTTATTAAAACCGTCGAGATCCTGTCGCGTTTTATCCTGTTCGACGTGAAAACGTCTTGACGTTAACGTTCCGTAATATTACTTCGGCGGCCCGTTCGTATATTATTATAATACGAATACTATTATTAATAAATTAACAAATTAGAAGACTCAATACTACGACGTCGGTCAGAGAACAACTGAAAATATGTATAAATATATTTAAGCATTTAATTTTCACGACCCGTTACATCCCGGCACGCAGTAACAACGGCTACCGCCCGTAATTCGACTGTAAAATCTGTCTTGCGCGGGGAAAAACTACCCGGAGCTAATCAAACATAATTGAGAAACTGAATTTTCACCATAAAAAAATGAAAAAAAAGGACAAATTGCACTTGCGTCGGTTTAAGTTATTCGATACCACAAATACCATTAATATTATTGTTATTCTAAAATCTGTTCATTTTATGTTTTTCATACTCGTATAAATTATTAACGTGATATGGTGTTACCGAAAAACTAATACCAACGTTGCACCGTGCATGTTCTCATTTTTATTATGGCAAAAATGTAATTACTCAATTAGGTATATAAATCGAGCAGTACTTTCCCGAGCGAAACGTAATTTCTCCGAAGACACGTATGTCATCTCACAATAAATACTTGTGATAAAAACACGCTTAAATGTATTTGAAAGTTTTTGTGTTGAGAATTACGTCGAGAAAATTGCCTATACGTAACCCCTTAAATAGCCAAGTTATAGTCAAATATAGTGCAAAATATTAGACGCCGGAAAAATCTCATATCGAATTATCTCTAGTCGTCCGTATTATAAAAGTCTCTCAGACGCGGGCGAATGCGCACGACCAGCAACGATGACCGGAGTAACGCGCGACTGCGACTACGTCCGCGACTGGACGTAACGAGTGCCCTACGGGTTTGAAAGGAACGCCAAAAATATTATTATTATATGATGGAAATATTCTCTCGTTAGCCGAATAAACGTTGATATCGGCTAAATAGATAAATAAACGACTTATTTATTATTTACGGACACCGGGAAACCACGGCGATAGACAACCGATCGACGAGATAAAATCGACTAGCCTGACTGCTCGATTGGATTTTTCGTTACCGACGACTCCCATACGCTTGTTATATTATTATTTATAATTTTAAGAACCTAACAAACCCGTTTTTAAAACTATTAACTGATAAAAAAAAAGACATTGAGCTTATTTTTTTTTCAAATTACTGTCAACACTTGGCAAGTAATTTTACATTTGAAACTCTGGTATGTAGTATAATACAAAAGTTGAATATTATTAATTAATACTGAATACTAACATTTATTTCAAAAACTGCCTTCTTGTATTATTAACATTAAACATTAGTCAATTAATTGTATGTTAGTAAAAAAAATAACACTTTTCTTTTTCAAGTCGGCGGGTGTCCAGACATGGAGGACACCCTTTCCCAAAAAAAAAAAAAAACCACTGAGGACAACAGACTAACATTTATATTTTAGTAATACAATAATATATTATGTTCATACGACAATATTTTTTATTGCAGAGCCTAGCAGACTGGAACGTTACTAAATGCGCATTCGATTAACTTGAGCGACGGTGAAACAATTAAATATCATAAATCTAGACTGAACAATTATTTTTATTTTGTACTACTTCTGTTTTTGTACCATTATAATTTGGTCTTATT
Organism: Tuberolachnus salignus; assembly: GCA_956483605.1. Classification (NCBI taxonomy): domain Eukaryota; kingdom Metazoa; phylum Arthropoda; class Insecta; order Hemiptera; family Aphididae; genus Tuberolachnus; species Tuberolachnus salignus. Next base: position 31,490,989 of record OY101430.1, on the reverse strand, counting down.
TGTTTTTATACCGATTTGTACATACTTTTTTTTAATTATCATTTTTACGTGGTGTTATAACACCACGTAAAAACACCAAATTTTTACGTGGGGAATTGTAGTGCTGATTAGGTGGTGAGGTTAGTCTATACCGCCATTACTAACCGCGATTGGCTTGCTCGAGGGTATTGTGACAACTTGACCATGGCCAAGACTATCGGGACGTACCGCCGAGGGAAAGGTGTGGATTCGTTCGTTATAGACGAGGTTGATTTACAGGATAGAAATTTATTTATTTTAGGAAAGAGATTTACAGGATGCCAGCTCAAAAAAATTTGGCTACGTTGTATTGTCGGGTCGTTGAAAAGGTTACGTGTTGCTGAAGTCGTTATATTCTATTTGGGTAGAGAAACTCACTATGCTTTATGTTATGTTGGGTCGGCTTCCGCTTATTTTTACTCTAGGCTACGCCCTCTAAAGTTCACGAAATCCTGTAGCTCGGGTTGCTTATAAAGAACCGATATGGACCCCGAGTGCCGCATCGTACCATCAAATGTACACACCAACAACCCCTCGACGTTGACCAGTTCAAGTCCCAGGTAGCTTGGTGGTAGAGCTATTTTGTTCGTAAAGCGAGAGACTCAGGTCCGAATCCCGGTCCGGCCGTCTGTTTGATTTTTAACACAATTTTCCGTACAAAAACAGTCGAAGGGGAAGAAGGAAAAGGGAAGAGTCCTGAGGCCAATTTTGGTATACTCGTACAATGTACGAGGTCTGTTCAAAAAGTACCAGGATTTTATATTTAATAATTACAAAAATGAAGTTACATATTATTTAAAGATATTTCCTTCAAAATACTCTCATCCGGACGATATGCAGTGATCCCGGCGATCTTGCATTTTTCAAAAGTCCTTTGGAACTGTTCCAAAGTTAAAGCTACGAGTTCTGTTGCCGCGTTCGCTTTAATTTCCTCTACATCTTAAAATCGTTGTCCTTTAAGCGCAGATTTTAGTCTTGGGAAAAGAAAAAAATCACATGGGGCTTGATCTGGAGAATAGGGGGAGTCCGTGGGACCATAGAAATTTTTTTATCAGCCAAAAATTCACGAATCGACAGCGCTAAATGTGCCGGTGGTGAACAATCGCGGAACGAATTTGGCACCGCGACCCTTCTCAGCTGTACATTTTCCTGTAAAATTGCATGACATCACTCAATTGAGATTCGCTTTGTTAACTCACGAACGTATTTTTTCGCAAATTGTCGCCACACCATCGTTTCTGGACATCGGCGGTCTTTCAGAACGTGGATTGTCTTCAGTTGACCGCCGACTGTCCTTGAAACGTTTAAAACACGCGAAAGTCACGGAACCACTTAATATATCATCCCCAGAAGGGGTTTTAGTCATTTTCGTAAGTTTCCGTTGCATCATTTTTTACCAAGTTTCGAGCAAAACTCGATGCACACGCGTTGTTCGTTAATTTCGGACATGTTGAAAACGACGAACAAAACAAACTGACTGGATTTAATCACGTGTAATATTAAACTAAGATAAGATAGCGACTTGGGGTTTTGTTTAAACTGTCCACTTGTTCGCGGGAAATACATCTATTTACAATTTGAAACGTTATTGTGTGTAGATTAGCCGTAATAACACGTGTCCTGGTACTTTTTGAACAGACCTCATATATACTGATCGTGTCGTTATTGGTAGCGGCCGGATAGTACTTGGTCTTGTTCCGTCCATCATTCGGGGTAGTCTGCCCTCGTGGCGTGTCCATTGGGCTCGAACGGTATATTGGTGACCTTACGGGTAGTTGCCCCGGGTTTTCACCGTCGGTATTGTAATGGGGATCAATTGGTTGGTTGGCACATGGGGACTCCGGTCGAAAACCGGGAGGACCGTAACGCTATCCGGTGTGGGAAAACTGTCATCGATATAACCGGCGCATGCGTGTTCCGTCGTATGAATTGTACGTTTAACGAATTTATTTACGTAAAAAATACTTACCCTATGCATCACTATAAAACCACCCCAAATTCCTTTCAGCCATGCGCAAAAAAAAAAAAAAAATAAATAAATAAATACGCTTACGACAGATTTTTAACGATTTTTTGTACTTTTGAAACAATTTAGGTGTAACCCCTCCTCCACCCCTGCAAATAGGCCCACCACAGAAAGCCGCTACTGACTTCCTAATCTAAATAAAATTCGTACAATTATTTCCAAAAAATATTCATTTAAATTTTACACTAATTATAGTTAATTATTTTCGTTAGTTTATTTATTCTGCAGTCATTTTTATTGTAATTTTTATGGAACCGATAAAAACCGAAAATAATCGAATTTTATTTAAATGGTTCCGGTTCTATCGGAATTTTCTTTGAGAACCGGTTCCGAACAAGTTCCGGTACGAGTCTCCGACAATAACAGTGTTTATCTTTAATTTGCTTATTGCAAATTCAAAATAATTATATTGTAAACTGTTATAAATTATTATACGCACGTACGGGCAGGACCGTACTCAAATCGGTTTTTTCGGGTTATTTGTCCGGGGCCCGGGCTTACAACAAAACAAATTAAAAATCCTGACGGGCCCCGGTTGGAGCTTAGGTAACGGGCACCAACCAACCACTTTTTAGTACTGAAAATTAGGCCTAACTCTAAGGGGCCAGCCAAAACTGAGTATGGTCCTGGGGTACGGGTAGTATAATTTTGTTGGTACTAGTTTTAGGGTAAACGTTCCCGCCCAGCTCATTAATAATTATTACATATAATCCCATACATAATATATTAGGCTAAAACTTTAAAAGTTATTTGTTAAAAGGTGTTTATTAAAAAAATCAAAAAAAAAAATCATCATTATAAACCAGTTAATATAACGTACGTACCGGGCTAACGGCGTGGTATGGCGACGGTACGCAATGGAAATATAATGATGAATAGATACAAAATATAAAAAAAAAAATAAAAATAGGTTTATGGAACGCAGATAACTCATGTATACGCATACGAAGTATTATAACAAGTTTTGTACGATTTCCAAGTTCGTTTTGTCGGAACGCATTTTTTTTATGTACATCACGAAGCGACCATTAACGACAAATTATCGCAGAAAGGTAATCCACGGGCACCGCACACGGCTACACTGTTGTAATTTGTTTTTAAACGGTTTTCGACATTTTTGTAAAACCACTTTATACGAGATTCTTTATAATATAACCCTTGACATCGCGTACCTATCGAATACTTTCACTAGGTAATATATATATATATATATATATATATATATATATATATATATATATATATATATATAATATATTATACATAATACATTTAGTTCGTATGTACTCCGTCAATAATAACCTTATACAAAAAAAAAAAAAAAAAATAATAAAAAATATACGAATTTAAACACCGCCGAGGATAAAATCAAACCGTATATTATTACTCGGGTATATAATATTATAACGTTATATAATTTCGTAAACGAAATTAAATATCCTATGGGCGCATATTATTTTTTCTCGGTTATTATTATTTTATTATTTTTAAAAGATATACACGTCCCGTGTATAATATGTAGAGAAGTCCTGACACGGACGGGACCCCGCCTTTTTACGATGAGGTTTAACTTTTAATTAAAATTAATAAACAGCACCGCCGTAGACATCACGAGAAATACCCGAAGTCGACACGGGACGGGTTCAACTATAATAACGAATAAATATTAAAAAAAAAAAAAAAACGTACAAAATAATAATAATAATAAGAAAGAAAAAATGTTCAAAATTGAATTGCACACCGCAGAAAGGGTTACCGTGATACGACGTTGCGATTTTATCATTGGGTTTTTGTTGTTATTTTATCAGCGGACAGAGCGCAGTTACAGTTTGACGAAATATAGATTCCGTTTAAAATTCGTAAATAGACGTTTTTTTTTTATATGTGTTAATAAAGGTAAAATGTAAATGATTATTAATTATAATATTGCGTGTTGTATTTCATGTTATTTGTAATATAAATAGACAATAGACGTTAGTGTACTGTACTTAGAAATAACTGTATTCTACGTAATAATCTAAAACAGTAATAAATTTGTTAATTTTTTTTTTTTTTTTTTTACATTTAATACTATTTTTTGAATTTGTGGTCGGTAAATCTGAAATATTTTGGATAATTTATCGAAAATCCCCTCCTCATGGTGACGAAACACGTTTAGTTACGAGCAGTGCGTTATCTAGATAATTAAAACTGTCATCTGATTATCTACAAAATTTAACTTGAATTTTTTCGTTTTTCTATAACACTGTTAAAATTTGAAATTTATTAATTTAATCTATCACACAATAAATAATCTATATTATTATTATTATGTGTATGTATTATGATTTATGGTGGGTGGTTTAATGTTTATTATTAATTTCCAATGCTCAATAAATATCTTTTTAAATAAAAAGGGTTAATTTTTAACTTCTTTTTCTTTATACCAACATTTTCATACCATTTTTTTGAAACCAAACAAAAAAGTCGTAGTTAAATGTTGTCTGTAAAATATTGACAGTTAAAAAAAAAAAAAAATGGTAGAGGAATACCATATATGTCGACGAGTTATCCCAATTGTCGTGAAGTCGTTTTCGTCCGTAAAATACAGCCGCATCACGTCCCCTAAAATTTTTTATTGGGCAGTAGATTAGCGGAGAATCCTTATACGATTTAGGTGGCCATTCAAATGTCAAACATAATTTTCAAATTTTCCAAAATCCAAGGGAAATTCGATAAACCAGGTCCCTTAAATTACGCATTATTCGAGCATTCTTAAATCGAAAATGGTTTATTTTATTTAGGTCGCGCTAAGATTATGTAAACCTACAGCGTGCGATTTATCCGATTTAATTTTTTTAAACGCCTTCGGTTACGTGCATGTAAACCAACCATTGGTGTGTTTTTGTATACGGGGCAATTGGGGGCGCCAGAACATTACGAACAAAATGTTCACAACGTTTACTAAACGCATTAAATAAGTTGCCTGACCTAACCTAATACAACTCGTGGGAAATTAAGTAGTCGAAACAAAAAAAAAAACCGTAAACTATGCCATCCTAAACGTTGAAAAATATTGACCACGACGATACGAAGAAGCGTCTATAAAATTGCATGTCCTGATTTAGGCGAGTACCTTTAGTGCAGAGGTTCCCAACCTATGGTCCGCAAGACAATGTGTGGTGGTCCGCGAGCCATACCTACAAAATTTAATAAAATCTAATTTTTCCTCGGGCGTGACATAAATACCGACAATCGTGTATAGCACGTCGTTTATTTATAAATTTAAATTACATAATGCCTATTATGTTATTATTTTAACCGATAATCAAATCTTATTTGTACAGCATGATTAGATTATCGGTAGAATACAATAGACTATGTACTATGTTTTCAACATTGATTTTCCGGGCTGCTCTACATTCAAAATAAACAAAGAAATCAGTTGGACGCCATTAAAGACATGCGTGTAGATTTGAACAGTATTCCCCCAAGAATATCTTTCTTAGTAAGCCCAAAAATTCACATTAAATTGTTTTTTATAATAGTAATTTGCGTTAAATTGTAAATAAATATAAAACTTTTACTTAAAATCCATCAATTATAAACAATATTATAAGCCTGCTATAAGGAATTTCATTGGTTTTTATTTATTCATCATCTAAATTCTTCTAAATGGTGAAAAAAATTGATTCTTGTTTATAAGAAATATAAAGTCTAATGTTGTGGTGGTTTGTGACGTATCTAAAGTTCTCCAAGTGGTCCGTAGTGTATCAAAAAGGTTGGGAACCACTGCTTTAGTGACTAGTCTCACATCTGCCCTCCATTTTGATTAATTATATTCGCTTATCGGTTAACTAAACAATACATTTTTGATACTTTATCCGGCGAGTTTTCGGTATAGGGAAGCATGAAAAAAAAATAATAATAATAATAAAGTTATTGTTACTTTACGCGTGCACCGTGCGGGACGATTAATTATTATAATAATCATCGGGGACGGCCCCAATGATCGCTTTTCAAAACCATAGTAAATATTATTGTTATGCGTGTGCGATCACCTACATAATATTATAAAGCATATGTATATTGCGACTATATACAACGTACACGCGTTATTTATGCAAATGCAGTTTGACAGAAAGTGAAACTAAGGTTGGAGGGGGGGGAGAAAGCGAATGTGCGATGAATCAATAATAATAATAAAAAAAAAAAACCGACGAATAATAACGTGTAGATAGAGGCATGAATATAAAAAAAAAAAAAAAAATAAAAGAAATATACAGTAAATATAATATATAATAAAATAACAATTACGTGACTCCCGGGGTTAACGCTAAGAAAATTTTAGAACTGCACAAGTGGGTACCCACCCGAACGCGGCTCATACACACATTTTGGCATGATAATGATATTCAAATATTAATTTATTATCCACGGGAGCTATCGTTGGAACTATCCGGACAAAAATGAAATCGGATATTCGGGTATTATACGTCACACATGTACCTATATCTTTATTAATCGATAATTTAATAATGTAATCAAGAATGTTTGGGTTTTAAATGGTTACTCACATATTAAAAAAAAGTATTAATCCACAAAAATCATGCTAAGTACTAACAAAATATATATTAGGTATACTTATAATTAAGAGAAAACGCAAAACAATAAATATATGTAAACAATTGAATTTAAATGGACACTGTGATTACGATATATCGTTCATAACTATTATTGTAATTGTACTTTGTAACCACTTTGCAATACGTAAAATTCAGTCTCATGAATTTATATATATATAAATAATAATAAAAATAATAAAAAAAACACAAAATGTGTTCCAAAAATATATTATTTTTCTTTTTACAACTTACTCATTAAATGTTTATAATATCTTTAACTAATAATAAAAGTTTTTTTTGTTTTGTTTTGAACCCCTCTGTAGAATTTAACAAACAGCAGAAGATCAGTTTGCTTTTTATGAAATTGAATAACATACCGCTGGATTTTTACCAGGGAAGAGAATGTATTAAATTGTAATATTAATTAACATAGAAATGATTTATTTTATCAAAATTGATTTAATTTCATCACATCATTTCATTTCAATAATACATAAGAACTTTAAAATAAAAAAACAAAATAGTATAATTAAAATAATAATTTACAATTAGTGGTTTGATAATATAATAATTAATTATGCAATTACATTTTTTGAATACAATACATTTTATACAATAGTTTACTAAAATAATCCTATATAATATAATTTACCATTTAACCAAAAATAAATGTATTATACTTGCCAAGTAAAAATATGTACCAAATACCAAATTTCTAAAAATGACAGTACTATTTTTTAAAAATTGTTAAATATATTTACAATTTTAATCATTTAAACTGTTTAAGGTTTATAATAGACATATTATACTTTCCTTACTTAAAGTTCTTGGAAAAAAAGGAAACTTTAGTTGTTCTTTAAGTAGGCATATTGTTAGTGTGTATATCAAACAACTTTTTTTTATTAAATCAATTAAAAATATAAAATTGTATAGTAATGAAATCAATGTCCAAAGTTATGTTATGGTGTTCATTGTGCAGTTTTTTTCATTATTTTATCTTGTTTTACAATATATTACATATTATGCTGATTGAGTTATATATGTATATATATATTTTTTTTAACAGGATACACATAGTGAAATTTAATTAATTTCATCACGACAAAATTCAAGTAATAACTGTTGCATATACAAAAATGTATTGTTTTTAAATTATACAATAAATACTAAATTAAATTTAAGTAGTTTATTTTTTTTACTTTATTATTTTATAATACGAGTATAATTGTTTTATTTAATTAAAATATTGATATTTATGGAATATCTCCATAAATTATTACTTTGTAGGTTGCAACACAACATGATTTAAATTTATTTATTATTATTTGCAAATCAAAATTTTAAAATAATACAACATAAATTTAACTGATACCAATTATGTATAATGAAAATAAATAAACAACAATTTTGTGTTCAATACTTGAAAAAAAAAAAAAAAAAAATAATAATAATAATAATGGAATGATAATGTTATACTAAATAAAGTCAATAAATGATGGTTATTTATTTTATAGGTACCCATATAAAAAAAAAAAAAACATAAATACTCGGAAAGAACAATAAATTATTATATTCATACAAAGTCATCACTAACCTCAGTAGAAATATTCTTAAATCTGATGTATTGAAAATAATAATTTGCAGAGGATCGGAATATTTTAGGCCGGTCATTATTTTTTTTGACAGGCCAAATAATATAATAAAATCATGTAAATAATCACTATTTGACATATAAAAATTATAATTAGCCGAATTTGTTAATTTCTGTCAGTAAAAAATATGATAGGTTTTTACCCAAAACTTTGTTTCATATTACAAACAAATGAAGTGTTCTTAAAGTAGTGAAACACTTCTGGTGGAGTTGGTCAATTTGTACCCGGAGACAGTGTTGTTTTAATTTATTTGGATACATTGATCTCATAAAATTATCACATCACATCAAAAATTTACGCGAGAAGGGGCTTTGGTGTTTTTTTTCTAATAAACACTAACAATTGTCAATCAAGCCATGGGCATGAATTTAAGGCCAGGGAACTTGGAATTCTCTCGGTGTTCTGCCGGGCTTGTTTACCCCTGAATATATGTACTGTCATTGTTATTTGAAATTTGTTTATACATTATGAGTACAAGTTACAATTGTTTTAAATAATGGAACTTGCAATATATATTTAAGAAAAAAAAAAGAAAAATTTAATTTTTCATTTTAACCAAATGTGATAAAATGTGAATTTTTTAGTTATAGCATAATAGTTTTAAAAAATGAATAATTTTTAGCACCTAGTAAAATATTTTAATTTTTAACTTATTCTGTATTCAACATTAATTCATTAGAGATTAAATACAAATATGCATATATTCCATAATAAATATGGATTATGGAATATAATATATTTTTAATGTGTTTTTATCATTCAAATAGAATAATAATAGTTATATTCAATTAAATTTAACAACTGAATATGTACACATATAAATTAATGGAAGACGGTATCCCTATTACAAATATAAACAAATTAATATATTTCAAATGCTAATTAATGGGCCAATGTAAGTTTAATTTGAAAAAGAAAAAAATGTGTCGTTATATATTAATGTCGACGTATATTCAATTATTTCTTCTATGCTGTATTATTATTATTTTTTTAATCATTGATTATTGCTAAAATCTAAAACAAATATCATTTATTTGTAACCTTAAATGTACTGCGCAAAATGGTTTAACTTAATTATAAAATATCTAACTGTAAAACATTTAGTTTTTAATCTGAGTTTATAATTTGTATAACATATTTAACCATTTAAATTGAATATTCTATGGTGTACAACTAAATGCAAAATAATATTACTACTGTATGCAAGGCTTATTTTCAACTATTCAATTATTATTATTTGTTTAGATTTACAATAAAAACATGTAACTAATCATTGAATTATTGTGATACTCAATATCTATATCAACAATAAATTTGAATAGTTGAGATTATTACTAAAATAGTATTAAACTAAATTAAAAAATTATTGAACTACGGTTATAAATAACACAAGGTGCTGTATAAAAAAAAAAAAAAAATTCAAAATAGTTAAGAATTAGAATTTTTTTCACTACTTTAAAATAGTTGTATTGTTGGATAGTAATTAAAAAATAAAAATATAATTTAAAATTATTAGGGAGTTTTTTTTTTGTTAACCATTCAATAATAATTAATAGGCTATATAAAAATAAGTTTTTTAATATTCAGATTAAATTAATAATGCTCATTTATTATACATATTTTTTTAATAAATACATTTTTAGTACATAAGTACTTTAAAAAATTATATTAGTTCTCATTTAATGATACTAGATTATTACTTAATATAAAATAAATAACATTGAGAATCTACAAAAAACAATGTTTGTATTATTTCATTGGGACCAATATTTTTTATTTTATTATGCAAATGAATATAAGATATTTTAACAAATATATATGAATATATAAAGATATTGGTTATTTTTGAAATTTGAATAACTTTAAATAAATTGAAATTTCAATTAGACCCATTCCCAAGTGAATGTATTATAAACAAATACATTATAGATTAATTAATAAATTATGTCATATAGTGTTTAAAAGCCAAATTATTTTGAATATACAAAAATTGTATGTATACAGATTTAAGTTATTTTATGATTAGTTTCTGATCACCTTTTTACAGGTATTAACAAAATGCTAATGTTTATAATACATTTATTTATGTATAAATATTTTTCCTTAAATAAATTATTTAAAATAGGACAGTTCTAGATGATAACTACATGATTATCAACATTTAAATTAAGCCATTTGATTCCATAAACAATTTATAAAATATGTTTATCATTTAAAATATTTTAGAATATTTTGATCAGAATATGAGACATATTTAATTAATTAATTTAATGTATCACATTTATACTTTACAATGGTCAACTACAACAATATAAGTTGTATAAAGCCATAAATGTTTTAAGGCAAGACATAATTAAATAAATATTTTACTAATGATATTGTGTTGACATTATAAATCAGAAACAAAATAGTAAATATAAGGAAAAACATATTAAACATTAACATAATATGATAATAATCAAGTGACATCCAATGATTTTTGTATATTGTATACCTATTAAAAAGTAAAATACGAATTTATTTTGTTTAACTTTTTATAAATGTGAAATAAAAACGTTGAGCTTTGTGAATTCACATATTTAAATGTGTATGTGGTAACAAAAAAAAAGAAGAAAAAAAATCATAATTATATAATTATAGCTTAAAACTGAAAAACTTACAGCAATGGATTTAACAACATTTTCTTTTTGCTCCTTTTGAATGACCTTTTATTTTCACTACATCATCATTTTGATGTGCTTGCCGTTCCTTGGTTTCTTTTTTGTTCCGCAATACTTGTTTAGTAATCGACATAAACATCTATAACATATTTACAGTAGGTATATTAAAAAAATATCCAATTGTAAATTAAATAATTTAAAAATCATAGTTTTCATATATTATCTTTTATGAGTTAATGAGATTAGTTACTACTTATGATTTAATCAAATATTAAAAAGTTTTATAATTCAATATGGTGACATATTTAATCATCTTATTTTAATAATTATATATCTACTTCATTTATAAATTAATAGTTCTTATACAACTAGTTTGTAAAAAAAAAAAATCACATTGAACTTTTAATTGAATTGTTTTAGAAAGGAGATTGCGAATTGGAAAGCATATACATACATTGTAGAAAAAGTGTTAAGTGACTCTTATATGGAAAGGAGAAAGTTTAACAAAAGTATAAAGGATATGGGAAGAAACCAATCAAAAAAAAAAAAATCAATGGTTATTGATTTAAAATGTTTAGTATCTAATATATTTATACATTTAAAAAAAAGGCAGATAAACTTCAAACTATGGGTTGGTCACTGTTGTGAGTGAGAAAGTAAGTTATAGAGGGGAATTTAATTTATATCTGCATGTAATCATTTTAATGAAAAACAATTCTAATCAAAGTTTAGTGAAAATGTTTTCTATATTAAAATTTAAAATTGTATTAATTTATAATTACAAAATAAATTAAAATTGTCTATGTTTATTCGTCTCAAATTGTTGTGTATTTTTATGAAGCTAAAAAAATGTTAATCATAAACCGGAAAATAGCAAAATAATTTATACGACTTTCATCAAATTTATCATATTAACTCTAAGCATCTATAAAAAAAACTACTACGTTACACTCAACTTTTTTATTGACTACTAAGTACTATAATGAATCTCGTGTAAATTTTTCATCATTTTTACTCGGCCAAAACAGTTTTGTCCACACAACACTAAAAATCCTCAACATTTTAAATGCCTATAAATAGCTCAAAAATTGACAGAATGTCATGGAATTTCAGGTCTTTATGATTAATTTTAACTGAAATAAAAAACAAAAGACATAATCAAAAATAAAGAAACTGTTAATGCCGTAAATCACATGTAAATACACTTTTTACACAAGCTGTAATTTATTGTTTTAACTTTTGATTAAATTTAATAGTCAATTTGAAACATTAATTTTTCTAAAAATGTTGAAGTGTAAAATAGCAATGTTGTACTAGGTAGAAATATTCTAACGATCTGTAAAATTAGTACATTTTTTCAAGATACCCAATATAAGAATTAATATTGATAATTTAATAATTCAAACATATATATATTATTTTTTGTACATTTGATAATTAAGCAGTATGTAAATGAAAATAGCATAAATTGTGATATTTCTATTACCTGTTCAACGTTTATATTGTCTTTGGCGCTAGTTTCATATAATTGAATGCCCATTTGATCAGCAAATCGTTGAGCATCCTCTGTTAATACAACTTTTCGATCAGGAGCATCATTTTTGTTTCCAACTACAAAAAAAAAAAAAAATGTAATTTCTAGGGCATGGCGAACCTTTGGTGCTCTATTTGTTGCTTTACAAATTTGTATTTTTTAAAAATATAAAAACAATAATAATCGACATTTTCATGTAACATACAATAATGAATTGCGAAAAGAAATATTGAAAAACTATTATAAATATTTGACATTTCATCAAAAGATGATTAATAATTTTTAAATATAAAACTGATAAGCACTTATAAATATTGAATCACCAGTTAAATTTCCATTTATGTAATAAACACCATTTTCTTTTCTTTAAATATATAGAAATAAAATTTTTGTAAATAAAATGTAATATTATAACTATAACAAAATATTACGTTATCAATACATACAAATATTAAATTAAAATTAAAAAATACAGCAATTGTTTGAGCAATTGACACCATTTGTATTGACATATCAGATTTAATGATGATTTAGTTGTCAACCACATCAAAACACCTATGCTAATGAGCTATCATTTTTCCTCAACTTTTGAATGTCAATATAAATAACTAATTTCTACTTTATAATACAATTGAATTGATTATATAATGATTAATACACAATACTTAAAATGCTCAACATTTGTAAAATACTTATCTACTATTATAAATAATTAAAAAATAAACATTTAATATTTAATAAGAAATAAATACTGAAATATTTTTTTTTTTTTAAGAGAAGTAGGCAGGTATTTAAAATACTAATTTTTATCAAATATAAATAATAATTGCTTCATGTCTAAAAAGTGCGAATATAAGTATTCAGTGAACATTGCAAGTCCCTATAAATACTTTGTGCTGAATTTCAAAAAAAAAAAAAAAAACTGTAATTGCATAAATATTTATGTTTTTTCAATCATTATAAAACAAAGTATAAAGGAATACACAAAATACACCTCCTCCAATACACCAACTAGACAAAATTTGTTACCAGAGCTAGTTTTCTGGTAGAAAAAATGGTGACATCAAAAAAAAAAAAAGCATACATCATAGTAAAACCTAATCAATACATAAAAACCATATTATTATTTACCTAATATCCTATTAACAACTTCACAATTTTGGTCTATTTCATGTAACCACCGTTTGACATTTGCAAATGAATCACCATTGCTAACATCGTATACAACTATAACACCATGTGTCCCTCTGTAATACCTGTAAATAGAATATTTGTAAAAAAAATGTATTATTAATTATTAATTGTCTCTTCCTAATTTAAAATTGATTGAAAACATGGTATGCATTACGTTGATGTAATTGTTCTAAATCGTTCTTGACCTGCAGTATCCCATATTTGTAATTTAACTTTTTCTCCATCAACAATAACCGTTCTGATTTTGAAGTCGACGCCTATGGTTGTTATATAACTACCAGAAAATGTATTATCGGCAAAACGAACTAGCAATGAACTTTTACCAACACCTTAAAACAAATAATATAATTTTTAAAGATATTATTTAAGTACACAAATATGAGCAAATTAGATTAAGAAGCTTAAGAAAATAATTGATTTGACAACGCAACATGCTTACCACTATCCCCAATTATCAATAACTTAAATAGATGATCATATTCTTTAGCCATTATATTTATGGACGATTGTACTAAAATAATTATGTTGAAAAATACTATCTTATTGTGACATCTATGTAAAAAGCATCTGGTATTGTGCACTGTACATTGACAGCGAAATATTGTCAAAACAAACACTGATCGACGAGTATGGTGGAATATTCTCAAATAACTTGTTTAATAATAAACGTGTACACTTTATGGAGGGACATTTATGTGAAATCATGAAAAATAAAAAATATTAAAAAAACACGGAAAAAAAAAAATGAATACGAATTAAAATTTCTCATTATAATCAAAACATGAATCATCCACAAAAAAACGGAAAACAAAAACCGTTCGTTGATAATGAAGATGTGACACCACGGTTGTAATTCTTGGCAACCATGTCTTATCATATGATAATATGATAATATTTTTGTAATCATTTTTATTTTTACTTATGTTAGAAATCCTTCAATGCTTTCGAAGTATTAACGGGATTTTCGATTTATTTCTTAAGGGGTATTTTTATATAGAATTTGTATCTTTAATAAATTAAACATTTCGATTATTGTTTGGTTGTATGCACTTACGATTAATACAATACTATTATAACTATATATTTTTAAAATTATTATTGTTTTGACCAATTTTAGTAAACTTATATATATATATTATGCATAAAATTGATTTTTTATTTAAAATTATTATCTTGAGTGTTTTAACGACTTTGGTTTTTGTGAATAAAATAATGGCTAATTCACCTCCAATTGTGTTATGGCATGGAATGGGTAAGAAAAATAAACAAAATACCTAGGTAATTTTTCTTATTTTGTTTATATATTATTTTATTATTTGAGTAATGATAGTGGGTAATAAATAATAATAATTATTATTACTCATATTATATATATTGTAGTTCCTATATTCATATGATACTAAAATTTAATCATGTCATTTAGTGGTAGATGATATATTGACTCCAATTGTGTAAAAATATACTTACTACTTTTACTTTACTATTTGAAAATTATATTTATCTATTTTGCCTATAACTTAAGAATAGGTATTGATATATTTTTAAATTTCAAATGCTATTCAAAAATTGTACAATTACATAAATAAAATAACTAGGTACCTACATGTTTAAAATGAGTTTAAGTGATTTATCTTTTATAATATTGGTAGCGGTTTGCACATTTTCTTTAATAATCTACATTTATTTATTTTAGGGGACAGTTGCTGTAACCCATTAAGTTTGGGAAAAATTATTAAAGTATTGGAGAAGAACCTAGGAAATGATTCTTATGTGAAGTCTTTACAAATTGGAAAATCTTTTGAACAGGTCTTATACAATTTTCAACAGTTTATATACTTTAAAAATCATATGAAAACATATTTTAACAATTTATGTACTTATATTATATTATGATTTTTCAGTTTTGGTAAAGGTCAGAGCTGGTATTGTGTTAATTAATAACTTAAATACATTTATATATTATTTTGAATAATATTTATAATTTTGATGTATTTTAAATGCAATTTCTTTGAAATAATTTACAATTTTTCCAATCTCACAATAAATTAGTTCAAATCTCTACTATTTCGAAAAAAGAATTTGAAAATCCACACAAATATTTATAACACATTTTTTTTTTTTTTAATTACATCTTATATGATATTCAAAATTGGGATATGATATTTTAATTTGAGGTTAATGAAGTTGCATTTTGAATACTTAATATAAAACAATATATATCATTGCAAAATGTAAATTAATTTTTACAAATATTATAATTTGTAATTTTTAGATATTGTTAAAAAAAATATATACAATTACAGTATATTATATTCATATAACTCTTTATCAAGAATTCTTACATTTGTTTTTTGTCAAAAGGAAATTAAGTTATTAATACATTTCACAGTTAATAAATTTAAGTTTACTTAAGTAAGTGTCTTAAATAATTTTAAAAGCTATTATTAAAGTTTTAAGGCTTATGTAAATGTTATAATATACTTGTTAACCATTTGTTGATTTGTGTGTATTTTAATTTTGACTTTTTTAATAATACAGGATGTGAAAAATAGTTTCTTTATGAATATAAATCTTCAAGTTAAAGATGCATGTAAGCAAATAGCTGCTGATCCAAAGTTAGCAAATGGTTATAATGCTATAGGATTTTCACAAGGAGCTCAATTTTTGTAAAACTAAATCATATTTCTATTTAACAATATGAACAATCAAGTAATTTTAAAATTTTTTTTTTTAGGAGAGGAGTTGCTCAGAGATGTCCTAATCCTCCAGTTTTGAATCTTATATCTATTGGTGGCCAACATCAGGGCGTTTTTGGCATGCCAAGATGTCTTTATTCTAGTCATAAGTGGTGTGAATATATACGTTTAATTTTGAATAAAGAAGCTTATGCAAGGTAAAAAAAAAAAAAATAAAATACATTTTGTGACTAATTGTTATATATTTATAGTATAATACAGTAAATTTCTTAAACATAAAAAGAAAAGTTATATAAAGATAGTTTCAGTTAAATTAATGTAAAAAATGCCTATAATAAATTAATTTTTTCTTCTATCATAAATGTTGTGATGGAATTAAGCATTGACAATTTATTCCAATGATATAAAATGTCTTGTTAAATATAAAATAATAATTTTTGTAACTATACCATATATAAATTGTAATTAGTACCTATTTTCAATCAATATTTCCATTTTTTTTTTTTTTTTTTCCAGTTGGGTGCAAGATTTATTTGTTCAAGCAGAATATTGGCATGATCCAATTAAAGAACAGGATTATATACAAAAAAGCTACTTTTTAGCAGATATAAATAATGAACGTGTCATTAATACAAATTACCGTACAAATTTACTTAAATTAAGGAATTTTGTCATGGTGATGTTCGCTAATGACACAATGGTTATTCCAAAAGAAAGTGAATGGTTTACATTTTATAAACCGGGTCAAGATAAAGATATAATGCCACTTGAACAATCTGTGTTATTTCTTACTGTAAGTAAATAGATAAAGCTAAAAGTAATTGTAATTGTGTATAGTTTATTTTGAAATTACCATTATCATTCTTGTAAAACATTACTAAATTATAACTAAATATACTTTAAGTACCAGCTAAAGAAAATATGTTACCAAATGTTTTTTATTTAAAAAAAAAGTATTAATAAATACCTATCGTAGGCTATTATTAATATATTGTGAACCTCCTATGAAACATTGTATTATATGTTAGTCATACACTATACATACTAAAATAGTTATAACATTAAAAAGCTATTGGGTACTCACTGACTGGTCATAGTCACCAGATGCTTTGTTTTTTGAAACCACTACCACTGAGATTCCGGATATTTTTCTCTGATTATCATATATTCCAAGCTTTTTTACCCGAATAGTATTTTACTCATTCTCACATGATTCTATCACTAGATTTAGTTTCTTTGGATTAGGTTTCATGCACCATTACGCTTTTGATAAATGATTCATCTTCTTTCAATACTTCTTTCATTCTTTCATAGGAATTTTTCGAAAGAAAATTATACTTTTGGAGTAGCATGATGTATAAGGAGAAGACCTGTTCCTCCACTGTTTCTATCAGACATTTAGAATCAATATTAAGCGGGGGGGAGGGTCGAGGTGTGGCATAACTGTTTTCAGTTTTTTTTAAAGAAAATAACCAGATCTATACTCTGCTCTTTGCGGATTATGTAACCTACAATTACATGAACTTCTTCTGGCAGTGGATCATATTTGTATGTAGTCGTGTTAGGTATATTATATTATTTGAAAATATCCTGAAGAAAAAATAAAAGACGGGAAAATTTTAAATTTATGTATTACAATTTTATTATATGAACTACAAGGCTTTTATTGACACTGACAGAACATATGTTCGTTCTTAATTGTGAATTACTGATTTAATTATGATTTTAACTTTTAATTTTTATTTGTTTTTGTGTTTTATTAGGATAGACTTGGTTTGAAAGTTTTAGAAGAAAGTGGGCGGTTACATTTTTTATCTGTTCCTGGGAATCATCTCAAGTTTACGGAAGAATGGTTTCTTGATGAAATTGTAAACAAATATCTTAAAGAGTAAAATTATAGTATTATATTTGTAATTTGAATGATCATTTTTGTTATCTAGTTCATAAAACTAATAAATATGGTGTTAGGATGTGTATTATTATATAACTTACAAATTAAATTTGATTTGATATTTAACAACAATAATAATAAAAAATGTATTATTTTTTGTATTTTAAGTTTCTCTTTATTTTATTTTTATTTTGGAAGAATTACATCTATATGTAAAATATAGTTTGTTATCAGAGGTTTTTTTTTAAATTTCTTATGTGTTTCTTTACTAGTTAAATATTTATTTAACACTAATTCATGAAACAAGGGAAAATTTTACTTTAAAATAACTACAAATGTATTAATTGATTTTTTTTTTCACATTGGTTTACGATTATTAAAAAAAATATATATGTCTACGGATTTACGATATAGTCAAACGAACAACATTATAAAGCTTGTGACAAATTTCCGAGCATTTTTGAGAAACCATCAAAATTTAATCCATAGAAAATCCAAAAAAATCTTGAAAGTTATAAATATCTATAAATAGTTTTAAAAAAATTCCATAATATTTTGAAAATGTAATCGCGTCTAGAAATGGGTAGATACTCAGTGAAATTTTAGTCCTCTACAATTATTTTAAACTGAATGACAACAAAAACAAAATCGAAAATAACAGAAAACTGTTAATATGTTGATGCTCAGATAAGACCTACCAGAAACCACAGGGAGCAAGAGTTTTTGGTGGAATAGTTGTTTACAGTCAGATCAAAAGTTTAAACCTATACAAATCAAAACGCAACATTTTATTTTGCATATTTCGACTTTTCTTTTATTTATAAGCAAATTTTTTAAACGGTTTACTGCATATTATAGAAAATATTATATAATGCAATTGTCAGAATAAATTCCTTTAATGGCCATGCCCGACAACCCGGTAATATTCTTGGACCTACAGACCAGTGGTGCAGCTGAAACCGGTTACGTCATAACGCAATACTGACTATTTTCGACCAGACAACGAAATCGTATGCGAAAACGAAGGTTTATTTTTAAATAGCCAGCATAACTTAATAGCTAACCGCTTTTTTGTTTTACAACAACGATCACGATTTTTATTGGTTCGATCCGATAGAAACTTGATGCGAGACTTGACCACCGTTGAGTTGAGGTTTCACAATCGCAACGTGTCCTTGGCGACGTCTCTGTGGTTTTTATCGGAATTAAATTACCGGACATTTTCGTATATGCTCGTTATATTATGTAGCGGTTTTTTTTTCGTGTACAGTAAGAAATGTCATGAAATTGTTTTGTATTTATACAAAATTATAAATATTATAATCCACACTAGGCGCGGATCTAAGGGGGAGGAACAAGGGATGATCAACTCCCTCGCCGTAGACTTCGGTTAAATTGTTTTACTAGTATCGATTTATAACTCAACTCAATAGCCTATGCTATTAGAGAAAGGCAAATTTAAATAAAAATATGGCTAATACTGGCTATGAAAATTTCTCGATCATTCATAATTTACTTCATATACTCTTCTTCTATCTACTTTACTCGCCACTTCAGCAACAGCAAACCGACAATTTTTCTTCTCTTCGCCGATTAAAAACACGGATGCGATCAAGGATGTCAGAGGGGCGTTTAAATGCACTTGCATTACTTTAGTGTTACAGAAATATAAATATTAATTACAACGATGTAATAGACGAATTTGCAAAATCAATTAGATTAAACGATTTTACACTATAATTAATTTGTTTAGAACAGATGTATGATTATGTATAGTTATTATATATGTACTCGTATCTTATGTATACATTGTTATATATATATATGAGGGCATTAGTTTCAAAGTGTACAATTTCCATGTTCCATAAAAATTGAGATAGACATCGTTGCATATTCAATTGTCAGCGCTGAATTCGGATAACTCACTATATTTGAGCAAAAGGGTCTATCTCCAGTGTATTTTTAAGCTTAAAAAATAACATTTAGTTTCAAAACGTACTAATCAAATAATCAAATAATATTTTTCATGAGTTTTACTATAAAAATAGATTTATAAAAATCATTCAATCATTGTACACCGTTTTGACGGGTACCTCCAAAATTCCAATACGGAATGTAGTCAACAGTAATAAAAAAACGGATGTAAATAACCTAATAACCTGCTCATTACGGAAATGAGTGGAAAATTGATCAGTGTTTAATTTTTTACAAATTTGTTATAGAGGGAGATGCAATACCAGGTTATGTTGAGGAAGACATATTATGTCTTGTGATAGAAAATGAAATCAATGTTGCAATCTAATAAATAAATTGACTAACTTATTAATCTTAAGTATTTTTTATTTTGAACGATTTTTATTATTAAATTAAATTTTTTTGTAAACTTCTAAACTAAATAAAAAAATAATAAAGACTTCTAATTTTCAGCTTCTCAATACCTATTTATTATTTACTAAAGTTATTTTCAAAACGAGCAATCTCCTAGTGTTAGTTTTATTCTGTACAATCTCCAAACAAAATGTTGTCAGAACTAAGACAAAATCTTATCTTTTTAAGCAAAAAACTGGTAAATCATCTCCGCATAACTATATGAAAAGGTTAAAAAAATCTGAATGGAGAAAAAACATTTTTTGATTAAGTTATTCGTTTTTTTGGTTTTCTGAAAATTTAGTGAACGTGGAGATTGTACACTTTGAAACTAGTGCCCTCATATTCAAAATCGAATGTATGCCTGTTTGTCCTTTATGCATTCCTATACTATTTTTCCGATCGTCATGAAACTTTGGGAAGTTGTTGAGTACACTCCCGCACGTTGCTTAATTACCAAAAAACGTATTTTTTTTCCCATTATTCTATATATATATATATATATATAAAAGTCAAATACCACTCATTCGCTCACTGATTAACGCCCACACCAATCCGCTGGATCTAGAGACTTGAAATTTTGGTGGTATATATCTTATGATGTAGGTTGTGAGATAAGGTAGACATTTTGGAAATCTATTCCCTAAAGGGGTGCTCGCACACGAACTGAAGTCACAATTGAATTAAGTCGGAGTTTTATGTCGAATAAATATTTTTATTTTTATTTCGCTTTGACATAATCATTTCGTTCATTTAGATGCTTTATGAAATACAATATTTTTTGTTTTGTTGTCTGACGCGTATACAAACAAAGCTGATGATTTTATGTGTTTTCACTTATTACCATAGATATCCACACAGCACAGGGATTGCACTGCAATAACTAATAACAGTTTTTTTTTCATCCATGTTATCGAGGTAACTCATAAATCAACAAAAATAATTCGATTTTTTTATTAAAAAAAACCGAATAGGGGATGAGTTTCAATAGCTATAAACCTTCTCCGGACAACGTGGAACATTTTGCGAGTAAAAATCGTTCCAGTAGTTTTTGAGTCAGATAGATAAAAGCCAAATACTCCAACTAATTCATTCACTGATCAACACTAATAAAGAGATTAGTGAGAAGAAAGAATAAAAAAAACCGCGATAGGATCAATTAAGTTGGGTGAGGGGTGGGGGATAAATTCACACGCAATTCCAATTTTTCGCGGACAACGCCGTACGGGACAGCTAGTAGTATATATAATGTAAAAATAATTTTTTGACCTAATTGTATTGATCAACTTAATTAATAATGTACCCAAAAATTGATGAATTATATTACTAGTAAAAACACGTTGATGGGTGTAAAAACTAAAAAAAATATTTTCAAACAGTACCTATTGGTTCAAATTGGTAAAATATAAAAAACTTATGAATTGTTTATACAGGGTTGGGCGTGGTTACTTCCTAATCTGAAACTCTCGTAACTGAGCGGCTATTAATAGTAGAAAGTTGGTTTATGGCTTGTTCGAAAGCACGTCATCTAAGGTTTTTGTTATAACTAGTTTAGTGTCAACAATGCAGCGGACAAAGCAAGAGCGCGCGTTCACCGTGGAGGCCTACTTTTTTTTCAGCCGTTTGATCATCGTAACTCAGCGTGATTTCAGAAACCATTTCAATATCGCACCTGCAGGTCGTGTGCCTGATCGGAAATCGATTTGTTTGTGGGTGGACACGTTCAGGGATACCGGTAGTGTGCAGAAGAAACATAATCGACCTTCCAGAACCGTCAGGACGCATCAGGAAACATCGAAAGGGTAAGGGCGGCAATTTTGAAATCCCCTAGGCGATCTGCACACAAACACTCGGCTGCTTTAGAGATGTCTAGTCGCACAGTGAGACGAATTCTTCTTGAGGAACTTAATTTTCACCCATACAAATTGACAGTGGTGTAACAACTTAATCCACGCGATTATTTTTATGTTTGTAATTGAATACCTATATATTAAAGGAATAGATGTCGTTTATATTCAAAATACAATATTTTTTTTTAATTAAAGGAAAAACTAATTTTTAATTTTATTTGTTTATACTCCTAAAATATACTTATAAGTAGACAATTTTAAAACAATGTTTTAGTGAAATATTACGAAAAAATTGGTTTTGATAAAGTTAGATTTCTATATTAGATATATAATGTATAATAATTATGTATATAAGTAGTATAATATGAGTAAATTATTAAGTAATTTTGTTAGCATAAAAATGTAAGACCAATTGCATTTTCGGGGCCATGACAAATATAATATTGTTAATAGTTCGTAGCATGGGTGTATATAGATATAAATTTAAGAAAATGGAGTGTTATCACTCGCAATAGGTTTTTAGTGTCAGAGGATAGTGGCCTGATGTATTCAAATCGCAGGGGGTTGGCCGGTAACCCAACCAGTCCGCCCCCGATTTAAACCGTATAAGTTTACATAATACTATGAAATTTATTGTTGCAGTGTAAAACAATGTAAAACACTGTTGTTGTAAAATAAAACTAATTTAGGTTTTAAAATACATTGAATGGGTAATGTGTACAAATAAAACACAAAACACGTTAATGCGTATCTTGCGTCGGGTCATTCTCGGTACTCTTCTTATATAATATTCTGAATGTCAATCTCTGTAATACACGATAATACGCAATTTTAAAATTTGATAATTATTATGGAAAAAAATAAAATAAAATTGAAATTGCTATTAATTTGTAACTATCAAAACAAATTGCGATTGTCCGTGGTTTTTCGTCTCAAGTTGCTATGCAATATTTACGGAACCGAAACATTTTTATTCTCATAAATCGAAAAAATAGCAAAATGATTTGCATACGACTTTCACATCATCGAATTTATCGTTTTAAGTTTAAACGATAATAATAATAATAAAACTAATCGCATTACGCTCAACTTTTTTATTTTTTTTACCATTAAGTAAAATTATTGTTATTGATTATGTTATGTAATTATTTTTTTACTATAATAGAAATATAAAACTGACGACCAACAGTAGTTGGGGACGTTTGACATTCGTATTTATTGTAAACACAACGAGAAAAATATTTGTAGCAATATACAATAAAGTATTTAAGTTGGAAGTACGAAAATAGTCGTTCATAAATGACATACACCAGTGTTAAACCAGTTTTCGTGATGTAATTTTTAACTAGACATGGGATGTGAGATTTGTAGATTATATAGCGATTTAACGTGTTTCTGTGCCAATACAACTCGCTACGTGTTCACGGTCACTATTGCAACTGTAACTATGCAATGTGTAGTATTTTGTTTACTCGATTGAATTATTCTTATTTTTTTTTTTTTAATTTAAAATGACTTATTCACTTTTATTTCCCCGAGCGGTGAAATACGTCGAGTCGACGCCGGTCACCGATTTATTGAGTTTTCATGTAGTACTACCAAGTAATTTAAAATACGGACCTGTTAGTAATTTATTGTAAAATACGGACAAAAAAAAAAAATATAAAAAAAAATAACCACTCGAGGACAGATTGTGATTAGAAACGCAACAACAGTTTTTGTTAGTTTCGATTATGTATTTGTGTTATTGTAATTCAAATGAAAATAATCGTTACCCTTAATATTTTTAACAATTAACATTTATTTATAACCTATAAATTATTTAATATGTAATTTAAATTATATAACGGTGATGCTTACAGCTTATACAATGCAGTTACATGCGTTAACAGAGGTATAGAGAAGTGTATTATTTTTTAAGGACGGTTTATGTGCATTTTCCCCAGGAGCGCTATAATACCTCGGGCCGGCCCTGACCACGGGTTGTGACTTGGTGTGACTTATCTCGGGCATTTGGCGATTTTCTGATTTCCGTCGATGAGTTTCACATTACTGTATTTTGGCGAGCGTTTCATTTGCCATCGCCTAGATGTATATGCTGTGGTGTCCATACAGTTGGCGTTGTGTAAGTATACTTGTAATTCCGATTATTCGCGTATAACACAGCGTGTCGTCGACCAATTGCATGCCCGCGTGGTTGGAATATCGTTTTGTGTAAATTAGTACAGAGCAATAGTAACGGCAACAATCAGAGCCTCAACGTGGGGAACTCAACGTCCGGTTCTGTTTTCCTCTCTGACGAGAGAGACGGTCGGTAATGTTTTGATTGGAAACGTACGACCCTGAAGAAATGAGCTTACGAGTTTGGTGAGTTGGCGAGGGGGGGGACGCCGGCAAGTATAAGAGCTTGTGGATTATAGGGCACGGGTGAACGACGAGCGCGGCAGCAGCGCGTTACCCAATTTCCCCTCCTTAACTTCCACGCTCGACGTATACGACAAAGTCTGTTTCCGAATTTCACCGACTATATTGACGGCGTGCATACGCCGAGTTACAAAGACACAGACCAAGCGGAGCGTATGTATGCGCACAATGATCGACAAAATACACGTATTAGAATCGTTCTGTATACCTTCGGAATATTGTTTAAACGGTCATCGCTAGAGACTTGCTCATCGAAAATGTTTAACAATTTAAAAAAAAAAAAAAAACGTTCATCAGTGGCAGATATGCCTATCGGGAAGCTAATCCGGATTTTCCCGATGGGCCCATGTCAGTGATTAATGGTGGGGCCCCTAGAATAACAAAGACGATGAAAAAGTTTCAGATGCGGACGATAACCCTCATTCCGACCTCTTGTTAAATATCACAGGTGTCAATTTTCGGATATTGTTTATATTACATATATATTGTTATTTATATTTTGAGTTACTCCAGTTAGACTCTAACTCTAACTGTTAGAGTAAACATAGCTTATTAAAACTAAAACACGTAAAGAAGTTTTTGAGAAATTCAATGGCACAAGAACATTTATGAAGCTAATAACTAATAAATGTTGAAAACTAATTGTTAAATAAATTTACCTTAAGTGAAACATTAAAACAATTTTATATGAATCTATTGATCAAACATAATGATTTGCTTTTTTTCATATACATGATATACATTTTTTTTAAATAATATTACTTATAGAAAAATGCTATTACTACCCCACTAGGTTGTAAATAAAATTATATATTATTTTGTTATTATGGTATTTATTAAACAATATAATAGACTATCATTAATAGTGTGAATGTAAAAAATAAAACAAATGTAAAATAGATTCCGAGCGAAGCAGTCGGTAATTTTTTTGGGGCCTATTCTTTAGGGGCCCTTGAATTTAGTTCCCGGTAACATAATATAACCCTATCCGCCACTGACGTTCATCATATTTGTTATATTTAATGGTAAAAGGGAAACAAATTTGAGCGATTACAGTAATCAAGTCTGTTTTTCAACAATATTGGGTCGCAAATCGTAATGGAAAAAAATAAGTTGTTCAAAACTAATCAACGAAAATTGGACTGCAGTATTCAGTCGATACCCACGAAATGACGTGTGTTAGCTTATATTAGCAATTAATAGTATTGTATCTATACTACCTATTATTTAATTATAATAAAAAAAATCAAAAAAGGTCCTCGGGCGTTCTCCCGATTTCCATTCCACGTTGTGCTTGATGTATTATAGCGTAATAATTTGTTACGTCCCATTTTGCGGTTTTCTGACCGTTAAAAGGCGACACCAGACCCAATGTGTATTTGGAATTTCGGATATATTTCACGCCGAGGGCCAACATACTTAAACCTTCCAGCCTAAAAAGTCATTTTTCAAAATGTATGATATATTTGGCTAAATATTTTGTTATAGACAATGTTGGTCCACAGAATATTCAACCAATTATCAAAAATACCTGTCTATGCTATATATACCCTTACTAATATTATTAGGTCAGTAGCGTAGCCAGGATATTTTATTTTGTTTTTGTTGGGGGGGGGGACGGATCATATTTTTATATGGGGCCTCCCATAAATTTAGCATGTTGATGCTGAGGTTTTATTTTAGGTTTAGATTCTTGTACGACTATACAAATTTGTATTTATAACGTACTTAATCCATGCTAGTATATTGCTGTAACCCTTATACCATTGATTTAATAAAAATCAATTAAAAATACACTTATATACTTTAAGTACTTGTATGCATATTATTTCATATATTTTTTATATTGTCTTTGTATTATAACTTTATCGTGCATACTTAAGCACTAAATATACTATTAAAGTTTTGTCCATGAATGATAGGATATAAACTAACAATTTAAAAATCAGTAAAAAACAATTTAAGACTTTTCCAGTGACTTTTATAGACCGTAGATATCATTTTTAAACTTCGAGAAATCGGGAGCTGTAGCCCCCCCTGGCTACGCTAATAATATAAGTAATAACTAAATAATTATGTATTAGAGAAAAAAAACACAATTATAGTAATAAACAATTTTTTTTTTTCGTTTTTCTAACAAATTGACACAATAGTAAGTAGGTATGAACAAAATAATATATTTTCGAGTCGCGTAAGTAGTTTAATTTATTGTTTTTAGTGGAAGGCTCTATGGTCTAAAATTAGTGGACAGGTACAATAAATGTATAATATGTCACTATAAACTTACTAGCCCTTTTAAAAATATATCAGCTCCGAGCAACAAGGTACATTTGCCCCTCTCACGTACGGCCTCCGCTCCGTGTCATAGTTGCATCGCGACCGTCGAATGCTGTTTTGTTGACCGCAGTCCGCACTAGTACCTATAGTTGGTTCCGTCCGAGTTACTCTTATTCGATTCCCAACTCACGGGCACGCACGTTCGGGACTTCAGATGGCCGTATAAAACAATGACGTGTAAATTAAACTCGACGGGTGTTTTTGAATAATCGGTATACCTACGTATATAGCTTTGTACGACCCGCGGTATTTCGTTTGTTTTAAAATATCGGCTTTGGAATGATGTCATGTCCGCGGTCGCGGGAGGCGGTCGTCTTGATCGCGTTGCAAATATTGGTCGGACACTGTCAGTACTCGGTTGCCGACGGATCTTCATTTGCCCCCTTGGCGGTGTCGGAATGGGTTCCCCCCAGTTCGTGGGTCTCCGAGTTGTTTTATCGGGCGTTGGCCAATTTTACCGTTCGGAACGTAGGCAGCACGGCTTGCCAGAAACAAACGGACATGTACGAGACGAACCTCCAAAATTACACCAGTTGGGCAGTCAGAAGTGAGTATTAATCATAATTATACTATTATATGATAAATCTACAACTTTAAGGCATAGGCCCGAAGGCTCCGGAATCCGAAGGATCCTAAATTTACAAAATACCTGCCATAATTTTACTCGTTTTTCAAATAAATCTCGAACGAAAAATATTGAAGTTAGCTATGTATACAAATAATACAATTTGATCAATGAAAATTTGATTCTAAATTTTAGGCTAATAAAAGTATATCGTTTTCTGGTAGAGAAAAATTAAAAATAGTAACTTACTTCCCATTTATAGATATATAAATAACTTGGTTATAAAATCGTGGTAAATCATACAAATCAATAAATTTGAAAAGTTTATTGTAAAATATTTGCGAAATTTTATTTTGTAAATATTAATAAAAACGAATTAATTTGTGTATGTATCGTAATTTAAGTATTTAAAGGTCCCCGAAATATGTTGGGCCTTGGGGCCTCATATAACTTCAAGACGTTTCTGTCTACAACCCTTTAAACTATTAAATATTATAATACGATGTACTCGAATACGTTTTCATTTTTCGCACATGCCTAATATAATTTTTTAGAAATGTTTATTTGTATATATTTAAAAATGTACATTAAGTGAGACGTGCTTAGTTTTTTTTGAAAAGGGCGAATTATTTCCCCGTTAGTAGATCCCTGCCAATATCAGTGGCGCAACCAGAGGGGGGCTACTTTTCACAGTTATAACTACCATATATTTTGGTTAGTAGAACTAATTTTTTTTTCAGTCTATAATGACTATAGTGCTATTTTACTAAGTCTAAGACTATGGCTTTCCTTATTTTTTTAAAATAATAATTTATGCCTTATTAATTTTTTTATTATTCATTGAGAATTGAGATCAGCGACGGTTTTATTGAGTGGGAGTTATAGGGGTCATATTCCCCCGTGGGTTAAACAAATACAACCGAATGAGTTTGTCCTTTTGGTTGTTCAGGTACCCAATACGTGTATTTACATAGATTATGACATAGCGGTCTTTCAGGTAACGAATTGTTGTTTTATGAATATTTTAATATGTTTTATAATAAAACACATATACGTATATTACACATTAATAAAATACTAGATTCAATTTCAAATGCTGTATGAAATGATATTTAGAGAGGCCCGAAATGAGAATAATTTTTTTAGTAATCATAAAGTGTTTTAGTTTAAAAAATAAAAACTTCATTACCAAATATACATATTGTGGAACAAATAACAAAAATATCAAATAATTTAAATTATATTATTTGTTGAACAATCATAATTATTATTAACTGCACACGGGTTAGTTCGTGTAACTATTTACTGATACGTTCATCATTATAATATAGTTGGTCAGTAACCGATTTTTGGGTTTTGGGTGTTCAAACCCAAGGGTGGGGGACATTGTCTTTTTTCCATACTTTTTAACTTGATAAATGCATTATAATTTATACTATTGTGTATTTCATTAATTCTATAGTACCTACGTACAGTTTAATTTCTATACTTACCTCTCCCCCCCCCATCGCACAATCCCGGATACGTCACTGGTCGGTCACCAATTACCGGGGTGTGAAAATTAAATTAAATTTTCTTAACCGTTTTACTATCATATAGTTCATATAATATTGACAAATGCCCGTAGGTTTGTTTAAAAACGAGATACGTATATTTTTGTCTGAAAACATTTCTAGGAAAACGAAATAATATATAATAATATATATATATATATATAAACAGGTAGTTTCAATGCGTATTGTTATATAGTAACATGTGGCTGAAGAATATTTTTTTTTAGGAAGGAAAGATTTTCTAGGTCTGAAAAGTTGCTGACCTTTCCTTACCAAACCTTCCGAGTGCCGAATAAAGAAACCCGTCATGATATTATATTATGTTCAATGTTTACTACTATAGATTATAATAACAAAAAAATTACTGCTCATGGGTGGGCCACCATTGTTGGTGGGAAGTGGGTAAGGTAGGATACAGACAGAGAGAAATTAAATTATATCTGTATACGCAATGATAAATGTTTTTGAACGAAATTCGGTTAATTATGTTTTGAAATGCCGTGATTTTTACGATTTCCGTCAAAATATTCAATTTAAAACGCCCATAAATAAAAATAACTCCATTATGCTAAACTTTTTTCTTACAACTTACGAAGAACCTTGCGTCAAACTTTTGTGTATTTCTGTTGTGCCAAAAAAGTTCTATTCTTATTGTAATCGGAAAATAGTACACGAAATTCCGTGATTTTTATTGTTTCTGTAAAAATCTGAATATCAAACACTTATAAAAAAAAAAAACCCTGAATTACTACTAAAAAAAAACAAAATCGAAATTAACAGATAACCGATAATACGTAATTATTTAAATTTCTTCTCGGTTTATATTCATTGATTAATTCGTTTACAAACAGGAAAAAATAAACACATATCATAGAATCTATAACATAAATGACAATTTACGAGTAAATAAATTAAATTATTGTTTTTATTGAGTATATATAGATTCGTAATAAAATTGTGTTGTTTTTTTGTAATATTATCATGTGGCCGAGTTCTTGTTTTACAAATAATACAATCTTGCAATACAAATTGCAGAACTATTAAACAAGTAACAAGAGTCAATACAGGTGCATATAGTATAGAGATGGATAATAAATAGAAGAAGTGAGCGCACTGGGATATTATTATAGTTAATGTATCGTAATCCGTACAGGGCATTTATTTCGGACGCTTTGTATGAACACACGTAATTGTGAAATGTATACGTTTTATACGTATAAAACGTTCAAAGAGATGGTCATCGCTGACATCTGATTTCAGTTTCTGAGTGGATCGAGGAATTATTAAATCCACTTAATCAGTGGTGTATGCGAGGGGTGGACAATAGAGGTTAGGTTAGCAAGCACCCGTATTGTTTATGTTTAACATTTGCTAATTATAACTTCTTAAGAATTTTATACTATATTTATACAAATGAATACAATAAAACAATTTAATATTGCTAAAAGTTCCACGAGAAGGTGGCTATGTATAATAGTTATAACACTTATAACCAAGGATCGATTAAACATTAAATATTGTGTTATAAACGTGTACGAGTTTATTAAATCTATGGTATTTAACTATACAAAAGCATAATTTCATAATAATGTTTTTTTTAACGTTATGGAAAATATTTTTCACTATTTGTATTTGGTATCTATCCATAATATAATATAACACACAGAATTACAGCGTCAACGAATAATGTGTTACCGAATTCGGTCGTGCAGTGTATAATTGTTTAGTACTTTTTGTAACGTTATAATAATAAATAGTTTCTCATACTTATATATCAGACATCAATCATCAGTGAGTCAGTCACATGCACGTTTTAAATTTGTAAAGTTATATCTTGTACTATCTTAGAGATCATAAACAAAGTCATAATCCTTATATTTGATATTTAATTACAAGGCTGCAAGAGACTTCAGCAAGACAATGACCAAGACCAAGGCTAACCGTTGGAACCAAGATCAAGAGAAATACCGGTCTTGGTCGTGGTTAATTCGTGCATTCAGCAGAAAAAAGGCTGTAGATTCTGGCAAATTGCCGATTTAGTGTAGGAATTCGGGCAACGGGGTTGCTTTTTTCATGAAACAGGACATTTTTCTGCCGATTTATACTCATCGTATATATGTGTGAATTATATCCCAAGATGAATATTCAAAAAGTCAGCGATATTATTGTATTTATGTAATAATTGATCAAGTGTTAAACACAAATAGTGAAAAGAAGAAACAAATATTCATACATTTCCTTAATTGATAACATGTTTCGTTTTTATGAATAATTATGAATAATAAACCTACCAACGCACTTACATAACGCACCAACAGGTACATTTGCTTGGTCGTCGGGTATGCAAAATTAATGTCATGTTAATCATTCATTTATTATTGTATAGGAATAGTTATAATGGTTCATAATACTGTGACCTATCCAGTTGAGCCGGTTGGATAAGTTAGTTATATTACCGTGTACAAAAAAACAGTTCAAAATAGAAAAATACAATTTATCTGCCTCTACCTTATTAGTACCAGCTACTCCTATTTTTTTTTTTTGTAACAATCTGTGTAAAGAACATGTACAATGTATATAGTGTAAAAACAAAAAAGTGACTATAAATCTTTATATAATATACAAGTTGTTAAAATCTATAATAAAAAACTAAAAAAATGCTATGGGTTTTTAGCTCATGAAATATAAAAATAAAGTATTATTACTATATAATGAATGTAATGGAATATATATATACATATAAATTTTTTTTTTTCTGGTACACCCATACTATGTATAAATATAAAACAATTGAAAAACACGATTAAATCTGTTTTGTTGTTTATTTTTTATCAACTTTGCCTTTAGTTATTACATTGTTTACGTGATGATATTTTCACGATAAAATAAAATAAACGGATGACTTATAATTAGTATACAGTATGCAGGCACAATGTAATATTATATTATCTTCATAAGAAAATGGAAAACATTTTATTACTTATTTGGATTGATTTTTTATTTAAATTTAACGGCAACTGCAAAATGGGTTTACGGCGATTTGTCTTAGTTACGTTAGAGCCGTACAAAATGGTTGTATTATTAGTAATATGAGTTTTTGCGCTTCCACGCAACCTTGTATGAATATGTTAACACCGATAATGCAATAAGTATAGTTATATTGGTTTTTTGAACCGGATCTGTACAAAGTTAGCCCAAATAATATTAATCTTGAAGACTTCGAGATACCAAAAAATGTACAAGTAGTCACGTGTTATTATCATAAGTATTTTTTTTTGTGCAATTATGATATAAAATAAAGTTTATACGAAAAACCGTGTTTCGCGTGGGACAACCAAAATTTCATAGCGTGAAATTCAGATGATTTTTTTTTGATAATATAAATACAATAAAAGTTATCAGTTTCTAGTAGAGTATAGTTGTCGCGCGCAAAACAATTTTTGCAATCGAATCACAGGGGTCCTTTCTTAATACACACGGTTACGCAATTGAATGTTCTGGACAAATTCGAGGGCGTTCGTAACAATAATGCGGTAGAGAATTTGGCGAATAATAATCGCGTCACTTAGACTGCTGCTATAAGTCGATTTAATTATGATCAACTGTCGGTGTTGACCGTTTTATACGTATACTTACGCTTGAATCAAATTTGTTTTTCTAGTGG
Organism: Tuberolachnus salignus; assembly: GCA_956483605.1. Taxonomy (NCBI): domain Eukaryota; kingdom Metazoa; phylum Arthropoda; class Insecta; order Hemiptera; family Aphididae; genus Tuberolachnus; species Tuberolachnus salignus. The sequence continues at coordinate 31,457,954 of OY101430.1, read as the reverse complement.
CAGAATCCTGGGACCGGCGTCCAATTGGTGTACTCGGTGGAAATATGTACCACTTTGGTATTTACGACGAGTGCGTTGATGTGCATTATCCAGTAAGAGGTCAGTATTGTCTGTCCGAAGTAAAACTAATGACGACGTCGTCTGTGAAAAATTTCAGTTTCAATAGGACGGAAGACCTAGATAACTTTGGCAACAACCATACTTGGCATACGCTACTCGGGGTATACTTTAAAATTCTCAATTGGTTTAAAACAAAAAAATAAACATCATGTAACACCCAAATATATTGTTAGTGGTATTTTATTAATTCGGATTAACTCTCAATTCGTATTTGACTAAGGTTGATTATTAAAATCGTTACTGAAAATCATATAGAAATAGAAACAGCTAAATTTACTAAATTAATGAAATAAGATGAGATATATTACATTTCATAGATATTTTATCGTTTTATAGTGGGTCGATTACCCGGATCAAGTTCAGCGAAATATTTTGAACTTAGGAATATGCATACCGGACTCTTGTACGGCATCAAACCTACAGATATCGTTGCAAAAAGAGTTGGATAAAGTTTTTTCCCCAGAACAAATCAAAGCTCAAGTAAAAGTGGATCCGATAATGTGCACCGTCAGTGGAGATATGTATCCTTATAATACATCATACTATGTTACAATGTAAGTGTAGTTTGATATTTGTATAAAAAAAAAAAAAAAAATCATTTAATACAAAAGCTTGATAGTTATTTTAATTCAATTACGTTAAACCATGGGTATGCTCATACAAGTTTAGGTCTTTTAAATTATAATTTAGTCTGTTTTACTTATTCACACTATTAGTACTAATTACTAATAATATCTCGAAATTAAAAAAAAAAAAAAAAAAAATCGTGCGTTTATATTAATTTCCCCGGGAACTTACAAATAACCAATAGGTCAACCAGTAGTAAAACTAGTAGAATGTTTATTGAACTTGGTGACATTGATATATACATATAATACATATGTTTTAAATTGGTTAAGACATTGAACTTTGTTCACGAAGGATTGTTATGTTTAATTTAATTTTATTGCTTGAATTACCATTAAAGTACACAATAATTTTGAATGAATGATAACAATTAAATAAAAAAATAAATAAATAAATAAATCTGTGTTACTAAATTGTTATATTTTTTTTCGATATATATGAACATCGATAAAACATTATATTATTGTTGTATAAATATTCGTATTTCGCTGTAAACCAATAATGTAATCAACATATTATAAAAATTGAGGGGACATGTAGATATTCGTCTGAAAATGCAATAATAAATTAATTTGAAAACCCATTTGAGTGAATATGTGAATTGCCCATATTTATACATTTTGAACAATTATGATTTCAACATCTTTGTAGTTCTCGATTTGTTGAGTGACAATAAAGAACACAACCTAACCTCGCAAAATATACAAAATATTATTGCATATACACAATTATTAGATTATGAAACACGTGTTCGTACAAGCTAGCTATTTTTTAGACCAACCAATTAAAAAAACATATAAATATCAGCAGGGGTGTATTTTAGAGAGGGCATTGGACACGTGATTAATTCGTATATATTGCTTGTGATATTATTTTGTCCATGGTGGTTATTACTTACAGATTAAAAACTTGGTTGAGAAATCTGCATTTGTCCTAATAGAGATTGACAAGTTTAGCACTAATGAATATACATCGAGATATAATACTATTGTTCAATATTGAATATGCATCCTTTGTATTTACTTGATAAGGACTTGATTTGGGGGGAGCTTTTTCGAGTTTTTTTACCCTCATTTTAAGTAAAAAAGTTTGAATATACGTATTGACGAAAAAACCAAGAAGCTTACTTCTTGGTCTTTTTGGTATCGACTATACCACTGCTCCCTACCCTACTTATGCCAATGAGTGTGGACGTACCTTAATCCTGGCTAACAAATCGCTCCCCCCCTAAAAGAAAGACTAAATACGCCCCTGAATATCTGTCCTAGTTACCACACTAAATTACAATGAATTATTATAGTTAATACATATTATAATCAGATATTGTTTGATTTTGTTTTATTTCGTTTTAGCTCATTTTTAGGACTTCTAATCATGATCTGTTTTTGTGCAACATTACATAATTTTATAGTATTATCGTACCACCGAAATAAAAAAGACGCTCGTGAGTAATAAAATAATTATTGTAAATTATATTATACATCTTTTCAATTTACAGATGAAATTCCTTATACACTTTTTTATTCATTTTCATTCATCGAATCTGGTAAAGAATTGTTGAAATATGATAAAAACAATGAGTTAAATATAATGAATGGTCTTAAACTGCTAGTGATGTTAGTAGTTTTATTTGGTCACAGATTCATGTATTTCGTGGGAAATCCTATGAATTATTCTAAATTCTTAGAAAATGTAAGTAAAAAATACAAAATTAATTAAATGCAATTTATTTACTACATGTAAAAAAAAAAAAAAAATGTGGCAACAACAAAAAATATACATTATATATATTATATATTTGTACCTACGTAAATGTTTTGAAGGGTATAGTTTAAAAACTATTTTAAATCAGTTAATTTATAGAAATCTGTCTATCTGTCTTATCAATTATCACATATGCTTATTGTTCAAAATATTGTAACAGATAGCGTAATATAAAATTTAGTTAAAAAAAAAAAAATAATTTATAGAAAACGATTTGAAATATACAACTTTGGTTTTACGTCGTTTTACTACGTAGATTGATCTATCAAAAAATTACTTCGATCATCAACTTCAGGGGTGGTTGTTGGTAGACAGTATTGTCTAGCTGGCGTATTGAGAAAATAATTTTTTGATTTTTTTTGGACTGTTTTTTAGTAATGAAGAAAACCCGGGAAAATGTATGCAATAACGGAAATATTTTTTTTTTTTTGGAATTCTGTTAAAAATAATAGTAGAGACCGGACATTTTCATTGAATACTTATATTAGCACATTTTAAACGTATAGTAATAATAATTCTTTTAATACATTCTCTGGTCTTTTTTTTTGTTTTATTTTGATCCAAATTTTCGATTTTATTCGTATCAGCGTTTTAAGTACTTATTTATGTTAAAATTCGATAAAAATACGAACAATTGCAATTTTTTTTGTAGTTACAAATTAAACAATACAATTTTCGATTTTAATTTACCAAAATATGTTTAGCCGATCTACGCTTAGAAATGTTTTTTGTTTGCAATAATTTATCGTTGCGCACAGGGTAAATTGAAATGCCCTATATATCCTACCTTCCCAACATCCCACATACAACAGTGGCCCACCCAATGATGCAAAGTATTTTACTGTTTCCAAAAAATTGCCTATACAGGTTGCCGCCCTATGTGTATACTTTAGGAATAATACGTAAAAGTTTTTGAAATCAAATTTATACCTCAAAACTGTTTAAAGAGTATATAAAGTTTATTATTTTACCTACAAACAGTATAGACAGTGTAGATTAATTTCTATGAATATGGTTATTAGTGGTGTAGTCGGGGGAGAGGGGTTATAACCCATCCCGAAATGTCTCTGATATATATATATATATTTTTTTAAGATTATGTTTATTTAATTTAATCGGTAAAAATAATATCCTATTGGGAGTGAGAATATCAAATGGACCCCCCATCATGTCACTTAAATATTTTCCTGGCTGTGTTACTGGTGGGCATTGTCCTTTTGTTAGTTAGTTATGTTATGCGCAACAATAGTTAAAGTTAAAGTTGTTTTTGAGAAGAGATTTTAGATTTTTACTAGTATATACGTATTATAATTCATTTTTGTACTTGCTAAACATAAACTAATATATTCAAACTAATAATTACAGATTTTAATCAGTGGTCCGGATATTTTATTGACCAGTATGAATGTAGTTGACCCGTTTTTCTTCATAAGTGGTTATATTATGTACGTGACAGTCTCTCCAATATTATTAAAAACAGAAACAGTCTGGAAAAAAATTATATCACCAATTATCTATCGAATAATCAGGTAAACTGTTTGTAAACGTATTTAAATATAGTTTTGAAATCGAATACAAACACCCACTTGTACGTTTTATGTGTAATATTGCGTAGCTAAAAGAACAATTTTTCTATTGAATGTTTTGATAAACATACAAATAATATTCACATATATAAATGTTTTTTTAATTTAAATAAAAGAAGTAGTTGACATTGGTACGTTCATAAATAATTCTAGAATATTGCCGGCTTATTGCGTAGTGATGGCGATCGTTGCGCACATTGTGCCCCATTACGGAGACGGACCTCTATGGCCTCAAAAAACTTGGCACGAAGCTGAGAAATGTAAAAACTACTGGTGGACCAATTTACTTTTTATTAGTAATTTGATCGATGTCAAGTATCAAGTATGTTTTACAAAGCTTTAGCGATGGTTATTTTATTTTTGTATACCTATCTAGTACCTATTATTCCACAAAATAAACGCATAACCGACAACCTAACTAATCGCCACGCTATGTGGTAATGTTACAGTGTCTCCTGATGAGTTGGTACATATCCTGTGACGTTCAGTTTTACATTATCGGAATTATTGTCGTTTACGTTTACATGACGAACAGTAAATATGGCGTTGGGCTGGTCAGTGTTTTACTTGCTGTGTCGTTATCTGTACCGTTTATCGTAACATTTTTGAAAAAAAGTGACGGATTATTAAAAGTGTATATACCGTAAGTAAAATTGTTATTGTGTTATGACAGTTTAGATTAATGGCTGGTTTTGAAATCGAATTTACCATAGGTGTAGTCACTACAGTGGCGCCGAACCCATATATCAATGGTGGGGTGGGACAATAAGAATGTAACTATAAGGTAAACATTAAAAACTTACTACTTAGAACTGAACGCTGTTTTGTGATGATCTTGTAAGGTTTTTTTTTTTTTTTTATTAATTTAGCATATGGTGCTAAACGAACATTTTTCTTTAGCAATAAAATAAATAACGATTAACCGCTCTTAATGACAGTAAATGTAACCAGTTTACAATGCAAAACGGATGACTAATGTTTTGATGGGAAATGTTTATTAATATAGGTTAAACATTGCATAACGTTTGGGTATTTAGTAATCAGTCGACATCAACATCATGGTATATGAAAACAAAAAGTATAAATCTGTTTTAATGTTTGCTCTATACGTAACAGAAATTAAACAAGCTTACTCAAATTAGAAAAAGTTTAAGTATTATATTAAATTTGAAAACACATTGAGAAAAAATGTTGACAATTTTCAGAGAATTTAAGATTTTATTAATATTATTATACAATTTGCATAGGGCAAATTTATGATGTGCATTTGAGATTGTGAAAATAATAATAAATATATAAATATACGTCAATCCTTAAATATATAATCACATAAGACCACATAACCCGATATAGCTTGTTTTAAATATTCCTACCTATGTTTTAGATTCGAAGCGAGATATGTGTCAGTTTTACTATAATGTGTGTGTTTTTTGTAAACAACTTTTCGGCCAAGTTCCCATGATTCTGTTTTAAATGTTTGGGTGGACAAGTACTTCTTGGATTTCATTGCTTCTCTAAATAAAATCGAGTTCGGCGCCAATGGGTGTAGGTGACTTTGAAAAAAAAAAAAGTATTTAAAAATGTACAAACAATAGTATTTGTTACAGAACATAATTATAAAACGTGATAATTAAATACTGATTAACATAAAACTAATTTTAGATTTTTAGAAGACCCCAGGAGTTCTGTAACGTTTAATGAATCGTACAGACCTAGTTATATGCGAGGAGTTCCTTTTTTGGTTGGCTTGGGAATGGGTTTCATTATCCCAAAATTGAAGGAAACGAAACTCAAATTTTCACAGGTAATTTAACATAATATCGTTTTTGGAGTTTCAAACATGTAAATTTATTTTTAATTACACCTAGATTACCGTATTCGGTGGAACATTCATTGCCACCATAATATGTTTATGGATTCAATTTTATGGGACAGTATTTTATCAGAGAAACAGACCTTATTACCCTATAGAACAAGCTTTATACTCAACTATAAGTCATTGTACATGGCCAGTATTAGGCATGTTCATTTGTCTTTTCCACTTCACAACTGGTTACGGTAAGTTGAATTTTAGTTGTGGGGTAGTAATATTAGACCCTCCACTACTGTAAGATCAAACGAAAAAAAAGTGGTATTTTGGTCACAATATAAAATGTAGTTGAAAATGTTCAAATTGTATTATTTAATTAGTGATTTATACAATGGTGTAGATAGGAATTTTCTTTGATGAGGGATATATATTCATTATTTTTAATTTAATTTATATTAATTAATTAATTTAAGCTGCAGGGTAGTGCTCTCATATCAGGAAAAATTTGATTTTAATACAATAAAAATTATTTAAAAAATTTTATTTAATTTATTCTAAAAAATACTGTCTAGTTTTCTCCCTTGGCCGACTATAGTGACCATAAACTTTGTACTATCCGTTACTAGCTAGTATAAGATCTATGATAGTGACTAGTGAGTTCTCGGACAATCTGATAAGAATGTTAGCTATCGGTTGGCGATGTACTATCGTGGTATTCCCGTTCTTATCAGTGTGTCGAATTAAATAACATTCCAGATCTTGTTATTATATCAATTTGATAATAAAAGATAATCATTTTTTCTTATAGTAAATGTAATTTTAATTTAGTATATTTTATATTAATAATAAGTACAAAATAATAAATTAATAATTAAAAAAAAAGGTCATGGGGGGGGGAGATTCATCTCCCATATCCCTCCGTGTCTATACCTACGGATTTATACATTATTAAGATATTGTTCCTATTTATTACTTATAAGGTTTATCTAATAAAATATTTAATTTTTCACTTTTGTTTTTACAATCTTACTTTTCCCAACAGTACCTATTTGATATACTATAATAAAGCATAACGGTTTTTTATTATTCGGTACATCCCGAAATATATATGTAGTTTCTATACGTATCAATAAGTATTTTTACTTTGCAAAAATTGAATTTTAAGTATTTTTTTTAATGTATTAATTTCACCATTACCGATCCAATATAAGTAATATAACAATGATTTCAATCAAATTTGTAATTTTAAATGGTTAATTGAAACGAACAACTTGGAAATAGAATAGTTAAAGTAGTATAAACTATTTTTTATAGTAGTCAACAAATATGTATTGTGCAATAATAATGTAAGATTCAATTTATTGGATGGAAAAGATTAAATTTAATTTTGTATAGATAAACAACAATAATAATTAGAGATTTTATGGTTTTAATATTGTACTGAAATTTCATAATATACAAATTTACATTTCTTATTACAGGTCTGCTAGCAAAAATATTTGATAATAAATTTGTTGTGCCTTTGGGTAGACTCTCGTATAGCGTTTTCTTAGTTAACCTCCCTGTAATGATGATATCTCAGAGTTCACAAAGAGTACCAAGCTATGTGTCCGGAAAAACTTTGGTAAAACAAAAATCATAAATATTTGTGTTTTATCTACAATCATAATAACATTTAAAAGCTATACAATGAATTTGACGTCCGCTTATTAAATATGTTTAAGTAAATATATATTTCATATTATGAAAATATGATTTTTATTTCAGTTCAATGTAGTGGTGCATGATATATTTAATTGTTATCTGGCGAGCCTCATGTTATACTTGGTTGTCGAAGCACCATTTGGAAATTTAGCAAGATTTATGTTTGGACGAGGGTAAATTATTGTCTTTAAATGTGAATAATTATTAGTTTAGTTAGTTATGTTAAATTTTTTTTCTTCACCAATATTATATTTGTACGGTTTACTTGATCAATCCTCGTGAATATACATACTTTTATCATACGATGTAATTAAGTGAGGTGATTTCTGATTAGTACTAACTATAGACTTAAAATGTTTAGGACGAAGAAATCCAGACCCGGTACAAATGAACCAGTCGAAAATACTGTTAGTATAGAAATTCCAAATAAAGAGATAAGCCATTTATAAAAGGTGGACGAGCTTTGTAAAAAATTGTGTTAATTTTTTAAACATTATAATTTTTTTTTTTTTTTTAAACCATTGCTATATAAAAATATTTTAATAAAAAAGTAACTGATGGTATGTTTTAATCGATTTATTTCCTGCGATCTTTTTCTTACGTTATGCATAAAAGCTAGTGTTGTGTACTAATTTGGTTGAAAAGGTTTGTGTTTTTGGATTTCTTGAAAAAACATTTACTAAATCTATGGGGATGTACAAATTATGTTAGAAAAAGGTCAATTTTATTTTCCAATCAAAACTATTATAAATACAATGTAATAGTAGTCAGCAGGCAGGTGCTTATAATACTTTCTCTTGTAAAAACTAATTATTTTTATTTGTAATAGTCTTATTTATACGGATATATAATATGCATATATTAATATAATATTGATATATTAATATTAACATTTTTCATTTACAATAATAATAATATATTGTAAACATATTTTAAATTTGTTTAACGGATTTTATGTGTCCTTTTTATTAATGTTTTTTTTTTTTTTACTAATGAAATTCTGTACATTCTAGGATTTACTAAACGTTTCCAGTAAAACAAAACATGGTTTTTGCTCTACACGAGCTAATAAAATAGTATACTAGTCAAACATTTACTAGTAAACTAGAAGAACGTCTATGATTTTAATACATAGATATAGATAGGGCATTCAAATATTTATCAACGAACACCTATTTATGGATTATGAAAACTTGAGTTCGTTCGAGTCTGGTTGATCTTCACGGCAATTGTTTTAAATTTGAATCTCAAATGGTTTAGTGTGTATACCATTCGTAGTTACAAGCAGTGGCATACATTCAATTCTCTCTAATCGGGGTAATTTAAATATTTAAAAAAAAAAAAAAAAAATCGGTTTTGATAATAGGTTTTAATGTTTTATTATACGTAGGTAATACAAATTATAAATACCTACCATTAAAATAATTTATTGTACTATTCAAAATTAATATGTACACACAAATCGGCCATAAAATTATAACGATTTACAGGATACACGCTTGCCATGACTGTATTTTATTTCTACCAATATTAAAAACAATATGCGATATAGTTTTAGAGCCTCAGCTATTACTATTTTTATAACTTAAGTCAATTACAAAACCCATGCATTATGATATGTGGGTGCCAATATATAAATATTATTGTTCCGTCCGCTCGCGATGATCAGATAATAATATGATCGATGATAATCAGAATCTAATAAATTATTTAAATATTATAAAATTGATTAATACTAAATATTATTTTAATATTTTTTAAAAAAAGATGAAATAAATAAATATTTTCATATTTATTTAATCTTTTATCAAAAATCATATTAATCTAACGTTCTGTTAATATCATAAAAATATGCTTTTTAAAATCATTATTTTTGAAATGTTTTAATATTTATTAAACGTATAAAAACATTTCATTGTTACTTGGGAAGGTGAAAATTAATCATATTTTTGCCAGGAAAATTAAAAAAATTAAGGATAAAATTTGAATTTGGCGATTTTTGGAACAGGAACATGGATCTGGTAAGTTTTGGAAGAGTTCGCAAATAAATTAAGGAAATTAAAAAACAAAACGCTCAGTTCAATCAATTTGAAACAAAAATGTATTAACTAAAATAAAATATACAAATAAGACAAAACTTTTAAAGAATATTTTTTATAGTGAAAGTTTTTATAGAACGTAAGTTTTTATAGAACGTAAGTTTTTATAGAACGTAAGTTTAATTATAATTTTTTTTACGAAACAAAGTTAGCTCGTATGGCGTTTTCGTACATTATTTCTGATGAACTAGACCTATTCATTAGGTTGTTAGAAACCACGAATAATACAATACTATTTTGAATAAATTTACTAAAAAATAAAATTGATCATAAGTAGGGTTTGGAAGAAATTTGAGGTAAATTACAAAAAAATGTGCATGGAAAATATTATTGTTTTTATTTATTTTAATTACCTTGAAAGTGAGCATAAAATTATCCCTAACGATATTCGTTATACCAAAACGTGTCGTTTGATTTCACTTCATTTTTGTATTTAATTGCTTTGCAATGTGGACGCACAACGGTTCGTCGATCCAATGACAACGGAATTATGTGCACTGTAATCAACTGCCTCGTTGTAATGAAATGCAGCTCGACGCGTATTGAATGAAACACGAGGTTCACGTTCAATTTAATTTTGTTCTCTGCGTTGCTCTGGAGAGATCGATTAGCATGATAATTTTCTTGAGATGTAGCATGACGCATTCTGCGACCCAAATTGGTCTGTCTTCTTGGCGGCATAGCAACTTACCGTACTGTACGAAGATTGAAACACAGAAGCACTTACACAACAGTCACTGTCAACAGTTAAAGAGTCAAACATAAATTCAAAGATACGTCGATAGCGTTATACGTGTTTTCACTTATACCTATAGATACCTGTACATCACAGGGATTGCACTACAATAATTAATAACAGTTTTCTTTTTCATTTGTGTTACCAAGGAACTTCTTAAAACCAAATTTTAGGGTGGTGGTGTTCATTAGGGTTGTGGATTTCAATAACTATAAACCTTCTCCAGACACCGCGTGAAAATCGCTCCAGCCGTTTTCAAGTTATGGCGACAATAACAAAATATAGAACGAGAGCTGCACTTGTTGACCGTAATTAATACGCTTTTGTTCAAAAACTTGATTTCGTAGTTAAAAAAACACGGCTTACTCAGTGATTTTAGGGCGAAAAACCTTAAATAAAAGTTGTAGATGACAACTATTTTTAGGGCAATATAGGACTTCGATTTTTGATATTTTGTTCTAAAAGTTGAATATTTCAATCTAAAAATGTTCGTGTTTTTTTTACTTTTTCCATGTTAATTATTGAGCTAAATAAGTAAAATATCAAAAACCTAGTCTTACATGGCTCTAGAAAAAGTTGTCCTCTACAACTTTTCATTAAGGTTTTTTTTCTGTAAAAACCACCCAATAAGCCGTACTCTTGGAACGTGTGAAAACGTTTTTGCCATATTTTTTGCCGGTGTGGTGTCCTTTTTTTTTTTTTTTGTTTAAACCGGCAATACCCCCGCTTCCCGGAAACGCTGTGAGACACTACTTCGGGAGACCGGTGTGGTGTCCTCTTAACTAATATTTTCGTTTCAGTACTTGACGCGCGCTTGTTGTCGACGGTGGTAAATCAATGGTACGTTCAGCATTGATTGACATACCATTAGAAACGTAATAGGTACCGCAGAGCAAATTCTGGGCAGGATAAATAAACGTGAATTTTAAAGCATTAGCTTTTATATATATTTTTTTTTCCTATTCCTCTTACGACTCTTTCGTCGTCCCGGGTTATTTTAGACGTCATGTTTAAGGATTATAATAGTTGATACAAATGTCAAAAATCGATATCTCTGGTCCAATTCAATGTAGATGTGGCATGATGGGTGTCAATATATGAAACGAGTCTATAGGGGGAATGAATCCACCTACTCATTCCTATTTATTTTATTATTTTACGATTGCACCTATTCGCTGCTTTTCGGTCCACCTACAGGTCTTACTTATACACTTCGTTCCAAAGTCGTTATTATGAATTGCATAACCGTATGGCGTGTTCCTCACCACTTATGATAGTTGAAACTACCGAAAGCAACGATGGAACGAGAGTCATTCGGAATCGTTCATTTTGTGGACCTGGAACGAAAGGAATAAAAATCACTACTGTTAATCATACTCGTATAATCATAAATAGTATATGGTTTCATGACACCCTGACTACGGCTCTCGGACCAAATTCTGACACTGATCTCTATTGTGTAATTTAAATATGTAAACATTGTAAACAACAAATGGCCCTCATTGTCAATGTTTTTGTATTAAGATCAAGATAAAAAAAATTTAATAATAAAATATCAATATATGTATTTATATAAGATTAAAAAAATATTGATATGCCAATATATAGTTGTATAACTTGTTCATTCTGTTTCACTAGTAGATTGAATAGTCTAATGTGAAAAAACCACATTTTGTTATTTAATTTTTTAAGCGTAATATGTTGTTTTATATCATCGTTTTATAATCTGTAATCCAATGGAAATATTCGTAGTTATGTATACGGTTATAAAATAGTCTGTTAAATTATTATTCCAGTCATTAGTGAATCATCATTCAAACAAAACGTTACAGATCAGATCCTATACCTTCAAACAATTTTCTAACCATTAGTAATCAACATGAGCGGACGCGGTAAAGCAGGTAAAACCAAGGGAGGAGTGAAGTCAAAGACTAGATCCACCCGTGCCGGACTCCAATTCCCGGTCGGTCGTATCCACCGTCTTCTGAGGAAAGGCCACTATGCCCAACGCGTCGGACAAGGCGCACCGGTCTACTTAGCCGCCGTCATGGAGTATTTGGCCGCCGAAGTCTTGGAGTTGGCCGGTAACGCCGCCCGTGACAACAAAAAGAGTCGTATCATCCCGAGACACTTGCAGTTGGCCATAAGGAATGACGAAGAATTAAACAAATTGTTGAACGGCGTAACCATTGCTCAAGGCGGTGTTCTGCCCAATATCCAAGCCGTTCTTTTACCCAAGAAAACTGAAAAAACAAAGAATGCTTGAGAGTATATAAATTCGTCAACATAAAATTCCGTTAACAAAAAGGCCCTTTTCAGGGCCACAAATTTCTATCTAACATTTGTCACTCATCGCCGGGGCAAAATCAATCAATGACGACTTACTTTTGTTTGCTTTATATGTAGCATTACACAAGTTGCATTCCCATTGTTTGACTGCCACATGGGTTAAACTTGGGCGACCCCCTCTGTGCGTAACTTATTTTTCTTGTCGAAAATGTTTTTATTACACACCACTTTACTCTTATATTTTTTTTTTTTTTTTTTTTTTTTTATTTTATTAATTTAAAATCTACAATCTGTATAATATTTACAATAAGCAGAATTGATAATTGATATAATACTATATACATACATAAAAAAAAATAACATGAATCACATGATGAGGGAAATCATCCAGCGATGGTACCCTCTAATAATTTATTTTTTTTTTTTTTTTATTAATTAATTTAATAGATCACGGCACCAATTTCTTTTGAGTCGGCGCGGTGGGTTGTCAGGAAGAGTACGTGATGCTAGGTGAGTGACTAAAGGATTGGGATGGTGTTGCAGTTTAGAGTGAAATCTGTTATAGTACAATTTAGCTAGTTGGTTAACTGTTGGAATTTTTAGATCTTTGTGTAAGGTTTCATTTGTTACGTACCAAGGTGCCGAAGCTATTAGTCGGAGAGTGATGGACTGGGAAGCTTGGATAGTGCGGATTTGCGAAGGTTTGGCACACCCCCAGATTTGCATACCGTACGCCCAGATGGGTCTGAGGAGAGATTTGTACAGTGTGGACTTTGTGTGTATTGATAGTTTGGAGTTGAGAATTGGCCTAAGTAGATGAAGGCGGTTGTTAAGGATTTTACGTTTGGACTTTAAATGCGGTCCCCATGTTAATCTTTTGTCTAATAATATTCCCAGATATTTTACCTGATTCGATGTAGGAATGTCGACTCCTTGAAGTTGAAGCGAGGGGAGGTTGTTTTTTCGCAGTGTAAATGGCACATGGAAAGATTTATCGGGATTTATTAAAATTCTCCAATTGGTTGCCCAGGCGTTTATTAAATTGAGGTGAGTTTGGAGATAGTTTGAAGATAGAATGGGGTCTGAATTGGAGGAGAGTATGCATAAGTTGCTATGGTCGTGTTAGCTGTTTTTGGAATATCTGATGTATATATATTACATAAATCGGGTGATAAGTCGCTTCCTTGCGGAACACCGGCAGATATATTGAAAAGTAGGAGGATATTGAGTCGCCCTGTCGAACTGCAAATGTGCGATCATAGAGGTAAGATTTGATTATTAGATAGTAGGGAGCTGGGAGGAATAATTTTAACTTATATAGGAGGCCATCGTGCCAAACTCTATCAAAGGCTTGAGCCACATCTAGAAAAACTCCTGGGCAGTATTCTTTATTTTCAAATGAAGTTTGAATTTTATCAGTAATTCTGTGTATTTGATGTATTGTCGAGTGAGATGTCCTGAAACCGAATTGTGTGTGGGGTATTATATTGTTTGAATGTATGAGTGGTCTAATTCTTTTGAGGATAATTTTCTCAAACAATTTGGCTAAAACTGGTAGTAGACTTATAGGTCTATAGGATGACGGTAGGTGTTTGGGTTTGCCAGGTTTATGTATAAGTATTACTATTGAAAATTTCCAGATTTGAGGGAAGTAAGAAAGTCTTAACATAGAATTGTAAATGAATGTGAGAAGTAATAGAGTTTTATTGGGTAAGTGTTGTAATATTTTGTTTGTAATTAAGTCATATCCAGGTGACTTCCCTGGTTTTAATTTGCTAATTAAGTGTTTGATTTCATTTGGGGTGGTGTGTTTTGCTGGGAGAGACATTGGTAAGGGACTATCAAGAAATCTGGCAATGTTGTCGAGGTGTGCAGAATCAGGATTGACATAAGAATGTGGTGTAAATATATTTGAAAGATGGACTCCAAAAAGTTCAGCTTTTTCTTTGTCGGAGATTGCTAGCTCATCATTTGGTCCATTGAGCGGTGTGGCTTGTTCTTTGATTTTTAGAATATTTTTGGTGGTTTTCCATAGTGAACCGTCATTAGAATTTAGTGATTGAAATTTTTCTTGGAAAAAGTCGGATTTGTGTTTTATAATGAGTTTTTTAATTAAATTTGATAGATTATTTAATAATCTTTTATCAGAAGGCAGGTTGGATCTTTGCCACAACGAGCGAACCCTTCTTTTTTTTACTATTAATTTTTGGATTTGGGGAGGGAGGATATTATATTTTGAGTTGTCAGGTGTATTTGTGACATACGATGTTTTATAAACGGCGGTTTGAATTGAAGTTGTTAGGTTTTGCGCTGCTTCATCGATTTGGTCGGTTGATTTAAGTGAGATTTTTAGGTTAGTGGCATTTTCTAGATTTTTTGAAAAGGAACTCCAATTGACTGGTCCTTTTGCTAAAGAAGGGCGGGGAGGATTGTAGTAAATCTCACTATTTAGATTGAGAAGAACTGGACTGTGGTCGCATGCCGGATCTACTAGATTTTTTATGGAATGGGTATTGTGTCTTGGGATTGTGGTTAGAAAATAATCTAAAATATCGGGGTGCCGGTTTTGGTGGGAAGGCCAGTAAGTAGGCCCCGGAGGAGATATGAATGTAATTCTTGTGTTCTGTATAATATTTTGAAGCAACCGACCCCTAGTGTTATCGGTCCGACAGCCCCATTGCGAGTGTTTGGCATTGAAGTCACCGCCTATAAGAAATGAGCGGCCAAGTGAGTTCAGAAATTGGGAGAGATGTTCGGATGATATTGCAGGCCTTGGAGGACAATAAACTGCGGATATAGTTGTCGGAATATGATTCAGAGTAATTAAGATGTTTGTGGCTTGAATAGTGTTAGTTTTGTGATTAAGTAACGGTTGGCACTGTATTTTTTTTGAAATTATAATGGCTGAGCCCCCATGGGCAGAGCCATCAGGGTGGTCAGTTCTATAAATGTTATACCCAGGGAAAAAGTTTTTAGTATTTGAAGTGCAGTGAGTTTCTGAGATAAGTGCAATGTCTATATGCTTTTCTGTGAATAGGTTGAGCAGTTCAGGTTCATGACGTTTAAGACCGTTTGCGTTCCAAAGAAAAATTCTAAGGGAGTTTACGTTCGCTTGTTTATTTAACATCTTTTAGAATTAGTTTGTTTATGACAGTAGTGAGCAGTTGGATTAAAGGATTTATCACTAATTGTAATTCTGATAAGAATGAGGAAAATTGTGAGGTTAGATTGTTATCGGGTTGAGTATTAGATAAATTTGAATTGTAATGATTTTTTTTGTAGTAATTTGGTTTGTCTTTGCTATTTTGAGGGTGAGACATGTTTGTCGGAAGGCTTGGGAATTCCTTGGTATTATTTAGATTAAGATTGGGTTGACCAGAGAGTGTTCCATCGCTAGTGGTTTTACCCCCATTTACATTATAATTTAAATTAACATTTTGTTTAGTTGTAACTTTGGAATTATTGTGAAATTTCTGTAGGTCTTTGTGGACGGTACATCCGCGGTAATTTGCCGGATGACTTCCTGCACAGAGAGCGCACGTTGGAGGTTGGTCTATGGATTTGGTGCAAGATGAAGATGTGTGAAATTCGGCGCAGCGGACGCAGCGAGGTGGGTGTGAGCAATAGCTTTGGAGTGGCCGTATTTCTGGCAGTTTTGGCATTGAATTATTTCCCGACGTTTATATGGTTCTTCGATTCGAACTTTGGTGTGAAGAATGGATGTTACGTGGAATATATCTTTGTTGATCACAGCTGGTTCAAGATCGACAAAGAAGAGAGGCAAATTTTTTTTTGTTGTTTTGTGACGGACATTAGCAACATTACGCACTGTGAAGCCAATTTCCTGAATGGCGATCCCAATCTCATTTAATGGGGTGGAAGGATGAATATTACGTATAACGACACGAAAAGCTTTGTTCTCACGATGTTGATAAGTATGATATTCGGCTTTTTTTTCATTTAGATACTTTATCACAGTTCTATAAGATTCGGAATTCTTAGTAAGGATTTTTAAATCATTAGATGATGATTTGAATAAGAAATTTTCTGCACCGAGCAGTTTGAGAAAGTCATTGCGAAGCGCAACAAAATCAAGTAACCCTTGAACTGTAATTGGTGGTGGAGATGGTGGAGGTTTGGCGGGTTCACTAATATCGTCTGATGCATCGTTTGATGGATTCTGAGGTGAGTACGCTATCACAGGGTTGTCCTCAGGGTTGTCCTCAACAGCAAGGCTGGAATATCTATTTGTTGTTGAAAATATACTTTTTTGTGTCGTCTTAGCTATTTTGTTCGCAGAAGGCTCGCCAGATGATGAAAGATTCCTACCGGATTTTCTAGAATTATTTACGGTATCGTCTATGTCCATGTCAGAATTTTCGAATACATCACTTGATGCACTCTGTATACGACTGGACGAAGCGGAATTTGTTTTATTTTTATTTGAGGTTTTATTTTTCGTGTTAGTAGTATTTATATTATTGTTGCGGTTCATTGTGCGTGTTGTCTTTATCGCGACTTGGGTTAGATTAGATAAATAGCTGCCGCCGGCAACGCCGGGGAGCGCAGACGACAATTAATTAATTACGTAGATACCGTATATACGTATAGTAATTATAATTACCGATTTTTGGATGATTTGGGCTTGAGAGGTTGAAATTCCGTGGCGATGACGGTAGGAGGATACACAGGCCGATATCCGGATTTTTTTGACACCATTCACAATTAATTTGGTTAGGTTAAACTTGAGAAACAAAAGAAACTGCGTGCATGGATAACTGATACGTGTGTTGCGGACAACAGTCGAACAGTACTCTTATATTTACCAACTAAAATTAAAACGACTGTCGACATCGGCATCATCTACAAGACCATCTTTTTCAGATACGTATACAAAATAATAATAGATAACAAAACATAATACAGTAACTAAATAATTAGGAATTAATTTACTCGAAATCCGTACAATATAATTTATTATATAAAAATAAAATACGTATACAGGAAAAATAAATAACATCTGCTACAGGTCAACACAAAAATGGTGTTGTTTGTAAAGCCTGTGTTTTTGGTGTTAAAAATAAAAACCAGTTGTCGACGATCCTTTGCCACACGTTGCAGAGTATGCATACGTTTTTTTTCGACATTAGCGCTTAACGTGTTATACATTTTTTTTTTCTTTTGTCACTCCAAAATCGAGTTGCGCGTATTAATCGTAGATAGAACACAACGCAAAGAGCAAAATGCAAACAAATTGAACAGTGCGGTAGACGAGAAAAATACCATTCGAAAAGACAAATAGTGCACAAGTTCCGCACTTTACCCGGTTCTTGGCCATGGGTGTCCACTACCTTCTCCGTCCACGACAATCCTTATTTAAAACGAAAATGAAAAACACCGATTATTACCACAGTGATCCATACATTTTCTTTCTGTCGCGTGATCCGATTTGCCAGGGTACGAAACGAGTTTTATAAGGGTAAACATTTTACACTTCTACAGGCAATCACAGTTTACACATACTCGCGATAATTAATAACACATCAATGAAAATCAACTCGCAACCACAATCCATTACAATTATATTCTTTTTTGAAAGATGTTCGCGTTTTTTAATACGATACACAATCGTATCAAGAAATCGTTTTATAACAACCTGAAGGTGGGTTAATTAATTAATTATAGGTATTGAGACTTTAAGATAAAAAATATCCTCCTCCTGCATATTGTGATTTACGCTGCACATGAAGGCGGCCGTAAAAAGGGGTGTTTTATATTCCGAAATAGAAACATTGAAGATTATAATGATTTTTTTTTTAACGAACTTGCGTGTATAAAAGGTGATTTTATGGCCGTTTTTAAAGATTAGAATGGGTCTATCGTCAAGAAACCGTATACGGTACCGTCCTTGTCATTTAAAACCTTAGTAGATGATGTTTAAGGCGGTAATAGTTTTCCTCTAACGTGTTATTTGGTACAGGGTGACGCATCCCGGATTAAGTTATCCAAAATATTTTCAAGAAGAGTTTATTGTTGTAATTTTACACACGATTGCTAGCAAAGTTCCGATCTAACCACTTTAAACGTGGAATAATTTGGTGGCCCTGAAAAGGGCCTTTTTGATCGAGTAGTACAATTAACCTCCAAAACCGTACAGGGTACGGCCTTGTCGTTTAAGAGCGTAAACGACGTCCATAGCGGTTACCGTCTTTCTCTTAGCGTGTTCGGTGTAGGTGACGGCATCTCGGATAACGTTTTCCAGAAACACCTTCAACACGCCACGAGTCTCTTCGTAAATAAGACCGGAGATACGTTTCACGCCGCCACGACGAGCCAAACGGCGGATAGCTGGTTTGGTGATTCCTTGGATGTTGTCTCGCAATACTTTACGATGCCGTTTCGCTCCTCCTTTACCAAGACCTTTTCCACCTTTACCGCGTCCTGTCATTGTCGCTGTTAAATGTCGATAGTATTGGAAAAGTATTACCTTTATGGACGGTGGACGATAGCTGTTTAAAAGTCGTATGGAACGCCTGCCGGTTTTAAACAATTTGTCTGACATATAGGCTAATCGGCGAGTATGCAGTATTTTACCTTATAGATTTCACGAATTGGTCGCGTACCAATGACAGCGCCCCAAATCACTTTTGTTTTTGTATATAATATATATTGGTCGTATATATGGGACTCACCTCCAAATTTTTATTTGATATTTTTTAAATAGACAGTAGTTTGGGTTTTATTTGTTACATCAGGGAGAGGTCACTAAAAGAAGTTTCAATGGATTTATTTGTTAATTTAGATTCTGTGTTTTCATATGTGATAATAGTATATTAAGACTAGATTTATTTCCATTGGTATTAAATTATGTATTAATTATATTACATATAAATGCCATTATTTTCGGTATGTCCTGTATACACATAAAAATATATAGAAGCGATATCTTTTTTAAAGTATATAGTAGTAGTTTAATTTTCTAGGCAGATTAATAATTAACAAAATTGTTAATTATTTGGATGTTTATAGAAATACTTTAATGAATTGTCATGATAGCAGTAGTCCCGTTACTCGAGCATGACTATTTTCGATTTATACCGACCATAACAAATTATTGTTACTTTTATTGGGACTAAGTTCGCGAGATTTTCAATAATTTAAGCGTTTTTAACAGAATCTACTTGTGTAAAGACATCAAATGTTGTTTTTCCCGTTAGTGTGACTAATTATTATTCTGCTCTAATATTGTTGATTATTTATGACAATCAGCTTCTTGAATGCGTTGTAAAACACTCCAGAGCAGTTTTTCCAGTTAATTGCTTATACAAATACTAGAATAATATTGAAAAGAAATAATATTTTGTTGGCCACACTGTTAAGTTTCTAGCTTCCCTTATACTTTAAAATATTACGAAAACATTATTTATGATATGTTTATATAACAACAATATTGTTATATAATCAAAATATTGTAGAATTTTGCTTGTCTTTAAAGTTAATGATCCAAATTGTTTATTAATATATGTTGTAATTAAAAAGAATAACATATAAATATATATGAGATAAAAAATATCTACTTTTTTCGTTATCAAGTTGTTATATTATACCGATAATGATAATAAACAAGGTATTTTTTTTATTTATTCTAAACATGCGTATACTTAAATAAACTAAATTTAATATGATATATATGAATGTAGTGGCCCTGAAAAGGGCCGTTTTAACGGTTTCATTACATATGGGATATGAATGGCCTATTTAGCACTAGTGTATTTGGTCACGGCTTTGGTACCTTCGCTGACGGCGTGCTTGGCCAATTCACCGGGCAACAAGAGGCGGACGGCCGTCTGAATTTCCCGGCTGGTAATGGTAGAACGCTTGTTGTAGTGGGCCAAACGACTGGATTCGGCTGCGATACGTTCGAAAATATCGTTCACGAAACTGTTCATGATGCTCATGGCCTTCGAGGAAACACCGGTGTCGGGGTGCACTTGTTTCAGTACTTTGTAAATGTAAATACCGTACGATTCTTTCCTCTTGGGCTTGCGCCTTTTGTCGGATTTCGTGATGTTCTTCTGGGCCTTGCCAGACTTCTTCATCGCTTTACCGGCAGATTTCGCTGGAGGAGCCATTTCGAACACTGAGTACTATGAGTCACAAAGTTATTACTATCCAAATTTTATGGAATGATATAATTTCAGAGTATTCACCTTTACATATATAACTAAAAGCACTTCAAATGGTTCTTTCCGATTGAACAAGGTATATTTGTTCTGACGATAAAAAACATCATTATAATAAACGGTTTTTATAAATAAAAATGTTGTTTTATATTGTCATTATTTAAATTCTACACTAATAGGATTTGTTGCAATGGTTATAAAAAAGCCTGTTTTAGCCGTCTAACGGTCATATGTGAATAGTAATCCAACCGAACACCAACGTTTTCTAAACCAGTTTTTCTTCAATCAAGCAGCAGCAATCATGAGCGGACGTGGTAAAGCAGGCAAAACCAAGGGCAAGTCAAAGACTAGGTCCACCCGTGCCGGACTCCAATTCCCGGTCGGTCGTATCCACCGTCTTCTGAGGAAAGGCCACTATGCCCAACGCGTCGGACAAGGCGCACCGGTCTACTTAGCCGCCGTCATGGAGTATTTGGCCGCCGAAGTCTTGGAGTTGGCCGGTAACGCCGCCCGTGACAACAAAAAGAGTCGTATCATCCCGAGACACTTGCAGTTGGCCATAAGGAATGACGAAGAATTAAACAAATTGTTGAACGGCGTAACCATTGCTCAAGGCGGTGTTCTGCCCAATATCCAAGCCGTTCTTTTACCCAAGAAAACTGAAAAAACAAAAACCGCCGCCTAAATGTTGTATATTAAATATTATAATCTCTAATTTTTGAAATCCGTTAAAAAGGCCCTTTTCAGGGCCACTAATGCCTTTTACCAGCTAAAACTTCTCGCCACCACTACTGTAAAAATAAATAACTTCTAATATTTTCATTATGATATAAGATTCTTCTGTTATCCGTTTGAATTCCAAGTTAATTTCGTCATTCTTTGTTGTTTTCAAGTATTATCATCAAAGCTCTGAATCGCAGGCGACACAAATATTAAATAAAATAATCGATCACGACTAATTATTTAACAAACAATTGACAGTAAGTATATTGTCTGGCTGTGACTTTATCGCCAAAACCTTCCGATAACAACGAATTATTAATACCTGTAGTGTAATCATTATGAATAATATTTTATAATCCTTCTGTAATTTTGTGTACTACACATTTCTATAATAATAAAAGTATATTAAAATTTATGTTTAAACAGTGTGAAAAAAACATTAATTAATTAGAATCTAAACAATTAAAAATATTGTTCGTGATTTACACGTTCTGGAACCGCTGCCCTAGATTAAAATTTATTGGTAACGTGATTAGAGAAATTTTTCGACAACGTTTTCTTTTTCTATGCTTACGTTTTTATCGGTTAAACGTCCCGGAATAATGAGATAAATTAGGTACCAAGATAGTTAAATAAAATTGTTTTTTATGTAACTAAATTTTTGTGCAGGTTTTAAAATTATAATAAATGACTGGGGAAAAAAAGGGTTGGTGGATCTGATTGTAGAAAAAGAGCTAGTATGATAAAGAACGGGAAAGCTATTAAAAAATCCTAAGAAAACAAATGATATTGTTATGTTTAAAAGTAACATTATTATACAACTAATAAAATATCTGTCGATTCAGATTCGTTGTAAATATGAAAACAATATTATCAATAAATTAATTGAAGATTCTGATAATATGCTTCTAAGTAACAATCATAAAACGAGTACTTTATCTAACATTACTTTTTGTGTTCCAAAAGACCCAATAGATTGGATAATTGTTTATATTACACGTGATTGTATTGTTAAGCACAAGTTTTGTAAAAATAAACATTCGAACTTTGTAAATAGTGTAATGCAGTGCAATACAGTGATGATAAACGATATTTAACAATTTAATTATTCGATTTTGGTGTTCTTAGGGATGCCATAAACAATACGGTGCTAATTCAGGAGTTTATAAATATATTATTTTTAATTTGGTATTAGAAAAATATATTTGTTGTTTGTATTAGTAACTTATCAGTTTAATTATAAAAAAGTCAATAATTTAGAAATATTATTTATGTAAAATTTTCTTTGTTTAATAATAATAACTATTATTCGTCCTTGAATTGATATTGACAATCTGTTTTAATATTAATTAATTAGAGGATAAAATTTAACCTATTATACAATCTGTTTAATTCTTTCCGTAAATAGGTGGTAGTTCAAATCAAATAAATGAATATTCCAACTTTTATTATTGTCATTTATAATGCATAATTTAATATTTTTAAGAAAAAAAGACATCAATTTTATTTTTCTTGATACACGATATAGAGATTTATGTGTCTATTTCTGTTTATGCTTAATTTATGATGACAAACATAGAGGTAAATTTGGTCACCGGTTTTTATATAATAATACGATCTGTATACGGCGTTTCAATTGGTTCAGGTTTATTCAACAGTTGTGAAGGGTGGGGATATTTCATCCGACGTTCTGATTGGATAGTGGCATGCATTAAACGTATAAATATTGGTTACTTGGCGTTGTATGTATCATTCGATCGAGTAACTTCAACCAGTCAACAAGCTTATTCTACGTTAAAGTTCTTTCTGCCACACAATGACGGGACGCGGTAAAGGAGGAAAAGGTCTTGGAAAAGGAGGAGCGAAACGGCATCGTAAAGTATTGCGAGACAACATCCAAGGAATCACCAAACCAGCTATCCGCCGTTTGGCTCGTCGTGGCGGTGTGAAACGTATCTCCGGTCTTATTTACGAAGAGACTCGTGGCGTGTTGAAGGTGTTTCTGGAAAACGTTATCCGAGATGCCGTCACCTACACCGAACACGCTAAGAGAAAAACGGTAACCGCTATGGACGTCGTTTACGCTCTAAAACGACAAGGCCGTACTCTCTACGGTTTTGGAGGTTGATTATTCACTGATTTCGTCCTCAACACTCCGAAACGATGTTACTGTTTCATAAATAAATATACAATGGTCTCAAATCCAAATAGATATTAAGTTATATTAAAACGGCCCTTTTCAGGGCCACCAAATTTGAATCTTTATGCCAAAAATAAAAAAAAATGTTGTAGAAACCACCAACTGTAGTTAGATATTAAAGTCGTGTTTGTTCAAATTTATTTTCATATTTAACTCATGGTTTTTCCTCGTACCTACTTAACGGTTTACATAGATAAAATTGAATAAACAAATAAGAAAAATAAGAGATCCTACCGATAACTTTACGCAAAGTAAGTAGAATAGTGTTTCTAAGTAGGAACTGATAAAAGTACCAGTTTGTGTTTGAAATTAAAAAAACATAAAAATAGCATTTGTATGTGAATTAATGCATTTTTTAGTTTTTTGTATTTCATATTTTACTGAGGTTTTACTCGAGAATAATTTCGTGTTTGTTTTTTAGTGATATTGTTGGAACTTTACCATTCAAAATATTACACAATACACTTTAGTTCACTATTACTTCAGTAATAATATGTACATTAGTGTCATTATAAAAACAATCGACTACTTTGTAATCGCAGACACCTATAAAGAAAATATTGACGTAATATTTACTGTTGGAGAGAATAAAAAATCGAACCCTCGGAGTTGAATACTCAAGAGCATAAAATACATAAGAACCCAACGCAACTCCTATAGGTGTAAATATTATCAGTTTTGATGCTCAAAATACTTAAAGCATATTGTGTATTAGTACGCTGAATAGAATCTTATGAAATTTGATAATTACAATTCCATAAGAATCTTTCGTATTACATACATAATCAGATTCGGTAGAGATATCATACTTGAGGAGACATATCTGGTGAACTGGCCTGAGTTATTTCGAAACATCAATCTGGCTTGGCCAAGTGCGACGTGTTAAGAATATTTAATTGGTGGTCCTGAAAAGGACCGTTTTAAGGGGAATTTTCATAACCATCTAATCATTAGATTCTAATGAGATTGAAAGTATTATTTTTTCTTGGAAATGCTCTTCTCCACCTTGGTCTTAGCGGCCGACTTCTTTTTTGGTTTGACTGTCTTGGGTTTAGCAACGATAGTAGCCTTCTTTAACTTTTTCGCTGCTGGTTCGACAGGCACCGTTTTGGGTTTTTTCGCTACAGCGATTTTCTTCTTAGGGGTTGCAGTTTTCGGTTTCTTCGTGACGGATTTTTTCGAAGGAGCGACTACTTTCTTATTAGGTTTTATCTCAGCAGCAGCAGCAGCAGCGATTTTAAAGTGACCAACTGTTTGCACGATGGTTCCGTTGGCAACAGCCGCTTTCAAGAACTTCCTGATGAACGGCGCCATTTTGGCAGGTTCCACTTTGTAGTTAGCAGCCAAATACTTCTTGATGGCCGGCAACGACGAGCCTTTTTTCTCTTTGAGCTCAGTGATGGCGGACGTCACCATAATAGACGTAGAAGGATGCGTGGCGGAGGGCTTCTTGACGACGGCCTTCTTTTTTGCTTGGGTCGTCTTCTTGGTTGACGGTGAAGTGGAAACCGGTGAAGGGCTGGCGACGACGGTTTCTGTCATGATGAAAGTTTTACAAAATTTAATAAAAGTAGTCAAAGATAAGTTAAGTCTGACAATATCCAATGGATGTTGGTAAAATTGTTAAGGTTAGTATATATACTAAGCACCGTACCTACTAGTAAACACATACAGTGTATTTCTGTTGATTCCGTTATAGTTCTACTGACGTTTGTCACGATAACTCTTCGGATATATGACATACAAGTTTGATATTGGTCTCGATATAAAACTTACTAAATACTGAAATTAATTGAATAATTTTTGATTCTATATTTTTTATTTAACACGCCCCGATAACACTTACAATGGCACTTCCATTTGCGTTTTAGTAGAGCATAGTTAACGCACTTAAAATAATTCATATTCATTTGAAACTCAATAAAATACTTAGACAAATGTTTTTGAGGTGTATTAGAATCTAACAATATTTTTAGATTGGTCGAAAACAGTTTTTCTATTAAACAGCGACCATCCGAAAATGGACACATGCAATCGGTTATCGTGCGTCACTAAATTGTATCGTACATTCATCAACCGTTCCATAAAGTTTGCCGTTAAAAATATAGTATCTATTTTGTATAAGGGCTGTGAAAAAAATTAAATAAGACACATTTAATAGATTTAATTGATTTTGACATAAAATATTATTTTTAATACCAAAATTATAGTACTGTTATAAAAAAAAAAGGCAAATCGTAGGTACGTTTAAAGTGTACTGGGATCAAGTAAATCTATATAGGATTTAAACGATAATTAAATCATACTACTGGAATTGAATACCTTGTATTTAACAAATTTATATTTTCTATGCTACGACAATAATAATAAGTAATATGACGTATCGGTCACCGTATTGCAAAATATAAGTACTATAATTAGTTATTTGATCTTTATTCCGAAATCAAATGTACTGAAAAACATGATTATGTTTAAAATGAAAATTAATTTTTTTATTAAACGTGTAAAGTTTTGTCATTAAGTACCTGCAGTTCTCTATGGCTATTTAAAATTATTATTATTGCAAATCTGTATTAATTTATACTAGGAATATAACTTGTAATTTTACCTAGTCCCGTAAACAAAAACATAATTATTGTTTATTTTTTTTTTCTTCTCAAGATAAATACACTAGTAGCGATTTAGAAAATACTTATTTAGATACCGTTTGATATTAATGCTGCGTTTAACTTATAAACTTGTTCAATTATTCCAAAGTTGTTTTACGCTGACATTTTATTTGTTATATAAATTTTGGTATTTTATTGAGTTATTAACATTTCAAACAATTTATTCAATGCAATAATACACTAATTTCCAGACTATTACCCGGTTTTATGCAAGTACAATTTAACAAACCTACAACATTTTTACTTGTTAAAGAAGAAAATTGTATCAAAGAGCTACGAAATTTGCTTAGTCGTATAATTACTATTCAAAAAATGGTTTACCCGTTTTCATTTCATAAAATCCCATAAATTCAAGATTAAAGAAGGGAAAAAATACAACCTATTCTTCAAAAATTATGTGCTTTTTAATAACTAATAATGATCTTAAAAGCCGCCATGTGCCCAAAAAAAATTTAATAAGCATATTTTAGTTGGTAATTTTTCACTTTTTCAATATTTTCGACATAAATATAAAATAGCAATCTAGGTATCTATACATAACACATCGCGATATTGGGTGATGACCTGGGCAACGATATCGTGATTTCAATCATTTTTGACAAATATCTATTTTTATCTTATACCTTTAAATTCATTATGGCCAACATAGTGTTAAAAATGTAGATTCTAAAGTGGTAAATCAACAATAAGTTACGGCCAAGCTAACATAAATGTTCAATCAAATGAATCGATATGCAACGACCAATCGTATTGATTGAAATCCTATAAAATATAGTAATATATTTATTTACATAACGATTGTAGATGAATTTATATTTTAAAAACGCTATACACCGGATTAATAATAAAATATTAAAACCAATGGTAGAGAACGGTTTGGTTTATTGTGTTACAATAATTGTCTAGTGTTTGTGGGACAGGTGACGCATTCCGGATTAAGATATCAAAAACACCATAAGAGTTCATTGTTGTAGCATTAAACGCATTAAACAATAAGTCATTTCGATCTAATAAGTTAACGTGGATAGACTAATTTTAATAATTTGGTGGCCCTGAAAAGGGCCTTTTCAATAAAACTTAAAAACAACTGCGGATATGAGTGAGACCAAAAAAAAATTTATTCGTTTCTCAGCGTGTGTTAAAGAGGACTTGACTATTAACCTCCAAAACCGTACAGAGTACGACCTTGCCGTTTAAGTGCGTAGACGACATCCATGGCGGTCACAGTCTTCCTTTTAGCGTGCTCCGTGTAGGTGACAGCATCTCGGATAACGTTTTCCAGAAATACCTTCAGTACTCCACGGGTTTCTTCGTAAATAAGACCGGAGATACGTTTAACACCGCCACGGCGAGCCAAACGACGGATAGCTGGTTTGGTGATTCCCTGGATGTTGTCTCGCAATACCTTACGATGCCGCTTCGCTCCTCCTTTTCCAAGACCTTTTCCGCCTTTACCGCGTCCCGTCATCGTGTGGCAGAAAGAGTTTTACCGTTGAACACGTTTGATTTTAGGATTTAGTTTGTGGAACGAATGAAACTTCTAGAGTTTAGTAACCTTTATTTATACGTTTAGTGCTAGCCGCCGTCCAATCAGAACATCGAATATAATAGTCCCCACCCTTCACAACTGTTGAATAAACCTAAACCAATAAAAACGGCATATACCTGGGGAATTTTCGAATATATAAAGGTACGTACTTGATTTTACGATTTAATGACATCGGAAGAAAAATCCAGTTAATCAGTTGCTGATGTCCATTCATTTTTCGAAATCCAGCTTTGGAAGTGCGCCATTATGGAGGAACGTTCACGAAACGTGTTGAACGGTGACCGGATTCCTGTCTACCACAGAAGATTGATTTTTAATTTATCTACATACGTGACGTGTACATTGATTCATTGTATGAATGTCCGTGTTTATGCTGGTCGTTAATATACAAAAACACTATTGCAACCGAAAATGCTTTTGATGAAGAAGGAAAACCTTGCAAAAAACTTAATGTTAATCAATGATTTTTTGAGACGTCTATTGATTTCTCAGGTAAAAGTCTATAGGCCCAATGAACTAATGCGATGATCCTTAGTGATTGCCGATGTTAGTCTGGCATCTGGCTTGAAAAAAAAAACTACAAAACTAAATAGGCCCTTCTCAGGGCCACTATATTAATAATGTACCATGACAACATTTTATTTTAAGTATCTTCCAGTACATACTGGAAGACAAACTCGTGAACTAATATTGTGTCTATGACAAAGACCATTATATAGTTTGTTTTCTCTCTAGATATTGTTATAAGTATTATTTACCCCTTTCATCGTTGTCATGTACTGGTCCTTTGATTATCGACAAGGAGTTGATCATCGGTTCGTTTAATAATAATATACGCTGTTCAAGTTAATCGTACCCGATTGGGCTCAGACGAAAATTAGTTCTGTTCGCGCATGTTTCTTGCTTATCCTTGCTACGGGGAACGCTGTGGTATGCCGACGCATTGTGGTTGTAGTAAATTGAACATTTTTCTTATTGTTTTGAACCGTCCATTATTTTAATTTTATTGTATTATTTTTTAACTAGAGATAATTAATTACAACAACGACCAAAGTGAGCAAGCAGGACCACCACCAGTCAAAAGGAATAAATGTATTATAATATATAATATGTTATGCGACGGAGAAAATGTGTTTTGTTTTTATTACCATGTGTATACACGGCGGCGGTCATACAATGCCGACCAATCACACAATAGTATGTACCAAATATGAGCACATCGGGCGGCGTTACGAATATCGGTCGAAACTCTGCGCGTGACACAGAGCGCTACCAGTGGCTGGTACATTATACATTATACAGTGTTTTGCATTATCACGCAATTTTAACTGTAGTACACGATTAACAATCGTTGTCAATTCAATTCCCCCGTATTCACGGCGGTGGCATTCAATGTCAAAGCGAATAGACTCGGCCGGACCGACCACCGGTCGTTCTACCGCTATTCATTTGGATGCGCTATTATTTACTATAGTGTTTACTATATATTTTACATTATTCTACTATATATTGTACTAAATATAGTGTATGCACGACTTTAAATAATTATTTTCGGAAAAACAAATTCTCGAGCTTTTCTAATGCACATTTTAACAATTTTTTTTTGCGATCTATTTCCGGATTATTATATCAATAAAATGTTTGGACGAAAATAAATAAATTACACACACTTTATATATATACTAGAGCTCGCCATTACACGGGTGCACGTGTTAATAACTGAAACGGGATTAAGTCTTAGCCCGTGTAATTAAAATACAAGTGTATATTATCCGTGTATTCGATTCTCCATGTGTCCATTTATCATGATTTCTTTGTTTTTTTTTTTTTATAACTCATAATAATGAGTAATTAAAATTGAATCGTGAGTAAAATAATTAATTAGGTGTTCAATGTAGATAAATAACACGACCTTATGATTGTGTAACTACTGTAATAGAAATGTAACACACGACTGAAGTGCATCAGTCCATCAGTCTGTACACACATTTAGACGGTTTAAGAGCGAGTGCCCTTTAATACATGGAAAGTACATATGCTATCATTGAGGTCATCCTACATCCATATAACAAATTAAATTCTTGTCTTAATCAGTAATTTTATAATTAGACGATTTATGAGTGAAATACAATATTGATATGTGCATACATGTGCTTACAATGGTCGAATACTAATATTAATTGTATATTTCAATTTTCAACATGAATACATAAATATCTCTAAGAAATTGATAATTAATATTATAACAAATAATATAAAGTGTT
The DNA here is from genome assembly GCA_956483605.1 of Tuberolachnus salignus. Classification (NCBI taxonomy): domain Eukaryota; kingdom Metazoa; phylum Arthropoda; class Insecta; order Hemiptera; family Aphididae; genus Tuberolachnus; species Tuberolachnus salignus. The sequence continues at coordinate 31,427,631 of OY101430.1, read as the reverse complement.
ATAAATAATAAACCAACAACGAATTACCATCGATCGATCTTCTTACAATAATTGTTTGTTTTGGAAAAGGAAAACCAACATATTTAGCTGTCTTGGGCGCTAAACAACGTAAAGTTGGCAATAAGATAACCTTAGGTATAATTGTTTAAAACCAATTGAAAATAATCGTATATAAAAGTATAATATTACAAGTAACGATAGCCTGGGTAACATAATTTGTATTTTGTAACTAACAATCGTAATTCATAATTATCTCAAAATAATAAAATATGATTTTAAAAAAATGTTATATATATTTATTACCCAAAATAAAAAAATTACATCCGGAGTCCAGTGTTTACTTTAGGGATAATAAATACACTGTGTACCAGAAAAATGATCAGTGTACAAAAAATAAAGACCAATAAATTTTTACGTCATTATTAAAACCATGACAATATATACCGTATTTTGTTGTTGATTTGTCTTGGAAATTCTTAAAAACATTTATTATTAAAATACATTTTAAGGGTGATAAATTTAGATTACAATATTATATAACTAAATTAGAAGTTTTCAAAATATAGGTATAGCAAATTAATGGCCCTGAGAAGGGCCTTTTTAATATGGATGGATTAATACGAGCAAAAAAATATAAACATTTTACGCAGGAGTTTTTGTTTTTTCAGTCTTCTTGGGTAAAAGAACGGCTTGAATGTTGGGCAGAACACCGCCTTGAGCAATGGTGACGCCGTTTAGCAATTTGTTCAATTCTTCGTCATTCCTTATGGCCAACTGCAAGTGTCGGGGAATGATACGACTCTTCTTGTTGTCCCGGGCGGCGTTACCTGCCAACTCCAAGACCTCAGCAGCCAAGTATTCCATGACGGCGGCCAAATAGACCGGTGCGCCTTGTCCGACGCGTTGGGCATAGTGGCCTTTCCTCAGAAGACGGTGAATACGACCGACCGGGAATTGAAGTCCGGCACGGGTGGACCTAGTCTTTGATTTGCCCTTGGTTTTACCACCAGCTTTACCGCGTCCGCTCATGATTGCTGCTGCTTGATTGAAGAAAACTGTTTAGAAAATATAGGTGATCAGTCGGATGACGATTCGTATATGACTGTTAAGCAATAAAACAGGCATTTTTATAGCCGAAATAACCACTGCAACAAATCCTATTAGTGTAGAATTTAAATAATGACAATATAAAACAACATTTTTATTTATAAAAACCGTTTATTATAATGTTGTTTTTTGTCGTCAGAACAAATATTCCTTGTTCAATCGGAACGAACCATTTGAAGTGCTTTTAGTTATATATATAAAGGTGAATACTCTGAAATTATATCATTCCATAAAATTTGGATAGTAATAACTTTGTGACTCATATTACTCAGATTGTTCGAAATGGCTCCTCCAGCGAAATCTGCCGGTAAAGCGATGAAAAAGTCTGGCAAGGCCCAGAAGAACATCACGAAATCCGACAAAAGGCGCAAGCCCAAGAGGAAAGAATCTTACGGTATTTACATCTACAAAGTACTCAAACAAGTGCACCCCGACACCGGTGTTTCCTCGAAGGCCATGAGCATCATGAACAGTTTCGTGAACGATATTTTCGAACGTATCGCAGCCGAATCCAGTCGTTTGGCCCACTACAACAAGCGCTCTACCATTACCAGCCGGGAAATCCAGACGGCCGTCCGCCTCTTGTTGCCCGGTGAATTGGCCAAGCATGCAGTCAGTGAAGGTACCAAAGCCGTGACCAAGTATACCAGTTCTAAGTAGACCGACCAATCATATCCCATTGTAATGAAACAGTTTAAAAAGGCCCTTTTCAGGGCCACCACATTCATATATATCTTATTAATTGAGCCCATCTTTTATACGGAAACTTACATTACTAATAGATTTTGTTGTTTGTTTATTAATTTTATTACGAAATACAAATTGGCTTACACTGCCACATGGTTGTAAAAAAATATAAGTCTTAAATTTAGTTGTTTTGTAAATCCATTGAGAAGTACACATGTTCGAATAAAAATTATGTATTCCAAAAGAAATACGTCTTTATTAATATTAATGTAATATCATAACTTGGTAACCGAAAAAGCGGAATTTTTTTATCTCATACGTATTTTTATTTTATATTTTATATAATTACTACAACATACTTGTCACTATGTGATAAAACCGTTAAAAAGGTTTTTTCAGGGCCACCACAGCATATATCGTATTAATTTTTAAGGATAACCATACGTTTTACATTTACTGGTGATTTGCGCGCAAGCCGACAACGTTGAATCGGAACACGAATAATGTTAAACAAGTTCTAATTTCAAAAGTTATACATTGGTGGCCTTTATCATTACAATTTTCTTTAGCGAACAACATATGTTCCGCGACTGTTCACTGTACAGGAGTATTTTTATGAGTAAAATCAAAAAAAAAAACATTAATAAATTTCCTAGTTTATCCATTGGCGTCTTCTAATCTTAGGAAAAAAGTTAAAAACTAAGTTAATATAAACCAACCATATCACTTATTATAATTTTTTTATGCACTCGTGTACCAAAGTAGATTATACACCAATTTTCGGGAAATAAATGAGAAATGAAATTTCCTTCCTATACGAATGCCCAAAAACATGTTTTGAGATTATATTTTAGTATATTGTTATGATAAGGTTTTAAACATAACTCAGCTTGTATTCCCCTATCTAGCAAAATACTTATGTAAATGCACTTACGTGCCCTACGATTAAAAAATTCAATAATAGCATGACCTTTATATTGTAATATTTATTATTAATCTTCATTTTGATAACAAATCAATAAATCTAACGACACTTCAGAGATATTCCGGAATGATTAATAACCGTCTAAATTTTGTAATTGTATGTGTTTGCGTTTTAAATTTAGTAAATACATAGTTCCGTCAGTATATCTAAATAACAAAATCATTCCACCGACCTCAAAACGTCCGTTACCTAGGGTTGACATTGGACAAAAAACTAACCAGGGCTGAACATATTTAACAAAAAAAACTGATCCAACTAAACAACCAGATGTAAAAAAACATCTATATATATGCGCTTCTTGCTAGGCATTCCGTAAAAGTTACCTATAAAACACTACTATTCAAAACCCTACTTAAAACAATGTAGTCTTACGGGCATTCAGCTTTGGGGTGCGCTGCCAAGAGAACAAATACCAATAAAATACAAATTTTGCAATGGCCTTTTTATGTACCAAACCGTACGCTTCTTCCGACTAAGCACTGACTCAATGTCGCAAATTCACCTTACATATAAGCTACTTCTATCATAGACTAACTACACTATTTGACTTACAAGAAACTACTAACTATTGATTGAGTAGTTTCTTATAATCAATTATTGGTTTTAACCACATTATCTTACTGTAGGATACTAATTTACAATATTATATATATTATTTTTCATAAACTATTTAAAAAAAAAATTTAGCAGGTAATTTAAGTTTGTGGCCCTGAGAAGGGCCGTTTTTAAATTCTATTTTCTAAATTCAACTAAAATATTTTTGAATTAAGCACGTTCTCCACGGATACGACGAGCCAACTGAATGTCTTTCGGCATGATGGTCACTCGCTTGGCGTGGATAGCGCACAAGTTAGTGTCTTCGAACAGACCGACCAAGTACGCTTCGCTGGCTTCCTGTAGAGCCATCACGGCAGAACTCTGGAAACGCAAATCGGTCTTGAAATCCTGGGCGATTTCACGGACAAGACGTTGGAATGGCAGTTTACGGATCAACAATTCCGTGCTCTTCTGGTAACGACGGATTTCACGGAGGGCGACTGTACCCGGACGGTAACGATGCGGTTTCTTCACTCCGCCGGTTGCCGGTGCGCTCTTACGTGCGGCTTTGGTGGCCAATTGTTTCCTCGGGGCCTTGCCACCGGTCGATTTACGGGCTGTCTGCTTGGTACGTGCCATTGCTTGAGATTGTCAGAAACACTAAAAGTAGAAGTAGGTAATGATAATTTGCTTACGGTCGTTGAGTGTGCGCTGTTGTCGTAAACACTACTAGTATATATACGAAAACGAGAACCATTTGCGACGCTCTCATTGGTCCGAGGCCTGTGCGCGCACTCTGTGAGCGGGAAAATGTGACGAACGTTCCCATTGGTCTACTCGTCGACCAAAATCTTTATAAATAGCATACCACGGTGGTTTCTGTCACACTACAATCAGCATTCGAATCATTTACATCGTTTATTATCAATTGAACTAAAGTGAAAATGACTGGACGCGGTAAAGGTGGTAAAGGTCTTGGAAAGGGAGGAGCAAAACGGCATCGCAAGGTATTGCGAGACAACATCCAAGGAATCACCAAACCAGCTATCCGCCGTTTGGCTCGTCGTGGCGGTGTGAAACGTATCTCCGGTCTTATCTACGAAGAAACCCGTGGCGTGCTGAAGGTATTTTTGGAAAACGTTATCCGAGACGCCGTCACTTACACTGAACACGCTAAGAGAAAGACGGTAACCGCTATGGACGTCGTTTACGCTTTGAAGCGACAAGGTCGTACTCTGTACGGTTTTGGAGGTTAATTATACTGCTCGATCAAGTAAAAAAAGGCCCTTTTCAGGGCCACAAATTTTGCTCTCATCATATAACTTATTAACTAACTATTAATGTAAAGGAATAAATTACTTATTATTATAACCAACCGGGCATTTTAAATGTTAATATTGCTGCAAAGGGCCTGTACCGTGAAACTATTGTCATCCCATGTGTAATGCCTTTATAAAATACGAAATAATAAAAATATTTTACTTCTTATCAACAATAATAATGAAAGTGTTTATGCATTTTTATTGTATATATAAGAAAAAGGCCTGAGCAAATTTTTAAATTAGAATTTAAAAATAATATTACCTGAGAGACGTTGATTATTGTCTTCTCGACAATGTATCTTATATTTTAATATCACCGTGAGCCATCATAAAGTAATAACTATTGGCGTTTGTGTGTCAATAATGTGTTAGAAGATAATACAATTAAAATTAATATACAATGCAGAACATATGAATTGGAACACTATATATGAGAATCGGTTCCCGGATTGCTACAAAGGGTGGATCCAAATAGATTCCCGAATTATGTTAAAACGATTTCAATTTTCGTGATTGTCTATCGAACGATAGAATAACGTCCGATAACTTAAGTAACATTGCCTAAGGGAGTTTAACAAATCTGTGTTATTTATTACAATGCCACCCAAATAATAATATCCAGACAATAACATAACCGATTTGGACATTATTGCACAAATCACACATTAAGTCGTGTAACGGCTTAGGTTTGTGTATTAATTTTTTTTGAAATCGGTCGGCTCGCTTTCATAATAATGTGCTTGTATTAATAGCTGCGGGTAAACGTAAAACATTTTTATACTGCTAAAAACATTAAAATTTCAAGTAAAAAATAACAACTGGACACAACAAACAAACATTTAAATTTGAATTATAGGGGGTCCAGGGAAGTCACGGCTCCGGGCCCATTGATTTGAACGTAAATGTTTTTTTTTTTTAATGACCATGTTCAAAACAATGTGTATTATGTATAATACAACATAATTGTAACATAATTATAAATCGTTATAAGTCTTAATAATTATTATTTTTTATATTTTATAGTACATAATTGTACAATTATTTACGACCGTGGAAATGCAATAATAACAAAATTTGGAAGTTTATGTTAAAAGGGGCCTATTAAATGCTGATGTCCCGGGGCCCTATTGATCCTTAATCCGGACTTGACTATCACATATAATAAACTAGTCAAAAAACCGGCATATCAGTCATCAAGATCTTAATCGGTTTTCGTACATGTGCTATAGGTTTGATACAACCAAAGTCCTTAAATCTTGAACAATAAATACATTATTTTCGTACTATCGAGGTAACACAGTACAAGTTGTTTTTTTTTTTTTGATTATATGAGTACAACAAAATAATCTCAAGTAAGTATAAACATCATTATATTTCTTTAAACTATTTAAACAAAGTAATAATTGATCATTGTTCTTAATTTTATATTTTCCAGGGCCCAGCGTGTGCTTAATACCTTCAATTTCTTGATTCGTTGTGCATCTGTATTTGATTTGTTTCATAATAGCTTTTGATTAAATCACCAAACAAACAAAACTAAGTTATAGACATTATTATATAAAATAACACCGATTATAGTCAATATTATAAGCTATAGGTAATTAGAGGTAGGAATTTGTAACTATATTATAGTCTGCGCCCCTCCACACAATTATATACAGTCATTATAATATATTATTCAGTATTTAATCTAACCATCACCAACCTTTCATGGTGTGTCACCAACCAGACTACAAGAGGCTGATACGATGGTCTCTCAAGTCTTAATGATTCCGCTACCGTCTCCGTCAAAAATAAAGTTGCCATCACACCATTTCCACACATTTCAAACATTACCAAACGTCCCTCGAACACCGACATAATTTTATTCTGTCCGACTTCATACGTGCGTTGCGCCAGCCCAGCCCATTTCGACATTTTTAATTTGTGTTTTCTTTCATCAATATTTACCATGCAATTCGCATACATTTGAACGATCTCGGTTTTTGCCGGGAAAAACAAAACGTATGAGCGGCGCTTACGTAAAGTTTCGCCATCCCCGGCACACAGGAGCACTTTTAGACGGTAAATATTATTTTTGGATAGAATAGATGTTTTCTGTTTTAAAAAATATAAATTTTCTGCCAGGCGGGACTGACGAAACTTTGCGTAAGCCTTGCCTATACGTATTTCGCTCTCCGGGATGACCCATGTAGTGCAAATTCATGCTAATTGCATAGTGTGAAAAAAAAATCGAAATTTCGAAATGTACGGTTGACACAACGCACGTCAATTTCAATCAACTCCATTCATTCACCATATTTTATCTGGTAGGAGATTCGCTTGAGACAGAGTAATAACATATAGATCAGCAATTCAACGTTAAATTTAATACAAATTGACTAATATAAATTGTATAAGTTTTTATAGAACTTATTTATTAGCCGTGTTCTCATATTATCTGTTTAATAATATTTTAAATATTGAATAATCATTTTATATTTGTTCAATATTTGATTAATTATTCGAATAATTACTTACTATTTCAATTTAAATCAAAAATCAATATTTATCAAACCTTATACATTTGCAATTGTTAGTTGGGTTGGTCCCTGTGCCCTGATCAATTGGGACAGTCGAACATGTCCACCGAATATCTGCTGCCTTGTTCATCCGGCGAAGGTGGTCATTAAAGCTATCATGGCCCGATAGCACCAGGGTTAATTGAAAGATAGTTTCCCGTTCTGGACGACTGAGCCATTTGCTAAGCTCCGGGATTACCCTACGAGTCTAAAATGTCCATTTGCCTATACACTCTTTAAAATACCTAACCAGACATACCGCAACAGCATTCCTTATTATCAAAAATTGATTGAATTAATCTGTCATTCAAAGCCTCCTATAGTGTACAAAATCATGCAATATACAAATACAAGCTAATACATCTGCTTATCAACCTAATAAGGCCAAACAAATCGAACATTTTCTGATCGACCAGATTCCCCTGGTCACCACTAAGCACCAGTGGTGTCACACTCTACAGCCACCTTACATTCGTCCCTTACATCTCAAACCCCGTTATAGCAGACCAACAAAGGTGCGTGGGATGCTTTCCCCGTTTCCCATTAAAACTAAATTGTAAATCTACAAGATCTTCATAACCTATTATGTGGTTTCCGCCTGGGCATCAGTTATTACCAAATCCAGATGAAATACATTCAGAACATATGTTTAACGGTCATCACCGCTTATGTACCGAACGTATCCAATCGGACCATCAGTAACTCTTCCAGTATCAGTTTCCTTAACGACACCATTCGCAGAAACACTGGACTCCTCTTTAATGATAAAGAATACGGCTATGAAGCCGCCAAGTCCTCCTATCACTACATAAAAACGCTTGGGCGCTCGGTCGCCCACTCTGCTACGCACAAAAAAATTCGACCACCTGACTAGTCTCAGTTATAACACAAGGTCCCTACATTCCCCATTTGACTCCCCTACCAACAAAATTAACTAGGCCTACGCCTGATGAGAGTATACATACCTATTGGTCACCCGATTAGCAAAAGCAATATAACACAAAACTCAAACAAGAGAGTAACTTAATCATCTTTATAGTTCTACAAATGCCCATTTTCCTAACTCGTAACAGGTATTTTTTGTTTTTAATCGGTAACCAATATTGAAAATTCTACAATAAATAATCATAAAGTTTAATTCGAAATAAATATCCTAGCGTTGAAATGTTCGAACTCCAAATATGTTGGTGACATTTTGCGCACTAGTAGTGACGAAGCTGTATGTGTATAAATATATGTTCAATGTATAACTTTAACAACTCTTACCCCAAAACCTCAAAACAAACAAAATAACCAAACACTAAAGTGTATAATTATATGGTGATGTCACGCTAGCCTCATCCATGAAAACTTAAAATTTCCTACATAAAAAACGAAAACTGATAAACACCAAAACCCAAAGCGACCGAAAACGACATTGAATGTTAGAAATCCCACAAAATGATAAAAATACATTATCATATTAGATTCGGACGTCGCTTTTCAAGTCAGGTACGTTGTTTGTCGATAAAACAATATCGATTCTTATACGCATTTCTGGAACCCGCAGTAATCGAGGGGGGAATATTATACTGTCCAATATTATTGTTTTTTAATCTTTCAATTTTGAATTGATTATCTGAAATATTGTTTAATCCGCAGCATTCTTTTGCTGTTCGATTTTGATACTTATTTTTAACCTGCAACAGATTCGCGTTTGGATAATATTATTATCGATTATTAAGATAAACATAATGACTTTATTAAAAAAAACTTCTTATATAATTTTATGAGTTAAATTTATATTATTTAGTAAAACCATATAGATTTTAAAATGTTTGTTCGTCAAAGGTATAAGAAATTCGTAGGGGAAATACGTTAAAAATTATGGAAATTGATATTTGCTAAAAGTGTTTTAACAACAATTCACTCGTATAAATATTTACACATTTATTAAATATTTGTTTAAGTATTTGAAGGGACGAACAATCGGAACAATAAAGATTAATGGACAATTTACAAAATAAAAAAAAAAATGAAGCGCCCTTCTTCCAGATAAGGTCACAAATACTCACTTAATTATACTAAGTGTAAAGTCGTGTTAAATTAATTTTTTTTAAAATACTTAAAATACTTACAATTATAAACTTTTCATCAGAATTTACATTATAATCACCATTTTTAAAAGTGGAGCGCTTTTGTCCTCCGATATTTTGATTTATAATACTTTTACCAGCATTACAAATTGTCGCTAAAAATTAAAACGGTTAAAAATTAAATTATTTATTAAAATACAATTCAATAGATTTTCTGAAAATGCTTACAACAAATTTCTACTTTTGACCTATTTGGAGAATCTAATGATAGTTCTGAAATTCCATCTTTACGATGACGACGATTCAACATCTGTGAAAGAAATATAAAAAATAACGCAAAATAATAGGAAAACCGTATTTTAAAATATATTATTAGTTTAAAAATACTCTATATTAGTCTTTAACAATCTATGTATTTTAAAGTTATATTCACAATATCCCAAAATTATATTCCATGTCAAATATCCTACAAAAAAAAATATGAGCAAATAGATATTCCATGGTAAAAATAATTGTTTTAACGACTCAGGCGTACGTGACAATATTTTTAGCATTATCACCGTTATAAACTTTTAACCTTTTCGGGTTAATAGTTACAAAACTTACATACGATGCAACTAGAATATTGATGTCCCGAATAAAAGGTAGGTCCGGAGCCCTAAAATACCGTATTTATAGTAGTAATTAATTTTTTTTTTTTTGTTTCTAGCTCCTAAAAAATGCAATTTAATTAAATTCACCGTATACAAATAAGTAGGAAGTTATTTGTTTGTTTTTTTTGTTTTATTTTACAGAGCAATATAGAAGGAATTATGAATTAAGATATCCATTGCTAACCATGGTAACAATATACAAAATACATTGTTTATGTCTCGCCTGAGTATGGTACGTACCTACTTAGTATATTTACTATATAATTCCTATACTTCCGTATATAAAATGATGATTCAGTTTCGGTAGTCGAATTTGATACTGATAAAAAACACGTTAGTAAGAAAAAGAAAACGAAATTAAAAACATTTTAGTTGAGAGACTAATAGCAGATATTGTTTGAATGCAAGTTTCTAAAGAAACGCCTAAAAAAAAATGGTGTATTTCAACTAAAAAAAAAAAAACCATTCTTCTATTATTTTTTTTTTTTTTTTTTTTACCCATTTGCTATTCGAAGTAGGTGACTTCACCGGTTCCAATTCATAAAACATTATATACGAATCGCTGCTGTTTGCCAATTTTTTGAAAGATGTTGGTTTCACCTACGTTAAAATAAACAAAAAAACTGATTATTTGAAATTATTGATATTAGGCAATAATGTAACAAAATATAAAGTAAATATATTAAGTAGCATACGTCCGAGTCGTTAAAACAGTAGTACGATCCACCTGACGTCAACCCAATGGCCGTGTAGTGCCCGAAATCGATGCTACTTCCATAATGTAAAATCATAGACACCAGCCGGTATCTAAATCGCCGAGCACTGGATTTATGTTTCACGGACACATAATCGGATACGTCTAAATGTTCCTTTATTTGGATGCGTTTATTATTTTTTCGTGTTAGTCCATCGTCGCCAATACTGTATCTGTATCAGTATTTTTAAAAGTTTAATCGATTAACCTGCATATTCGTATTATTCTATTTTAAACCCAAAAACAACCAAATACATAATAGTATAATAATTACAAATTAAATGTGGTAAGAATCATTTTAAGATATATAATATACGGGTCCATGTTGGCAACACGCCAGCAGGCGTAAAATCAATGTTAGTTTATGGAATAATTAGCAGAGACGTTTGGGATAAAGAAATGTCGTGAAATAAGGTTAAAGAATACATTTTACCAGAAAGGAGAAAATGGACAAGAATAAGAGGTTAGCGAAGAGTCAGAAATCCTAGATGGACCTAACCCTTAAGAGTAATCGTGAAGATGATAGGAAATATTGAGTACGCAGACAACATGACGAAGAGACTTTCTCTGGACACGCTCAGTCATCACACTGCCACCGAGAGTGAACCATATTCAAAAATAAAACGTACAGTGGAACAACTGAGCAAAAGAGTTTTAATAAAAAAAATAATAATAACGAAACTGTTAAGAGATGCGATTTACGAATACAAAATGGATTTGCAGCAAGCATACATTATAATTTTAATTGAAATAACAACGTACCTATTCAATTGAACACACAAAACATTCGGAGCTCTTTCGAATGAACATTTTTTATGGGCCGAAACATTGTGTTTTTTACATCGCTCGCATCTGTATGATTCGTCCAATCTTTCTTTTTCGAAATAATGTTTTAACGCTTCGTCAACACTGTGGGAACGTTCAATATCAAGACTGAGGTCTTGGCAATGTTGAAACGTCGTAGATATGTGTCCACATTTACCACAAGTTACTGGAAAATTAAAATAATAATTTTTTCTATTCCGTGCATTTTAAGTAAAACAAACTTCAGTAATATACCTTCGGACCGGATATAGCCACCAAATATTTTATTTATAGGTGTCGTTTCTTTCGAACAATTCGCAGACCTATAGGACATAATGAACAGTTAAATAGATATTGTATTATATAGGTGTAAAATGTAAAGTCGATATGTATGTCGTCTGTCTACCCTTTATACAAATCTACAGTTTTACTAATTCGTTCTTAATAAAATTTGGTGCACTGTTATTGACTTTCAAAACAAGAGAAGGAGGACGGAGTATTTTCTGACATTTGTGAACCACATAAATTATGAGTCAGGGAAATAATTTTGGATAACCTAACGTTGAGTGGGACAGCTCATAAATTTATTAATAATTGTAAAACAAAAATAACACAGTAACATTATAAACTTACGATTCAGCAGCACATTTTAAGGCGGATAAATAACATTGTCTCATGCTATCAAGAAGATACCTTAAAAATTCGTGAGCATCTTCCTGACGATACACCGACAAATGCTTGCATATTACTGAAATGTATTAATAAATTTAGTTTAAATTAAACAGAAACAAAATTGATACTTTTTTTTTTTTAATATATAAAAGTCCATACACGACAAGTTATCAATGATGATTTCCGGCTCGAAACTGGAGCCAGTCTTCAACTGGCATTCCACAAACGTGTGAAACATCATGCAGACAATGCAACCTTATTGAAATCGGTTTAATAGGTATAATATAATAATAAAATTATATTGTATACTGTTGTGTATATGTATACAATTTCGACATATTCGTTTATGTGCACGGTTTTTTATTTTATTAGACTTACGCGTGAAAAAATGCATAATTCAATTTGTTTTGTTTTTTGATTTAATTTTACAAGTCTCCCTTGTTCCCACCACTCCCACATTTACAGGTTCCCGGGACATCTTACCCAGATCCAAAGGCGGACTGGCCCGGGCGGAGATAATTTCAAGTGGCCCTCAATAAATCTTATGCAAACAAAAAAATATATTTGACATTTATAGACATTTTTCGGGGGGTGTCCTAAGACATTTTAGAAACCCGCGGGTTTTTTATACCTATATGATATTATATTATATTGCCTAAAAATCTTTGATCTTCAACCACATAATGTTATATTGTTTACGGTTCATAAAGAAAACTACTTCCGTCGGATGAAATACCTCTGAAAATACCGGCCCGATGGGAAAATTTCCTCCCGTCCTCCCGGCCCAGTCCCCACCTGCCCAGATCACATCCATTAACCATTTGCCCGTCCAAATTATAATTAATTTCTCACTTTTGTCGATACACGTGTTTTGATTGTGGCCGTCGGTCAACCAATTCACAAATGCCGGAATGTGAAACAATGCCTGCAAATATATTATTATAATTCATACTGTAAAACGGCAGTAAATAATAAATCCCACGATATATTTTTTTTTTTTTTTTTTTTTATAATAAATCGAAGAAGTTAAAAAACATATCCGTGTACGTACTTGCAGCGTTGAATTAATGTAACAAGTCATGCCGGGATTATCGAATCCGGAATCTATGTTCATTTTTGTCTTCCAGCCTAGACATATTTTGTCTTGGTACCCAAATACCGGCAATCTCCTCCCGGGTAACGCGTTTCGATTTGTGTTGGGTTTAATAAGTGGCGATGTTTGCATGTAACGTTGATGGAATATTGTAGTCATATTGATTACACCGTCGGGAAATATGCAAAACTCAAGTGGTGCTAAGGAAATGATGCACTGAAAATCTACAGTAAATGCATTAAAAAATTATTAATAATGCTACAAGAAAAATTGGGTAGTAGTTCCTCTCCAAAAAATAATTTCATATATGAACATTTTAGTTATGAACATGTTAGTACGAGTAGTTCGTTAACACAATTTGAAAGCGTACATTACAAATATCAAATATGCTTATAATTGATAAAAAAAAATACCTACAATAATTATTATAGAAGCTAATAAACCGACATTAAAGTATCAGAAATGTTAAAAAAAAAATGCAAATTCTACACGTTTCTAGCCTTAGTTGTAGGTAAGCAATATTGAATTATTATTTAACATTATAATTATATAATGTGGTATATATTTCAATTAAAATAATCTTAAAAAAATATTAACTTACCTGTGCGTTATTTCGGTACGATACAGCAGATAAATACTGGAAATACTAAAAAAGTAAATGGTTAAAAGATTTACTTTAAAATTATGTTTTTCGTTGAAAAATCATGTTGTTAATAAGCATGTTATATTCGACCTGGTAACCGTTGTTGTTTATTTATGAATTGTTTGACTTTAACATGCGTTGATTGTATATAAAGCCAACCAAATAAAGTTATTTAGTTTCGACTAAAAAAATTATTAATACAAATTACAAAAGAAATAAAACAATAGAAAGTACCTACTATTAATTTAATTATTTTAAGAGTCTCGCTCATGGCTTTTTACAAAATTGTTAACAAAAAATTGAAAACATTTACAACAATAACAAGTCTTAACAAAAGTTTCAATCAGTCACAATTTTTATGCCGCACGCACGCACACGACATATTTTTTGCTCAAAACATGCTTTACAGAAAAAAACTCGCGTGCGAGAGAGCGGTTATTTGGACCGCTTTTTTCATGTTGGGAAAAAAAATAAATACTTACTGGGCCACAGGCATAACTAGACATCAGGACAAAGGGGTGCTTCCGCTAAAGGTTTTTTTTTGTAACTTGTCAGTGGACTCTCTGCATCCCCCCTAATTGCGCCAATGCATAGGGTCCATGGGATTTCACTTTTTATATCATCGAAAACCATCAAGAAAATGTGTTTAAAAAAAAAAAAAAAAAAAAAAAAGGAAAATTGAGTAATGCTAGGTTAGGCCCACCAATGCACTCCGTGAGAAGTCTACCTCTTACCAAAAAAAAAAAAAAAAAAAAAAAAAAAAAAAAAAAAAAAAAAAAAAAAAAAAAAAAACGAATAATCCGGAAAAATCATTGGTTACCTATGTCCAATATTAAATATTAAAATATTAAAACGTTTAAGTATAGAAATACAAATTACGACAGTGGCATTTGTCATCTCTGTCTTTGTAATGAGTAACAGACAGCGGGTAATACGACAAAAATGTATTCACGTACCTACAAAAACGAAAAGGTCTTTCGGGTTTAAAGACAATCTAAGCTTTTTTTTTTTAAAATACTAATTATTAAAATGTTGATAGGCTAAAAAATAAAATTTCATAATTCCCGGAAGGCTATTGTTTAAATTATTATTATATACATTGAATAGATATATAGACATATTTCCTTGATTATGTTGAAAACACTTGAGATTAGAATTAGATAGGAAGATAGCAGAATTGATTTTATAATTCTATAAAATCAATGGTAACAGGTACCTACTTCAATATTCAGAAAAAATGAGAAAGAACATTACTATTAAACTTTAAAATATGAAATTGATAAATACTAATACTGTTATACTAAGTACTGTTAAATGTACTCACAAACATATCGAGCATAATTAACTTAAAAGTATTGGAAATTAAAATTGTATTTTCTAAATTTACAAACATCTAGTTAGGTACCAAGGTTTTTAATTTTCTGTTACTTATTATTAGGATATAAAATACATCTCAGATGCTTATTTGGGGATTTTATAATGCATTTGTTTTTGCAGTCACGGACTAAGATAATATACAGACATAGCCGAGCTCTTTTTTTGATAAAAGTTTCTCACACAATCTCTATGGTCAAATTTAGACTCCTATTGCAACAGATTTACCATTATATAATTCTCTAGTTATTATTATTATTAATATAAGAAAAACAAAAATGTAGTGATCAATAATCCTATGTTATTTTGTTATATTATAAACCTTGCATTTGCCTTCCTCATATTTAAAATTTAAAACTCATTATTTTCTGTATATAAATTTATAATCGTTAAATATGATTCAACAACTATATTGGGAACAGTGTTTCTCATCCTTAAGATGTAACATAGATTTATAGAAGAAAAAGAAAACATTTTTTTTCTTTTTTTAAATAACGTATTTACAAAAAATTATAATTAATTATCTGCTTAGATATGATCAAATTATTATATTTTTATGAGTATTCAATGGTACAATAATACAACAATGTATTAGTAGATAATAAAACATGTTATTATTATAACGGTTTTTATAGTATTTGTAATTAAATTTATAAATTACAACAATAATATAATATTACAATTCGTTTCAAATTAATCCATACATAAACATTAGAGGGCGGTCCTTATAATGGGTTTTTTTTTTTAATCAACATTGGATAGATATCATTTGGCTCTAAATAGCAAAACAGGAATACTTGGTAGTCTCCTTGTTTGCACATTAAGTTAATAATTATATAAAAAAATTACAATTTGACACAAGTTCCAAATGCAGTTCACAATCTTATGGAAATCAACTATATACTTGATTTTAAATTTTTTTTAATTTACTGTGAATCTTGTATTTTCCAAGCCAATTGAGATATTGAGTGAGATTCATTATATCTGATTGTGGTTCTTGTGTTAAAAAAAACTGAATATTTCCTTTGTATCTAATCACGAAATTACACTAGTAGTAGACTCAATTAAATACTTGAGGAAATTCATATATTTTCCCATTACGAATAAAAACTTAATATGAAAACAAGGAGACAAAGGTGATGAAATAAAAATCTAAAAAATAGGGACATTGTTTACAATATTTTTGAATTGAATTTCAATTTTTCAATTGAATTGAATGACGGCTATCCAACACCATGCCCAAATTAAGGACCACTCTTATACACACATATATATGGTTTATTACAATAATTATGTATTTATATATGATTTTAGTAAATAACTCAATACATAAAAAAATATACTATGAAAAAAAAAACAAAAATTATATCTTTCCATTTTAGATATTTCTTAAACAATTATATATAACTATATATATTTGTTCTGGAAAATAAATTTTAATTATCTTATTACTAGTTTAAAATCACATTCAAATCAATTGGCAAGACAATTGTACTTAATTATAATATACTTTAACAGTAAAATTAAATTATAAGAAATTATCACTTATTTATCATAGCTGCATTGAGATTCGTAAATACAAGATAAGTAGATAGGTGGGCACTATAAAATATTTTGAGATAAATCACTGGCAGTTATAATTTCTAGACATTACATTAATATTCATATAAGGGTGGGAAGGTCTTATATTTGTAATTTGTGATGGTTATCCAGCTTAAATGATTTATAATATTACTTAATACAAAAATGTCTAAAAAAAATAATAATAAAACAAACCACAATATAATCACAAAAAAATACTCTATATCTGTAATATTTACATCTCTGTTTAACATTACTATAATAAAACATATACTTTGGTTTGAAGAATTTTCTGTTTTTTTTAAAAACTTTTCAGCACTATTACGATGTTAATGCTAGACCCAACTTGGCCAACATCATTTGTTTTCGCAGTCTTACAATTTCCCAGTACATGTCGTTTTCTAGAAAATAACATTAAATTATATTATTAATAGGTATAAACAATGGTGAATAAATGCATGTATTTTATTGTCATTGAAAACACTAATACCAAAAAAATGCATATTTGTGTAACTTATAATATTATAATCAACATTTAAGCTGTGCTCATTGTCGATGCATATTCATAATATACTTCCGCATTGCTTGAAATAAAATAAAAATAAGCTTAGTGTGGTTTTATCTCATGAAATGACATATTTGTGTTGTTAAATACATTGAATTAAAATATTAAAGTCATGTTATCTCGACAGGCAATATTTTAGTTTTTAATAATATTCTTTATTTTAGATTTTTATTACTCATATAGTACTATTGAACCCATTAGTAAACAATAAGCAATTGTTTAATCTCTTTGAAGTACCTAACTATCTCTCAATTTATGCTAAGTGACAAAACTAATTTATTAACCTATCAGTTTTCATATACCTATACACTTAATATGATTTTGATTAGTTAATTTTTTTTTTTTTTTTTTTTTTTGGCATTTTTTACAAAAAAAAATCACTAAATTAATACTAAAAGTACAAGGAAAAACTAATAACTTATATCTAACTAACTCGTGTAGATATTTATTTTTTAAATTAAAGAAGGATTACAAATATCTTACTTATAAAAAAAAGTTTTATTTTTAAATAATCACAACTACAAAAAAACAACAAACATAAATGTCAAATCAAAATTATCATTAAAATTTTGAAATTAATTTAAGTTATTAATGCTATAATTAAATATAAAATGGTTAATTTATAAATAAGGCATGCATACTACCATTATACAATTATGTAAGTCAAATGTTTTAATAATTAATTTAATCATCAAATATAATAACAGCATTGATTACTTATGTGAAATGTTGATGCAGCGAGTTAAATAATTAATAAAAATAAAAATGCATTAATCTAAAAATATCAGTTACACATTTTAGCTATTCACTAACTTAACGTGAAAATAAAAACTAAATACACAAATGATCCGGATAGTAAAAGGTTTGATTACCTACATTTCTATGTGAAATTCTAAACACAATAAAATTATTTTCAAAACTATTCTTCTTCATAGTACTAAATACTAAAAAGTATACCTAAATATAATAAAATAGGTATACTATGTGTATGCTTATATGTGAATGTAATTACCATTACTAATTAAAAATAGTATTATTATTATTAGAACTAGATATTTTACGATTCGTTTAAAACGTGAAAGATATGAATAGTTTGATCATTCACTTGGATGCCATTAAATCCGATTGTCCATCTTGACACTAATACTGTTAACTTTTAATGATTGTGATAACCCTTTTGGTCAAACAAAATGCTCGACCACCACCTTTCTAATTTTGTATTTTCAATGTATAATATTCACCTGACAGAAATTATTTATTATAGCATATTAATAATGTTAAGTTTAAAACTTACAAAAGAAAAAACACGGTTTTTAATAGCATTGATATAAAATTACCTAGTTGAAATTATTAAAAATATAAAACCCACTCAAGTCTTTTTCACATTATTATTTGTTTAACACGAGCCTTGTTATTAGTAACATTCTTATTATTAATAAACATACTACATTTTTATGATTGTTATTCATTAATAAATATATATATATATATATAACAATATGTTATAATATATATATAACAATTACATTTTTTTGCTTATACAAGAAAACAAGTAAAAACAAATTAAATATTTTTGCATAATTTATATATTTTTTATTAGGTATGTGTATTAGACAATAGGTATGCAAACTAATCCTTCCATGTGACCTAATGTACAATATTGTTGATGATGCATAATAATATATGACATACACATATTATAAAAATAGAGAATAGAAAAATTAGGAGCCTTGAAATTAATTTTGAAAAAGCAATCTCTATAGTATACAAATAATAACACTTGGTGCTAAATGTAATATTATGTCAAACAATATAGGTGTTACTTATAACATTAAAAGCCATAAATAACCTTTCAAATGTGATCAACTTGACATTTTAACTTAATCTATATGAATACTATTGTTAATGATTATTATTTTTAATTTTACCCTTGATTCATTTAAGTTAGGTGATCGGTAATGCTAACATTATGATATTTCTCTGTTAGTTGTTTAGTAATTAGTATTAATTATACCTTGTAGTATTATATAAGTCACAGTTACCTCAACATTAAAAATAATTAATGATAAACTACATTATCTAACAATGTTTAAAAAAAAAATTTACATTTTGCACCTTTTTTTTGTACAATATACATTTTTCTAAAGTTATTGTAGCCGTAGCCCTGTGCCATAATTAATTAAGAAATATTTTACAGACCTGGACTTTTGACAAGGCCTCGTTGGATGTATCTGAGATAATTGAGAAAATCGCATACAGCTGTAATCTATAGACACACAATAATACTACTGTTAATTATTTACTTACAAATATTTTTTTGTATAGTTAATTGGACACTTTATTAATATAGTTTTATTTTATATATATAGTTGTAAAACATATTTATATTAATACATCATTTAAAAAAAAAAAAAAAAATGTTTATATTTGAATTTATCTTAATTCTTTATTTTTGTAATATACAGTATTACTATATGAATAAATAAATAAAATAGACATACAATATGAAATAAAAACTGTAATGCGTATTAATAAAAATTAAATATGAATATCTAAGAACTTAGACATTTATGAAAAATTAAACTTGTCCAGTGCATTCAAATAAATTAATTGTATTAATATTTGCAAAATGAAATTTGTGAATGTTAAATATTATTAATATTGATAGAAATCATCCACATAGGATTTATTTAGGCTTATGTAGTAGCTTACAAGATACTGAATCCGCATACAAAGTATTACTTTAATATTTTGCAAATCGTGAATGAACCTATGACTATTATTAATACCCATTATAACATAATATTAAAGGCGATAATTGTCTAAATAATAGTATACAAATAATTTTCAAAATTTGTATTTTCAAGAGTTAAGTAATTGTGTGTTTTTAGAAAACAATATATACAAATATTATGAATTTATTTATAGTAGGTCAATACAGTTTAATGTTATACTAATTACATTATGTTAAAGAGAAAAAAAATTAAATTGGCAATATGGATAATCCGGTATGCATAGCATCTTTTACATTACCTTTTGGTATTAACAGTTTTGCCAAAAACACTAGGATTTTTATTTTGCTTAAAACAAATTTGCACTCATATAATATCTAGGAATTTTGTAAAAACCCTACATAATATTTAACAAAATTGTATATTTTATGTTTTATCCAAATTGCCTAAAACCTGTCAGAAATATTTATAATGTCTAAATTATTCAATACTTTTGGTAAAATATATACATGTAAACAATGCCATCTTAAGGCATGAGTTCGAAGGTCCCAGACCTGGTACCTCGGAATTTTAAGGGCCTAAAATTTACCAAAATTACATTATTTACAAAATACCTACCAGAATTTTACATTTATTTTTCTTACAATAAATCTCGAACAAAAAATATTAAAATTAGTTTTGTTTAAAAATAATGTAATTTTATCAATAAAAATTGAATTCTAAATTTTTAATTGAAAGTATTGGCAGTGTAACGAATGTTAATTATAAATATTAAATTTCTTATCTTATAAACTTTGGCAACCTGTCACATTATCAGCAGTTGCGTCATAGTTGAGAGTCTAGAGGTCTGATACACACACACACACACACACACACACACACACACACACACACACACATAGGTACATACTTACAATCCATACAAATATCTAAATTTTCAGTTTGTGGGCGTTTCATTTTCACTATAAAAGAAGTGGAATACATTCAATTTGTATTGCGTAAGTAAATTTTACACTAAACTTAAAATTAATTATTATTTTCTTCGTTATTATTATAATTGTAAATAGATAAATAACTCAATTAACTAAAGTCGAAAAAAAACAATTTAATTACATTTGGTTGGATTATGAAAGTGTTACAGAAAACTTTGCAAATGAAAAAGCCAGGAAAAAAAGACAAATTTATATAAATAATGAATACATACTTTTTTTATGTAAATTATTTTAGTTTTTGTTGTATGAATTACATTTTGTGTTTAACTATAAAAAGTATTAATGTATAAATAATTAATGTTACAACGTTTTAATTAATAGGAAAGTCCTTTTTATACTGTACATTTTGAAATTATAATAAACAATAAAGTAACAGAGATTTAAAACAAATACTGATAAAATATAATATTTAATAGCTAATAGGTCATCATGTGTTAAAAATTTATATATCTTAATTTAAGTATTTAAAGACCCCCAAAATATGTTAAGCCATATTTAACATATGTTAATTTAGGTTAAGTCCCGCCTCCCGAAGTAGTGCCTCACGGTGTTTCCGGGAGGCAGGGGTATTGCCGGTTTATAAAAAAAAAAAGTTTGGTTAGGTAAAAATATGTTAAATATGTTTTTGGTTTCACATAAGCTTAAGACAGCTCTGCGTATAAGACCAAAATAATGAATGTGTAGGTTTAAACAATTAATATAAGTACTTAACATTTCTCAAACTATTATATTCATATTTTTACAGTAATAACATAATATATAAATATAAAATATAATCTGTTTATTATTTGATATAAAACAATTTAATATTACTCTTTCAATATACTAAAACAAAATTATATATAACTATATAGGTACATCTGTATGATACTAAACATATATTATACTTTTACAATTAAACTGTTTTAAATAAAAATATTACATAAAAATTCAATAACACTTACTCTATTTCGACAAATTTGAGATATGGAATACCATTCAACATCCGATCCTCCTAAATTCATTCTATAGAGACATAGCAATGGTAATTCCATCAGAGCACATTTTCTAGAATCAAATATAAAAGAAAATTATTACAAATAACTTTATTTATTATTCTGAGACAACTAAATTTATTTTTTTAATAATACAAATTGAAGAAAAAAAACCGAAACTGTTTTATTACTTTGGAAAATGTGATTTTGACTTGTCCATAGATTCCATAAAAAGATTCCCAGATTCTATTGCATGCATAACATCCATTGCTAAAGTTGAATTATTAAATTCTAGGCACTGATCTATATCTTCTTTATATATTCTACTTATAAAAGCATCAGATTTGTCTAAGGTAGGAGATTTCATCCACAGAACAAATTCACGATGCACATTTGGGTCCACCTAAAAATTTCAATTCTAACATTTATACTTTATACCTTTGTGAACAAAAAAAAAATAAAAACATATAAGTATACAATATTTACTTCAGCACAGTTGGATATATCTAAGACTTCAGTGGTTGTTACGGTCAGATTAGTTTTTTGCTTTAGTGGTGAATCTGGAGGTGAATTTTCTCGACCATACTTTAAGTTGTTGTGTGACGGAGATCTCTTGTGTTTACGATAAAACAGTCCAACTCCACTTAATCCACCTTAAACATAATAGCATATTGAATGTAATTTTATTTATTGGCTTAAATAATGTTACCATGTACTTAATAATAACAGGTATATAATACATATTTTTACTAAATTATCATTCATAACATTAAATAGTAGAATTTCCCTCATTAGATATGATGTCTATGCATAATAAAATACTTAAATATATAAAACTATGTTCTCGGAAAATATATTTATCACGTTGTTGTAATATAAAAGTATGTGAACTAAATATTATTTTAAACATATTGTAATTTAAAATATGTGTTTAGACAATGGCAGAATGTCCGAAGAACATAGAAATATTTCCTGCCAGGGAAGAACACACAAACAATATCAAATCCATAATGAAAGATTTTTATCTGGATGAACCAGTTTTTAAAGTTCAAAAAATAGATGTAGAAAAACTAGATAAATGCTTTTATGAACCCAAAGAAGGTGATTTTACAATTGTGGCTAGAGACATGAATAATGGAGCTATTGTATCCTTTGCAATCAATAGTATTGTAAAGCCTGATAATGCAATAAAACAAAAACAGTTTGCTGGTTAGTCGACTTTGTTCAGTTAAAACTAATTTTAACACAAACAACAAACATTTATAATTTACTGTTATGTTATTTTAAATGTTAATTAAATTTTATATGTATATATATTTTTTATTTTATATTTTTAGATCTATACTCTAAAACCAATAAAGATCTATACAATGCTTTACAATTCTGGTCGTCAATTCAAAGTGAACCGTGTCTATTTAAAATGTTAAATGTAGAAGTTATGTGGGAAATTAAAACTTTAGCAACAAAAAAACAATACCGTGGTCTTGGATTATCAACAGCTTTAGCTAAACGCTCATTTGAAACAGCTCTACTCAATGATACCATCTCAATTATTAGCATGGACTGTACTAATCACTTGAGTGCAAAGATAGCTCATAGATTAAACATGGAGTGTGTGGTTAAAAAACATTTTAATGAATACAAGGATGATAATGGTCAACCTTGGATTACAAATATGCCAGAACCTCCAGATGGTCTAGTACATGTGTTTATATATAAGAAAAATAACTACAAAAATAAAGTATAATAATTAACTAAAAGACAAAAACAAATTGTTTTAGTTGTAAATGTTCTCAAAATAATAATAATATATATATATATATATATTTAAGATAAACGTAACCTGGTTATTTATTTTGTGTTTACAACCAGTTTCGATTTCAAAAATTATCATTGGGTATTTAAAAAATAAAAAAAATACAACACCATTAAAAATAAAAATAAAATAAAACCCATTGCTGACATTTTATTTTGCAAATAGCAACCTTATTAAATATTTTATACATTTATTTTAACTAAAACTTCATTAATTTATTGAAATGTTTTTAATATAGGTTGCCATTTTTCAAAACGAAACATAATCTACAATTTAAGAATTATGTGTAGGTATCTTAAATTGTCTAAAATGAAAATGTTGATAAAAGTTAATAAATTTAGAGATCATGAGAATTTCATGTTAAAAAAAAAACCCAGCAACTACTAAAATAATTACATTTGATAAAATATAGATATTAAACCAATAAACTATTGTCATTGTTCTTATTATTTTTGCTATTATCATCTAGTTTCTTATGACGTTTACAATTTGACAAAAGAGAGCGCACTGAAAGTCCACTGGAACTACACGAGTTTTGCTCCGATAGCATGCCAGTGTTTTGAAATTGAATATAAAAATTATGAATGTAATGTTAATATGATAAACTTGAAAAATAATTCCTTTAATTTCATATTTTCATAATATTATTAATTTAATTTTAATCAATCTAAATCTAATATCTAATATCTTTTTCCTATTATCATAAATTGTAATTTATTTATTTTCATTTTTAATAATTGAGTTACCTGTGATGATGTGCATAGTTGTTAGCACACCATACAAATATTGTACATTAACTAAAAATGATCCAGTTCACTAAAATGGTTCATTTAAATCTAATATACTTTAACACTTTTTTGTCAAATCGAAAATACCATTATGATGCATTTGTATAAATTGTATGTTTTTCAAGATAAAAATAAATTAATACCTGGCATTGAAATACTATCCTCTCTTGATAAATTTGGGTGACTTGGTGTAGAAGTTAGTACAAGAGTTTTTAATGCAGCCACTTCTGCTGATAAAACATCAACTTTCATTGAAGATTCTTTTAATGCTCTCGATGCGGCTGCTTGACGTAAATTTGCTTCTTTAACCATATTATGAGCTTCCTAAAATAAAATAACAATATTTCAATAATGGATTATTTACAAAATGTTTATATTTGAATTTATTACTTACTTGAAATAAACTAGCCGTTAATTCTTCCAATTCAGCTTCGACATCAGCACGTATTCTGCTTAAGCGTGTCACTTCTTCGTCCCTAAGCTTTAATGTTTCATTGGCTTTTCTTAATTCCGCTTCGAGTCGAGCAAATGCATGTTCTTTCACTTCATTGACTGATCTATCCCAGCTAGACGCTGAAGATTCCATCCCACTATCAATATCAGGGTCAGAAATTATAGGGTCTATCACTTGGGTTTCAATTGGTTCGTCTTTAACAACCATCCGTTCACTGAGCAAACATTCTTTGATCCCAGCATACGAAGCACCGTTTTTTGTTACTAAACAGTCACCTTTCACAGTAGCAAAGCAAACCAGATGTTTTTTTGGTGATAATATTAACTCATTATCATTAGCCATTTGGTTAGTTTTGTGAACAGATTTATTAATGACATCAGGCTCAGATAATGTGTTCATTACATGCTATAAAATGCTATCAGATTGTTTTGCATAAACCTATACAAACAAACAATAAAAAAAAATGTTTTCATTTAATTATTTAATAAAATCACCTACCTAAGTATATTATAGTTTTATTGACTAATTAGTTAGCTAGACCGTAGCCCAAGTAAGGTCATAAAGTATTAAATATTTATAAAACAAATAAGTTTAAACTCTAAAGAGTAATATTTAAATAAAAGCGTTATCAAAATCTTCATTATGTTGAAAATTATGATTAACATACATTATCTATCTTTTTGGAATATTTGTTCGGAAATATCAGGAAATTACTATTTCATAATATCAATGATATAGAATTTAACACAAATTGAAATAATATTTACACACAATATTCGGAAAACAATAATATTTCAGATTCATTTATAGACAAAAAATACTAACAAGTTACGATATAATAATTAATACCTGGGCAATTAATATTACCAACTAAATTTAAATATTTTTGAGAAAATCGTTCAGGTATAAAAATAGAATTTTTTTTTTTTTTAAATACAAAAATAAGATAGCTATGTTGACACAGAATAACAGGAAAAAGGAAATTGTTCCTGTTCATTTTTTTTTTTTTCAATTAATATATTAGATATAAAACAAAGAAATATTTTTTTGTTTGTCGGAAATATAGGTACAGCAATACTTTAGAATTTAGACTTTGGACATCTGATGTAAAACGTGTCTGGTTAACCGTGACAATTTAAAAATGTCGAATTTTATCATCGCAAACAACAATCGAGTTGTGTAAACGTAATTATTATTTTTTTTTTTTTTTGTTTAAACAAAACGCTTTTTCTGGCCGGACGTGGAACGATATTGTAAATGTGCAGCGTTTTTATTTTCTGCGAAAAAATCGAATACTAAACAATAACAAAACAATAGCTAATAATTGTAATAAGTACCCCGAGTAGAAAGTGGGTATATTATTACCATTGGCAGCGTACTACTTTCACCGTCGGTGTTATGAATCATTGCGGGGTCGCGGCCGGTAATTGGTGCACTTTTCGGGGACGGTTGGCAAAACGCAATAAAAATAATAATAATATTAATCGAATAGAATGGAAACACAAGTTATCGTACGCGTTAAAACGCAACACATAAAATAAATATCCAATACGGAAATCCGCCGCCATATGTTCTACGAAGATGATTATAACACAATACCCGCTTAGTGTTGTAATTATAAATAAATAAATAACGAGACAATGAGATTTGGCACAATTACTCACTTACCCGTCGCAATATTCTGCTGGGCCATTGTAATTCGCCGGACTCTAAGGTTTCCGAACAGATTTCGCGACGGTCAAGCCAAACGGTTCGACTAATATATTATAATATTATACTATACGGGAATTAATTGTATACAAGACGACGACGTGCGCCACCGGACGGATCTGAGTAATCGTCAAATGATGATGATAATAACAATAACAATAATAACACAAGGAGTAAATACGGTATAAATAAAACAATAACACCGGAGACGGTCGCGCGCGCAGACGGCCGAGCGCTTTGACCCTGATAAGCGACGCACACGATTATCATACGGAAAACGCGAATTTAGTGACGAGCCGCGGCGGCGACGGCGACGGAGCTCCGTACCGCAGATACGCAAAATACGATGTTATTGTTGTCCCGATGCGCGCGACGTGAAAGCGGGCCCGTTCTGTGCGGCGGGTAACCGCGATGCAGTGCGTCCGCGCGCCATGCCGTAAATACCGTAAACGGTCGCTCGGTAAGTGGGGGAAAGGCTATAACTTATAACAATAATAGTAATAATAATATTAATACGAGCCGAGGATATTCGCTAGGCGAAAATACACAAAACGTATAAATATATGGGCGGGAGCGGTACGCAAACTGGGCCTCCGAAATGAAAAAAAAAAAAAAAAACCGGAACGGTCTCGGGAATGGCGGGCCGCAATTTTCTCGCGATTTAGCGGGCCTAAGACGCGGAGAAAAGTACTTGCGAAACACCTCGTCCTGCAAGTAAGTATATTACCCGCATGGACAGGAAATAAAACAAAAAAAAAAACAACAGAAATCCGACGCGAAACAAAGAGGTGAGATGATACGCGTCGGGGGAGACGTTCACCTCACTCTACGTCACACAGACTTCAAATGTTTGTACCTCCTACTCGGTTTTCGATTTTTTTTTTTTTTTATATTATTTCCTACAACTATATTGTTTTAAAACAATTTGTCGAATAGGGCGGCCGGTACATCATGATAATTAAAATTAAAAATTAAAGAATAATTGTCTTTGTCTAAAATATCTGGTTAGGTTCCGCAATTCACGGATTGTATTGGAACAAATACTCTCTGCTAACAGAATATCCGTAGCAGTGACCCCCTTGCGGTGCCCTAGTCAGGAAAACGATTTCAAGGGGGCACGTGCCCTCGGTGCGCCCTCTAGGGCTGCGGCATTGAAACTATAATGCAACAAACTGTGTGTTTGTCAGATCATATTTACAATTATTTTTTACTGGTCAGTGATGATAAAACTGAGATAATTATAAACAATTGAAACGATTGACGACAGATAGTTCTTTTTTAAGCGATTACACGAACTCTGGACGCAAAAAAAAAAAAAAACATATGGATACTAGCACATTTTATTATTTCCGTTGAACGTGATGTGTTTGGACAGAGGTTAATACTAAATCGTTATATGGTCACCGTTAGTTATATTGTTTGGGAGATGACGATTTCGGAGCTATATAAAAAAATAAAACATTTTTTTTTTGCAATACCGTTTCGCATAAGATTATCACGCGGCCGTCCGGCAACTATATACGGGGTACCCATTAAAACGGGTGGCCTCATATAACGTGTGACGTGCCGTCCCAACGTCGACAAATCAGATCGCTATAGGACTATATAATAATACATAATATACAATATAATGTGTACAAACATCATCGGCATATATTGTATTTGTAAAAAAAAATTTAATTCAGCACTCTAGTACCCCACCCCCTCATTCGAATTAAAATATTCTAACAAATCCGGTACCGGCTGATATAACCGCATATGCTTTGAATTCGGAAATATGTATACGCGCACATATTCAAACTCGAATTTAAATTGAAACCGTTTAGACAATTGGTTTTTGTTTTTTTTTTTGTTCGTGTCTTTCGACGAAGGATTTCGAAAATTAAGTAGGTGGCTGAACATTCGTTTTGAACTGCTCTAAAATGTGTTGTTCAAAAATAAAATAAAAAACGATTGCCGTCAGCCATGCACAATTATATGTATCGGTAAGAATAAATTATTATAACTAAAAACATTTTTACCCGATATTGTATGCGATGTACACTATACAATCGCCGGGCTAAATGCATGTGTTCAGTATATACTTCAATAATTCGTACCTGCGTAATAGTAGAACCTATGTAGGTTTTTTTGTCTATGAAATTTTTCGAAACAAATCCGATTCGGTCACGAATAACAAATAATTAGCGTACATTTCCGGCTAACACCCGTGCAGTAGACATAATTTTGACCGGCCTTCGCCACTTAAATAATATCAAGTTCACAAAACGACTTGTACATTTTGTTAAACCTTTACCTGACTCGAGGGCCGAGGCACATACATTTGATGGGGTTGCAGTTTTGATTTTATTTTGTATGATTGACCTACACGATTTATTATCCAATCCATGTTCCGTAACTGACAAAGATCATTAAACATCTCAAATAATAATGTTTGCCATGGGTTTTTCGAGCGTTATCTATACCTGTAAAGGTCATTCTTGACCCTCGCATTTGCCTTCATCGAAATACCATGACAAAGGAAATTCATTCTGGGCAGGGGGTTTTTAACCGATCCCATCGATTCTAACCTAACCATACCATGGAATTATTTCCAAATTTTACAAATTACTCCTAAATAGCTTAATTATGGCCCATCAGTATTGTCGTAGGAACGATGACAGTTGTCAGTACATCAGCTAACAGTACCCATGAGCACACGTGGTAAGTGGTGTGCAGTGGCGCAAACAGGAGGGTGATTTGGGGGTTGTGAACATTTTATTCGAATAATGTACCTATCGTCGTATCTGTGTGTTTTTTTTTTTTTTTTTGTATACGGCATGAAAATAACCCAACAGTTTATATTAACTGAAAGTTTTTTCCGAAAAAAAAAAAACACATCTTTGTAAAACTTATGGGTTTTTCGCTACATTCACAATCTAAAATGAATATACATAATATACCTACCGAAATTGGATCTACACCACATAAAAGCAAACAGCCATTGTGTACCTCTCATTTGGTTCGAAAATTCTATACTCATTAAGTCAATCGTCACGGAACACCGTGTACCTATACGACTGCTATTATAATATTACAATATTATCTCGGTACATTTATTATGATCATTGTTACGTGTTGTATGGCCATCCACCGTCCATTGGACTCAGGTCGTATACATCATCACTTTATGATATATATATTATTATATATACTCGTAAATTTTACGGGGCTTGTAGATAGAATTTTGCAGTACTCATTCATTCATTATTATTATTATTATTATTATTATAGTCGTTGAATGCCCGGCATATAATGACACCGACGTGCAGTGTGCAATACAATAATAGAAGACACCGCCGCAGTACCTATATAATATATAATTTAACCAATCGTATATTTCATAACTATAATAGTTATTATAATATTAAACGATCGTGATGTCTTCAAAACGAGGAGGGCCACCTTGTCTGTATTTTTTTATTTTTTATTTTTTTTTTTTCATGTTTCACGAGACACGAGTTTCTATAGGTAATGCAATATAATGCCAAAGGTATAGGTAATGCCGGGTATAGGTATATAATATAATGCCGAAAATTATGTTTTTTTTTTTTAACGAGGAATATTATCATGTGTGTAGGTCTTTTTTCCAACGACAGTTTTATTCAGAATATCGTATTATTAATAAATTAAAATCCGAAATGGTAGTGTTCGTCTTGTGTTCATCAAAACTGCAAATTACGTCTCTCCGTAGATTTGTTCAAATCGCCAAGAAAATAATTTCCATTTGGTACCAATACTTATATTTCTTGTAAACGTAAGTTATTTAAAAAAAACTTCTAGGCGAATTTAATTTAAGAGGGCTGAAAACGGTGTTTTTCTGTCTTTGTCTAAGACAAGCGCAACATACAAGAATTTAGAGGTGTTTCATTACCAATGTACCTATCGATCTAATGAAACGATAAGAATACTGTAAACAAATATGAATTTGTAGTTAAATCTAGGTACGTCTTGAGATCGACTTACCCACATGTATGATTTTATCCATCTTAATCATTAAAAAAAATATATATATATTTAAAAAATGATTATATTTCAATTTTTAATCGAAAAATCAATAACGTAGGCGATTCGATCACTCAGGTAGACTTGATGACAAATCTGTTATCAGAATTCGTATCGCTTCACTAGATCAACGACCGGTAAGTTGAAAATATAAAACACGTCTAAATTTCTACGTTATGTTGCACGTGCGTCAGACAATGTCAGAAAATCACTAGTTACAATAATGTCCAATCTCCTTCAAAACAAAAATAAACCCCAATGCTGTAGCCAGGAGGGAGGGGACGCGTGTCCTCTCCCGAAATTTTTTTTTTGTTTCACACAATACAGTGAAACCGACTTATTAATTAATAGTTTTTTTTCATGTAGATATGAGAATATATCACTAACACGTTTGTATTGAAAGAAGAAAATATATCACACATGTATTTTATCATTCTAAAAAAAGTAAGTAACAATAAAATAGGTGTCCCCCTCTTCACGAAATGTTTGACTGGCTATGATAAACACATTAAAACTTCACATTGAACATCAAAAATATAATTTATTTAAAATATGTTTGGTACACGCGTGCGTGCCAGTTGAACACAGTACAGAGACGGAGAGAAAATTGTGATCGAGACTTAACTTATTGATTACTTTTTATTACACGGTTACGAATATATGTTATATCACAATTTTAATAAAACGAGATTTGGGAACCTAACCTAATCGTATAATTTTGCACACGGAACCGTCCTCTTATATTTTGCCAAATTTCGTTTAATAGCTTATAATATATTTATATTCTGGTAGGTATCATTAAAGCTAATGACATTAGTAGTGTTAAAAATAAAATATTTAATATTGTGATAGGACATATCTTATAAATGAATAATGTTGCTACTGGTTGTCACACTTATCGGTGACCAATGCTAGTATTTTTTTTTGTCAACCCATTTAAATCTTTTTATAATTTTATTAAGGAGTACTGATAGAAAATAGATTGTTCTTGAATTTGTTGTCATTATAAACTTCTCTTATAAATAGCAAAAATAGAATACATATATTCCGGCACCATCGACTTGGTGCACTCTCATAAAAATTGATTGAAATATCACTGGTCGTAATATACGTACCTATATTATTTATAATTATAAAAAAAAATTCCACAACAAATTAATCGCCATGCGGTTTTACAGCAACAAGAAGGCGTGTGTATGATGTATATCTTATAATAAATACAATATTTACTATTCAAAGTATTTAAAACCAAAAAAAATAAATATTAAGAAGAATCGTGACGTCGTCTCGATCACCTTGCAACTAGCTAATTTTACGAACAAGACCATTAACATGAATGTAGTCGTAAAATTTTGTTATGCAAAAATATCCAAACAGACAAGGACCAATATAGTAGGTATATACGAATAATTAAAATATTAAATAGCAAAAAAAAAAAGATTAATAGAACATAGGGTTTCTTTGTTTTCAATGGATTATGTAAGTATACAACAAAAAAGCTATTATAGTATCTTAAATTTTATTACAAATTATTGTATAAATGCAACACAAATTAATATTATATTTGTCCTATTTTTTTTTCGCTAGTTATCTATCGTGGCTCACGTTATACAAAAACGTTTAATAATTTAATTTAAATTAATTTTCATTTTAAAGTGAATACAAAATAATTGACATATCGCTCGGACTCACGTCAAACTGTATAGCAATAAGAGTGTACATAAATGACACATTTAATTATGAAAACTACATTAATAATAATTATAAAAATAAATATATAAAACACGCGACCAACTCGCAATATATGTAATATGTATACAGATAAACCTACATTAATAATTGTAATAATTTAAATTACTGTAGCTAGAACATTAATTATCATAATATTATATAGCTGGTTTAACATATTAAATATCTCCTATACAAATCAAATATTCCATATGGCTTCTGTTTTACTATATTATATCCCAAGCGAAATAATCTTATCCTAGTTAGAATATAATTGCAATTATATATTCAACCAAATACAGTAATATAAAGCTCTTTTTTTTTTCTGGCCATTCCTATCTTCATCTTGTACCATTTCTTTACAATGCCCGACACTCTTAAATCCTCTTCTACACCATAATATCTTTCTGGGCCTACCATGTAACGTTTTACCTCGAGACACCCATTGGATGCAGTGCTGTGTTTGGGAATTTGACACCTCAGGCACAACATGGAGTCGCGTAACATTTCCGTTAAAATTTCAATTAGACTAAGGTTCTAAGTGATGTAATCTCTCACAATACCTTAAATAATCCCCCAATGATTTGTCAAATCTGCCCATAAAGTGTCTTGTCATAAAAATTATTTATAAAACATAGGCACCTCACAATTATATTTATTTGATTGCAATTGTAATCAAATTATTCACATTTAATGTATTGTATAGTAAAAGTAAAAATTAATCGTTGGTATTTTAAGGGTACTTTGGCGTGTATTAACAAAAATATTACAAATAACAGTTACATATTATATGACATATTTTACTATTGATAAACAACAGATATACTTTAGTTTTAATTTTGACTAGGTACTAATAACCAGGAATTACCCCCCCCTCCCCAAGTCACTCTGAATAAATATACGGATTATTTAAAATCCAAATAATTTACAAGGATTTATCTACAAGGTATTTTAATGACGTTGTACAAGTAGTTTTTTAATTGTTGCTATAAAAGTATATGGTTTTTAATAAAACTAAAACACTGTAGCGGTATTTTTTCTCTCGTTATTTTGGGTGACCTATATTTCTTTTTT
The DNA here is from genome assembly GCA_956483605.1 of Tuberolachnus salignus. Lineage (NCBI taxonomy): Eukaryota > Metazoa > Arthropoda > Insecta > Hemiptera > Aphididae > Tuberolachnus > Tuberolachnus salignus. Next base: position 31,393,906 of record OY101430.1, on the reverse strand, counting down.
TTAATTCAATATCAAATGTTTGTAACGGTCCAGTTCACTCATCCACGTATGCATATATAATAAACTATTTTCCAAAGTTATTCATTTTTTTTTTTTTTTTTTTAGATGGGTCCTAAATTTACAGCTATCTATCAAAACTTAATTAATTAATTTTAAGTTATTAATTAAAGTTAAAATAATGAAATTACTTAATTATATTAAGGATATATAAACTAATAACCCAATATGAGCAAATTAAAAAAATTTTAATTCTTAAAATGATCAAAGTATGAATTCTGCAGCGTGTCTATCCAGTATCCACAATTTTTAAGAAACCGCTTTTTGGTAATTATTTAATTTTTTTTTTTTTTATATTTCGTAACGAATAATTAAAATACGATAAATAATTTCATATTATTATTTTTACACGTGGAATTCTTCAAATATTTGTTTGTATTGATATTAAAATCATTATAATTATATATACTATGTTATATTTAAAAAAAAAAAAAATTATTATTGTATAGGGTATTTAAGTACACCGTGTAAATCAATCACCAGAAAAATATATATTATACAAAATATATTGACTATAAAGGTTATATAAAGTGAGATTTCTAAAATAGTAGATTATAGGTATAATTTATACACTTTCTTAACTCGGAACGCATAGTCAAGTTATGAAATTTAAATTAAAATTTAAAAAAAAAAAAAAAAAACTTTCGAAATATCGGTGTAAATATACGGGGTTTTTAATTTTATCGAATTTCATACATTTAATATATACACTAGCTAAATGGTATATAGCGATAAATAATTTTAAAAATCGACGCACGTAGGTATACAAAAACACATATATTAAACACAGGTTGTGTAAGTATAAATACATCACACATTAATAATTAGCAATAAGTTTTTTTGTTTACACTACACTTAAAAAAAAAAAAAATATATATATATATTTTGTTTGTGAATTTCAAATTCATGTCGACGATAACCTAACCTAAGCAACTCCGGCAGGACCGATAAAATATAAAATAATAATTATAAAAATTATAATACGCGCATACATAGAATATAGAGGTATCTATATCCTATTATTATTAACTTTCGGTAAAAACTATAAACCTGCCTCTTTATATTTCTAATTCCTTTTTACTTGTTAAAGTACGAGTATATTAAAACGTCTGAATTGGGAAAAAATATTCCGATATTTGAAATAGAAAACTGTGAGTCGGTATTGAAATTAACCGATATTTCGGTTGAAAACCGTATTGTTTTTTAACGATTATGTTAAATCTATCATAGATAAAATTATTGGCATTTTTTCTTATCGGGTCGAATATCGATTTTGAAAAAAAATAATTTTATAATATAAATCTATATTTTGTTATTAATCTGTGGCTATATTCGCCTATACAGTTTAATTTGTTGAAGAAAATGCACTTAGACGTTACGCCGGACACTCAAGATAGTTAACGTATTATATAGATACGTTGTACTGTGAATAATTTTTAATACTCTGGCCACGACGTCTAATAATAATAACATATAATATATCATCGTGCATAAATATAATTTATTCGACTTTTAAACGTAAACAATGAGATATTTGTAAATAATTTGTTTTACTTATAATTATATGGTATTGTGAAAAACTTTTTTTTTTTTTTTTATTTGAAAATGTACAATCTGTATTATCAAAACACAATAAGCAAATGTGAAAAATACAATAATGAAGACAAATAGAAAGACATGATAAGAGAAACCATCCAGTGATAGAACCCTTCAGATTAAAAACTAATTTATAGATTTTTTATTTATTACAAAAGATCCCGACACCAGCGCCTTTTAAGGCGACGAAGAGGGTTTTCAGCTAATGTAAGTGAGGATAGGTGGGATATAAGAGGATTTTGATGTTGCTGTAATTTTTTGTGAAATTTAATGTAATACTGTTTGGTAAGCTGCTCAACAGTTTGGATTTTTAAGTCCTTGTGGAGTGCATTGTTTGTGACATACCATGGACCAGAGGCTATGAGACGGTGGGATATGGATTGGAATACTTGAATGGTTTGTAATTGGGACGGTTTGGCGCTTCTCCAGATTTGTGAGCCATAAGTCCAAATGGGCCTTAAAAGAGATTTGTATATTGTTAATTTTACGTTTATAAAATGTTTTGACTTTATTATTGGGCGAAGTATGTGTAGGCGATTATTTAACAATTTGCGTTTAGATTTTAGGCGTGGGCCCCAAGTTAATCTTTTGTCGATTATGATCCCTAGGTATTTTACATGTGAATAACTTAAACTTAATTCCATACGTAGTTTTTAAAACAATTCAATGTGCACTAACTAAAGAGCATCACCCCCCCCCCACCATCAAAATTATTTTTCTAGCTACGGTACTGATTAGCATAATGGTTGGGCATTTACGAAATATTGCTCAACTCGGTATAATACATATATCTAAAGCTATATTGATTTTGTGTATTCCTATATAAACTATAGTACTATTAAAATACCAGTGTAATATAAACTATATGTTTTCATTATTTATTACATGTAGGCAGGTACTACACCTGCTATATATATAATTTAATCACAAAAAAAAAATGATAAAAATTCGTAGACAATTATTTTTCAATCATAATATCAAAATTCTGCAAAAAAAAAACTTAATATGTTTTACAACACCTACATATACGTCAACACGTCGACCCACGCACCCAAAATGCGAATTACGTTTACTATTACGAATGCAATATTATTGACGAAAACTGCAGTTTTGGGAAAATAAATCTAACGATTGTTTAAAATCATTGTACACGCCTATACGCGTTAAACATATTATTCCCCGCACGGTCGCCATCATGTGAACATAATATTTTATAATTTGCCCGACACTCATTAATTTCTATTTTTCCCCTACTGAGCTTGCAAAATTTTACTGGTTTTTCCATGGCATACAACTACGTAATAAAAGTAAAATATACGTACGGTACACTGAAAATTGCGCAATTATTTATTATTAAAATACATTGCACATCATTAATCGCCGTACTCGCGAAACCGAAGAAAATGATAGTATATACAGCTATACAAATAATATTATACAGGTACAATATAATATATATATTATATACAGTGTGTTCAAATATCGAATGGATATACGAAACGTTGTGAACAAATGATCATTTTATCGTCCGACATTAAAAATACAAATAATTAGAAGAAGAAAAAAATCCTAATATTTAACCATTTTTTGTCTGCGCTTGTGCAGTAAAATGCTATTTTCTCAAATAGCAACCAACCACCATTTTTAAAATAGCTTTGTGTAATCGTAATTTTTCTAAACGATTCTGACGTATTACACAATGTTTTTATACATCCTAAAAACTGAATGGACCAAAACGATCGAATGTAGTTCGTATTTATTGTATTTCCTAACAGTCCACGTGTGATGACACGTATTTATATATACCTGGTTCATTCGTTTTGCAAAGCATAAAAATACTATCTTCTTCATCATCTTCGGCCGCTAGCCGTTCAAACATCCATTCTCTTCTATTTTTAATCGTCTCCAAAATGTCGGGTTTATGGAAAATTAATTCTATTTCATTATTTATTCTTATTGATCTTGAATCAAATTCAAGACCGTCCGTCCGAAATATTTCGTGTCGCCGGTCAAATTAAACACACTGTACATGTATACAATGTACGCATCATTGTTTTTTTTTTTTTACAAGTTTTAGTTCTCACCGCGTCGTCCTCGTCATAGTTGTGTTTACAAAAAAATATTATATTTTATTATTATACTTACACGTCACAATAATTAATAGCGAAAAGGGTCGACGTACGTTCACATTGTCCGTGCTCAGCATTCCGTGACATAATATTAATAATATAATATTGTATAAATTATAGTATAATAATAATACATTTAATATACTATTATTTATTATTATATTAGGCTTATAAGTACCAACAGCTCCCGGTATATTATAGAAGGGGTTGTATATCTTGTCGAAGGATAAAATAATGAAATTTGAAATTATAAACGATTAGGAAATATTATTTATTTATTTTTTTTTTTTTTTTAACCACAAATTTACAACTAATAAATATATAGTCCCACGTATATTACGATCACAATAGTATTTTATTGTGTAATCTACACATGATATTATAAAATAAATGTTTACCGCGGAAAACCCGTTTCACGAGGGTGATAACACCGTTGGTGGGCCGTAGTCCATGAAACAAGAATTTTTACAACGAAAAGACGAAAACTCTCGCTGTCCTACTAGAAAAATTATTCAAAAAACCTCAAAACTATAGGATTTTAAAACAATAATAATTTTGTTCGTATTACCGCGATATCGAAAAAATAATAATCAGCTTCGCGTTAGTGCACAATGCAAGTTGCTTCTTTTGTTTTGTTTTGTTCTCGCGAAACGAGTAAATCATTTTATGGACGTTCCCATCAGACTTGGATAATACTTTTTTTTTTAAGTATTCAGAACAATTATTCGAATAATGCAATTATTAGTATTCCGAATATGTATTCGAACACCGAACCACAATAGTATTTTCAAAATATTCTGGATATTTTGCGAACAATATTTTGAATTTTTTAGGAATACAATCTGAAAAAAACTTATTTAAGATTAATTTGGATGACTTAAGGAAAACTAGATAATATATGATGATAGGTGTAAGTTTTATTTACTATGTTTATATATTATGATTGGTTTATTAACCGGTGTAAACCATCATTTGTTGTCCGATTGTATAGAAAAACTATTGGAAAAGTAGAAAAAAATTTCTAAATGTATCACCCAGTAAAATACTCAGAATCTAAAACGAAAGTAGCAAAAAATATTGTTTTAGGGAATAATAAATACGTTTTCAAAGTATTCGGAATACAGTAATAAATAGTTTTGAGAAAAAGTATGTTAAAAATGTACAGAACACCTAAAGATAATTCCAAATATAACAGTAGTCATTCACAATACTTTATTCCACCCGTGTACCAATAGCATATTGAAACATTAATATTATTTATAAAATACGTCGACAAATATCGAATTGCAATTTCATTTCCATACGACCCTAACAAATCGCGTTCTAAAATATTATAACACGGGTACCTATATACGTATAAAACATAACACAACATCATTGTTGAATATGATTTACCGTTAAACGGAGTCAAGAATGGACTCCATATATTTTTATTATGACATACACTGAACAATAATTTTGGTCACGGTCTGCGAGTATAATATATAATAGTATACCTATATATATATATATATATAATATTATATATTATATGGAACGAATAAATATCTCGGTTTTCGTCCAGTCGAAGTGCCGATGAATTATTCTGGGAAGGGGGGTGGTCTATTTTCGAATTTGACCGAATGTGATTCGAGTGATCCAATACACTCGTTTTCGATCACAAATTAAATCAACATCGTACAAATATGTTAGGTATTTTCGAACTTGATCTAACGATTAGTAATCGAATTTTCAATATAATTATTGAAACATGACGTTAACAGGTACGCTTATTATTTACCTGCAGTTTAATAGCACCTGCAGATCACGAATATATTTGTTCAGTGTGCACTGCCTGTTATTCAAATTTTTTTTTCAGTCATTATTATTATAAAGTTTGTCATAAACTAATTCAATTATTTACGTTTGTAATGGAGTTAATTGAATTATCTTCAAGTAATTAGAAACTCCGAGGAATTAAAGTTGGATAATGAACGTTTTTACTCAGTTGAAAACGCATTCAATGGTATTGAATTGAAAATTAAATAATAAAATAATTTGTAATATATTTGAATGATCGTCGGTTCGTTAAAAAATATAAATTCCCTAAGGTAAAATCCTTACATGACTCGGCAAACCAGACGATTTATATAATGTACAATCCTAATGTAAAAAAATTGGTTTTTATTTTGGCAAAAATTGTCCAGTAGTTTAAGCGGGAAACGACGGGAACATATACACAAATTATACCTAAACACATTCATTACCATTATTGTTGTTCCGTAGTCGGAGGAAAATTAATTTGGTCAGAATAGACTAGGAAAGAATAGGTAACTGTATGAGAAACGGTCAGCGGTAAGTTGTTTTTTTATAAGTATATAAATTTATATATATGAAAAAAAAAAAAACTCCCACTACTACATTGTAGTTTGTCGAGACAAAATTGGACACGAATCGGAAAGAAAAAAATAATAATAGAACCGTTGCCGTTTGATACTGGTCGTAAGAATAAAGTACCGTCCGAATCGTATAATAATATTTTAGACGAATTTAATTCAAAATCGAGATAAAACAAAATAGTCTCTATTATATATATATTTTTTTTTTATACATACATACATACGAGTATATAGTAGCTATAGTAATAAACTCTATAGTGTGCGTGTGGTATAACTATTGTCTTTGTCTGCTAATTAAAAAATGTATAAACTCCAAGATATCAATAGGTAGATGTACGTAGATGTACCAACAAGGTCGCAATTCGTAAACAGCAATTTTATATTTTTTACAGAATAATACCAATCAAATATTCGGCTACTCGTCATGACAAGGCCGCGTATTATATTGTTATACCTATACGCGGTTTGTCTATTTGTTGCGTGCCACGACGACGCTCCACGTTGTTCATTTCCCATAAAAAATATATGCACTTGTAAAACGACGACGGGAAATCATTAAAAATCCCAACACCGTAATGTACGTAATTCAACTAGAAATTCGTCGATTTGTAGGATTATCGTTTGTTTTTAATATGCATACATTAACGCCTACGCGGGTTGCCGTTTGAAAATCAAAATAATTTGTAACGATTGTTTCGTCAATGGTGAAACACACAATAACGGTGACACATCCAGAATATTTTTGTTTGTTTTTCCTTTAAAAAATGATAACTACGGCAACATATTTCGGTATTTATGATATTAATCGAATTTTTAAATTTCTACATGTTTAGATATTCAATACATATATAGTATACATGTGTAAAATACCTATTATGAACTTTTCTCGTTATAAGTCAATTGTATTAATTATTGTATGTACCAGCAATGCTGTACGGAATATTTAAATCGACTATAAAGAACCGTCGAATGAATTTCAATTCGAGGTGGGGCAATATTATCCACTTTGTAATAATATGTCGAGTAGGCACCCCCCCTGGTGCTTTATTCTTGCGCGAAGATTACATGATAATGGGTCGTATATATTATTACTCCGATAATAATCGAATTGCAAAAGTGGCATAGTCCTAAATATGTTATTTATTAACATTTATCAATAATAACAGCGTGATTAAGGAAATCCAATTACGTTTTATAATAATAATAACAACATGATTACCGTAATGTTTTACAAACTATTTGTAATAACATTACATAGGGCATACATATTACACAATTTCACTCAATTTTCACTCTCGGTATTAAAATTGTATACACGGGTCTATATTTATGTATTCACGTGGACGCGCAAAACACAAACCAAATATTCAGGAAAATCTGGAAAATTATACTCGGGGGATGATATTTCAAAGGGAAAATACTGCACCGGACATTAAAATTTGCGAAAATATTACACAGGAACGATATTTATCGGGAATGAAATTACACAGGGAAATAAAAACCACGAAAGTTATAACCGGGCTAGGCATTTTACAGGAGAATATTGTATACATCCATACCATTCCCGTATGTATTATTTTCCTCTAATGTAATATTCCTGTATATTTATCATTTCTGTAAATAATTATGTTGCCGTATTTTATTTTCCCAACTTGCACAACCCTCCTATTATCTACGCGGTTTAGTACACACGATGTGTGTTACACCATGTTAGCACATCATCTCGAAATACGTGCAAAATATTATCTGGTTAATTTTTACCATTTATATTGATCAAATCGAGCAATATTAGGTAATTCGTATTACGGAGCCTTTAGTTCAATGTTTTGCGCAATGGAAAACTATTACGCAGTTATTGAAACGTGTAAACATGTATAGGTAATAATAATATTGTCACGACTGTTGTTGTACATATCGATTCAATTAATGCAATTAGTTTTCTATTTAAAAAATAATACAAACAATTTTTTTAATAATTTAATAGATAAAGTGGCGCACGCTCAACATTAAATTGGAGTGAAAGATGAATATCTAGTATACCACTAACTCACCAATTCGCTCTCAAATGCATACCCGCGGGGGTTTGTTCGTCGATTATAAAATCAGAATAAACTTAGCTATTTTCTATAATTATTAATTTATACAATTAATTACTTTGTGATAGTCGAACATAGTGTAAAGTTTTTTTTAAGCCACTAACACAACAAACGCTCTTGTGAGCGCCACTTTGGCCTGGTATGTAATTTATGAATATTTGCCTTTTAAGGAAAATTACAAGGGAAATCAAAAATGCCTTCGTCAAATCATCAACTAAATTTAATATGCTAAAAAAAACTAATTTTTTAATGGAGTAGGTCTTCAGTTAAAAAACCTCAAGCACAAACCGAAAATCGTTAAAATTAGGAGTCTAGACCAGCGTTTCTTAAACTGTGTTCCGCGGAACCCCGGGGTTCCGCGAAGCTTGAGTATTTTTTTCAAAATTTTCAAGAAAATTACTTAAAAATGTCTAACCAAAGATTAGTAATGGGGAAAACATGCATAAGTATAACCGTCCACGATAGCGTGAATTTCAGAGAAATGCGCTTTTACCATTTGCAACCACTTATATGTGTGAAACGGGGTTCTCCATCTATGTATCGACAAAAACAAATTACCGCAACAGATTTGATGCCGAACCTAATATGATAATACAACTTTCATCAATAAAGCCCAATATTAAGAATATTTGTAATAATAAAAAGCAATTTCACGCATCTCATTAAGTAATTATTATTAAAGTATTATTATATACAATTATTATTATTTTTATTTTTTTTTAACATATTCTTTACCTTTAACACAATATTAGTGTATGAAATAATTATATTTTTTTTTGCAAATAATCCTAAAAAAAGCTTAAAAGCTAAAAAACAAAGTAGGGGTTCCACGATAAAAATGGACGTCAAAAAGGGTTCCATGGATAAAAAAGTTTAAGAAACGCTGGTCTAGACTGTGTGTGTTAATCTGCCTCACAACAGATATCCACGACAGACATCGAGCGCAACTTATCAACATCAGTTTCATATCTTTTGGTATGTAATTTTTAATTATTCCTTAAAATTAAGAAAACCACAAGGAATTCTAATTAATCGTCTGTCTAAAGTACACCGTTTAAATTCAATAATATACAAAAAAGCTGCAATGAAGTTTTTCATCAGATTAAGCCTTCATGCTGGCAGCTGACTGCGTCGCAACCAACAGGTGTCTACGAAAGAATAGCCGCCCGATCGTCATTTGAGGACGTCACCTTTTAGTAGTATTATTTTAGCCCCCCCCCCCAATGTATGATATCTCCACATATGGCGAGAACCCCTGCATATAGAAATTGAATATAAAAAACTAATTTTTTTTTGTAGAAAAACTTAGTAATTTAGGAAAAACGAAAATATTCGTTAGTTTCCTCGTTCAGAAAATCTCAAACGATATAAATGAAACGTGACTGCAGTCACGTGTTTTTTTTTCTTATTTTGTTTACAACGGCGGTACCATATAACATATACATAGAGTATGAATATAATATAGCTAGTATCCACACTGCAATCGAATGTATTTTCATAGGTTGCCATAGCGATCTCACACCTGCAACAACAACATTTTCTCACCGGTATAGGGTCCGGATTTTAATTTATTTGTGTAATTTATAATACGTAGGTAGGCACCTAGGTAGTCGTAATGTTGTTATTGATAAATCTATATAAAATGAGAAAATATTGTCAAATGTAAGTAAATTATTATTGTATATTAGGTTTATGTACCTACCTATATATTCGTTTGTACGCGTGTTAATATGAAAACAAATTTAAAATGACGTTCAACATCAATAACGTAGCAGTAAACTTGCAATGCAGTTTAACGGATATCGCACAGTTGCCCGAAAGAACTTTGGAGGATTACAGTATTGTAAGCAGGAAACGTTTGGAGAAAATTATAAATAGTTCCGAAAGATGCTTGGTAAATATAAGCTAGGCGTTTTTTTTTTATGAATTGTAGAAATTTTTTTCTTTTTTTTTTTACCATATAAAATTTGAGAAATAAAATAAACCTTTTTTTTATCTCGGTATAGGCAAGGAAAAAAAAAATACTAAATATTTATAGAGAAATAAAATAATAATCATAGCAGGTACTTACTATAAGTTTAACAAGTAAATAGTAATTATAATTAAAATATAATTTTAGACAGAAGATGAACACCGTTGGTTAATTAAACGGGACAGTAATAGAGTCATTTCGGATATAAATAAGTAAGTATTTTCCTAAGTAGGTATTATATCTACCTCTATACTAAACGATTTTAACCAAAATAAACTTAACCATACAATACCATAATAGGGGATTTTGAAATATATTTTTTTTTTCCATTATAAGCCAATGTAGAAAGAAAGAGAAAAAAAAAAGGCACCTATAATTTTATAAAACAATATAATACATTTAATAATATCGACTATTAGCATCATATATAATCAGTGACTCAATTATCAGGTGTGCATTGCACATCGGCCCCAAACAGATGAAACCAATCAATGCTTCAACAATGGTTTGTTAAAATTAATTTTACAGCCGTCACTATAAAAAATTATATAGAGTATTATTGTTATACAAGTATCTAGTTGAGAAGCTACTAGCCTCCATCCCACAATACGAGCACCGGCATTTAATCCTATTTACAATTCAGGTTTATATAAATAAAAAAAATAAAACATTTCTTTTTTTAGGCCCCGAATAATTAAGGTCTGCACGCCAGCCTCATAATGTTTAGTGGCGGCACTGCATATACAATATATAGGTGTCAAAGTTTGACAAGTTTATGAAAATAATTAACTCGATTAAATTAAGTTGAATAAACAAAAATGTCTTCGGTAAAAGTTAACAATATATGAACTGAACTAGTTCAATAAAAAGTTAAAATGCGTAAAGATATTAACTTGACTCGGTTAATAATATGTTTTATTTTATTTTTTTGCTATTAAAAATCAACATTAATAGTATTCGATATTAAGCACCTAATACATAATAGTACCTACGTATATTATATACGAACATAATTGCGTCATAAAAGCAATAAACAGTACACCATTTATCATTAATTTAGAGAAATTGTATTATGTGTTAGCCAATTAATATTGAATTTCGAAAAAAATTATTCGCCTTCAACTTAGCCGGGGATGTTCATAAAAATTAACTGTAAAAAGTTAAAACGAAAATTTAAACGAGTTAAGTAAGTTTAATAAGTCAACGACAAAAATAATGAACTTTTTAACTAGTTAATGGCCCAACTTTGATATATATACATATTATAATATTATATAATTTATTGTGTTATAATCGTATTAGATATACCCAATTGATTATCTATTATATAAGACCAATAGTGTCCGATAAACCGGCATCGCGGAATTTGACTGAATTCTAACTGTACCCCCTTATAGGTGTGCACGCAGAAGGAAATCGAAAAATGATTTAGTAGAAGGAAGGATGACGGAAGGCGATTGTATGAAAATGCCACTGCACGGTTTCAATCGTTACGTATTAAATAACAGCGTTTTATGTTATAATAATATTATGCCCGTTGTAAATACGAGTATTTTAAACAGAAATAACTCAGAAAACAACGCCGCAGTAGTAGGCGATCGAAACGATTTAATTGTAAAAAATAATTTTACTATTATAAACGTACAGCGATTGAATATAAATATCAACAACAGTAGTTCTATTAATGGTAATCACGAACAAACGATATTCAAGTGCGACGATGACGATATTGGTGAAATAGCGGAAGAAAAATTCGACTCACGGGTGTCCATTATGGATTTGGAAAGAATTTACTGGGACAAATGGAGAGATTATGCCAAAAAAAAAATATCCGAAAGGGCCAGTAGATGTGGAAAAGTCGATACATTTCTATTGAAAATACAAGCAAAATTAAACGAGGATAAACTAAGAAGCACCAAAATTCATAAATCTTCGAACGGTATAGTACCGAAACAGATAAAAACTGTTTACGACCGTCAACAAATTAAAATTGAAAATCAAAAAAAGATGCTCGAGAAACAGCAAAAGGAAATCGAACGTTTAAAACTCCAGCAGTTAAAATTAGAATCGGAAAAGGCCAAGCTCGAAAATCAAAAAATGTCGGATCAAACTTATATCAAATCTGAAAAAATATTGAAAACTAATAATCATGTCCCACGGAATAGTTGTGTCGTAAAAGCCAGTCCGTCTGCCATACTGAACAGAATGGAAATAAGAGCATTAGACCGTCAAGCGAAATGGGAAGCTATTAAAGAAAGACGTCGGATGATGGAACAAGAAGAACAAAGGAAAAAGCAAGAATTAGAAGAAAAATGTCTAAAGGAGCAGATGGAACTAAAGCGCAAGCAACTATTTGAAGCTAGAGAGAATTTAAGATTGAAGAGAATCGAAGAAGAAAAACGTAAGGTGGAAAGAGAAATTTGGCGGGAAAATGTTAAAATTGCTGATGAATTTCATCGAAGGTTGTTGTTAAAAAGAGCACTCGGAGCATTCCAATTGAATTTAAAGAATTTAAGGTCACAACTGCAAAATGCATCAAATTATTACAATAAAAAAATTGTTGAAATTTGTTTTAGTAAATGGAGATTTTTTGCTAATAACAATTCAAATGAGAAAATACTTTTTGCAGAACAATTTTATAAGCGAAAATTAATGAAGAAAGCATTTTTCGGGTTTTTAAAGGTATATATTATATATATATAGGTATAATATATTTTTGATTTTACTGTATAGTGCATGTATACTTATATTTTATGTAATACTTGATTTAGTCAAATTTATTTTTTATTGTTATGGTCATTCTCTAAGGTTATTTTTTTTGTAACTTAGCATGTTGTAAGCACTATGGTTTTTAACGTCGATTATGCCAAATATTATAATTAAATTATTTTTAGATTTTAGAAGAAAGTAAAAAAAAAGAACAAGTTGCTGAGGATTGGCACAACTTTAAGGTTCAAGAATTTTGGTTTAAACAATGGCTTAACTACGTAAGGGGGATACAAATTGAAACACACCAAAAAATGTTGAAATCAGAAGCTCATCATAACAGGTAATATGAAATAATTTAACAAGTATAGATTATTAACTATCAATGAATATACATAATATGTGGTAATCGTAAATGCCGCCTATACATACCAATAAAGTCAAAGACCTGATAGATTAGGAGAGTATACAATGTTGACTTTACATTAAAGGATAAGTAATTCAAATTATCAAATTATCATTTTAGAATTATCATGAAACACTGTTTCAACAACTGGAGAAATTTTCCAGAAATAATATATAAGGAAAGACTTAAAGATTGTCGACTTCGTATATGGCACGAAAAGGTTCAAGAAATTCTACCAGACTTTATCCCTCCAGAATTTGAAGTATAATAATTTATTGACAATAAAATAATACTGCAAGGTTAATACTATAAACATTGATTTTTAATAAACTTTAAAATTAATAATTGACAAGCATTTTGTTCTTTTTGACTGATACATATATATATTGTATATTTTGAAAAACTTACTGAATACAATATTTAATAAAATATTTGTTATTATTATTAAAATAAATAAACTAATAGTGTGTAATTATCAGATATCATTAAAGAATGTTCTCCAGTTAAAAAACAAATTCCTAATAATATTTCTAGTTAAAAACCAAGACTGATCTCCTTTATATTCTTTACGTCGCTCTTGCCACTCGTGGTAAGTGATTCCTAATGACACCATATATGTATCATAAAGAAACAAGAAAAATAAAATAACTGCAACTGCAAAACAGTACAGCCCAGCTACAAAACAAATACCATATCTAAAATAATAAAAAATAATAAAATACAGTTATAAATTTATTGTAATAGTTAAAAAAATGTATCTTAAAAGATTTCTAATTAACTATTCTTGATAAATATAATTTAAAACGCCAACTCAAGAGTTAACTTTTTTTACACTATTGATATTAAAAATAATAATTATATAGTAAAAATTAGATTAAAATATTTAAAGTTTTCATACACAATATCATAGTATACATCACTGCAGTCGTCTGGTAACATTACCGTTGCAAACACATTAAAAGGATGACACAGGGTTGTAAGAATGAGGTTTGATAAAAATGTAAACAAAATTGTACCTAATATAAGACCTATAATATACAGTTTTCTATTGTGTTTTCCAATGCAGCAGTCTATCCTGTATAAATAATAATAATAGAAAAAGTTAAAATTGTATTTATTATACTGGATATAAATAAGTCTAACCAATAAGAATGTACGTGTTGTTGGATTACACAGGTTTTACATACAAAACAGTGATATGTTCTTGGCGGTACAACCCTTTTACATGTACTACATTGAATATCTTCAGAATCATCTAATAAAATAACATTTTCATCAGTTCCATTTTCATTAATATTGGTCATTTCTAGATCCTGTTTTAGATGAGATTTAATCGCTAATTTCTTAGTAAGGAAGAAACAAATCGCTGTTGCTACCATAAAGAAGGTAAATATAACATTTTCATCATTATTAATGTCTAACATAGGCACCACCAGAAATTGGAATATTATGAACACCAATGAAGCTGAAGTTAATGTCCATACATAAAAGAATTTTGTGGCCACTCTGTATTTGCGAACAGTGCGATGAGCTAAATAGAGTAGTAATGCAACTAATGAAAACATTAATATTGTTGCCCAGAACCCTTGAGCGGCAAAATATAGAGCAGCTGGGAATAGTAATAATGGAACAGCTGAATCTAAAGAAATACGTTTTGCTCCTCCTCGCCACGGAATTCTAAATCGATCTTGAATATTTGCCACCATCACATTTATTTCTATATCTCTAGATGGTGGACATTTCAATAAGCTGAAATAATGTAAATAAATGGAATGTTAATAATATTAACTAAAATAGCATGGAGAAATATATTCTTTGAATATGCTAGTTTTAAATTTCTATTTGATTGATCAAACTGAATTAAAACATATTTTTTCTACATAATAGTAATCATATTCAATTAAATTATAATTAACATTATTTTTAAGATAAATATTGACAATGATAAATGTGAAAATAGCACAAAGAATTTAAAAGCATACAATTTATACTTCAACTTAGTAAAGATTTTTAAAACTCAATTTAATTTAAAAGAAATAAAATAATTATAATAACAATATAGTAAACAAGTACTATATAATGACATGAGTAGCGACTAGCGACGAAGCATTCTTAATTTAAGGTAAACAGTAATTAGCGATAAAATTAATTAAAATGTTGAAAAACACAATTGTATGAAATAATTCAATATATATACTATATAATATAAATAGTAAAAACTCAACTATTAATTTAATTTATGAAAAAAAAAAAAAAAAAAATACCTTAAATAGCAATTGTAAAATTAATCAAAATATAAAATTGTTTATAAAAGAAAGGAATCCTTCCATCAGAATGATAGGTATCACAATATCAACTTCAAATACTAAAAAAAGTTATGATTAGACATTTTACAGACTATAATTATACACAATACAGAGAAAATGATCAAGACTGTCCTAAAATATTATACAATATACAATAAAATTGTATGAATACAGTACATGAATAAATATTATTAATATTCAAGGGAGAAATATATTCTAATTCTTAATTTTGGTTGACTTTTACGCTGAATATTAGACTTTTGAATTATATAAGTATTATAATTATATTTTGCATTAGATGGTTAATACCCAAAAAGTAATATTTGTTTTGGCCTTAATTAATCAATATTTATTATGTTATTTTCATCAGTTTTACTAGACAAGTAATTATTTACTAACTATTTATTCGTGTATCCAAATTTTATTTTATTTTTCCCGTAAAAAAAAATTGTATTTATAGTTTTTAATTATGAAGATAGTACTATTTTTTACCCAAATAGTCATACAATTCATAAGTTATATCTAGTGCTGAGAACTTGCATTTGTATATTTGTTTTGCGCAGACGGTAAAAACAGGCCACATAGAAAGAATACTGTTGAAAATGCCAAAACTATAATTTTATGTTGCATATGTAGGTCTTTATTGATTTTTGAGACATCTTTAGGTTTTTACTCTATTTCTTAAAAATAATATTTATCAAAATGACAATTAGTATTAATTTACTAATATAGAACATATGGACTAATTTTTAATAAATAAAAAATTAAATTAAATGTTTCAAAAAGTAGTTTATTAATATTTTTATAGCATGACAAACAGTATCCCACAAAGATATACCCATTGTGATATATCCTTAGGTAATAAATATAATCAAATAATTTTTTTATATATATATATATATATATATATATATTTATGACCACAGAGATAAGCACTATTAAAAAAGCAAGACAATTTGATTATTTTCATTACCTCAGGAAATATCACAATGGGTATATCTTCGTAGAACATTCTGTATAACTAAATTAGATAGGTAATTGTTTTTTTTATCTTAGATGTTTTTAAAATAAATAATATGTTTAATTAAATCATTAGTAAATAATTTGTAGAGCATATTTAATTATTTTTAAGCTTATACATGCATTATCATTGATTTTTTAGAACTACATATTCTCTGTTGTAGTCATGACCAATGTAGATACTAAAACCGTATAAAATAATACTGAATTTGTTTAAGTTATTGTTTAACATAAATTGTATAAAGGTGCTAAACACATAGTAAGGATTATTTATTAACCTGCCTTGTCCTAGTACCTTTGACTATTGTTTAGATATTTCAATTAATCAACCTATCTCTACAATAGTTTTTCATGGTTTTTTCTTTTTTCAAATTTATACAAGTTTATAATAATTATATTAGCCGGCCTCGAATAACAGGGAGGAAAGTCGAATAGTGATTAATAGGGTGTAAACTTGTATGTAATAAAAAGTAAAAATATGTAAATATTTATGTTCATATATTTGCCAAAATATGTATTCAAAAACATGAAATATTTAACAAAAACATTTTTATTTTACATGTAATATACATACAAAATAAAAATGTAATGAACACAAATTTACGAACAAAAAACAACTGTACATATTATAATGTATACTGTATAGGTAGTAGGTGCCTACTAAAAACTAGACTGTCTAACCGATATAGCGACATTTAAAATTATAATTTATCTTATCTTATTTACTTTGAGTTTATCTAGTGATACAAGACGATAGAACATTTCCAACATAATGGTTATCAATAAATTTTATAGATACCTACATATGAAATATGTACTTATTGATAAAATATTTAAAAATATGTGTAAATATGTAAAAGAAAAAAAAAAGTCTCATTTTATTCAGTGGTATGAAACGTACTTATTTTTATCAGAGTTAAGAAATCTGCATCCAATAAAATTATGTATTTACATAAAAATACGCACCTTAGTGATTAATATTGTTTATTAAATAGACCATATTAAATTGTATATTTTTTTTTATTCAATACCTTTAAAATTTATTTTATGCCTACCGATAATAATATATTTAATTTTTCTACAAGCATATTTATAATAAAAAATATGGCATAAATATATTATGATTTAATTAGCTTGGATTTTTTTTTTTTTTTAAGGTAAAGTTTTTATAATTTATAGAAAACAAAAGTTGTACAAATTATTCTCTATGGGCATTCCAATAGTTAAAAACAACAGAACCAACAGGCAGAGTATTAAGTGTTCAGTATATTTACTTTGAACAGCAGTTTCCACATGGCGGACAGTTACAAAGATCAGATATTATAGTAGACTTTTCTTCGTTCATGTTAATATATTCACAGCAATGTAAATTATCTGATTGATTATCATTCATTTGTGCGTAGCATTAATAAATATTACTTCCCAATTTTATAAAACATGTTCAGAATTTTATCATTTGAGTTTGGATTGAATACACTTCTACAACATAATATAATATATTTATTTATTTACACATTTCATATTAGGGAAATATAGGTACATTCATTAAAAAAAAAAAAAAAAAAAACTGTTATAAAAAGACAATAATTTATTAATATTAAGTTATTCCATTGGGAGCGCATCTTTATTTCTTCCAAATATTATCATGTCTGCTTTGGGTTGAGCATTTTTACCATATCCACCTCTTCCGATATCGTAATCAGTTCTGTATTCATCACGCACTTGTCCGCCTGTTTTTCCACGTCCATATTGTCTGCCTTCTAGAAACCCTGCATCCCAATCTGTACGTATGATTCGGTCATCAAGTCGGGTACCATTTACAAAACGCATGCAATTCTCTGCATCGTCCCTTGTATAATATTCAATAAAACAAAATCCACAGGGTGTTTTTTTAAATTTGTCTAAGCCCATAACGATTCGTTTAATATCACCACATTTTGAAAATAATTCATATATTTGCCCCTCTGTTGTATAGAACGCTAAATTTCCAACATACATGGTGGTTGAAAAACGTAATAGTTTATCAAGTTCAGATCGAGAACCTTTGAAGTGTTGATCTCTATATGAACTAAGGTCAGCCATAGTAATTGGTATTGTCTTTCTAAGTGTTAAATAATTAATTGTTTACTTACACGATATTTAAAACAATCCGTAACGAAAATAAAAAAATAAGGAAATTTAATTCTAAACATCTAAACTTAACCGAACCGACACAGTGATTTGGAAATTGCAATATGTGCCGATAGCAATGTAGGTATACAACATAACAACATAGATAATAAATACAAATACCGGACATATACCGTGGTCATGGTTTAAAACGGTCACTGATTATCTTATACCACGTATACCACGTAAGCACGATTTGTTTTTTTCTAACCTAAAATATCATCAAAACAATAGTCATTTCTTCTTGCATTTTAGTCTGTGTTTTCGGCATATTCGGATATTCATCCAAGGTAATCTTAGTTTATATTATTTATTAAAACTTTTTAAAATTACTAATCGTAGCGGTAAGTTCTCAATGTTATTGTTTTAATTATTGTTTGTAATTTGTGTTAAATTTTTTGTGCTAGGACTTCAACGTTAATGTTAACCAAAACCGTACCTCCCTCTGACATTCCGCTTTTATTTTATAGTATTACATATTTTGTTGTAATTGCTACCTTTGGATTTTACGTCTATTACTTTACATGTTAATTCATCAACCAATCAGTAATCATTTTAACGTAATATCTTTCAATAAACGTATTAAAATTTTCATTAGAGTATTTGGCTTTGTCGCTCGTAAACCTTTACTTGTTTACCTATTAACATGCTTTTTTTTTTTTTTCAAAATAACAAACTGTCATCAATTCATATGAATAATTAGTTCAATTGTCGACAAATGTAAGAATTACCCCGAATTAGAAAAACAACAATTTTGTCGTACATTATAAACATTTAGGAACTTG
The DNA here is from genome assembly GCA_956483605.1 of Tuberolachnus salignus. Taxonomy (NCBI): domain Eukaryota; kingdom Metazoa; phylum Arthropoda; class Insecta; order Hemiptera; family Aphididae; genus Tuberolachnus; species Tuberolachnus salignus. Next base: position 31,374,286 of record OY101430.1, on the reverse strand, counting down.
TTCAAATTAAATAAATATATTGACCTAATAATTAAATTAAATTTTTTGTGCTAAGTATCTAACTGTTAATTAATAAATTTTTGTTCAAATATTAGATGAGGACCATTAATGCAAATCAATCTGTGAAAATCCCCGAAGGTATTGATGTCAAAGTCAGCAAAAGGATTATAACTGTCAAAGGGCCTCGTGGTACGTTAGAAAGAAATTTCAAACATTTAGCCGTTGATATTTACTTGAAAAATCCAAATTTGTTAACTGTTGAAAAATGGTTTGGTACCAAGAAAGAGTTGGCTGCTGTCAGAACTATCTGCACACACGTTGAAAACATGATCAAAGGTGTAACCAAAGTGAGTTTTTGACTTATTTTAATTAAGTTACTTAATTTATTATCATATTTTTTTTTTTTTTTTAATATAATGTGGTTTTTTTAGGGTTTCTTATATAAGATGAGAGCTGTGTATGCCCATTTTCCCATCAACTGTGTAACATCAGATAATAACTCTCTTATCGAAATCAGGAACTTTTTGGGTGAAAAATTCATTAGACGTGTTAAGATGTCACCAGGTGTTACAGTAGCTAACTCTAAACAAAAGGATGAGTTAATTATTGAAGGAAATGACATCGAAAAAGTTTCTCGATCAGGTGAGATAACAATTATTTTATAATAAACAAAACAAAATCCACTTACATAAAGTATTGATTATAAGTTGCCTTTTGTTTTAAATTGTTATATTTGTATTGGTGTAATCATTACAGACATGTATTCAACATTCAAACAAATTTAAAAACTAATTACATTTTGTGTATTTAAAGGGTTTGAATGAATTGTCACTATAGTATCAGATAGAGTATCGACCTAAATCAATTATTTTTTTTCAATGCAAAACCACAATACATATTAATTATTTTTGTTTTTTTTAAGCCAAAAGTACAAGAATTAGAGTTCAACTATAATCTAGACTGTTTGTTCCTTCACTTAATTTTCACCGCATTCCTAGAAAACGTGTTCTGGGTTTCATTAGACGACATTCATACAATTTTAATTTATCTAGTTGTCTAAATGCTCTTTATACTGCCTTAATCAGTATGGTACTGTTGTGTGATCGACTTATACCACCGCTGATGTGTAGCGAATTGATTGAGTCTAAAACCGCTTCTCGAGTTTTGCCAGGTACTTACTGCCTTAAAATTTTTCACCCTGAACACGATTACGGGTCTATCAGTCAAGTATACTACTTATACTACTCTCAGCATACGAGTTCCTAGTCATACCAAGTTTCGTAGTATCTTCCCTCCCCCCCTGTTAATAAAACTAATTTTTCAACAAACCCGCCATTTTTTAAAATGTGTGAATACATCTCACTTTGATTTTACATACTTTCATGCTAAGGCCATAGATAATAAACTAGATTCCTAACTGCTGATGCCAAAAACCCTATGATGATTTTGGGTTCTTAATTGTTATCAGTCTGATTAAAAAAATAATATTACATAATAAAATCTAAAATAAAATAACCCAGTCATAGTTATATTAATTTGCCGTCTGTTTTCAAAGAGTGATTTTATGATATTTATTAAACGTGATAAAAGTGTATCTCGTTAATTAATGTAAAAAATAATACTCTAATAATAATTATTTAAGTAGATTTTACTGTATTAATTATAGTTTATAATGCCCCAAACTTGGTGTGTGCCCGGATGTTTTAGTCGTGATAAAGTAGTTTTTTTTAAGTATGTAGTGGTTTATGACATCTGAATATATAATTGTACAGTGTTTTACAGTAACAATTATTTTAAGTTCTTTTTTTGCCATTTTTATGTCAGAAAATTGCATAAACACATATTCTATGTCCTACCAAATTATCATATTATGAGTTGTTCTAATGTATTACAAATTGTATTTTATATTAAAAAAAAATCTATAGTTATAAACATAATACAATAACTAAATATGACATCATATAAATAACTTTTGCACAAATTTTATGTGAATTACTATTTTTTAAGATTTTATGGTAAACAAATGAAACTGATGGCTGTTGAATGATACAGAGAATTAGCATTAAGTTTAATACTTGTAAAATTGTACTCGTATTATATTTTATAGTCTAAAATAATTAGATATATACTATTATGATTAATTAAACACTTTCAATTTTATAATAACTACAAATAATTGTTTGTTTTAGCTGCCTTAATCCAACAGTCAACAACTGTGAAGAATAAGGACATCCGTAAATTCTTGGACGGTTTATATGTATCTGAAAAGACAACTGTTGTACAAGAGGAATAAACTTCATAATTTTATAAGTTGTGTAATTATGGTATTTTTTTTTTTTTTTTAAGTGACCCGTTAGAGTAACTCCTTATACAAGAGCTAATTTTTTTTTCAAATACTGCAAGATTCCTTTCTTTTCCTTATTTCCCTTAATCAGTTGTTAATTTTCATAAACAAGTTATGGTACAAAATGTATGAATCATAACATTTGTAACTAGAGACTGAATTTTTATATCATTATAGAGACTATACAGCTCTTATTAGATGAGCTTACTTAACAATTTATTTGTCAACAATATTTTACATTTTAGTACATAAAATGATCATACTTCGAGGGTATAGAATATTATGTACAACATGATATATTTAAGGAATATATATATTGAGATATTAGGCAATCTTGCTTAACGTGTAATAAATATAAAACGAATTAAACACTAGAAGATTTACCATTAAACTGTAATAACTGAATATAGATATATTTTTAGTCGCCTATAAAAATTCTGAAGTGATTTATTCTAAAAATATATAATGTTTAATTTATAACCAAAACAAATCAATTAAAAATATATGTAATATAAATTAGATATTTCCTAAGTGTTTGAGTAATTGTGGAGGATCGTACATAGTGTGGATTATGTCTTTTCAAAACATAATTTATTTATTATGGTAAAACGTGGTTTTTGTGTACGAACATATTATCTGTAACGCGTTTGCCTTATGTTGTTTAACTCTTAAGTGCCATCTTACGATAAAATTCAAATAATTGGTACAGCTAATTGAACGCAAACACCCCGATTATCACATAAATATAAATGTGTATAATACCAACTATTACCGCTATTGTTAAAACTGATTTTGTTTCTAGTTGTTTGCAATTGTGTGCTGGCCTCTTTAATAATTATTAAGACAAAATGTGCCCCATACATTTTGAAGGTAAAAAGTTTTTTTTTTCATTTTGACTAGTTTGATTTATTTACTGTGTAACCCTATAAGCTTGATTAGTTTAAATTTTCATTAGATAAACTTAATTTAATTTTGTATAATTTTATAAATATCCGGTTGAGTCAACGGATTGAATGGTAGAGGTACTATAAGTATGAACGAAAAATAAATAGTCATAACCACAATCTAAGTGGTTTTACTGTCAGTCTCTGGATTTTACAATAGGTTTTGCTGGGAGTCATTTTAAAAAAAAAAATCGAGTGAAAACCCGAACAAAGTCTAAGGCCACAGCCAGCGTAGTGGCATAACCGGGTAAAAAACTATTCACCAAAATCAAAACCATGAGGGGTGGTGTAAATATATTTGTATTCAAATTTAATGACTTAATTAAAGAATACTTGGATACGCGACAACGTTGACAATACGTCAACATATAAAACACGTGTAAATATATACAAACTTTTGTGAAATAAATTGAAGAAAAAAATAATTTTAGAAAGTATTGGAAAGCAATTGATTGATGTATCGCATTCTTTCTTTATTTTAGAAAATTGAGAGATATGCACTGTTGTCATAGCTAGTGGACGGGCATGGTGAAACGATAAATTTTCCTGTCCGCAGAAATGTCATGGGGACCAGTGCCCTACCTCCACGCAACTACGTCACTCAGCTAATATATTATAATTGTTCGAAATAAGTCACTCCGTATATTTGTTTAGTGGTTTGGCATATAATATTATAATCATTCAAATAGTGATGACGAAATTCGTTTTCAGCGACCACCGTTTATGGAGCGACACGATAATAATACCAACCGGGGATCCTCCGGACACGGATGACGGACGCCGGAAACAATGCGCAGTAAAAAACAACAATGACGGTTTATATTGTTAATATATATATATATATATATATATATATATATATATATATTGTATTTAACTCGTGATACTGGCACGGTAAAAAAAAACAAAATAGAATAAAGAAAATACAATTATAATAATGAAAAACATATATAAAATACAAATTATAATACATAACGTTAAAAAAAAAAAAAAAAATATGGTTAGTCGTGTACTCTTGAAACAATACCCATCTCGATGGCAATACATAATAAATATTATTAAATGTACGTGTATATAATATGTACTAAATACGAGAAGAGTAGTAATTATTTATCGTTCGTCGGTCCGGCCATAGTTTTTTTTTTTTTTTCTCGTCCTCACGATTGTCTAGGCGAGTATCGTAATCCGTAAACGTAATCTGTACAACGGCGCAACTGTGTCGTCGTCATTTACACGGGAGTGTTGTTGAAACTTTGTGTAATTCGTTCGTTCTGTTCTTGCATCATAAACGTGCCGTTAACGTGCGCCTCCTCTTCGGGTTCTTTTTCGTTCGTATTATCGTCCTGACAAATAAAAATTTTAAAAAAAATCAATAAAAGTAATTTCCAATAACTCAAACACTATATTGGAACAATATCCACGAAATGTATTGCCGACTATACAATCGTCGTATTGCATTGTTCTTCATTATTACGTATTACAAATATATTGGTAAAAAAAAAATAAAAACGAGTATTTCATTGATTTTTTAACTCCGTCATCACCTGTTACCGATATTATGTTATGTTAATTGACGTTTACGTACCTCTAATAGTTCGTCTTTGGATAAATGCTGTACGATGGCCACCGTGTAACAGTCTCCAATCAGATTGTTCATGGTCCTGAATCGGTCTCTGTTGTGTGACCAACAAAAACAAAAATTGTTTTAGAGATATTAAATTCTCGATAAAATATATATTTTTTTTTTATTTGACATAAACAACTTATACAATTTAGCACAATAAGCTTATACGATGAGAGTAATTAAAAAAAAAACAAGAAAGGTGTGTTTAAGCAGCCACCCATCCATCCATTAGTGGCTCATGGCTATTGATTAGTCAGTTAGTTTTTTTTTTCTTTTACCACAATGAGACGTTAAATAGTGAAGTTATATAAAAGGTCACGGCACCATTTTCTTTTTAATCTGCGGTTAGGATTTCCTGGGAGAGTAAGGACAGAAAGATCTTTTATGAGGGGGTTAGAATGGGTTTGGAGTCGCTTATAAAAACTTGTGTAGGTTAGGTTCGGTTAACCTCCCCGCCCGTTCGCATTCTGTACGAGGATCCGCGTCGCGACCAGATGGGCGCGCCGGATCCGTAGCGCGGAGGTGCCCGCGGGGAGTGGGCGCGCGTTAACGCGCACGCTCATTCCCCCGGCCTTGCTGGTGCGGTGGGTTACAAGACCGCACGGTTCGATGACCTACCGTCTCACTCAACTTCTCACGGGGCACGGATGCTTTAACTCGTTCCTTCACCGGATCGGGCGAGCTCCGCACGCCGGGTGTTCTCACTGCGATTTTCCCGGTGAGCAGAACGAGAAGGATGACGACGCTCTCCAAACCCTCATGCGCTGCGAGACGTTTGACGGGGACAGGGAGCGCCTGGTCCGGAGGATCGGTCCTTTCGAACCGGGCGATTTGGTGTCGCTCATGTCGGAGTCCCCACCAGACCGTTGGAACGCCGTGGTCGACTTCGCCGAGACGGTCGTCGCGGAAAAGGAGTCGGCCGAACGGCAACGCCAAGCCCTCGACACCGCCGGCGCGCGCCTTCAAGCGCATCGCCACCGTCGTTGATCGCGGCCTCGCAGACGCCAGACCGCCGGCCACGGGGCCGGCAGGAAATGTCCCCCCCTACTAGTGTAAGGGCAGCAAGTGGGCTTCGGCCCGGCTACTGCCCATTCCCCTGTAGGGTCGCGAAGTTTTTGTACTCTTTTATGTGAGCCCTCCCCGTCGAAGGGGAAAACGGGTTTTATAATTGTGTATTTATTTGTATGTGTTCGTTTTGTTGAATAAACGATGGCGACCCGCCTCCCGAAGTAGTGCCTCACGGCAATTCCAGGAGGCGGGGGTATTGCCGGTTTTATAAAAAAAAAATGTTGAGTTAACCTAACCTTCCTCATCTATTGTTCTCATACGGAGATCGTCGTGAAGAGTTTGGTTAGAGATATTGGACGGAGCATTGACTAATCGTCGGAGTGATATATTTTGGAAAGTTTGGATTCTATTAGTGTTAGATTTTTTTGCCGCACCCCACAATTGGAGTCCATACGTCCAGATTGGTTTGAGTAGAGCTTTGTAGATCAGTAATTTGGTGTTTAGGGTGGAGCACTTATTTCTAACTAGCAGAGGTCTGAGCATACGCATGCGATTGCTTAGTGCTTGATAAAATTTAAATACAAAAAAAAAAAAAACGCCTGTGTAACATATGCAATATAAATAAAGAAAAAGATGTGTGTAAAATACGACCGGTTTCGATTTAAAAAAAAAAAAAATCGTACTTTCGCCTCTGTTGATTTCTCAAATCAAAACCTATATATATAATATTCAGGCTTAGATTTGTCTTTATTTTTTTCCCCTACATATTTTTAAAATGTAATTTGCAATATGTTCTTTTTATTGGTTTTTTTTTTTTTTTTTGTTAATTTTATTTTATATTGAAGTTTTAGAAACAGAAATTGTTCATAATCTACGTATCATAATTATAATAAAAATATTATATGCTCACACGAGCCAATCGACGGCGAACAGCAGGGATACGTCTTCGGTAGGTATGTTGATTACACTGCACAGCATTACGACCAAGACAATGGCGGCGGAAGGAATGGCAGCGGAGGACATACTGGCCGCGGTGCAAGCCAACCTGTTGGATAGTAAAATATTATCACTGACTACCGTATACCGTGTACATATCACAAAGGTAAACGTGAACTATAGTTGAAATAATGTCTAAAGTTTAAAAGTTATTAAAAAAAAAAAAAAAAAAAATTCTTGTTCGGCTTAACTATATTTTTGTATTGTTAACCTTATTATTAATTCCACTCGGTGGCGTGACCAAGGATGTTGTTTTGGACACTCCCCTCGAACTGTATTTATGAAAAATCTATTATTATTATTATTTTTTTAATTTTTTTTTTTTAAACTTATTTTATACAAAAACAGCCACGCCTCGACATTTGACAATTACATAAATTGTATGCGATTTGTATCTATACATCAGTATACATTATTCGGAAATAAGTAACGGGGGGGGGAGGAGGGATTGTATAAGACGGACATTCTCAAAAAATTCCTAGTTGCCCTACTGACTAGACTAGATTACAATTTCGTACTATAAACTTAAATTTTTATAAACGTTTTTTTTTTTCCCTCTCGAAATTCAATAGTAATCGGTTAGTACTGTGATTAATGTGTTTCGTATACGTTACACAATTTCTATTTGTTTAATTTAAAATATTTAAATTAATGAGACTATGTGTTTGTTCGCTGCTTTATGCCTGTATAGTATTTTATTATTAAGAGGTATAGCAAATGCGATATATAAAAATATAAATAGTTAAACTATTAAGTACTTAAGTAGCAAACTATTTTTTTATTAGCTGAGTTAAGTTAATATTCGTTTGGCATTTTAACTGTTAACTGAACAATTTTTTGTTTATTTGTCATAACTCGATCGAGTTAATAATTTCTATTTACTTAGTATTTTTAATAATATATATTTTATTTATGTAATTTCGAGGGCGAAATTGCGTTCGTATAGACGGTTTCTGTTTAACACGCGTGACCTCTAACTGTGTAGTTATATTTTCACATCGTTCGTTTTTTTGCAACTATTCAATATCCCAATCTTTGATGTACATTATACATAGATAAAAAAAAAAAAAAACAAATATTGTTTTAGAGATTAATACACTATATTATAACAAAATAAATTAAAAAGAAAAAAAAAACAGTGGCTCCCAACCTTTTGTGACTTCACGGCACACTAATCCCAACATATGTTTAGCCGTGAAACACTCGACACCGTGATTAATATTAGGCTTTCATCATATTAATACCGTAGTGATTGTGTGTCAGTAAATTACTACCGAATAGCATGAAACTGTTAATATTATATAAATATAATAAATATATTGCCTTCACAATCGACTAACAACAACTAATAGTATTAAAAAAAATATTCAACGTAAACAACTTTTATTACATTATCGATTAAGATAGTCGCCAACTAAGGAGAACCGTAATTTTTATTCCGTTATCGTAATTTGACGTAAACCGTTTGCTATTAGGACGTCATACCGTAGCATTCATACCCGTCTCTGTATATTTAACGGGCAAAATAGCAAAACCGTGTTTACCAGGACTCTATAGAAACTCGGTTGATTTTGCTATATTGACAGTTGTTAATTACCATGTACGGTCAATCAAGACTGACAATCTCTTCAGTCGTTTGATTATTTTTAATATCTTTTTTTGTGTTAACACAATTGTTACTATTAAAAGTGTGGCTTGTTGATTGACTGATGAATTGTACATTTATAGACACACATGGTCAATCATCTTGATTGATGATAAAAATTCAAATACGTTTGAATTCCATCAATCATGGAATTTGATTGTCAGTCATTATCATTCACATACATACACCATAATCAGTCTTGACTGCCAATCACGTTGATTGTCATTCATGACTGACCGTGTATGGGGGGGGGGCTTAAAGGCCTTAGAGTTAAGCACCTGCATCGCCTATAGCACTTGTATACGATGAGTTTTTACTAATAATATTAATAATGTGAAAAGTTACAGTCGTTTGAAAATGTTAAAATGGTTATAATTTCTAAACAATGTATATTGCACGTTGTTATATTTGGAATAATGGGAATAACGTATCCCGTCTGTCTCTCCGGAACTTCCGAGGTCGCGGTTTTGATTAATAAATTATCAATAATACTATTATATTAAAATCCTATTTGTCATATTTCTGAAAAACATTTTTAGCCTCTTCACCACCCCCACCCCCACCCCGTATTTCAGATGTCTAGATCCACACTAGACGGATAGATAAATGCCTCTGATAAACACGAACGGACGGACTGCAGAGTTGCCAAAACAATAATAGGGTTCCGTTAGACTATACGGAACACTGTAAGGAAAACTAAAAAAAGAGGGACACAGACAATGAAAATAATGTGATAATTCTAACAATATATAATAGAAACGTCCTCTAGTAATATAAAATAGTATATCGTACCCGATAGTGACGATTTCTCCAACGCCCAATTGTAAATTATTGATTTGCGCCAAAAATAAAAGTGCCACGCTCAGGTACAGCGCGGAACCGTCCATGTTGATGGTGCCAATTGGCAGGACGAATTTGGTGATTTTCGGATTCATCTTTAATTTTTCGTCCAATACTTTGAACGTTATCGGAAGAGACGCCGACCTAAAAACAAAACGTTTTTCTCTTTTTATTAAAAAAGAATATTTACAATCTATGCCATACAAAGAATATGCATAATAAGCAAATATGAGCATACAATAAAAATTATACAACCTGAAAACATGAGGAGGGAGGCCATCCAGCGATAGCACCCAACGTTAACTTTTTTTTTATTAATTATTAACTTAAATTAAATTAAATTAAATGGTTTGATAGTCGTCAATCATTTAAATAATTCATGACACCATTTCCTCTTTAGACATCGTGGGGGATTGTTAGGAAACGAGTTGGAAGCAAGTTCAGCGATTACCTGGTTAAAGTGAGACTGTAATTTAGAGTGAAATTTTTTGAAATGTTTTGTGGCTAATTGATTAACTGTTTCTATTTTGAGGTCATTTATTTGAGGTTGGAATTTGATACGTACCAAGGTGCAGAAGAGATAATGCGAAGAGTGATGGATTGGAAGGCTTGGAGGGTACATATTTGAGATGGTTTAGCGCATCCCCAGATTTGGATTGCATAAGCCCAGATATTCCTTAACAAGGGTTTGTAGATGATTATTTTTGTGTGGAAGGGTAGTTTTGATTTCAGAATTGGGCGAAGTGAAGTCGAGTATTGAGAGTTTTTCTTTTTGATTTAATATGAGGACCCCAGGTCAATCTTTTGTCAAGTAAGACGCCGAGGTATTTTACTTCTGAGGATATTGGGATTGTTAAATAATAATAATAACAATAATAATAGATATAAATTTAACATTTTAATCGCGATAATAGGGGAATGCAGGCAATGCGACTGCGTTGGGGCCCTAATGTTCAGGCAGGGGCTTGAAATCAGCAAATCGAAATAAAAAGGTCCTTCCAGAATTATTTCGGTGTATTTTTTTTTTCTGTCATTAGCAAATATATGTTAGTAGTATGTTGAAAATTGAATAAAACTAAAGAAGCAGAACTGATAAACATTTCGTGGCTCAAACATTGACAAACATTATAGCAATGTTTATAATTTAAAAGTTTGCCGAGTCAACCATTTACTCTTTTATAATATAAGATTATAGATATACATAATATATAACTGGGTCAAGAAAGGCGAAAATGTGAAATAAAGAAAAACGTGAAATGTGATGGTTTTTTTTTTGTTATTTGCGCTAGTAGAAGAACTTAAGTGCCCATCGATTAAATATAAAATTAAACAAATTAAATCATGTAGATAAGACCGACGTTGAGAACAACTGTTTCAGAAAAGACTAAAAGCTTTTATAGTGAAAATTGTCTTCGGTCCGTGTTCCGTGTATATGCCTATATTCAATAGAATTAAAAGAAAAAACCATTACATTATTATCATTTTTGACGAATACATCGCAATTGATGGCGTTCGCCTGAATTTATTAAAACGGACAGGAGAGGGACCCTTTCGCGTTTCGTTCATACTCACGCAATTGTAAGATTAGATTTGTACGTGAGTAATATTTATTTACATTTATACGACCATCGTTGCCTAATAATTGTAAGTAATTATCCTGCAACGACGTTAAAATGACGTTAAGATCGTCTTACTTGGAAGCCGTGGCAAAGGCGGTGGCCAGCGCCGGTCCCAACGACAAGTAATACGGCCACGGTGATTTCTTCAATATTACGAAATAAATGACCTGCAAGACGACGAGCTGATAGAATAGGAAACCTCCGACGGTGGTCGCGATGAACAGGCTGAGCTGGACCAGCGTGGTGGTGAGGTCGGCCAAGGTGATGATCTTGCCGCATATGACGCTGGCCACTCCGACCGGCGTGAACCTATAGAGACGTTCTATAATATGGGTATTATGCGTATATATGCACGTGCGCCTAACTTTCACAATCCACTGGCCGACGACTAACAACGACCAAGTATTAACACTTTAATATCAGAAAATATTCAACGTAAAGAATTTTTACTACATTATCGATTTAGATTTTCATTTTGTTAACGAAATTTAACGTAAACCGTTTGCTATTAGGACGCCATACCGTAGCATTCATACCCGTCTCTGTCTGTTAAACATAGCAAAAACGTGCTTACGCAGACTCAATAGAACTCGGTTGATTTTCGTTTTAGAGCCAAAGCGCCTATAATACAATTAAAAGAGGGCAAGACGACGAGTGTTTATTATAAATATTAATATTTTGAAAATGGTCGGCGTACGTGTCTACGATGATTCTTTGGTATTTAGTCAAAATTCCCTCCCTCCCTCTCGAAAAATAAGAGGTCCGGTACACGAATGACCGACATTCTAATGACGACCAATCGTCTGAGAATTATGATTAATCTACCTAAATTATCCAAGCTATACACATTATATAAGATACGAGATTTTAACCATCAATGTTTTCGTTCGGATCTGATGATAATTCGAGGCAGAAAGAAATCGATCTCAAGTATAACACGACTGCGATCCTCGTTCGATTCGTTAAATATTTGCTGCTAACGGGACGTTTAATATTTCTACGATTCGTATAAAGAATAAACAAAACAGACTTTCAACTTTATATTTACGATTAGCGTGTAACCGCATGCCACTCGAGTATTGTTTTATTAATTTCCCCATTCTAGTAGCTCCGGAACAACGAGCACTCGATTAATAAAATGTATTCGAGTGTGTAATTATTGTACAGGTTTTTTTCTTTTCTTTTTAATCTGCCTCAATTGGAAATTTTCAGGATATATTGTAAATGTTGAACGTATAAATTGATGTATTCGATTATGGCAGCGGTACAGATAGAATAACGAAACGTTTTATTACTACGGTCGTATTAGATACACCGTACAATCTAAAGATAAAAACCACGATGGTCAACGATCGAAATTCTTCGCAATCCTTAAGTGTTGACTATATATAATTTAATAATATACTTGTCTCGATGGTATTATAGCAGTGGTTCCCCTTAGTTGGTGGTCCGCGATGCTAAAGAATGTTGTCCGTGATTATAATTTTTCTTTTTTTTTTTTGTCATTTAAAAAGTGAAGAATAAATTTAGATTGAAAAGAAAAAAAAAAGGCAAACGAGTAAAATTATATTTTATATTATTTACGGTTTAGAGATGTCACTAGAGACGTTTTACCGGCCGATAGTTTAGTCGGCATCACATCTACAGTGGTACAACGATTATTATAACAAGGGAAGTTGCGTTCTAAATCACTAAATTTCCCCAAAACTCCTCTAAAATTTCCCGATTGGCGTTTCGGCAAGCATCGACTTCGCACTACCTTCCCGCGCCAAAGCTCCCGCGAACCGACGAAACTATCGGCCAAATTGGCCGACAACTACGCAATCGGCGGGAACCCCTTCCTCCTTCGACATGCCGGTTAAGCAGCCGGCCGACAGTCCAATTTGAAGGCAATCGTATAGCCCAACAAACGTATTTGTCGGCCGGCACTATTATATGCACGTTTGCATAAATAGTCGTACTGGTTATGAGCCCGGCTAAATTTCTATCGGCCGATAGAATGTCTCTTTGTGTACGTAATTTGTCCGTTAATAATGTTAGTGGCTGACAGTCACATAAACTTTTACACGACAGACAACTAATTTTTATACGGATATATACGTTTGGAAAATATTGTTTCCGTGTTAATCGGATACCAACATTTGAATTTGTATCATATTGATTAGACTAAATCAGTCTGTTGTTAAATAAATAAGTTAACAGATTTTACACAATATAAATTGTATTTCTGATTTTATTATGTAAATATCAATTACAAACTATAAGAGTATAAAGAAATATGTGATATATGAGGAGGGGGGGTGATATAAATAATAATAAATAAGTCGTGGTCCACGACGGTGGACAATTTACAAAAGTGGTCCGTGCCTAGTGTTGAATTTGGAACCGCTGTGTCATAGGTACTTACCACCTAAATACATAATCAAGGTTCGGGACCTATTATCTTACTTGAAATTATCAAAAAGCGCTCATAAGCGTTAAAAAACAAGCCCTGAAAATAGTATTTAAAATAGCGAAAATAGTAGAGGCGGGAGCCTAAAAAAAAAAAACATACTTTTCGATGTATTAACTGCTAGAGGTCACAAAATTCGATCTTTTTGAATGCATTTTTTGAGTTTAAACTATATCGTTATAATGTGTTTCTATTCGTTTAAATTTGTTTTTTTTTTTCAATTGTACCTACAATATATAATAGAAAATTACCAAATCACGCCGGTGAGAATCTTTTGCATTACTTCGTAGGTGACCGTGAAGAAGTCTAAAACTGGTCGTTTGCGTTCGCCCATCGTGCCCAGTATGGTTCCGAAGATCAGGCAAAAAAATATTATACCCAATGTATTCGTGCCATCCCTATGCAGAAACAGCGGTTAGAAAATATAAAATGTTCACCAAATCCAATATTCGATTTGATTATTTTGTAATTTAGATGCAAAATATAATTTAGTATCTCATTGAGAAAGCCAACATAATTTTTTATAACGATAGTATTATTACTTGTATTTTGTGACTCTTTTCAAGGTGGTCATATCGTATTCGGTTAACGTCTAAAAAATATTCAACAAATTCAAAATGATACATTAATAAAACGATTAGACATTACAATAATTGATAATTATTATCCACGTTTTAAAATAATATTTTCTAAGAGTAATTAAAGAACTCTGAATACATTATTCTCGACTTGGGGTTAAAAATTTACAAAAAGTTTTTGGCAAGTCAACATTTGCATTAGAACAAATCGTTTAAAAATTAAAAATATATGGAATTGTTTCTTACTTGTTGAATTGTTGCTTGAAACAAATTTTCTGGCAATAAATTTCTAAAAAAAAAAAAAAAACATAGTAATAAGATATACGGTTTAAGTTAGGCGAATCGGTAATTTTCATGTTGAAAATACTTGAAAAAAATATCTTATTTCATTAAATGCGCATAGTGGATTATGTTTGAATATCGTATAAATTAGTATTAGTTTTTTTACTAGTAGGCAGATAGGTATACTACTAAAAATAGCAATTACGTATAGATACTTTATTTTTTGTTGTTATATCAATAAATAGATTACAAAATAATATATTATGTAAATAATTAGTGTATATTTAGATGTATTAATGTAAATTATCTCCAATATCGTTTTAAACTCTAAATGCATCTAATAATTTGATTACAGTTTATCATGTGTAAAGTTCACGCTTCAGTTAATAATATAATATACAGTTTGATTTCAAATATAATTATTATTATAGCTCAGGAATCACGAGCGTCATGCTTTTATCATTATACTCACTTTCCCATATCAAGAAACCCGTCCATAACGTTCATTTTTTTCGGTCCTGAAAAAGACTGGGTGTTGTTGGCTAGCCTCAGATCAGGGCTGCCGGGATGAACGAGCAGACCCAACGTCAACCCCAAACAGACATTAAATACAGACGTAAGAACGAAATATACAATTGTCCTCACTGCGACGTTACCGTTTTTACTGATGTCCAAATTAGCAGCGCCTGAAATTATGTATTCAATAGTAGTTATAGTTCGATATTTGCGTGAAATTAAAAAAAATCTATTATATACTTTTTTTTCTTTTAAATCATAAATATTATTACTAGATTTCCTATTAATTCATTAAAAATGTTAAAAATACCCCCACAAAAACAAAACACAAAAAAAAAAATGATGCCACGCTTATACAGTTGTAGTATGTAGTTAACATATTAAAATATATCTTAAAAAGTATTTTAAAAATATGATGCAAATGTATATTGAATTTCTAACCCTTAGATAATTAAAATATAAAAAAAAACAAAACGATAAATTTCTTAATTAATGGGCTCCATATTCCACTTATCCGCCGCTGTTTGTTTCATATATTATTATTATTTTTTTTTTGGACTTTGATCAATACACGGCGATGTTAGTCAATTCCAAATATAACCGATGATTTTCTAATAAAATAATTAAACTAACTAGGTGCATAAAAACATTTATTTATATTATCTATTACGTACCATGTAGTACGAAAATATAATTGGTTGCCGGTTTAATTTAATTCATACAAAAAAAGCCAATTCCAATTTGTTCACGAATATACTTTTGGTAAATTTATTAATTGTGCTTGTATTATTTTTATATTTTGTTGGTGTATTGGATTTTCAAGTATATTTACATATTAAAATGGTCAGTTGCGAACTCAACATTTCAGCATTTCTGAGAGGCAAATATTTTGGACGCCCACCAATTACCTTACTAAAGAGCTAAATAAAAAAAAGATTTAACCACGCGAATTTGTTATTAATTATTAAAAATAGAACTTGAAGCATGGGCTTATCAGCTCTGCGAAACCATTCACGGATCACCTCTCGAAAATGTGTAAAATGTCCAAGTCTTACTCACTATCTCACTACGTTTAAGTTTGTGGCTGTATTTCAATAAATATTCAATAAGTAATATTAACTATGAACTTGAGTCTATTATTGTTGTTGTTAATATTTATCAGTTATCAATAATCACTAATAATATAATTTATAATCATTTGTATAAATATTTCAATTATTGTGTCGAATATAAATTAGACACAACCCCCCTCCCCCACCATAATCTTCCAATAATCTTCCAGACAATTGCCCCTCAAATGAGCGTTCGCCACGCCATTGCATTATATGCATATGCATGCTTACCTATTATCAAACAGGATATGATGAACGGTAACACCATCAACTTTAAAGTCCTCAAAAAAAGGTCGCCAGGATATGAAATTAATATAACTGTATCACTGTTGAGTTTCAACGGTCTTAATGTTAATCCTGAAATCAATTACAACAATTATTGTGAAATTTGAGTAAATTGCAAATCATTACGGTCCTATGCGTTAAAGTATGGTGTGCACAGAATTACGTATTTCTGTTTCTATATCAATCCGTCAATGATATTTATTTATTTATTTATTTGCGAATAGAAACATAGATCCGTTTTAAATATATTAATATTTGTTTTAAGAATCGTGTTAATTGACAATTTTCGGGTTTTTAGAATAACTTTCCGCATTAATAGGTACCTATATTATATGTGTTTAAATTAGCACTAACCTGTATGATAGATTTTAAAAATGCGTAGAATTTAAAATATATTGTCAAGGATATTTTCGTTTATTGTTTTAAGTAATATGGTCCAGAATATGTCAACGGTAGCGTTGAAAATAAATTTTTTTTTTAATTTTTTTTTTTAGAGGAATCCAAATTATTTCGTCTACCGATGCCTTTACGTGCTAGTTAAGTTTGGCCCCAGCACTTACCTATAGTACAGAATAATATTCTAGGGGGCAGGAACCCCCCCACCAGTCTACTACAGAATATTGCGAACCAGTGAAAAATCGGAAAATTGATCTACGCTGGCAAAATGTCAGTAGTACCAATCAGAACAATCGTGTGGAGATCATACTGCTTGTATATGATACATGGAATTAAAGACTTGCGCTATATTGATAAAATTTTTATATTAAGATAAGAAATATCTACCGGCAGAGTAATAACAATTAATGAAACATGTTTTACGATTTTTAATTATAAAACGAAAATATTAGGTTCGCGTGTGTACAAAATTAAAGCAAATAACTCGTTGTTACGAGTGTTTTTTTTTTTTTTTTTACAACTATACATTACGTATCTCCGTATTACTATAGATAATCAAATACATTATCTAACATAAAGAACATAAAATTGTCCTTGAACAATTTTCAAGGGCACGGATGTACATCTTTCAGACATTTACATAATATTTTCTTTGGGATTGTCAGTATAATGATAAACAGGCATGATGGTACCAAACTATATGCGGTTCTTCAAAACCCACACAAATATTTGAATTATATTATTATTGAATACGTCTTGCATAAATTTATTATATTAGTCATATTAAAATATGTATATTCTATATGCGAGTGTACCTAATCAATTCCCAAACATACCGCGTATTTGATGTTTTTCAATGTCTAATAAATAATTACAATCGAAGACGCGTAGCATCAGTAAAAATGTGTTCAATACTTCCGAGTTCACTGACATTCGTTTTTATTCGATAGAAAATTATTTACAAACAATAAAATGCAAACAATTTTTTATTTTTTGAATACATAGGCTTAATTGTTCATCAAGTTTCCGAAAAAATGTATGACCTATTATTTTAACACTGTAACGGTATATATGATTACTGTAGTTTGATACGATCTTTGTTTTTATGTTTTACCACAAGTATTATAAAATATGTCTATTTATATAACCTTAAAAATAGCTTGAGATATATCTATACAATGTGAAGTTGAAATTGAGTGATATTTTTATTTATTTTATGGAAAGTAATTATTATTGTTTTAAAAAACCACTAACAGAATCAGTGTACAAAATATTTGGCAATCACGGAAATCGTTGGTAATCTTATAGAAAATCGTTTGTAAATCTCTAGAAAATCTATGGTTGTTGTTAGGAAATCATGGTATTGTGAAATCCGACGTACACAATGTTCATCAGTGATTTACCCACTGGTATTATATAGACGTTAGCGTATACAAACAAAATAGAATCAAACAAATGTCAATTTACCTAGAGTCACTCCGAGAATAACCGATACCAAGATGAGTATAAGGAATCTGTTGTTCTTGAGCCATTCTATGATCGTGTTTACTCTAGGAGAGTTTTTTACCTTTGAAATAATGGTGAACGTTGACTCTGCTCGTTGTCTTTCCATACTGTCTGCGAAAACAAAACAAAGATAGGTACAACTACGCATTAAAATAAATAACATTTATTTATCGATATCGTATAAACACGTATTTTAAAAAAAAAATTATATACCCTAATAAACGTATTTCTGTAAAGATCGTAATAAATTCTATGTCACAGTTAGATTTTTCGGTGGTTTTAATAATTTATATTATGTGCTCATTAATAATAGAACCTGTGGGGAATTGGTCATCGTCGTACGCGGACCAACAACAAAGCATTGTAATCGACTGCTGGAGCCTAACACGCTCGCAGAACAAAACGGCACAGGCAAAGTAGGCAGACTGAAGTGGTGGTAAACCCCGGGGAACTGGTTTTTTTAATTTTTTTTTTTTATATAACTAGAATGTCGACGGATACAGTCACAATATCGTGCGCTTGAAGTTTTCTATAATATAATACGATGACGATACCAGCTGTCTAATAATATGTATATATATATAAAAAACTGATGATAACGCTCTTCTGTTGTGTTTATAGGTGGCCAGAGGAGTGGATAGATCGACGGTAAACCTATACGCACACGCGAACGTGATAGCCTTGCACTTTCGACACGAAAAATAATAGAACCAAAAAAAAAAAAAATAATAATAATAAACCAGTCATCAGGATTTTCATCACTGGAATCTATTTCGGTTAACGGACACACACACACACACACTGGTTTTAATGGATTAACTATTAGGCTAACCCAATTGTATTATATTATAATTATTAGCTCATAGCTGGACACTAGGCCATAATAGGCAGTGGCACAATCGCCGAAATGTCAAAGACCCAGATACTATATATCGGTGCCTATAATAATAATAATAATATAATATATTCTCTATAGGCGCGAGATATTTTGTAATAGTTTTTCCGGATTAACCGGATTTTCGAATAAACTCGATTTCAATTTGTCGAAATATTGTGCAAATATATTATGCCTAGCGTGAGAAAAAGCCGACTATACTATTACTATTCATTAAATTATGCAAATCGTCCATATAGTCCTGTCCGTTTACTTTAAACACTATAATTATCGTTTTAAAATATAAACGGCACCAAAAATATTACTGAAGGTAAACATATTTAATAGCGAGAACTCGAGATACAAATACATATGATGAGTTTTGCGGGTTAAACTCGGGGTAATGCCTGAATTATTAAGCTATATTATAATTAGGTACGAATTTGAATTAAAATTACTAACAATGTCAGAACCCGGGTAGGTTTAAAGTTTTTTTTTTTTTTTTATAGAACATTTACTATGTATTTTTATATATTCAATTTTTTTTTTTCCGGAACCGCACGTTTTTTAAATCTTAAAATTAAAATAACCTTACGTCGTATTGTACCTACATAAAATATTAAAACTGTTTCTAAGTAAGGTAGTTAATTGATTCGAATATCCATTAGAGCGTGAAAATGCCGTTGTTGTATATTATCCTGAGTAGAAATTAAACCACGAACATTAGTTTCCCGGTCCATATTGGGTCTAATGGTGTTATACTAAATAGTGTCATGGATAAAATTGGACACGTTTTTGGAGGTTCCTGGAATCGGTGTCTAAAAAGCGTCTAACAACGTCGATTGTGCTAGGTAGTGTTCAAATAGTTTCACAATGTTTACTGGTGTATAAAACTCTTTGCTGCACCGATGGAAGACCGTCAAATTATAGTAAAGAAGTATTATCCAGTAGTTATTATCCAAGTAAAGAACATCAACTAGTAAATTCGTTATATAATTGGACACACGATCCAAATGTATACGTATGGATAGAAATTATTATACTTCCTCCCCTCCACCCCCCTTGATAAATTTGAAAACTATACTAATAGTAGAAATAGCAATAGATAATTTAAAATAAACAATTTTTTGCCGAACTTTGTCTACGATAATTAACACCAGATGCTCCGCTGATAATCTAATAATGGTAAATTTGTTTGTAATTGGGGGGGAGGAAGGGCTTTGGACATGTCAAGGGAGTAAGTGCAAGTTTCCCGAAGTAGTACCTCACGGCAATACCGGGAGGCGGGGGTATTGCCGGTTCTAAAGGAAAAAAAAAAAAAAAAAGGGAGTAAGTGCAAATGTTTTTGATTATTATTATATTACATAATATTATATCGTTAAATTTAAATGTTTAACACTTTAGTTAGTAACTAGGAAGGCGTAATAGCTGATTAGATATTAGACGTTAGGTTATAACTTGAAGGCACAGGCAGATCAAAGTTAGGCTGTTTATTACATTTTTTTTTTCTCTTGTGACGAGTGTTTCCTCACTGGGAGTTCTGACACTTTTAATGACGTTTAAGTATTCAAATATTAGTGTTGGACTGGTGTTCGGCACCAATACGTTTTACGTATGATACCAGTTGGACACCGACATCTTTACTCGGGATGCTACAAAAAAAAAAAATAATAAAAAAGCCAGAAAGAAATAAGATTCATTTCTATGCTACGATTCTATGTGAGGAAGTCAAGGAACAAACAATGAATGCCTTAGGCACGGTAATAAATTCGCAATACGTCAGCATTAATAATAATCGACGCTTATTATGTTTTTAATACTTTACTTTAATGTTATTTTTTTTTTTTTAACTTTTATTTTTAACACATACAATCTATAAATAAATTTTACAATAAGCATTTTTGAGGATTTATATATAAATTGGCATGGTAGATATGATGAAGAAATCACCCAGCGGCAACACTTACTAGCTAGGTTAATGTTAATGTTATTTCAAGTCACGGTTCCAATTTCGTTTCAACCTTCTAGGTGGATTTCCAGGAATGGAATCCGTATACAGAACAAAGGTTAGATTGGAGTGATTTGTAAGACGGGCACGGAAAAATTTATAGGAATTTTTGGCTTCTTCTAGAACAGTATGAGTTTTTAGGTCTGAATGTAAGGTGTGGTTAGAAACATACGGAGGAGCACAAGTAATCATTCGTAATGTGATCGATTGAAATGTATGAATTTTATAGATATTGGATTTTTTTGCTGTTCCCCACAGTTGGATTCCGTATAACCAAATTGGCTTAAGGAGCGTTTTGTATTATATCAGATTTGTATTTAGGTTAATTTTCGCTTGCCTTCCTATAAGTGAAAAGAGTGCTCTTCGTCTGGCATTTAGTATGAGTGGTTTTTCCTTAATATGTTCGGCCCATGTAAGTCTTTTGTCGAGTGTCATACCAAAATATTTGACATTGGAGGAAGAAGGGATGACTTTATTGTTTAAATAAACAGGAGGCGCTGTGCTTTTATTGAGAGTGAAGGTGATGTCGAATGATTTTTCATTATTTATTTGTATTCTCCATTTGGAGTACCAGTTTGCTAGTAGATTTAAATGACTCTGTAGGTATTGGCTAGCAAGGCGTGGATATTTTGAATGTTATTTGTGATTTAAAACTAATTTTTAATTATTTCGCCGACTAAAGGCGAAAATGTTTATTATTATCAATCTGTGCGCAGACAGAGTTACCATGGTAACCAAACCATGGAGGAAGCGGAAGAGTCCGGACCCCATGGAATCCCTCCGTCTATAAATGCGCTACTGTATTCTTTATCTGATTTGTTCCGTTATATTATACGTGTTAAAGTTATATTCGTGCGTTTGGTTAAATATAACGAAATCGTTGTTATGATAATAAACCGTATAAAATATTGATTATCATCATAGCGTACAAGTTTAAATAATACAATTGTATAATTGAAAAAAATAAAAAAATAAAAATAGGTACATGATTATTGCATAAATATCGTATAACCGTATTTACGGTTCCCTTCTGGGGGCTGATATCAGAAATAAATATAAGCGCATCAGTTGATCTCTGCCCATTTGATCGACATCCGTTCATTTTGTTTATTATCTACGCATTTAATTCGATACTTATCGTTTTTTTATTTTATTATCAAATTCTTCATTTAACAATAGTTTATTATGTTAATATAACAATATCCGTTCTGTGGGGTTTTCGGGTCATATTTAATCCAACGCTTCTTCTGCGTGAACTTGAACGTTTCCAAACCGTTTAGCCTATTCTGAATTGAAAAAATAATCATTTTAAATAAAAACATTTATTACACTTTTTTACCTAACAAACAATACGATACACTAATAAAAAAAAATACGGTAACGTTTTCAAAAAAAAAAAAAACGGAAATTGATCATTAAAAAAGAAAAAAAAAGGAAAAATCGTGGGGTTGATATGTCAACTATATCTTTCCTGTAAAATACGCCACTGGTATTATGGCCTATATTATATAAAGTAAATCCAACAGATGACGGCCGAACAATACATTTTCGTCCCTGTTGGTTGGTACTCACCTGTTGGCAATCATATACGGAGGTATCTTTATAATATATACGTACATACGTGTGATAATTACTTACGATTTACGTCATCGCCAAAACTACGATAAAAATAATAATTGTATAGGAATATTATCTGTTAAAATAATATGACAATCATTTACTACAGCTATCCCATTGTTTTTTCTCATCCATCATCTTATTACCACTGGTTTAAAAATACAACATTTACGAGTATTTATTTAGTCATTCAATTTTAAAATGTTTATATTTCGGCTAAATTATAAGGAAAAACTTGATTTGCTAACTGGATATTGGCAATTTTGGATCTGGTTTCAAAATTCATATTGTCGGGTTAGGTTTGGTAGGACAGAAGAACATTCAATAATTTATTCTTGATTATTACTCGGGTATCAAAGTATTACATTTCCTCGAATTGAAAATTTCCGGGCACACCACTGATTTTAATAAATAAATTATGTAGGCGCCAACAATATATTGCCTTTTTGCCTCTGTGAAAAATACAACCCTATTGCGCATTTTTTTACCATTTCATAGTTCAGAAATCGCATACGATCGCACGCTAAAAACAAACAAGAAATAGTCATTATAGTATTAACATGCATTAATACGTTTAGTCAAAAATCATTATTATTTTCAAACACTACAGTACATTATTTTATAACAATTAACAAATCATTCGCATAAATTAAAGTTCTTATACTAACATTTGAGTTTGGAAAGTTTAAGGAAAATATGAATTTGTACGGTTTATGGGCGTGAAAAGTACGAAAATATTTTAATTGAAACGAATTTCGCGATTGTTTTGTGCGCAATCGGGTTATAAGCATACAAAACAGATTAAATTGTATACTTTAATACCGTTAAAGACGATTATTGTTCTTTAAAAGATAACACATTTTCCTAATAGGTCGTGTACGGTTTTTTTGTTACAAAGTTGTGTAATGATATAATGTCGATATCTAAAGTTAATAATATTTTATATGCATAGGTTTTTTTTTACATATAACCGGGGTAATTTTTTAATATTTATTTATAATTAAATAAATCGATTATAAAAATTACATATTGACTAAAACTTAATACTAAACAATGATGGATATAACCTTGAGTAATATAATAAATAATAATAATAATATATATATATATATATATATATATATATATATATATATATATCACCAGCGTCGTACGCCGCTTAAAACACCGAATCGTGTATATGAACCGGGTGTAGACGGTTATTATTTTAAGTGAGAAATTAAACGATATGTGCAATTTGTTCAGTTTTGGAATTATTGGACTGTCAAAAAAAATTTTTCGCATTTTTCGCCGACCCCGAAAGGCACATTACGCACGGAAAATCGAAAGTCTAAAAAAGGTGGACGGTTCATAACTCGCCGTGTCGTATAAGAAAATACTCTCTTCTGGCTGGCTTACAAATATGCGGTTGGAAAAAAACACTAACACGATACCACGAAGTTGAATATATTTAAATTTTGGTCGTGTGGTTATACATTTTGGTCATACTGGTCACTAATATAACATATGGTAACAAGACACGGTCATAGTTGTACCGTAACCGAAATTTGTATACCATTGCATGACACGATACGAAGAAAAGTAGTCTCAAACGTTATTAAATTTTTTTTTGACATTTTTTTTCTTCCCGTCCCAAGTACCAAAGTTTGGCCGAATTTTTAATCGCTCGGTTAATGGATCAGTCTCGGTGGCGGGACGGCCGGGCAAGTCACTGCCAAAATATTGGAATAAAAAAAAACAATATCGCGACCGATTGGATTCAGAGGGCCGATTAAAATAATATTAAATTCAGTTGCATAACATAAGTCAGAAAAAAAAAATCGTACTATAACATAAAATATTGTTATTAAAATAATAATAAAAAAAAAAAACAAACATTTTTCGCTCATCTAATATCCGACGGACGGGAAAATAGTTTGTACACCCGCGCGGGATAATAATTATTAATAATTATTAATATTAATATTATTGCCAATAATACGCGTACGAGATATCTGTCAGATTACTCACCGATATTTTTGACGACAGTGTCGCGGTCGTTGTTGGCGTTTAGCGCCGGCGGCGGCGGCGGCCGCCTGTTCGTGGCCATCGTTTTAAACGGTTCCGTTTCGCCCGATGCCCCCGAGCAAGATAAATCGGCCGGCGGCGGCGGCGGCGGCGGCGACCACCGGAACAACAATATTGCAACGCGACGATATGTTACGCTTACGCGGACCGTTGGGCATTGTCGTCCGTAGACGACCCGATTGTATTGCAGGGGTAAACGGCGCACACGCACACGCACGCACACACCCACACACAAACGCACACACTGTCTGTCTACTAAAGGGCTTTCATCACAGGGTCCGTCACACGCACACACTGAAACGTGTGTACACACGCGCGCATACACACGTACGTACGTGTCTCGGCGTTGTCCTCCTGCGCTCGCCCGTCGTCGTCGTCGTCGTCGTCGTGTCGCTAAAGTGACGTACATCACCATCACATCATATAATAATAATAATAATAATATGACAACGTCGAGTGTCCATGCCCCCACATGGCTATGTCGGTGCACCTATCATTATTGTTATTGTAATAATAATAATATTACGTAAACCGATCGGGAATATTTTCCGCGGTTTTTCAAAAAAATATTATTTCAAACAAATATATGCTGCCGACCATCTCGATATTGTTATCTCGGAAAGTATTGGGGACTTTCGCCTCCCCCCCCCGGACTTTTTGACAATTTCAGAAACGAGCTAGCTATCAAACGATACACCGCCGATATTTTTTCGACGGCGAAATACCACTTTTGATTTACAAATAGCAACCTATATTTAAAAAAAAAAATACCATAAATAGACGAGGAATATGTAATATCTATTACATAAAATACATTTTGGCGTTGAAGTGTTTAGTTTTAGTTAGCCGATCGCACAATCGCAAATTATACGCACACACGACAAGCGACACGTTTTAGCTCAACGTCATAATTTTGAAGAATCGTTATCATACGGCATAAAATATTTATTTAGTATTGCCAATAATAAGATACGATAAACGTTATACGAACAAATTGAATTAACAATAACCATATAATAACATTAAACGAGAAATCGTAAGATTTTATACGCGGTGAGTATTAATTTTTTTTTTTTTTTTTTATAATGAAAAAATAAAGAAAAACCGTTTTGGACACTGACAATAGCAAATACAATAATAGATAGAATATAATGACAAATAAATGTAAACTTTTGCGCATGTGCAATGCAAATAAATAAATCTAAATACGCATTTGCCGGTCAATTGTTAATAGGTTTTTAGGTTCCAGCCGTAGGGCGGCGGTGTTTTGTAATTATACGAGTTTCGCCCTGCCCGGGGACGTGAAATTACAATTATTTATTATACCGTGGTACTTTAAATTTTCAAACACGGACACTCTTCTGCCGGACATTCACGTTTTATTGTTAACCGAAACCCGGACGTCGTTTCTTTACGTTTTAGACAGTTTATAAAAAAATAATTGACACCACTACGTGTCCGTTAAATCACGTTTAATCCGTATTCGGCAACGTGCGGTCGTTTTCAGATCGATTATTATACGTGTAGGACGAGCCCACCTTAGGCTTTATTGCACTCCGGCGACCTGTGGCCGCTCGGTTATGTGTGGCTTTGACCGGGTTGATGTAATCCCGTAGATTAAAATACACGCTAATATGTTTAATCTCTGGCGATAACCCTTAATTCGCTACGCATTTCGAAATTCGGTTTTGTGTCCATTGGCCGTATTCGGAATATTATCGTTCCGGCGATGCGTAGTACGTATGCGTACGTTAGCAGTAATATTTCACACCGGAATAACGACGGATGCGATAAAAAAAAAAAACCAATATATGTATTATAACAAATGGGCAACGTATTCGTTAAAACGTTGGGAAACATAGGGAAATTACGTTTGTATCCGTACGCGGCGATAAATCGTTGCTAACGAAAACGATTCTGAGCGGTGTTCGGATAAAACAATTGTTTTGATAAATCGTACTCGTTTGTAACTAAAAAAAATAAATTACAACTATCCGCGTTTTTATTTTCAATTTGTTGAACATCAGTCGTGTATAGAGCCAAAAGAGTTTCGTTCGCATAAATCGGACAAATAGTACGTGCAATTCCGTGATTTTTACTATTTCCGTCTATATCTCAACTTCAAAAGGTTCAAACGCTTAACAAAAAAAAATAGCAAATAAAAAACAATTGTGCTTACGGATTATATCGTTATAAGAACAACTAATGGATGAATTTTGTAACAAATTTCCGAGCGTTTTTGAGAAGCGAAAAAATGTTATCATAACTAAATAAAAACTATAGAAATGGCTTTATAAATAGCTAAAAAAAATGTCAGAATGTTTGGACATTTTAGAAAGGGGCAACGCAAATAATTGCAGGTTCTTTCTACGATTATTTTTAACTGAATTAAAAAAAAAAACCGAAAATAACCGAAAACGTAATTGCGTAACTATATATTTCTGTTTATTCGTCATTGTTAAGGAAAATCAAAAAAAAATCTCCTACTCGGCTAGATTCAGAATGATGTAAAATAGATGCATTGGTCTCGTCGTTTTTTTTTGTTCTAACGGACCAAAGTTTACTGTTAGAATAATCAATCATAAACAGGGCTGAAAACACGCATTATAGTAAAACCAACCTCGAAATCTAATAACGAATCAAATGTGAAATAAAGCCTTCGCGATAACAAACCTATTCGCGCATTTATATTATAAAATAATTTCTATACGCGACAGTGGCAACAAACTGATAACCGGCGTTTTACCGGATTTTTACCGGCATTTACCAAATTACAACAGTGGTTTATCCTGTAAAATTAATTCAACGGCATTAGTAATTAGTTTAATTGAATTTTCGTAAACCGAAACTCGGACGAAATCCGTGACGGGTCGTATTGTACGAGTGTTATTCGCGCCGTGGGTGTTGAGGCTTCGAATCAGTTGTGATGTACGACTAAAACGAGCAGAAATTATTTTAACGAAAAGTATTGTATAATTTGGTTTATTTTAAAGTTATAAAAAAAAAAAAAAGTTTATTTAAAATGTCAGTGCAATGTGTATTTATTTTTCTCGGGGGGGGGGGGGGGGGCTGTAAACTGCCGACTTTATTGTCTATATGACTGCAGTTAATCAATGCACAGGTGACTTAAAAACAACATTATAGGAATATTTATTCAGCTAAATTACCAATATATGCATGCGACTGATATATGTAATTATCTAACCTAACCTAACCATGGACAGGCGTATACGTCCAAAGTTACGGGCCAAACGTTATATTGAAGGTTATTTGAAAGGCCCGGCTATCATCGTAAAATAAAATTTTAATACCTACACAGTGAAATTGTATTATAAATGCAATTACAATGTACGGTGTAGTATAATTTATGGTGTGTGCGATATTATGCTATTTTCTTTTTATTGCCCTATTATCGTTATTTATTATTATTGAGTTAAATTGATTAATAAAAATTATATAGTTCAAATTTCTCTATGCAATTGCATTATTTGTGACCGTAATCTCGGTTACGGGTTACCGGTTGTAATTTGATTGATTAACTTGAATTGGCCGCGGAGTGCCTTTTTTTTTTCCAATACGTTTCAGCGTACCCCTTATAATTTTTTTTTTCAATCTCAGCACTGCGTTTAATGGTCGTCATAACGGACAGTATTTTCGGACAAATTTCAATATTTGGTTATTTTACAAACGTACTACACGGGCAATACGTCTGAAGCGATTTAAAACAAAACTCTGTACACGTACATATGAACATTTCGATTTCAAAAAAAAAATTACCGTGGGGGGGTGTTACACCCCAAGTGGAGAGGTGATCGTGTGGGGGGGCTGACGAGGAGACACGCAATTGTGCACTTAAAGAATTATATGTACGTTCAAACATTTATATTTTATCACCTAATATCGATTAGGTTTGCTAACATAATATTACAATGAAAATACCGTATTGCCGTACACTTGTATATGTTTAATGTATATTTATTTGTCAAAAATAAAAATGTAATTGACTGTTTTATATAATTAATTAACAAAAAAATAATAATAAAAAAATAATTCAAAATAAAATGTATATACTGAAATTCAATTATGGACAGTAATTGGTTAAGATGTTAATAAGTTACTTTTTATGATAGCTTAAAAGAAAATGTTAGGAAATATCTTTGTTATTTTTTCAGTAAATAATTTTTAACTTAACTCAATTATTTTCTTAACATTTAAATTATTTCTAAAAGTTATTTAAGAATTGTTTTTTTTTTTTTAAATACACCCGTATGTTTACTTGAATATCAATATTATTGATATACACAATGAGACGGGCATGCCGCTTATGGGCTACCTACACGAGCCTTATTATATATAGTAAATCTAAGTGAAAATATTTGGGTACAAAATACGTTTATAAGTGCAATTAGAGGAAAATTAAAAAAAAAAAAAATAACTTTTAATTTAAGTTATTAATTTACTGAAAATTTTTAAAATAATTTTAGCTTAAACTAGTTACAAAACAAATGCTCGTCCTTTTGGCTTTGCTGGAGTTGTTTCAGAAATGAAAAGCGCTAAACGATTGGACGGAGAACAAAACAAATAAAACTTACCGGATTTCGACGAGAATGTAGTATAGGCAGGTGTTCCGATTGTTGTCGACGAAAAAGAAAAATGAATAGTACTTCTGATGTATGCAGAAATAAGGTAAGTATGCAAAGTTTGTACATGGTACGTACCAATAACTATTACAACAAACTAAGCATTTTAAATATAATTATGGTGCGTTAGCCCAAAAAGTCCAGGTGTCGATTTCTTTGAAACTTTTACGAATCCCGCAAAATCAATAAAAGACAAAAAAAAAAAAACACACGAAATAATTTCGATACAAAATTCGGTTCGGGTTATTGTAATAACTCCAAGAGTAGTACCCGCGTACCAATAGGGAACTCTTCGTTGGTTGCCATCCAAACGCGCGGTCGAAATGCCACCGCGCATTTAGCGGTCTCGGTGCCGGTCTCGCACGTACATCGCAACGATTTCAAACGGATTTTGGACGTACGACAATTTGGCTAGGCACGAATTTTTTTAACGCGAACTTACACGCGGTACACGGCCGGTCGTGGGTGAATTGAATTCATATAAAAATAGATAAATTAAAAACGTCTATGTGGACCCGAACACCGGCCTGATGTTTACGCCCATGGGCGTGCAAACAGTTTTAACCGACCGTTATTCGTCGTCAACCTAGGCGAATTCGCGTGTAATGGTTATGGAATTGGGATCGTTAAATATATTTAAATTGCGCGAAATATTAAAATATTGCCCAAAGTTGTGCAATTCTCGGTCCATCAAACGGTGACCGAATAGGATTACGAAATTATGAGACTCGCGGTAATTTATCTAATTTCGTGTGCGAATTTCTATTTTATATTCGTATCGATTTGTTTGTAATACTGCGAATATATATATATATATATATATTTTTAAAAGCTATAAGCTAACATAACATTTTTTTTTCTTTTCTTTTCTATATACAGAGTGTCCCACGAAGATTTACTCACTGCCGATAACTCCTGAGATAATGAACACAATCAAATTCTTGTTGAATCATTCTGCATATGACTTACATGGGGTTGATATTCATATTGTATTTAAACTTTTATGTTTTATGGTAAAAAAATTAACTTTTTCATTTATTATTTTCGAGAAATGTATAGGTATAACGTTTGAAATATTTTATTTTCATTAACCACTTTTTTTTTTTTAGTACAAATAAAAATAGTATTTTAATATTACATCATAGTACTTTGATTTACAAAACTAGATAACGAGATGAGTTAATATTTAAAACTTTGTTTGCATCTATGTTACTAAATTGATAATCACGTTACGGTACAGATAGTGTCGCAACATCCATCCGGGCAGACGGGGCAATGTCTCGGGAAAACGTCTTGGGTCCTATTTTTGGACTCTACATAACGATTTTAGCCCTTTTAGTTATTATTATTTCTTTTTTCTAAGATAATAATTATTACTTACATTGTTACACAGTTTCGAATCTGTTTTATAGACAGAATCCAAAAGCTGTATACGAATCATATAAAATTGCAACACAAATCGCTTCTTGCCTCTTATTTATGCCACCTGGCATGTTAAATAATCGCACAGCCGTGTCTTACATTAGCTAATATTTTTTTCCTACAAAATTTGGAACAACAGGATTATGGTGGTTGGGAAATTGACCCAGGACTGAAAAATTCTAGTTGCGGTGACGGATAAAGTTCTTCTGAATATGCTATAAAATTGTGGTAGTTTCACTATGAATACGGAAAAAGTATAGTTGTTCTGCACGAAACGGTTTTCCGTATACATTTTAGTCTATACGAGTATCATGATTGCAAAAAAAAAATATATATTTACTTGTTATAATGGCACAGGACTACTTCGATAATGAATTTGAATATTTTTTGGTTTGATAAATTACTTTTTTTTTTTTTCAAACATTTCGTCAAAATTGCGCAAATGCAATCCCTTAAATACGGGCGGTACACATAAGTCCTCTTAATGGTTTTGACATTTTACTTTATCCGACGATGTACACAACCTATAAAATACGTATTCCGGGCTAAGCATTTACTACGCCATTTTATGGTTAGGTTACAATTTCTTTTTCTTTTTTTAGATACGTGCCGACATCGGGTTGGATCGTCGGTTATAAACAAATATCGATAATCGTTTTATTTATCTAAAAAAATTATATTGAAGAACAAATATTATACGTACGAATATAGGTGTAGGTACACGTGAAATGTTTGATACGAAAAATTGTGCAACCGGCAGTATATTTTAGACTATAGACTAAACAAGTTAATCTAAACCTAATTAATAGCCAGACGACCTTTTATCATCGTATAAAGGCTAGTGAATACAATTGATCTGCTTCATTAAGTTACATACTATTTGGTTATTACATATTCATTTAATCAATAGACACCTAGTTTTACGTATAGTGTAATTGTATGTGTCCGTGGGCCCGTTGCCTGTTATAATAGTTTATACTTGGTGCATTTTAATAACGACCAAAGGTTTGTACGAATTTTTTTTTTTTCAGATTATTTCCAGCGTATTTGTTTTACTATAATGAGATGTGTTCCCCCTCCCCCGTCTGTAAACAACTTTTTTATTTGAGGTTTCAAGATTTGTTTCCGATTTTCAAGTGTTTCACGTTTCTGATAGCGTTTTGGTTTTAGTTGATGGTTTTTTTTTTTTTTTTTGATTACCGTAGTAGTTTCTTAACGGTTAGGAAAATCACCATATCATAAACAACCGTGAAGACTCGATATTTTCATAAAATATTAATGTTAGCTCTCCCAAGCCGTGGACATTTTTTCAAAATATTCTGGCAACTATCGAGCTATTAGATATTGGGTATTGGACATTTTCGAATTTATTTAGTATTCATTTGGATTATGTGGATACTTACAATTGTATTGGTCGAACAGAAATTTATAGAGTTGAGTGTAATGTAATTATTTTTATTATGAGCGTTTCAACTTCAAATTTACGAATATGACGAAAACCGTAATAATCATTTCAAAACATGTTTAACCGAATTCTCTCAGAATCGTATTTCGTTAGCAATTATAAATTAAATTCCCCTCTATTGGTCTACCTTTCCAACTTCATAGCTACAACAATATTACACCGGTGAGTAGCTCCACGTTTTTTTTTTTTTTTTTTTTAACATTTATTTTCCTATTCTGAAAATAATAATTGATTTATTACACCGATATATTTTCGAAATATTTCGAAGAATTATTTGAAAATCTGAGTATACTGAAGAAACATACATTGGTTCTATTGAGATTTGTGTGTATATTTTTTTTTTTTTTTTTTTTTGTAGGAATTTACTCATTTTGTTACTAAGAATGTTACCATTAACATAAAAACATTATTTGAAAATAAATTAAACCATGACGATTATATTCCAGGTACCTATTATTAGGTTTATACATATTATACTGCAACGTCCTATCCTTTGAACAAATGTTTGTGTGACATTGTCTTTTTTTCATTCCGGTGATATCGGATAATATTAAGTGTCGAAACCACGTAATATATGCACAAATTATGGGGCACGCCGATTCGTATAATGACCGTGCAAGAAATATCACGAAAATAACAGGTTGTGGTGGTAGGAATCGAATTAAAAAATCGTCCTCCCTTGTCGTCGCCGAGTATGGGTTATGCTAGTGGCGGTTAGGTTAACCACTCATTTCGAAAACACTTTGTCTATCTAATTAAATTCGACTATTAATATTAATAAAATACGGTACAAGCCCGAGAATACAATTAGATAGAAAACATAGGAATTATAAGAAAAATTAAAGTATCCATTACTATTATTATTATTATATTAGTCATATTACATATGTTTCGTATGATTTAAAAAATTTAAACTTATATTGTGCCTACATCGTGCTCGAATTGGAAATATAAAACAAGAGGCACTATAAGACTTGTGTCACTTGCAATTATTAATCTAACCAACGAGGTGCTGTACCTCACGACCACCACTTTTTAAACATAATTTAATAGTTTGTTGTTTTATAAAAAAAATAATAAAAAAAATTACGATTTATAGATTTTAGTTAAATTACCGACTTTTTTTTTTTTTTTTTTTTTGTCAAAAGTGTAATACAGAAAATATAATAGTTATAATAATAACAATTTATAACTAAACGATAATTATCAAATACCATTAACATTTTTTTTTCTTCAATGTATCTGAGTTTATAATACGTGTATTTTGAAATTGTTAAAAAGAGACAGACCATCTCATCTCTATCTTAATAGAAATAATTAGTAAGGGGACGAAAAAAAAAAAAAAAAAAGAAGACAATTAATAGAGTAGCCCGTTCCCTTGTAACCCTACCAGTTCGAGTACTGTGTCTTTATAGTAGTTTTATTAATGTTTAACACAATGACATTGAAATTACGGCCTATTTGTACAAATGTACATAAAGTCGTATTTTAATGTAAAATTAAGTGACTCATATAATAGTTAAATAGGTAAATATAATTATATGTTTATATTTTATAATTTTTTTTCTATAAACAATTGTAAGAATAAATCATATAATTCATTTTATTATATGTACTATTTACTACTATTTTCCTATCAATAAATTATAATTTCAAAATATTTTTTTATAGAACCAAGAACATTGAATTTGAACGATTGGTTTAAAATAGTTAAAAGAAAAGAAAAAAAAAATCATTAAACCAGTTTTATTGCGCTAAATTTTGAATGATGTTCAGGCAATAATTATATAAGCAGTTTATTGACCAAATTGTATGACACTGAATAAATTAAAACTAAAACAACTATGAACTAATAAATAATATAACACCTTCACTAAAAATGTTAAATTAGCCGATAGATAACGTTTAAAACGGTAGGTTAATTTGAATTCTATGAAATCGTGATGATGTTTTATTATTTTTTATTCACTTTAGAAATTTATTGGTGTTTTTGATTTCACAGAATACTCAGAGTCTTGTCACGAAATATTTTAGATTCTGAGCGTAGCGATTGATATATTAGTCTTACCATAATATGTGTACTACTCTGGTTTTTTGTTTGTGTTCGTAAACGATTTTATTCTTAAATTTATAGCTCCATCATAGATTCATCAGCTATATGAGATTTTGGTAGCAAATTTCGACTAGTTGGTGCATTGGATAGAACACTTGATTATAGTAATTTTTGGTGGTTTTCTTGATAATGGGATAATAACTTTGGAAAAACGAGAATATTCACGCAATAACAGTTCCTGTAATTTTCGATTATGTTTTTTTTTTTTTTTGTAATTCAATGAAAATTAATCGTAATGACATCTAACATTCGCTGAATACTTATGTTAACTCTTTCTAGACGCGGTGCAACTATCTAATATTCAACCAACTATCGAAATTAGTTTTTTTTTTTTTGTATGTAGATGATATTTATTTTGATCGTCGTTTTAAGTTCATCTTTATACAAAGTATGTCGGAATTACTTTTATGCGATGTTGATAAAATAGGTTAAATCAGATTTTGATATTTAACTATCCTTACAACATTATGATCTTATAAACATAGGGTGTATTTCTAATAATCTAATTTATATTTTATATTTTATGATTTTATACACTTGCGTACATTTTTATAAAAACATATAAAGTCAATCGGTTGTACTAAAGAGAAACTTAATGTCGTGATATTGTTCTCTGTTTTATTAAATAGCAAAATTCTAAAATAGTTCAAATAATAATGATAAAAACATTTGGTTTATTATTAGGTATATCATTAATTTACTGCGATAATAGTATCGGCAAATTTAATTAACCTCTAGATTCCGAATTGACGAGTAGCAATACGTTTCTTTTTAATAAATTATTAAATTATAAAAATAAAATATATATACTACATATGTGTTTAGCAATAAAAAACCCTAGGTTTAAAAAAATTTAAAAAAAAATTACGTTCTTAATTTTTTTTTTTTTTTTTTTTTTGTTATACTAGGACCGTTTAATTAAGGTATTAAAAACAAATATTTTAATTAAAATTATATCAAAAATCATCATATTAATATTATTTATATCATACAACTAATATTTATATATACGTAATAACTTATGTATAATATATAATCAAAGGTAGGCCGTACTTCGCACCATCGGTAAAGGACACTGTTATGAAAAGGTAGATAAGAATTAGTAGAGTATTTACAAAAACAGGGTTAATTAATAGATATACCGAACGCAACAATACGTCATTGCGAATGAAAAACGTTTCTAAGCAATGAAGTTTAAGTCGTGTTTTTCTTCTAGTTGCCTAGGTGACCTAGAGAAATCAATCAAAAATCTAACCAATGAATCGCCAAAAAAATATAAAATTTATATAGCTATGATATAATTTCATCTGAAAGATGAAATATATTGATACAATAAAATTGCACCTGCCTAGAAGTGTAAAACTATATTAGTTTAGCAATTTTTTTTTTGTTAATTAAATATTTATCAATATTGATAATCATTAATAGACATGCCGGAAACGACGGATATAGTGATTTCTGGTATTGCTGGAAGATTTCCAGAATGTGATTCTACTGAAGAATTCAAACAGAAATTATTCAACAATGCTGACCTGTTGACTGTCGATAATAGGAGGTGGTCTCCGGGTTAGTAATAGTTAATCAAGATGACTCGAGATAAATACACATTAATAGTAATATAAATTTGAATATGGATATAAGTAAACTAGAAATACAATACTTGCTATTTAAATATCAGAAAACTAACAATTTTATTATACTATTTACACATTTTAATGTTTTCCATAAAGCGGAAATATTATGTTAATTAGTATATGTTTAAAACCAACAAATTTAATTTTCTTCAACAATATATATATATATATATATATATATATTTGTATTGTATTATTATTCAGGAATTTATGGAATTCCATCAATGACTGGCAAATTAAAGGATATAAGAAAATTTGATACAGAATTTTTTGGAGTTCATTCAAAGTTGTCAAATGCCATGGATTGTCAACTCAGGATTCTACTTGAGGTAACTCATGAAGCCATTGTTGATGCAGGTATTTCATAAATCGTTGTATTTTATATATACGATTTGATTTCATTATTCTTATTAAAACCTTTACAGGCATAAACCCAAAGGAAATTCGTGGAACGAAAACAGGAGTATATGTTGGTGTGATGACCACTGAAACATCAGATTTTCTAGAACGTACTCCAGAAAAAATCCCTGGATATGCGACCATAGGTGCGATTCGGTCTATGCTGGCTAACCGAATTTCTTTCCAATTCGATTTTAAAGGTATTAATTTTAAAATTAATTCTAAAATTTTATTAATACTTGTAAATTATAAACTGTTAAATAATTATTAATAAATTCAAATAGGACCAAGTGTTGCCATTGATACTGCATGTTCTAGTGCATTGTTTTGTTTATACGATGCAATCACAGCAATAAAAACAGGTCAATGCGATGCTGCTATTGTAGCAGGATCTAATTTACTCTTAAAACCAGCCATATCGGTGATGTATCACAAGTATAATATGCTTAGTCCTACGGGAATAAGTAGACCTTTCGATATAAGCGGTTCGTAAACCATCTCAATGTAATTTAAATTAGTCCGAAATAATAAGAGCCATATATTCATTTCATTTAGCTAATGGTTATGTAAGAAGTGAAGCGATTGTAGCTATTTACATCAGAAAATTAAAAGATTCCAAAAGAATTTACGCTACGATAGTCGGTGCATCTACTAATACTGATGGATTCAAAATCGAAGGATCTACATATCCTTCACAGTCATTGCAAAGTCAATTAATAAGAGATACGTACGCTTGTGCTAATTTAAAAGTCACAGATGTTCACTATGTCGAAGCTCATGGAACGGGAACAGGTGTATGTAAATAATAATTTTTAATTTTTTATCAGTATATCTAAGTTTACCATGTCAATAGGTGGGTGACAAACAAGAGTTGGGTGCCATTTCAGATGTTTTTTGTGATGGTCGTAAAAGTCCACTACTTATTGGTTCGGTCAAATCGAACGTCGGCCATGCGGAACCAGTATCTGGTTTAGTATCAATAGCCAAAGTAATTTATGCACTGGAAACAGGAGTTATTCCAGCCACTATCAATTTCAAAACACTGAATCACAATATTCCTTCACTTGTCAGCGGAGATTTAAAGGCACGAATAAAACAAATCAAACATATTGATTTAAATATCCAATTAATACGAGTTGTTTCATCAAAGTAACTGTGTATTTATTTTTTTTTGCTTTTTAAAATCGATCTACAGGTTGTTGATAAGAATATGCCATTGCCAGGGGATTTGGTTTCCATTAATTCATTTGGTATTGGAGGAACAAATGTCCATGTCGTTCTTAAAGCTAATAATAAAACAGTACAGAATAAATCATTGCCAAAACTCAATATACCTAGGCTGGTGTTTTTGTCAGGAAGGACACGAGAAGCATTGAATGATCAATTTGAAATGGTCAGTTTTTGCGTTATATAATATTTGCGTGTTTTCTCAATCATGGCTGTTTAATTTACCATTAATATAACTTGTAAACATTTTTATTTTTTGCAAATTATATGCTTTGCACAATTATTCTTTATGGTAAACATTAGAGTAAATATTTTCAAATATCCTATTTTTTAAGAGTTTACAGTTTTTAATGCCGACAATCATGGTGAAAATCTGTATATTTTATTATATAACATTATAAGTATTTATATTTTATATAATAAACGGATTTATTTCTCTGATAGATAGAAAACTATGCTGATAATAATGATTTATTGACTTTGATCGATGATATTTACAAATCACCAATTCCTGGTTACAAACTTTCTGGATATTCAATTCTCGGTGAAACTCCTAGAAATACTGAAGTATCTGTTAGTGTTATATTAATTTAATTACATTAAGAAGGTCCAAAATATTCAATATATATAATATTAATATTTCAGCAAGGCAATACTTCCGGGGATAAGAAGCCAATCTACTTCATTTTTCCTGGCATGGGAAGTCAATCATTAGAATTAGTAAAAGATTTAATGAAATTAGATTTATTTAAAGCAGTTGTTGACAAAGCACATGCAGTTTTAGTCCCTCACGGCTATAGCGTTTATGATTTAATCTACAAATCCAATGAAAACACATTTAAGAGCATAGTCAACGTTACAATGACGATAATCATCGTACAGGTACTATGTCAAATGTATATTATTAAAACAGAATTATTTTTGTTTACATTAAGATCATCGAATTTTTAGATAGGGCTCGTTGATGTTTTACGTTCACTTGGAATCGAACCTGATGGAATTATTGGCCATTCAGTTGGAGAAATTGCCTGCGCATATACAGATGGCTGCTTTACTTTAGAAGAAACATTGTTGACTATTTACTGGAGGTCTCGGGTTTTAACTGAAATAGAAGTAATTTCTGGGGCTATGGTTGCTGTCGGATTATCTTGGGAAGAAACTCAAAAAAAACTTCCCCAAGGTATAGTAGCAGCTTGTCACAATAGCGCTGACAGTGTTACTATTTCCGGTCCTAAAGACATAACTTTGAAATTTGCTGAAACACTAAAGCAAGAAGGCATATTCGCTAAGGCTGTAGACTCGTTAGGATATGCTTTCCACTCATCTTACCTAGACAAACTCATACCAACATTGAGACCATACTACGAAAAGGTAAGAAAGAAAAAAATAAATATAAATATACCTAAATCCAAGGATAATTAATAAATTAAAACGTATACAAATATTATTTGTATAATGATTTATAAGAACACAAATATTAAAATCACAATATTAGCTAACACATGTTAGCTAGTTCCTATAACGTATAAATATCTTTCAAATTAAAATTGTTTTTAATTTTACAATAATATTATAACCTATAACACTTATGTTGTAGCAGTTAATAACACAGAAACAGCATTCCTCATAGGAAATTCTACTTTGTAATACCTATGCAATACAATAATATTGTTTGAAATAGATAATGAAAACTCCCAAACTAAGATCCAATCGGTGGAAGAGTACTTCAATACCCGAAGACCAATGGAACACACCAGAAGCTCAGTACTCCGATATACATTACCATTTAAATAATATAAGTTCTCCGGTTTACTTCCATAGTGCAATGAAGCATGTTCCAAAAAATGCCATAATAATTGAAATTGCTCCTCATTGTTTATTACAAGCAATTTTGAAACGGTCATTACCTTCTACAGTTACGAATATCGGTTTAACAAAAAAAACTACTACAAATCATATAAATTACTTACTGGAAGCAATTGGAAAGTAAGGGGTTAAATGTTTGATTTAGACACAATAAAAATTTGTAATTAAATGGTCTGAACAAATAAATCGTATTTATTCCAGATTATATATTGCTGGAGCAGAACCGCAGTTGAATAATTTATATGGAAAAGTTGAATATCCAGTTGTAAAAGGAACGCCAATGATATCTCCAATGTTGAAATGGGATCATTCAAATGATTACCTTGTGCCTAATTTTATAGAACAAGTACGTTTGTAGTACAAATAAGAATATATGAATTTCACAATAATTAATAAATCAATTTTTTATTTCAGAGTTCTGGCTCAGATGGCAATCAAGTGGAAGTTGATATAAAAACCGATCAAGATAAATATTTAACTGGACACACAATTGACGGACGAATAATTTATCCAGCTGCTGGATACATGGTAATCAACCATTATTTTAAAATATTTTACTTACATTTATAATTTATTTATAAGCAATATACATTTATTAATTAATTAATTTTTTTTATATATATATTAAATATATTTTCAAAATTTTGTGGTATAGGTATTTCAAAATATATCATATATATTATATATTTATGTCATTTAAAGGTTTTATGCTTTTTTAAATTACTGTAATCTCTAATTAAAATTACTATGTAGGTATTCCAAAGCATAATACGCGTCCGTAAGAAAATCCGTGCATGTAAATTTCACATTATCATGTAATTTTATAAATAAATAATTTATCAATTGTGTTGGAACGTAACCAATTATTAAACCAAAGTAAATCATTCGAATATATAAGAGAATCAATTATTTATAATTACAGGAATTGGTATGGAAAGCTTTTGCAAAACTTCAAGGCAAATGGTTTGAAGATGTTCCAGTAATTTTCCAGAATATTAAATTTCATAAGCCTACTGTTCTCAATAATGAGAGTATGTAACAATCAATTTTAACGCAATACATTTTTAATTAAATTCTAACTATTTTATTTAGGCACCGTTAAGTTTAATATTAACATTTTTAATGGATCCGGTGGGTTCGAGCTTTTAGAAGGAGGTTCCTTAACAGTTTCCGGTAGTATCAGATTATTTAACGAAAATATTGAAGATTATCATAATGAATATCCGAAAATAATATCTGAAAAGATGGATTTAAATCCAGATGATTTTTACAAGGAATTGAGACTACGTGGATATCAATACAAAGATAGTTTCTTAGGTTTTGTTGAGGCCAATGGTGAAGGTCGGTTTTAAAACTTAACTACCTGTTTTACGAACAAAAATGTATTTTCTCATTTCTACTTTCCAGGTTCTAAAGGTAAAGTATCATGGACTGGAAATTGGGTATCCTATATTGATACCCTTTTGCAATTTGAACTTATATCTATAACATCAAGAGAACTTCGTTTACCCACCTACATTAAAGAAGTTATAATTGATCCTGTATATCATAAACAAGTCGTTGAAGCGTCATCAAACTTAAAAGGTACATACAATACTTATATTGAAAATTAATATATATTTGTTTTATATTATTTATTGAAAACTTATTTCAGAGGTTGAAGTCAACCATTATGCTTACGCTAAAACGACACAGTCTGGTGGAATTATTATTTCAAAAGTAAAAGTTACGCCAGTCCCTCTAAGAAAAAATATACAATTACCACCAACATTGGAACGTCACTCATTTATACCATATATTTATAAAGTAAATATCAAATTAACTATTTATATAATGTCACTGATAGTATCTAATGTAATTTTGTTTATTATATTTATTAGACTAATGAATTATCAACTTATGAAACTTTGTATGCTTTGGTTGGTTTATTCATGGAAAACATTGGAGTACACCTAATCAATGTAGCAGAACTTTACAAACATAATTTACAAGCTCTCGATATTGTTCGAATAATTGAAGCAGAAGTCAACTTCTATGTAATTTATCTATGATAAAGTTAATTTATATCTATATATATAGATAGGGCAATTAAAATTTTCTTCTCATAATGAATATTAATTTTATCATTGTTTTAGGTGAACTATTCTATTTTATCAAACACGACTGTTAATGTTGAAGAAAGCAAATTATCAGCTTTAGATATTGGATTGATTAACTTTGATATTAAAAACGAACCATTGCCCGGAGAATACCATTTAATAATTTCTGAAGATTCTCAATTTGATACTACTCTGTTAAGTAAGATTTCTGCAGGTTTAGCTCCAAGAGGATTTATACTATTAATAGAAAATAGTTCTACTGTACCATCATCAAATTTAAAATCACTTGATCTTCAAGTAGTAACTGTTACGGAAAACAATAACAAGAAATACTTTCTACTTAAAAAAGTAAAATGCATATTCGAAATAATTATTCTTTATTAAAATTATTAATTTGTATCAAACTATTTAGATATCGCCTAAATATGAGTACACGACATTAAAAATTGAGAATGAACAATTTTCATGGGTGGAAACATTAAAAACAGAACTGGCCAATATTAAAAATAATCCAAACAAAAAAGTTATAGTTTATAGTGATCAAAATATTAACGGTGTTCTTGGGTTATCAAAATGTTTAGTTGAAGAATTTACCGGTGAAGAAAACCCCATTAGGTAATTTAATATTGAGCCTAGAGAGTA
Organism: Tuberolachnus salignus; assembly: GCA_956483605.1. Taxonomy (NCBI): domain Eukaryota; kingdom Metazoa; phylum Arthropoda; class Insecta; order Hemiptera; family Aphididae; genus Tuberolachnus; species Tuberolachnus salignus. Next base: position 31,332,066 of record OY101430.1, on the reverse strand, counting down.
AACTGTTAGTCATAGAGTATACATTTGTATCATTGTTTAGGTGCATATTGACCGAGTCTGGTAAAAAATATACTCTAAACGATTTTGCACCACTACTAGAAACGGATTTGTACTTCAACGTGGAAAGAAATGGTGTCTGGGGATCATACAGACATTTACCCATTGATGTTAAGAGTAATTCAAAAGTTCAAACACCCCATACAAACGTATCTGTACAGAGCAAGGGCGATTTAACAACACTCGATTGGGTCCAGTCGCCTATGTACAATTTTTTTAATTTTTTACAGACCATTTTAAATGCTTTTTTTAATGTTAATTCAACATTTTGGTATTGATTTATGTTTTTACAGATATTCAAACACTAGTGACGATGATTTAATTAAAATATCATATGTAGCTGTTAATAATATAGATATTTCTGCAGTTTCTTCAATGGTAATTGAAATAATTCCATAAATATGTTCAACGTTTCAATAGAATTAGGCGATTATACACGTTATTTTGAACACGTTTAATTTTAGAAAACCGAATTTGGCGTTGAATTTTCCGGTCTTAAATCGAATGGTGATAGAGTAATGGGACTAGTTAAAAACGGTGCGTTTTCTTCGACTATTAATGAAAGGAAAACTCTCTCTTGGAATGTACCACAAAGTTGGACTTTGAAACAAGCTGCCACTGTTCCGTATTCATTTTTTGTGGTAAAATAAATAGGACAGTGAAAAATTATTATTAGATTATAACTATCATTAATGTTTGATTATTATTTAGGCCACCTATGCTCTATCATATAAAGGAAAATTATCGGAATCCAAAAATGTGTTAGTATTTGTTAGTAGTAGTAATAGTGTTAACTACGCAGCTATTCCTATAGCCCTATCTCTCAAGTGCAAAGTGTTTGTTATAACTGAAACCGTTGAACAACTCGAAGTGATAAAAACCGATTACCCCGGAGTGAGTAAACGAAATATGAATTTCAAATAACTTAACGTATCACTATACCCTTTTTATATTGATTAAAGATAAATCCAGTTTCAACTACGCGGTTCAATTCGAAATTTGTTAGCACAGTATCAAAATTAACACAAAGTCATGGAATTGATTATGCTATTTTATCCAAAAATGTTCCCAACCACCTGTCAGAAATACTTGCTGATGAAGCTAATGTTGTTATCACTGAAAAAACAGACATTTCGTTTTTATCAAGTAAAATTCGTTAAATATTTTTTTTTATATATATATATGTATATATATAAGTTACTAAAACAATATAATTATGTAGGTAAATGTTGTTAAAAAAATATTTTAAACTCAAATTTACATCTTTTACCGTAGATGACGTATTTTACCAAGTTTGTTGGTTAATGATGAGTAAAGGTTTTTTTTTTTAAACAGTTTGTGTTTGTTTATTAGTAAAATAATATCATCGTTATTATAAATTATTTCTAGTGACATTTTGAACTGCACAACATTGCAGCTGCATGGCAAGCGTATTTTTTAGTGCGAAAACGACTTTTGCAATTACATCTTGTATACACTTAGCCTATTATTCTTTACCGTTTGTTTGTGTATTTCAATTTTCAACTCATTTACTTTTTGAATCTTATTGCTGTATTCATACGAACTAAAATAAAATATATTGTCGCTTTTCGTTTTATTGTTTATAATTGTTTCGATTAATGCTTTAAGTTTTTCCTACATAATTTAATATTACATTTAAATAACTTGGGAATGTCTACATTTACAACATTCACCACTTTTACGTCATTTACTGTAACATATAAATATATATTCATTGTTTTAAGTTTAATTAATTTGGTAAGTAAATGTGATAAATACAAAAAAAAAAATGTATTATTTATTTTAGATTCACCGAATGGATTTACAGTTATATCTGCTAAATATGAAGATATACCCATCTTAAATTCTGAATTTGTTAACAGTATTCATTCATTTATTGACTCAAATCTGATACTTGGACTCATAAAACCCCTTTCTTTTACTGTGTTTCCATATTCTGAAGTTGAGTCGGCATTTAGGTACATAATTAAAATTAAATCAATGTTTTGTTACATACACTGTCTACTACCAGTTATGTAAATTATGAAATTTAAACGTTATGTAATGTGATCTGTGATTTGTTGTCTATAGATCATTCTCCAATAATATATCTGGAAAAAAGATTATTATCGAAGTAGCTGGAGAAACGTCAACAACAGATTTTGAAGTTAATAGACGGCTGCACTTTGACCCAAGTAAAAGTTATATACTTTCAGGTGAGTTTTTATTGAATTTATTATTATTTTAATTTTAATTGTAAATTATTTTTATTTTAACTGTAAATTATTTTAGGCGGTCTTGGTGGGTTTGGAATGGAGCTTACTGAGTGGATGGTAGAACGTGGAGCAAAAAATATTATTCTTTGTTCTCGGAGTGGAATACAAACTGGATACCAAAAATATAGAGTAAATATTTGGAAAAGTCAAGGAATCAATGTCGAAATCAGCACGTATGACCTCACTACATTGCCAGGCGCTAAGGATACAATACAATTAGCATTGAGTCTGGGATCACTTGGTGGAATTTTCAACTTGGCTGGGGTTTGATTAAGTTAACCATATTATTTAATAAATAGTTTTATTAAGACAATTTAATGATATAGGTTTTAAGGGATGGCATATTTGAAAACCAAACTATAGCTAACTTCCAAACTGTGTACAACAGTAAAGTTTTGACTACTAAATATTTAGACGTAGCATCAAGAAGTGTAAGCAAAGATTTAAAATATTTTGTTACATTCTCATCCATTTCGTGTGGTAGAGGTAACAGAGGACAAACTAATTACGGATATGCAAACTCTATTATGGAAAGGATTTCAGAACAAAGGCAAAAAGAAAGCTTACCAGCGGTAAGAACATATATTGTTAAACTCTCTGGTTATTAATTTTTCTTTTTACCGTGTCTGTTATCGATAATGTTTAACAACAAACGAATGTACAAACGTATTTCCTCTACAGCAATCAATCCAATGGGGTGGTATAGGAGATGTTGGAATGGCATATTTATTAACTCGCGGAAACGAAGAAAAAGAAATTAATGGCACATTAGCACAAAAAATATCGTCGTGTTTAGCCGTGTTAGATATACTATTAACACAGAGTTCAGCTGTAGTCGCTTCACATGTAATACCGAATAAGAGAAAACAAACGGACGATTCAAAATCGAAAACACTTACTGAAATCATTGCTGGAATCATGGGTAATCTTGCGTGTTATTAAATTACTAACCGTAAAATATACTATACAGTATAAACGAGTAGATATAGTAGGTACACACTTACTGAATAAAAAGAGTAATTTTATTATAAACCCGGATTTAAATGTTCGATCATATTGTCATATTAGTTTTTGTGTCATACTATGATTTTAAGTAAATTGAATTCCAGGGTTAAAGGTTTTAAAATTATTATATGAAGTCATTTTAAAATCTTTATAATTTATACCGTCATCGAAATGTTACTCGTTACTCCGTACTTGTTTTTTTATTGAAAATCAATATTTTGAATATCACAAATTATTAAATTGATTAGAATATATTTTCAGTGAACGTTGAAATATACAAACCTTATACCAGTTTGCTCGTTAACATAAATTAAAGCTATTTAAAATTGTATAGTAGAGTAAAGTAAGTGTAGAATTATTATTAGAAGTAATATATTAAAAATATGTAGGTATTTCAAACTTTTCGTTCTTCCAGTACACATTTTAAACTTTTATGCCGACATTTTATTAGTTAAATAATGTTTTTTTTTTTTTTTTTATGAATATTTCTAAATTATGTATTTACATTTTAATTTATAGTTAAAAACGTTAATTGTTTCTTTTAGTTAAATTAATAAATGATATTTATTTAAAGCGTTTGGATATAATACTAGAAATAGTTTAATAAAGATCCTCATACAATTCTCTAATAAAACTAGTGAAATTTTCTGTACAATATTGTAAATTAAAATTTGTTTGATAAAAATATTATTACATATTAATTGAATACATTTTTAGGTATTCAAGATGCATCGTCAGTTAAGGCTGTATCTACATTGGCTGATCTAGGAATGGATTCCTTGATGGGAGTAGATATCAAACAGACAATTAAACGCAGTTTTGGGCTTTCCTTAAATAACACTCAAATTCAGCAGTTGAAGTTTAGTGAATTAGATAAAGTGGGTGCTAAATGAAAATTTATATGTGTATTTGTCATCAATTATATTATTAAATAGTGTCACTCTAGACGTTTTGTTAAGTATCAATTATAATTTATTTATAAGCAAAAAAAATAAAAAATTCTGGTAATTTTTGAGTAGTTTAAAATTTATGAGTGTTTTTTTAGTTTTAAATGAAAATTATGTTATTTATTTTGAAGTTACATATTAATACAATTTTCAATTTAAATTTATAAAAACAAAATAAACTGTACTTTGTTCATAATCGTTTTCTGTTTGCATTGACATATCGCTGTGTGCTCATTATAAATTCCGCAGATATAAATTAATTTGCTCTATATATCCTACATCTTACCTTCTCAAATTCGTACTTACAACAGTGGTCATGCAGCACCTAGGTGTGTCGTTTTTTAAATTATTATTTACAATAAATGGAACTTCTATAAAACTTTTATGTATACTGGTAGATTTATAGAACTAGTTTAATGTTTTATAATTAATAGAGCTAGTAATATATTTTAAACAAACAAATATAAATTAGATGTAAACTAATTATCGAAATGTTTGTATTTATTGTTTTTTTTTTTTTTGTTATTTGACAATCTTTATAAATGGCTCAACAATTCGATTGACCTCCCTCCAAATTTTCCCATCCACTACTGCTACTCTACGATCTATGTGAGTATTGGTTTCCTAATTTCTTTTATGGTCTGTTTCGTAAATGGAATTCTTGCAAAACTACCTCTCCCAACTTTTCCCTCCATATTTCATTTGAGTATTGTCGTTATCCATTCATTTTTTTTTTATTATACCCATTTCTTTTCCTTTCCCCAACTGCTTTCTATATACGTAATTTTTATATAAAATTGTATTCTTATTTATTATTATCATATTCGCATAGCAATTGAATAAACGCATAGTTTTTTAGAGTACCGACGAAAAATGAACAGTTTTTAAACATCGCATTAATATTTAGAGTTGTTCAACAATGTTTACAACCTGTTCTATTGACGCGGTCATTATTGGCTGTACGAAAAAAATAACTATAGACTATTTTTTAGGCACACCAGCTATTAATTAATCAATTATTTTTTTCTCATTCTTAAATAAAAAAATTGTATTTTTCTTTACCTGTTTCGTCTTTTTCGTCGTCTGGCAAAACTGTTGCCGTAATAGTTCTATTCAATTTCGATATTTTCGATTGTTTGTTGTTAATTCTCGTTTTTTTGATCAATTTAGTTTTTAATTATTCTTTTCTCGTCCTTATCTTTCTCATTCTTAAATAAAAATTTGTATTTTTCTTTTCCTGTTTCGTCTTTTCCGTAGTTCCGGGATATTTAAGACGTTCAATTCTAGGAATTTTTAAGTTGATGATAATTTAAAAAATCCGTAATTTACTTCTTCGAATAAAACAAAATCTCGACTATTACACTACGATTTTTTTGCACCGAGCTTTATGTATTTTAATGTATTTAAATACGGTCACGGGTGTATCTTGAAAATATGTCTATATGTGTGAAGTGATTCCAAAACATTATGAAAACGTAACATGTTCGGCAGAGATATCAGAGCCGAGGCGTGGAGCAACCTCTTGCACGGTTTTAACATTTTAGTCACCGTGGTCAATGTAATAGAAATCTACAGTTCCGTTATGGGAATTGTTGTAAAGTCAATAAAATTCTCGTTTATTTAATATTTTTCAATTTTCTGCGCCGTTTCGATGTCTGCAGGCGTGACGAGCAAAAGCGGTAAATGTAAAATCGTATACAAGTATGCACGTACACGTATATTATGCGTATTATGAAAATAAAAAAAAACCGACTTAAAAGAATAGGGGGGGGGAAATAAATGTGCATATTTGTCGTTAAACCAATAGAGGAAATCGGCCACCCCGCGTACGCGTTCGATACCATAAAGCAGTGTTTCTCGACCGGTGTTCCGCGGCACATAAGTGTCCGGCGAACTGGCGGTAGGTTATACGCGTGTAGTATTGTTAGGTGTGAAAAATAGAAATTGCCCAGTACTAAAATTTCGTTATCAATAATGATTATCGTTTGCCGGATAAAGTAAAATATTACGAACAACTATTAAACCGTAAAAACGTCAATGTTTTGGAACTATCGCGGTTTGGTATATACATTTAAAACAATTATAATACAGTATTCTCAATAAAATGGATGCATGTATTATTAATAAACGTCGTATGGAGGAAAGTAATTGTGTGGAGAAAGTTCAAATAAAATAATTAATTCGGCAAAAAAACCCAAAGTTATACGTAACTATACCGACAATTATTTAAGTGTTTTTTTTTTTTTGGACAGGGGAATGAAGAAGAACCACCTCTTCCATTATGCGTTGTGTGTGGTGAAAAACTTTCGAATAGCTCAATGGTCCCGAGTAAATTAAATCGACACCTAATTGCAAACCATAGTCATCTCGAATCAAAAGATCGGAATTGTTTTAAAGAACCGATATGACTAGTCGATCAAAACAAAAAAAAAAAAAAAATATTTTGACAAAAAAGTTACAGTGTCCGATAAAGCACAAATTGCTTCTTATAAAGTTGCGGAATTTATTGCTCGAAAAGCAAAACCACACTCGATAGCCGGAATCATTAATTTTACCTTTTTATGTAGTGAAATTGTTAAAATAACGTTCGGCGATGAACCGTCAAATGGAATTTCGAAAATTCCGTTATCTAATGATACGATTTGAAGAAGAATTAATGATATGTCCATGAATATAGAAGAAAATGTAAATAAAAGTCTTATAAATACAAATTTTGCTCAACAAATTGACGGGTGCTAAATGAATACTTATAAGTTAATTTATCATCAAAAATATTGTTAAATAGTTTCATTCTAGTCTATAAGTAAAGTAATAATTGTAATATACATAAGTAAAAAAAAAAAAAATTGTTTATTTTAATTCTGTAAAGAGGTTATATTGCCGACACCTCCTGTAAAAATAACAATTTTCTAACATTGTTGAAGTATCTATAGTATACTTTTGCGGTTGAATTGTTTGCTGCAACGTGTGTCGTGCATATATAATATTTATGTAAAGATTTATGAAATTCTCGGGTAGTGGTTACATTTTTTTTTTTTTCCCCGTTCACAATGCTTACACACGTCATTACATATACCCGACTTTGTTAAACGTACGCGGTAATCGCAAACTATTATTTATTCGTAAAGATGTGAGGTGTATAGCTCGCAAGTAGTTTACCGAATAAAAACGCACGCGTTTCGATCAATAACCGCAGAAAAATATACGACGGCTATTCACTTGTTCGCATATACACAACTTTTTCTTTTCTTATGAGTTTTTAAACGTATAACGATCTAGTGGTTTATTTTTTTACTGTCAATAAATCACATTCGAGTGCATTAATCTATATATATATATATTTATATGTAAAAAGTATGGATAGGTACGGTACCACGCGAATACTATCCTAGTATTTTTGTTTGATTCTATTTACTATACTTTCTTGTTTGTATATTGCCCGACTAAAACGCCTATAATAATCGAAATAATAATTTATGGTTTTATTCAAATAAATTAATAAATTGTAGATTCTGAGCGAGTAATGTAGTGCGGCAAGTTACGTAGGTGTTTGTTTTACTAATTTTATTATATTGTTTGCTTTTTTTTTTTTTTAATATTATTGTTTTTTGTGTCCGTTAATAACTTTTCTAACAAGAATCATATTACGTGAATCAAATTCGGGAGTGGTTTTTATTAGTACATTTCTTCTAGTCGGTGAATTGAGAAAGTCATTCTTTTATTTTCTTCGAGTTTTCTTAATAATGTAAGAATCCGCGAAAGAAAACCCGAGATATTTACGATTTCTGTTAATTTTTATTTTGTTGTTATTTAGTAGAGATCTAATGTTCTCACCGAATATGCATATATTAGCTCTTTTTAGTCGTAGTGCTATTTTTTTTTTTTTTTTTTAAATATTCTGGTATTTTTTAAGTCATTTAAATTGTTGAGTTTTATTTTGGGTTTTAAGTACCTATACGAAAATGTAATTTATTTTGTAGTTACGAACTAATACAATTTTATAGTTAAATTTATCAGAAAATGTTTAACATTTCATTTTCTACACGGTTTCGATGTCTTCAGGCGTGACGAGTGAGCGCGGTAAATGTAAAATCATACATACGAGTATATGCACGCACACACACATATATATATATATATATATACATATACGTATTAAAAAAAAAACTGATTCTTTAAGAACAACTTAAAAGAAAGAAAGAAAAAAAACGTATTCCTATACATATATGTCCTTTAAAAATAGAGGAAATCCGTCGACGACGGGCAGCTGACGTCGCGGTCATCTGCTGCTGCTGCTGCTGCTGCTGCTGCTGCTGCTGCTGCTGCTGCTGCCGCTGCCGCTGCTGCTACTGCAGACGCGCGCGGAAACTCTCTCTCGTCGGTTCCATAACGGTGGCCGGAAATGAAATGGCCTCTATCGGGAGGCAGGAGCAGTGAACACAGAAGTCAGTACGGACGAGGGAAGTTGGCCAGGTGAGGAGGATAGAAAAGGATGTTTAGATATGGTTATTATAATATGGTTCCGTCCGGTGATTTACCGTGCGAGTCGTAAATGGTCTTCCCCGGCCGCGGCTCCGCGGGTCCACTCATGGTAACCAGTTGACAACCGGAGTACGCGCGCGCGTCCGCATACCGTAGCGATAGGTAAACACGGAGGGTACGGAGTTCGGCCGAAACCGCCGCCGTCGTCGTCTTCGGTCGATCCGCCGAGACATGTGCCGTCCTAATTAAAAAAAAAATACTTTTCTGTCCGCGTATATGCCTACGCGTATAACTGGTTCAAGATACTGTTTATACGACTTTCGAATGGATAATATATTGTCCTTTTTTGTATCGAACGTACGCCGTCGTTTTCCTATCCGGCCGGAGGATGAACTACACGCGTGCCTACCCATACGGTTTACGTATGCTGTGTATGAATGAATGGAAAGAAATTGAAAAAAAAAAAAAAGTAACTACAAAACATGGTATTTTATTGACGTTTCCTGGAAATTGTGTTTATGTGCCAAAGATTTGAATTTTTCAAAACGCTTCCGTTAAAAATTCACAATGTCGTGCTCGTCGACGTGACGGCGATCGTGTCTAAAATGTTATTTTTAATACTTTTAAGACAACAACAACAAACAGCAAATAATTATGAAAAAAAAAAAAACCAATTATTTTGTTCAATGTATATACCTCGTATATCGAATGATATGCATTTTTTTTTTTTTTGTATTTCAATAATTGTTTCCCAATAGACAGAACCAATACAGATAGCAAATAAATATTATTTGTTCGTTTACAATATTATTATACCTTACGTTGTCTTATCGATTAAAATACGTTAATGTACGATAAAATAACTTCGGACGAGGTTGTATGTTTTCGATTTGAATGAATACAATTTTTTTTTTTTTTTTGTCGCGCCTTCCATTTTGTTGGCAATAAATTATATGTACATAATCCAGCAGGTTATATCCACTAGATGATTATAAAACCGATAGTCTATGACCATATTGACAGAATGATTGGGCGTCTACTACACCGTGATAGGTTAACGAAAAGCGTCGTAAAGGCTATATCGAAAGGAAGACCAAGGATAGAGTACGTGAAACAAATTACGATAGATACGGAAAAGGATAGTCACAAGGAGTTAAAGGGATTATGGTACAGAAAGGACGCGTGAAGAAATGCAACGAACTAATCAAACAGTTGAAGACGGGAAGAATACGACCACGTAATTGTACCGCGTATGATGGTCAGCTGTCCGTTCATAATTTTAGTATGTTTTTTTTATAAAGAGGAAACGTTAGCTAAAACCTCTAAAACTATGTAAACGATTTTAATGAACCCTCCATTGTTCGATTCGTTATCATTACCGGGATGTTATAGCCATTATAGGCTACTTTTAATCAAAATCTCTATTTTTTTTTTTTTATTACAAAACAACAACATAAGATATGCAAGACCATTGCAAGTAAATTCGATATTATTGATAGTCAGAACAGGGTATGGGTGTAAGGGACAAGTAGAGCGAATGATGGGGTTCTTCGTCTGTCATGTCTATAGCAGAGTGTTTGTTACTATGGATACCATAATTATATTACTACTACCAGAGTCGGACTAGGCCACCGGCACACGGGTAAATCTCCCGGTAGGACGTGATAATAATGAGTTGGACGAATCTAGTAAGTGAATAACCCCGGGCTAAGTAACTATTAATACTATTTAGTTGTTCTGTTAAGCTGTAAAATAGCACTCAATGAGGGGCCGTTAATAAGCTGTCCGGGACCAGAGTTAGATTAGGTTAGGTAACAATGCGAGTGGAACGTGGTTCAGCGGAAGGTGAAAGCCGGGCCAAAGGGCGCCAAGCGACTGGCGACCGGCACTGAACGCGAGCCACGCTCCAGGAAGGAGGCGGTGGAGGAACTGAAGAGGCGAGTTCCCAAAACGTCGGCGGTTACTGTCCGAGTCGCTCCAGACTCGGCAGTGACGTTGCCGGGCATGATGAGCATGATCACTGCGGAGGGGTCGATCTCAAAATTGAGGGTCTGAACGCTCACACGAGTCGTGCGGGCGGGATCACTCTCGCAGTGAGGAAAGATGAAGATGCCGCAATTCTGGCGGACAAGTTGCAGGTGGTGGTCGGCATCGGCGGCGAGGTTAGCAGGCCGACGACAACGGCCTCCGTCCTGCTCCTCGACGTGCCGCAATGAATCGCGGCCAAGGACGTCCAGGACGCTGTTGCCAGCTTCGTGCTCCCGGCGGCGGGCGCGATAAAGATCGGTGAAGCCGGCCGACTTCAAGTCGGATGGTCCCGCTGCCGAGTGTGAAAACTCGGCACGGCAGCGACGTTGCTACCAATGTAACGGTGAGGGACACCTCGCCGCAAACTGCAGGCACACAGGCAAGAGGAAGCGGCCGCCTTCAAAAAAGGATGCCGCCCACCAGAGAAGCGGGGAGCCAGCTGCGAAGGACGCGGCAAACCCACCCCCTGCTCCCGAGAATGTAAGGGCAGTTAACGGGCCTCGCGGCCTGACTGCTGTCTATAGCACGTCTGTGTAAACTAATGTGAACCCGCCCCGGCCGCAAGGGAAAACGGGATTTTTTTTTACAACACGTGTATTTACTTATAAATTGTTTTACATTCAACAAATGATGGCGATCAGCAATGCCTTACGGCGTTTCCGGGAGGCGGATGTATTGCCGATGCCGAACGCCAAAAAAGTTTAGGTAACAATGCTCAAAAACTATTCACACATAGGTGCACCCTTTGATCAGCCGCCGGCCAAAACAGACTTGCGGACGGTTAGTTACTGCGTGCACGGTTATTGATGGCGAACGTAAAAAAAAAAAAATTGATAATTCCGCCGACGCGATCATTTCGGTAAACGTTTACCGACAGTAAACCGGGTTTTAGCGTATACGTATACCGGTAAATACCCGGGTACCGGTATAAATAATATTATTCTCACGGGTATTCTGTTCCGGTATGTCGCCGCGGCAGGCTGTGATGGGCGGGAAATACGCGACGCGCTAACGACACTGTCAATTACCGCGCAGTTTCGTGTAGGAATTGGTACCTATGCATTTATTTTATGTTCGTTGAATCAATAATATACCGTACAACCTACCATTCATATTATTGATGAATTACACTTGCCTATATTAAATTTGGAAATTTGGAAATCGACAATGCAATAAGCCTCAATAAGTCACCTATCTGCCAATGTGCAATTCTCTGTTGTATCGAATGTACAATATTATATTCGTGATAATAGATAACCGGGGAATAAAGCAACGAGTGCCATTCGGTTCGGTTATTAGGGACGAAGTTGTCCCGGGGCGCTGCGATTTGTGAGGTGACAGGACATTACGAACAAAAATGTTAAAAATGTTAACTTGACATATTAAATAAGTCTCACCTAACCAATTGTTATGGGAAATATAGTAATCGACACAATAGTTAAGAGAATAAGAGCCATTGAATACAGTTAAGCTATGATATTTTAAATTCTCAGTTACCGAAGAAACCTTAAACTATGGCGTAACTAAACATTGAAACGGAATCAGTTAAAATTATCGGCACTACAATGAAAAAAACAGCTACAACGAAGCAACTATAAAATGGCTTAGGTAATAAATTACTCGTTTGTCGTGATGTTATAGTGTGGAATCGATCAAACAATAATAACCCTATAAATCGTCTAAATACATTTTCGATACTTCACCTGGTTAATAGTCTTCGGATTTTCCGGTATAAGGGGCAGGGGGTAACTAAAAAAAAAAAACCTGCCCAGGTACTCCAAAATCCTTAACACGTCATCGAATTGAGGCACAATGGGCTGAACCGATGCGAGCGGAAGTTTAGAATACCGAATTGAACGGACGGTGAGCTCGCTCCTCGATAATAATTTAAATTTATTGTTGTGACTTCGATGAAATTGAAATTAATTTTGATTTTCAATAGGTAATGAATTATTTTGACCGCGTAATTATACTGTACGTATGAAATATATTCTGTACAGCTCGGCGTGTTATAAGCGCGACCGGTGAAAATACGATTATGATCAACGGTTTAACTTTGGAAATCACCGCGTTATAATAATATATTCTCCTTCTAATAGTTATAATATTATTATTATTATTATTAATTATTATAATATTAATATTAATATCGGTAGGTAATAAATACGTACGTATACGTTATATATTTATACGGCTATTATATAGGTACGTTAACGAAATCGAGAATTCGGGGTCGTTAACATTTGGCGGACATTTTGCATCAGCTTTGAGAAGAAAAAAACGTGTTTGCTTTCACTTGTCCGCAAAAAAAAAAAAAAAAAAAATGAAAAAAACCGTTAAAATTCAAAACGATACCTATATTATATAGCAATAGCGAATAACACGTCATAAAACGGACGTGCGGTTTCTCGCTTATATTATACGGACGTGCGCAATTTATCGTATAGGTAATCGAGACTGTAGTTCGATAATAATTTATCAACGTCGTCGTTCGAATTTTACGAGCTCGCCACACGTATGGGTATCGAGTACGGCGCGATTCGCGGGCGCGTTGCATAAATCAATATTTTCGCGTCATCAATGATATTACTGCAATACAATAACGATTATAATATATATGTATTTAAATATTACTTTTGTTGTGAACAATATTATTACCGTCGGTGGCGGTGTGGAGACGTCGCGTTATTAGTTTTATGTACACGGGGCAGTGGCGTCTTCTTAATAACGGAATCGGTGCACGCGCGCGATAATAATTGTCCCGTATATTGTTTGCCCGCGGTAACTCGTGCGGTTTTCCCGTAAGGCATTTGTTTCTTATAATATTTTAGTCGGTCACGGTATAGAAAGTGACGTCGAAAAGTGTCGGATCCGAATACTATCGAAAATTATTATCAATAATAATAGCCTTGGCGGTGCGCACATCATTGCCGAGCGCATATATATATATATATACACACAGATGGAAAACAAAATGTGAATTCGGGGACAACATAATGAAAGCGGACGGAACGAGTGACAAATGAAAAAGTATATATACCAGAGCACATCGCACGTGGATGACAATCGCGGAGAGAAGAAAGTAGCGGGTAGGATATCTCGCGGGAAATAGGAACAGGTTCATATAGAGAATTGATGGTAATCGCTTTGGATAGAGAAGAATGGAGGAATATTTCATTACTCGACCAATCTACGGATTGAAAATGTAAAAAAAAAAAAATAGATAATAAAACACGGATGGGACAAGTCAACTTATTAGTGGACAAGTTAAGGAACTTCATCGCTAATATATTCAGTTTTATCTGTCTGTCTCGCGTGCAATGTAATATTTCTCAAATTCATTTACACGATACGACTCTCTGGGTTAAGTTTAGGGCAAATGGACCCATACTATACATTTAAAAAAAAGAGTATTTACTAAAGTACTACGACTGATATTTTTTTTTTTTTTTTTTTTTTTTTAATACCTATTTTCATTTTTCATTAAGTTAACTAAGTTAAATAAAATACATATAATATATGATATAAAATTAAAATATTAAAAAATATTATTCGTAGGATCCACAATGAATGCACTTCTTTGTAAAATATAAGATAGGTCCCTTTGCCTTAGACTCAACGTACATTGTACTGTAGTATTTAAATGTTTATGGATTTACTGTACAAGATTCTTGTTGGTATCCTATAATAGGATATCCAAGTGAAAACACGTAATTTCAGTCGAAAAATAAATACACTAAACATAGACAGATAAAACTACACAGATTTTTTTATAAATTATTTTCAAATGAAACTAAGGAATATTTTAATACCATGGCCTTTCTTCAAAAAATACGTAGTTTAAAATAACTGCTTATTCTATTTTATACAAATAAATAACTGCTAATATCTTGTGTTTAGTAATCACTCGGACGTGGTCATCTGGAATACCTATAGAAAATGTATCGTCGATAATAATCGTGGTGTAAATTCTAATTTCTATTTAACTAGCAATCCCGTACGACATTGCCAGGGAAAAATTGAAATTACTTGTGGATTTAATCCCCTACTCCTAGCCCAACTTTATTAAAAAGTTAAATAAAAAATAATTTTATATATAAAATGATAGCGTTTGTTTGTATGTTCGGGGTAAACTCAAAAACTATTAAACCGATTTGGCTGAAATTTGTATTTTTATTGATTGCTTCTCGCCTGTTTATGACGCGAGAAGTGACGGATGCTATTCAAAGGTTTAAAATTGTTAATAATAAAACACCAATAAACAATTTTTAAATTCAGATCGACTGCTGCGAGTTGTTATGAGGTATGCGTCATACCGCACGCTACACTAATGACCATGCTTCCTTAATGATCATATCTTGCGGTTGCAAGTTACGTCTTTGCGTAATAATGTGATCGAAGCTACAATTCTTACGGGTCCAGCCGCCGGGGAGCTTGCTTTTATTCCAAGAATTCCTTTGATTCCTTCAGACTCGACGATTGAGTTCAATAGAGTGCAATTTCCAGTTAGAGTTTCTTTCGCAGTCACCATCAATAAGTCGCAAGTGCAGACATTGACACGTGTGGGAGTTGATCTGCGCGAAGATTGTTTTTCGCATGGTCAGAGCCATACATAGCTCTCTCCAGAACCGGAAATCCTGTGAATCAATTCGTTTTACTGCTGACGACGGATAAAACGAAAAATATTGTGTATACAGAAATTTTGTACATTTGATTTTTTTTAATAAGGTGAACTTTTTTTTGCTTAGGATACCAGTACATTAATACAATTTTTTTCGATTTATTTCTGCGTATTTTCTAGATTTACTTGCAACCTACTCCTACCTGTGATTGCTCACACTCACACTCGGGCGGAGCCGAGACGGGTATGCTAGTATATATATATATATTGATTATATTTGTACTTTTATTATTCATATGTCGTATATATATATATCTAATACATTATACGGTAAAAACGAAAATGGAATCGATAAATAGATGGAATACTAAATACGTCCGAGCGTGGTCTGAACATGGAGTATGATTATAGCAAAAAAAATTTTAAAATTTCAGCGGTGCCGACAAGAAAAAAAAAAAAAAAAAAAAGGGAAAATACTGAAAGCGTACCCTTTTTTTTTTTCCGTTTTAAATACAGTGATAACAAAACACACGACACCGCGTCTGCACAAACTCTCGTCTCGCTCGTTATCAGTTATCGGCGATAACGTCCACCATCCAGGTTTTTACTGTTTACGAGCTATGACCCATATAGAACGGACAGGTCGATTTTCAACCTTTGGTCGTCCTATTAAATGCACGTGAACATTATTTTAGTACGGTACGGTAGTATAGCTATACCGTAATAATAATTATATATATTGTAAAGGCACGAGAGATAATTATTATTTTATTTTTATAAAAGCAAACGAATATTATGAGCGCGTCGGCGCCTCGGTCATGAGCGGAAGAAACGGAATTCACGGCACGACCCATTAGAGAGGAAATGTCAAACAACGATATATATATATATATATAATATTACGAACCTCTCGATACATACGATTTCTCTCGGTAATGCCAAAAATTATCGAGCAAATATACGACTCGTATACATTACCATTGCCATTATTATTATCATTATATATGTGTACGTATACATATGCGCGTCGTGCGTCTGCGGGCGGCCGGCCGGCCGGACACCCGACCTTATGGCACTGAATACGGACTCGAGTGAAACTTTGGCATTGTTTCGCGCCTCGGTCGCGGCTATTATTATTTAGGACCGTAAGACACAAGCGAATCACGTACACCTACCTGTACTATAGTATGCATTTACGGAAAATAATAATAGAAAACCGTGGAGCCGGCGCACACGATATTACACTGTAAATCAATAACGTCCGTGTCGCGGGATGAATATTGATATTGTTTACATATTGTGGTCGTAGGCTTTATATTCGTAGAGACACTCCGTGGACGTATTCAAAAACGGACAATGCGTATCCTATGTCTATGATTTAGTCGATGTATTTCGACGAAGAAATAGTAAAGGTATACGCGAGACAAATAGACGTACACGTTAGGAGGACGTGATAAGCAAAATCGTATGCCGTCCCAAATATATTGCGTGGCAATAAAAACAACAAACAACAATTTTTTTTTTATTATAATTTCTTTGGTAATTCTAACATGGCCCCTTTCTTACGCGCGATCCCTTATGTAATTGTGTCTATGGTACCGCTCATCAGTGGTCAGATATAGAGAGCGCTACTCTTGTACGACTCGTGGCCGTACGATAATAATATTGCAGATATTGTACTAATAATAATTGTATAATATCGCTTATAATATGTCGCAGATATAGATAGCCAACTGGTGATATGACGATGTGAAGTTATTATCTGCCATTTTGAGTACGTCGAATAAACGACGGAATTTGATTTATTATTGTTCAAACGTAAAAATACTCGAAATATCCATTTTATTATGAACGTATTCATAAAAGCGTCGAATAAATTATTACACTTTTAATTTATGAATTGTAATTGTAAACAATAAAGTAATTATTTAATAAAACCAATGTTGCGATGTTCTTTTACACAATAAACACATATTAGTTTTAATACTCTTAATATTTCGTCTAGACGCTCTTTCCCCGTAGATACAATATAATGTATATAGGCTGTATTGGTTATTAGACATTTTTTTTTTTTTTGTTATTTATAAGCCTAGAATTTGTACAATATGACTACACAGATGCGATTATAGGCTACACCGCTGCTGTATGTATGGCCGGCCACTTCTATAGGTACGGTTTAAGATTATATGGTTGCCCAACGACCATCGTCGCATAATGAAACTAATCCCTAGCGCTCGTAGTGAACTAAACGATAAACATATTACCACAGGAAAATGTTGTTCAAATATTGGCCAGTTGTTACTGTTTTACTAACATATACGTTAAAAATATATACAAAAAAAAAAAAAAAAATAAATGAAAATAACGACCAATATTGTTATTTTATTTAGCAGCTGTACAGTACTGTACTTTTTAATGCGAAATTTGTTTTCTAAACATTATTACTAAAACAATTTCAAATATGTGTATATATATATATATATAAATCAATAAATAATCTTTAGTGATAATAATATTAAATTATGAAATTTCCAGTTTTATTGTTTTTACCGCGTTGTGGAAAGTTCATTTAAATTGTATTTTTAATGTGAGCATTGGGCAGGTTAACAATCAAATAATTTTTGTAATAATATACCTTGTACATAGTAGGACGCTTAATCGACGAGAACAACTAGTTTAAAAATATCCTGTTTAATAAGTTAACCTTTACATATTATTATACCGTTTTAAATAAAACGTGTTTTTTCTCAAATATCTTCATGTATCTTCATGTCGTTTTGAATGCCAGTTCACTAGCTGTTAATTCAAACGAAATTTTATTTTACTAGTAGTATACCTATACCGTTCTATCGACGTGTATAATTTTATCAATTTATCCATTTAAAAATATAAATACTGATATTATGATTTATCATGAATGTGATTATTCAAATAATACTATAAAAGTATGTTTTTGATAGAATGAGATAATCTATATTCATCAGGCAGACGTATAAGACGGTTTTATTTTTCTATCGCAATTATCAATTTCGGGAGTATTATTCAATGGTACTTGTAATTTGGAAGCTAATAAAGAAACACCGTTCATGATTATCCAGATAACCTGCACCCAGTGCACATGCCCCAACCCCTAAAATTTTATTTTTTTTTTTTTGATTTGCACATAGATAATAAATAGGACATTAACCCATTGAGGACATAGTAGTTTAGCGAAACGACGTTGATAAGAAATTGAGGCCGTTTGATTACATTATTGTTTATGACAATCACTGTGGCAAAATAATTTTTTTTTTATACTTTATTGTACCTATTTCTAGCTTAATTTATTTTGTTTTCCAAAAAATTCACAACGAAAATAATGGTGCTGTATTGTTGCGTATGCCACAAAAGGGTTAATATTAATCGACATTTATAATTTCACAAGGAAGTTCCTAAGACAAATAATGTGTTTATATTTAATGTTAATATTATAAAATAAGAAAAAGCCATGCCTACTTATTTTATGTGGTTATATACTTAAATTCATTTAATTACACATACATAACGTACTTTCAAACGTTGTAAATAAACGGCCTCAATTTGTTTGTAATTATTTCATCATGTTGTCTTCACTGATAAGCTGAACAAATAATTAGTGATAACTGGCGTGTCGTCCAATCCATTATTTTATTATCTATAGTTTCGCATAAAATTAGTTATTTGTATGTGAATATGCAAATATATCACTGACACATTTATACCAAAAGAAGAAAGTACACGTATTTTTTAAGCAAGACGATCCTAAATTAACTATACTAATTAATTGGTGTATTTTAACATTCTGAACAATTTTAGGAACACTAAAATACGAGCTCCGGACATTTTTTTCTGGCGAAATTTTATTATTTTTATTTTTATTATAATTAGTTTAATAGAAATAATTTGTACAACTTAGGAATGAAATATTTTATTATTCACAGCGAGTAATAAAAACTGGTATAATAATATTAAATAAAGTAATATAGAGTAAATAAAACTAGATAATATAATAAAATCTATTGCCTATAGTTGACCGAATTTAGAATTTACTAAATTCTTTATTTTCTTCGTCGTACACACGAAGACAACACGTTTCTAAATTAAGGCCCATCGTTGGACACGAAATAAATCCACGACAGATGTCCTCCCGATCACAAATTGTCGACGTCAAATCTGGTATTTAATTTTCGAATATTCCTTAGAATTAAAATATTTTAAGGAATTTTAATAAATGCCCGTAACCCGGTTGTTGTTTAACGTATGCTGGTAGGAATTTCGCTAGTATATAAAGAACTGCTTGGGCACTGCGTACTAAAAGTAACCCCCTCTTCCGATTTTCGGGTCAATTATGTCTCGACAGGATTTAGTGATAGCAGAATGGTTTTAACACCAACAAATTTGGCTCAGACCCTTGCGCAAGTCTTTTCTGTAGTTGGGTTTCATAAAATCGCTTCCATATATCGATATATGTAACCAACACATGCTATACATAATAAAATTATAATACATTATTAAAAAATTATGTACAGCGAGTAATATACCTGTGAAAGTTTTAACATCGATTTGATTTCAAATTAAATACATTATACGTGAGTTTCGTAGATTTCACATTCAATACTTTACCTACATCTAATGAATACAAAGTTCAAATACATTTCTAATATTATAGCGGATTCGTGAGTAATTTTATGATTACCTATTTTTTAAATTAGTTGGTAATTTACATTGTCTTAAATTATAGGTAATATGAAGAATATTAAATTTAATTTTGAAATTATCTTTTTTGTTATTATATAAGAGCAACAGGTATTATTTTTACGCAATAAACATTAAATTTATGAACTTGATACAAATATTTTTATATCATTTTAAGCCACTATGACGTAATAGTATTTTGTTTGTACAATAGAACGTCATTTGAATGGTTAAATTTTTTGCCAATTTTGAAATGAGTTACGCAAGTCAATTTTAAATATCTGTTTCGTAAAAGAAAAAAAAATAATATATTCAGTTCAAGAAATATATAATAAAATGTTTCAATTTCGTGAAATGAATAAAACCGTCGGTCTAATAAAATAATTTATGAATCTAAAAACAAATTTGAAATTTCACTCGGCGAATACGTTTTATCATTTATAGAGTATCTACCGACTGTATTGGTACACTATATTACCTACAAAAAAAAAAAAAAAAAAAATGTTGTTAATTGAAAAGCCATATGCAGTAATCCGCTTTTTATGAACTAGAGGTAAAAATTATTTTCTTTCGCTCTTTAGTCTTTACAAATATAATTTCAGTCGTTTGATAATAAATAGTTTTCACCTACCAAACATTTATCATTCTCCTATGTAAGTAAAAATACTATTATAACTTATAATATTCGTATAAAAATAATAATGTGATAATTATTTAAATTTTAAATGTTAAAGAAAAAAAAAACACGGAAGGAACGTCATATGTAATTATCTAATTTTACACTTTCTCTTTCTATTCCGCTATTCATAATTTTAGTGAATACCTTTAACCTTTTTTTTTTCTTCTTATTAAACATATATACACGGGTACAATGCACATCATAGGCGTACGTATAAAAAACAATTTTAGCTCTTAGTTGTCTAACATTTTATAAGTGGGGGGTCGTCATTCATTTTTAAATAGTTTAAATTTAACTTGTTCGGTCATAGGAAAATATTTTTACTAGTTTAATCCAACTATTATAACGTAGAAGTTTATAATACAAACACATCATTTTTTAATAGGGCTGTGTGATAGAATCCAAAAAAAAAAAATAAAAAATTTGAGTAAGTTTGTAAATACAACTAGTGTTGTTAGAAATAAATGCGTTTTTTCGAGCGGGCAGTTGGCACTTTTGCAGTGTTTACAAATATCATGTTTTTACTCCGTACGCCGGTTGTGCGATTGAAATATCGAAATTGAAAATCGTCGGTTATTATTTTAGTTGAACGATTTGAGTTATTATTTTTATTTCCCACTACTAGACACGGTGGCGACGACCAAGAGTTGTATTTTCGCATTGAAATAACTTACTCGGGTTTCGTTTTTAACATACCTCTCTATACGCACGTATAATTATTAATGGGCGGCGGTAACGGCGGTAACGGCGGCGACGGCGGCATCGGCGGCGGGTGGTAACTATCTGATTACCAGACCGCTTGGCGCTGGTAACCGGTCGAGAGGCATAAAAACTATCACGGCGTCGTACATACACAACCCACATTTGAGTGGTATACGCACGCACACGCGGTTATGTAGGTTACCTCATACCGGGCCGTGTTATGCTTTCTATACTTATGCGCTCGCAGTACAGTAACATCTCATTGACAGACCGCCTGTCGGTCACCCGGTATCGATCCCTAGGCTATAGAGGCGGTACGTGCCCGGTATGTCGCGATCCATTATTATCGTTCGTTTTAACACCCCGACACGCGCAAAACTATTATCGTTGTGATGTCGTTGCTCGACCGCCTATAATAATATCGTTAGAAATAAAGAAAGAACGACAAAACAAACAAAAAACATACAAAAAAACAACAGCGTAGTTTTTGACTAGATCCGAATAATATTACCGCCTAGGACAGTGTTTCCCAACCTTTTTACCACCACGGACCACTTCGACAATATTTTATAGGTCGCGGACCACCTCAATTTTACGAAAACTAGGAATACCTTTTTTTTTGCTCATTAACAAGAATACGCAAAATTTATCGAAAAATGTTAACTTTCATTATTTTACGTTACATTTTATTACTATATTTCACTAATATATAATTATACTTCAATTTATTACTCTGATACCTAGACACTAATAAAAGTGGAAAATGCTTATTGGTCTACAGCAGCAACAACAATAAGATAACCGTATAATATTATACAGTTCCTCAATAAGTCGTAATTTATTTCGCTATTTTGAAAAACATAATAATTAATTTGTAATAAAAATCGAAGGAAAAATCTATGGGACCGCGGACCACCGGTTGGGAAACACTGGCCTAGGACGACATGCGGGCCGCCCGTGCAATTATAAACCCATTTGATATTGTAATAACTAGTGCGGCGCCTTATTTTATATGGCAAATAAATTAAATGGCTAATGTTTTACTAACCTCGGTAAGCTGCACTAGGTCTTACAATACTCAACTACTAAATACAACGTTTTTTTTTTTTTTTTTTAATGTTAATCCCCGAAATGCAAGTCGTATTTCAATTATATAGTAGGCACCCGTTGCACGTCACTTGTTACCCGCTACTGACGTATAGAATAGAATATACAGACAAAGACGTGGTCGATATTTTTGTTCAGCAGATGTTTTATGGAAAAAAATTAGGTAATAAATATAAAAATGTCTACAACCTCTAACCCGGAGGTATAACGAACCGAATTATTTAAAAATTAATTTGCGTTTAGCCGTACTTACTACTACAATACAATATCATCTGTACTTGCGGGCGCTCGCGGGTATATTGCCATAAACAGAATTTTATAACACAATAATATATTTTTTTTTTTTTTTTTAAATGAAAGAGTACATTGCACAAATGGTTCTCAGTATAATTTCAATTAGATTAATGAGTTAATGAACAATTGAGTAATTACTTTTCAAAAATTGGCACGGGCAACGCTGGGCGGCGATAAGGACTACAAATAATCATATTTCAAATATATTTTTATGTATTGGTAAAATTTTTTTAAAAAATAACTTTTTATTTTATTATTTTCGATTAATGTAAAGATTTAAAGAGAAAAAATAGTTGTTTTATAGAGTTCATTATTCCACTGAAAATATTGACGTTTTGACTTTTTATTATCATTAACCTCACGTGATTTTTCAATAATTATTTTCGTTTAAAGAAAAAATAGCGTATAATTTAATACAGTAATAGCATTTTGAAATGATCTCATCTCGTTTTCTGATGAGTTTTGTTTATCAAAAGACTATTATGCAATATGAAAAAACCATTATGTTTAATACACTATTTTTTTGTAAACTAAATTAAAAAAAAAAAAAAAAATGAGATCAGTGGAAATGGAAAATTGAAACTTCAACATTTTCAGAAAAATTAACTCTATGTATTGTGAATCGTATAAAAACCGAATTTTGATTATATTTTATTATTAGCACAAGAGAGACATTTCGCAGGACACCCCGTAGATTCTCATAGATTTTGCACAGTTAGCCGATTGCCACAAGCATATATAGTAAGTATATTTAGACACTCCAAATTAAAAAGTCCTCAGTTTGTGCGTTTTATACTACTATAAATATGCATATTCTAAGTGACGAGAAAATATCCAAACAAGATTTGTGCGCACACGTACCTACTATTTACTATTACCTATTATTACTATTATAATTTTATAACACAATTATATCTTGTTGCATTTGGATATATATATTTATTTTTGTTTTTAATTTTTTTCTCGGTTTATTGACCCGGTCAGACGGCACGTGTATTATATGTATAGACGTAATACGCGTGTATGTATAAATGCGATATTAAATAGGTATGTGTTAAAATTTTTTTAAAAAAAAAATAAGTTTTCTCTTTCTACCGCATAATAACGTTTTATTTAAACTATACATATGTATACCAAAAGTCTTTTTTAAAAATTGTACTTTCGTTTTTCTTTTGTATCAGCAATACCGTGTGTCTAAACATAATAATAATACTGGTATATTATACCTGTACATAATACAAGACGTAAACATTTCCGGCTAGTACCTACTCGTATATGTGTATTATGTAAATTACAGGTGCCCGTGTGTACGCAATTTTTTTTTTTTTTTTTGCTCCATGAAATATCGTACTTGCTAATATACTTGTTTAGAACGCCTAGGTAAATGTGTACCTATACTCACGGTGCAGTGCATTCATTGTATGCGTACATAAAAACAAGAAGTAACGAAATTATGTAAATGCAATGTGAAACGTAACTGATGGCGAACCAGTCGATGTAAAAAAAAATATTTAAAATATATATATATATATAACGATGCGCGATGATTTTTTCAGTATTAAAATTTGAAGTATTTAAAGCCCGACGGAAGTTCGTACGAATAACTATTGTTATTTTTTTTTTGTTTGTATCCTATATTGTTTTTATACGCTGTAAGATCACAATTCGCAATCGAGTTCACGAATATATACTGCGCAACGGTCTTGTGAATAAAAATCGGTACAAAAAGAAAACACAAAATCATATTTGTAACTGCGTACCCGACGACGTTGTCGAAAGCGTTATTTATTTGCTAGTTATTTTCTTGTGAGTCGGAGATAGCTCGGATAATGTCGGAATGGACAAAGGGAAATATGTCTTGGGTTAGGTCAAGTTATAAGAGAACAAGCATAAAAAAAATTTAAAAAAAAACAATGCGGCAATAAAACATAATATATAAATGACACGCGCACGAATAAGATACATATATTTAAAAAATATATATACAAATATATTCAATACATACTTATTGTACCTATGTACTTTTTGCTTCTCGGTTCTCACACACACACACACACACAGTGTGTTTAGATTTCGGTTAGACTTTCATCGTATAACCACCGCGGTTAATTGCAGTTTAGCGTAAATTTAGGAGTGTCCCGGAATATTTATTAGTCTAATAAACTTATTATATAGGTATATATACTATATAAGTATTATAGAGCCGCAAGTGAAATTGCTAAAAATTTCGGTCGTATTATATTCAGAAATGCAGTTTGACAAGTTTTGTTACCGGCAAGTCCAAATGTATTTTATTTATTTATTTTTTTTTTTCCCCCTCGCCTCAATCGTGTTACAATTAGCATGTGGATCATCTGCTGCTGCAGTCGGCGTTGCGGTTGTCGGGACTCGAGAGCCGTAGGGACGCCGCCATCCACCTCTGTGCCCCGTGCACGCGCCCATCACTTTCTCTCTGCACCAACGTTCGGTTTCGTTTACCGATACATTTTTAGCCGTTATGCTTTCTCGCTCAAATACCGTCGGTAGTCGTATAATATTTTGTTATTTTTTTTTTTTTTTTTTTTTTTTTCTATACATTTCAGTGGTCTACGATTATCCGGTCATCGGGGTCACGCGATCAAACTATAATAATTCCAAACGCGCGTTTATTTCGGTTTCGTATAATACACACACACTTATTCTGGTTAATATTACTAT
This sequence comes from Tuberolachnus salignus, assembly GCA_956483605.1. Taxonomy (NCBI): domain Eukaryota; kingdom Metazoa; phylum Arthropoda; class Insecta; order Hemiptera; family Aphididae; genus Tuberolachnus; species Tuberolachnus salignus. The sequence continues at coordinate 31,306,458 of OY101430.1, read as the reverse complement.
TATTGGTCTGCATGATTTACCGAACTAATGGGACTTACTCACCGTTTCGAAAAATACACCTGCAAACGATTATCGCACGGAGCATCCTCGGAACGAGCGAATCGAATATCGTCGATGCTCTAGTTTTTTATATTGAATAAAATATTATATATATATATATATATATATATATATATATATATATATAGTAGATACTCCGGTTTCAAGAGTAATTATTCTTTCTTCTATTATTCTTAAATAATTAATCAATACTTGGTGTCCCACAAAGTTATCCATTGCGATCTCCTAATGAAATAACGATAATAATAATCAAATGCTTTTATTTTCGTTCTTCTATACAATTTACAGGGATAACGACTACAAATATTCAGGCTTTAATTAAATGTTTATGTTTTAGTGACAAATTAAAAAAAAAAATAACTTTTTATTTTATTATATTTTCGAAAAATTAGAAGACAGCCATTTTATAGAGTTTCTTCTCCTCCTGGAAATCTTAACGATTCTACTTTTTATTTTCTATTTTATTTTTATTTATTACTATCAACTGATTTTTAATATTTTTTTTTTAGTTATCAGAAAATTAGTGTGATAAATAAAACTTATCAGAAAATGATATGAGATAATTTCAAAACACTACTATCGTAATAATTTATACACTATTTTCTGTAAACTAAAACAAAATTATTAAAAGCCACGAGGTCAATGAAAATAAAAAGTCAAAACTTCAACATTTTCAAAAGAATAAACTTGATAAAATGATAAATCTTGACATTTGTCGAAAATAATAAACTGGTATTTTTTTTTTTTTTTTTTACCAAAACATAAATATAATTAAAATATGAGATTTGCAGTCCTCATCCCTGTGAGTCATAAAAAAAAAACTGAATTTCATTATCTTCATTATCTCAGGAGATATCGTAATATATATATATATATATCTTTGTGGGACACCCTATGTATATATATACGTTTATATAAATATGTTTTTTAATTCAACTACAAAAAAGTGGTTAACCATTAAATTTTAACAATAATATATATAGTTATTAATTATTAATTTATTAAAGAACGAACTTTTTCAAGTTTAACTTAAAACAGAAAAACGTCCAAAACGCGTTAATGTATAACTTTTTAAAAAGTTAATTTTGAATGGCATTATTATTATTGTGTTAAATGATAGACGATTAGCTACAATCGTAGTTTGCGGGTCTTCTAAGGGGTCTTCTATCCACCACCCAATTTTAAGAAAACCTTAGGTTCCAGGTTAACCTTAAAAGTAACTGTGCAACGCAATTTTATGGAAATGTGACACTAGGTGACACTTAAATTCGTTTTAGGTAATACTTAAACGGTTATGTATACACGTAATAATATAATAAAACAGAAGGCCAACCTTATACCCAATATTACTCTTGAAATCTTTATAGAATACGGATAGTTCCGGGTAACGGACGTTTTCAGAACCATAACATATTATATAAAACAAATAAAATAAAACAACTTAAATTATTGTTATAAATTGATTGGAGTGCAACATACAAATTTATGACACGAAATAGCTGCGAGGTTTTTTTTTAAGTTACGCGCATCATTAAAATACAGTGGTGGAAAACACTCGACCACTTATTGACATATCGTTATTTCTGTTCTATAACATTTTAACTTTGATGACAGCTTCACAAACCAAATATTAATGATGATCTATCATAGACTTAAATATAACAATATTTTAGTTGTGATAGTATTTCCAAAGCTTTAGATCAATATTATATTATAATTTATAAAAAACAAACAAACATTTGTGGATTACATAATATATAATGAATTTAAAGTTACTTAATTGCATTATGTTGTTTAGACAAAAAATATATATACATATATGAAATCAAAATGAGTGTATTGATACACACTCGATATTTTTAAACAATTTGCATATTATAATATATTTTAATATGTGGTAAACGATTTGTTGTAGATTTCGAATTTTTTTTTATTATTATTATTAACTTTAATAAATAACATTTTAAACAAAAATGATTGACTATCAGCATTGAGACGCAGTTAAGTAAAATGTATCTAGATAAAGATAAAATAAAAATACTCAAAAATCATCTAAATACAGACAAAGATGATCAATATCAAATTTAAGTATTCTTAAATTATCTCCGATAAGATAATAGGATAGGTGAAGTTTATCTAGATTACAAAAAAAAAAAATATAATATTGTTTTATAAATTATACATTGTCGAGAACATCTAAAACAGGGAGATAAAAATGTAAACGGTTATAATAATTTTGTAAATGCAAAAAGGTGTACACACCCACTTAAATTGTTTAATTAGAAGTAAAACGATACAGCTATACAGTATTTAATATGTTTTACTATGGGTAAATATTTAAATTTTGAATTTTTATTGATAATTGTTATTTAGATAAACCTCAGATGGAAATGATATCATCTAGATGAGAAAAAATATATTATCCCGATAGATTCGCCTGGATAAGATATATTATTTACTATAAATATACTCGTCATGATAAAATATATTATTGAAAACTATCTCGAACGAAATCAAATCGAAAAACGTTCCTCCTGCTGCTTTCCAACAATATCCATTTTAGTATCACGGGCAGAGGTCATAACACATAAGCCGCGATACAAGATTCGTATTATACACACACACACACACGCACTTTGCGTGCGTAGATATATAGATATATATATATATATATATATATATATATATATAGAGAGAGAGAGAGAGAGAGAAAGAGAGAGAGAGAGAGAAAGAGAGAGAGAAAGAGTGAGAAAGAGTGAGAGGAGGAGGAGGAGGAGGAGGAAGAGCGTGTATTATATACCCGTACTACTACACAGTATGTCCACCGGTAACGATTTCAATTTCTATAAAACAAAAAAAAAACGCAATATCGCAAAACCAGTCCGGTAGAAAAAAAAAAAAAATATTAAGGAGATAGATACGGAAAAATATACAGTGAGTGAGAAAGAAGGAGTAGTGACAAACGAACAGACGGGCAGACGGGCAGACGGGCAGACTGCCGCCGCAGACGCTATAATATAATACCCATACGCGCGATATAAAATACTACGGGAAATGTACGTGTGTGGAGGGGGGACGGGGCGGGAGAGAAAGAGAGCCCTCCCGCAGTAACCGGTCAAACGTTCAATTTCATTCACAAATCCGGCGACTTTCCCCTCCTATACGCGTCGACGGCACGTATATATGTAGGAAAAAAAAATATAAAAAAAAAAAAAAAAAAAATAATAATAATAAATACCGAATAATCCCCCCACGAATTCCGTATAATACAATATCTATATATATATGTCTCGGGGCTTAAATCCCCGCCGATTGTAACGTTATTATGCGCTGCGAGTGTGGCGTACGCCGGCGTTAGCTGATATTCATCATTGCCCGGTAATAAGTGGCCCAGTAGAGTATGCGTGTATGTGCGGGAGCGCGAAAAAAAAAAAATCGAAAATGCCGGCGAACCTCATGATCGTGATGGCGTCGTGGCGTATGGGCCCGCCGTAATCCGTAGATTTGTAGTACGCGATTAATGGTTTTTTCTATTTTTTTTTTTTTTTTTTTGTTCTATAAATAATATTACGCGTCCAAAAACAAACAAAGAAACAAAAACGAACAATATTATAATAGTAATTGAAATCGCGATACATATTTCATTTTTTTTTTTTTTGGTTTTGTTTTTGTCTCGCCGAATAATAGTATTGCACGTAGTTTTGTATTATTTTTATCTTGTTGTTTACCGTTATGACAATGACGAATTTGCGGTGTTTGGTATTCGCAATTTACATATGTCTGTTTGAAATTATCGTCAACGCAGAACCCACTACTGTGGAGGGACGTCCGTGGACTCACAAAAACACTGGTAAGTACGCACCGAACAAATTATTGAAACTAAATGTTCGTCGGATCCGAACATGTACGGGAATTATATCAATTATATTATATTATTATATGAAACTTTAGTTTACTAAAAAAAAAAAAAAAAAAAAATAGTGAAATCAATTTAAACGAAACAATAATGGATTTCTGAACAGAAAATCCGGCCGACAAGCTGTACAGTAAGTATAGTAATGGCCAAATGTAGATGTTTGGTTTAATGACGTGTAAAAACTGTCGGAAAGAACGATTAGAATTTTAGGTACGCGTATGTAAAATATTTTGAATATCTCGAATTATTATATATTATCCATATATTATGCTACTCACTATTTTAATAAAACCGGTTCAACCGTTCAGTTATAATGTCAACTAGTAGTAATTTTTATTTAAATTTAATACGATCCGAACATATTTTCTAAATTAATATAATATTTCCTATATAATCTATACACGTCATAAAACATTTAAGATCCGCAGGGAAAGTATTAAAGTTTTTCGTTTTCGTCGTTAGTTTTTCGATATTTTAAATCTCGTTATATAAATAATATTATTTGCAGTCGTTTGTTCTTTAAAACGTATTAAAAGTGAAATATATTTGAAAAGATTACACTCGAATTCAAGTTTGAAACTATAGAATCGAAACATGTTATGGAATTATGTTTGAATTTGTTATATTCGTTTTCTTTAAGACAATTTCTAATTTAATTTAGCGAAAATATATAATGTTACTATATTATGGCGATACATGTACTTTTAAAATACAAAATGGTTTTACCCATTCAGTCCTGTGTAAAAGAAATTCTTCTTTTTTTTTCTTTTTTTTTTCTAATCAATCAATTATTGAATATTAGATAAAGGAAAAAAAAATCAACTAGAAAAAACTAATTCCGGGTTCTAAAAGGGTCAAGAAGTTAATCACGAACAAGTAACTACTATTGCAAATTGTAGATATATCTTATTAAAAATGGAGATTATTTCAATAAACCATGCACTACACGAATTTGCGGTTTAAAGAAATGTCTAACCGCAGAAAAAATTACATTTTTAATAGACCTTCGTGTTCACCGACTTAACCGTTTTCAATAATTTTATTGCGATTTTCTAACTTGATTTTGGTAAAAAGAAAAAAAAACAAACACAATGGCCTGAATTTCAATTTACCGTGTATATTGTATATATATTAAATGTAAAAGTTTATCGAATTCGACACTTACCATATTCCAACTTTCAACTATGGATCAAACTAATCAATAAGAAACCCATGTTTTATTTGTAATTTGATAATTTAAATTCTTCAAGAAATTTAGAATAATTTAAATATCACATTACACATAAAGAATAGTTTTTAAACTAATTAATTTAACACCGTGTAAGTATTATAAATATTTTGCGCAAAAAAGTGTTTCGAACCTTTTTTTTTTAACAATACTTAAAAAATATTTATAAACACGCATAGTATAAGCTGGTCGTTTGATATTATTTTTTATTATATTTATATATGTAATAATATATAAAATGTATAATTTATAAGAACTATAGTCGAATCACTAGTTATAATAAGCGTCTAGTATTATTATAGTAATTACTATTAGCATAATAATCAAATAAAAGTGAAATTATTGCAAAGTAACTTTTTTAAACCCTCCTAATTAGACCAAAAATTGCAACATACTGTACATATATTGATGATCGCAAGTAAGAAAGTACTAAAGAGTTTATCAATGAAAATCGAAACTTGTTCGACATCGTGATTAAAACTAATGTGGATTACCTACTTAATATTGCAATAACGGTACATATTTCTTAAAAAAAAAAAAAAAAACATTTTGAATTTAGGTATATAATACCTGGAGGGGAGTACTTTGGACACCTTACCGTTCAACGATTTATTCGTATTAATTAATTAGATATTTGTTCTATTACCCGTCTTAATTGCAATATACTTACGTACTTAAAATCAGAAATATACGAAACCTCTTAAGATCCTGGCGGAACGAAAGTTATTCTATTGAGTATTTTTGTTTGTTATGAGGAATTGCTTTTTAATATTTGGTTAACACTTTTAGATAACCATTTTTATAGACAGATGAGTAAGGAACATAATATTACTATACTAATTATAATTCCATATTTCATATAGTAAACAAACATTTTCCATTGGTACTTATTTTTTAAATATTTTAAACAAGCGTTAAAAATTGTATACGAACATTATTTTCGAATTTAAGAGCACGAGAACACTACTAGTTGTAAAATTTATTTTTTTGTCTTTTTGACACTTTTCGGAGAATTGGGAATAAATTATTTATGCAACAAATTTGTAAATATTTAATTAAGTTATTATTTATTTTTTTGTTTGATTATCCACTCAACATTTTTTAGAATTAAATTAATGTAGACAAATAATAAAACTGAATTTAGCTTTCCATTATTATTAAATCATTTTTTCTGCACACATTAGTTGTCATATAACCATAAATACATTTTCATGGAAAACTACTGATATTATTCAGTAGTGGCAATAAAAACAATTGAAATTATCCTAATCGTAAAATAATTGTAGACAAATAACGACTTGTCATAAGTAAACATTTATAACACCAAAATTTTGTTTCAAAACAAATTAAAAAATAGCCAACTTGAATTTAGTGAAAGACATTTAAATCAAATTTAAACTTTTTATTTTTGGTTTTTTAGTTATAATAAAATAAAATATAAGAATCATTTCTCAAGGCTCAAGCAGTTACTACAACAAAAAAAAAATCGTTTAGAATATTGAACAAAACAAAAATTATTACATTTGTCATATCTCTGTGGGATATGTATATATTGAAATGAACACAGGTGGTACCTACCTACTTCTTAGAGTAGATAATTTTTCATTTCATTGTTTAATATCTAAAATTAAAAATAAAAAAAATACTGAAAATGTCTTAAGAAAGTGGTTTGAACATTTAAATATTCTAAGCTTTATTCAGGTTCGTTTTTCAAAATACGCAATGATTATCACAATGAAATTTAAAATAATAATACACCACTATGTAGGTAGATATATCTTGAGCAATGGTGAACGATTAGATCGGATAAGTGCCTAACATCCGGTTTATGTTAAATATTCTATTGAATTGTTTTAAATTGTTATAAGATATTTTAAAAATAATTTGCCATTTTTTTTTTTTTTTTTTTTTTTTTAAATCTAGTAAACCATTTTTATTAATATAAAAATGAATAAGTGACTTATGGTAGAGAGAAAAATAGTGATATAGAAATGACACACATAAAACAAACTATCGAAATACATTAATAGCTCATATAAATAAATTATAGTGAAAACGTGGAACGTCGAAACAATAGTTGCGCAAAAAAATGAATAATTTATTAATTGCAATCTTTATCCTGAGCGCCGTGAAATAAATATGTCGCGTAGACTACAATCGATTAATCTATAATATTGGTATATACATGTGTAGTTTTTTTTTTTTTTTAACAAGAAATCATTTAAAATCAATCAAAATAAAATTAGATGTGCTACACGCTATACGATTAGTTAAAAAAAAAAAAGGAATTTATTAGATAGGTAATTATAATATCAATTTTGAAAAATATTTAAAATAAACAACGGTAGGTAATAGTAACGTAAAGAAAATCGATACAGTGAATAACGAAATTGTATATTATACTGTATTGACAGGCTTGTGAAATTATTTGCAATACAAATCAGTTACTATAACAAAATGTATTTCAAATACGCATTTGAGTACAGATACTTTTGAGAAGTATTTAATAAATACTCACAAATACATAAAACATATCATGCGAAAATGCTTTGCGCTTCAATTTAAAATGATTTCGGTGAACAATTTTAATAATAATTATAATAGAATTTATATTAAGTAAAATACCAAGTAATTTTTGTAGAAGTATTTAGAATAAGGATTCGAATAATTGTATTTAAATACTCGACTATTTCAAATATACTTAACCGGTCTGTATGTGTTAACATTGACGATGCCCAACGACGTCGGACAGTCAAATACGTTTAAAAATACGACACGTTCCGTCGAAATTGTCAACAGTTTTAATACGATTCACCAAATACGAACACTATCCGTTGCGTAAACGCGTGTGCCGGCCAAGCACCGGCAGTAATTTTTCATTATTATTTTTGTTTCCCCCGCAGTCCCGGAACTCGCAATATCACACAAGCCGTCCCGGTGTGTGTGTGCGCGCGCGAAGTGTCTGCCGTGTACTCGCTCGATAAATATTATTTGGCCAAATCAGATTCGTATACGAGCCAATAATAACGTCCCCGGGTAAACCCGCAGAGAGTAATTGGCATATCATTACAGGTGCACCTTTAAAACATAATAATTCACTCCGGAGTAAATCGTATCCACTCGTATTGGCCGCGATGCGTATCGATTATAATGGATTGCTTTTAAATAACGATTCTGGTTTGCCCTTAGAAAGAAAAAAAAAAAACGATTTCGATAAATCGCATTACTACTTATAGTGCACATTATTATTATTATTATTATTATTAGGTACCTAACCGATTCGTCACGATAGCGATCCGCCGATCGTGGTGCTCACCTATCCGGAGTGCCCCTATACAATTTCTTATGATATTATTGTTTTACGCGCCGCAAAAAACGGCATAGCAGATTGCGGCCATTGCGACGATTACCACGTCCGCAGAAATGGTATAGACATAATGGGTCGGGAACCTTTTCGTAGGAAAACCTAAGCTAAGAGCCATTTTTTTTTTTTTTTTTTTTGAAAAAAATCACAAAACTACGACGTCCAGGGAGCCGCCACAGGTTTGAACAACCTTTTTGTTTTTTTTTTTTAGTTGTAGCATATGATTATTACTTTATTAGTATATATTATTCGAATGTAGATAGTATTATTATTTCATTGAGAAATCAGTAGGCAATAAAAACATAATAATACGTCTTAAATTTAAAAAATATAGAAAAACTTTATTTCATTAATTCATTACTATTATTGTTGTTGTTATACAAATATAATATTATTTAATTAAACACAACACACAAAAAAACGTATCTACTTAATATTAGTGGGATTTTTGACACTGAATTTCTCCGGACAGCTTATTCAATTCTGGAAAGTAATCTGTAGTTTTCAACTTCAAACAAGCATCAAGACAATTATTCAGTGGATTTCTCAATTTATTCTTAATAAAGTTCATATTTGAAAATGTTTGCTCACAAAAAAAAAGATCCAAAAATGGTCAAAATTCCGAAAGCGACCGTTTTTAATTGGCTGAAACTTTCGGGAAGACTGTTCCATAAGTCAAATATAACTTGCTCTTATTTTTGACATATAGCGAGTTCCGTCCATTTATAGTTCGTAGCTAAAACTCCTATTTCCCTATCCAGATTTCTCAATATCCGTTTTCAAATTCTTAAATTTTGAAGACCAAAGATCTTGGTTTCAGTTTTCTCAATTGCAATGGAAATAGTCTTTTGTCGACAGATGGAAACGATGGAAAATGAATTTGTCTGATCTCCGGTGTGAGTGGTGATGTCAAGAACTCTAACGTGGATTTATATTTTTGAAAATCTTCAAATCGTTTACTTAACGAATTTTGCATGGATTGAATGGCCGATTTAAAATCCTATACTATAGGAGGTACCTACCTATAAGTAGCGGCGGCGGCGGCGGCGGGTCACGCGGCTTCTTTGACAACTTTCACTGCGCGCGAGCCACTCGTACGGGACAGGTATGAAAACGTCCGCCGCGTGCCCGTTAAACGATTTCGTCCGGGGATCTTTAATAGACTTGCCAAACACGTATGGATTAGTATATAAATGTCGGGGCGGTCTATTATAATACGTGTACGTATGAATATCGTCGATCGACGAAAGATCACCGTTGTCGTCACGCACGCGACCAGAAATAATATTATTATGATAAATACGAAATCCAATCCTTGGCGGACGACAAAAAATAAAAATATTATTATTTAAAAAAATAAAAATAAAAATACCAGTCGCGCTCCGCGACACGTGACAAACAATTAGGTATATATATATACATAAACGGTACAATTTTATCGATTAAAAAACATTAACAAACAAATAGGTAACAAATGGTATTTATTATGGGCCTAAATAACCCTCTAGTTAAACTGTATACTTTGGGTATTCATTGGCCAATGTCCGGTTATCTCTAAATCTGTTGGCAAACTCACTGTCGATAACACGTGTCACCACTGAATAAGCGTGTTTAGGCACCTTAAACATCTCGATACGAAAAAAAACATTGATTTTCGTGTTATCTTTACAATAAATACTTGATGTAAAGTGATTTTACCACATTTTTTCGAGTTTCGCAACACGGTTATTTTACGGTAAAAATTTAGAATAATTATGTTTTGTAATTTACCAACAACGGTTGACACGGTTTTCGATCGTTATCCACTGGATAAAATAATATTCACTGTTCATTAAATAAGATAACCTTACCTCTTGGATAACGTTACTTGGATAATTATCAAAAACTTTAATTATACGTGATAGAACTAGACCTATACACCGGGTCGCCTGACATACGTCGTTGTATTGCAGTAGGGTGTTTCAAGGATTTTTTTTTTTTTTGCTATCTGTAGATTTTCTTCTACACGTGTTATCGAATTTGTTTCCGATTGTCTGACCGATTTTTTAATGTCGCAAGCAACGTTTGTTTCGTACAATTGTTAAGGTATTGTTATTGTCATATCTAAACAAATCTGAATTTTTCAGCCGAAGAAACAAACAAATACACCGCTCACATCCGGGGCCAAAAAATAAATTTGCTGATAATTTTGATTTATCAAACGAATTTCCCTTGGTCCGTCCACATTGCATACGTATAACGTAAAATATGATACGCATACCGCATTATTTCGACAGTAACCTATACAATGTATATTCGGTAGTTGTGAATTAATTGCATTTGTCGCACTATATAGAATGTATAGCGATTGCGTATACCCGGGTCCTATATCGATCGGTACGGTTTTACGGTGACCTTTTTCTTTTTTTTTTTTTGTCGAGACAGAGGGGATTTTGACGTCATACGATATATTATATGAATATTATTATATAGGAATTATTATATAACGCATCGCACGATTATTCCCAAAAGTAAATGACCGTTAACGGTTTGAGGTCGAGTGTATATACCGTAGGGTGTGTGTCCCCCCCCCCCGAGGGATTATTATAATATTATTATGCGAACAGTATTCGCGTGTGTGCCGCAATAACTTATGTTTATCTAGAAATCGGAACATACATACATACAGGGTGTCCTACAACGTTTTACGAATTTAAAACTAACTCCGTTAACATTTGGAAATTGTTTGGGTTTTTTTATTATTATCATTCTAAACATGTGTTTAGAGAAAAATTACATTTGTATTTGTTAATTTTACGAAATTTTCGTTACTTCTTTACGTTTTAATTCTCGCGCACACCCGCGTATCCGATGTCCGATTTATTAACAATAGCCGTTTTAATATCCAGGGAGTTGATATGAAAAATGTATATTTGATATACTACCGTGTTACGCGACGTGCAATCACAATCGTAATACACGGTATAAAAAAAAAAAAAAATAAAAAAACTGTCAAACGATATAATTATTTTACAATAGGACGGGTATGGAAATGCCCATTCATTAGAAATTAAAATGGTAATTACCGAGAAACTATTCACAAGTTATGTACGAAAAACAAATTGTGTATATATTATCCTTAAACAAATAATTTAGTATTTCGAAAAGTAAAAAAATAAAAACTTATTATTAATTTATTTTTTTTGTCATTGGTTGTGGAATGAAAATAATAAAAATTACATTTTTTTTTTTTCTAAATATACGTATGTATACCTCGTATGTCCCTCTAAAAGAAAATTCTATTGAAAACATGGTTTTTTTTTTAAACATTTTTTAACAACTAGAACTTTTCAAAAACATTTATTTATTTTTTTTAAACGCACCGCTGTTTAAATTGCACTCCTTAATATTGTAATATTTTAATTTTATAATGGATGAATTTACTCTGAAACCAAAATCAAACGAGTACTGTTCAGACTGCGCAAGTGTGTTTTTGCTATATCGCCCGATAGGAAGACAGAGACGGCAAATGCCAGCGTGGCGTCCTCTTAATTCGGGAGGGCTTACAAGACAGTAACTGCAAAAAACGAATTCAGGAGGTTGATCCCCCTATCAACCTCCTGAAATTGTTTTTTGCAGTTACCGTCTTGTAAGCTAGGGGGGGGGAGGTGGTCGAACAATTTTTCAACCAACTATACCTACACCAGCGGTTCCCAAAGTGTGCGTTGCGCCGTCAACAGAAATAACTCTGGTCTAAAACTATATACGATTAAAGGAATAGGAATTTCAAACCTTCCTGGGAGGTATGGTTATCCATTTTTGAATTAAGGGGGTATATAAATCCTAGAATTTTACAGGTTCTGCCGAGAATAATTATACACACGGCATATGAATTTATGGGTATATATATCCTAGCATCCCAATCGTACCAGGGAAGCTATAGTTATCCTATCTTTTATACCCCCCCCCCCCCCAGGGGTATGATTCGTCTGTTACGCCGGCCGACCGCCGTCTGCATAGCAGCAGGTGTCCTCCCGAGCAAAATTAAAACATTTTAAGAGATTTTTAATAAATGGCCGTAACTCGGTTGTTGTTTAACGTACGCGGGTTGGATCTTCACTAGTATATATATATATATAAAATAGAACTGTTATAGACACTACATATTTAAATTAACCCCCCCACCTTTTCGATTTTTAGATCAAGTAATCTCTGCGGGGTTTAGTGATAGCAGAATGATTTCAAGGCCAACAAATTTGGCTCAGACCCCCGCACAAGTCCTTTCGGTAGTTGGGTATCATAAAATCCCTTCCTGTACTTTTACGATAAAGATTTATTGTTACCTACCGAGCCAATATCGACGTAGTTACTTGTTCCGCACATAAATATATTATATATATATAACCAGCACATTCTATACATAATAAATTACAATACATTATTAACAAATTATGTAAAGTGAGTATTATACCTGTGAAAGTCAAACACGGTTTTTTTCTTTTTTTTTTCGTTAATATGTAAAACTTTAAAAATCAAACGTCAAACTGATCATCATTATTAGGTGTATCGATAAATAAATATATAATTAATTAAGAGAAAAAAAATCAAAACGGTTCAAATGTGACTCATCGTATACAAAGTATATAATGTATACACACGGACAAGAGTGAAAGCAAATATCGTTTATGAGTACTAAAATTAATTTCGTATTCCTAACACTTATGTTTCTGTTGTAACCATTCCAATTTCGATTCTAACGATATATCAACGGAATTCATTATAAAATAAAATGTCTGAAAACCAAAGTTATTCATTTATATGGTTTTACTTAACCTTTACTATAATTATTTTAAATAATTCTGAATGGTATATCGAACACTGCTAATAGGTTTTTTACAAATGTTACGTCGCGATTGTAATATAATAACATTTCATACGTAAATCAATTAGTCCAGCTAAGAATGCATTTTTTTTTTCTCTCGTGTCTAGCAACACATGATACAACATATTATGTAAAACACATAAATAAACAAATCAAATAAATTACACATAGTCTGATAACGTATAGGCGCACATGAATTCTAAAAAAAAAAAAATAATAAATTAACCTCGTGAAATGATTAAGATCTTGCGATTTAATACCATTTTAAAATTAAAATGTGAAAAACCATTGAAACAATTCTAAGATTTTCTTATAGTAGTTTTATTAAACAGTTATGACTCATTCTTTGTTTCTAAGGTATTTAATAATAATTATTTTATAAAATATTCGCGAAAAACAATTTTAAATTTAAACTAAGACGACGTTTGTTATGATTTAATAGATACTTAGAAAAAGCTTACAGAGAAGTAATAATAAGAAATTAAAATTATAATCCGGCTTAATAAAGATTAAATGCATTTTTCTTAAATTATTTTCGATATAACTTTTTTATCGTAAATAATTTTAAATTTTCGATCGAATAAATAATATATATAGGTATTTGTCAATAATTTAATTTATTACTCCGCGGAATTCACAGTAAATTTATACAAGACGTATTTATACGTCTTATTCTCTTTTAAACGAATTTGTTATTTGTTCAACCGTTATTTTAAGAATTACCTGTATGGCAATTAATTAAAAAGAAAAATGCTTTGACTAATTTCTGTGGAAAAAAAAAAACTTAATCAAAACCTTCAGATCGTCGAATCGTAAACTATTATCATACACGATTATGTGGGAGGAGTCCGTAACGTTAACCATGAGTAAAATTCGCCTCGGGATGCATAATATTTTGTTGCAGACGGTTAAAAAAAAAAATAGCTAATGAAATCAGGGGAACAAATCGTCTTTTCAATGTTTCTCGTTAATTCGCAAAACGTTAAAAAAAAAAAAACCGTACATATTGTTTTAAAATCATACGGAGAAAAAAACCTGGGTTTTCGCTAGTGACTTACTCAAAAAGTAGGAAGGAAAAATGCAAAATAAAATAATAAAAGCGGACAAAATTATAGTAAAAAGCATTTTTTTTTTTTTTTTTTTTTTTTTTTTTTTTTTTAAACTATCGAAATAAGCAAAAAAAAATACAAACATACTTCGTACCATGGGTGGGCCACAGTTGTAGGTGGAAAGTTGGGAAGATTGGGAAGGAAAGGATAGAAAGAAAGGAATTTAATTTATATCTGTACGTAACGATAAATTATTGTTCACGAAAAATCGATTCTGAGCCAAATTCATATTAATCGAGTTTTGAAATGCTATTATGGCTGTTTTAATATCAAAATTTGCACTTTAAACGCTTATAAAAACTCATAATGAACCCCGTTCATTTCTGTTTTCGACTAAAACAATTGTATTCAATTGGTTCGAAAAAAAAAAAACATAAAATGCACATAAATAGTTCAAAACCGGTTGGAACTTTTTGAATGTTTGTCCAAGCCTAGAACAGCCTAATATTCATATTCTGTGCAAATGTCAGGTCTCCGCGGTTACTGCCAAATTACAACAAGAAGAAAATAATGCAAACGATGAAACCATTCCGTTGTCGTAGGTTTTCTCGTTTTTGTCCGGTTTTTCCAAACTATTAGAAAAACTACAACAGAAATCAAAAAATTACCTGGCTCTCTAATGAAACCGAAATGAACTTTAACGGAAATTGCACTACAGTTGAACGTCGGTTGTTGGCGGACGGAAAAAACGAAAAAATGTACAACACATCATAATCGAACACAAATAAAAACACTTTCAAATTTCATATTCGAACTCGTCTTAACGTGACATAAATTTAATAAAGCAAAATACGCTACGAGTATACTCCCCGATTATAATATTATACGACCTACCGCGTTATATTATAAAAACGAATCGATTTACGATAGGTAGAAGAAAAAAAATAACAACAATGTATATAGCCGTCGTCGTGCGTCGTTATTATATATATATATTGTACATTTTTTAATTTTTTTTTCCTGCTTCTTTTTACTCGTTTGCGACGTGATCGTACTGCGGCGACGGCAGTCGCGGCCCCCGGGGCGCAGTCGGTTTTTGGCGGCTCTATTGCGCCGCGGCACCGACGGACCACCTAATGGGCGGGTACCGCCGGGCGGCGGTCGCTAATTTGCGGCCAGCCGGCGGAAACGACGGGAAAAACTATTCTCGCGATAACTACTATACAGGACGATTCGCGGACATCTGCGGATAAACGCACTTGTGAATAACAACCGTAATTCTGTTTCAATATAATATTTTTAAGTGGTTTTTTTTATTATTATTATTATTACATTTTATATATAATTTTTAAAATTTAAATTTCATAAAAATTATTTTTTTTTTTTTCACAAAATCCAAAAATAGCTATTACTTTTTAAGGTTTTATTTTCAGGCAACAAGTATGCAGCGTTTGAAACGTTACGATGACGAGTCATTTTTTTTTTTTTTTTCCGAAAAATTTTTATATTACTATATTAATACTGGTTACGGTACTACTCAATAATATCGATTTATTTTTCCATCGACAAATTCACAATACGATTATATTTGTCATCTATCTATTCGAAATATGATCGTTTATTATCAAATATATTTGTTTCGCCCAATTCGCTATTTTTCTTAATTATATCTACTGGGACAAGACATTATTGATAGGATTGTATTGGTGAAATTGTATATGCGCCTGTAGTTGGAAGTGGCATTTGTGTCGTTTAAGAATTGAAATAAACCTATGATAGTTTTACACGATAATACGACGACAACTCCACAATATTGAACACGATAATCTCGAGAAAAAAATGTGTTTTTTTTTTTTAGATGCGTCATTTTTTAAACGGTGATGCGAAATATCATTGCGTCTGTCGGTTCACCCTGCACAAAATTACATAGGTCACAACTTAGGACGAATAATTTAATATACACCGCGCACACACCGTATACTTAAAATAATATCGTATGCACCACGTGTCTTGTGTATAATATTATACACAAGTATATATATTTGATATAAAAAAAAAACTACATAATATAGTATAGGTAAATCGTAAACCGTAAACCCCAAGCGTGTACGGCGTCGAAAGGATAGAAGAAGAAGAAGAAGAAGAAAAAATTATAGATATATACAGGGCGATCGACTGACTACAAGACACTCATTATCTGGGAAAGTGTTAAATTTTAAGCGAACATTTATGAAACGAGCTGATCGAAAAGGTTAAATTTCCGATATTTTTTGTCACCGTTAATTTTGAGAGCGAAACCGCTATCGTTCACTTTTGTTTTTCAAATAGCAACCAAAATGGGAAGGGGGCCGTCAATGAAAAGGGAAAAATGAGGGGCGGTTGTCCTCGCCTAGGAGAAATGTTCACCATTCTCTAGCACCCTCCCTTCCAGATAATTTAGCAGTTCGTATTATTTTTTGCGATAATCATTTTATTTTGAATTTAAATTTTAAATTTAGTAGTGCATCAAAATTCGCATACAATATCGTACTCATAACGTAATCTATAATAATGCCTAACCCTCTGTTTGTTGCAGCGTCTAGTAGTGGACCGAAAGAGATCCGAAATATAATTTCTCCGCGAATGGACTTTGACGAGTGGACGCCGCTGGGCCGAGGCGATCCGTTAAAGAACGACCCGACGTTCGACTATCTGCCACCGGTGTTGGACAAAGTGCACTATTGGAAACCGCCGCCGCCGCCGCCACCGGCCGCACCGGCCAATCGGGCGGTGTTCTCGTCCACGGCGGCGTCGGTACCGGTCAACTACAACCGTAGGTTCTTCCTGACGGACTTTTCGAAAAAGGAACCCGCGGCCGCGGTGGCACCGTACGTGCAGTACATGCACAAGAGGCCTCAAATGGTGCAGATGCCCGCCATGATGGGATACCATTACCCGATGCCCAAGACGCCGCTGCCCATGCTCACGCCACCGCCCTACCAGAGGCCTGGGACCGCAGCCGCGGCGACCACCACGGTCGAGCCGATGGACATGTCTTCGTCGTATCTGCACGAGGTGGGCAACTCGGCGGCCGAGAGCAAACAACCGCCGACTATCAGGGCGCCGCCGCCTATGTCGAGTGTCCGGCCCATCCTGTCGCATTCCGTCATCAAGGTGTTGCTGGAGAACGAGGTAGATCGGACGACAGTGACGACCGGTAGAACGACGTCTACGTCATCGACGACGACTATGACGACGACGACGACGACGACGCCGCCGACGACGACCCTCACCGGCACCAACACCACCGACAGCACCACCACCTCGCAGCCGCCGCCGCTTCGGACCACTACGGACCCGTTATTCGCTCATTATAAACAGTCGGCCGCGATGGTCACCGGCCGACCTATGTACCTAATCATACAGGGTCATTCGAAAGTCAAGATGTACGGACTGCTTAGCAAGTCGGAGGATCTGTCGGTAGCCGCTCAATCGGCCGACTCGGTACAGGACCACAATCACATTGGCACCCGACCAACGGCGGACGAACAGAACCGGAGGAAACGCGACGGTGGTAAATGTCCAAAGTCCGGTGACGGGAAGTCGTCTTTTCCGCCGGAACTTTCGGTTCAATCCTAATATCGGTAATTACATTCATCCCCGGGCGACGTAAATTAGAGCAGGTGGATATCGGTTGGCGTCGGGGTTTATATACCGAAAGGAGTGAGGGTGATTAAAAAAAAAAAAATAACCAAATCGTAATCCCTTTCTTTTCTATCCACCGTGTCAGGGGATGGGTAAACATTTGCTATGTTATAATCATGGTGTAAAATCGAATTATAGAACAAAAACAAAAAAATAATTTATATTGTTGAATGATCGATAATATTGTATAGGAAATATAAATCTGTAATAAATGTCACTTGTAAATAACAATAATAGTAATATTTTTCGAGTAGGTTATAAGTATTATGGATTAGCAAATGAATTTGTGTATTGGGCCGGCCGTTTTTAATTCGGATAAAACGGTTTAAAGTAACGTAAATTATTCTTATCCAAATGTACAGCATTACAATAGGTAGATTTACTGGCTATAAAAGTAACGGGGCAAAATAATTATTAGCGTAATATTATAGTTATGTATTTCACAAGAGATATAGTTTGAATTTCCACAAGTACTTATACTATTTTATTTAACAATTCACTATATATTATAGATAATAAATAAGAAAAATTAATTGTAATGCTCCGGTCGCTAACGGTTTTAGAGTTATAAACTGTATAGCCCGTATTTTCGTTACCGTCGACCGTTTTATTGTATTTGGTTACAATAATTATTTAAAATTCGTACTCCAGAACTCCGTCTCTATGCCAATGTGAAATCTGTAATTCCAAAAAAAAAAATAATTACGAAAATGCCGAGCCTCTCGATTAACTAAATTCAAACCATTTAAAACAAATCGCCGGGACCGAAATCCACGATAAGGTAACCGCGTCTACTCCCGGCCATTTTTCTTAATAATAAACGCGAACCTTAACGTTTTCCCGCTATATGAAATAAAATATCACCAATAGTCGTGGAAATTTCTTAAAAATTCAATTATATTACTAAACATATTTTTTTATTTTTTTTTTTTTAATAACAGCTAATATACACAGCCTGCACTTAAACGGAAAAATAATAACGAGGTCATCGACATTAAATGACCCTAATGGACATTAAGTGAAAGGCATATATTTTTCCGAACATATCACACGAAAATCTCGAATCTTACGAATCGGTGGTAAAATTTTGGGTGCCTATAGTGTAATTAATAGTACGAGTATTATGCACGTCATACGAACACGGACGATTAAAATAATTTCTCACCGGTAAAGGAAAAAAAAAATGTTTAAAAAAAAAAAAATACTATATTGAATAGTATTTGTATGTATTTTCTCTTTATTACCAATAATAATAATAATAATTACAGAAAATATATATATATATACACGGTGTACGTCGTAATAATATTATTATAATATAAATTAATTTAAAATTAAGAATAAATATTATTAGCGCGCGGGTACACATAAATCAATGAAATATCGGTTTAATGTTACGCGTTGTAGTTGAAATATTACCAAAACCGATGATTTATTAATGAAATCATCGATTACTATTGATAATATATTAGTAGTAACATTTTTGTCTAGCGTATAGATATCGACCAAAGATAAAACGGGATAAGATAAGATAAGATAAGATAAGATTAAAACGAAATAACATAATTATTAATAATTATATAACGTTAGTTTTAGAGAATTTTTAATAAAAAAAAATACGATTATAAGTATATAATATTATTGTACCTATATGATTGTATCGGGGGCTTCAAACCGAAATGATTTGTTTCGGTTAATGGTTTTTATTGTTCTTCGATTTCTTCTTTTTTTCTTTTTTTTCTTTTGAAAAATCTATTTCCATATTGTGGAAACCGGTCAATTGTGTTCGTTAAAAAAAAAAAAAAATAATAATAATAATTCTTATATCGGAAAAATCAACGAGAGCCACGGTACGAATTTTACTCATTCGAAGTCGTTTTCGAGTTTTTAATCGTTTTATTTAATAAAAAAAAAAAAAAATTGTAATTTGCTGGTAAACCCCTTAATATATTAAATAACGTATAAAATTTACCATACTAAATCCGAACCGCGCGAATTGGTTCCCGAATCGCATGAAATATATCTGTATTTGTATGCCTAAAAACGATCGTTCAACGTTTGTGTGTCGTAACAAAACATTTACAATTGTAAAAAAGAGTAAATAATAATTGCGGTTTAAACCGTTTTGTTTTCATTAATTTTTTTTAAAAAAAAAAAATCATAAATCATCGTGGTGGTTTCGGTTTCGTTTACAATGCAATTGTTCAATACAACCGGTTAATTCGGGAACCGGTTTTTACCGGTTTGAAGTCCCGCCGTGTAACACAAACAATATTATTATATTTGCGTTAAACTCAAATGGCGTCTCGCCACTTGTTAATTTATTCGATATAAATATTATAATCAGTCTTATTACTCGAACGATATTATTTATTAGTTTCGGGTGTGCATATTATATACGAGGCCTGTTCAAAAAGTTCCCGGAGTTTTTCATTTTTGTATTTATAGTGCTTAACTACAAGCTATTGATACTTATCACCCTCGAAGTATTCTCCTCCCTCTTGGTTTATACGCTTTTGCCAACGACGTTTCCATTGTTGTTAGCAATCCTGAAAGCAGTTTCTGGAATTGCTCGTAGCTCCGTTAGCGAATTTTCTTTTATTTCGTCTATCGTAGAAAACGATTGTCATTTGTAACGGAGATTTTAGTTTTGGAAATAAATAAAAGTCTGCTGGTGCCAAGTCGGCAGAATGTGATGGTGGATGAGGAAGCACGGTCATGTGATTTTTCACGCAAAAATCACGAGTTAACAAGGAAGTGTGTGCCGGAGCATTGTCGTGATGGAGAAACCATGAGTCTTGCGACATCAACCGAGGGGCAAATTTTGCTGTAACGCGGTGCATTCCAAGTTTTTCTACCAGAATTTCATGACATGAACCAACCGATATGTTACAATCTTCCGCAATTTCTCGAACAGTTAAACGTCTATTAGACCGCACAATTTCATTGACTTTTGTCACACGAGCATCGCCTGTCGATGTCGATGGACGTCCTGAACGTGGGTCGTCATCAACTGATTCCCGACCGTCTTTAAAACGTTTAAACCAGCCATAACACTGAGTACGTCCTAAACACTGATCGCCATAAGTATTTTGCAACATTGTATGAGCCTCAGTAAAAGATTTACAAAGTTTAACACAACATTTAATATTAATACGTTGTTCGTGAATGTTATTCATTTTAAAAATCACACAATACACACGGCTCGTCTACTTTGAACGCGCACAGTTAATGGTTAGATAGCAATAAACATTTAAGATTTAATTGAAAAGATAGCTACTTATCTCTATTTTATTTTAATCTAATAACATTTACGATACTATAAATTTTCTATTTTTAGGAATTATAGTTCGGGAACTTTTTTAACAGACCTCGTATATATATATATATATATATATATATATATATTGTAATGCCTTAAAATAGTTACCAGAAAAAAAAAATTAGAAAGAAAAAAAAAGTAGCAATATAACACCTACACTATGTGCAACCGTAGTGTTTTTTTTTTTTTTATTGAACATATCGACTAAAATACAAAATACGTGTGTTAATTTTTAGCAATTATACAAACCGTAGTTGGAGAATTTAATAATTTATTTCTATTATTATAGTCTAGTTGAATGTGTATTAAATGTGCAGTATTATTTACGAATAAATATTATTGCTATTTAAATAAAATAATTTAATGATTGATTTTATTTAAGCAGAAAATATTTGTAAAACAAAAAAAAAAAAATGTTAAATTCAAGTGTAAGCGAAATGTATTATGTCCAGACTTTTCTATTAAATTTAATATTGTTTACAGCACTCGAAAATATCGATACATAATCGATTTATAATAATTATTATTTTTTAACAACTGTAAATATTATACGAAAATATTGTGTTTTTTTTTATATATATATATATATAATATTTAATTCGTTCGTATCTAAATAGTACGATAACGTGTATAGTATGTTTGTTATTAAAGTGTTGTTTTTTTTTTTTTCTAGATTCTTATTCCAATATTAATATGAATATGTATTTTTAAAAAGTAATAAAATTTTACACCAACGAGACTTTTTATTTATTTTATTTTTTTCGCATCGCAAAACAATAAGTATACCTTGCCTACGTACCTTACTCTTGCTTTATCATTATAATACATAGAAAACGTTGGTTGAATTTAATTTTTTTACCACCATAAAAAGAAAATATAATAACAATTTCGTATTCGTCCGCGGTGAACGTATAATGTCTATTGCCTACAAAACGAAGCATATGAATACGAGTATATTATTAAAAAGATTGAAAGTTGAAAAAAATGTATTACTGGCAATTTTGGCGGACACGCGTAAATATAATTATTATTGCCCACGTCATTTGCAGTATAACCCCGACAATTCTGTATGCAGATTCTGTCTGTTATCCATTCCGACGACGACGTTCGACAGTTCAGATTTAACAATGTCCGAAAATGGCAACAATAAAAAAAAACCCACCGCGGTTTGTCGACGCGGACGAGCGGAGTGACGGCGGATCGGGAAGTCGTTGGGGCCCGGTCATCCGCCCGCATTGTCGTGTTATCGGTGCGTGTGTTTCACGTCAATAATAACAACAATAATAACGGCCGCGCGGCGCGTCCCGTTAATCGTGGGGAGTGCGTACAATAACAATAACCGGGTCGCCGCCCTACCGCCCACACGATCCGCGGATAGACGAAAACCAGACGACCACCGAACAATTTACGGTGGCGGCGACGTAACAGTTTATTTAGCTGGGCGTGTGCGCTAACGTCGTCGGCTCGTCTTTGCATTTCCCTACTCGCCGTTACACTAAATATTGTAATATTATCACACGGCGACGCGTGGACCGCCCGCAAATCACAGGTTAGCTGCATATCTATCGCCGGACAACAATGCCGCGGACGATCGTCTTGGCCGCAGCGCTCCTGTCGTTTTCAGGTATATGGTTATAGGAGACAGATCATTGTCGTCCGGCATTGCAGTGATGTAATATATTTGTTGCTTTCGGCCGGCAGCCGGTGTCGCCCGGGGCACGACCAAACAGTGGACGCCGAACGTGGACTTTGAGGATCCCGGCAACTGGGACGCGGGACGCGTACCGTCTGCCGTCGACGTGGCCGTGTTCCAGGAGGACACCGCCGTCCCGGTCGTCCTGCCTGCCACCGGCGTCGACGTGTGCGAGCTGGTGTTGCCGGCCAACGGACAACTGATCTTGGAGCCTGACGGCCGCGTAGTCGTTTCCGCGTCGCCCGGAGACGCGGCCGGCGGATGCACGGGTCAGAGTGAGTACCTCCACCCCCGTACAATAATATCTACGGCCAGTAAATTATTAAACGCGATAAAAATATTTTTTTTTTTCTTCAAAGACACTCGAAATCCTTACAGAGTTTCGACAAAGCGCTCGAAATCCTAAAAGTAACCACTGCAATGCGACGGATTGAAAATATAATAATCTAACAGTTACCGTTTTATTGAATAATTCAATGGCATTATAAAACGTGCATTTTAAATAAAAATTACATTAAAATTGATTTTAAAAATAGGAGGAAATAAATGCCTAAAAAATCGAAAAGTCAAAGAAAACGTAATTAAAGTCTCAAAACGGAGTTCATAATTACGTAACTCGAATTTTATACCAAGATTTCTTACAATAAGCTAAAAAAAACAAACGCATTTGCTAAATAAACTCACGATCTAATATTGAAATAAACAACCGTATTTTTATTATTTTTTTTTTTTTTAAGAGGAAACGGTATAACGTTACAAATTATTTTTTTTTTTTAAAGCCGACTGGTGTATCAGGTGAGAAATTATCATATATTATACATAGGGTGATTTAATTTACCCGTATCTGTACGCGACGGTAAATTATTGCACGTAAAAGACGATTCTGAGCCAAGTTTGCAATTGAACGTGTTTCGATAGATATAAATTCAAATTCGTAACTGTATAAAATTTTTCCGCGTTTTTACGAACTTCCAACATTTCAAATTTAAACTTAAAACCACCGATGAAAATCCATTACAAGATGTGTGTCAACGGTAAAATAACTAGACAATTTCAAATAGATTATATTAACAACTCAAAACGAACGTCTAACGTAAGTATTCGGTGAAAGTTTCGGGTCTCCGCGACTATTTGTAACTGAATACGACAGAAAAAAAAAATCAAAACGGAAACAACACATTGCTGTGTATTGCGTAAATATTTCCCGTTTAAATTATACTGGAAAAAACAAAACGTGACTCCTCCTCCAAATGCACCCCAACTATACAAACCGTTCTTGTAGTCGACGATCGGAGCACGATTTCTGGTTGAAAAGTTGTCAACGGACAGAATAAAAAATAAAAAACACATTGTACAGTAATTAAACCAATCAAATTTGAAATCCGTTAAGATGGCAATCTGCAAAAAAATATCCGAACCTAATGCGTGTATAATATTTCTTTACAATCCTACAGCCCCTTACGATATTGTAACGTTTTCGAGTAATTATAAAACTAATACGCGTGACAGCTCGTCTCTCGTGTCTAAAAGGACCCGAGGCAAAAAGCAATAAAACCGACGTCGACGTAGGCCATACAAAAAAAAAATGTAAAAAATTAAACTATTTCTATAATACATTACTATATTATACCTATACAGTGCCCGGCCGGAAATAATAATTTGCTTGTAAATAACAAATCATATCGATGATCATTTTACCGTACCGTACCGATGGGATGTTTCTTATTATTTGCGTTTAATAACAGTCGACATTTTGAAAGGTATCTCTTTTTTTACCGTCCGTGACGAAGTAAATGCAAAAACCGAAAGTTATAAAAACAAAAAAATTTCCTCAATTGGTAACACAAAATATTTCCCCCCCCCCGGGGGGAGGTTAAGATGATCAGGGGTACCTAAATTTTACTTTTGAGCCAATTTAGTTGTTTTTTTTTCCAAGCTATTACTTTAACAAACGCAATTATATTTAAAAAAATCACCCGACATACATACATCTAAAATTTATTAAAGAAAAAATATAATTTTTCAAACAAATTGAAATTCACGGAGGAATTTGACTAACGAAATACGATTCTGAGCGAATTTCGGTTAAGCGTGTTTTAAAATGCCGTGATTTTAACGATTTCCGTTAAAATTTTAACTTTAAACCACTTATAAAAAAAAAAATCGACTACATTATCTACGTTTTTTTACTACTAAGTACTACTTATGGTATTCGTCCTGTAAAGACATTTCTGGTCAATTATTTAATCCACTTAATACCAAATAAAAACTAAAAAAAACTAGACAATTTTAAAGACCAATAAATAGCAAAAAAAAAAAAATCGTCAGAACGTTGATTAACCGCTAATATTAATATTCAGTGAAAATGTCAAGCCTCTTGATTATTTTTAACTAAGTTACAAAAAATTTAAAAATAATCTACTTAAAATATTTAATTTTGATATTAAAACATAATTTGAATTATTACAAAATATAATATTATTTTTTATTTTCATTTTAAGTAATGTATTTATTTATTTTTTTTTTTTTTTTTGTACCTTCTCTAGTCTTGGTTTAAATAAATAAATAATTTTTTATTAGGATTCTCATGCTAAGGACCACTAAATAGGTGACTAAGCAGTCCAGCTGTTACCTTTTTTTTTTCATTCGTAACATATACCTGTTGTGCTTGTTGTACAGATTGTCTATTTTCTTGTAAAAATAATAAAAAAAACTAATATAATTCCCAAAAAAAAATGTACAAAAAGTCAGTAAAACCGTACTGTAAATTAGTTTTAAAATGTTAAAACGCAGTGAAAATTGATTTAAAAAACACACTGGGTAACGTTAAACAACTGTAAATCGACAAAAGGGCGGAATCGTTAAATAAATATGTATATTCGAATTAACTTTGAATACAACGCGAAACCCCATATGTTCATTCGAAACGGGTACTTTCGTGTTGAATAATTTTTTTTTAACATCAGTGTTTAAATGTATTTTCAAATGCATATAACTATGGACGGTAGTTATTATATTGTATTCTTACGTGACGGCAAAATCGAATATTCGATAATCGCAGTGGGAACACTTAATGCGCGAAACGTAATAAAAACAAATATATATATATATATATATATATATAAAAAATACGCATTACAGTAAAACCAACGCGTTTCTCGCTCGGAATCTCAGAATCTAAAATACACGTGTACCGTGTTTGTGTATACAATAGTAATAATATTCTTCGGAACGGTATATCTAAATATATATTATATATTATAATATATTCGAGGAGAACACGGCGTATTTGATTAGCTATATATATATATATTTTTTAAGAGACGTGATAAATTATTCGTTCGTGTGTTACACGCGTGTGCGCGTGTTTATAATATTAGGCTTGTCATTGATTTATTTACGAAACGCAATCGTGAATAATATTATTATAATATTATCGTCCTGTGAGTGTGTATACATATATATATTTATTTTTATTATTATTATACCTATCCTATAGCTGTGAAATTCAAACGGAACGCGCCGTTGGAATGGGCCGATCCGGATAATTGGTCGAGTGGAAACGGCAACCGGGCGACGCCGCACGCGGAGCGGATACCGTGCGTGCACGACACCGCGGCGTTCAACCCCGGCAAATCGTTTTCGGTCATCGTGCCCGACGTGCCCATAAGTATCGGCGCGGTCGAGTATGGGAATCAGGTGAGCTCCGCGGGTCGTGTCGAATTAATTCGGCGTATGCGCATTATGTTTTATGAGGCCAATAATAATAAAAATATATTTACATTACACAAAAGTGCATCGGTATGTTCACACAGGCGGTGATTTACAATAGTCTTAGAGCGGGGCTGATATTCGAAAATATTTTGAATGGATAAATCGCATTGTTCTATGTGTAATAAAAAAAAAAACCCATACATTTTATATCAAAATTGCAATGAAATACATTTAAAAAATGGGTGTGGCTGGAAAGAAATACTTGAAAAATTGAAAAAGTCAAAACAAAACGAAATTAAAGTTTCAAAACGGCGTTCGTTGTTACATAATTCGAATTTCACACCAAAAGAGCTATTTCTTACAATAGGCTAAAATAAATGCATTTGGTATATTATCAAAATATTTTACTGTACATATAAAAAGCTCTCCACGCTAGCAAAAATTATCTTACCGTGCAAAATCAAAGAATAATATTTATTTTAAACATCTCTCAAGCCCCTCCTCTCCAATTTTCGCCTGCGATTCCATTTCGATCTCAACCATGGTCTACTTAAGTACGGGGGGAGGGAGAATGTTTCCTGTTGTCGCAAAACTGCAAATTAACAGGTTTTCAAAATTTAACTGATTTTGTCGGGATTATTTGTTCAAAACTTTACCGGTCTCCTAAATTTAATGTTTTTTCGAGATTTTCTACACACCCCTTCCCCATAATTTATCTCTTAAACGCCAATTTGGTGCCCCTGATATACTACTCGAGACCGGTACATTTTACTGAAACCTATAGATTTACCTATAATAATTGTATTTCTGGCGTCACGATCGTGTCATTGTGCTACGGTTGACAGAGAAAAAAAATTAAGTAGCCAATAGGAAAATAAAAAAAGTAGTATGATAGTGTTCACTGTTGTAGACGGCAAGTCGGGAACGTAGGAATCTAATTTATATCTCTGCGCAATCGTTGCTCACGAAAAACGATTCAAAGTTCGAGTTTGGTTTTAGATATATTTTGATAAATTAAAATCGTACTTCTAACTGTATACAAAATAAATTACAATTATCAGTTTTTTCGTCTCGAATTTTCGAGCCAACAAAAGTTTTATCCCGCACAAATCGGAAAATAGCAGGTGTGCACATATTTTCGGTATTTATATACGGTCACACGAACAATAATTTATGGATGTGAATAGCCTTGTGTCAATTTGCCGAGTATTTTCGAGAAGCCAAAACCAATTTTAACTAAATAATCATCAATTCAAGTGAATGTTCGATTATGAATTTGTATGTTATAGACGTTCGGTCAAAACGAACTGAACGAATTTCTTCTGTCGGACATTGGAGATCAAGAACTGAAGAGTTCTTCTCCCGACAACGACGTGTCCATCACGCTGACCGACACGGTGTGCAACGACGTTACAGGATGTGAATGTGGTACTCTACAACTTATAAACCAAGTATGCAAAGCGGCTTCCAAACGATGTGACACTAATAATTTAGGTTGTATAAATCCAGTGACACCGATTGGCCATTGTTGTAGGATTTGCGGTGAGATATATTTAGTGGAGTTTGTGTTTAAATATAATTGTCCACGTGTCCAAACCATAGGCTATGGGGGGTCTGCGGGGTCTCAAACCCCCTTCGTGACATTTATAAGACGGGGCTCAGTCCACTGTGGTTCTTGTTTAAAAAAGCGTTTATATCTGCCATATACTTACCACAAAATATTAGATTTATTTTCAACGGTTTACATTAAACGTTATAGTGATTGTATAACAGGATATTTATGGAAAATATAATATGGCAGGAGTCAGTTACTGTACAACCGGAGCCGAATATCTAAAATAATGAACCTCCTGTGTTATTTTAAAAACCTGGCGCTTATGGTCCAAATATATTAAAAACATAATAATCTATGTAACGCGAGAAAAATTTTGACTAGCTTTCAATATTATTAAAGTTCGAGTGTAAATATGTGATATAATATATTTTTAATTGGATATATTTATTGTAAAAGTGTTTAAGTTGGCTTAAGCTTAAACGTTATTGCAAAAGGCAAGTTAAATTAGCTAGATTTATTTGATAATACGTATAACAATGCAATATATTGGAAACGTAGGGTTTTTTTTTTTATTATTATAATTCGGCCAGCGGTTAAAATAATTGTTTGTAAAA
The DNA here is from genome assembly GCA_956483605.1 of Tuberolachnus salignus. Classification (NCBI taxonomy): domain Eukaryota; kingdom Metazoa; phylum Arthropoda; class Insecta; order Hemiptera; family Aphididae; genus Tuberolachnus; species Tuberolachnus salignus. Next base: position 31,277,398 of record OY101430.1, on the reverse strand, counting down.
AAAAAAAAATTGTTTTAGAGATTAATACTCAATAAAATATCAATAATTAAAAAAAATATATTATTTTGGTGACACGTACACGCACACGAACGTGTAACAAAATGTAACTCAACGTTTTATGCAAATTAGAAAATAGATAATACCACACAAACACTGATTGTTATATGTTTTATTTTTAGGTGCTTACTTTTCGATTAAATACGATCCGAGAAAATTCAATATGTTAAAGTTTAACGAACAATTTAAAACGGACACGGAAAAAATCAAAACGTTATACGAAAAGTATAAAATATTCGTTCATACCGGAAAGTTGTTGAACGGGAACGTTCAAATTGTATTGGCCAGTGATAATAAGTATGTTGACGAAATGAACGAAATTGCCAAAAATGTGAAGTTGATACTAAATTCTTGTAAGTATAATATTACACTTGATAAGATTACAAATTATTATCGGTAAAATTAATCACCGATTAAATATTCAACTGAAAAGTTACATTTTAAGAAAAAATTGTCAACTTTTTATTATTTTTGAATAGTGGGTTTTCGATATATAACATAATGACGAACCGAAATAGTTGATTATTTATGAGAATCCAAATTTTCAAGTTCAAACAACATTAATGAAGTTAAAACAACTAAGAAATTATTTTTGTGCCACTCCTCGTTTAAAATATTTTCCGAGGCATTACGCCGGACGTCAACTTTTCTCTAGCCCCTCCCACATTACTTCTCCGCAGACTTTTTTAAATTTATTTTTCCCATTATTTAATACTTATATGGTACGAAAAACGCCATAAACTGTACGATTATAATTGTACAAGGACTATTAAAAATATTCAACAGAATTTCGTGTGAGGTGTATATTGAGAAAAAAAAATTAGTTGTTATTTTTTTTTTCTCTACAGCTCCTCCAATCCTCTATTCTAATCGATTACTAATAAAAGTTTCGACTTTATGTTTAATTTTTCCTATACGCAAGAGTCAAGATTTTAACCGTATACACGATATAATAATTATTATTATATTATGCAGCTCTTCCGGACATCACTTTGTTTGTTTTTTAATTACGTTTTTCTTTAACAATGCCTAAATAAAGTTGTAGTATCTTAACATTTCGTTTTTCCCTTTATCCGACTTGTCTTTTACATATTATACTATGTATAAGTTATAAATAACGTGTTTTGTGATAAATCGAACACAGCCGCCCGTCATTCAGTTTGGCTGTTTTCCCGGGAAGCAATCGCGAGGCGTGTGCCTCCTTTGAAATAAACGGAGAAAAGAATTAGGCTAATCAGTTTAAATTAAATTGAAAACTATTCTTTATTGATTACACATTTTGAACACGTACGATGCAAATATGAATATTTTAAACTAACGGTTCTACTCGGAGAACGATTGCCAAAACCACCGGTGGTTCTGTCATTGCTCCAGAAAAAAAAAAAAAAAATCATCACAATCCGGATCGAACTGAATGCCGAGTAATAATAATTATTGTTGTATAATTTTGCGTTTCAACAGACGCCGAACGCGACATGGGCATCGCGGACGTCAAAATGTTTGACTCGGGGCTATCGTACAACGCGGACGGGATGACTTACGGTCAGTTGGCTCTCACTACGTGCACCGTCATCGTTTCCTGTATGATGGCAATTATATTTTACTACACCAACGACTGGTAAAAAACATAGTACTGTAATATTGTTATTATTTTATATATATATATATTTTTTTTATTTTTTTCTAATGGATTACCACCCGGCCGACGGTAATGAAATATTTATTTATGAATGATAATCGCGATTCGCCGCGGTGTTTTATAATATAAATGTATAAATATAAATTGTAATATTGTAATATTATTTATTATACGACTAGTAATCGCTCGGTGTTTTATTTTCTTCGACGCACTTGTATGTCGAACAGGAAATCGATTTTGTGTCGCTCCGGGGCCGGTACCGGCGGCAGCGGCGGCGGCGGCGGCGCCGTGTTCGTCAAATTCGAAAACGACACCAACGACGTGGAACTGATCGACGAGAGCCGCGGACGGCTGCATCCGCGTAAATCATCGTTCGACAACCCTACGTACGAGGCGGTGGAGACTTTGAATCAAACCGGGGTAGGTTTAGGCTTGAAAAATAATTAATTATTTTTAAATAATGTGTGTACACATTTAATCGATTATATTTGACGTTTTCGATTTTTAGCGGATCGAAGAATATCCGCGGATAGGTCAGATTTTTCGCTTCGTACATTTTTGATCACAAGCGAGATTTCTTTAATTACTTGTTTCTTTTGTTTATTCGTATTGGTTGTTGATATATTAAAACGCGCACCTTTATTGTTTTATAATGTAATTGTATCAATCAAATAAAACGGAAAATAAGTACCCCGACAATTGCGAAAAGTTGCATCTTTAGTTTTTCACTATTATGAAACGAATTTAAAACTTATACCAAATAGTGATAGTTTAATCGGTAGGAAAAATGTTTTAAAAAAATTGTTAAACGCAACAGTATCAGATTCAAAATTATAATTTTTTTTTTTTACTATTCACTTTACTGTGCAATTTTTTTTTACTAAGGCCCGATTTCATAAAAAATCACGTTAATCACGGCGCAGTTATTGTCGCCCCTCCCCCCAATCCAAAATGTTTTTATTACTAGTAAAAGTTACAGATTCACCCGGAAATCGGAAAAATATCACAAAATCGTATAAAAAAATTGAATAGTTATCTATTAAATTATAAAAAAAAATATTGTTATAACACTATATGACTTCAATTTGTACAGTATCCATTACAGATTTATGAAATCTTGTAGGCGTGATGAATGATGATCAAACAAATTTATGCGATTTATAAATGATGATGTTACATAAAACTAAAATTGTCGCCTATGTTATACGATAATAATATGTAAAAAAAAAATCTAATTTTTACATTAATTTTGTTTGTTTTTTTTGTTTTGTTTTTAGACATTTAGCGATGGTTTATCATACGCGGATATGGCAGTTTCGTCGTTGATACCAATTGACAAAATGGATGTGGAATTAATAGAAACAAGTGTACAAAAATAATAATAATATTTACGAACACATAAAAATATAAATTGGTTTAAATAGTTTATACAATTGTCTAATTACTTATTATACTGTTCGATACGAATAATTATCCGATCGTTTAAACGTTGCAACCTGCAACCACTATTATAATAATATACTCGTCTTGTGTTTTGTACACAGTTTGTTGTACGTATGATAAATGATGTAAATAAATCTTAAATATTATTAAACGGATATAATAATGATAATATTAATTTCGTTGAATAACTTCCGTTACAGGTACATCCCGACGTGTTTTTTTTTTTTTTTTTTTAATGAAATAACCATTACTCGAATGTATTGAATTTTGGGAAATTCTGGTTTTTATTTTTTTTTTTTTTTTTTTAAATTTGTTTTATACCGCATCAACAAAGTTAACAGCCCGTGGCCTAATAGCCCGTGATATTTTATTACTTATTTCATTACGTTCGGTATAGTATATTACTATTACCCCCGGGGACTTTACGGTATTATCCGTACGGACAGAATAGGAAAATCATAAATTACAAAAAATAATACAATTTATAGGGCATTGTGGGCATGCTCAGATAGGTATACTAGATAGCAATAATAATAATAATAATAACCCTCTAGGATTGTAATATTATAAATATAGCTATACATTATACTATTATAATATGTTCAATCATTCCGAAAATATATTTGCATAACGACGCAATACTCATACCGCGGTCCTATTATTTAAAAACTGATTGTTCACCCGAGGGGTCTTCGTTTATGTAGCATAAAGGATCAAACACTTTGCCAGAGTCACGACACCGACGCTGCCGTGGCATACAACCCGATGACCTGATAACGTGTTAACAATATTATTACAGTATCTACTCGACGATGAGAACACTAACGTAAAAATATTATTGATACCGCGGGAATTATCGTGTGTAACATTATTATAATAATAGTTTTGCCTATGTAAATATATGTATAATAGAGACCGTCCGGCCGTGATGCAACCAGCGCTCCGCGCGATCAACATTCGAACTAATTATAGGTTAGGTTTAGTATTATACGCATCATCCAGTGACGCGCAAACTTTACCACCGAGTGATAAATGTGACTGCATGCGTAGTCGAGAGGTTTGGGTCGGTGCCGCGACAACCATGGGGATGCTGGGGGTGCCAAGCACTTCTGGACCGCTATTAAGTCGTATCGATGGACTAAATGGTGTTTAATATATTTGATACCTCGAATAGTAAACGGTATTTTCCGGGAGTGTTTTGGTACGCGGGCCGTATAAAAAAGGCTATCACCCTGACTAACACATATCACGTAAGTTGCGGCTTGGGTGTAGATTGCCATTACATTGCTGGTGACTTGGTATCACAAGGAAGATCAACAAAAAAAAAAAGGTTTAAAATAAAATAAAAGGGTGGCCGAACACCGGTTACATATAATTTATAAACTATAACCACTCACCTTGTCCGTGACGGAATTCGGACTTACTACTGCGGACCAAATCCGGAATCTGAAACAAAATATAAATAATAATATTATAGTATTATACAGACAACAGTTTAGATGTTTCCTTCTCGTATTTCAAACATATATTGTACAAATAAATATTACGGAGAGAGGAAGTCAGATATATTACTAGAATAGCTATATATGTACAAATATTAACTACTTGCTGTACCTTACATGAAAAAAAGCCTTTTTGAATAATACATTATGCATGTTATACGACTAAGAAACGATTATAAAAATAACGATTTACGAAAATTAAAATTAAATTTTAGTTTTTCTAAAAGAAATTGATTTACAGACATCAAATATTGGACTCATTATATTTAATATCATTTTTAGTTAGTTATTTTATTCCTAAAACTTAAGGTTTAAATAATAATAAGCGATTCGGCGACCGAGTAAAATGTATGAATAAGGTAACCGGGATATCATTATAATCCCCGATGAGACATTTTATTTATTTCGGTCGTGTCAGCAAAACTTCTAGTCCAGAAACATGCAAGCATTTCAAACACAAAATGTAAAAAGAAATATCAAAAGACCGTTCCAGCAAGTAGGAAAAATAAAATACTCGCAGAATTAAAAAAAAAACAAAACGATCCGATTTTCGACCGTCGAAAATTGCATGGCGGAAACGTACGTCTAACCTTTTCCCGAGTAGGTATTCTATGTATTGTAGACTATAGAAAATACCACGGGATTATGAATGGCGCATTCATTACGTAATGTGTTTGCGTAGTTTAAGAACATAAAAACATTATAATTATTATAATGGGTAATCGATTATGATTTGATAAAATATTTCTATGGCGCCGTTAAACTTGGCCTGAACAACGATTATTACGATTTATTACGGGCGAACGAAAAAACGTTAATGTAACTCGTCGTCGCGTCGTGTAAAATACTCCCTTCTGATCGGCGTACCAAAAATGCGGTCGGAAAAACACCAACACGACTACTACCAAGTTGAACGTATTAAACGCATGCGCCAGTGTGGTTACGTTCTGGTTAGACTGTTCGCTGGTATATACAATGTAGTAACACGGTTATGGTTGTACCGTTTTTATGTTATCGCACGGCACGGCCAGTTGTGTACCCGCCACGGCCGCGGTTACCGTCGTTACCACGGCCGCGGTTCTTCCGTGGCACTATAGATAACGCCGAGACGCGGACCGATCAGCGACGGCGGTGCGCGGCCGTCTGTGTCGGACGGCCCGGGCCGATTACACTCGATTCGCCCGATCCGCGGGGTAAGTGCCGGGGAAACGGCAAAAACAGTCGCGCTAAAAGTGCGCTAGTCGGGTCAGGTTAGGTTAAAAACAAAAATATATACGGTTACGAATGATATTGTGAACGCGTCGGACATGTTGGCGTAGCTATACGCCGATAAAATTCCCGGTGTGGGTACTGATCGGCCGTGATAGTCGCCGGAACCGCCGCCGTCGACAAACACACAGTGGCGCATTTAAGCGTTTCGCCCCCCCCTCCCGGGGCGACATTTTACTGCCCCAGGTGTTATTTCTTGTTATCGATGTCACATTTTTTTTTAAGGTTTTTTTTTTCCCCGTAGTACCGATCGTACGTTGTCAGTACAAACACGACAGAAACTTAGACCGTAGACCACGCGTACGATGTCGTTTAACGTAGAATTTTTTTGTAATTGCGGCAATTGAATCGTCGTTATCCCCGTTTGTGGAATTCCATTCACGAGTCCCAAAAAAATAGTGACCGCCTAACCTCACCCAACTTCAACTAACCTAGTAACACGCACTAACTCTGTGTCTCATGTTAACACGTCCGTGTTGGATGATGAATTAATATTCAGACTAAATATTAAATAACAAGATAACACGGGTGTTATTAAATTTCGCCCTAATTCTGCGGCAAAAATAACGCAAGTGTACATAGTTTTTTTTGCGGAAATTCCGCAAGTGTAACGCCTGCCTTGGGTGGGTGTTTAAATTTGTCCGATTTTGTTTCCTTCGGTGTTTTCCGGAGATTTTTCTCTCGTCAACTTTGTATTTATTCAATATGTCGGCTTTAAAAAAGTTATATTAGTTAAATAATCTACAAAATTCTGAAAAAGAAAAATAAAAATAAAAGACATACTCCGCACAATGGGTAGGACCACTGTTGTAACATTGGGAAGTTTGAATGGTAATTGATATAGATGGAAATTTAGTCTGTATCTACGATAAATCATTGTATATAAGAAAAACGTTCTGAACGAGGTCGGGTTAAACATGTTTTGGATAAATTTAAATTGAAAATTATAATTATATGTAGTAGGTAGCTACAAAATAAATAACAACTGTAACAAAGACACTTTTTAATAATAACTTAATTTCATTTCATTTATTTTTACAAAAAATAAGGTATAAATAACCAAATACTAGTAGGTATTAATATTTAATACTAAATAAATACCAATAAATGTTTAGGTATAAAATTTATAAAAATTATGTATATATTGCTAAGTTCTTAAACTTACCGTTTATTCTACTGGGCATACAATAAGCACAATGTTTGTTCACTAGTCGTCCATTGTACTGAACTGTGTGTCAATTTGGACACAGAAAACCTCCTTCAAAATCTACCTCGACGCGTGACACTAAAAAAACATTATTTCAAGAAGATTCTCATTCGTGTCGTGTTGTACACGGGATTCAACACAATATTTTTATAATTGAAAACAAAGCATACAATTTTTTACCTTGAGTATTTTTTTTTTTCTAATTAATTATTATTTAGTTACTACAAGTCAATTTAAAAGTTTTAACCCATACTATTTAAGTACGTAACAAAACACACGAAATGTTAACCGGCGATATAACAAGAACGTTTCATATAAGGAACTCGAGTATAGGCAACTAATTCGTGCGTGACGTTAATCGTTAGCAGAAAACAAGGCGAAATATTCTAATCGTAGATATAATAATTATTGGTTTTTATGCGTTACTATAATATAACGATATTGTCTAAACTCCCAATTAAAACAAAAACTTATAATCGTTTTTATTCAAATCAATTAGTCATCCAGCGATAGTACGTTCCTTATCATGGTTATTCCGTGCTCAATCTTGCGTAGCGTTCATTTTTGTGCATCATTTTGGCCTAGTTTAACGCCGTACCTATAATACGTTTGACCCAAGAAAGAACTAATGATTATTCGTGGTTTGAATAATATTGACGATAACTGTTGTAATATTATCAAAACGGTGTAAAGGTAATATTCTATGGATAGCACTCGCGTCGGATTCTCGATATATCAGATATTTTTTTCACAACTTGAGATATTTACTTTTGAAATGGTGTAGAAATATTCATTTCAAATCACTGATGAATATCGTGTACTTAAACCATCGTGATTTTCCAACGATTACCGTAAATTTCCCATAGATTTTCTATAAGATTACCAAACATTTGTACACCGATTTCCATTCACACCATGGTTATAATTTCTCATAGTTAATTATTAATAATCCTATAACGACTACATATCGTGTGCTTGAACTATTGGGCACATTATACGACGACAGTAAGCTCATAGGTAGTAGTTAAAGAGTAGATAACCTCTATAGTTTTAATGAAAAAAAAATATTCTCATTGATTATGTAAATTGTATAATATTTGAGAGATATATTGTTTGAAACAAAGTACAAGTTTTTTTTAAGGTCAAAAAAATTAAATATTTCGTTATATAGAAATATATTGGTATAGTATACCTAATCAATACCTATAATATAATTTATTCTGCAATACTTAATCAAATACCCGCCGCAATAAACGACTGTAATACAGGTACTTTTGTTGTTTTTTTTGTTTTTTTTTTTTTTTTGTTGTTGTTTATTAAGAGTGAAGGCAAAATTGAAATCCAAGGTAGTATTTAATGAACAAATATAACATTGTGCTTATGATCATGTATACGGTAACTATACAATAATAGTTGTTTGTGGAAAGGTGCTAATTGTACACCTGGAACTAAGTTCTAAGCTTAATATTTTGCCTTTTTTTTTTTTTTTTTGTATTAAATACGTTTTTAGAGGTGGGGTAATATAATATAGGACGTTCCATACTCATTAGCTAACTATATTATATTGAATATTTGAACATTGCGAAAATGTAGAGAAATATAATAATAGTAATAATAATAACATAATTACTATGTTACCGGCGACATGAATAATCCATAGAATTATACAAGTGGCGTAACCTCTTTCGGGAGTTACTAGGTGGTTTTTTTTTATTATTTTTTTTATGAAAATAGCAATCATACAAACAAGAACGTTGACATTTTCTACATTATTTTTCTTTTGTCGTGCACGATAAACACATTATAAATAAATTAGACACGCGTATTTATTTTATTTACACTCATTGGGATTATTTACAATTTACATAATATATACGTACCCGTGTAATAATATTATATTGAATTCGTAAACAGTTTTAATATTTTTAAAGCCGTCGGAGGTCAAACACTAATCTTTGATGAAGAAAAAAATAATAATACAAATATTTGACAAATATTAAAATCATACATTTCATTTCTCTTACAATATAATCGTTCGATCTTTCTATATACTCGTGCATATATATGAAAAAAAAATATATGAAATGTTTAATTATTAAAATCGTGTAAAGGTCGCGAGCAGTAAAATTATGAAACGAACTTTCAACTTAACAGTTCAAAATTAAAACTGTCGGTTTATTTATTGCGAATTTACGACTAAAATAATAAAAATAATCAATTGTATCATTCTGTTATGATTTCCTTGGTCCGACTGGACCGTATAAATATTATTGTGTTATTTGTATTGAAGTATTGGCTGTAAAACTGTAATAGCGAAATGATATCTTTATTAAATTTTGCACAAGGCCCAATTTTTCCCAATCTTATATTTTGGGAATTAGTTATATTTGTAAAGGTATTTCGGGTATCTATTCAGCCCGTTTCTGGCCACCCGCGCGGTTTCTAATTTATTATAAAACTGATTTCACGCTATCCGATTACAACCCGAAATCCCCGTTTATTTGATAATAACTCCCTAAAGTCGTGCAGAAAGTTTTCGTTGGTTTTATTTTTACCTAGGTCATAGCATAGTTTTAAGGTATTTTTACTCGGCGGCTCAGATAATGCTTAGGACTCTACTGGGTCTCTATAGCGTCTAACAATGGCACCCATAAAGCCATTTTCAGAGGGAAAAGGGACAAAATTAAACCAATTTTCCGAGATCCAGTTATAGCCCTCAAGGTACTAGGTTAGTTTTTCTTAAAAATGAATGGGTACGTTAAACGTTAACTTTCAAAAAACTGTTAAGCTGAATGCAAGACTATATAGTGTGTTTTGGAATTATCTCATCTCGTTTTCTGATAAGATTTGTTTAGTAAAACAATATTTTTCCTATTTTATTATTATTATTATTATTTATAACCGTGCTATGAACCCCATGGTAAATCTTAAACCGTTCGAAAGGCAGACAATTATTATCAATTATACACATAATAGATAAAATTATTATCAAATTATTTTGTTTGTTTTTTTTTTTTTTTTTATACCGGTCAGTGGTAACCGCGGTTATAGATAATTAAAACATTTAAAACAGATATTGTTATCACAACATAACACTGAGACAATGTTAACAATTAATAATATAGTGTTTATATACAATTATACAAACTTAGGTCGCGAAAACTGGAAAGCATATATTATATTTTTATTTTTTTAGTATATTTTATTATTTTTTAGGGAACCTATTACCTCTTGTCCTCAATGGGTACCCATAGTCTCTACCCTAGGTTTAAATTTGCCTCCCCCTCCATGGAACATAATTTGATCCACCAGTGTTGATAGATTTCCATAGACCAGAAATTGTCGAATATTCGTTATTACACCAATCGTGTGTAATAATACCGGGTAGCCATAAATATTTACAAAAACATATTTGTCCATATAAGTAAATATATTTTAATTTTCGATGAATAGCTTTAGGAAGCCTCCCAGTTTCTATAACGAACTTTTATCAAAATAAATTTCGAACGGGTGAGGGGGAGAAGTTTTTTTTAGAAAATTAGAAATAATTCAGCGAATTTGAGTGAAGTAATAATTCTCATCGTTATTTAATAATTTAATAATAATTATTATAAATATTAGATAGGTGCTTAAATACAGTGGAACAGTACGGTTTTCTGTAAAATAAGGCGTGTTTAAAACTAAAACATATAATTCGTTCAAATTATGGTAAAAATCAGTGAGCAGTGAGCATATAATAATATTTATATTATAATGAGTACGATTTATATAACGTACTAATTGTCGGGTTGCTCTTGACATTGATAATCTTGTGGATAAAATTATCGTTGAAATTCGATTTAAAACATATTATTTAAATTGATCGGCGAAATCGATGTGTAATACTCGATCGGATTTTTAAATTCTCCAAAAACTATTGTTCATATATAATTACAAAATACCTTAAGTTAATAATATACGGTTTGACCTTACGTGAACTGAAAAATTTAGCTTGGGTTTATGCGTGCGTGCAACACAATATATACTTTTTCAAATGCACATAATAATTTAACGACGTACGTTACCTACTTACATTATGTTGGTGTACGCCGTGTGTTTACTAAAAAAAAACCATTCTGTTGTAACCCGGTCATAATGTTTAATTTTTTACTCACAAATTAAAAATGTTGCGCCTCATCTAGAAAAAAAAAAAAGAAAGAAATTACCGGCCACCATCGCTTCCCGTTTAATCATCGGCCGACACATGTTACTAACTTACACTGTACACGTCAGAATGCGTTAATTTTAATTCCGCAGAGAACAAAGTGTGACGTACTCTGCACGTAATATTTATTATAACGATTATTTATTGTTTTCCCGGTTATTAAATCGAATAAATTACGTTTATATCGATCATATGATTATATACTTTGGCCAGACCGACGACGCGTTATAAAAACTAAAACGTAATTTTGACATTTACAAGTATATAAGCTACTATATACACGATAGCACGATTGAAAACAACAATTTTTTTTTTACAATCTATACAGAAATATATACAATTTATACATTTTTATTTAGCGGTTTTACGACGAGTTGATGTTAAGTATATTGTTGTAAAATGTCACTTTCTATATTGTCGTCGTCGTGCGTTCCAATGAATAATATTTTACAACACAAAACTATATAGTTTGGTCGTTTTGTAATTGTTCACATTTGTTTTATTTAAGTGTTACCTATACTTAAATTATAATTTATTACGCGCAATGCGTTATTACTATTAATTTATTAATTTATTTATATTAATTTCGAAATTAATAACTATTGCTGGCACCTGCATTATTCATAACGGTTGTCTAATTAAATAATTATACGACGATGATATAACGTTATAGAATTTTTTTAATTCTTTTTTAATACGCAAATTTTAATAAACATTAGAGCGTCTGTCGTGTCGTTGAAATTTGTATCGAATTATTTTCGATTCATTTTCGATACTTGTATGTTTAGATTGTATTTGCTCCTATAATTATAATTTTAACCGCGCAATGTTAAATGACAATCAAAAAACACTTACATATACCTACTGGTTTACTTCATAGCAAAAATATTTTCTCTTTGTACAGTTAGCCAACTATGTCTAAGACCAATAAAATTATTATTATTATAATAATTAATAATATTAATATAATAATAAATCTTATTTGGAAAATAAACACACATGGGGCGGAAAACATCTCATGTATAATGTTATAAAATAATGCGTAAACTGCATATTAATAGTTACAAATATATTATACGGTGTATATAGTCTCACTTGAGACCCCGGGGCCCATATCTGTAGGTAGACAATTTGAATAGTAAATTTGTATTTTGAAAGTGTTACTAATGGGTGGCTGCTTTCCTCAAAAATGTTACGTATTATGTATAAATGTTATTAAGGATATGATGTATTTTTTAAAATAATTTGTATATAATTAATCTGTATCACATCTTCTTATTGTGCTCAAGTGGTATAGATTGTAGATTGCATTTAAAAAAAAAAAAATTTTAAAAATTTGTGTTTAAATTTGAGAGAAAATTTACTGCTAATGAGTAAACGTATGCTTACGTATTTATTTCACGGAGGCCCTTAGAAAATTGAATTTCGTGAGGACCCCATGGACCTGGGGCCCATTCCCCTCCCCCTAATTCTAGCCTCAGTTTCATTTTAATCTGAAATGATAATACGTAATTTTTCAGCCAGACGGACTCAGATTTCAATGTGATTTTTTTAAGGAAGAACTTGCATTTTCGTAAACAGAAGGATTTTTTAGCATCAGATTCGAATAGCCGAAGTTATATTGTGCATCGCAAGGTTTAACGTTTTGTAAATTGGTTCAAAATGTGTATTTTGGTACCTTCTGTCTACTTAAAAAAAAAAAAAACCCCGATTTCGATTTAATTAAGTCAATCCGGCTAAAATATGTCTACTAATTAAATGAAACACATCATTGTATATATTTAGCATTTTAGGTACCCGAGGGAGCAGAATAAGCAGGAATTATCACTAGACGAAATTGCAGAATAAAAATTGAGAACCTCCGCTTATAAAAAAAAAAAGTGTTTGTTCGTTGTGTGTGATCCATAGCCGAATCTATCGCACGGAAAAGTCCAGTACATATACATACGAAAGCGGATAAGTGAGTCCGTGTGCCCCTCGTAGCCGGATTTTCGAAATTCAACCCCTAAAGTGTGGGCCGACACAGGGTTTTCGGTAGTTTTGATACAAAAATATTGACAAGGATGAAATTAAAAAAAATAAATCATGCTACTATTAAGGGTACACGGCGGTTGGCTGTTCATGTTGAATTGAATATCTTTTATTGATTTTTGGGTTTTTGGAAGGATTTGTTTTCTTTTTAAAAGGGTCGATCAAAAAAAAAGGGGGGCAATCAATAATAAATAATTATATAGGTATCGTGTTCGTAAACATTGTCTTATGAACGTATACTATGATAGAATATTTCATTTTAAATATAATTATACCTACCGGGGCACGTAATAGTTTTTAATGTTCAGAATGATAAAATACACCAAAATAATCAGTTTACGTGCGTTCTCATCGCATACCTATAGTGTAAAACCGGCTCACGCTAAACTGAATTTGAAAACAATCGCAGAAAAAATGTCCGACTTTGGGTTTTTATAGATAAAAAAAAAATAATAGGTGATTATTTCCATAATTATATTTGGCTATTTCAATTATTTTGATAATTTAATATTATTTGTATTCGCCCTGTAAATGCGTAATTAGCCGTTAGCATGCTAATAATAAATATGAAGAAAAAAAAACCAATTTCGCCCGGTTATTAAAAAAATACTACATGTCGCCCAGTAAAAATATCCGCCGCGACGCAGGTAGTGACAAAAACATATTGTTACGCTAAAAAAAAAAAAAAAATGAAAAAACTGAACGAATAAAAAAACATAACACCGTAGAAGATGATTAGCTAACATTAACAGGCGTGTTTGAAAATAGTTAAAAAAAAAAAAAAAATACCCAATTGTCTATGCGTTTACCTATTATACGTTGTGCCTACAGTAACAACAATAAAATATTGATCAGCACGAAGGACACCGTGTTTAATGCGGTGTAATGGATATTTTCCGTCCGATTTCTCCGGGTATATTTTCCAAACGATATGCGTTATTATAATGTCATGGATAGATTTAAAAAAAAATAACAGGAAAAAAAACGTACTAAAAAAAATAGCAATAAACGCGAAACGATGCGCGTGCGAATAAATCAATAATTGAAAAACCCGGTTTTATAGGATTCCCCCCCCCACACCATCGCGCGCAGTGTAGCGAAAAAGCTCTATAAAAATGGTTTTTTCATAAAATGTAAAGGGTAAATCATGATTTCCCATCGACGGCCAAATCATGATTTCCTATACAAGATTATCGACGATTTCCGCTATTGCCCGCGAAACGTTTGGACGCCGAAAAAAAAAAAAAAAGCCGATTTCCGTAAAACTTTATGCGAAATATTTTTCCCAAATTATTCCCGGACGGTTCGTGCAGTTATTCACATTCGAAACAACCGATTTTATTAAATGCGCTCGACTCGACAAGATTCAAAAGTTGTGCGCGCCCGGTTACTAGGCAACGGCCGATTATCTTGTCGCACACTTTGTTGTAAGTTACGAATATATATACCGCCATAGCCGACTGCGTCGGTTGTTGCTCCTCGAAATCGTTTCTTTTTTTCCCTCCTCCCCCAACGATTGATAATATCCGTTGCTCACTGCAGTAATATGTATACACCGTCGTCACTATTATACGATATCCTGTACTTTTTTTTTAAAATTTTTTTTCATTCGTTTGTGTTTGTAATTATGTGTATGGTTATCTCACACTAATGCAAAACTCCTAATGACCGAAAATGGCCATTGAGACATGACGACGTGTGCCCTCGGCGAACGAATATCGAAAATACACGTAATACACAGCGATGTTAAAATGTGTTTTAAATCAAGCTAAGTGTCGCTTCTGGCTTCTTAATCGATTCCTGCGTGTCTACCTTAACCTCATCATATAAGCTTATTGTACATTAATATACATGGATGGTTTATTTCTAAAAAAAAATGTTAAAATATTGTGTCGGTTGGATTGTTAGCTAGGTTAGATTAGGTTATAAATACACCGCCTCGGGCTAATCCCGGCAAACGCAGTCTATATATACAGAGGCGTGGACAGTTTGCCGGAATCTTACGGGGCCAATACAATAACTTATTATTTTTAAACCGTGTTTGTTTTATATTTTAAGCGTTTGATAGAAATGCCAGCCGAACAAAACTTATTGTTTCCCTCCACGTCAACAACGGTTTATTTTTTTTTCTTGAAAACAAAAAGAAAAATTATGAATTTTAATGGGCCCAAAGCCGGGTATCCAGGTGGCTTCTTTAGATATCCGAATATACGGATCCTCCCGGCGGAATCTATACAAAATCGAACAATTTCGGCAAAGTACCTATAAAAATATATTTACAAAAAATATTCGACATAATTTATACAATTCTTATTGCAATAAGGTCGTCGAAATTATTTTTAAAAAATCGTCTTTGTTTGCCGGTTATTTTCTAGAACGGCGGGCCCAATACTTGCCGTTCCGCCCCGCCGACCATTTTATGGGCCCGTAGGTAGGTTACGTACCAATAACAATAATAACATAACATCTGACGTATTACAATATGCGTGCGGGACGATCGGAAAGGTACGGAAACGACGGAATAACAATAAGGACGATAATACGGAACGCAACGCATTGTGTGAGGCGGGGGAGAATGGGGAAAACCGAGTGATCCACGCGAGCCGCCTCCGGTTGTTCCACCTGGAGCGCTGCAGCCCGGCAAATATTTTTCTAACGCTATCATCGTACACCGGAATATTGGCGGGAACGAGTTGTGCGAAAAAATTAATTATCTATATACCTACGTTTATTGTAGGTACAGCACTCGTACGCGCACACAAAGACGACTATGGGCTACCGCCGGCGCGGTCGCTACGCGCCGACGACGACGACGACAACGACGACGCCGCCGCCGCCGCCGCCGTTGTTTTATTGATCGTCAAACGTGCGCGCCGCCCCGCCGCCGCCACCGCCCCGGCAATCGGCTCTCTCCGCTCCGCGCGCGACGCGATTTCCACGCACTTCTCAGTCCACCGCAGTCCGCGCCAAGTGTCGTTTGCCCGTCGCCACCGCCGCCGCTCCGTCGGATTTAATTTACAATATATATATATATATACAATAATATTATTATTATTATCGTGTGTTGTCAGTAACGATCGAGAAGGAAAAAGCCGTGCGAGATTCGCGAACCCTCCTCTCCTGCTGTATCTTTTACAATATTTTATTATTTATTTCGTATACTAAAATATTATTTCATTTTCCACCGGAACGATTTTCACCGTACCGTAAAATATTTTCCGACGACCGCGTTTCCGCCGTCCGTCGGCAGCCGTCGCCGCTGCAGCCGCAGCCGCCGCAGTAGCAGTCGATGTTACCGCAGTTTCTCTAGCCGTCTCTATGCGTACACCGCGACCCGAATACCCGCACCACCGAGGACGTTGATCTCCGGCGAAATGGCCAAGGTAAGAAAACGCACAAATAAATAATTCGTAAATAGTATTTAAAATTATTTATTTACAAAGATAGTAATAATAATATTATGACGAACGCAAGCACGCGGCCGCGCGTTTGTTTGTGTGTATATCCGGATAACAGTCGCACGAAATTCGGTGGCGTCGATACGGATATTAGCAGTTATCGGGCACGGCGCGCCAGAAAAAATAAAATTAAAATAGTTACCGATAAAATTGCACGCGTCCGTCATCTGCTCCTCTATTGTTTTCCGTCAATCCTCGTCCGATTCGTTTTGCGTTTATTTTCGTCATCATCACCACCGCGATATGTCTGCCTGCTGGTAGGCAGGTACGACCAACAATCGAGTTAGGTGCGTAACAGCTGCCGGCCACGCGAATATTGTTATGTAATATTTCTAGTAGTATCGAGCGGCTCGTTGATTTTTTTTTTTTTTTACACCGCTGCAGCGGATCAGGTGACCCGTTAGATATAGACGGGTTCGTCGTTTGTAGCATTTATAACCGATTTTTTTTGGGTGGTTTTATAACAATAATAATTCACACACGGGAGTGCGTTCAAAACTCGACTACGAGTTGACTCTCGAGAGTACACTCCCCCACCCCAGTATCGTTGGAGAGTTATCAACACAGTTAACAACGGGTTAACTCGATGACGGCCCGAGACGAGTTGGGTTCTTTTACCCCTATTGATAACAACGGTTATCATATTATAACGATAACAAGTATTTTTTTTTTACTTTAGTTCTCTACGTTCTCATCACGGATGATTTTTTATTATTTATTTTTTTTTTTTTTTTTACTTTTACTTTAAAAATAATGGTTATTGTTGACGGGGATACACGTATGGTTACGTAGACGAAAATCATTGACCAATAAGACGATGTTGATAAAAATATATTCGGTTATTCGGATAATGTGCGGAGTACAATCGATTGGACTGGCTGATAAGAGTAAACTAAAAGTTTTCCAATGCACCCCATTGAGCCGACAAAAATCGATCGGAAGGGTGCCCCGATTGAATATTTTACCCGGTCCATAAATGATAATAAATACATTTTTCGTTAATAATAATAATAATGTAATGTGGTGATCGCGTAGGTAATAAAATATAAAATCAAGATAAGGAAAATATTAACTTCGCCGACTTTCAAATCGAATTGTCGTATTGAATTGCCAAGTCTCAGCGGTTTAAGATTAACTCTTATTTTTGTGTGGATTGTCACACCGCGCTACGCCCGCCGACCCTAAACCCGCGAAAGTACAGCCAGAGGTGCACTTTCTCCCCTCCGTTTATCGAAAAACGTCTATGCGTCATATTATCATCTCCCTTATCACATAACGACGACGTTAAATCTAAATTTCGCAGCTCTAACCTACCTTCTATACAGGTATAGAACAAGCTGCGAAATTTAGGCATAGGTAATAGGTATCTACGTACGTTATCCAATTTCGGGCCATCGTTTTATTGTTATTTTGTTCAACGATAACCTTGGTGTGTACAGAACTACTCGTCAAACCCGGTTATTTCCCAACGTAATTTGTACTGTAAATTAGATACTGAATTCAGCGAGAGTAGGTAATAGGTATTATTATATTATCGTCACATATATGTAGGCACTTTCAAAATATTATGTTCGTACGTTATTTTATTTTTATTTTTTGCCGTACGATTTGCAATACTTACCCGTATATTATTATTGTGTCCGCTGCTGTTATTATTATACTAACGTTTCCCCTGAATATTCACGTTTTGTGATAATTCTACCGTAGTCTGTATAACAACCGGTCTGTGAAGACCGTTTTTTTTTTTTTTTTTTTGACGCTCACTAATATTATTGTACTTACCTACCTATCGTTGTTATAGACAGGCACGAATCTGCTACAGGGGGAGATTTATTTTTTTGTAATAAATAATCCAATATTTCAACATAGCATATGGGCAATAGGTATAGCGGGGTTTTCACCCGTCAAAATCTTTTATCGTTAATATTAGCCAAAAAAAGACGTACCGTCCCCTCCGTTCCAATAAGAATAATAAATAAGAGGACGCTAAAAACGAAAATAGTAAAAGAGAGCTCCCCCACCCACAATTCGAGCACCGGGTCAAATAACAATAATGTAATAATACATTTTTAGGAGTTACCGGTGTTTAACATTGTAAACATGTTACATTTGTCGTGTAGGTGACTACATTTTATATCGTATTAAAAACAAAAATTGAAATTTTAGAGGTTAATTCCAACTTGATAAATGTATAAAATATATATATATAATGAAATATATTACGAAATAAAAACTTGGCCCGGAGGTTGTTATATAGGTTGTGTGTGTTTATGATTTCGTACTCGTCGTAGCCCATGGTTTTGGAGGGGAAGAGGGCGATGCCTCCACCTCAAATATTACTGGTATGGTGTACTTTTTATCTGTTTAAATATAATTTCAAAACCGATCGTTATTTATCATACTCTATTTATTTACTCAGGTGAATCCTCCCGGCGGTTTGCGATACACTGTGCTATACCATATGGCTTGCGAATTTATGATCAATATACGCGCTATGTACTTACCTACCGCGATTGGCGTTCAAAACAAAACAAAAAAAAAAAAATACTAGGTTTTTAGTTACCGAAAGAAAAACTCACTCGAGCACAATTTTTAAAAAAAATGTATTTCAAATGCGTGCCACATTTTTTTTTTTTTTTTTTTTTAACCGCCCGAAAGCTTTTATTGTAACGATTAAAATATCTTTAACAATTCATTAGTGAAGGTGAAATATAAATACTTGTAATATATTTGTATACACAAAAAAAAAATAAACATGTGTGGAGTCTCATTCTCAGTAGAGTGGCTCCGGTCTTAGTCTAAGATCTTATACTTAAGTCGTATTTTCTTCGGCGTTTAAGACGCCTAATCTCTAAAGAGTTGTCTTGTCTAGTAGTTGATGAATTACTGATGGATTGGTATGTTGATATCCAGCCTTTTCTCGTGTTTTCGGGCAAACTTGGTAATCTCGTCCTGGACAAAGGTGATCATCATATCTCGGTGGATAAATGTCGTTACTGTCATACCGGTGAGCTGCGACAATGGTGCGGAGAGCGCGTGCCACATTTGTAGAGAATTTTTTAAGAAAAATCAGCTTATATACACACGGTGCACTTTTCAATCTGTGTGTCCCCGCAATAACATTTTCCGGGTCAAAGAGCAACTCATAGAAACTTCCGGTATTCTTTTTATGTTGTTGTTCCTAATTAAATGAAAAATATAGATTATTTTTTTTACATACATTTTTAATACGATTTTCCGGAGTCACCTTTTCTTCTTTAGTTATTCGAACACGGCGACGTATTTTACTATTTTCCCTCGAACGTAAAATATAACTACTATACTGATGTTAAATATATGTATCCTGGATATATTAGTCATGTCGATTTTAACGAGACGATAAGTATGTTTTTCTGTTGGCACCGGCCGATAATGTCGAAGCTGTTATATCTATATTATTACAGACTACTTTTATTATATATTATAGTTTATCACGTAACCACTATAGACTGAGGTAATATTGCAGTTATAAAGGTTTACAGATTTCTAACATATTTTCAGTGTTATATCATGTGAATTGCGACACTACATACCATTATATATATATATATATATATAAATCGTTAATAAAGGCGTTTGTTTCGCTATACGATTTTCGTTCTTCATCGTCGTATAATATCAACAGGCCGATAATTTTACGTATTGGGTTTTACGAATATCAATAGATTTTTTTTTTAGTAAGTGGACTTTTGTACCGTCTAAAACCCGAGCCCCCCTCCCCCGACCCAAACTGTAGTATTCATTGTAAAACACAACAGTTAGATAATATTTTTCTTGTTGGATCTTATACCGAAATTCAACATTTTCCGCCGTGTAAATTTCCATCGGATCCGCCGTTCAGTTTTACCGATGGCGGTTCAGATTGATTTTTCTTATACTTGAATACTTATTTTACCGCCATTTAAATGTATGCCTATCATATTCGTTAACACGGTGAAAAATTTTGCAACATTAGTATGTTCCATTATCCAACGCAATCTATATATTTTGATTTCCATAACGATTAATTTCAATCAATTAACTTTTTATTAACTAAACAGTACAATAAATATAGAAACATTAACGTTCTTTTACGTATTGCGTTTTATCGGTATTATTTTGCTAACGGACTTATTTTCTACCGTCTGAAAACCCCTAACGAACCACGTCGTTATTGCAATATCGTGTCCGTCCCGAGTTTAAGAATAATAAATAACTCCTCACCTCCCTAGTAAAAAAAAAAAAAAACCATATATATTTACTTATATAATATGCCACTTACCGCGAAACTCGTAACAGGGTATATAGGTCTCAGTCGCCCGCAGAGCTATACGAAATAATTTTATAACTGCCGGCAGTTGTCTGAACGCGATTTATTGCCCGAGGGCCGTCGCCGTTCTAAAATTCGCCGATTCCCCGGGGCGGCCGGCCGTCGTTTGCGCTTCCAGGGCAGAGGGACGCGACAAGTTATTGAGTATACAATAATACCCCGAACCTGGTACAGCATACATTTCGCCTATCCTAGTCGAAAAATGTAATTTTATATACGCACGCAGACCTTCTATTCCGGCCGGCATAAAAAGAGTAACGCCAAAAAGGTCATAACCTATAATTATTATTATATCTACCGCCGCGATTGTGTACCGTTAATTTAATAATATTTTGTTTTAGACAATTATTGGATAAACTACGGAATAAAAGTAATTATTGTATTGTTACCGATTCATATCTCGTTATTATAAGTATGAATTATTAAATGCGTATTTTTTTTTTTTTTTTTGTGGCGTTTTCGGGGTTTTTCTGAACTTACTTACCGGCTTTCCGTGATTTTTATTTAATATATACTTTATGGGAGATGCAAGTTTTCGGTTAACACTTTTCGAGACTGAATAAAACTCTAAACATTATAATGCATCGAGTTTTTCGATTTTCGGACCGTCGAGGTCAACTTTTGAAATCCGCAAAAAAAAAAATCACACTAGCGTTTGTATTTGAAGATCATTTTTCGAAATGTATTGCGTGTTCAAATCTATAAATTATATCAATATTTTTTACATTAGGTAGCGTATTATTTTATAACACCGACGTTTAATAAATTGTCCATAAAATATAAGTTTCGAAAAGTGTCGAATACTATTTAATTTACGTTGAATAATGATTTAACGAGTTTGTAATATTTTTTTTTTTTTTTTGTTACTCAGGTGTTGATGATAATATATTTATGTAGGTCGAGACGTAAGTACAGTTAATGTATACTGTATAGGAGGTACCCATATTCCAAAAGTATTAATTATTTTTTTTTAAATATAATATTGCATTATATTAAATATTTTAGTAGGTATCGTATTATGCATATCTAACCTCTTTGTTTAATTATAGGTATACCCCAGTTTATGTTTTATAGTATTAATTACCTATACGAATAATTAGATATGTTTTTAAAATTTAATAGGTAACAATTTTTTATTTATTTATTTTTTTTCTCATTCACCTTCTAACCTAATATACGACTTTATTCGTATGTTATATCATTATAATAATAAGTCGAAACAGAATTAATTAATTTTTTTTTTTTCGTTAATTATTATGGCCTGTTTATGAGGTCAATTATTTTCTATTATTTTATGTAATAAGCACAATAACTACTAGGCATCCCGATAAATAATAACAATATTAATATATGCACAGATCCGCAGTGCGTTGCATATCTTTATATATTCTAATATTGGTCACTTGTAAAACAATACTTATTTAAATAAGCTGTTAATGATTACAATGGTATTTTTTTTTAGGTTTTATACTATTTTGAAACGTAGAGATATATTGTCTGCAAACCAATCGTATTCAAATGTCAGAGTTTCTCTGAAAATTACATGAATATATTTAGTAGAATACATCGACAATTGACGTCGGAAATAATATTAACGACTGGGTAGTAAAGAATTTTATATTGGTACAGTATACTTTAATTAAAATTAAATGTATTGAGCACGTTTTCACGTTATTTGGCGACTCGTCTCGCAATAATTGAATAATATTAACATATTAATACATATTCAATTAAGTCAGAAAGTCATAACTACGTATAAAGACGATTATTAACTATATATATTAATATGCTGCTTGTTGCTTCGTGTATATTTATAATAATTTTTTATTATTATAGGCATGTTATATATTGTTCTATTTCGTGCTTCGTTATTTTAACGGCTCGTTAGGCATATGCATTGAATGCCCGTGGTAAAAACCCGCGTAAAAACTACACGCGCGCATAAAATCATAATATAAATTACTATTATAGTTTATGCGCTTCGTGTTCGACTTGATCATAATTCGTATAATATTATCGTACCCGGGATTTTTCAATGGGGGGGAGGTTAAACGTATTATAGTAAATAGAAAATTAATAATAATAATACTTGTATAATAACGCTAGCAAAGTAGGTGCAACGATTATTATTACTTTATTAGTAATAATTGAAGTTTGTATATTTTTTTTTTTTATTTATTTATACACGGACGCTGGGGGAAAATGCTGAAACCCCCGTAGCCCCGTCCCCTATCCTCGGGTACGCCACTCCATATTTTAATTTATAATAGACTGGCAATGTATGCAAATTGTGGTAAGAAAATGTTAAACGACTGATATATTAGAACGTACCACCTAACTGTCAATTATTGTACTTATATAATTTTATCCTCTCGAATACACGTATATAGATACATGTATTATATTGAAAATACAAATTAATTTGTTATTTAAGTAGTTTCTCTTAATCGATCCTGTCTAAATCTCTGCGTATGGCGCAAGATTATTTTGTTTCTAATAAAAAAAAAGACGTTAAATCGAACCATAAAACGATGTTGTAAGTCCGTTGTTTATAATTCGTTTATTGAATAAGGGATTTTATATTCTCGGAAATTTCGACTACTCCTTGTATAGGTACGATTTTCGGTTCTTTTTTTTTCTTTTTATCGAATTTTCAAACATTTTAAGTAATTGGTGGTAATGAAAACTTCGTTATTCGTAAAAATCGACTAAAACGGATTTAACATTTTAAACTCGTTTATTGTTACACTTCCATACGATAATAATCGATAAAAAAAAAAAATAATAATAATACTTTTTGATAATAGTATTCTTCTCGCAGCAATTCAAACTTATTTGAATTTACACTGCACGTTTCTACGAGCTCTTCAAGGGCTTAATTTATTATGGAAACAGAAGGCGCCCGGAGCTTATTCGCTTTGTGTATTATATTATTGTATTCAAATCGAATTTAACACCGCCTATATAATAACGTCTCGGTCCGACTTACAATTAACGATAATAACCTACCTGTATAGAAATTAAATCAACAAACAATTGATAATAATATATTTATACCTATGGTAGAGGTCTCGAACCTTTTCGTGTAAATGAGCCATTTTTTTTTATTTTTTTTTTTTTTAAATTGCAAAATCATGATTATCAAAGAGCCGCCGCAATGATGGCGATTAAAAAAAACATACCATACAAAAATACGACATATATTTCATTAAACAATTTCATTGGGAATATTGTTTGGGTCTAGATTTCTAGAATGTCTAGATATTGATGCATTTTCCAAAGAGCCTTATATTGTATGCTAAGGACCCGCGGGTTCCCGACCCCAGACCTATAGTACGAGAGGACCGCGAGTTAATTGATTTCAATCGTGTTTTAAAATGAATAAAAAAATATATTTATATTTACATCTATACGTTCATAATTTATTTAAAAAAAATAAATGAATTAAAAAAAACGATTCACGCGCAATATAACTCGAAACTAATTAATATCAATGATATGCATAGGGAATTTAATGTAATATATGTTATATAGATTTGTCAATTGGTTAGTAACTCATTAAAAACGTTCTGTTCAGTAGCTATAATTCGTTTCGCTGAGTTATAAAACGAGTATAAAAGGAGGCTGGCCATTTGTCGTTTGAACACTTCGTTGAACACGCACAAAGACTTTGGTTGTGTCGCTTAACTGTAAAACATTCAGCCTATTTAGTTTGATGATCCTTGTTAAGAATAATTTTTTATTATAATGGTGTATATTAATTTAAAGTTTTGTCTGTTTAAACAATTGTTTTTATTTTTTTTTTTCTTATTTGTTAATATACGTACAAGTACACTTGTACTAAAAGTTTATGCGTCGTCGTACACTGTAGTTTTGATATATAAATTTATTTTTATTTTTTTTATAAAACCATTTATAAACTGACCGAACGACGTGTAGAAATAATATAAAGGGTTTTTTTATATATATATATATATATATAGCATATTTAAATGAAGATCGTACAAATTTATTTGAATACAGTTATTATAATCTGCCTTTAATCAGTTTATCCATAATTTTTTCAACGCGAAAAAGTAATAATAATTATTGTAAAACTAATTTACTGCCCTATAGCCTTCAACCTACTTGGTCATACGACGTACTTATACCAGTGGCATAACAATGGGGTGGCATGATGAGCAAAATTTCACAAGTACAAGGGGCCCCATCAAAAGCTAAAAAAAAGCAATTTTATAACACTATATATAATTATAACACTATAACGTCATGTATTTATGACAATTAAAATGTATGTATTTATTTTGAGTGTTTATTGTACGAATATTTTTCTATTAATAAAAAAATTGAACATAACTTCCAGTTTCCGGGATTGAAAAAATGTTATTTTAGTTTTTGAGGGGACGGGATATTCTTAAAAACTAGGGCCCACTGGCTTATTTCGCCGCGGGCCTTATAAATCCTAGTCACGCCACTGACTTAGACGTTTCGTAAACATTTAGATCATATATTATTATACTTAAAAAGCCTTAATATTACGTGTCGTTTTATATTATAATATTGCGTTAATAATTAGTATTTTTATTTTGGCGTACTTCCAATAAACACCGGCGGCGTGTTTCGTGACCGCCGCAGTTGTAAAAAATTCTGCACTGTACACACACAGGTATATGTTATTAATATTATCTCGGCAGACATTTACATATTATTACGACTTACCCGTAAACACTTAATACGAATTATTGTAGTAGAATAATTTCATTTTTAATATATTCAGCTCCCCCGGGCAATATTATTACAAATTGTATTTCTTTCGCTTGAAAACTCGTCCCATTGATGATGATAATAATAATATTATGCCTATCAATGACGTTTTTTTTTCTCCTTTCCATTTTATTGGGTGTCATAATAACGCGATAATATCTGGATATATGTTGTGTGCGATATTTTGTAATAATTATTTCAAATAAAGACTCATAGGAGGTAATCTTATTTATAATATTATATCTATGTTGTGATTAAAGTCGACTTATACTGTTAGTTATTATAAATCTGATTTTTTTTTTTTTTTTAATGGAAAAAACGATAATATTATGTATGTTTTTTTCTCGTATGTAAAAAAAAATACAAAACTTCGCACCGTGGGTAGGCCACCATTGTAGGTGGGAATTAGTTAAGGTGTTTATAGGATATAGGATAATTTAGTTTATTTGTACAGAAGCAATCCCACTAAATTTTTAAAGAATTTCGAAAAATAAGCAAAGTGCGACGTTATAATTCGGTGGTTTATAGTTGAGTTTGTTTAATCAATCGCCCCATCGTTATGTACGGGTAATACATAATATTATATTATAGTAAATAAAGCTTGTAAATAATTTGGCGTTTAGATAAAACAGGTGTCCACGTGATCGCAATCGGCGTGATACTGACAAATACCTATCGTTACTGCAATCAGCAATCCGCCGAATAATTGTAGACCCGTAGTGTGTACCTTTGCGTTTAACACCTATTTCTCGAATATGGAATCTATGTACAGCGAAACAAATAATAAAAAACTTGTGTGGCGTTAGAAGGTTCTAAATTTGGATTTCAAAAAAAAAAAAGTTGGCAGACATCATTAAAGACTTTGAATTGCTTTTAAAACAATCTGGAGCCCGCTTCGGATATACCCTCTGTAACACAAACCATTACAATCAAAAAACGATTCCGAGCGGAACTCGGTGAACTACTGGTGGTAAAGCACGTCGCGTTTTGTTTTTGCATTATAACCAAACGTAATCCAGCAATCAACAACCATAAAACTAATGTCAATCAATGTTAATCAAATTTTTAATTTTTTCTAGAAAATCTAAAAAAAATGTTTTCAAATAAAATACCATCGCCGGGCAGAATTTTCTGCGTGTTCTAACGAAACAACTCGGTGAAAAAATATCACTCGTCAAATTTTATGCAAAACAATACCTTCTTCGCTACTACACTCTTCTTCTTTTCTTTTTTTTCTTTGGAATGTCGATATGAAAATATTATTTTATTACCCTAAACGTATTCAGTTTATAACGGGAATATTTTTCTCGGCGTTTCTATAATATAAAATGACTGGCATCTATTGTGATGATTGATGTTTAATCTTCATCGTCCGCATAGCCTGTGTTTCTACGCGTAGGTACTACGAGTCACTATAGTCGCTGCTTTATAGTGTACCTATACAATCATTTTAATAAAAAAAAAAAAAAAATTATCACGGTCCAATGTACTCGTATAACGTTACGCTTGCGCGGTTCCTCGTTGGGGACATTCCAAGGTCTTCTTGGTGATGGGTTTTTGGGTCGGTCGTTCGACACAAAGCCGCCGCCTGACTGTAACATAATATACGAAAATATGCTACCTATTTGTTTTACGGTATACCAATATATGGTATATTTTATATACAATCGTCGTTTATCTACATTTTTAATCCAAATTTTTTTTTTTTTTTTTTTAGTAACATTATAAGTAATCTGCAATCTCCTTGTTTTAATTTTATTATAAATCAAGCAATAGCGCGCGTTAAAATCAAAAATAATTAAATATATTTTTAAATAAATATATTTAGACTCCGTGAAATACGTAGTGCGTCATCCAAGGTCCGTAATTAAAATTATTCGAATTTTAAACAGAATTTGACACCAGTTTATATTATTTCTATTTAACTAGAAAAAACATATTCGTGAATATCGCGTGGTCGTTACTGCGAACTTAAATATATGAAATTATTCAAATTAACTAAACTATAGGTTTGTAATAGGCACATTTGTATATAGGTATCAGAAAAACGTAAATTATTTCTAAATATAAAACTACAAAATATAATAAAAAAGACAAGTGTTTAATTTTCAGATTTCGTGCCAAGTATCGATGGGGTCTTTTGTTTTTACAACAATGTGTAAAAAAATATTTATAATATTGAAAAAAAAAAAATTACTTTGGAACGATAGTGCTCCAAAAGTTTAGCATAGTGAATTTTAGTTTTTTTTTAATTGAACGCCGGTGATATTTTAAAGTGACAATTTCTGAAATTGTTATATATTTTTAAAATTCTGACACAAAAACGGTATTCCCGTATCGTATTCGTTGCTTGAAAGTAATTTTTTGTTTACTTCCTACCTAAGTATCATTTCTTTGATAAAATTCGTTTAATAATTGGTTTTAGACAAGTAAGACGTTGTTCAAAACGGAAGTTTTTTAATGCAATGTGTTTTAGCTTTAGGTACCTTAAAAAATTATACAAAAAAAAAAAAAAATACTTGCTCCAAAAATGTGATCGAAGTGATGAAACGAATATAAAACAACGTTTTCTATGTTATCATGTCGTATCTGTAACTATACTCTTATTGTATTGTTATGTAGTCCATAAGCATTTTCAGAAATCGTTTTTTTTTTTTTTTTATCAATACGTGCATTTTTAATAGAACTCATCATGTTCGAAACATCAAACACATCGATATACATAATATACCAGATTGCTAACAGCCGCTATTTTAATAATGCCTTTATCAGTTATTATTTATATGATTTTGTTTTAAGTACCTGCTGTCATATTACCTTACCTATGGTTGTATATCAATTCAACATTTGATATTTATTAATTATACATTTATAGTTTTACAAGGAAAATATAAATCGAAAATGAAGTATTTTTAAAGTAAAAGATATTTAGTCGTCAATTTGTGTAACATTAAAAAATATTAATCACAGGTTTAAAAGAAAACAAATATTAAAAAATAAGGCATTAGTTTTAACAAAAATTATTTATATTATTATTTACTTTATTCAAAATTCGTGACTTGAGACAATACTCAAGATAATACTTTGCTGGCCTCAAATAAAATAGTGTGACTTCAAATATTATCACTAGTTTGCAATCTAGTATATTTTATATATGTAAGCATCAAAGATAACAATCTTGTTATCACAAATCTCGGTGTTTCCTCGTGGTTTATTAAACGTATTCAATTTATAGGCCTACCTCCTCCCCCTTTAGCGTTATTAATAACGTGTATACCATATTAAATAAAACGGCTTAGCTATAAGTGTATAAAATTGCATTTTTACAATTATTATTATTTTATATTTAGAAAACGTATAAAATGAAAGTAAATTTTATATAGATACCTACGTACAAATGTTTTTTTTTTTTGTATTTGGCGGATTGTGCCTCTGCACTACTTTCTAATACTAGATGATACAACTGTTGCATTACATATTGTTATTATGTTTCATTTTGTCGTGGAAAATAATCTCAACGACTATATAGATATACCTTCCCATGCAATATTATATTTTTATATTGTTTGATCGTAATATATTCGTGCCCCACAGAACATTTCACAACATACACTATTTTTATAGTAGTGTGAGATTATTATTATTTAGGGTTTTTTTTTCTATAAAATATGATCTTTTTATTATAATTATGTATATATATATATTATTATACAGAGTCTTCCTAGTTTTATGTTACAGTTTCGAGAGTAGGGAAATTGCGGATGAGATGTTACTCTACACCTCTACTCGCAAAACCGTAACATACTCGTATATTATAATTCGGAAAAACCTAAGTATATATGTGTATGGATATGTTTTATAATTTATTTCTGATAAAATTCAATTGGTTTAACAATAAGTAAACGTATCTCGGCCGCGAAATGATTATTATCTACCAATATAATATATATTGTAATTATTATTTCCGATAATATCCAAGAATATTATTACCCATACGACGTTTGAATTTAATAGACCTTGGCAATTATTGATAGTAAATTTATTTTTATTTTAGTGTTTCGTGTTGGATTTACTAATTTTCGTTTCCATGGACATTCTTGGGTCCCGTGAATAATTCGTTTGGGCTGTATAGGTTAACGTGTGATCGGAATTATTGGTACTTACTTATTCCTATATTGTTATAAGCTATCGATTGTTGTTGGTAATTTTAAATCAAGCCCCGAGGCCTTGCCTTAGGCTAGAAAAATTAGGTCGTTGAAAAATACAGCTAATATATATATATATATTTTTTTTTCTTGGATTCCAGCCATGACACAAAAATAACAATATTATAGGAAAACACAATTTAAATTGTGCGAAAATCTCAGCTATAATCGTGTATGGTAGGTAATCTATTTCTGGTACAGACTACAGAATCAGGTCAACTATACTGTTTTGTGACATTTCAACTTAAATCTAACTTGATCTATTGACTTATAGTCTTGTAATGCAATTATTCAATTAATATTATAATTTTTAGACAAAGAATCTTGCAAAAAAATATAGATTTATATATATAAACCTATTATTATTTAAATAAAATATTTTGTTATTATTCATTAATCGTAAAAGACTAGATCAATTATATTTGTGTTTTACATTCCGAGCGTAGCAATAAAAGTATTGGTTTTCCATGATGTGTGTTTTTTTTCCTTGTCTGTGAACAACTTTTCTATCAAAATTCTGACTCTGATTTTCAAGTGTAACATCTTTTCTGGAAGTATTTTGGATCTAGTTGGTGTGTCAAGAGGGTGAGAGTTATTTTTTTTGATTTTTGTTGTAGTTTTCTTAATAAATAGGAGAGAAAAACGGGAAAGTTTACAGTAATATCGTTTTCTTTATTTTCGATTTTGTTGTAAATCAGTTAAAAATAATCGTAGAGACCTACCTGACATTTTTACAGAATATTAATATTAGCCTTTTCTAGGCAGTGGTACAAGTTTCAAGACATTCTCAAGAATTTATTGCTATTTTTAAAGTTTTTATTTGGTTTTATGTGGATAATATTGATTAGGCCGAACAAAATGCTTGAAAATTGTACACGAGGATCATCATAAGTACTAAAAAAAAAAACGTGTTATTTTTTTTTTTTTTTTTAAGTACAAAATTTAATGAAAATCGTATAAATTTACGGCGTTTTGTTATTTTCCAATTTATATGAATAAAACTTTAAAATACACAATTTGAGACGAAAGATCACGGAAAATTGTAAGTTGTTTTGTATTTAAATATTAATACAATTTTCAATTTTAAGATATCAAAACATTTTTACCGAATTCTCGTTCAGTATCTTTTTCCGTTAGCAATTATTTATCGCTGTGTAAAAATATAAATTAATATATATCCTCTATATCCTACCATCCCAACTTCCCATCTACAACTGTGTCCGTCTTTTTTTTTTTCTTTTATTCACATGATGGTATTTATTTATACTGATGTATATTATTTATATTTGAACATGGCATTTAAAATCACTTTAAAAATTAAATTACCAAGTTAGGCACACAATCCAAATTTAGTTAAAAGTCCGTTTGTTTAATTGTTTTTACCGGTTCTTCAGAAACTTACTTCTTGTACGTGTTTTGCGAAACTGAAAAAATGCCCAAAATATTAAAACAGCGCGGTAATACTTATTCGAGTTATGTACATGGTTACATAATTATATTATAATTATTGAATATAATTTATAGTGTATTGTATTATAATCAATTTGTTTTTCGTAAATACAATTTGGCATTATTTATAACGACGAAATCGTCTTTTTTTTATATATATCTGCCTACCTAAATTATAATTTTAACAGACACGTTTGCTATTTACATAACAGCTAATATATAGTTTAATGTTTATAACGATTGCCATATAGAATGTAAATATATTATAAAATGATTATAATTTATATACAAAGTCGGGTCGATTTTTATATATTTACACGAAAAACTCGTTAGTCATAAAAACAAAAACAAAAAAAATGCTATTTATTAATTCGCTAGCTGAATAAAAACGTATCGGTACCAATAACAGTTATTTATTTTGGTTATAATTATTATATTTTTTTTTTTCGAACATTTCAAATATTTAAATAGTATAGGTAATATAGGGCGGTAACGTTATTTCGTATTATCTAATAGATAATACGAATTTTGAAATTATAATACCATTTGATTGTTGTTAATTTCGTATACGTATATGCATATATCGGGGCGATCAAATCTGCCGTTGTAGTCTCGTATATTGTTTCAAACATTTCGGTTTTTTAAAAGACAATCGTACTATTAAAGAGTTGTCATGGTTATGCGGTAAAAATGTAGTAGAGGAAGTGACGCACCTGTTAACAGCCAAATGGGATTGTTCACTTGTATACGGTGTTTACAGACTGTGCAGTTCCTGCGTGCTGTCTGCCCCTCCGCGTTGTTCTATATAATATATTATTATTTTTGTCTGACAGAAAAAAACCACACAAGGTACCACATCATCAGTACTATTCTAGTTCATTATCTAACAATAACGTACAATTATTATTCTGGTGTACCTAATTCTTGTATATAATTGAATAATAATTATTCCAGCTGTAAATTCGGACCGCCCAAATAAAAGTTTAAATAATACGTGTTAGTGTGCATCGTTTTTAATTTTCTTGTATAAAAACTGTTAATGATGTGTTTTTTTTTTTTCTTTTTCTTTTTTCTAGCTTATAAAACACGAGTTTTAAATAAAAACTACCAACTAATACTTATATTTCTTGTACATAGTTGAACTGTTTGAACTCAACAGATAAATTAAAATTATTCTGTATAAGAACTATTATAAAGTGTTAGTTAGGCATTATATTTGGTAATAATCGTGTTTATTTATTTTTTTTAGACTCCTGGAGAAAGCAAGATACCCGTACTGCATTCAAACCAATTGAGATCTCGATTTTCAAATATTTCAAACAAGGTCCGTTCGCATCTCGACGGTTCTTATCGAAGTTCATCGCCGTCTATGCTTTTTGGACTTTTTAGCAATTCAAGTACGGAAAATAAACCCACTCGTCCGTCTTCACTGTTTAAACCGACCAACCGGACATCAGTGACTGAAAAAGATGTTGGAAGTTATGTCGAGCTGACCCAGCATTCTAAAACCGGAATTCTTAGATATTTTGGTAAAACAGTATTGGGTCCCGGCGACTGGTGTGGCGTAGAAGTCGAACTCGGACATGGAGTTTGTGATGGATCTATATGCGGAGTAAGATATTTTTCTTGTCGTGAACAATGCGCTTTGTTTGTGTTGGCACATTTGGTCCGCGTATCCGAGTGTCAAAATCTCAATGACAAAATTGAAGAAGAACTCATGTTCGACGATGGCGGTCCAGCATCTTTAGCGAATTGGGATTTAGATATAGTGAAAACAGAATCACCGTTTGAGTGCCCCGACAGTCTTGGTATATTGACACCGGATCAGATGGTTGAATTTAGAGGCGATGAAGCGCATTATGAAATCCCTGGTCTTCTCTTTAAAATGTCACCGCAACAAATCACAGAAGTGAGTTATCTAATTTTAAATATACCTACTTGGAAATATTCAAATATTCAAAAATTCTAATGCCATTTTAAATTATTGTTTCAGTGCATTTCTGATGGAGATGTTACAATGAATGACTTGGAAGCAGTATCTATGCCTAAAGATGATGATTTAGTTTCTCCGGTCTTATCCTCAGACCCTTCAAATCATACAGTGTCTGAACACGATAGTGCTAGTGCCTATCCAAAACGCTCAACTGTTTCTTTTGGACACGTTTTTTATGATCATTTTACTATCGATCGGACTCCGTCGTTAGAAGATTTGCCTATGGATGATTTTTCATCCAAAACGAC
This sequence comes from Tuberolachnus salignus, assembly GCA_956483605.1. Lineage (NCBI taxonomy): Eukaryota > Metazoa > Arthropoda > Insecta > Hemiptera > Aphididae > Tuberolachnus > Tuberolachnus salignus. Next base: position 31,243,581 of record OY101430.1, on the reverse strand, counting down.
AACTGACATACCTGTACCTAATATTCCCCCTATAAACACTGTTGTTACAAGCATAACCAGTGTTGGTAGTCTTGATACTGGTTATCAAGGGGACGGAGAAACCAGTCGCCCTACCAGCCGTGGAGCTACAGTCAAACGACTTGGACCAAATGAACCAATGACAGATTCAGATTTTTTTACTGAAAGTGAAGCAGAAGATCATTGTCACCGCAAAGCAAGAGTTATTGACGGTACACTGTACTCCGGTGATAGTATTAAATCTGAAACTCATCCAAATATTCAAAACAATACGTGTCCTACTGTCGAAGAAATGGATTCTAGTGGAGTTTATTCTGATTTTGATAGAATATTTGAAGATCCACCGGCAAATAAAGACAGTTCTGAAGCAATTTCTTCAAATAATTCCACTTCACCTTCGTCGATTAACAGTCAACGAATTCGTCCAGCTACAACGGATCAACCAACTAGTTCGACAATACCTGAATGTACTGAAGATGCATCGAGTCCTGCTAGTAAACGTTACAAAAGACCTACACCTGTGAAACCAAAGAACTTAGACATGCTACACAATCAGGAAAATCGAACACCAAGAACTAGAAAACCAGCAGGTCGTTGGGATGCTGTAATGAATAAGATAGAAAAAAGTAAAACTGATCAAAAGAGCCGCATCAATCGATTGAAGGATGTGAAAAGCAAGATAAATACAATTAATCCATTGGTAGCAACATATACTAGTCGATTGAAAGAATCGCCTACAAATAGTGAACCATTACCTGTTAGATCTCACAGAGAAAATACATCTCTTAAAGCAAAGAGGTATTAAGTTATAATATTATATATATTATCTATACTTTATAATTATAAATAAATTAACATAATATTTAATTACTTTTTTTTGTTAGTCGTAGAACTAGAGCTCGCGGTGGATCAGAATCCAATTTACCAATAACTGACCAAAAGACAAATTCCTCTAGACAAAGATGTGTTCCTAAAAGTTCTCAAAATAGTTCTAGAGATAGTTCATTTAGTGATCTCAGTGGAGAAACAAAAGTGACCCTGAAACAAGCAACATCTCATCCTTCTCTTGCCAGTAAGTAAAATTTATCAAGTTCTTCTATTCTACTAGAGTACTAGAGTACAATATATAAATAAAATAAATTATGCAGGTAATTTAAATTATTATTATTATATATATTGTTGTAACAATAACTTTATACATAGTAGGAGAAAAATAGATATATTATTGAAAAGTTATTGTCGAGTAGAGTTGCACTAAACAAATTTTCACATGAAATGTTGGTCGAATTTCGACCACTGGACGATACTAGTAATTATATAATATATATTATTTTTTGTGATAATTAGAAACATAATATTATATATATAAATATTGTCTATTTTCTATTGTTTAAAATATTTAATTAGTTGTGATCATAAAAATACATTTTTTGCACACGTTATATGTAACATATTTTTATATTATATAATGTCATACAATTATTTTAATTATTATGGTTTTTTTACTATACATTATTATTGTTGCAATAAATTAATTACAGTTTTAATTAAAAACATTTTAAACATTTACATTACATACTTTGAATCGGTATACTAAATACTAAAAATATGTAACATACAATTGAAAATTATTCCAAATTAATACGCCTGTTGTATAGGCCACCTATATTACTTTAAATAAACTATAGTGGTATCGTTTAAATTTAAGTAGGTAACTATATTATTTTACCGGACCAGTTTAATGTTGTTTCAATCAATTATTTTTTAAACACCATTGTTGAAGTTTTTTTTTTAAAAAAAAATTGCACTTATTTTTTACACATCATAATTTAAAATGTATTTATTTATTCGTATAGAATTTTATGTTCCCTATTTTCATTAGAAAAAAAAATCAAAACTACAAGTACCTACACAAGGTGTGGTGGATTATATTTTTATCATCTTTAACTGTCAATTTAAAATTATCAAAACACATGAAATTACAAAAAAAATTAATTACAAAAAATGTATGTTAACAGAAAAAACAAAAGTTACTAAAGAAACAGATTAAAATAAGGAATCGAACAAAATTTAGATTTTTAAATTTGAATTCATTAATTAAAAGAAAAAGAAAAAACGATAATCTAAACGGTTATTTTTTCAAAAGCCACCATAAGTTTCACAGTTTAAGTTTAAGAGTACCGTCTTGCTTTAGTTTTATGCCAGTAGATTAATGACATTTTTTTTTTTTTTTTGCGTAATATTTCAATGATTGTTATTTAATCACAATATGTGAAATCCAGTCGAAATTCGGGGTTTTGTTCTTTCGGATCATCGTAACTACAGTCGCTTTTAAAATAAAAAAATTCGCGCCAAAACCCCGTGTCACGTCTGTAAATGTGATTTACATTTTTTAACATATTATTACCATGTCAAAAGAAAATATTATTCTTTTCCGTCGTTCACTTTTTATTGCCAATTGATATTTTATTAGGACTTGCAGTACCTATCAAATGAAGACACAATCTCGTCTATCCGTGTTAGGAATGTATATATATTATAGTAGTCGTAGTAGTAGTAATGGTAAATACGTACTCGTAGTATATATGGAACCGAGGCCAACTAGAGCGAAACTACACTTATTCTTCTAAAACACATTTATTTATATATTATAAATCGTTAGTCTTTAAGATGATACGAATACTAGAAGGTATCCTGAATGTTTTCAACCGAGTGAAAACTCAAATAATCGGCTACCATTATGATCATCATTATTTCGAAGACCCGCTTTTAGGTGATGATTAATTTAATTTCAATTAAACAACATATGTATATTAATTGTAAAAATTTTATATAAAAAAAAAAAAAAAAAAAAATTATAATAATAATAATCCACGGTGTTATTTTTGTTTTAGATAAAAAATTTAACTCGCGCGGCGGCACGCCATCGGTGAATGTGGTCGTGCCATTAGTGCGTAAACTATTGCAGACTGCGCCCTCAAAAGGACCGTCTCAAAACAGAAGATTCGCTTCAGGTAAATCATTTTTTATTTTATTAACAATAAATATTGGACTATATATATTCGAAATCCAATCGACTCGAAAATAAACGTTTGGGCGTAATAAGTAATATTGATTAGGCGTTGACATCACATCTACAGATTATAGAAATACTTATTTTTTTAATTGACCTATTTATTTATTATAAATAATTTGAAAGTTAATAACCGAATTTTTCGTTATTGATGCACACGATAATATTAATATTACCGATTCGCTTCTCGTTTCGTAACACGCTCGAGAAAAGGCATTATGACCTGTGACATTTTAGTATGTTCGTGATTATTTTGTTCAGATAATATAATTATTATAAGTAAAAATAGTATTTTGCTGTAGATTATAATATATACGAACGACGGAGTACGGTTTATTATTATAAGTAGATACATTTTGTTTCGCTTGAATTTTAATGCAAAGTAATTTGCATTCGATTTTTTTACAAACAATTAAACGTCAACGATAGTATAGTGAACATAGGCGTACGCACCCCCTGCTGGCTCCCCTATGAGATTTTTCGTCAAAGTATTTTTTTTTTTTTTTAAATTTATTATCAATTATGTAAAATATGAAATGTATAAATTAAAACACGTGTAACGTTAAAATACGCATGGAAATTTTATAATCGAATGCATTTTTTAAAGGCATTTATTTTATTTTTATTTTTTTTTTGAATGGAATTGGAAATACAAAAATGTATATATTAACACGCATAACATCCAATGTTATCCATGATTATGTGCAAAGATTGATTTCAAATATCACTGCATCTATGCTATCAATAGGACCTGCGACCTATATGAAAATCAATATCGAAAACCGCATTTACATCACTCGCAGATACCCCGTTATATTTTGTCAGATAATTCTATACCACTGGCATGTACCATAAACGAGTATTGATATTTGTTATTTGGCAAAATATAATTTTTTTTTTCTGTTTTTTTTATTCCAAAAACTGCACTGTTCATTTATATTTATATATATATATATATCTGTTCTTATTACGCTCGTTTGGATTCTATTATACTATTTATCAAAGCGGAAAAATAAGCTAATAATAATTTATTATGCGATGTAAATAACTAGGCGGGGCCATCTCTATAACGTCATATTGTGTTAGTGTTTATTATTTAGTCGATAAAACGATTTCGTTTCTCGTACGCAGCTCAAACTCTTGCTTTTTAATCGTATATAGAAACTGATTCGATTTTAAAAGTATACCTAGACAATAATAGGCCTGTCCGTTATTAATATATTTTTTTTTTTTTTAAATGATTATTATAATGTAATATATAGGCATTATTACGAATGCGTGTACTGTTCAACAGTGGCTGTTTTTTTTTTTTTTTTTTATAAGGCGAACAACATAACAATAATATAATAACGTAGGGTCGCGACAATTTAGTCTCGTATTATTTATGTGGGTTTTGCCGTTGTAACATTGTATTGATCTGTAGGAGTTGTTAAGAGGATGCACGTTTGACGTCTCTGTTTATCGAACATGGCAAAAACTCGATTTTGATTTTAGAGTAAAATTTAAAGAGAACGGTTATTTTTTTGGAAAAGTTTTAAAAACTCGTTTGAAACGGTCGTTGTTTCAATACAACGGAGTTGAAACGTATACTCGGAATAATTTCAACAAAAAATTTAAAAAAACAGAGTACTATATGAGACAGTATTATACGGTCGGACTTGGTTGACTCCAGGGCCGGACGGGCCCAACGTACGATCGAGTTAAGCTCGACGGGCCCGCAAGGATTTCAATAATTCGGGCCGCTGAGCCGAAGGTCGCCATTATTTTTATTTATTTTTTTTTTTTTTTTTCGTTTCGTTTTTGTTCAATTACACAATTGTAATTGAATTGGCCGAACCACGCGTACAGTGTACATGTAGTGTTCCGCCCGGCGTTATGTATATGTTAAATACCGGATCGGCGGAGTAGACTATTTTCCTGCAAATACCGAAATCGTGCGAGTTTCGCAGAGACACCGCCGAGACGCGAAAAATATGCGGGCGCCCCGTTTTAATCGCAACATATTATGTCCGCACAATCGTAGTAGTACGGCCAACCACGTGTACGCGTTTGTAATAATTACGTAGTTATACGCGTACATACGCGTCGAACTGCAGCCATCCGTACCACGGGTACACGGCGGCGACGGTCAGTGATAAATCGGAATCCCTCGGACGCGCGTTTACCTACCGCGGCGGCGTCGTGAATACATTTTCAAAGTCGTGTATCGATAAAAAAAAAAAAAACAATTTTAGCCATCACTGTGTGGGTGACTGGAACGGTTGCCAACGACGGTTTAGCATTCGAAGGTCGGGTATACTACTATATTATAATACTACTACTACTACTACTACTACTACTACTACGGCCGATGTGGCGAAGCCGGCCCCGTAGCGGAAGTTCTCTTCGAGATGCCACCATTAGTTTTAATCGGCCGGTTTTCGTGAGAGCTCCGTGTGTGCGTACGTGTATTTTTTTTTTATCTACACAGTCGTGTAGTCGTGTTATCGCCGTTATTCGTCAAGTCCGTCTCGTGCACGAATTCAATTACATTATTCTGTTAATTTTCCGATTAATTTTTAATCAATATTAATAAACGCGCGCGCGTACGTGGATATTTTTCGCGTCTAAATGGATCTAAACGTATCGGTAACGTGTGACTGTATATTTCGATAAATAATAATAATAAAAAAATAATAATAATAATTTCCAAATTGTTGGCCCCCGCGGCGGGTGCACCCGAAGACACTTTTTTTTTATTATTATATTATATTTAACGCTTCTTTTAAACGTCGGTTATAGGTATAATGTTTCAGAATATTCCCAAATATATAATGTAATATACAGTTTTTCAAAGATTATCAACTATATTCGTCCGATATGTAATTAATTAGTTTGCACTATTATAAAATATCGAAATATATTTTTATCTTTGCGTATCAATATATTTATATAAAACAAAATTGATACAACTCGGGTAAAGAACAAATACAAGTTTGATAATAATATATAGTTTTCGTTGAGTTCTAGACGAACAAAATTTATCATCCCACGTCGTAGTTAAAAAGAAAAATCAGTTTGTTCGTTTGTTCGTGAAAATTTCTATATGTTTCCGTTGAATATTTATTATATTTATCAAAATAAATTACAAAAACGACGTTAATTTTATAACGTAATCGTATAACTTTTAATTTTTTTTTTTTAATTAGTTCTTATCGTTTTTTTTTTTTTTTCACTTGTAAATACTGTTATAACATTGAACCGCGGTGTATACGTCACAAATTTCGTTAAATCACCTAACCAGATCCGAGTAGCCTTTCTCTGTATACATACTTCATCAATGCACACACTAACACGTGCTTTCACCTATTTGGAATATATTTAATTATAACAAACCAAAAAAAAAAAAAAAACCTCGTTACATTATACATTTCTTTTCCAAACCGTTCTAATACTATATTTTCCGCGTCAGTATGTTATTGGGATTTGTATCGTTCGTATCGTCCAAAACTATTATATATTATTATATACACCTCTAGAGCCCCTGCAGGATGTGATAATTATTATTGTACAACGGTGTATCTGCACGATCGCGGGTCAATGATTCCTCTATAATGCGGTTTGTTCAAACGTGAATATAGTATTTATATTTATTTTTTTTTTTTTCCTTTTCTGTATTTTAGTATTCCGCGCATAATTCGCATATTGTACGTCTAACGACGGCGACGTATACGGCGCGATGTTCGGAATACTGTCGCGACGACGTCGTCGTATCGCCGCCGTTACTCGTATTATAAGAAAATTATCGACGGGATTGCGCTGTTGTGAAAATTAATCCTGTCGACGGCGTTCGATTGGCATACGTATAATAACAATACTATATATAAAGGGAGAGGCCGGACGCGTGTTTCGATTGCCAATCGTATTCGCATTATAGCCCCGCCGTCGGTAAAATTATTACTACACCTGCCCACGCGCATATTGTAAAAACTATGGTGGGCACTTTGGGCAAGTTGACAGCCCTGTTCCACGGTAATTCTAGTTCAAAGTCGTCCGGTCGACGGCCGAGCGTAATATCGACGCCGCCGCCGGTCGTACTGGCCGACAAAACGGACGTACAACATTTGCAACGATGGTCGTCTTTACGATTGCACCGGCGAAAAGCACGGCAACAGCAAGGTAAGTACCACCCGTATATACGTATATATATTAATATTATATACGTTTGTCGTCCAAACGAAATTTATAAAAAAAAAAAATAGCTAAAATAACTTTATGTCCGGGAGCGCCATTTGTTGGGGGACGGGGGCAGGGCCCTTGCAGTTTTTACTGGGTACAGTCCGATATACCACTTTTTATACCGATATCCGATATTTAAAATCGAAAAAACTATTGCGAGTAGATATTGAAATTATAACCGATTATATAAATCGGTAGGAAAGGTTAACCCCCGACCCGATTTCTCAATTTTTTTTTTTTTCTATATTCCAGAAACTATAACCTTTTTTCTTCGAAAATATCTAGTATCCGTTTATGTATCGGCCCACCTATAATTTTTATCCATAAAGGGGAAGAATTGGCCTCATAAAGTTGTTACATCCTCTTGTGTGCAACTGACATAACGCCCCCGTTCAGATTGTAAGAATATATTATTATTATTTTTGTTATATTTGAATATTTTGATTTTCATTTTAAATAATCTCAAATTCGTTTCCGTTGTTATTATAATGTATTTATGGAAATTATTTTTTAAAACTTTAGGGTTAGGTTAGGTTAGATAATATACTCATTGCGATTTCTCCTGAGATGATGAAAAAATAATCAAATTTTGTTTTTATATGACTCACAGGGATTCGGACTACGAATATTTATGTACCAATTATATTTATATGTTATGGGTAAAAAATTAACTCTTTATTTTATTATTTTTGAAAAAATTGAAGATGGCCATTTTATAGAGTTTATTCTATTGAAAATTTTGATATGTCTACTTTTTGTTTTCAATTACCTCATGGTTTTTAATATTTTTTTTTTTTTAGTTTACAACAAAATAATGTATAGTTTAATACCATAGTAGTGTTTTAAAATATTATCTCCTCTCGTTTTGTTTATCAAAGCACTATTATGTTTAATACACTATTTTTCAAAAATAATAAAATAATAAGGTTTTTTTTTTTATGTTACCAATAACATATAAATATAATTGATAAAAATTAATATCCCTGTGAATCTTATAAGAGAAGAAAAACAGAATTGATTATCTTCATTATCTCAGAAGATATCGCAGTATAACTTTGTGAGACACCCGTGCATTATGTGTTGAATTTTAATAACCTGCAGTTATTATGCATGGTTATAGTTTTGTTAATTTTTTTTATGAAAACTAAAATTTGTTCACACTATGTAATTTGCATGTAGTTTACGGGTCCACGAGTATACAACTTTCTCGACAATACGTCTAATTTCGCACTATATTATAAATACAATATATATACACACGAGTATTATAAATTATTATATATGGAGGAGATATTTTTTAATCTAATTTTTCGCCATATAAATACGTCGTATGCGTATCATGCAATACATTTTTATTGTAGCATATAAATTTTGCGATTGTGCCAAAGTGTAATTAAACGAATATATATACATTATGCACATATTATACGTTATAACTAAAACTAAATCGGGTATATTTTTTTTTTTTTTTTGTCTTTATGGGCCTGTTGCCAAAGACTATAGGTCGACAAATTAAAATTCGGGCTCGCTCGTCTGGACCGGCAAAAAATAGGCTATTATTCGGCAGACCGTCTCGATAGATTATTGCTAAAAATACACGTTTTGTTTTTCGCAACGTCTCTGTGAAATATTTACACCGATTAAACTCGTATACGTATAAATAGTTGTATATTATGTATTGTTTTAATTAAACCGTGCGATTTGCGACTGTAAACCGTTCGTCGGTACGACGAGCTCATTCGTCAGTATATACTTACGTCATATTTTTATACTAAACGGTTTTTATATACATTTTTACCATTTTGTTTTATTTATTTCATTTTTTTTTTTTTTTTTGGGCAACGATTCATACTTTCCCGAAAATATATTCTATACGATGATTAAAATTAATCAAATAACGCGCTGTCTAGCTGCTGCAATATTATAATCTCAAATATGTGTTTACTGCAACAGTTGCGATGATGTTTACGCATACGGTTTGTTTAACGCTAAACGACTTCTAGAAAGTTGTCTATAGTGTATAAATACACGGTGCAAACAATAGCCCATAACTTCTTGTCTCTATATATATATATATATTAATATTAATGATAATTTGTAAAAGTGTAAAATTATGGTCTCAATTGACCGCTTCATATTTATAAGTAAGAACGTTTTGTTTTGTTTTTTTTTTTTTTTGGCTTTCGTTAACATGAATTATTATACTCGGTCCCGAGAAGTGAACTAGTGCGTATAGTTACAACTTATAGTTGTATAGCAGCTAAAAGCCTTGATAGCTTGTCAAATATAAAAGTATTTTTATTAATATATTGTTAATTTATATTTAAAGTTCAAAAATTTAAATTATTTATTATATAAAAATGACTCAGTTCATTTGAAATGTACTATAAAAACATATATATATATATACATGCAGTTTTGTAGTTGTGGTAATTCTGACGGTTTTCCAAATTGAATAAAATTTGAAAAAATTGTTTTCCCATTAATCTACTCTACTGCCCGATGCCCATTTAAGGGGAAGAAATACAGCCGAAAAAAGTTTTTTTTTTTTTGTCTAAATGTATCAATCTTTTGCCAATTATACCGACTATTATCCTAGTTATCGGATAAAACTTCTGAAAACATACTTGAATTAGTCATGGAATTTACTTAAAAACTACTTTTTTTACTTATTTGAAACTTATTTGATTTTCAAAATTCTAAAAACAATCAATTTTGGAAGGGTTTAAGAGTTCAATTTGAAAAAAAGTGAAAAAGTCGTTTTTGAGTAAACTTCTCAACGAATTCAAGTATGTGTTTTCAGAAGTTTTATCCGATTACTAGGACAATTGGCATAAAGTAATTGGTCTATTTAGATAAAAAACACGGTCTGTATCAAATCCCTTTAAGCGTCATAATAGGTACGAGATAAATATGGTAATAGGTGAATGGTTTTGTTCCTGCTAAATCTGTATTTATTTAAATTCGACTCCTGTATAGTCCTCTAATAATAATATAATGTAAAATACTCGGTGTTTTTTTTTTTTTAGTGGAGTTAGTTTCGTTAGTGCGTATTATACAGTTTTGAATACGAGAGTTATATTTCATTTTCCTTTGTCAAAAAAAAAAAAAGACAAAAATTACCTATATGTGCCACCGTAGTAAGTCGTAGGTATTATTTTGATCTCTTTGAATATCGTATACCATATGAAATGTAATTGTCGTGTGTGTTTCTTGAATGATGTGTCCGTTGTTGAATTGGACGTTTATCAGATCATATTTCACACGCCGACAACAACAATAGTCGTATAAAGTTTTCCGAAAACTTCAATTTGTGATGGCGTACGACGAATATAACGTACTTACAATAGTATACTCGTGTATCGTTTGAAATATAGTAAACTCTAAATTATATGAGTTATATTATTTTAGAATAAAACAAAAGGAGGGTGAGACTTCAAAAGAAAATTTAGCGTCCCTAAGCAGATTTACCTATGCCTATTTAGCTTTAAAAAAAAAAATGCTCCGGCACAGTTGACCTATACTTTTTTCGAAAAAATGTATAGCATACAGCAAAGGTTTCCAAACTGTGAACCATAGGACATCGCGGTCCGTACCAAACAAAAAAAATGTATAATCGAAGCGAGATGTGGATGTATTGGTTTTACTATGATGTCTTTTGTATTCTGTCTGTAAACAACTTTTCATCCGTTGAAAATGATGTCTAGTATTGCTGAGTTTTTTTTTTTTCTTCGGTGTGTACGATGTTTTAAGTGGTTTTCTGTTAACAAAATTGTTTTGGTCCTGTAAAAACGGACAAAAACTTGACACAACTTGTTCATCATAACTTGTGCCGAATGGTAAAAAAAAAAAAAAAAATTGAGAGTTATATATTCTTTAAGCGTCGGTTATGTTAACTCCGCGACAGAATTTCGTCGTAAAAAAAGGCACCGCCGGTTAAAAAGTTTGGTATACCGCTGGTGTCGGCGCAATTGACGGAACACTCGCGAGACCTATGTAAAAAAAAACGTACGCTACGAATTACGGGCTCTGAATTTACAATATTTTATCTACGGCGGCGTATTCGAACGGCTTGGGTGTACGCGGAATATAATTATTTTACAGTACTCTGTGCAATAAAGCGACGGCCGCGGCGTGTGTGCGTCGGTAAATTCGCCGACAATCCGTCCGTTATGTGACCCGCCGCCGTCTTACTCCCTTAATAGGTATTATATGGTCGTTATTATTTATATAGATACCTCGTATGCGTTTCTGTAGTGTCTATATAATATATCGATAAATTTGTAACGATGTGCGACGACGGTTCGATGCCCCGCGCCGTATACTTTATATATATCACGCGTACACGTGAAAAAAAATAATAATAATAATAATAATACTCTCGTAAAAGCTCTCGACTCCGATAGCGCGCTCTTATAATAGCCGATGTTACGACGTGTCCGACACAATATAACAGTATAACAATAATAATAAAACGAAATATTATTATTCTCGTGTAAAACAAAAAAAAAAAATTAAAAACCTCTTAAGTGCGCTCTGGCGCGGCGGTGTCTTCGTGCGATCCGAAAACAAATTTGAATAAACTCCCGTGTAACCGTCCTCCGGATCTTCTGGAAGACGCGCACCGTGTATATTTCGGATGTACAATAACTTGTTTGGCCGGCGGCCAACGTGCGAACGGTTGACATATTATTTAAAAATAGGAATATTCTTTCCGGTTTAACTTTGCGCCTTTTCTATAGACTACATAATATTATTGTATATTACGTTTTTTATACCGACGACGACGACGACGACGACGACGACGATGACCGCCGTTTATTCGACAAACTTAATGTGTTCAATATAACATTATTATTCGGTCCTTCGAGTACCGCCCGACGGACACCCGGCCGGCAAAGATTTTGCCTACTGTGTCTGTGTGTCTAGTAGAATAAAACAAATAATAATAATAATAATAATATTAATGGTCAATTATCATAGAATTATTATCGACGAGGTCGCGGGAAACGTGCAATGATTAATACCCTTATCAGTGGCGGGCCGACTTCCCAAAAGGGCGGAGAGACTTTGTCACTACAAGTGAATCGGTTCACGGTGGTGGTAGTAGTTACTAAAATATTAAATCCGCCATTTCCGTCCCTTATAAAAATATATGAATATTACTATAGTATTTTATGATAAAAATGTTTCATTTAGATAAATGATACATAAAATATATCTTGATTTTTTTTTTTTTTTTTTATAAGTAGTTGTATCAACGTCCGTAAAGTCGGCATATATACTTATTTTAAATTAATTTACAAAATCCCCTAATGTTTTTAACTTGGCCCTCAGTTACGCCTGTAGATAAAATTAAATAATTATTAACATATATACTTACTAGTATTTCGCCATTTTATGTGTAAAAATTATAATGAAATTAAGTTTTATTTTTACGTGATATCACGATGCTTATTGGACGAATAGAAATAAATTTATACAGAGAAGGCTTTCGCTAGTGGAGGGAGTAAAAGAGTAAGACCGAACTGGGGAATATTGGGTTTTCCTACTGTTAGAGATGTTTTGTCAAGAGGAAGTAGACGGTGGACACGCACGCAGTGCTGCAAAAAGTTGACTGCCGTGATTAGTATATATTTTTTTTTTTTTTTGTAAATTCGTGTATACGGTTTTTCTTATTACCTTGTGTATTTATTATCACTCGACGCTGTGGTCTTGATATAATAACCTTAAAAAAAAAAATCAGATTCATTTTTGTTTGATTATTATTTCATTTACATTGTCTAATATTATTTTTAACTAATTTGCATTACTATATTTGTTAACTGTACTATATACTCGTATATATAATATATATGACGTATACAGTATATTGTAACAGTATCACTTAGTTAAATTTTGTTTCGTAATTTTTATTATTTTTTTTTCTTGTTTGTTTACTTCTAAACGTATTTAAACTAGTTGAACATTTGTTCTGGTCTCCTAATAATAATTTCATGTTGTACATTGAAGGTAATCTTCAATTAGGTCATTTCGACAAATTTAATACTACATATAATTATAGTGTGCATAAAATGTATTTAAATACGAATTATTGTATAAATAAAGTACTTCAATTTATTTCATTAGGAATTACATACTTTTCCGAGCTATATGTACCACAATGTGTCGGTAATTAAAATAACTAAAAACCGTGTAAATGTTTTTTTTTTTTTTTTTATGAACTAGCTGTATGCTTGTTGCGTATATAATATATGCAGTGTGTTGCATACGTATTTTTTTTTTTTTCTAGAACATTGTAGAGGTACATACAGCGACGGATAACCGGTCGATTATTTCACTTGTCCGTCACATTTTTTTTGTTTTAAATTTGAACGCGATATAATTATCTCATCATTATTCGAGAAACCGCATTGCGAACGGGACTAAAACTAAAAACTTTTTTTTCTATTCGCTGTATTTTTTTTTTCTCACAGATACACATTACGCGATAATTCTGTGGCATTGAACCGGAAATCGGGAAAATCGTCCACCATTTATATTAAATTTGATACGAGAGAACTTTTTGATTGCGTTTACTGTCTCCCTCACCTCATCTTTTAAAGTATTATAACCAAATAAAACACTTAAAGTACTAAAAAAAAAAACATTTCGTAGATACTTAAAACAATTTTTTTTTAAATTATATTTTACTATTTATTTATTTATTTATTTTTTTATTGTAATCTGTACATATTATTTATATACGCATACGGTAATTTATCATTATGAATAATACGCTTGAATATTATTCAATTGTATTAAAACGATTTAATGTTTTTTAATATACAACAACAACTTACTATATATTATAGTATGACTAACACAATGTTTGTAAGTTACTATTTATTTGTTTTAGTTGTAATTATTATTAGGTATGTCATAATATAATAATGACCACCAGTCTAAGTAACTATAGTAACTTAAGTTACTATAATAACTAAAACCGTAATGGTAATTTGTCGAAAAACTATAATAATCGCTTTGCACCTTTCCAAGAGTAAACGCGTCATAATTTGCCACACGATTTCCAAATTGATTCTTCTACAAATTGTACATTTTTAAAATAGTTTATGTATTCATAATTAAATAATTAATTTTAAACTATTTGAAAAATGTCAAAACGTATTGTCTTATACGTAGTGTTCGATTAAATGCGTGTATTTAAATATTTTTATAAAACAGAAAAGCCTTGTATAATATATCGTTATTGTTATATGCTACTCGAAAATTTTACTACGTTCTATGAAATATTTGTAAATAAAACTTGTGTTAAAAATGGTATACGATTTTATAATATAAATTACCCAACGTTATAAGATGTCATTAAAAATACTTTTTGATTTTATTATAAACTTCGAGAGTTCTCATGAGATTTTTTTATAATGTATATATTCATTATCCATTTTTTTTTTTTTTTTTAAATATATATATATATATGTATTTAATTAAGAACTTCCGCCTCTCAGCTCAACATTTTTATGTACATCATAAAACATAATACATTATATAAATGAGAGAGCTTTATTTTCTTACAGCATAAATTTGTCTTTATAGTTGTTACAGGACTGCAGTGGTGTTTTCATCAATTTTTTGAGCAAAACAAAATAATAGTTCGATTAGGGTTTTTTTAGTTATATTTCAAAACCATAACGACATGTTATAATAATTATCGTCTATGTCGATAAAGAAAAAGTAAAACTATTGGAAACCCGATTATTTGTAAAATGGACTTTAGCGATAATAGAAGCCAAAACAAAACAAATACATTGAGAAATTTACAATCATCGGTTCGATTCGATTTATCGTATTTCTGTTGATGGTTGAAAATACAATGGCTCGTTTATATTATACGAGTACTTACGATAATTTAGATGTAATCGTAGCTGTTATAATAATAGTAATTATATATTATAATGGCTCAGCGTTTTTCTATATTATTCTCGGATGTTGTATAGGTAAGGTTAAGACATTTTCGAGGTTGAATCGTATGGTTTGCCTCGGCCCCGCCCCTAGAACCTGTATACCGTCGACTCCGAGACTTATAAAATGTACTGTTATTCCGTGTATATTTACGATTATAATTATATTTTCGTTGTTGATATTGCGAGGAAAAAAATTGTCGGTATATCGGTGAATATATACCGTTATGCCGTGAAAATGTATAAATAAAAAAAATCGAAATATATTTGTATAATATAATATTATCATTTCCAATAACACCTCACCAGGTGTTAAAATGAAACCCATAGGTTTAATATAAAAATATTGTCCTTACTGAAATATGGAGTCAAATTTTATCAAGAATTAATGAAATACCAAACGCGTCCAAATGCATCTTTCTTTTATCATGTGTATATTAATGAAAAATAATTAATTTTAGAATGTATACATTAACAAGTGCATCTATCGGAACTTGAAATTTCTCAGTTCAGTATTTCTAGTATATACAAATGTTTAAAATTGGATCCAACTTTAGTGAGTTCATTTTATAGATCATTTTCTAAGTTAGATTTAGTTAAAGAAGAGCTTAGAAGTACCATGGGCCAGAAACAGTTAAACTGCTTATCTTTAATAAGTATCGAACATGAACTATTATCAAGTTTAAATTATGAAAAATAGTATTCGTAAAATACTTTACGAACGAAAAAGCTAGAAAGAACCCATTAGAAAAGTACTTTTTTAACCGTAAATTATCTTTAAACCTTAAGACGGCTCTGTTTATAGGTTTCCGTTTTTAAATTAAATCTCCCACACACACCCCTGTCCCCGCTTTTTGAATTCGTTTGAATTAAGACGTACAACTTTTATTTATGGATCATTTCACCAAATTAATTTGTTGTTTTTAATTTCACTCGCAGTCAACCGCACATTTTTTAATGCGTGGTGCGAGTTTGGTGATTTTTTCTAATATATAGCTAAATAAAATGTTTCTACAGTATTTTTATGCACATGTCTATAAAACGTCCACGAGTTACCTATATTTATTTTTGTCTTTTCACGTTTTATTTAATTTAATTTATATTTTAATACTTTTTGGTATATTGGTATATAGTCGTAAATCATGTGGTACGCATAAAATGTTTTAATTATTTATGCGTGTATTGATGGTGCTTAAATACTCGCAAAATGCAAGTGCAATTTGCAGTTATTCAGGGAGCGTATCATTGACGAACAATTGCAAAAACATATTCTATATAGTAATATAACTATAAAGCTCGGGATTTGTTGAATTTGCCGAGCCGAGCTCTAATAATAACTCGGATTAATAGTAATCGGAGGAGACGTTACATTAGGTTAGTTTTAGGCTGACGTGGAAAAAAAATTGTGATCACGAATTGAAAAACGAATTTCGTGTATATCGTGCGGCACATACAAATACATTAATTTTTTTACTTTGTAATTTTTATTTACTAATTGGGATTTTCTAAATGGGCGGGGTGTCTCCCTCTCTATAATGTTGCATGTCATTTTAACAATAATTACGCCATTTTATTCAATAATCGATGATCATTAATAATAAAAAAAAGGTTAATATAATTTATTATACACAAGTAATATCAAAGTTCGAATTTTGACAATTTTATTAATTTGAAATTATACAAAAAATGATTGCAAATATTTTAAATATCGACATTAGTTTCAATTGTGTATATTATTAAAATTCGGCGACACTACGGATTACATTTTTTTTACATAGAAAAAGACACATAATCGATACAATTACATACAAAACACGATTTTTGGTGTTTACAATTCTACTGTACGTATATGCCTATACCAGAGACGTATTTTACATATACGTATGGCCAATATATTGATAATAAATAATTATGACATTTTACAATTTTTAAAATTAAAAAAAAAACACATCATCTAGTGTGATGAATTGTTTTTATGATGAGCGGGCGGAAAAACATCAGCAACCGGACGCTAAATTTCTGAATACAACTCTCACCTATACAGTGTGCGTTGGACTTAAATACAAATATATCGAATCCTCATAATATATTATCTGAAAGTTTTCTTTTAATTTCCCTCCAACAACTAATAAATATCAGTAGTTTTACAAATCCGGTGTAACATTATAGTTGATATTATTTCCAATTGCATTACAAATATACCAATATGTAATATTTTTGTTCGTTGCCCGTTGAATAAATCGTTCCGGTATCTTCGACGTAACGATATTGTATGCCCACTACTACTTACTTATATAAAACTACTACGATTTCTGTAATACGATATAATAATATTATCGTTAATAATATCGCCGTTATTATTACAGATCATAATCCGATAACTACCAAACACGATGGGAAAACCGTGGCGGTGCAAGGACCACCGGTCGCCAAAACGGCGGCACCGGCACCGGTACCGGTATCGGCACCGGCACCGGCGGCTGTGGCCGCGGTAAAAGCTAAAGCTACCAAAAAAGATGTCGTCGACCGGGAAACGCTGCAACTGGTCGAGACCCAACTGCGGCACGTCACGAAGGGCTTCGACGCGGTCTCCGTACTCTTCAAGTACCTCGTCAACGACGTGAGCGCAATAATATTTTCACCATTATACACACGCCGTCCTCGCGCGTATTCCCCTCCCGCCCCTCTCCCCCCCGGCCCTCACCGTTAACCAGCAGCAACGATACCGCGGGCAACCGCATTTTCTCGGCCGCGCCACCGGTCAGGTTATAATAATATTATATATATATAGTTACTTAGACTGATAGTTGTTGTTTATAACTTCCCTTCCATTTTTTTTTTTATTCTCTTTGTTCCGAACCATAATAATATGATTATTATTATTATTATTATATATAATTCCGTCCGGTAAAACGGCGCAAATACCGCCACACGAATTATTGCATTCCTGGCTCCTGCCGCCGGAGTGTATAAATCGTTTCGTGTTTTTTTTTTTTTTTTCCAACTTTGAAAAAACCAGTCGCGCGTTTTACCGATAAAGTCGACCGGAGGACGAGTTTTGTTTACCGCGCGCGCGTTTCCCGTGCCTAACCAACCGATCGATAATAATAATATAGGTATTATTATATTGTTTCTTTCAGCCCCCGCCCCAGGACAGTTTTTTTTTTTATTTACCAAATACCTATAATTAACTTCCGGTCGGCTGTATAATAATTATTTAAAAAAAAAAAAAATCAAATTTAAGTTTAACGGTCACAACTTTTACCGCCCATAAAAGATCTCGAGCATCTTCTTCTATCATCGTTTTTAACCGCCCCAAACAAGTTTTCACGTCCGTTATCAGTTTAATTTTAAAATTTAACTCTCATAATTAACATCACTGATCGATATAATATATTATTATATTGTTTTTTCTCTATATTATACCCGTTGGGAAATACGGACGACTTGAACGTTTTCTCCAAGAGTCAAAACTATAGTCTTGCTCGCGTGTAAAAAAGTGTTTCTGTCTTTACTCTCCGCACAACGCACGTACTCGAATTGGAAAATACAAAACCCATTAAGACAGACCGCACTTAAACTTCAACATACAATAATACTTGTATAAAAAAAAACGATTTAATCGATTATAATATATGGAGAAAATTCGATATTATTGATAAACGGACAATTTCGGAAATGTCTGCGTCCGTATAATAATAATATATATTCTGCGACGGTTTAAAATAGATTACCATTTAAAAAAAAAAAAAAAAAAAACTATTAAAATAAAAAAATATTGTGTTTTGCCAAAATTAAATGTTATAAATACTTTCAACTGTATATATATATATATATAAAAGAAAAAAATTAGCCTAGAAAATTAGACTCTGTCTAGTTGTAGGCTTTAGTTGTTAAAATTATTCGCATTTTGTGAAAATCTATAAAGAATAATAATTCTTTTTTTTTTATGTGGTAAATAAAGAAAACAACAGTGTACGCGTGTTTCACTATCACCGTTTATATAAATATTAATTCGACACGCTTTTTAATGAAAATTATAATATTACGCGGCCGTTTTAAATTCACGAAACAAATTAGACGGAGAAAAACATGTTTTATATATTTTAATAACGTACGGTATGCAATATATTATTATATATTATATACTCGCGTATACAGTTCAAAAATACACGCTTAAGAAACTTTTTTTAGTTGGTTTTTTTTTCGACGTCACGTCACTTGATTGTTTTTTTAATCCTATTATTACGGCGATCCTATTAATAATAAATAGGGGAGCGAAATGAAAAAAATAACATAAATCGCTCGTGATGGCTCGTCCCGACATGACGACTTCCGGGAACTATACATTTTTAAATAATATTATTTCATTGATGTACCGTAACAAAAAAAAAAAAATAATAATAATAATAATAATAATATAACCTGAGCTTATACGTTTCGTATTAATATATAGTGGGGGGAGGGGTGTCGAGTAGTTGTTTTTTTTATTATTTTCAAACATCTCTCGGTAGTCAATGAGATCGTTTCGTCGAGCACAGGAATGACAATTGTTTTTTACGAGTACTATACGTACATATATATACACACCTATACCTATACCATATACCTATTACTATACCGACGATATATACTATTTGCGATTTCTAATTATAATTCAAACAGCTGCAGAATCTTATCGAACGCGGACCAACGGACGTACAATATATACCATTTAGTGTCAACCGATTGGCCATGAAATTAGTTTTTAATCTCCTCTAAAATAATAATCGCGCGGTACTACTGTTTATCGGTGTTTTTTTTTTTTTTTTTTTTGTTCTTCTTTGTGGCGATATGTTGAGTTTTTTCGTGTACAGTCTCAACGTGGTACGATTGCTGTTGTTCCGAAACGATTTCAATATTCGAATAATTACTAATATTATGTTGTTGGTTTTTTTTTTTTTTTTTTTATGCAGATGGACGCCTTGTCCACCACCAGGCTAAAGAAACAGATGGACGCCGACCATAACGATTTGATGACGACGAAAGGTTTGTTAGGTAAGTTCATAATAATTTTATAATATTTATGTTGACTAGTCCGGTTTAATATATTCTTAAAAATTATAAAAATATGCAAAAACAATCAACCAACATCAATTTACGCTTTAATATGCAATTTTTATTTTTATAAAATATTCCTTAAATAATTATTTGAGTACGGTATAATATGGAATAAGTGCATTATAATAACAGTAGGAATTTAAAACATCAATATATAAATATTTTTTTTTCTTAAATCAAAACTTATAAAAACTTCCTTTAGTATATTTTAATTATGAGTGAGGTATGACCACGAATTAGACTTAATAGTACTATCACCTATAGTGGTTTTTTTTATTTATCAAAATGGATACCTTAATATTCAAATTAAAATAAGAAAAGTAATTTTTTTTTTTTTTTTTTCACGAATTATTCCAAAATGTGCTAAATAAGCTAAATGCTCTCAAATATGGAAAAAAAATTTGTCCTGCGTACTCGACTGTTGAATGAACCGCGTCCACATTTTCTACTCTTATCCAAACTGCGTATACTCGGCAACGATATGGAAAAACGTAATCTAAATCCGGACTATAATAATAACGTTACGACATACAATCATTAGTGCTTAAAATTATATTACGGTGATAATTTAATTAGTTTTCGTTTTTATCGCCACCAATTCGTATACCAACGTGAAAACTTACACGCCTATACCGTATTACACTTTCGAATGTTATATAATAGTTCCGTTTGCCGTGTGGCTTTATTTTATAAAAAATAAATATATATATATATATATAAATACAAATTTAAACGGTTGTTATATTGTACTGTTTTGTAGACGAAACTCAGACGAAATGCATACAGTATCAAGAAGAAATCAGCAAATTTCAAAAAGTCGTTGATAAGTATCAGACCGACTTGGAAACGAAAGAAAAACAAGTCAATGAAAGTAAGCGTTTTTTTCCGGACAGTTGGTTATTAATAGATCCGTTTATAATTATATGAATTTTAATCGAACGCGTGTTCCGTAGTCGCCTCCCTAAAACAAACGGAAATTTACGGACTAGAAAAGAAACTCGAGGAACAAGAAAATATACTGCGGTCGCAGTTCAACGACGAACTCAACGTACGCAAGAACGAAGCCGAGGCGGAAAAAATGAAACTCATACTTTCCCACGACCAGCAAATCGTCGAGTTACAACAAACCAACAAACTCGAAATATCCCGTATGCAAAGGACTACTACGGAAAAACAGATTGAACTCACACAAAGGTTGTTGGTATTGGAAAACGAACGCGACCTATTGAGAATCGAAAGAGACGAACTCAAAGAAGAAAATCAACGTTTGACCGATGATAAAAAATTACAGGTATATATTTATTTTTTATTATTATTATTGCTAAATTACCTTTATAAAAACTAGTACTTAACTCGTGTAATCGCCTTTTTTTCCCCGTAGAATACCAGTCTAGGTTACCAAAAACTGTGCGATGAAACGGAATCGTTGCGTACCGTATTAGAATTGAAGAGTTCCGAGATGCAAGATTTACGTAAACAGAATGAAAGATTACAAAGAGAAGTAGAAGACTTACCGGCGATTTTGCAGAAATTAGAATCAGCCCAGTCCCGAGTAGAAGATTTGAATGTTCAGCTGCAGAGAAAATCCGAAATTGAAATGTATGAAACACTTTTATTATTTGTTTACAAATTCCGCACATTATTTTTAAATTTAACAAATAAAAAATTATCTAGTAAACGCCACAATAGCTGAAGAACTACACAATAAAATAATATAATTTTTTTTAAAAATTTAAATTTCCAGGGTTTTAGGATTTTGTTCAATCAAAATTGTCAAATTCAATCAAAATGCTTTTGTTTTTATGATTTTAAAAATGTATTAATATCAAATAGTAATAATAAGCGTTTTAGACTTTAGATAGGTAATAATATAATACTTTCAACATTTTAATTATTTAAATTTAAATACAAGGTTACACAAGTTTCAACAGCAATAAATTAAATAACAACAATATTTTGTAAATAAAAGGTGTACTTTAATCTTGGATCAATATTGAGAAATATTAAACAAACATAAATTTCAACGTTCAGTAGTACAATAATTATAAAATATAATATTACCTTGAAAAACTATGTAAAGTAAATTAGTTGTTTATTAAATTTTTTTTATCAAATTTTGACCAGTCAGATAACAGTGTACCAACCCTAGATTTTTTTCATAACATAACTAATTTTAATTTACAAGTTTTTTTTTTTTATTTAAATAATAAAATATTGGTATATTTTAATATTCAGCAATGTAAGATGTTTTTATTTTTAATTCTATAGGCAACTCAGTCAAGAGAAGGATAAAATGGCTAGAGAAATTGATTTAGAAAAACAAAAAAAGAAAAGACTATCGTGTCATAATGAAGAACTACAATGGAAGTTAAAAAAGAGTACAGAAGTAGCCAATCATCTGGCGGTATCTACAAAACGATTAAGTAATATAAATTTTTTACTAAGTGTTTAAAGAAAAAAATATACTATTAAGTTTTAAATTTATAGGTCAAACTCCTCAAGATCTGGCGGCCATGAAAGAAGCTCAAAACAATTATCAAAAACTTTGCCGAGAAAGTTCAAATTCTGAAAATAGGTATATTGAGATTTTTTTTTTGATAATATTGAAAAATAACAAAAACAAATAGACTCATTGTACGATAATTTATAACTATAATAACGGGGTTTTAGTGGTGAAGAAGACACTATGACTAGTCAACTGGAAGTGGACTTGGAAGCGCCAGCAAGGATATTAGGTGTTATGAAGAAAAACGATTCACTGTCATACGTGTTTGAGGTTGAAGAAGAACCCGAGGAAATTGCAACACGGTTGGTACGCCGAGCTAGTAGTCTTCGGTCGGTTGGCAAGTCCCGTACACGCGCACGTGATTCGGTTGGTGAAAAACGATCTAGGGCCAACTCTCAGTCGAGTTCCACCAAATCTGTTGAATTGGACTCAGCGCTCACAAGAAATTTAGACGAACTATTTGCTCCTAATGCAGGAGATCGGTACTTAAGCGATTGTTTCACGTGTAGTTCGGATTCGTCAAACTCTTCACCAGAACACATGGCCTATGATCAGAATCGCACTGCGTCATACATAGTGACTCAACAGACTGGTAAAAAGACTAAGAATGGTGGACTGGCCATCTAAAGATCATTCAAATATTCTATATGTGCACAATACAATTTCTTTTTCTTTTTTTTCATTTATGGAACCCTTTCATTAGATTGTGCCAAAAATTGTACGGATAATGGATATATATTTAATGTAAATCAAAAAATACCTTATTTTTATTGCTAATATTTTGAATTTTAATTACGATTAATTTTATTTTAATTTATATAAATATGTGTTTTTTCTTTAGTAACTTTGAAGACTGAATTCTTTAAAAATTTAACCAGGTCTTGGGAAGAAATCTATTTAAAAATGTATTACAATTACCAAATTTATTTTTTTTTTTTTTTTTTAACCTACAGTATTGTATTGCTTACAGATTGTAATATTTAATTTAATTTTTTTTTTTTTTTTTCACTTAAATGATTATTATAAGTTATAATAAAATGGTATTTTGTTTTTTTAAATTTCCAGTAGAGAAATTATTTAGTTTTAAACTTTTACCCAGTGTCTAAATTTGACAATGCTGTGCTGTTTGTTAATTTTACTTGTTTTGACTTATTACCTATGGTTTATGTACTTTTAAATAGTATTTCACAAAGATATTGTGTAAATCAGCATTTCACCTCATGTTTTAATTATAATAATAACAATTTAGACTTGTCCGCCAAAAAGTAAATCGGATGCAGTGTGACATGTCAAACATTAATTTAATTTAAATGGAATTTATTTTTTAAATACTTTTCTCGACGTTCGAAAAACATATAGCTATGCATTTATTATACATTTTGTTATGTTTCCTCAAAACCTTGTACTGTCCTTTTTTCTATTCTATGTATATTTCTTATTATATAAATATAACTATATTTTTCATTTTTCTTATGTTTTTTTTATATATATTAATATTATATATTTTCAATTTTAATGATATTTAAAACTATGTATGTAGATACCTGTAAAACTTGTCCAAAGAGCTTAGACAGATTTTGTTTTTTCAAAATATTGTCGTTTTGAAGTGTTTGTTTTGATTTTTTTTTTTTTTTAATTAGTTTTTAGTATTTGTGATATGTATGAATATAATATTATATATTATATATTGTATATAAAATGTTCTGTTTGATTACTATTATTATTATTTTGTTTGTTTGTTTGATTTTTAAGTATTTTGTTACAAATGTTTATGCCGATAAAAACCGGGTACGTATTTTAAGAGTATTTTACATTATAATATATTTGTTCATCCTATTGAATGTTTATTGATAATATATTACAAAGATGAATCTACAATACATTGTCAAGCAGTTATTGTTTATTATTGATTTGTGTATAAATGTAATGTTTAGCTTCGTATACAGTATAACCACAATATGTATGTTAAACTTTTGTGTTGTAAGTTAATTATTATTTTTCTATTATTATTATTTTTAGTATCATCACTCTTTGTGATGATACTCAGCATATATACATATTTACAACTAGTCATCCAGAAAAAATATTTAAATCCATTTATTTATTTATTATTTTATAGGGATAAAACATTATTAATTTGTTGATTTATTAAGTGTATTAAAATATATATTGCTATGTAAGAGTGTAAGTCCAACCAACGAGTACAATAAAAAAATTAAATTTATACCTGTTTATCGTTAAATATTGTATACCACTTTCATGTGACTTTAATTTTTAGTTTTGGTTTTTTTTTTTTTTTTTTTTATAATTTGTATAAGTTTTAATTTAAAAAAAAAAAATCATAATCATTATTATCATTCAATATTACTCATAAAAAAAACTTAATACCACTATGCCAATTTGTTTAATGGTTGTCACATTAGGCACCAGTCTCACCACTTTCATGTATTTAATGATAGAACTCCAAGAAAGAACGGTATTATCAAGTTATACTACTCTACGTAACATATTTTTTATTTTTATTTTAACATCATTTTTTAAAATTAGAAATGTATTCATCAGATTACATTATAATAATGATATATGTTAGAAACATGATGATTATTCTTTGTAGAATTGTTTAAATAGTAGAGGTAAGAATAACGTAACAATATTCTCTAAAAAAAAAAAAAAAGGAATGCAATGATAAAAATTGTTTTAGAGGGATATAAAATATTCAAATTTGTAGAATCTATATACATTTTATAATTTTTAAAAATAAAATGAGGATGATTATCAACTCCTATAGATATATGTTTTATATTATTATTGGGAACTTCATAAAATTAAACTATATCCTATTGGGTTCTTAATTAAAATCTTAAACAACTACTGGTCATTCAGACAAACTTTGTGACCTGTGGCTTGATGTATTGTCGAGTGATATTCATTTATAAAACTAGTTGGTAATTACACAACTATTTTGTCTTTTAAAACGTTAAAATATTAATCCTTTCATTTTTAAAAATAAAGGAAATGTGTAAGTATTATATTATCCCAAACAACTAAACCATATCCTAAAATGTCATAAGCATGTAATATAAGAGTATTACAGATAGAAAATGTATCTGACCACAGTTTTTGAATATTACCTGCCCAAAATAGATAAAACTGATATAAATTTAATTAAAAACATCTATGATTTTGCAAGGCCCACCGAGATTTGGTGGCTCATTAGTTTGATCGGCCCTGAATACAGTACTGACTAATAATGCGTTTTTGTATGCGACAAAGAAAATAATATTGGTTCCTATTTGTCTGGGTAAAATCCATTCTTTAATAATTACATTTTGAATAGCCTATACAAATAAAAACAATAAAATATGCCTACTGTACGAATAAAACATATTCAAATGTTACTATTATGGGACGATCAGGAAATAGTTTAGAGATATTTGTATATGATTTTCAAATGGCTAATAGTTATTGAAATCTATCATTCACAGCCCTGTAATTGTTCTCTCTATGTTACCTCTTGTAGGGATATTAATCTGCAATTTGAGGAATATATTTATGTTTTAATATATTTATTTATATAACATAAATACAAGAGGTTTCAAAATTGTATGTAACTGTAGAATCTCACTAGAAAAATTTGTATTTTTTTTATGACCACTATGAAAACTGCTTGCAATCATAAATTATTCAAAATTAATTTGGTATTTAATAATTCAAAAGTAAAAACTTGGGAACTTTTAAAATTTTAATGAAGACTTATGTCAAAATATTTAAAATTGAATATATAATACTGTCACATAATTTAGGTATTCTAGTTCTATAACAGTTAAAAGAAATTAAGACAATTTGAAAAACAATGAATTTATATATGTTCATAAAAAAACAACTCTTAATATCTTAATACCTTGTTGTGTAGTTCAAACCAAATAAGCAAAAAGAAAGATAATACTTTAATTGTAATTCTATAAAATGTTAAATTAAAAAAATTAAAAATCCATTTAAATACACTATTTTAAATTGATTCAACTTGTTTTTGATTGAAAGTAGCTGTCCTCTAACAGAATAATATAAAATGCACACCTTGAAGGCAGCTATAATTGGTTTTGTTACATAATACAAATTTATTTTAAAATAAGTATTCTGGAAATATATGAAATACTTATGTTTTTGTTTGAATATTATTATATTGTTAGTAGTTCAAAAATGTAAGTCAAATTTAAATGTTTTTATTGGCAGCGGTTGTCAATTAATCTCGAGTTTTGTTTTGGGTGTAATATTTCAATTATCTAATATGTTTAATAGGGTTAAAACCATATCTGGTACAAAGGTTACGTTAGGTTGTCTCTAGTATGATTTTAGTATACCCAATACTAAAACTATAACTATAACTTAAATTAAAACAAACAAAATATTATACTTATGAGTTAATTTTACACGCAACATAAAACTGAAGGTAAATTAAAAAATTGACATGTAAAATAATATCAGCATAAAGGAAATTTCAACAAGGCATTTAAATGTATAAAATCAAAAATGAAAATATTCTGTGTATGGTAAATAAATATATATTTTAATAATGGATGTAAATAATGACACACTTGAAACTATTATGAACATTATTACATAAAGTCTTTTTACGTCTAAACATGATATTAATAAATTATGACATAAATATTTGATATCATTTAATAACACCAGTCTAACTTTTTTTTCAAACAAATTTTGTTTTATAATATAATACAATACAATGTTATATATCGTAAAGAGGAAAACAGTTTTGTATCAAATACATTAAAAGAAAAAAAAAGACAGTATCTAATTAATTCCCTAAAATTGAACATCTAAAATTACCTATATAAAATTAACTGTATAATTAAAATGATTTATTATGTCCCTAATAGTATTTGAATGTTATAGTTTTGGGGTGAAAAATAAGTAAACTAAGTAGTTTATTAAACAATTATTAGTTTATCAAAATTAATATTAATTTTATACATTTAAACAGAAGATTTTTCAAATAAAATTGTTTAGAAAAAAAGTAATAACAATTAGTAATGTCTTAGAAAATATATCCGCAAAACAATAAAAAACTAGTAACCAAATCAGCCATACATTCAATTATTCAAATTTAAATACGAAATTAAGTTTATGTAACACATAAATTGATAAAATACAAACAATTCTGGTGTTTTTAAATTATAATAATTTAAATTCCAGTTGAAATATTGTTATCTCATTAACAAGAAAAGTTATGGGGTACAAAAAAGATCAGTAATCATTTAATAAAAATAAGGATGTCGTTTTCAAAATTTTATTGTATTTTAAACCAAGTTTTAGCATTAATATGTAATATTTGTGAGCTTAAAAATGAATTGTGTCCCATTAGGTTTTTAGTTAATGTCTTAAAAGTTAACTAAAGAAAGTTATATATTTTTTCTTTTTTTAAACCCAGTGTTACATCCAATAATCATTCAGTCAACTACTCAAACTACATAAATTGCTGTTACCGGTATTTACAATGGAAACATGTGTGTTGTTGATCTCATAATGAGAACTGTATATAATATTAACTAACTTGTAACAAAAAATATCATCTTTAATGAACACTGAAAAAAGTCCTATAATATTCTTAAAAATAAAGGGAATGCGTAGGAAATTTCATTCAAAATTCATATTGTACAGAACATATCTAACTAAATAAATGAATAGTGCAAATCCAATCATAACAACACTGTTGTAAAAAACTGAGTGAAGAATATTGGTTTCCTGTTGGTTACCATCAGCGCGTGGTGATTGTTCTTCATTAGCTCTGGCTTCATTTCGTTTTTCAATTTCCTTTTGAATCGTCTAAAAAATAATAAATCAAAGTTAACAAAATAAAACATATACCTTTAATTATACTGATAAAAAAAAAAAAACAATTTTAAGTGTTACCTTACCATGGTAAGGTCAGGAAATAGTTCGCAGAAATTTTCATCACGTATGTTTGCGTCCAAACTTTGAGCGGCTAATTGACGTCTCTCGTAGTCAGTCATCTCTATGCTACCCATAGTAGGGCAATTTTCCAACTGCATTTAAACAATAATTAATGAAATTTTGACAACTCTAAAAGTATAAGTAAGAGGAAGATGAGGGCACGTTTTAATTTTGTTAAAAACAAAATGTTGAACCTGATAGTATACGCTAATGCAATTAATTATCAACATTACTAAGATTATAAAAAAAAGAAAAATTATGTTTTCATCTACTTTGTATAATATTTTATATTGGAAAAAATTAGAAAGTCGCAAGAATATTCATAATTTGCATTAATTATTTTAATATTTTACTTTCTATGTAAGATACTGTACAATATCATAGCACTTTAATTGTTCTGTATTAATTGAATATATTGTTACAACAAGTGATACATTTAAAGTTCACATTTTATTAGTTGATAGTAAAAATGTATAAAATAATAAAAACAGATTGATTCAGGATATGTAATGTAAAAATACAGTAAGCTACTACACATACTAATGAAGTGAAGGAAGGAAAATGTGCCAAAAGATCAGTTATTATGATTGAAATTTTATATATACATTCGTATTTTAATTTTAAACGTGTATATCTGATAAACGAATAAGAAGATATCATTATGGTGAAAAAGCGTTTTTAAGACACTCATTCAAACGTACCCTGTCCTATTCTACTAATATATTATTATATGTTATTGTTACCATGAAGCTGAGAAGTCCCGTTAATATGGTCGACACGCTCCAAGCCGGGTTCCAAGTGTCCGGATGATAATCGCTAATGGACAAACACAAACGAGTGTTGGTCTTGAATCTTCCATTGGGAGTGATCATGTAAATACTGGGAGGTTTAAACGGAAAGTCTCTGGGGAACACTAGTCTGCCCAAATAATAACCGCCGGCATATGGAGAATCGTCGGGTCCGCTCACTACGTAATACCTGAATTATACATTGAATAAAAAAAAAAATAATAATAATTTCGCTTATCTGCCCTGACACACTACACAACAATTACCATTCCAATATATTCGACGGGTTCGGTTCAGCGATTACATACGGCACCGGATCGTTTTTCAATCGTAAATAATCTTGTTTCAAGCGAAGTGTAGCTGAAGACGTTTTGGGTGCCATCGTCGATCGACGGAGGGGGGTGTCGGTGCCGGTTGTAAGGTGTCGGTCTGGCCGTCGGTCTTGCCGTTGACCTGTCTATACGAAACAGACAACAAATTGTTGAGCACGGCGATTTTTAGTAGGTAACGCGCAAACGTATAATATCATTGACTAGGTGACAGCGGAAAATTTGACGGGTGCGTGCCTGGTCGTCGGTTTTTGAAACGATTTAATGTGTACGCGTCTCGAAACAACGTTTTGTATAGACCATAGTAGTTAATGGATTTAGTTAATAACACAAACGTACCGCGAAACTACGGTACACAGTCGATTACCGCGATAAATCCTCAAAAGCATATACAATAATAATAATAATAATAATAAATAAACATACGAATTATGATGATTGTCGAGCTAGGCTGCTGCTGATTCGAAAATGTACTGATAACAAATGAAAATTGCTATTGGACGTCGTCCTATCGAACAAACAGGCGAGTTTACGGCGGTGTCGGCCGGGTGGTGCGATGCGCACCAACTATCCTTGTTGTTGTTGTTGTTGTTATTATTATTTTATTTCTTATTTAACGTGTTGATTTTTTTTTTTTTGTGGAAGGAAACGCGTAGAAAAAACAACTGAAAACCGACGAGAAATGTTCGAAATCGATGACAAATTATTATTATTGTTTTTATATTTTTATCATTACCCCACAAAATCAATAAGTGTCGTAGAAAGAAAAATAACAAGGAGGTTGAGTGAGCCGCCCGCCCCGCCACTCGAGTTCAAAACGCCACTTACGCTCTTCGTCGTTATTGTCAAACATTTTGATAAATTTTCGTTTTTCGGTATAATTATTACAAGGCATGGTGCTAAGTCACTACTTTTGGCGACCAGATCTAATCATTTATGTAGCTAGGCGTGGAAAATTCAAAATATTCCGACGGCGGCGTGCCGATTATTAGACAATAATTTAATATACTTAAAGGGAATTGGTGGCTGGGTTTTACACATTTTCTCCAATTTCGTAAAATTCGATACGACTTTTTCACTTATCTACCGCCCGAAACGGATTTTCTTTTGTCTAAAAGTACCAATCTTTTGCCGATATGCGTCATAGTATAATCGAAAAAAAACTTCCGAAAACATAATTGAATTCGTCTACGAAGTTTACTCTTGAAATCTATTTCCATACATTTTTTTTCAATATTATTCATATTTTAAAATCCTTAGAAAAAAACCAAACGTCGATGGATTTAAGAGTAAAATGTATATTCGGTAAAAATTGCAGGTCTATATTATTATTTTCGAACAAACTACAAAAACAAAAAAGAAAAGAAATTAGAATCATTGCGTACATAATATTCCCCGTTTTGCCCATTAAAATAAAAAATAAAACAATCTCCGAGTTGAACGCGGTCGATATTATGATGAATACTTTACTTTATGAATTACTATGATTCTTTTCAATTTTACAATATTTTTTCCAGAGTCAGACATTGTATTATCACGTTTATAAAAAAAATACTTAATAATTCTGGGGTGTCGAAATATTTAGAACAAAAATATTATGTTTAAAATGAAAACAAATACTGTACAATTGTGAAAAGAAGCCAAATGTTATTTTTTTTTTTTTTTTTTGAAGAGAATGTCAAAAATCATGCCAAAATAGGTAGAAAATGTGGATGAACTGCTAATTCTATACTGTTTAAAGGTCTCATGAATCGTCGCACACGAGATCCAAAGATTAAAATTCAATTATGCACATTTGTGCTGGAGACAATATAATAACATCGCATTGAATACGATTTATGATGAGGTTAGGTTAAGTTATTGAATCACGTGCGTTTATGTTTTTTTTTCCCTCAGCTATATAATTTTTTTAAATATCCGTACGATAAATGAAGGGGGCGAATATTTCCATCTGCGAACTGTAGACGGCCGAAATACAATAATTGCGATTAGCAATTGCTCAATCCGCCGCCGATGAAATATTTGTACGCGAGATTGTAGAACGGAATAAAGAAAAAAATCTAATATAAATATACTTTGAACATATCAGTAGATATTTTTTATTTAATCATCCGAATAGACCTTAAACCGATTACGATTGAATTGTATACGTGTCGCAGCACCTTTTTTTATTTTTTTTTTTTTTATCTAGACACAACGATAATTTGTTTATTAACGGCAAGCTCGTTGTAAATCCGGTTAATTGTTATTTGTTAGATACGAAAAATACGACACCCACCCAAATGAAATATTTTGATTAACCCACAAATTTAAAACGTGTAAAAACAATTATTTTTCATGTATTTTTTGAAACCAAGACATCTGAAATGGAATGTTTTGACAAAATTACAAACACTAATCGATGACGACGAGAAGCATTAATATCATGAACCGTATTATGTTATAATCTGTGTTAGTAGGACCGACACATTTACATGCATTCGCACATTTTTATTGATTGGGCAAAATAATAGCTAATTTATATAAACATTTTATTTTGCATAAATTAGGATTTCATAGATTCTAAGAGCATATTAACATTAATTATAGGACATAACTGCAAAAATTGTTTGGGGGGTTTTAAGACAAAATATTCTCTGCCTCATTTATGTAACTAAATGTATGTTTTTAAATTTGTGTAAATAATATTTGATGATTCACAAAGAGCCATTTAACCGATTAAACTAATTTTCAGTTAATATCATAAAGTGAATTGCACATTTTTTACTGTCATATTGTACTTTACATTCATTTTTTTTTTTTTTTACATCTATAATATTGCAATATGAAAATGCACAAAATAAAAATAATTTCTACCAGATTGTATCATATTCACAATATAAGATATATGAAATGTAAATTTTGTTTTGTAACATAATATTATTTGACCCACTTAAACAAAAAAAAGTTTAGTCCAAGTAAGTAATGAACTTGCTTCAGTAGAAAAAGGAAAGATTAATAATAATAATAATTTGAAATGATTATTTTACATGTTTACTTAAAAATAAAACCAGATTATCATGTAAATCACACGTTATTTACATATACAAAAGGTTTTTTACTTTAACACCAAATATAAATTTCCATTTAACCATAACCAAAAATGTTCATTAACCCAAATTTCCCTTCAACATATAAATCTAATATACGATTCGCGTGCAAAGCTAAGTCCACATTTAAAATACAAAATAAAACATACCAACAGTTTTGTATTATTTTTTCGAAAACTTTTGGTAATCTAGGAATTTGTTACAAACCTTTGAAGTACGATCTTCAAGTGAGAGTCCCATAAATATTAAAGCACAACAAATATTAAACCACGTGACTTAAGAATGGTTGAACATAATATTACAAGGAAACACTTATCTAAGGATTACATTTTTAACATCATTTTTAATACATGCTAAATTTCCAATCAAAAAAAAATTAACCCAACAACCACATAATTTATATGTAGATCAATAGGTAAATTATTCTGGAAAACTAAATTCTCGCCTTCACAACATACAAAATAACCTAATAATAGGATACTTACTGAAATTAAATGCTAATACAATAAAATTACAACACTTATAAGAAGTGGAAAGAGAAATATTATAAAATACATATTCCCCAAAAAATAAATACTGTCTGTAAATTATTTATTTGTATTTAACCGATAAAAGTAGTTTCCGAGTACACATATTATAAGTTGTGAACTACAAGTAATAAAATACACATAATTATAGTATCATTATTATTTTAATGTTTGAGATAAATTTAATTTTATAAAGTATCTTTCATAAGACATGAAAGTTAATTAATACCACCGCGAAGACGGAGTACTAAATGGAGGGTTGACTCTTTCTGAATGTTATAATCTGCCAAAGTACGCCCATCTTCCAATTGTTTTCCAGCGAAGATTAAACGTTGTTGATCTGGTGGGATTCCCTCTTTGTCCTGAATCTTAGCTTTCACATTTTCAATGGAGTCTGAGGATTCTACTTCCAAAGTGATGGTTTTGCCAGTCAATGTCTTTACAAAGATTTGCATACCTCCTCTTAGTCGGAGTACTAAATGCAGCGTTGACTCTTTCTGAATGTTGTAGTCGGATAAAGTACGACCATCTTCCAGTTGTTTTCCAGCGAAGATTAAACGTTGTTGATCTGGTGGGATTCCCTCTTTATCCTGAATCTTAGCTTTCACATTTTCTATGGAGTCTGAGGATTCTACTTCCAAAGTGATGGTTTTGCCAGTCAAAGTTTTTACAAAGATTTGCATACCGCCTCTTAGTCGGAGTACTAAATGTAGAGTTGACTCTTTCTGAATGTTATAGTCGGATAAAGTACGACCATCTTCCAGTTGTTTTCCAGCGAAGATTAAACGTTGTTGGTCTGGTGGGATTCCTTCTTTGTCCTGAATTTTAGCTTTCACATTTTCTATGGAGTCTGAGGATTCTACTTCCAAAGTGATGGTTTTGCCAGTCAATGTCTTTACAAAGATTTGCATACCTCCTCTTAGTCGGAGTACTAAATGTAGAGTTGACTCTTTCTGAATGTTATAATCTGCCAAAGTACGCCCATCTTCCAATTGTTTTCCAGCGAAGATTAAACGTTGTTGATCTGGTGGGATTCCCTCTTTGTCCTGAATCTTAGCTTTCACATTTTCAATGGAGTCTGAGGATTCTACTTCCAAAGTGATGGTTTTGCCAGTCAATGTCTTTACAAAGATTTGCATACCTCCTCTTAGTCGGAGTACTAAATGCAGCGTTGACTCTTTCTGAATGTTATAGTCGGATAAAGTACGACCATCTTCCAGTTGTTTTCCAGCGAAGATTAAACGTTGTTGGTCTGGTGGGATTCCTTCTTTGTCCTGAATTTTAGCTTTCACATTTTCTATGGAGTCTGAGGATTCTACTTCCAAAGTGATGGTTTTGCCAGTCAAAGTTTTTACAAAGATTTGCATACCGCCTCTTAGTCGGAGTACTAAATGTAGAGTTGACTCTTTCTGAATGTTATAGTCGGATAAAGTACGACCATCTTCCAGTTGTTTTCCAGCGAAGATTAAACGTTGTTGGTCTGGTGGGATTCCTTCTTTGTCCTGAATTTTAGCTTTCACATTTTCTATGGAGTCTGAGGATTCTACTTCCAAAGTGATGGTTTTGCCAGTCAATGTCTTTACAAAGATTTGCATACCTCCTCTTAGTCGGAGTACTAAATGCAGCGTTGACTCTTTCTGAATGTTATAGTCGGATAAAGTACGACCATCTTCCAGTTGTTTTCCAGCGAAGATTAAACGTTGTTGGTCTGGTGGGATTCCTTCTTTGTCCTGAATTTTAGCTTTCACATTTTCTATGGAGTCTGAGGATTCTACTTCCAAAGTGATGGTTTTGCCAGTCAAAGTTTTTACAAAGATTTGCATACCGCCTCTTAGTCGGAGTACTAAATGTAGAGTTGACTCTTTCTGAATGTTATAGTCGGATAAAGTACGACCATCTTCCAGTTGTTTTCCAGCGAAGATTAAACGTTGTTGGTCTGGTGGGATTCCTTCTTTGTCCTGAATTTTAGCTTTCACATTTTCTATGGAGTCTGAGGATTCTACTTCCAAAGTGATGGTTTTGCCAGTCAATGTCTTTACAAAGATTTGCATACCTCCTCTTAGTCGGAGTACTAAATGCAGCGTTGACTCTTTCTGAATGTTATAGTCGGATAAAGTACGACCATCTTCCAGTTGTTTTCCAGCGAAGATTAAACGTTGTTGGTCTGGTGGGATTCCTTCTTTGTCCTGAATTTTAGCTTTCACATTTTCTATGGAGTCTGAGGATTCTACTTCCAAAGTGATGGTTTTGCCAGTCAATGTTTTTACAAAGATTTGCATACCGCCTCTTAGTCGGAGTACTAAATGTAGAGTTGACTCTTTCTGAATGTTATAATCTGCCAAAGTACGCCCATCTTCCAATTGTTTTCCAGCGAAGATTAAACGTTGTTGATCTGGTGGGATTCCCTCTTTGTCCTGAATCTTGGCTTTCACATTTTCAATGGAGTCTGAGGATTCTACTTCCAAAGTGATGGTTTTGCCAGTCAATGTCTTTACAAAGATTTGCATACCTCCTCTTAGTCGGAGTACTAAATGCAGCGTTGACTCTTTCTGAATGTTATAGTCGGATAAAGTACGACCATCTTCCAGTTGTTTTCCAGCGAAGATTAAACGTTGTTGGTCTGGTGGGATTCCTTCTTTGTCCTGAATTTTAGCTTTCACATTTTCTATGGAGTCTGAGGATTCTACTTCCAAAGTGATGGTTTTGCCAGTCAATGTTTTTACAAAGATTTGCATACCACCCCTAAGTCGGAGTACTAAATGGAGCGTTGATTCTTTCTGAATGTTATAATCTGCCAATGTACGCCCATCTTCCAATTGTTTTCCAGCGAAGATTAAACGTTGTTGGTCTGGTGGGATTCCCTCTTTGTCCTGAATTTTAGCTTTCACATTTTCAATAGAATCTGAAGATTCTACCTCCAACGTGATAGTTTTGCCAGTCAATGTTTTCACAAAGATTTGCATTTTGAATCTGAAAATAAAGTATAATTATTTGATTAAAGAAACTGTGGATCTGCATAATATATAAAAGCTTGTTTGTGAACATTTGGAATTTAGATTTATAAATTGCACATTTAATTTTTTTCAATAAGATAAATTAATTTTATACTTTAATAGAATAGAATATAGCTAGGCTACTTATTCTGTATTCACTATGTATATACACCTGATTAGTTGGTTACTGATAAAAAATCCAATAATATTAATATTAAATGTGCTTGTGCATAATGTTGTTAGCATAGTGGTAGGAGGTAATATAAAAAAAATGCTTCTTATTGGGGGGTCTCTTGGTATATTTGCTGTTACTTTGCAAGCTCTAGCTTAACATAATCGAAAATAAATCCTAGATTCGGCATATAATACTACCATATGCTAAGTCACTGGGGAAAATTCTGTTCTATATTTGTCGTATTTGAAGCTAAGGCCACAGATAATGTTAGCTCTGTTACACTAACAAAATACCATCATAACACTTGCTATTAACACGGATAAAGGTACCTATTTAAAATATTGATGTCCCCTGGCTTATGCACATTTGACAATGGTATGGGCGGATGTTTATGAATAACTAAGTGATCTGTTGTAAATACACTCCCTTCTATTTGTATAATTGATAAACAACCTATACAGCAATTAATTTGTGGGTGGAGTATACTAGCCATTCTACTTCCAATCTTTATTTAGTTTTGGGAGTGCCTACCACTGGTAAAGGACCCAATAAAATATTTTTCCAGAAAAGTTAACATATCTTAATAGGTTAATAGTTAATAACTATGAGGATCTAAATACAAAAATTCAATTAACAGTTAATAGGTAACTTCTGTATTATTTTAATTTTTTTATCTCTATGAAATGTAGATAACACTTTAAGTAAAACCAGAAGTAAAACACCAACAATTGTTGAGAATTTATAATTCATAAAATTATATTGTAATATAATTTATAATATTATTTATTCTTGTCACTAGAACATCAAAATAATCTCTGTAATGATCATATTAAATTCCAGGGAAAAACCAATAATTCATAGAAATAAAAATACAATATACTGGCATGATATTATCAAATTTATTATTGCATTTTAAAATTGTTAGTTTAAAAACAATAAAGAGTTGGAACATGTATGTGTTATATATTCAGTATGGAGCTATTGAGTATGTATAAGTTTTTTTTTTTTATGGCTACAGTGAAAAGCAGCTATTAGGTATGTATTATAAAGAATTTAAAAAAATTAATTAAATTTTATTAATTTAAACATTGATTATCATTATAAATAATAATAAAAAAAAAATCACTATGATAGAAGTGATTTGTTTTATTTATTTATTAATTTAAGTATTTTTTAGTTGATTAATTTGTTATTGCTCCACTAGTGCGCTATAATAAATTGATCGCCTTTCTGTTTATTGTGGATAAATTTGGTTTGGCCGACCAGAAATGCTTGAATTGTATACACAAGGTTCAACATAATTTGTACTTAATGGTAAAAAAGAAGTGTATATTTTAATAACTTTTTGTTATAACAAATAAGTACATTTTTTTTTTTTTTTTTTTTTTTTTTTTTTTTTTTTTTTTTTAGGTAGCTGAACTACAATATATTTAAACAGTAAACACTCTAATATGAATATAGAATTGAAAATAATAAGTGCCAATACGATATTACAAAACAAAATAATTATAAAATAAAGTTGATGGATATTAATTAAAATTAATATAATACATAATGGATAATTATAAATATCATAGATAAAACGTATGCATTTATGTTTTAGTCATTATATTGTTACATACGATACATAGTATATTATACGTATAAAACGGTCTATATATGTATATAACCAACATTGAAACAATTTTTTTTTTAAAAATCTGTAAACTAATTTAATATGAATATCTAGTTAAATACTATATAAATGTTATATTACCTTTGCCTAATCAAAATTCCATATTATTTAGTATTAGAAGAACAATAATATTGCATCGGGCCACAGACAACACCCAATTATAAATGACAAAACACAAAGGAAAATAAATGACCTTAATTGGTTATGGCCATGTGTTTGTCGTATTTGCAGTTTTAAAACGTAATAGGAAAAAAGACGATAATGATCAATCGATTCCCTTATTAAAATGAATGTTTTGCGTCATTTTACGCAATTGCGATTTGAAGTTTCAATAATGTTATAAAAGCAATGGGCGTTGGCCAACAAAACGATGGTCACGGTAAAAACGAACCGAACAATAAAAAGGAAAAAAATCGAAAAATGTATAATATATTTACCTTTTGTAAAGTTTATCCGCTTGAAATTTGTTTTATGTTTTTAGTTAGTAAAAATAACTATAGAAACTCTAAAAATAATTCTGAGACAAACAAAAATCTGTTTAGACGATTTTTCTTCCTTGGCAGCAATGGCGACCGGAGAGCAAAGAACACGACTAACGTAGGCAAGCGCGTCAGACGGGATAAAAGGTAAAACATAAAATCGATTGTCGTCAGTCGTGTGTATTTGCAACAAAGAACCGTTTCCGTGATACACTCGATATACCAAACATTTTGAATGGCTAAATTTACTACCGATTCCGTAAACCGTCCAATCGTATCGTTCGTTATATATTTCCTTCGTGATTCTATTAACCTTCCACCCCTACTTGTCTTGTCGAGTCATGCTGTTACCACATACCAGGGTCAAGTTTTCTTATCAAATCATATGGTCACTCCTATCAGAGATTAGTAGTGTTTACATTCGAAAAACAAAAATAATCCTATGAATAATAATACGACAGTCATAATAATATAGCCTGATGTACGTATATACAAAAACGAATGTCACTGAAAACTTAAATCTATTTTTAATGATCTCATCTAGATGTGTCGTAAACGTTTTTCAAATGCAATTTCGTTAATCGAGCGAGTTGGTAACGACTGTATTGAATGGCTCTGCGTCTAACAGTGAATGTATTTTACAGAAATGGCACGGCATTTTTACGCTTCCGCCGTAGTAATAATGTCGGATTATTGGTGCGCACCAAGGTGGCACCACGAACCGTTCACACCCAAGCCCTGAATTCCGCCGTTAGCAACAGTAGTCCACCAAGTTCCACCTGGCAGAACCGATGGAACCTAGCCAGGCGAGCGTTCGTCGACAACCTGCTGAACCGGGTGACCAACTCACTGTCGGCCGACCTCCGTAGGCGTACAGCCCGACAGCTCATGTTCGGCAATTCTAGGCCATTTTTTGCACTAGTTGGAATGAGCCTGGCCTCCGGTAACGGTATGCTAACTAATGACAAGCAATTGGAAGGTGTATGTTGGGAAATCAGAGTTAGTACTGGGTTTAAAACTATTACCTACATAATCTTGAAATTAATTAAGTACTTAAGTAAATTTTCTAATTTATACTCCCTTGATTTTGTAGGAAGCAGTCAGCCGAATGCACAAGAACTTGACAGTGGCTGAACGTTTAAATTTAAATTCGTCTTTGGGTTTAAAGCAGTTTGAATTGGGATCTGTTGTTGCGAAAGGAAATAATGCTGTAGTATATGAAGCACGAAAAATAGAAGTGGATATAGGTAAATTTCGCTTTTATATAACACTTAAAAGCAGTATTGTATACTATTTTATAGTCATAAATATTGTAACATATTTTCAAGATAGGATTAATCATTTTGTTATTTATTAACAAATCATAACTACAAAAAATCTTGACCTTATTATATTAAAAATAGTTTAATATTAATATAGAATGTTAATATGTTTTATCATACCTAGGTGGGAGCCAGTTCTATTTTTCATTGTATGCATATTTACACAATAAACATATTCTAAAGTAGAATGAAGGTATCTAATTAAAAAATACTTTATTAAATGGATATTTTCCAAATATTTATAAATCAGAAATTAAATATTTTCTATTGACCCTGCTATACTTAACAAATATAAACAAATAAATTGATATCATTATAAATAAATTATTTAACCTATTTACACAGTTAACATCTCTGAATGATACAAATTAATAACTATATATAATTATTAATTAGGTTTTTTTGTAGCAATAAACCAGTGATAAAATTATAAATAAATGCACTTTGATATTCATGGTTTTAATGTGGATATGTGCATGTTTTGTTGTGCTAGAAATATTTACAAAACAAAACAAATTATTAAATATTACATAAATAAATAAATTATATTCTAATGGTTTGTGAAAGAGATCACTTTTCAAATTTCTCTCAATGCTCAGAAAATTTGGGGGAGGGGTGAACTAAAAGAAAATAATTTATGCTTCACTCAGAAATATTTTTCAATTATGACATCATTTAATAAACTATTTATTAGCTAATTGATTTTTACAAATACATATATTTAAATTAGTTTCCTTATTAAAATCATTAAACAAAGAAATAATTAAGTACTTATTTGAAAAATACATAACCTTGTTCTATAGTCTGTCCGAGGAGAGAGTGTGCCACTCGCCGACCAAAACTGGTCATCTCCATCACACATCCCCACTCCCAACTTTGCCCATCGACAGCACTATGTTGGCAACCGCCAAGGTGGTGCAGGTGTTAAACACAGCATTTCAAATAATACACTGTGGACTGTTTGACAATTCACTGTTTATCACCATATGCTGCATACCTACCCGTTTTTTACTTTGTTAGATTTTACTGGTTTTTTTATTTTGTACTTGTGCCTTTTGTTTTAATTATTTAAAAACGAGTGACAACAAGGAAGCTTTAGCTCCTTCACCAATGAAGAGAAATCCAAAAAGGAAAGGTGAGCGTTTGTTTTACTTATTTCTTTTACTTACAACATAACTTTATGTAGGTACCTATAATTTATTTAACATATTTTTATGTATTTATGTAATGAAAAATTTTCTTAATTACCTAATACTCAAACATAATAGAATAGGTAGGTAATAAAAATACTTTTTGTTCAATGTACATTTAAGTATGTGTAATGTATATAAAATATATTTTTTTTTCTTTTCAGTTTGTTGGTTTCCGTCAGAAAATTATCATTATTCATTTGTACAAATCAAAAATTGTGGAGCAACCAGAGCCAAAAACAAAAGAAATTGCAAACACAATTTCATCAAAAACTAATGTAGGAAAATGTACTGTTCAACCAACAATTTATGATTACAAAAATGCCGGTATTGCAAAATCTCTAAATATGAAAAAGAAGCAACTAACCATAATAGGCAAAACAGATGATTTTGAAAGAGAAGCTATACGCCAAAATGTCCATAGTTTTTAGTTTGAACGTGAGGTACCAACGATTGATAAGATTTTACATTCTATAAATAATGATACAGACCTGTTGCATTATTCAAGAAGCACATTTTGCCACCTTCTTAAGGAAGTTAATATTTTGTATGCAAATAAAGGCCGCCACAGTGCTCTAATTGAAAGGGTCAATATTCTTATTTGGAGAAATCGTTACCTGGAGCAAATTTGTAAATTCTGAGAAGAAAGCCGTTCAATCTATTATTTAGATGAGACTTAGGTCAATGCAGAAGTGTTCAAATAAAACATGTTAAGACACAACAGTGTAAACGAGCCAGGACACATTTTTGATGGTCTCTCCACAGGTGTGGCTAACCCAAGCGGTAAAGGCAGTAGGTTGATCCTCGTATACATTGGTTCGGAAGAAGGTTTTGTTCCGGTTGGTCTATTGTCATTTATTTCCAAAAAAAATACAATAGACTACCATGACGAAATGAATGACAAAACCTTTTTCGATTGGATTAAATCCATTATTCCATTATTGAAGGAATGAAGTATAATCGTAATGGACAATGTGTCCTATCATTCTATTAAATGTGAACAAATTCCTCTATGAGTTGGAAGAAAGCCGATATCAAACAGTGGTTAACAGATTAGGGTGAAACTTTGGATACACCAATAATTAAAGT
Organism: Tuberolachnus salignus; assembly: GCA_956483605.1. Classification (NCBI taxonomy): domain Eukaryota; kingdom Metazoa; phylum Arthropoda; class Insecta; order Hemiptera; family Aphididae; genus Tuberolachnus; species Tuberolachnus salignus. The sequence continues at coordinate 31,201,076 of OY101430.1, read as the reverse complement.
TCCGCCTATGGAATTGGTTAAGCAAATTAAATCACATTGATGAGTATGTAAAAACAAAAAATATGATTTGTACGCTTACTCTCCCTACCATTGTGAACTTTACACCATTGAATTTGCATAGACTTTTGTCAAAAAACATCAAAATTAACAATACTACTTTCAAAATTGTGGATGTTGCTAAACTCCTTCGAAAAGGTATTGACAGATGCACTTTGGAAATGTGGTCGAATTTTGTAAAGCATATCAAATTGGTAGAGGTTAAATTTTGGGAGATTGATTTTATTGTAGAAGGAATGATGGAAAATTATGGTATAATGACCATTACGGGTGACACATCATTGTCGGATCCTGATACAGCCGAGAGGACTTTAGAATGAAAAAATTAATGAAGTTACAAATAATTATTATTATCATATTTTAATTTGAACAATAACAAATGAAATGTTATAATATAATTATTTATTATGTATTAAATCTCTAGTTTTCTTTTGTTTAATAATTCTATCACAATAATATTGTAATTATCAACAACAACAAAAGTGTGTGTATATACGAACAGTTTCGATTTAAAAAAATGATCAACAGGTAATAAAACAACAAAGGCAAAAAAATAACATGTGATGCCTGATAATAGAAATAATTAGTTTCTGCAAAATATGCAAATATGTATAGTCTGCATCAGACGACAGACAAATTGACGGTTGCATGTGGAGGGAGAAACGGCCATCTAATCGATGCGCAATAGTGGCGCGTTCTCACCTAGGACAGACTATAGTAAACATCAAGAAGACACTTTTTTTACTGCTTTCATTTAAAAAATGAAAACAAAAATATTTAATCATTACATATCTTATTTGTTTACAGAGCACAATGACAAAAAGCAAGAATCATCAACTAAAACTTATCCATTAGCTATCAAAATGATGTTTAATTATGATGCTGAAAGTAATGCTATGTCAATATTACGTGCCATGAGTAGAGAAACTGTTCCATCACGCTGTATTCAACATGGTTCTTCTAGACCAGATCAACAATGGCTTATTGGGTTATGTATACTTTTAGTTAATTTTATTTATTACCTAGTCTACAATTTGAGAAAAAAAGTTCAGTTATAACAAATGCATATACCACCCCCTATACATACTTTATATATACCTAATAAATAATATTTAAACATTTGTATAGGTATGAACAAAATTTAATTATTTTGCCGCCACACCCAAACATTGTAACAATGCATTTGTGTTTTGCCGATTATGTACCAGAGTTGATAGACTCACATTCATTATATCCTCAAGCTTTGCCAACTAGAATAAATCCAGAAGGTTATGGTCGTAACATGAGTTTGTTCTTAGTGATGAAAAAGTAAAATTATTTAAATGTATAAATGCATACTAAAAAAAATGTATTAAATGTAGTTTTCTTGTGATTTTAGGTACAACATGAGTTTAAAACAATATTTATCTAAAAATCCATCACTAAAAATTAGAGATAAAATTCTTTTACTTGCACAATTGTTGGAAGCCGTTACTCATATGACTAAACAAAATGTGGCGCACAGGTGTGAATATTTCTAATATATTTATGTTTTATTTTATATCATTAAAGTGTATTTTTAGGGATTTGAAAACTGATAATGTCTTATTAGATGTCTCTGAAGGTAATGATGTATGTCCAACATTGGCGATTACAGATTTTGGATGTTGTCTATCCGATAAAAATAATGGACTTTATCTTCCATATAAAACCGCAGACACGGATCGTGGAGGAAATATAGCTTTGATGGCACCAGAAGTATAAAATTGAGTTGTCAATATTAAATTACCAACAAAATATTATTTGTATTTTACTTTTCTTTAGGTGGTTACAGCTCGACCGGGTACATTTGGATATATCAATTATTCAAAAGCAGATGTTTGGGCTGTTGGTGCAATGGCATATGAAATATTTTCTGGTAGTAATCCATTTTATAGTTATGAAAGAGGTAAACCTCCATTATTGCGCAATACAACATACAAAGAAGAAAATCTCCCTGCACTAAATAGTGAAATACCATTAATTATTCGAACATTAATTCACTCACTATTACAAAAATCAACGTCTGAGGTAAAGTTATATAAATTCTTCAAATTTATTTAAATTATTAAAATACATGTAATATTATTATAGTTCTAACTAATTTTTTTGTATATTTTATTTTTTAGAGGTTAGATGCCTCATTTGCTGCGACAGTATGCCAGATATATTTATGGGCCCCATCGTCTTGGTACACAAAATATGTAATGCCAACCAGTAATGAGGTATACATATTATATTTTTAATAGTTCTTATTTTGTTTTCAATCTTTCAATTGGTTTGCGACTTTTCTTCATTTGTTTCTGCCGTTCACTTTTCCTTTCAATTGTAAATATTAATCTTTCATTATTTGTTTTATATACTCTATTCTAAGCCTTACTATGGGATTTTTCCCTTGTATAATTAAATCCAGCAAGCTTTTATGTCCAATCCGCTAATTTTGTCTTCTTATCTTATTTATAATAGTTATTGATTGAATTATTAATTTCAACTATTTATTAGGTTTTGCAATGGATGTTATGTTTGACAACCAAGGTGTTATGTGAAGGGGGAGCAATCATATCAACTGTAAACACTAAACAAAGGACTTATACAGAATATCAATTAATCACCACATTTTTGCATAGAGCAAAACTATGTGAAATAAAAAATGCACTCAGTTGGATGCAATCAGTACACATAGAATAATATTATTGTTAGTCCTTAATTATTATAAATAAAGGGTATTGGTGTTAGTCGTGTGTAATATTTTGATAAAAATATTTAACTTATACTATCAATGCTTAAACATATGCCATCCATATTGCACTATTGTGCATTGTGCAAACAAATATATATATATATATGTATTTATTTTTATTATTACTAATAATTTGTATGTGATATTTTAACTTCAGGTGGATTTAATTGTTAATTATATGGTACCCTAATAATTTTTTAATTGTTTAATAATGTATTATTAACAATTTGTTAAATAAGTAAAATTAAATAATTATATTTAATACTATTATTGGTACATGATTTAGCCAAGAATGTTTATATTACCCCAAGAGAAAATATAATTGTCTTAATATGCTAGATTATCTGTTTTTTTAATCTATAGAATAAATTACTGAACATTGTGAAATTAAGAGATAATCCTTTCTTGCCGTTCAGAATCTAAAAATTAATTAATACAATTTTTCCTTTGAATCGTAATACTAAAAGTTTCCTATGTTAATTTTTTTTAAAGAAAACAAATAACACAATTTTTTAAAACTAACATATTTAGCACCTTGGGAAAATCCTAGAGGACCATACCAATAATACTATTATTATTTTAAATGTGAAAATAATATTTGCATTTAAAAAAACCAATTCTGACTTCTGAGTGAAACTCTTAATTAATATTTTAACACTAACTAGTACCAATCGCATTTCAGATTTTTACATTTTTAGAGAATAATTATTATTAAACAATTACTATGTTTACATGGTAAAATTAAAACTTTGAAATCTGCAGATATTCACTTTCTTACTATTAGTTTGAGTTATTTTAATTTATTTTGAATTATTTACTAGTAAAAAATACAATTATCCGTGGATTTAAAACCTTTTTAACGTCACTGTAAACATGTAGTATATGTTAAATTCTGAAGAAGAAAAAACCATCTATGTTCTAATCTATCCATCTGTTTCTTAATTAATCTGATGTACAATTAGATGGAACATAAAACATTAATTACTTTCTATTAATTACCTATGGATTTATTATTCCATCTAGTTAAAACGCTACTCTATGATGGACAATCTGTCAATCTCATTGAAAATTACAAATTAAATATCTACAGATTTCCATCAAATTAATTAAGGAACAAGCAGTATAAGTAGAAATGTATGTGTGTGGGGGGATGATCAGTGACTTTTCATTCTCTCCCATAAACGTTTGATGCGTAGCTCCTATTGCCTGCACAAAAGCCTGTATTCCCGAAAATTATGTGTATCTCTTAATATTTTAACAGTATTCATTGTGTGGGCAGAAAAATATTAATTAATTCTGTGCCCACCAACACGACTTTTATGTTCTCTACATATTTCATACATTTAAAACATAGGGAAAACAAAATGGTCTCATCCGACAATTTGGACTTCTTTGTCATATAACTGTAAATCAATAATATTTAAGGAAATTGTTTGTACAGACAGGGGCGTTGCGAAATCACTTTTTTAGGGGGGCACTAAATCCATTGCAACAAAAATATGTCTAATTCTTTAATTTAACACTTTTTTTATTGTACAATTTTCTCAATGTTTTTAAGCTACTAGGGCTGGAGCCGGTCAAAAATACATATAGAATGACTCAAAAACCAGACAAAATTGTGAAGCTTGGAATTGATGGATTTGAATTTTATATTCTAGTTTTCTAAGTTTCGACTTTTTATATTCGAAAAATTAAATGTGTAATTAGGTTAAATAATGGAAATGTATGTTTTTTTATGCTAAGCTTTACCAATCAATATTATAGTGATAAAGTTGGTCAGTAAATTAGTTGGATAATCGTGTCTTTAAGGTAGGTACATTAAAAGGGAAAAAAAAAATTTAATTTGACAAAATTTGGAAAACTTGCTCCAACCACCCTACTAAAACTAAAAAATCCTGTTTTATACAAGATGAACTTACAATAAATAAAGCAATGGATACAAAAAGTTATAAAATAGATTTTTGTTCTGCGACCAATGGAAATAAAGATTTTACATATATATTATATACGTAAAATATTTATTTTCGGTTTGGTCGACTATAAATATTAAAAAAAAAAGTCCGATTGGCTAACTGGAGTTAATGTAGGGGTCAAGCCAACCCACCCTCCAGTTCTCTGCAGCCCCTTTAGTCTCGCCCCTGTGATGGCATTAAATATACCATAAATATAGTTATATCCAAAGTAATAATTAATATCAACATTTTTAAAAATATTTATAAAACGCTATAGATAAACATTAGGTTTTTACTATTTTCTTAATAACCCAGAGAAACAGAATATAATATACTATTATTACTTTGTTTGACTATTATCAAACGGACTCAATAGTCCCCGTGGTCTATATTACAATATATTTTTTATTATTTTTTTTTTTCATATTTATTTTAATAGGCTTCAACGTCTAAGGTTATTACTTTATTAGCCTTGTGTACATTATACAGAATTAAAAAAAATATATATATATTAAAGTTTTTTTTTTAAAATTTACTTATTTGATAATAATAGAGGTTTTCAAAAGTTGTTTACAATATTAATTTTAGTTAGAAAAGCTAGGAACATTGAGGTGTTGTTTTCATTTAGAGCTTCTTCTAGGTTGTCTGGTATAGATAAGATGTTTTTTATGTTTTGGGGTTCGGGACATTCTTGAATGGTGTGTGTGATTCTTGAATTATTATTATTATTTAAATTTAAAAAAAAAATCGTAATATGTAATCATAATAATTTTGGTTTTGAAAATTGTACCCACTCCACCGTTTAATAACTACAATATACAAATATCAACTGTTTATTTATTAACATTATAATTTTTCTCGTGAAATTGTATGTTGTTAAATTAAAACGTGTATTGTACAATTAAAATCAAGACTGTCCTTAATTTTTAATTAATTTCTCGTTGAATATTAGGCCGTAACGGACCATGTAGAGACTTGTGTTTGTCCCAGTCTTCTAAAATATCAAAAATTACCTCCAATTTAAAATAAAAAAATAAAAAAAATCAAATTTTTATCACAATTAACGACTATGATCAACGACGGGTCGATCAAAAAACATTTTAACGTCCTCAGCGACAATATATTATGATAATATATATAGTCACACGACGTCGAGATTAATATGCGTTACGTCATGTTCAGAAGCTAAATAATAATAATAATAGTAAAGAGAAAGAGAAAAAAAAAAACGAAAAAAAACATACACACAAATCACCAACATCTGTCGTGCCTATCTTCCCACAAGAGGGTCGTGAGACAGACCTCTCCGCGAGCCCGAGTATATACGAGAGGCGTATATATGTTTTTATACATATATTATATACGGTATGGATCCCTTCGCCATCACATAACATACTTTTTATGTCAACATTTATGTGATGCGGTTTATAAAATATTAAGTGTTTGTGCACAGTATAATAGTTGCAGTGTGCGGTTACATACCGACTGCGATGAACAATATTTTTCAAATTTCCAACTCGGCTGGTGCGAACCAGCGGTGTGACATAAATCCGGATTTTTAAAATCGGAAAATTTGTATTTTTACGAGTAGAACAACGTTAGCCGGGTTCGGCTAGTAATATATATTATATAAATTAGCGTGTAATGTTTGTTTTTTTTTTTTTCTTATTGTTTTTTTAAATAAATTTCTATTTGAATACTTAATACCCAAGTAAATGTAAATTCACGCCGAAGTACCCTCACTGGATGGTTTCTTCCCTCAAGACACCCAAGCCATTGCATTTAATTTTTAAAACCATACATTATACTTATTGTACTTTTTTTGTTTTAGTATAGATTGTATAAAAAAAAAAAAATAAATAATAATAAAAATTTCTATTTGTGATATTTTTTGAATTGTATTAACGTATTTTTATGTTTTGCACATTAAATGCTATTAACAATAGTTTTATGTGAAATTAATTAGAGAATATAAAATCACAATTATAAAAATCGAAATTCGAATTTACAATAAACGTCAAAAATCTAGATTCTCGATCTTCGGCAAATATGGATTTTTCGCATCACTAGTGTGAACACGATGCGTCTACGCGGCCGCCCCTAAGGGGAGATTTTAAACCACCTACCCCGGCCCCCAATCGTATTTTCATTATTACATTATACCGACGGCCCCTTAAAGATACTTTTAACTATACCGTAATAAGGGGCCGATACGAGTTTTTTTCTTTGATATTCGAATATTTGCTGCCGGATATCCTACCCGACATTCGAAATTATCTGACGTGCCGGTTGAAAACCATATTATTATTTTTTAAACGCTTCATCCATATTCCAGTGACATAATTGACGTTTTTTCAACAAAAAAAAATATCGGTTTGAAAAAATAATAACCTCAACATCGGCCGGTACTCTTATAATACTATTACATAGTTTCTGTAACCATGCGAACAAATTAGTACACCGTGTTCGAAATATAAACCGATATTATCGCCAGACTATAAAGCGACTAGGGTCACTAGTTCTACCTATGTATATAATGATAATATGTAAATATGATATACATGCTAATTAAAGTCTGGAAAACAAAGTTACGGCGGGAATCATAAAAATTAAAAACCATGACACTTGTATTTATATATTATTATTATTATACGTTTGGCAACCGTTTCCGTGACGAATTTCAACTAAAAGCTCTTTGTAAACATATTATATTCTATATGTTAGAAAATGTGTAAAATAATACATTATCTATATTTATTGTGTTTGCTATAATAGGAAAAGAAGTTAGTTTTTTCTGGGCGTCTTTGTATAACACTTGATTTTCGTCGCGCGCTGGACTCCGGGTCTATCTAAAGAGTTTAAACATGTCCGGAAAACTATTTCTATGTCGTTTCCTGATCGAACGTTTGTCGACCACCGGTTATCCATTTAAGTTCGCACACCAGTGACCGGAACCTTACTGAACTTTTTAAGTTCCGGTTGTTGGAAAAACAAAAATTTCGAATTTGTTGTCGTTGTGGTGGATCGGTCCACAAGTGATAACGCTTATTTTTGTAGGAAACTCCTATTTCGTTACACGGAAATATTTGAATAAAACGTCCGTTGATAATATTTATAAATAATAATAATTAGTTTTTAATGTGTATATATTTCGTTTACTAACAAAGTACCAATGTATAACGATATTACTGGAACCCAATACAGGCAGAGTTCTGCAGTGTGACGGAACGGAATAAAGCGTGGTCATTGATAACGAGATAATAACCCTACACATGCGGTTGATAAGGGTTCGAGCTACCGAGATAAGAATGGACAACTCTAAACCGAACAAGGACACACGGTAGATGTGGATATTTGCTACACGAGTGAAAAATGAACGTAGACCTGAAACGTGAACGTAGTGATTGCATCCTAACAGGACAGGAACTGAAAAAACCTTTACTTAAAAACGACGGTTCCGGTATCTAAAATGTTTTAATTTTTTGATAAATCACTTGTTTGCTATAACAAATAATTAAACTTATTATTAGAGCTATCGTTTCAATGCGCTTTAAATTGTTATCCTCGAAGCTCGCTCTGCGAAGTGTTTTGTTACAAATTCGTTCCGTGTATTTTTGAACAAGAACAAGACATTTTATTTTTCAATTTATTCATTATAATGCCATATTTTTCATAATATTCGTTCCAAACAAAACAAATTGTAATGTATTTTGAATTTTTAAGGCGTAATAGCATTTTTTTTCTAAGGCATTACGTTCCCAGCTCTACTTGTAATATTATATTATTGTTCAAGAACTATAATTTAGTAAAAAGGTCCTAGTAACTATACTCATAGTTTTCAATCACCAAATGTCTCTATTAGTTTTGAAACTATCCAGATACTCTGATATTTTAAAATCCAGATAAAAACTAATTCGTACAACCCAAAAAATATCTGATATCTGTAAGTACTATTCGGGTGTTATACGTAATATACGTACCTATATATTTACTACTCAGATATCTTTATTAATCGATAATTCAAAAATGTAATCAAGAATATTTGGGTTATAAACGGTTACTCACCTATTAGAAGTAATATATCCAAACAAATCATGCTAAGTACTAACAAAATATATATTAGGTAAACTTATAATTAAGAAAAAACGCAAAACAATGAATATATGTTAACATGAAAACGATTGGACTACGCACACTGCGATTACGATATCTCGTTTATAAAGCTATTATTGTAATTGTATAGCCACTTTGCAGTACGTAAAATTCAGAGTCTCATAAAATTTATCTCGTGAATAACAATAAAATTAAATATTTTAAAACCGTTGAATGTACAGAAATCCGATTACGGATATACGAATATATGACCCAACACTAGTCTCTATACCCGTATGATAATAAGTAAGAATAAATTAAGCAAGTATAATAATCGAACTATATAAACGTGAAACTACTTTATTTGAAACGGCTGATCTCAGAAACTATGCAGCTGATTACATCGGGTTTTTTTTTGTTTTTTAGACAATTCTCCATAGTTGGTTTTTAGCTCTCTCCCCAAATTCATAGTACCTTATAATGAAATAATTAAAAATAGATTTATCGATAAATGACCAATATATTGTTCCGATTAGGAAACATATTCCGTTATAAAAATAATTAGTCATGTGCGAGTAACAACGTTAAAATTATTTGTTATTTATTATATGTTTCAAAAATTAAAATTTGAATGCCTAAAAAATTGTATCTATGGTCTTATGTTTAAATTTTAAAACTCATAACGATTATGCGAGTAGTTTTAGGAACTGACGGCAACGCAGCCACATTTTCAAAGACTGTTAAATATTGGAAACGAGACACAGCAGAAGAATAGTTCTACAATAGCAATACATGCTTCTTTTGCCACTTATATATTTAATTATTATCTAATATCTAATTTAGTTTATATTAACAACGTTGTAATTGTGCAATAAAAATTTTTGAGTGTTACCGATAAATTTGTGGACATTTCTTATTTTTCTTTTTTCTTTTTTATTTTATTAAAAATATCTTAAGAAATAATTCAAAAAGTCAAAACTCGAGCAAAGCTATCATTCAACTTTTAAAATATAAAGAGATATACACATAGGCTATCTATTTTTTTCTATTCTTTGATTTTAAAAATAGGCTCACATAGAGATTTATTTTTGGCCAACGGAACTTTCAAATGTTTGTTTGTTTGTATAGGGTTGCCATTGGTTATAGAAAATGTTACCATTTGCCAGGGAACGTTTATTGATATTGATATATATATACATATATATATATATATATATATATATATATATATATACACACAACGTGGACCATTTTGCAAGAATTCTTTCATATTTTACACTCGGGCGAAGCCGGGTAATTCAGCTAGTAATATATAAAAGCCTAAAAGCGAATGTACATATATAATTTTCAATAATATGATAATATATAATTCTATTTTGGCTATACGCCCGTAATATTATATTACGGCGTCAGTGGATCAAACGGTTTTTTCATTTTTCTGAAAATAGACAAATAAAAGTAATACGATTATTATTATACGGGTTCGTCGATTTATTAAAACCATACACCGCGGGTGTTCTACGTTAATTAATCATGTTAATTATTATAACGCCCGACTAAAAGGCAACGAAGAAAATAATATTGTAATCGCTTATCCGTCGAACCGATAGTATTGTAGGCCAGTATACAGACGACGACTTGTGAACATTTTGTTGAATTTGACGTGTCGGCGTCGTGGTGCGCACGGCCATTAATTATTCTTTATTATTTGTCTAATTTCCCATTGCGGTTTATCGTATCGTTTGCATTTTACAAACGATTATAATATTACCAATAGTTAATGTTCCGTGTGTATTATATTATTTACAATGCTATACCCAAGAGATAAATGGATATCCTAGTCCGTTTTTCAATTTTTTCCAGGAGAAGCAAGAAATATGATAACTAATATCATGATCTTTTTACTACTAAAATATTACCGATAGTACTTGGATCGTTATTTTTGACAAACCAATTGAATCAAAACCTTATATTAGTAAAAAAAAATAATAATATAGAATGTATGACTAACATGATGATTAACTGTTGCGCCACATCCCCATAAATAAACATAATTATAATCCGGTATTCGGAATTGGTAGGAGGGACTATTTTTTTTATATTTTTTCTTACTAATTTATTTCTATTGGAACGGATAATGCCGTGATTCATACGGCTAACATAAAGTTTTCAACTTTTTAACAAAACAATCTATCACATTATATGCACTCGACATTTTTCTTTTTTCATCTAATTACACAACGTACGGTGAACGTTGTGTCGTTGAATTTTCGTTCAATTCTTCTGCCGGGCCAAAATACATTCTATTCGCATAAATCTACAGTGTCGAAGTTTTCTCGAGCATAATAAATACAATATGTTCGCTTAAACATTTTACGACTAAAAATATTATTTACTTTAGGCAGGTCGTGGAATAGTTTCGTTGGCGGTATATAATCCATATTATCTAGAAAAAAAAAAATTAAAAATCGTCTTATGAAAAATAGAGTCGGCGGTGTAAAATATCGTTCACCGACTCCGCCGGGCGTAATTCGATATTACGGTGCGCTCTGTGGCGGCGGCAGCGGTGCGACGTGGCGTTACGAACAGACGGAGGTCGCAGGCACCGTACGCAACGAATTATAACTCAGCGCGAGATTTTGGAATCCAGCAGGGGCGGCGCTACACTAGAACCGGGGGAGGAGGGATTTATACGTTTTAATACTTCACGTCGTGGTGGACCGTGCTATTTTATGTTACACCGGGAACTAAATTCGAGGGCCCCTAACGAAAAAGGCCACCGCATTCCATTTTACATTTTTTTTTATTTTTTTATTAACAAATATTATAGTAGTATACAACTTTAATTTACAACCTATTGCAATAGAAATGACACCTTTTTTTATATGTAATATTATAGACAATATTTAACATAGTGGATGGGGAATAACGGGGGTTATATTCTGTGTCTGAAACTTATCCTCGTCATTGTTATTCCTGGGGCCCCGTAATTAAATACGGACAGGGGCCCGCCGGGAAAAGCCCGACAGGTCTTTCCGCCACCCATAGACGGATATTTGGTCACATCTGTGGGGGAGGGGGGCTTGACATGATGAAAAATGTATTTAAGAAGTTTTGATTATTTTCTACAATTGTATGTTATAAGCATAGTAGAGAGATTAAAACCTTCCGGAGGGGGCCAAAGCCCCAAAAGACCCCTCCCCAATAACCACAAGATAAGAATAATGATTGATTTTATTTAAAGTTAAAAAAAAAAACCGTTGGTAAAGTTGGTAATTGGACTGTGTGAGCCTACCCGGCGGTCACAAGGATCACAATCCGACCGTAGAGCCTGCCGGGAGGAGATTTGCCCCGGTGTCTAATTAGAACCAAATGGCCGCCAGTCGGTCCATGAGTCCTGCACCTATACTTACCTACCCGTATATCTCACACAGGCGGCGGTCGACTGTAACAAATAATTATAATAATTGTGTCGTCTATATATTATCGCATCGTGTAGATGTGAAAAATATTGAATACATAAATAATATTATTTATGCGTCCGCTATGTATTATACAGGATGATTCCAGTTTCGGTATTATTTGACAAAATAGCCGTATGCAATAACTTTTGTTGTAACGTCGTGCGCAACGTTCGTTATCTACTTATATTAGAATTGCTTTTTTTTTTCTCTATGCTTATTAAAATAATTTCACTAGTTTTATGTTATTTAGTTTCGAGCACGCAATATTATTTTATTCATATTTCTTGTAATTTTATTCTCATCTCAGGTAATAATATCGCTAGGCAAAACATTTCGATTTTATTTCTATTATTTTAATATTTCTAAAATAAAAATTATTATGACCCGGTTTTCCTAATTATTTCGTATTTGTATATCTGAATTTCAGATAGTAGATTCAATACATTTATTAAGATAATTTATTATTAATTAGACTCTACGATAAATCCGTAATGTCATATTTGATTTACAGTGGTGTTTCTACAATATTTCCCACATCTACATTTTAAATAATTTTAACCAAAGCAAGCCATTGTTAGCCCTCGTCACGTTACCTTTAAAATTGGTATTTCTCATAATGCAATGTATAAAATACTAAAAAAAAAACAACGTAAAATTATCATACATCCGAACAAACCCGATTAAGAAGACGCGATGCTTTATTGCTTGGTTGGTAGGTTTTGATTTTGTGCTCCCGAAAAAAAAACGTAATATTTTATAAAATTGTAGCGCAGAATTATAAAAACCCGTAAATATTGAATAGGTTTGAACCGGGAACGAGTAAAATCTTGAAATGTACATATCTAGATTCTCTGGATTTGTACATTTCGGGTTTTTATATTATATAAGTGTACACTGTAGCACTGTACCCTGTTGATCTAAAGTTAAATTAAAATCTAAAGATTTTTCAAACCGTATATAGTTCAAACCCCGAGGAACACCCTGTATAAATCGGCGTTACGGGACGCTCGCGTAAATATATTCCGCCGCCGGTCCGTTTTCGACCCATTAAACATAATATTATATTTTAACGATACGGGGGACGACCAGACATTCGTTTTTAACGGTCTTCCGATATCTTCGGCTTTGCGCGCCGTCCGTCACCGATCCAATTAACTCGCGGCACTCCGCCGACGTGCAACCGCGCAAGTATATTAAAAATACGTCGTACATGGTTACAGACATTTTCCGCGAGCACTTTACTACAAGTATGTGTACAGTTTTAACGAGCAATAATTAATATACCAATATCGGATTTCACAACAATATATTGTCAAAAATATTACGCTCCCCGTATATACGTACGTCGAATAAAAATTATACTTTCGTGTTTTTCGTGTTCGCCGACGACAATCATTATTCCTATCAAGCAGCACGCGAGTTTTAAACGTTTTCAACTGTTGCGTTAGTTGCCAACGAGTTGTTTAATTATTATTTTTGTTCCCGGCTGTTCGGAGTACCCAAGTAGACAATAAAAAAACCCGCGAAATATTCTATTGTGTTTTAATATTATTCTCACTTTTTCGCGGTGAACATTATTTCGGTAATTTGTTATTGTTTCTGTCGTCCGTCTGTCGTCTGGCCTCGTACATTACTATATTTTAATTTTTATCGTATTCCGTTCGCAATCCGAAATATTTATTTTTATACGGGCGTATAATATTATATAATATTACATTCGAGTACACACTCGAGACGTTTTGTTTTGTTTTGTTTTTTTTTTTTCCGTCGGTTTTGCTCACAAGTCATTGTAATATTATAATATAGTATAATATAATATATATATATATATATATTTATATATATAGTATCTACGACGTATTCACTTCGTATATATAATAATATTATACGAAACGGCGTGGTGTTGATAAATTTAGCGCTTTCCGGAATCATAAAAGGCCCACAGGAAGTCAACATCATCGACTACGTCCGGTATAATATAATATATTGTCCCCCTCTTCATTTGGCACAACGTATAATAATAATAAGTCTACACACGCGTGCGCGCGCAAAATGCAGCGATCGATTGATCTGCTTCACCCCCCTCCCCATGAATGGTAAAACGCGAATCTATTTTTAGACACTATTACTAATCCGAAGGCATGTGAACCGGCCCCGTGCAAGATCGTCGGGCGGAGTTTTGCAGTGATATGGAGAAAAAAATGTAAAAATATTGTCCACGCACGTCGCACGTATATATATATAGAAAAAATAAATAAACTTAATAGAAAAATATATTTATATATATATATATATATATATATATATATATAGTACGTATATACACAGAATGATTTTTGTACATAAAAAAAAAAAAAATAATAATAATAATAAAAATCGATAAAAAAAAATATCTCTTAACGTTTTAAAAGTATAAAAACTACATATCGGGAAATATATAATAATATATATATATAGTTGTAGTATATATATTATATCAAATATATACTACTTTTCGACGGACAAAATATATCCGGTAACCGGGGTCGTTTCGGCCAAAGGATATCTCGACGAACGGATCTTATACGTCTCGTATTTATAGTTTTACAGTTTATTTTCATTAGCTAATTATAGCTAATAATGGAATGGAAGGACGTCATGGCGACGGGTTTTTTCAAAGGCGAGTCGGTAACGTTTAAATTTTGACGACGCACGAAAGGCCGACCGGCAAAGGAATAGAGGTACTAATACGATTTCGGCTCTTAAGCAGTTAACACATTGACGAGGAATTCGACATCTCGAAATATTGGAGAAAAATTGTCAAAAACCGTTCGTCATCCGAAATTTTTTTAAATTAGGGGCGTTTAGAAAATTTGTTGGGAATGTCTTAACTATGTTTAAGAAAAAAAAAATTTTTTTTTCATAAATTTACACATATTTTACCAATACCACAAGTCGACTAATTTTTATTTAAAAAAGTCGAAATGGCTAATTATTATTATCGATTCGCTGTTAATATATCCGTTCGACGAAATATCCTTTCGCCGAGCTATCTTAGAACCCAATTATCCCCCCTCCCCCATCCACATCCCCTCCCCAAGTGTTCCCTGTAATGTCCGTTAATCGTGTTTTAAACAGACAAATTGTCCATCGTTATTCTTGATTGACGTTGTTCCATTCGCCTTCCATTCTCCATACACTGAACGCGTAGCTAAGTTGTTCGTGAGCGACGTACGTGCACGACCCGGTGGTACCTTGTTCTGAAAAAAAAAAAAAAAATACCCTTTAAAACACCGGAATCCTACAGAAATACTACACAATAAATTACATTTTCGCTCATAGCAATAGTATTTATAATCACGGATAAAAAGTACACAGGATTCTCAACGTATATAATAATATCGTGTCCCCGACTTTGTAAATATTTCAAGAGTTATCCGCTAGGTTCGCTTTAACAACAAGTCTGGGCGAGACGTATAAGTTTATTTCAATCGTCGATTGCGTAAGACACTCCATTTCCCCTAAATTCGTATTAATTTAAAAATATATATTTAGATAAATTGTAAAATATTCAGTTTTAGGGTACGTCTAAAATTAATTATTATTCTTAATTATTTTTCAATTTCTATACTTACCACAGGTTATTATATTTATAGCAACGTCGAAACGAAATACTATCGGCAATAATTCCCTCAACATTTTTTTTTTTATAAATACATTTCGGTTCATTCGTTAAAGGTGTTATTATTTTTTTTTTTGGTTCAAAGTTAAATTTAATAATGGAAATTTTTTTTTTTGTTATCCATGATTATTATATTATATTATATATAATAAATTTAATAATTTAATCATCGCCCCTGCAGTTTGCATGAGTTATATGACGTTTTTCGACATAATGCTGATCAAAATATAAATTACGAGTGAAGAACGATTAAAACGATCAAATATATTACGATGAGCTAGTGGCGGTTATATGGGGGAGGGGCGATATGTGGATTGCCCCCACCCCTTAGATCGTGCTTTTTAAATTTTTTTCTATTATTTCCTTTTTATCTGAGGAAAATAAGTAGTTTGATAAGTATGTGAATACAGTTTTTGTTTGTGATTGCGGTGACACTGGTAAATCAGTGCTTATATAAAGGAGTGTTATCGTTCATCATATTAATCATATTACAGTTAGTGGGCCAGTCAATAGAGACTAATAATTAAGGAATAGCGGAAAAAAATTTTAACTAAAATTTTTAAAGTTAAGTTAGAATGTGTACTTTATCATACTAAAAGTCCCCGTGGATATACTGAAGTTTTTTATTTAAACGCTTTAGTATAACAAAGTTCAAAAAGTAATATTTTGCTAATAATTTTAATAATATAGCTTAAAATAAAAAAGGTCTCTTAAGATTTTTTATTTTAAGTAGTATTTCAAGTATACAATTGATTTAAACTTGAGTTAACCTAAAAAAAAAGTAACACATTCGTAATAACAATTTAATTCCTACACATCGAGTAAATAACTTTAATATAGGAGTAACATATTCTAGTTTGTTATAAACATAATAACCTTAAATTATATTATAATCTAATTAATAATAATTAATAATTTATTATTGTAAATAAACATTGATATTATACTTGTACCTATTACCTATTTATACATGCGTGTTATATAATATATATCGTATCCTATTTAGAGCAGCTTAATTCGTTTACCAATAATTGAGGTATTACTGATTTTTTCTATTTGATCTTTAAGGAGTATTTCACTGTTTTCGTCTTCGTCTTCAATTTCTATTAATGTAGATTAAAGTAAAGTTACCTTTGTAAGTAAATTGATGATACCCATGAACATCTATTTTAAACTCCAATGTTAACATGTCTTGAAGATACATATAATCCTTAGCATAAGGAAGATGACCACATGCATAAAAATAGGGAAGAATTTCTCTACGACAGTCTAAATATAAAAACCAATCACACAATCTTTCAGCTTAGCTACATTTTTTCATCAATGTTACCATGATTCTCATTTTTTTAGTTTAATTGATTTATTTTTTATTTAGTGTATATTATTATAGTATTGCGATAAGTTTTACAAATTATAGTTAGTTTAATATACAGCACAATTATCTTATACATTTTATAAGGAATACAGTAATTGCTTGGTTATACAATTTAACAAAATGTATTGCTAAGTAATGATTTAAATTATACATATGTTTTGTGCTTTGCTTTTTTTACTCAGATTGAAGATATAGTTAAGATCAACAATGGTAGAAGAATGATTAAATGGGCAACGATCAGGAATAATTCTATATTTAATTTTTTCTTCTCTGTCATAATATTAATTTTTATTTTCTATATAAATTCGTTAAAATATAAAATATATTATTATAATTATGTTGAAAACGGCAATGTGTTTAATATGTTCTAATCGATGATAATAATAATAATAATATATATCGTGTATACCCTTATATACTAAACAGAAATTGTTCAAATGTCGTATGTATTATTTGCATTCGAAAGTCAAATACGTTATAATGATTGTCGGTATATATTTTCAAACTCTGCCGACTATAATATTATCGACATATCACGTCCAAAAAGATTATAAACGTCAAATAATAAAATAACGACGAAAACAATATTGCCGGAAATTTATTATGATAAAAAAAAAAGTTAATTAGTTAAATAGTGACACAATTGAAATTGTTGTTAACGAAAATAGACACAACACTTTTTAGTGAAAATTTACATTGTATTGTCTGGCTTCTCTGACAGATGGGTCGAAAGTGTGAGCGCAAATCTAGCGGAATTGGAATAAAACGTCGTTTGTGAATTTTCGGTGAGGTGTAAAAGTTCTATTCGTTGTGTCCCGGGGATGTTCAAAAGGTGAATTTTTTATTGATGCTTTTAGTTTGAGTGCGAGATTGTTTACATTATACCCTGCAGTTACCGATTAATATAAACAAAAACGAGTTGAACGCATTAGTAGTGATATTATTGTTTATCGGAGAAAACAAATTTCGGAACAATGCCAGGGATATCCGAGTTTATTTACGCATATCTATATATTATAGTATTCATTTAAAATCGTAAATATCTTTTAGTATACTTGTCTATTAGGTTACTCGTAGGAGGATATCAGGAAGGTGGGATAGTCTTAAGCCTCACTGTAGTGTTTCAAGGCGCCTCCGGAATGTTTTTCAGCCCCTAAAAGATTTTACCTCCTCCCGCACAATACGCGTGTTATAATTATATTTGCCAAACATTTTGTTATTCGTCAATTTAACAAAATGACAAACGATGTTGTAATCAACTATTTTTGACTTAGTTCTCTATTTTTATTCGTAAGTTACAGATAAAGTGTATATACAACGTTCACTTAATGAGGTTGCACGCAAACCTAATAGTTAACCATTGTAATTAATATACATTATAGAGTTGAAAGTTTGAAAGTCTACACGTAAGACCAAATCGTTTGCAATAACTTGTGTTATAACATAATAAAGTCTGATAATAGTGAATTAAAATATAATAAAGGTAATCGCTATGTCGGCCCCGATATCTCGAATATTATGGCAGGCATTTCCCGCGCCAATAACTGCTTGCGCCGCCACCGTTTAATTAGGTTAGCAGTTTATGTTTAGGTATTTATAATGAAGGAGAGACGCCGGTCGGTCACACACACATTACATAACACAGGCATTTAGATTTAAATAATTATTTTTATCAAATATTGTGAATTCAATACGTTAAATTATTGTTTTTTTTTTCTTGTCATCCGTAAACACTCCCGTGCCGTATATAGTCGCGGAATATTTGCCGTTCGCGAACGAATAGCTTTTTATGGAAAAGGCCTGTGTAAAGTTTATTATTTTGTTTTATCTAAATATTATAAAAATCTCGTGATTCGACGCGAATCGCCGTGTTAATATTATAGATTTTGTTTTTATTAATATATTGTGAGTGTACGCTAATCACCCCACCGACTCGAATTGCCGTTCGAAAATTGTATTTAGAAATTTGATGTGTGTATGTGTGTTAAACGTTATATTTATAGGAATTAAGGTAACCAGCAGATCAGTCTGCGCTCCACAAATTTGTGAGTTTTTATTCGTAAATTAGTACTTGTAATATTGTCATTTTTCCGATTTGCTGCGATTTATATATTTTTCTTGTATTATTTATTAATCTATTATTATACAGCAACACTAATTACCACAACGAATTTACCTTATTTTTTTAGTTACCATATTTTTTCATAGTTTTTAAGACACACACACCCGCTCGTCGGGTTTCCGCTGCGAACCCAACCACTAAGACTGAGCAACAAACACAAAAATGCACACCGACACAAAGTGTGGTCGACCGAGTTGATACGCCGCGCTACAGAAGGATTGTTCGCGTGAAGTGAAAGGTGCCGGGGGAGAGTATAATATTATTTTGTGCGCCCAGCCCGTACATGCTCGATTATAAATTAAGCTTCAAATAAAATACGACAGAATACAAATTGTACTTAAAACAGATTTTTGTAATGATTCCATATCTGACCACTTTCTTTTGGTAAATTTAATAACTATTTTTGATATAAATTATACAAATTTTCAGTTGATACCAATTGAAATTATTTACGTGAATACGATTCCGATACGTATTCACGTGTTTTAGCATTTATTAATTCATGTATATTAACCATACGTGTTTTATTTTGTTACATTCACGTGTTCACGTACGTATTAATTCGCGTTTTAAATCGAAACCCCTAGTTGAAACGTTTAGCCAATTTTGCGTTAATGGTTAGGGTGAAATTATTGGTAAAAACGTCTATGGCTAATTATTTATTTAAATATATATTATTTAATTATATTTAATTATATTAATATATTTAAATCATTTCTCAATATTCAATAACAATATCGGCAGAGAGTAGAACACATTTTCCGTTCGCATCGTATTATTTTAACAGTATCGCGTTTAATAATTCAGCCGCGTTGTAATTTATAAAATAATACCAAATAATATTATATAATTTATGATGATGGATAATATTGTTTACCCGTATGTTGTAAAATAATAAATGTACATTTTAAATCAATGTTATCAGGCGTGCTCGGATTATGATAAGCGAGAATATTATAAAACCATGTAGTCTGTAGTGTCGGCTGTGTTCGACTAAAAGATGGAAAGAAACAAACCAAACGATAAATGTATTAAAGTGATTGAAATTAAATGTGATTAAAAAGAATCCAGAAATCAACCATAAAGGAATCCATTTAACGTCGTCATTTTTTCAAAATAACTATCGGGAATGTAGACAAATAAAATATTGTTCAAATAAATTAACGCCGACCGGAAAATCCGCATCGTTTAGCGGCAACGGCGTGGCTAGCATAGGTTGAAATCAGTGGCGTAGCCAGGAAAATATATATTTTTTTTTTTTTTTGGGGGGGGGGGACATTTTAAAGTCTTATTCCTAATAGGATATTATTTTTATTAGCTATTAAATTAAATGAACATAATTTTAAAAAAAAAATGTATATCAAAGACATTTCGAGAGGGATTATAATATAACCTAACCTAACACACCCACCCCGGATATGTCACTGGTTGAAATTGGCATTTGCCCGCGGTCTATATCGGAGGGGGATACTTTTAAGGGTAAATTTAGGTTTCCTTCGGATTAAAACTTAGTCTATACGATGTTACCTATCGAATGGTATCTAATTTTACTTACATAAATAAATAATGTTTATTTGAAGAAAAAAAGAAAACGGAACAAAAAAGGACGGTTATACTTTGTCGCACCGTTGAAGGTGGGAAGCCGGGAGAGCAGAATAATAGAGGGAAATTTAATTTATATCTGTACGTGACGAAAAACCATTACTAACAAAAATCGATTTCCTAACAAAGTTTGGTAAAAATCTTTTGACAAATTAATTAGTTGAAAACTATTGTATGTATATACGTTCACTATTTGTTTGTAACAACAATATAAATTAAAATAATCCTCCGTATTTTATTTATAATCGAGACTTGCCGAAAATGTAGTAGAACGGCGAATAATGCTCTCCACGGGTCAGCTAAGTGATTTTTTTTATAGTTTTGGGGGGGATTTGGGGTTTATTAGATAATTTGAATTGACCGCAAATCAAATATTGTTCGTCACGCCACCCCGACACTCGGAATCTAAACGACTTCATTTCTCGCGCGTTTACAACTTTGACCGTATAACAATTTAACATAATATTATTATCGTTATTATTCTATATAAGTTCGTGAACAATAATTGTAGTATTATCTTCCGAATCTCGACAATAGAACAGAATATTATAACGACGTTTTTCCATGTTTTTTTTTTTTTTTTTTTCTAACGTTATAATAGAATCTATAGAATGCATAGACGTTATATGGTGCATTTATACGACACCAAGAATCGAAAACCGTCGAGATAATAATATAACATTCTTTCTAATAAAATCATAATATCCTAAATCGTGTAAAACGTGACTTTTTTTCTTCCGTTACACTATATATAATGGACCACATGCTGTAAGATATGTGTGTGTGTGTATTTTTTTTTTTTTGTACGTATATATTTTATTATTTCGTAAACTGTTCGTGACAGCGTAAAGGGACGAAACAGCGGATTATCCCATGTGAACGACAACTATTATATATATATATATATATAATATTTTACAATTTACACAAAAAAGGAAACTAATAAAATTAGATAAATAATCTAAAATATTGATATTCGGAATTATAAAATAATTATTATATTAAGCGAGATAATATTCAATCTCTTCAATATCCTCTTCAATGAGGATTAAAACTATAATTTAGAGCGTAATAAATAATTAAGAGTAACATTGAAACTTTTTTCGGATTTTATAATTATTCAATTTGGAATAATTATATATTCATAATTATTGAATATTACTTTGAATATTATAAGGTATATGATGATATGGCTAACCCCAGGGTAGGTCGGTACTGTGATGTATTTAAAGGAGGGGGTTCCCCCATGAACTTTTTTTTTGGTTTTTGTTATTTTAAAACGTTATAAAAGACAATTTGTATTCGTCAATATTTGATAAGTTAAATATGTGTGTTGACTGTTTTCTGTTAATAACTGGTAAGACTGATAAAAATGAATTAATTGAATTAATATTAAATTAATACCATTAATATAATTTAATAGTATATAATTTCAATAAAAGTAAAAAAAAAAAGTATATCATTTTATATCTCTTATTATATATTTTTACCTCTCCTCCATTAAAGAAGTTGTAAATACGTCACTTGGTTAGTAATTATTTTTTTTTTTGCTTCGTTTTCCAGCTTTTTTTAACTACTATTTGAAAATAGTCCGTTAACCAGGAAAATGTATGGTAACAAACACGTTCTTATTTAAAAAGCGATACTCAGATTAGGAGGTATATACACTGCAGATATTCATTAAATTAAATTTTTGTATTTTCATCGATATATAAATCTTACATAAATTATTGTTGTAAACAGTTTGGATAACTATATATACATATATACATACATTTGTTTTTTGTTTTTTTCAAGACTGCCAAGTATCGCGTATCGGAATGTATAAACTCAACAACAAATTATTTGTTTGTCTATTATAATTTTATACATACATTTATTATTACAATATATGCGACTATATATTATGCGAGCACTGAACACTGTAATTTTTTATAATTCGGAATAATAATCTTTTGTTCTGACTATATACGTATATATTATCGATAATCTATTACAACGCGTGTCGCTATTCGCTCAGAACCATTTTCCGAACAACAAATACAATTTGTATTAATTATTACTTTAGCCTATATACTTAAAAATAAAATTATTGTTAAAATAAAACTCGGTAGTCTAAATTTCAATGTTTGAGAGGGTATCCCCCATGTTCTACCCCCATCTCGAAAATGGCGCATCCAGGATTTTGTTGGGGTGGATGGGTGGCTATAGAAAATTATTTTGAAATATGTATAAAAACATTAGAAACTTAAAAAGCAAAACAAATTAGTTTGAAAAATGTTTTGATAATAAAAATTATATTAAAATAACTTAAATTTATTCTTAATGTTAATTTTTATACTTTGGGTTTTTATCTAGTCACGGTGAAGTTATACCTGGTAAATATCATTATTAATTTACCGACAATCAACCAGTATGATCGATATAAATATTATGTTATATTATTGTAAATAATTAACATGCTATAATTTTGATAGATTGTTCGATATTTACGCCCTTGATCTCGGACCCATTAGGTCATGCTATTATAAATTGTAACAGTACAAGTATATAATAATTTAAGTGAAGTTTACGCTTACCGATGGAGTGTTGAGAATCCGAGTCTGCGGCGTGCCCTATCGCGGGCATTTCGCCGCCGCCGCCGCCATCCGCGTTGGCCTTGTGCAACACTTGGTACAAGAAATCGATGTATCGCGTGGCTAACTTTAACGTTTGGATTTTTGACAGTTTGTCGGACGGAAGGGTGGGAATGATCTTCCGGAGCGACGCGAATGCTTCGTTCAGGCTCTGCGTCCGTTGCCGTTCTCGCACGTTGGCCATTACCCGTTGACTCTGCATCTCTTCGGGCGTCTGCGGCGATCGTCTCCTCGATTTCGACGGCGCTTGGAATTCTTTCGATCTCGACGTCCGTTTCCTGCCTATAACGTTATTTATATTTATTATTGACGTGCCCGTGTAACGCGATGTGTATGTTAAATATTATACTTAATATCTCGGCGAAGAAAAAAAAAAAGCTACGGCGGAAAATCGACCGCGGATATATGGGAAGTCGGGGCGAACGGGGTATAATAGGAAACTGCTGGAAATGACGGACCATTTTGTACAATTGCAACAAACGTCAAAAAACCAACGGTTATGATCCATAACCGTTTCTATAACAAGAGAAGAAAACGATCTGTTAAGAGAACATCAGTTTATGAATGGAAACCTCATGGTAAACGATCGCGTGATGGCCGGACCCGGGAAGAGATGTACTCGAGGTCATCATATCACGTTTTCTCCATGGGATCACAAAATATCTGCAATATTGATCTATTTTTATCGATTTAAAGCATACTGAGGACGGAACTAAAACATTTCCACGTAAAATTATATTTTTAAATCGTAATATATTAAAATGTATAATAAAAATTAAACCTTTTTTCAATTAATTTAATTTTCATATTTATTTTATATTAACTCATGTCTTCTGATATTGATCAAATTGATAACAAAACTGAAGTAATCGTTAATATGTTGTGATGAAACCACAAAAAATATTGTTTCGTCAATCACAAAATTATTGTTTTATGCTATAAATCTATGCAATTATCTACTCCAACAAATTTTAAGTGTGTTAAAAAAATGCATGGGATGCATTTGCATATAGCCTTGTATCCAAAAAATGGCGCCACTGGACTGATGGTGTTGAAGAAGATCGGAGCATAGATTGTAATGAAATTGTACGTGAAAGCAGAGTCAAGAGAGACCGCTAGAGAGAGGAGAGAAAAATACAGTGGCGGATTAAGATAAAAAGGCTGGGTGCGGACAGTTTCGAGGGCCGCCCTTTCCAAATATAAATTCCATAGACGGCGTTTAAAACACAATATAGGTAGTAAAAATAGTAATCAGTTTAATATTTTAATGGTATACGATTTATCCGCATAATATTATTATTGTCATAAATTTAATTTTTCTCTGTTATCATTTACCACTCCAGTGGCCGGTCCGCACTGAAAACATATTACATAGTATGTAGCCATCGTGTATTATAGGTATATAATACAATTGATAAATATAGTATTTGTTAGTTTTGAACGACAAGTATAGCGTATGTGTAGTTTTATTTTTATTTTTCCCGTCCGTCGCGCATATATAAAACTTATCTGCTTACAAAATCGCATTCGCAGTTCTCTAGTTTTCCGTCTAGTTTTAGAATTAACTTTTGAGATTATAGTCCCAAAATAATTTTATAAATATAGAAACTCGTTATAATCTGTGTATGTAAATCGACTTATTATATTTTAATAATTTAAAAAAACGTATTTGAAGATGTCCGTAATATTACGGTATTTTTGTTATTTTTTTTTAATGTTATAAATTTATAATTACGATATAATGTCGGAAAATTACCAGCAGTCAATTACACGGGAGGGGGATGCTTCTGAAGAGTATAACTTTAGGTTTCGTTTGAACTTGAATATGGACTAAACTATATTTAGCGGGTAGGCACGTAAATATTGTTTCAGACACGAACGGTTTTGACCAAAAAAAAACTTTTCGGATTAAACATATTTGTGTCCCTTAACTAATATTAACCGAATGAGTTTTCAATATATTTTCCGTAAATTTCATAATCCTCCGAAAACCCGTACATTCCTCGTTACGTTTGGAATCTATACTTTTATAACTTCTTTCCCGCGCAAATTAAAACGACAACAAAAAACAAAATCGAAATTGACAGAAACCTTCAATCCGAATTTTTCCCGATTTTCATCCATTGTTTTGATTATTGTTGAAATCTCGTTATGTAAAAATAAAAAAAACATTATTCTTTCTCACAAGCTATTACAATCATTTCGACATTTTAGCTTAACGCGAGGTTAGGGTTGTCCCAAAGTCTTCAGTGTGGACTGTAATCCCTCATATTGACCCGGCAACCGGACACGGAATAATAATATTCGGTAATACATTTACACGTGCCGGTGGAAAAACAATAAATATCAGTAAGTTACCTTTCTTCGGTTCTGCGGTGTCTTGCAATTCCAGACCGGGCGAACTGCTGCTGCTGCCTTCGACGCAGCCGCCTCCGCCTCCGCCGACGCTAACGCCGACACCGACCCCGCCACCGCAATCGTCGTATTCCGTCTTGACCACCACCGGCCCGTAATCGGCGTACGAGTACGCGGGCGCATTACAGGTGAACTGCTGCAAGTCTTGCGTCGTCGTACTGTGCCAGCTGTACGGCGACATGAGATAATCGCCGTTCGGCTTGTACGGAGAATCCGAGTCCATCATCATGACGGTGGCGGTGAGACCGGTTGCAAATAATATATTATTGTATTGTATAATAATACAATAATATAGCGGCCCGATACGCGAAGAGACTATAATATAATTATATGCGTTAAAGACTGGCGCGCGAGGTCCGTACCGGAATCCCTGTGCGCGCGTGTGTGCGACGCGGTCGACGACGGTTGTGCGTAACGCGTATAATGGACCTCCGCGCTGGAGTGTGGTGCGTGTGTGCGATGTGTAATTTTTCTCCGCCCGAAGGGACTGCGGCGGCGATCTCTACGACGACGACGACGACGACGACGACAACGACCAAGAGATATGGCGGGTCCTTGAACGTGCTCTAAATTAAGAACCGTACCGGGCCCCGGGGGGCGGCCGGGGGATAGTGGCCGGGAGGAGGTGTTACACATACGCGCCTACCCCCCACTCCGTAAAAATATTCACGCGCGCGCGGGCGCCCGTGCGTGTGTACTGTATTATATAATGTACGCGCCGCCGGGTACATCTGCAGCGTGCGCGGGAGGAGCCTCGTCTATTGGACCTCGCCATCGTGATTGATGGCCTGTTGCGAGTACACCCGGCTTCTCGTATCTTGTCTGAACCGCCGCCGCGCTACCCTTAGGGACCCGCGGCGATCCGTGCAACAGCACTGCAGCCCCCCCTTCCCGGTACCGCCATTCCGGGCGCACACCGCCCCCACCGCACCGTATCCCTACGATGTATAGTAGAGAGACAACTCCGTTTTCGTTGTCGTGCGACGCCGCACCGGTTTCCATATACACTGCACGCCAACAATTGGTTCCTAAATCGGCCCCCGCGGGGTATTCTGTATTTTCGGTACGCGGAAAATATTGCCCATACGGAAATAGTAATCTAAAATGCAAAATACAATGGGTACATATACATATCGATTATAGATAATCATAATATTTCATTTTTAATCTTGAAAATAATCCAACAAATAAAATGAATATATATAAATTCAATAATTTTAATAATTGTTAACATTTTGTTGACTTTAATTCGTGTGTTGTACGAAATAGTTCCCATACATTCAGTTGAGTTTAGATTCTGTATTTTCAGTTCTGTAAGTGCGTGTTATCATATATATATATATTTGTGTAAGGGGCGAAACTAGAGAGGGTCGGATGCGCAAATTGCCCCCTAAACATACACGATTTTACTGGATAATTTGATACTAGTCGATATTGAAAAAAGAAATCATGATGAAGATGAGTTAATATAAGCAGAAATAAAAATTGTTTTTCGTTAAGTTAATCGGCATATGCAGTACTCCCTATTTCCCAAAAAAAAAATAAAAAATATATATAATACTTCATTAGTTAAATTGTTTTAACGTGCTTTTGTTTTGCGTGTGCAATAATCCTTATAATTTTGTTCCGTTTGCATTATACCATTTGTCGACCAAAAGACTTGTTCCATTTAAAAATTTACTAGAATGGTGCCTTTTTGGTACATCTGGGAAGTCATTTTATACGAACAATTGGAAACAAAGTTGAAATAACAAATGACGACGATACACCGGATGTCGTATAAAACCGCACGCGTGAATCTGAAATGTTTGGACATATCCTTATTATATTTATGCACTTTCACGTATTGTGCAACTTTAAAACTGTATATTTTATAAATAATTTTTTATGGATATTTCCTTATAATGTATTAGTCTGTGAGACCATCATGATCATCGACTAAAAAAAAAAACGAGATAATCAAGTAAATATAGTAGAATGTTTTGTATTCATTTGTTGAACGTAATAAAATATCGGTTGGGTATTACGTTTTTCTTACATAAATATGTATCGACGAATTTCATGAATGGCGAATAAATGTATTTCACTATTGTACCTATATCCGTATAGATATATACTGAAGGATACCAGGTAAAAACCAGGTGGACCAATCGGTGTAATTCCGTTGTCGGCCATCTTTCTTCTTTACACCTGTACTCAGGTGTTCAACTGTATAGAATAGAATATTTATACGCACACTAAACAAATTATTATTCGTCCAATGACGCGCGTTTTTGAACCCCTAACAGTGGAAAAAAAAACAAATAATAATAAAAACAAATAATTTCGTTAAAATGGTTTTCGAAAATATTACAAAAGAAACCCCCCCCCTGTGCCGACGAGGGTCAGTCATATATATATATACAAAATATTCCCGTCTTTGTATATTATATAAGAGCGCAGTAGAATATTTATTCCGTATGTTATTATTCAAGATTACGACCCTCGGTCACTCTGTATAATATTTATACATGTATTTGTTATATACTATTTTTCTCGTGATTCTAAGGAACGTCGTTGTGGTGCGTTCAAAAGCAACCATTAGAAACTGACCTTCGTGTAGTGATGTTAAACGAGCACCCGCAAACCCCACACCACGGACAACATTCGGCGATATTAATCAAACAATAATATATTGTAATAATACAGGTACCCCTCTCCAACAACATAATAATATATTATTACTATAGTCCGGAATTATATTTTCTAAAAAAAATGAGAAAAATATGCAAAAATAATCAACAAACGTCAATATATTATATGCTTTAATTTGCAATCATTTTTCTTTTTGTTTCCAATATTTAAAATAATTATTTAAGTGAGATGCATACGCTCGCATAATTGTACTGTAGCAACAGTAGGAATTTAAATCAGCAATATTTTTATAAATATTTATTAAAACATATAAAAATAATATTCGTTTGGTATATTTTAAATATTTATAATGAGGTATGGGTTACGGCTACTTAATATTATTTAATCAATATTTTGTCAAATACATTAATATTAAAATGGAAATAAATTAGTATTTCTTTTTCTTAAATTGCAAAAAAATACTCAGTAACGTTAAATAAAAACATATAAATTCGGACTATACTTAAAATAATATATTATGGAATATTGTTACGTTTATTCTATTACGCGTTACATGAGTAACAAAAAAAAAATAGAAACGTCTTTTTATCTCATTATAAATGAGCCTACCTACGTTTTACCGAACAAATAAATAAATGTAAAACAAAACTATGCACAAAAATAATCTAAGATATAAGTTGTGTGTGAGTACGACCGATTTCGATTAAAAAAAAAAAAAATCATTATCGGGTGTAACAATATTATATCTTTTTAATAAAATGTTGATGTTTTATTGAGTATTAATTTTTTAAACAATTTATTTTAATTATTTATCCTTAACGTCGTCGTCATCTTCCAAATATTCGTACTCGGAAAACGATCCCAATGGTTTATCGTCGCCCTTAACCTCTTGACGAGGCTGATTTCGTTTCGAATCCGTGGCCTCACCGCCGTCGTTTTCTTCGCTAGACTTTTCAGTATTTTCGCCGATATCGTCGACGTCGGACAACTCTTCCGATACCCCGACCACTAATTTATATTTTGACTGAATTTCGACGTTCTCGCCGTTACGGTTATTTTTTACATCGCGCTTGTTCCGTAAAAGTTTCAAAAGATCGTCCGCGGGCTTATTGTTTTTCATTTTATCCAACGCATTTTCTAACGACTGCTGGGACAACGTAGTGTAAAAATCTTTCAAGTGTGACCCGTTTTTTTTAAACAGTTCCGTTTTTAGATTTTTCAAATCGCGTTCACTGATGAACGGATACTTCTGGGTAATTTTACTGAATATTTTCCTCCAGATCTAAACGAACAAATTCAATAATTAAACCAACGATGATACAAATGTTTCTTATATATTTATATAATATAACGGCCATAGGGGTATTTAAAGAAATAATATGATATACCTTATTGTTGTTTGCTTGCAGTGTGTTGGGCTGTCTTGCAGGTCTGTGCGCATAATTCGACGTTGATATCTATTTGCAAAATTAATTAGTAACCTTATTATAATAAGTAACGAGTGCTATAATATTATACTATATTATTTTATTCTAAGTTTGTTCTATTGATATATTGTAACATATCTGTAACCAGTAAAAGTTAAAACTCTATGTATACATATATTTCGTTGTAAACAAAAACAAATATTTTGCAACATGGACAAATAAAGTTTGAAAAAAATATATTCCTAGTCTAACGACAATAAATAATTTAACATATAATCCTACTAGGACAAAGTTACGTCCGTAAAGATGGCCTCCTCCCCCACATTATCCCAGAGATTTTAAACTTGTAATTTGCTCGGCAATTTTTAGAATTTACATATTCGTGGTCTGTCCTAGTCTCTAGGCCAAAGTGGGGGTATAATAACAGCTATAATTGTATTATCCGTCACATATTCATAATAAATACAATTTTTTTTTTATATAAATGAAAATAAGTAATAACCAAATAATTTATATATATATATATATATATATATATATATATATATATATATATATATATATATATATATTAAAAAAAGTAATAATTGTAATAGCACTATTGTGTACCGACGTGTATAATATAAATCAAATATTATTTAATAATATTACATTTACCGAATTTTGAATAAGATTTTTATTGCTCAACGAAGTTTTGATTAAATTGTCACTCAAATCGCAACCAATTCCATCAAAAACGTAAACTTTCGTTGTTGCACATCGGCATATTCCATTTACACAAGAACCGAAGTCTGTCCCTTGTTGGGCGTAACAAGAAGCTTTACAAATGCTGTTATAACAACTTCTACAAACTATTAATAAAAAAGAAAAATGTACACTTTAAAATTTAATTATAATATTTATATACTTTAATAAATCATATATATAAATATACAGGATTTAAAAACCCAGGGGAGAAAATTGCCCCCCTCCTCCCTTCGAAACGCTCATGACAGTGGCAATAGTTTATTTTATTATTTATATGTATATTATATTGTTTTAACAAAAACATTTTATCAACATTTATTGTAAAACGCATAGGCGGAGATTTTCCACCTTTTTAGAAGGAATATTTTAAAATATTCTACTGTACTTTATATCAAAGTCGCTTATCTTACCGTACAAAATCCAAGTACCCATGATTTATTTTAGACATCCTATAATATTTGAGTATATTTAAAGGGGTCAAATTTTTCTGTTTATTCATTTTGAAGGGACTTAGCTCCCACAAGCCCCTTCCCCAATTTCCGCATAATTGTAATTATGGTAAAATGTAATTAAATTAACGAAACCATTTGATTGTTGGTGCATATACTAATATTATACTTGTTATATTATAATTATTTTAGATTTGGTAGGAAATCAAAATTGATTAAAACTATGGCTGTCAAATATTTACTGTGAAAATAACACAATTACATTTTTAGCTAATATTAATTTTAATACGATTTTTACTCTATGACGTCATACCATATAATAAATATTAGTAATATTTCAAATCATAATTTAAGTTTAAAATTGCAAATAATTCATTCGAAATCGAATAATTTAATTTACATTTGTTTAGTGAAATAAAATAAAATAATTTAATAATATGTTAATTATATTACTATATTATAATAATAATATAAAGTAGGCTTACATGTCACATTGATGATCAATATACAACATACAGTTTTGAATAAAAACGATTGCATTGCTCATAGATTCACGATAATATATTTATATAATTGTTTTAAAACAGCAAATTAATTTGGGTATAGCAAGTAAGCAATTTTTTCAAATCGTTCACTAAAAAATGTTTCTAGCATTGCCGCAACAGCTATATATATTATATATAATTAAAAAAAAACGCAGACTTGTTATATTTAATAATTGCCGTTTAAAATAATTAAGTATATATTTCAATACCCTATATAACGCAGCTGTAAACAAGTAAATGCGTTGTTTTCACGTACAACTATATTACCAATTATATTATGCACTTTGTCGTTTCCCTTTATTACAATATTATTATAGTTGTATTTCTAAATTTGCGAACACTCGTGTCCTCGACGGATTAACTGATGATGAATAATTAAAAATAAGTTTACATTGATGTAATAATGTATATAGGTACCAATACCAAATTAGTATGTTATATAGGCACTACCCAGTGGCATATTTTCAAGGGGGGATGTATGGCGAACGGATCACCCGAATGACTTTTATTTTTTTTAAACTATTTTGCATCCCGAGGAAATATATTATTTTCATAGTCTCAGTAACGCACACTGGATTTCTCACGGAGGTGGTATTGTACTTGTAATAATTAAAATATAATAACAAAGGATGAATTTTATATTTATGGTGTTAAAAAGTTATTATAATTTAAGAATCGGAACGTTCACGTGCACCAGATGTTTCAAATGTCTTAGCAAAATAAGTTTCGGAACAAATGAAAGAAAAGGCATTAACACTGAATGATTGGCAAGAATGATATTTTGACAGGAGATAAAAATTTACCGAAGATATTTTGACGTGGAACTGAAAATGTACGGCTATGTACGGTTGCTTTATTTTCGACTTTGTTGTAATTCGGTTAAAAACAATTATAGAGACCTACAATTTTCAAAGAGTATTAATATTAACCCTTTCTATGCGTGGACAAATGTTCAAAACGTTCTGGCGATTTTTTGAACTATTTTTAGGCGTTTTAAATTGTTTTTCGAATTAATTGAATACAAGTGTTTTGGCCAAACAGAAATGCACGGAAATGCACGGATAAAAGGTTCATCGTAAGTTGTACTTAGTGGCGTAAAAAAAAAAAAGTTTCGCTTATTTTAATAATTGTCCGTCCCTATTTGCTGCGGATTTTTAAATGCTAAAGTGTCATACTATCGCCATTCAAAAGAATAATGTGTAGCAAGTTATAGTAAATTTGCATTCAGCAGTGCTCGGAATTGGAAAATAAAAGCAAAGCGACGTTTTATTGAACTTGGCCTAATTGCATATTATTACTAGTTTTGGATCCTGTGTATTTTTACCATATAATAGCGACCTCTAGTTTTGAATCCTGTGTATTTTTACCATACAAAACCGACCTCTAGCGGAGTAAATATACGTACCTGATTTCATTAATTATAAATTCTATATAGTATTTATAATCAATGATGATGCTTACAGTAAAATAGGTTGTGGTGTCTAACTATGGTGACCACTGACCAGATATAATAATCCAAAAAAAAGTATATTTTAAAACTTACCTCCTCTATCATAAAAAGAAACCTCCCTTAAGAGAATTGGCCAATATGTGTACTATTTTACCCATTTTGACCATAAGTGATCTCTATCTATATAAATTGTTTTTTTTTTATCTGACTACTCTATTATTTCTATTTCTATTATCAACTATTAAAACTAATTATTTGAAGTTATAATTTTATTGCAATGTAAACTTATTAGGTGTGTGTCTTTATGATGAAAATATTGTGAAAGTTAATACATTGAAAATATAAGAAATATTCTAATGTATGATCATTAAAAAATAAAACTTTAAATACAAACCTCTATTATTATGTTTCCTACATATTTATAACATATTGGGATCTAACACTTTGCATATGTTTGAAAGTTACGGTAAGTTGGAAATTTTGAGTAGTAAGATCATTATTCTTTTTTTAAAAAATTATTTACTTTTTGACTAGATGAAGTCGCATTTAAGGCTACTTGATGTTTTGTTTTATTGATATAATTTGTTATATTGTTGCGACCGCTATTTGATATATCAAATTCACTTTTACATATTTCACAGTACACATTATGAAGAGATATTGAAGTCGGTTTTATAAAAGTAAACTCATTCTGTAGATTTGAATTAAATACACATTTTCTATGTGGTAGGCCCGTAATATTAAAAAAAAAAAAAAAAAGACTACAATTTCATGTACTACTGTTAAGGACACTAGGATAGTGCATCAAAAATGAGTACTGTCCTACGAAAAAGAGTATGTATGATCACCAGGGCTCGGATTTTATAGCATTTGCTAATTATTATAGGATACAGATAAAAATAGCTGAGTGAGATATACATTTGTTTTATGTACTAGGGACTCCAAATATGAAATTTTATACTGCTATTTTTTGCATATTCGAAGTATTTTAGGTTTTTAGTGCTATTTTTCAAGTTTTGGCGCTATTTTTGCTAATTTAGGTTAGTTAGATTAATATTTTATTTTGTATTTTTATAAATCTCGTTTATATTACGTGGCATGAAAAATAGAAAGTTTGTTATTTATTATAATTATATTTTCTTTGAATCTATGGGAGAAATACCTACATTTTCGTTCGTATTAAAATCTATTTTTAAGTAATCCGGCGTATTGGCCTATGGAACAGTAAACAATTGTGACTCCTTATCAGTTGTACGGCTTGTATTTATATATTTTTGACTATAGAATATTCTGTGTCGTACATTTCTACGTATTTCAGCGTCAGTCAGTTCTCACAACTTTACCCAACTTTTAGAACGATAACTCATTTTTCAAAGAAAAAATATTTCATATGTCTAATACAAATGTCAAGACTACGCTTCGCGTACTAACACAGGCACAATAAGGTATGGAAGGCATACATACGTAAATGCAATGCAATCAAATTGACGACGAGATAATAGCTTTGCGATTGTTTATTCTTAATCTTAAAACCCGTTTAAATATTACTCTTTTATATATTATTATACTTATTGTTTATACCTATATAATATCATAAGACAAACGAATGCAACTTACTAATTTTTAAGCATAACTAATAACCAGGGTCCGATTTGTATGCATTTACATATTTGAAATGAGTATTATGGCAGTCTGATGGGAGTAAGAAACGTAGACGATCTGTGTATCGGAGAATGCATAGAAAAAAAGTTTATTTTGCACATTTAAGCATATTTTGTATACAAGTTCATTAAACCAATTATTTTATTTCTATTTCACCGTAGGAACTAGATTATGGTTTATGAGATCATGGCGTATTGTACGGAAATAAATCGTATTTCCCGTGTCATTTATCTTTGAATAGTTATTGTGAACATTTTAATATCGTTAATCGCAATGTCATCGGCAACAATGCCGACCGGTTTTTCATAATTTAATTATATTTTGGAAACATACCGTGTCATATTGTCCGAAATAATCGTTTGTCATTATCAGTACTGATGATTACTTAGTAGTCGCCTCATATCATTTCGTGATCCGTATTCCATAAATACGTTTCTATATATACGATTACGTTAAATTAGTTTTTTGGTATATTCCTAAATTTTAAAATGCCCAGAAGTCGTATTCAGTATTCTAACTATTGGATAACACTGGATTGCATTTTATAATAAAGCAGACCGCTTCATTTTTACCACGGATGGTTCTGTAATATTATGTCAATCGTGTGACAAACATATTTCAATTACAAAAACACTCTTTAAAACATAGAGCAAATTAAGACAAAAAGCAATCATTTGTATAGGTTGCAAAACCCAAATCTGATAACGTTTTTAATGAAGATCTTTGTTCAGCTTACTTAGCTTACTGTGCTTAAGATATTAAGTTTATCTAATTGAGTTGCATTAATATTTATGGAAGAAAAAAAAATATATATAAAATGCATATATTTTTAGTAAGAGCATATTTTTGCACATTATTAAAAAAAAAAAAAAAAAATCGGAGCATATCAAGTGCATATATTTTTATCTATTTTAAGCGTTTTAAAGGCATAGAAACCGGGCCCTACTAATAACTATCGACCACATCTCTAAATAATAAAAGATTGGTAGGCAATTAACAGCTATACAATTTGTATTATTAATTAATAATTATTGGAACATGCCTAACATTATATTATTATAAATATTTATATTTAAAGTATATCTGAATTCGGTATTAATATAGAATATACACATTTTAATATTGTTTTTGCCCGTGTAATCTCAATACTCGTTCACAACCACGACCTTTTATTTAAATGCAATAAAATGCAGTAATAATAATTACTTATAACATCACCACCTCAATTTCCTGCACACGCCATCGGTAATCATATTTTTAATATAATATTACCGTTTAAACAAATATTACAAGTGTTTTTAATGGCCTATTTTCTTCGACTAATGCGATATTAAAAACTGGACAACTGTACCAAATTATCATCCGGTAGAAAAATATTTCTCGAAGAGCCGAGACTCCCCCCCTCAATCGGGTCCCCTGCGTGGAGATTATAATGGGTAATTCTAAATGTTTTATGGGGGGAGGGTAGATATCAAACATTTTCATTTGTGTACAAAATAGGCATTGTTTGACTATAGTTATAATTATTTTATAGGCATATTTCTATACCCATAATTAAATTTGTAATATCTGAATAC
The DNA here is from genome assembly GCA_956483605.1 of Tuberolachnus salignus. Classification (NCBI taxonomy): domain Eukaryota; kingdom Metazoa; phylum Arthropoda; class Insecta; order Hemiptera; family Aphididae; genus Tuberolachnus; species Tuberolachnus salignus. The sequence goes on along the minus strand of OY101430.1, from coordinate 31,164,451 downwards.
TAAACAATACCATAAAGTAAAAGTGAATTAAAAAAAAAAAAAAAAATTATGTTTAAAATCGAAATCAAAAAACAATTAAATCGGTACTCTGCAGCGATATAAAAACCATAAAACTGTATAATCAATATATTAATTTAAAATTGAAATCGGAAAACGCTAATATTCCGATAGGCAAAATTCAAATTTAATTCGATTTTAAGTCCAGCGCACATGTTCATCGATCTCGAAATGTCATATTAATCGAACGAAAATGTCAATTATCATTATATCATATTATCACTGTAATCATTGTCACCACAAGGATCTAAACGACTATAGGACCAGGAGATATAAGAGAAACCTTTGAGTTTCCACCCGGAGCATGTTTTCTCGGATTAAATATTTTTCGTAGATTATAACTTGCATATGATATAAATATCATATAAATATAGTATTTTTTATAGGCCGCCTGTAGTTTCAGTTGCATTTTTACCAGAATGCATTCTGAGTACTCCGAATATGCGCAATAGTCGACTGCAACGATGTTCCGGTGAGACCACACCATTTGCCCGCATCCCACCAAGTTCCGTTTTATCACTTCTATGGATCCATCTACTCTACGCTATGAGTGCTATCGTATACCGCACACATTCGTACATTAATCACTTACATACGGTTATTATCGTACGGTTGGCAACTATGGTTCGGCGTGTATTTATTATTTTTTTCATCCATGAAAATTTATATACAGATGGTGAACACTCGTCACCACAACAAATCCATCCAGCCAATCACCGTCGGTCCCACCAAAAACATACCAAAGCGAACAGTTAGTTGTTATAAAATCCCTTTTTTATAGTGGCAACACTGCGTCCATAATTTTAAGACACAAGCCGACATTCCACTAAAATTGTATTCACTAAAACTGTTTGCATTCAGCAACAACTCGCTCCCACGGTTTTCTTAACTTCTGTATTTGTATTCAATTATTTTTGCAACACTGATGTTCGCATATTATCAATCTATTCGATATAAGTTTTCGTACCATTATTACGGCCGGATGCGTTTTAGACAAAGTTGTACGCGAAAGCAAGAGTATCGCCGACGTCATCTCTATCATTATATGTCCGTTAGACCATAACATAGAGTGTATTACACCTACGCGTCCGTTTGTCGTCCCGAGCACGGATCAAGATTCGTAGTTCCAAGATCAACGTACAGCCTATCTATGGCGCCGGTTACCAGAAGAAGTGAGTAAAAAAAAAAAAAAAAAACAATTGACGGTCACGTGGATCGTAGTCGTCGTAGCCACAGTTTGTCATCCATTTTGGATTTGGACGTATGCACAAAGGAACTCGAAAACTGAATTGGAAATTGATTGAATAATATAACAATCAAATATATAGGTTTATGAAACATGTATATAAATTTACTTGACTTTTAGTTTTTCGAAGTTTTTCGCCCTTGTGATTTGCTGTTTAGTCGAATTTTATGAAAAATAAAAAAATAATATGTGAATCAGTAAACGCCCTTTTCAACAATTTTTCTGGTATTTAAAATTTTTGGTACTTGTTCTGTTAAAATCATTTTTTAATTGAAATTTTTTAATTAATTTTGCTGTTAAGCAAACAATTGCCATTAATCTTAACAACAATAGTAAACAGTAGTTTACATATCTGCTTCAGTACATTTATGAAAATTTCCATTATGTACTGCTTTGCGAGTAAAACGGAGAGCATCACTTGACTTATCAATCATATCGGTAATAGTGTTAACCATGTAATATCTTATGAAAATATCATTTGTGGTCCTTTTTTCCTAATATGTTTAAAAATTATTTGTTAGATACCCACAAAATACTTAGTTACAAATGTTCCTCTAAACTAACCATAGTATTTGTATTTTGTAATTTGTTGTTATTGATTATTATGTTATTTAATACAATTTTAATTTTAATAGAGAGTAGAACCATACGTAGACTGACAACTCGCCAATCTGTTCCCAAAGATGTATTGGTCGAATTGAGTCGGAACCACAATAAAGATTGTATGTTTTGTGGCCATAAGGAAATAAGTGAAAAATTATATGGTATACTTTACCAGTTTAATGAAATAATTGTCCATTACTTTTGTATTGTAAGTGTATTGCCTACTTATAATAATATATTATTAATATATCTAAATACACATTATATAATTTTATAAGTTAATAAGTATAATCATAAAATAAATCCTTTTTAGTTGTTATCTTCAAGAGCTATTCAGAATGGAGAAGACAAAGATGGCATTTTAGGTTTTTTAATTAAAGATATTAAAACTGAATTAACTCGCGGATCCAGAGAAGTAAACATCTTATATCTTATACAATAAGGAATGTATAATAATTATAATGTTTTTATAGACTTGCTTTTATTGCAAGAAGAAGGGTGCTACAATATCTTGTTGTGAACCCAGATGTCGTAAAATATTTCATCTTCCGTGTGGATTGAGGAATGGTTCCATGCATCAATTTTATCAAAAATTTAAGTAAGCCTTAATTTAAGTAATAAAATTCGCCACTTTTTAACACAAATTATGATTTTTTAGGTCATTTTGCGCACAGCATCGTATGACTCAAGTGGTGGACATAAATGAATTACAAAATTCTGCTCCTGTACAATGCACTATTTGTAAAGACAATGTTTTACCAACACCATTACCTGATTCTATTTGGGCTCCATGTTGTAGACGTAATGCTTGGTTTCATCGAGATTGTATTCAAGATTTAGCATTAAGTGCTGGTTATTTTTTTAAATGCCCATTATGTAACAATGTTGAAAAATTCAAGTCGAGAATGCTCTATTTAGGAATTTATATTCCGTCAAGGTACAATTTAATCTAATAATAACTAATATTGCTGAAACCTAACATTTATGCAATTATTATATTTAATACATTTTCAAATTGAACTAAAACAGCATTTTTTCCATTTAATTTTAATGACTAGCCGTATCTGGAAGGTATTGTGATTTAAATACCCGTAGTGTAATCCGCTATCATGTATAATATGGTTATTAGGGTGGTCCTTACTTTTAAATTTTATGTACAGTATATTTTTATACAGCTTTATATAAAAAATAAAAAAAATATCAACACATTTAGAGATCGATTCCTCAACTTTTCTATGGTTCAAGGGAGTTTGAAATTAAGAAATAAAGGTTAGTTTTAGTTTTTTTTTTTTTATTATTTGAAATAATAAAGTTACAAATTGTTGATTACAACTGGAAGTATTAATAATTTTACATACAAAATGCAAATTGTAATTTTTAATTTAACCTAACCTTACTTCAAAATAACTAATTATAATTGTTTTAATAAATAATAATTTTAAAAATAACTATTTCTCAATTTTAAACCCCCTGGATACACAAGGTGTTGAGTAATCAATCCCCCAAATTTTGCAAATATTCTTAATTTGCTATGTAGAAAATTATAAGACTACTGTAAACAAAATATAAAAAAATAATTGCTGCCCATATAAATAAGGACCACCATAATGGGCATTATTGTATTTATATAATTAATACATTTTTTTCATTAACCACATACAGTAGATGAATAATTAAAAAAAATATATATTTTCATGCGTACTCTGTGACGCCCATACACATTTTTATACTATAGCAAAAACCTGAAAAAAATTGATCACAGGGACGCGTCTTGGGAGACAGTGCCCAATGCTTTTGCTGAACTTTTAGAAAGACATAGTACATGCAACGCTACAACTTGTTTGTGCCCCCACCGTGATAAAAGGAAATTTCAACAAGAAAGGTAAGTTATTATAATTTCTATGTTACTTGATTTTAACTTAAAAACTTATATTTATTATAGTGGATCGTGGGAAATAATACTGTGTTTTACTTGTGGCTCTAATGGAACACATATGTTATGCAGCTCTTTGAAAATCGACCAAGAATGGTTGTGTAATGAATGTAAAGAACTAACAGGTTAGATATATCAGATTGTTTTCTATATTAATTGATGAAACCTAACAATAAATAATGGGAATAGTTGTTTTGTTTTATTTATTATGAGGATGTCAGTGCTCACAATTTGTTCACAATAACAATGTGTTGGACAAATTGTTTGATCTCTAAAGTAGTATATGATTATTTAGCATAAAACTGCTACTGATGAAAATTAAAGAACACAACTTTTGTAAAAAAAAAAAAAAAATTAAGAATCACTTATTCATTTTGAATATCTACCATTTCATTCAAGTAAATTGGAAATTGTATCTTGCATTATGTTATCTTTTTTAAATATCATAATGAATAAAAGTGCTTTGATGGGTACTTTTTTCTGTTTTACATGGACATGTTTTTGAACAAATTTCATGATTACACAATAAATACTTATGCTAAGGACTCTGGACAATTTTTATATTTATATGAAAGTTAATTTGAGCATTTATAAGTTTATCAATTTTTTGTTTGTTATTTAAATATTCCGTTAAAATTGCCTATTTGCAACCTCTTGAATAGTGTGACATTCTTTTTTTTGAAATAATAATAATCCTTACATTTCAGAATTAGCTAAAAAACGACAATTGGAAATATCTAATGGCAATGGTTCAACAACTCATGTAGAGAAAACATCTTCAAATGGTAATTTTGATCATGTTTTTAGTAAATATAATTTTAATTGTAATTCTTAATTTATTTATTTAAATATAGCAACTTGCAGCAACTCAGTAGCAACTAGAAATGAGGCAAACATTATAGAAATATTTGATGACCCTATAGATGAGAGAATTCAAGAAACTTCTAGAGTTGAAGTAAATAACGGGCGGACAAGACCAAGAAGAACTCGTGAAGCCATGAGAAGAAAACAAATTGGTGATGAAGTACCAACAAACGGGACTGTCCCAATAGCAATAAATGTGGAAACTCCAAGCAATATTGTAACACCAGCTCCAGTGATACCATCAACTAGACTTAACACAAGAGCTGTTTCTCCTACTCCATCTGATACAATTTATGTCTCTGAAGACAGTAGTGATAGTAGTGATGTTATGGTAAGTATTTTATTTTATTATATTTACTAACATTTAGATATTAAGATTATTATTTTATTGTATTTACTAACATTTAGATATTATTAAGAGTACATTTATCAATATTTCACACTGGACATTTAAGTAGTAGCCCATGAAAATTGAAAATGTTTTCTAGAGTTAGTTAATTAAAGTCTGTACCAAATAAGAGCGCACCGGGTGGTGCACGAAAATCGATCAAAACTCGTATATGACAGAATGCTACCATTATCCGTTGCGGCGGTGGCTGGTCACCTGTTTTTACAGTGTTTTGTATTATCACACCATTTTAACTGTAGTATGCGGTTAGTCGTTAATTGAATTTTCCATATTCACGGCGACAAATGTCGGAGCAAATAGGCTTGGCCAAGTAGTCTGGATGTTGCTCCGATATTAATTTGGATGCTCCAATGTGGTGCACTTTTATTTGGTACAGACTATAGTATATTGTACTTTACTATTGATGTATTTCTTATATTCTTGATGCTCTACGTATTTTAAATCACTAACCAAACATTATTATTTAATTTTGTAACTACTAGGCCATTCAAACAATGCATATTATATCATCATTGTCAATATTAAAAGTAAATAGTAATCTTTTTTTTTTTAAGTTAAATTAAATTTCTACTGCAATGAATATAACGTTAACTATTTTTAAACTCTATAAACTCATAATTATTTATTTGGTTCCTAATTCGTTGTGTGATATGAAACTCGTTATATTCATTAATCATTAATTAATAAATAAAAATGATTTATTGTATAGAAGAATATTTAAAACTGGAAATTTCAAATTATTATTGTTAATAATTATATGTAATTAAATAACCTATGCTTATATGTACTTAGTAGGTACTAGGTACTTTTTGAATGGCCAAAATAAAGGGTAATTCTATTGACATTAGAAAGCTAAAGATAAAAAGTGAGTGTTAACTCACTGGTATTTATATAGCCCTTTGAATTTGCTAGCAGTGGTAGTGAGTGGTGAAAACTTCATTCTACCTTATTCAATTTTCAATTATTTCTGACTTGGCATGTTAACGGAATATTATTTATGTTCAGAAGAAATTTAAGTAAAAAGTGGGTGGTTGCGGGAGTGGGTATTTACCACGAGGATTTTTAACTTTGTACAGTCAATTGAGATAGTGGTGGATTAGTAAAACTATAGTGTTATAAAAAATAAAATACATTTTTATTGTTCATTAATTTTCCACTTTTCTATTTTTTTTTTTTTGTAATATGGATATATTAAAAAATGCAAATTTCCAAATTGTGGAACAGCTAGTAATAATATAATGGTTTAAAGTAAATCAGTTAAAATACAATATTTTTAAAAAAAAATCTTGACATTTTTGCACTTTTTTTAACACTGTTGTTGTAAATTCGGAAATTGGAAAGGTAATTATTTAGTTAAAAATACTGAATACAAAATAAACGTTCAACATTCAAGTTAAATATTTTGCATAAAATAGGAATTTAGAATAATTTTGAACTGATCGATATAAATTGTTGTAAATTAAATTTATGTATTATGTATTTAATTTTTCTTAATGTATATAAAGCTAAATTATAGACAAATATTAACTCTGTCATGCAAAATTTCAGTTTTTGAAGTTAAGAGAATAGTTGGCAATTTTTTGTGGAAATTTCTTAGTTTTTGAAAAGAATAACTACTATTTATATTCAAAATATATGTTTATACTGACTTGAAAACATTGTAGAGCAATAATTATAAATTTCCGTGTATCATGTTTGTGCATCAGAATAATGTAGTACTTTTTTTTATTGAAATGATTGTTGTTTTTTTGTGTGATAAATTTTTAAATACTTATTCAATTGCAGATCACTGATGATATACGTAGAGCATTTGAGGTAACTATTTTAATTGTTTATAAATATACAATACTGTTTAGTATATATATTTTTTTTTCTGCAGTCTTTTACTAATAGAGTTGAGAAAAACTTAGTATTTTTAATTTTTATCACATTATTTATAATCCTAAAGTTCTATATTGGACATTGCAAACTATCAATTGATGTTAAATATATTAAAACATTTTGTATAATTTTTTTTAGGTAATTAGATATGTTGAACCTCCGAAAATGAGATATCTTCAACCAGTTGAATACCATTACATATCTCCTAACTTTGACAGTAATTACCCTAGAATAAGTGCGTTTGGAACCATTGGGACAGTACAAACATTTGCTCGTAGGTATATTTTAAGTAAATGTAATCCTTCACCATATACCATAACAGACAGTAAGTGTAAGTGAATTCAATCTTTTCTGTTTTATATTTCCTAGAGCAGTGGTTCCCAACCTTTTTACTATGGTGACCTACATTTAGTCTTTTTGGGGTATGTTGTGACCATCTGAAGGAAATTAACTAATTACAAAATAAAACTAATATCATTAAATTTTTATTATAACCTATTTTATTGTTTAATTTTAATATAATGAAATATTTAATATTTAATATTTAATATTTCTAATTATGTTAAATATACAGTTTATTTTATGTACATTTCATAATACAAAAAAATTAATATAATATAATGATAAATAATTTATTTCTATGAGACTTCTATTGACCTTATCATCACTTAGTGATGGCTGATTCTGAATGTTGCATAATATTTGCCACTGTGGTACAATATTAGATAAGCTTATGCATCATGAATGTCTTTAGGGAAATAACTATGAAATGCAATTTATAATTGATTTAAATGTAATAAAATAATTTGTTTAATCAGTGGTATTCACTGAGTCGTCTTCAGGCAGAAACTTGCTAAATACTAAAAACATTAATATTTCCCTTCTCTATTTTAGTTTTGTAAATAATAATTTTTTTTTGGACTGGTCAAAAATGTTGAACTTTTTACCTTGTATTGATAAATTTAAATCCTTAAGTATGCCAAAAATATCTACCAAATTTGCAAACATAATTAACCATTTACTCTCAAAAATAGTATTTCAATTCGGAATTTTTATTGTTAAGAAATTCTAAGACTTCATGCCAAAGTTGTAACAATCTGAATAGACATTTTCCATGAGAAAGCCAACATACTTCAGAGTGAACTAAAGATGATTTACATTTTGTTCGTTATCTTTACAGAGTTTGTAAGACAATCTACTATTAATAATTTTAATAGCTACTTAAAGAACGTCATTAAATTCAGTAGACATTTTATTGGCACAGGTGCCTCTTAGTGAAGCATTACAATGCGTCCATTCTGCATCTGAAGCTATATCTTTAATATGTCGTATCATCCAACATGTTTACCCGTTATCGATGCTGCACCATCAGTAGTTACACAGTTTGTCCACTGAACATTATTTTCAAAAAAAAAAAAAAATCTAATGAGTTATAAATATCTGCATAAGTAGTTACTGTGCTCAAACAACTGCAGTACAAGAAATGTTTGTGAATACTTCCATCATAAAAATATCTTATAAATACAGTCAATATAGCTTTATTTTGAACGTTTGTCCTTTCGTCCAACTGAATAGAAAAATTAAGGATTGGTTTTGAGTTTAATCTGTTTAATAATTGTTGTTTTATGTTTTTGATAATTTCGACAACACATCTCTGAACAGAATTATTTGAATCTGGTATAATTTTTAGTTTATTTGAAACAGAAGTTCCTACTATTTCTATACACATCTATTGCAGCGGACAGAATAAGATTTTCAATGATAGTGTGAGGTTTATTATTTTTGGCAGTTTTATATACTAATAAATATGAAGTCTTTACAGCAAAACATGTAGTGTGACTAGGTTTTTTTTTATTGCACTTCTATTACTTATGAATTGGTCATTTAAACATTCAAAATATTCTGTAGGTGTGTTATTTTACATTTGAAGGTTTAGTTTTGAGATATATTTTTAATTTAGAGGGTTTTTAAATCTTTATTAGTAAAAATGTCTCCACGTACTACACATTGTGGTTTTTAATTTGTTTCACAATTTAGAAACCCAAATTATACAAAATCTGTATTATGACTATAATTATCTGATGTTGATAATTTAATTTTTTTTTTTTTTTATGGTAATGAACTGCCTGGTGGAACTGGTTCATTGGTACCACTTTATGTGGTTTTTATAAATAATAAATTAATCCATTAAAAAGTCAAAACTTAAAATATCATTATTTAAAAGTAAGGCTCTAAACATAACATTTTCAATTGTACTTGCGTAGCATTTACTGACCACTGGAAATGTGACAAGCTAACTGTCGCAATAGGTACTTGCTGTATAATTGACCATTATTAGCAAATTAGTGCATTGACCGATAAAAAAAGAAATTTCCCATAATCGTAATAAAATAATACACAAGTTACTAAAACCATGTTACCAAAATGATATATACTGATAACTAAATTACTCAAACTTATTTATTTTTTATATTATAATATATTATTTTTCTTATTTTATTTTATTATAATTAAAATATTTTAATCATTGCGATCCATAGTTTGGGAAACACTGCTAAAAGGTTAAATTAACAAAATTTTGTTGGAAAAAAAATTTTAAATTAAATTACTTTGTTTCTGATTGTATCAATTACACTTTTATTAATTAGACTACCAAGATAAGAATTGTGAATAATGATTTAAATGTAAGATGATTCTATATCATCCATATAGTAAGAATATATATATATATAGGGACCATAGTGTATGATTCGGACAAAGTGGCAAGGTGATCAAATGTTCAGTACAAAAGTTTCAATCAAAATAAAACTATTGATCGCTGTTTTAGAATATCTATCTAACTTATCACATTCTGGTAGTCTGATTTGGTTTGTTTTTATGGTGTCGTAAATATTAAATACTTGAAAACATTATTACAGTCTACAAAGAAGTCGTTTAATTTTGGTTTTAGAGAATAGCACCTATTATTAAACTAAAAGAGGAATATGTTCTGAAAGGGAAGACTCTGCAGGTTTATTTTAAAAATTGTTTGAAGAGGTACAGTAACTTTTTAAATAATTCAAATAGTTTATTATTTCTTAACAATTTATATTGATCGTTAATTTGGAAAAAGGGAGAAAAGCATTGTCTTGTCCTCTTTAAATTTTATAATTGGTGCTTTTACTCAAAAACTAAAATTAAACTAGTTCTATGACAGTCTGTTAAACCATGATGTTGCTACATTGACTGACAGTAAATGCAATTAGCATTTCCTCTAACATTAGTTTAAACCTGGGTACAAATTATTATTTATTTATGTATTTTGTCTTTGCAGATATAGATTTGACTTCCGATAACGAAGAAGTGAACCACGATGATAATGATGATAATAATAATGTCCCCTAGCTGATGTTTTGATATACATTTTATAAATATTTTCCCGTTTCTAAATTTAAGCTATTACGTATTTTCATGAGTTAGAGACTGAACATTTTGTATCCATATGCATAAATTATATTTTGTTAATAATTTGACAAATATAAAATGAAGTTTTGAATGCTGTAATATATATATTTATTTTTTTTATAACAAGCTGAATTATCGTGATTCACCAGGTTGTAGTTTTAAAACAAAAATAGGTTGCCAGGATATTTTTTTATGGTATCCTTATATATCCATGTAATATTAAGATTGTTTGTATAAGCATATAAAGTTCGAATTTGTTAAAGACACATAACAGTTTTAATTAACCATTGTGGTTAAATTTTCTAATTTAGTATGCTAAAAAAATTATTTATATTGTGTATAATATATAATTTATATATTTATATTAATTAATAGATAATTTATAGTAATAAACAATAAAAAAAAATATTAATTATGAATAATAATAACTTTAAAAGTTATTTTGGTACCAATGCTGAACACTAATATCGGATTATTTTTGCATTCCAATTCTTTTCCATTTGCATGCACCCCGCAAATTGAAAAGTATAAATAAAACTTGTCTAAATTCATGTTTGACTGGTATTTTATTTGATTAATCAGTTATGAAGGCGTTAGGCGTCTTATTTTATTTTATTAATTTTCATTTTTCATATCATTCTTTTAACTCTAAAATAGACTGTAATAGTTATTCCTCCCCCAACATCTGTTTAAAATCTATAATGATACACATATATTTTGTTCAACAGTTCAGATCATTAACCGTGTTTTTTTTTATAATTTTGTATGTAGGATGATTCTTTTAACACAAATTTTAAAAGTTATTTATTTTCATCAACATTATCTTTTCGGGGAATTTAAAAAATGCATGCAATTATTTAAACTAATCGCCCTCAAAACATCTTGGCCAAGGGTGGCTAGATAGTGACACATTTGATGTTCTTGAATGATGACACACTAGTACCAGATAAAATAAAATATAAATTCACGGGCATTACTCAATTATTAAATTCATCACTAAAACTAAATTATTATAAAAATACAATAAATTGTATTATTATTTAAATTTAAGTCAAAAATTAAATATATTATTTTAAACGATACACAAATGTTAATTATTTATTGCATATCTCTAATTTTTTTTAATTCACCTAAATTCCTGTTCTGTTTATAATTTCCATAATACCAAGATTTTGTGAAGTTTTTACCTCGACACTTTCTTTTATATGTGCTTTTGTGGTTTTATTAAATTCATATTAACTAAAATTAAATTTAAATTAAGTAACTATTCCAATGTTTTAATAAGATTTGACAAATTAAAAGCAGATACCCAGTAATTTATTTATCAAAATCTTTAATAATAATAATAGTTTTGTTTACATCGGATTAAGCTAAGGAAAATCTTTACTTTTGTATTATAGTACTAATAATAGTCTTGTAAGATGTGAGCACTTAACAGTGGAGACATAGAATACTTTATAATTATGTAAATCTGCAATTTCAGCAGTAGCCATATTAAAATCCATTTATGCAAACTCAACATGAAAAAAAAAATACACTTATAACATAACTACCAAATGTCGATACATTAATACATAAAATGTATGTTAAGTCATTTGTAACTTATTTTATATATTTATAGGAGGTTACTCAAAAATAGTCTTATTTTTATAATGGCTTTAATAAAAAAAGTTTGAGAACCGCTCCTGTAAGAGTTGAATTTTGGTATCTAAAGCAGCGATCTTCTGATCAACTGCATAACGTTCATCAAGATTGGAACAAAATATAAACATTACACTAATTTATATATATGTATATATGCTGCCATGTAATACAAATTAATAAACACATATTAATTTAAGTTACAATAAAATATAAGTACTAGATATTAATGATATTTGATTTTTTTTTTTTTTTTTAGTATAAAATAAACAAATGCAACTTAAACTAATTTATTGTGTACTTCGAACTTGTTGTTTTAACTTCTGGTGTTCAATATCCAATTGTTTCCTTATATTTCCTAAGTTTGATAACAGGTGCTTGTCAGTAGGTAACTCGTGATTTTTTCCTAGTAATACTTTTTTAGAAATCTATAATAAAAAAAAAAAAAAATCATAATAACATGTAAGAACAAACAAAAAGTGTTTAACACTTGCAATACTAATCAAGTAATGTGACATTTTTAATTTAATAACAATAATAAATTAGTCTAGAAAAAAATTCAGCTAATAGAGTTCTTAATTATAGAAACATGATTTGTAAACCTAACTCCAAATTAAATCATATTTTCAATAGGTACACCCAAAAGTATCCTAAATATTAATAAATAACTGCAGCTATTCTATAAAACATACTTTTTGGTAATATTGTTTTTAAATTACCAAGACAATGTACAAGTAATTTAATATTCTATATTTAATTATAAAACAACATTGAATTTCCAATAAATTGTTTAAAAACATAGGTAGAATTCTTATCTAGTTAAAATCAATGAAAATGATTATTATATTTGGGGAAAACACGTTTTAAAATCTTAAAACTATATCATTAATTTTGTTTAATAATATTTAAATACACATATTATGAGGACGTGATACCTATATTGCGGGGATCAGTTCATCTAACAGGCAACATAGCAAAACATCCTTACGCGGACTGCATAGAACTTGATGAATTTTGTTTTTATAGTAAAAGCAACTATTAAAATTTAAACTTAGAGAGGACAATAATGCTCTAGAATATTTTTTTTCTTTTAATTTTATAATGGGTGTTTTTGCTATATAACCCATTAAATAGACAATAAAATATGAAAATTGAATAGAGAAGGAAAATGTCAGTGTGGCATCCTCTTAATACCTTTTTAATCCTATCCTACGTGGTATACTGGAATTTAAAATTTAAAAATACACAAAAAAAAAAAAAAAAAATGATCTATAAGAATATATTATATATTAAAAAGTTGATGAGATGTAAAACTTTTTTTTCTTTTTAAACCTTGGACAAATAATCCATTGAATTAAAATGTATTACTTACATTATTTATGAGGATAATACCAGTGAGAATTATTGACCTGTACACATAATTTAACACATTAAACAAATTCATACATTTATTATGACATACAAAATTTAAATTCCAAAACGGCATAAAAATATAAAATAAGTAAAAAAAAAAAAAATCATCTTTAATTTTAACTAATAAATGAATTTGGAACTTGAATACATTTTTCGTACTAACTTAATGATTACTTATAATTTAATTTAAAAATAAATTATTTATTTTATTTTACCTGATTTCTATAAGTTTCTTCGATTGGCTCAATAGATTCAACATTTACAAAGTCATCTCTATTATCACTTAATCCAGCTAATGCAAGTGTCAGTGGAGAATCAATAATCAAATTTTTAGTCACTGGTAGTAGAGCAGCAGGATTATACTCATTAATTTGCATAGGAGGATCTTTGGCAAAAGAGGATCTTTGGCAAAAGACACATGTGCTCTTTCCATTTTTTGTCTCACAACTGGCGGAGGGGAAATACAAGGATTTTCAAACATATCTTTGTCACATGATTCACTCCTATCAATAATATCAGCTTCTTCATTGTAAGTGATCTAAAATCAAATTGTTTATAATCAAAATCCGGAATAATAAAAACACAAATCTCAATACTTTTCTAGGTACACGAAAACGTGTAGTTGGTAAAGGTAGATTATCAAAAGTGCTCTGCAGAGGATAGTGGAACTCTTCTTGGGCATGCATATTTCGTATATCACAATTTTCAACAAATTGTTCACGACATTGTTCATGTTTTGATATTTGTTGAGGAAGTGTTTCTGACGTCATATTCCATGATTTTATCCCTAAATCATTTGTCTTTTGCTTTGTTTCATTATTTAACTTTTCTTGTCGAGGAACTGTAACTGATGGCATACTCCATGTTTTTTTTTCCAAATTATTTTGTCTTTGCATTATTTCATGTTTTAACTTTTCTTGTTGATGTTGTATCTAAAATACATTAATATAATGTTACATAAGTAAACTAATTGCATATTTTTTTCATAGAAAATTTGATGATAAACTTTATGGTTTCTTGTAAATATTTAAGTAATACACAAGCTATATTACTAAGCTTTTACTTATATCAATACAAATTTTGTAAGTAATAATTAATTATTTATAAATGTAATGCAAACCTGAAGTTGGGCCATAGTTTGTTTCCGGGCTTCTTTATCATATGCTCTCTGTATTTTGTTTTCCTGTTCTATTGCTGCTCTTTCAATTTTGTCATCTTCCATTTGTTCTTTACGTTTTTGATCTAATTCAAACTTTTTTTTCTCTTCTATCTGTTTACTTAATTCAAATCTATAGAGTTCTTGCTTTAATTTATTTGCATTTTTTATCTGTTCTTCGTCAACTAAGATTTAAATTAAATACACATTTATTGATATAATATAAATAAAAACTTAATAATTCAATGAAATCAATAACTAACATGCACATGATTCAATACCATCTACAAATGGAGGAACTATTTGTTTTGTGTCTTCCTGGTGCACTAAACAAAACAAATGTTTTTATAACATTCTAATAAATATTTATACAAATTAAATACTTACAACCTATACTGCCACCTAATTTATTTTGTTCTGAATTATTATTTTTTTCCTAAAACATAAATTATTAAATAGTATACATTTCTGGTTAAACTTTACTACATCAGTATTAGTCATTAATTAATAAATTAAATAAATAAGGATATGTATTAGTTTGACTAAGGCTTTCAATTGTGTGTTACTAATTCTGGGTATGATACTACAATATTTACAAAATGTATACTGGAGTTTGAAATTATATAGTTAATCAAATTTATCTCTATAATATATTATGAAAAAAAAAATTGTATTTCTTTGTCACGTGCCTCGCAAAATACATTATATATTCAATAAACATTTGGTAACATGCAAATCACTTCTACAGGCACGTAATGTTGCATGTATCAAGTTCCATTTCGGTAATTCAGCATCTGCACTGCTTGGTGTGAGTACTACAAATAACGCATATTATGCATAAAATATACTATATACATAGTAGGTATTAGGTACCTATTTATAATCTATAAATATAAATAAAATTGCCAATTTCCTACTATAATAAACAATAACAAATAACACTATGTTAATTATATAGACTACAATTTATTTTATCACAACCATGATAGTATGTGCAGGCCTTCCAATAATATTACTTACTTATTAATGTTAAAATATTTATTTTTAATTAAATTTATTATTTTCTTCTTTACCTAAACAACTATACCTACACAGTTGAATATAAAACTACTAAAATCAGAACTTAAAATAATACCAAATACAATCAAAATGTATGAACAAGAAAATAAAATAAAAATCATTAATTTGGTAAATTTTGTTGATTTATTGGAAAAGTATAAAATTGTTTTTAATGAAACATACAAGATGGTTATAATCTTAATTACAATTCCATTATCAAGTGCAGGGTGCAAAAATACTTTTTCTTGCCTCCGGAGATTTAAGACATACAAGTACATGCAAAACAAAATAATGGATAAATGCCATAATGAATCAAATTTATCTAAGATGAGCATTGAAAAGAAGATAACAAAATCTTTGGAATTGGAAGAAGTAGTAGATAAATATGCTGTTAATCATAATAATCGAAAAATTATTTTTTAAAATTGTATTTATTTATTTGTTTATTTAAATTTAGAATCTTAATACCTATTGTACTTTTGTTACTATAATATATTGAAAAGAGAAAGACTTAAATACCTATGTTTCTTTACAATCTCAAATGAAAAAATAGCATCATCGCTTAACCCAGAATTTAAAATAATATTATAAACAATATAAACATACTTATAAATTAAATTAGTGCCTAATGCGTGGGAGGGAAAGTAAATGTTGGCCAGTCAAGAAAAATGTCGGTGATAATTAGGTCACCTTAATAGTGTAATCCTCGTTACATGTCTGAACATCTATCAACAAACAGCTTTACAATGTATGTCATTATGTTATAGTATAAGCATGATGAGCACTTTACATGAGCGAAGTAAGCAGAGGCAAAACCTCCTAGTAAATATAAAAATTAAATAATAAACTAAATTAAATATATCTGACTATATAGTTGTTTTTATAATTAAAAACTATACCTAGTAATAGAGGGGGTATTTTTGAAAAATATTAAATAAAAAGCTTACCATTGCCGATTTAAATGCTTCTGCACAAGAAAAAGCTGGCAATTTTGGTAAATTTGATACATTATTTTCTTGTTTTGCCTAAAATAGTTTGTTATTTTTGTATATTATATATTAATCAAAATTGAAAAAACATTAATTATTTTGAATATTTACTTTAGTAAAATGGTCTATGTATTCCTTTCTTTGCAACTCTAGTATTTTTTTTCTTTTGCTCTCGTATTCTCCAATGCCTAAATAAGGTTGTGCATTTACTTGATTGGCTGGATTAAGCGGTGAATATTCTCCAAATCGAACATTTCTTCTCACCTTTATGTAAATTACGTAATTAGTATTTTTTATTATACAACTACAGATACATTACATATAATATAAAATATACTATACAAATTGATTACAAGGTTAATTCACAAAAAATAATAATTAATACCTTGATATCTGGAGACACTAAATTTTCTCTATTTTCTGTATTTACCAAAACATTATTGTAGTTATCAAATACCTGAAAATAGTTAATTACAACATTTAATACAAATACATAATATACATTCAGTACAACATTATAGAGTAAAATGTGTTTACATTACCATATAATTTTAAACACTCACTTATTTTTGCAAGACCTAAAAATCATTAATTATACTCAATTTTAATATTAATAATACCACCGAGCACTTACATTGTGTACAGCAATTTTTTCATTCAACAATACTTGGTTATGTTTGACATCAAAACTATTGTTATAACTGTTTTTTGTAAAGTAACTAGGTGAATGAGAAAATAGGTTTGCCAATCTATCAATTTCATCGACACGATCGCATGAATGATTTAGTTTTGGCGTATGACTTCTCAAAGGTATATTTTGAGTGTCTGTGTTTTCATTTTGTTTTACCTAGAAAAAAGTATTTCATTATTAAATAATTACATCAATAAATAATTTAGCAATACAAACTGTTATATAAATAATAATTTAAAAAAAAAAAATATATATAAACAACGAACAAAAATATATAATAAATAAAATTCTAAAAGTATTGGTTAATTTTGTTTTTCAGTGTTTTTATTAATACAATATTTTAATACTGTGTAACAGTTTTAGGTACACAAAATAATATGTTTTTAAATATAAAATTCAATTAGCTATGTAAAATTGTATTAAAGACAATAATTAAATAAATGTTTAGACAATTAAATTAGGTGTATGTAAGAACTTAAGATATGAACAAAAAAATTTACATAATTATAGATACTCGTTTGATTAAGTTGATAGGCAATTTACTTTCCAACAGTTGTATAGCCAGGTGAGGCACTGAGGCTGTGCTCCCTCATTGTCCATATTTTTTTTATATATTTTTATTATAATTGTTTCTTGTTTATGTTACTTTAATATTTCAAGATGTGATGCATTACTGAGTAAACAACAAACTATATTACTAAGGTTAGGTACCTTAAAATTAAATAAAAAATATAAAGTCAAATAGTTTTATTTTTTAATAAAATAAGTTAATATTGTTAGAATCCGTAGATGAAAATTTGACTAATATTACAATAGACATACAAAAACTTGATTGAAATAAAACAAGTAATTTAATATTTCTTAACGCATTACTTTAATTAGTTAAAAACTTAGCTATCCTTACAGCAGTTTTGTCTATCTCAAGTTTGGCTTTTTCTTGTTTAATTATATATTCCAGTGAATCGATCAGTGCGGCATTGTTTTTTTCACGTAAATTATATTCCATAATTAACTTCCTATTTTAACAAATAGTATAAATAAAATACATAAAAACACTCGGAAATTAAAAGAATATTATTTTATTTTTAAACTTTAAAACTGTTTTTTGAGTGATATTGATAAGAGTGACGTAAAACACCATAGATAACTGGCAATTAAGGCGGTGAATTTAAAACAAATTGTGTTAAAAATATTGCTCAGAACAAATAAGTTTCAAAATATTGCACTGCATGTATACTGCCTCTTAATATAAATACATTTTATACACTGAATTTCTAATAGCATATAAATTAAATAAATGCTAACCATCATAGAATGTTATATTATAATAATATAATTCCGATTTATTGGTAGAACCATCCATACATACATAAAGTATGTATTTACGGGATTTTCGGGATTTTTTCGTTTTCTACATTTTTTTAATCTATTTATTTGTTATATTATACGCGGTTGTCTATAGAATTCACTTACACGCAGACCACGGGGTATTTTTTTTCTTCCTTCCTTTTTTTTTTCTAATAGAAATAATAGAATATTGAATAATTTCTTCGGTAGACAAGATATTTGAATAGAGGTTAATAACCGTTCGTAATAATTGTATAGTGTGTGCGCGCGCGGGGGGGGGGAGGGAAATCGAAACTGTTAAAATCGCGTGTGCAGCGACCCGGATCGACGTTTCGATAACGGCCTCTGGTTTTCACCGGTGCGTTTCGATACGAATCGAGTTTTCGTTGTAAATATGAGCTCATCAACATGGTCTGATACGCTTGAGCATCACGGTGTATCGGATCGAATTTGACGCGCGCCGAACGTATAGATGCGGATCTACGAGCGGCGGTATATACTTGATCGTATCAAACATACAGATGTGGATCTACTTAACCACACCATTAGCTTCTTGTTACTTGTGGTGTAAATATTCGTTCGACATTGTATAATTATTGTTGGTCCAATTTATGCCGTGAGCTAGTCCGCATCAAACGTTTGACACACGTATGTATACGACCGCGTTTGTTCGGTGCGCTCGTCATACGCCTCGGTACACGTATTGTCAGCACGGCGTTGGAACTCTGCCGTTAACTGGGTTACGAGTCGAAAACGCCAAAACTCGACGAGGCCTTTTCGAATAGAGCTCGGTTCTTAGAGCCGTATTGTAGAGTTCGGAGGCCTGCATTTTTATAATCGAGGCCCGTTTGCCGAGCCACACCCTGCCACGCGGATTTTACGGCGTAAACTATCGACCTACTATAATATCAATAATCGCGTGCGCGGTAAACTGCCCGAACACAGATATTTCGCACAACGGTTATTGTGTAGCTATACGTTTCCCGTCTTAATATATTGTATTACAGTATTATAGCACCTTCAATATTATTATTATTATTCTATTAATGGCCGGTAAAAGTGAGTGGGTTTTCTACGACGCAGAACGTGCCCGACCGACCATAACGGGGCCGTTCGTTTTACGGATTACGCACGGTTTCTAAATAATTTTAAATTATTATGAAAGCAGAAAAAACAACAGAACAAAGGTGCAATAATTTGCGAAACCAATGGTTCTTGTAATAAATTCAATTCATATATAATCGCATTTTTTACCACTGTAGTTTTGGATTGAGTATTACATTTATATCAGTTGAAAAATGACGGGACAGGGATTGCCATTTGAAAATCAAAAGTTAATATTCGTGTAAGACATATGTAATGGTGAATGGGGGGGAGGGGAGGAGATTCACACAAATCCACACAATAACTGACAAAAAAAAAAAAAAAATTACTGAAATCAAATTTTACAATAAAATCTCGTCCAAGAGTTATTTGTTTGATCGTGCTAAAATTAATTACCGTGTATAAATTAAACGGATACCTTATTGTAATTTGATTATTATCAGCCAACGAGTAACAATAGATATCGTAAAATAAATAAAATGGCAAATTGTTGTAAGTATTGTTGATGACCCCCCCCCCCTTCACTCTCAAATCGTCACGTCATAAATCTCTTAGTCCATTTACTTATTGTATTACAATGTATACAGATTATAAATATCTTTTAATAGTACAAAAAAAAAAAAAAAAATGGCGATTCGCCGAGCGCTAAAACGTAAAATCGCGTTTTGCAGTAAACGGCTAAACTAGATAAATACATTTATTACACACTATACGCGCCTAGAAGAAATGATATTTTTCCGATTACAATTGGATAATCGCTCGAAATTTTACCGTTTTTACACGACTATAATTAATTACAATATTTATATATGCGTATAAACCGTAATAATTATATTATTATTCAACGAGTTGCTCTGAGCCATACGTAACGCACTATGATGGATTTATTTATAATAAAGTTACATACGAATAACGAAGGCGCAATAATATCTATGTTGCATAATGCAGTCGTAATACATTAATAGTAAATAATAGTTACATAATTAAATGATGATGGTAGGCAATAGAAAATTAGTAAAAATAATAATATATAACTCCAAATAATCCCGTTCGCCAACAACTTGTGTACATTATCATAACTGTACCGGGGAATGTAAGTAAAACAAATTTAGGACAAATAGCCGTGCGTTCTGAATGAATTCCTACTTATAAACGAATATAGAGAATAATAACGAATGTGCCAGTGCAATTTCCAACGATATTATTGTATCGTAAAACAATTCAAAATCCAAATATCTAATATACAATATAGATAAATAATTTCACAATAAGAGTACACACTTATATATACACGTCATATTATTTTCCTAGGAATTTAATAGTATTGCGATCGTATTCCAATCGCGGCAATCAATATATTAAACTGTAGACGTGCAATAATTGACGAAAACGGAAAAAGAACGAATAATAATAACAATATTCGACGGGCTAAACTAATCGTTAAAATATTTTAGGTGCAAACTACGTTGTTGGTGGCGTTCTATTTTGCGTGCGCCACACCTAGTCGTAATATTATTTATTATTAAATTTTCCAACAAAAAAAAAAGAAGAAAAATAATAAAACCATTATATTGTCTGTGGCACGTGTGGCCGAGGTCGATATTGAATTCGGTTTATACGCCGCACGGCAGACGCATTAACAACGGCACACCGTCGTCCGTCGTAGACACGGAGTTTAAAAACGATAATCGTATTTCGAATTTTCTAGAAAATTCCTTTATGTTTCTCTTTGTTGTAGTCCACCCGTCGGCCTTGGCCCGCGGCGGCGCCATGTTTTACGATCGATAAACGCGTATCCGTGTGGTGGCAACAATGATCGGGCCCGATCATTTTTTCCAAGAGCGTGGCCCCCGCCCGGCCTAGGTCGAACAGCTGTGCTCCCTGACAGTGCCACATGGAAGCACGCCATTGGTCGACCATTACCGCTGCGCAATAACCCAGTTTCCCGTCACCCGACGACTGCGATCACGTACGGAAAGCTGCTCAATAACTTTTTGTACGCTGTCGTCACTAGAAGTCTACCGTCGAACTCGTCGTTTCTATTCACACACAGTCGTTACATTCCTATAAATTTCCACACGCCGCCTAAGGACTACATTACAACAATGTAAGTATAATATTTCCGGAACACCACGACAACCGTGTTTATCGTTTTTCGGGGGCTACGGTGTTCTCCGTGTTCAACACCGTCGTCGTCGTCATTTCCGAAATGTCCATTTTTATTTTTCGGGGCGTTTCCCGTTAAATCATTGTGTGTCGTATTTTCGACGTAATATTTTCAACGATGACGACCTCTCCTCCCGTGGGTTTTTCTTTCGAACGCGTTTTGGTACGGATTGCCCATAACGTCAAAAATATTATTAATATTGATCATGAAATTTTTCCCGTCCGTCCGTTGACGGCCGCCATATTGCCTTTGTCCTCCTTTGTTCCCGCTGACACGTCACACTTGGCGATTGCAAATTCTGTTGTCTTGTTCTGTAAATCTTCATAAACCAGAATAAGCTTTAATAAATTATATGGTTGTGGAATTTATAATTTGGTTTTCATAGTAAAGTGATTTATTTTTCTCGACTTTGTGACATATTTATGCAAGTTGGTTAAAAAAATATTAATATTGGGATTTATTCTTTTTCGGATTTTACATGATGTTTTTGACCCAATAATATAAGAATTTCTATTTTTGTCAATCTACTTAAATTTATTAAAAGATTATTTTCATATTGCCGGAAATGCATTTATTGTTATAAGTATTCTGTTTGAATACAGTTTTATTTAAAATTGGTAGACATAATTAAAATTTTAAATACTATAGGTATACTTTAAATTGTTCGGTTAAAAATATATTTTGTCCACACGAGCAATTATCTTATTTTTATTTTAGATAGAACTAAGACATTAAAATACTATGTATCGTTAACATTAAATGATATTATATTAATTTTTGTAATACACAAATAAAAGTAATATGATATAAAATTGGATATTAGGTAGGTTCTTATTATTTTTTTTTTTTTTATATATTTTCTAATTTCCTGTAAATATATAATTAAATAGACTTGTATTATTGTTTGAAATAATTATATTGTAGTGTTATATTTTTCAAGTTTTTGATTATGATGTACAGTACTGCACAGAATTTTAAAATTATGCATGTCTGATTCCATGAAAACCATTCTGTAAATTGTTTTGTAATCAAATTTAGGTTAGGTTACAATTGTCGAACAAATTGCAACATAAAAGCATTTCATTATTTAAACTCTTATGCAGTTATTGGTGATGATCGATGATAATGTCGTTCGATATTTTAATTTATAATTTAGTAAGAATTAAGTGTCATGTCATATGTCTGGCATCATTTGACTTGTCAAAAGTTTATTAAATTAACTTTATTAAAATGTCTAACAATTAAATAAGTAAGAAAAGTGATGTGTGTAAAAAGATAGGTACCAACTTCTTATTAAAATTATTTTAATTTATAACAAATTCATAACATTTGTAATCATGTATTAGTTAATTTAGAAAAATATTTTTATTGTATGGGTGAATAAAATTTTAAACAACATGTGTTTCATTGTTGGTTATATTCATTTTGAAAGGCCTTACTATCATGTACTTACTATCATATGTACTTACTATTTATTTTTGTATGCCCTTTTATTTGAACTTATCAATCACATATTATTTTTTATCGATAGTTGTAAAAATTTAAATGATTTACTGATCTGATAAAATTTGGTTTCAGATAAAAATGCAGATCTTTGTTAAAACTTTGACTGGAAAAACAATTACATTGGAAGTTGAATCATCAGATTCCATTGAAAATGTTAAAGCAAAAATTCAAGACAAGGAAGGCATCCCCCCAGACCAACAGCGTTTGATCTTCGCTGGTAAACAATTGGAAGACGGCCGTACACTTTCCGACTACAACATCCAAAAGGAGTCTACTCTCCATTTGGTTCTCAGACTTCGAGGTGGTATGCAGATTTTTGTAAAGACACTTACAGGAAAAACAATTACATTGGAAGTCGAATCATCCGATTCTATTGAAAATGTAAAAGCAAAAATTCAAGACAAGGAAGGCATCCCCCCAGACCAACAGCGTTTGATCTTCGCTGGTAAACAATTGGAAGATGGCCGTACACTTTCCGACTACAACATCCAAAAGGAGTCTACTCTCCATTTGGTTCTCAGACTTCGAGGTGGTATGCAGATCTTCGTAAAGACCCTCACAGGAAAAACAATTACATTGGAAGTCGAATCATCAGATTCTATTGAAAATGTAAAAGCAAAAATTCAAGACAAGGAAGGCATCCCCCCAGACCAACAGCGTTTGATCTTCGCTGGTAAACAATTGGAAGATGGCCGTACACTTTCCGATTACAACATCCAAAAGGAGTCTACCCTCCATTTGGTTCTCAGACTTCGAGGTGGTATGCAGATCTTCGTAAAGACCCTCACAGGAAAAACAATTACATTGGAAGTCGAATCATCAGATTCTATTGAAAATGTAAAAGCAAAAATTCAAGACAAGGAAGGCATCCCCCCAGACCAACAGCGTTTGATCTTCGCTGGTAAACAATTGGAAGACGGCCGTACACTTTCCGACTACAACATCCAAAAGGAGTCTACTCTCCATTTGGTTCTCAGACTTCGAGGTGGTATGCAGATTTTTGTAAAGACACTTACAGGAAAAACAATTACATTGGAAGTTGAATCATCAGATTCTATTGAAAATGTAAAAGCAAAAATTCAAGACAAGGAAGGCATCCCCCCAGACCAACAGCGTTTGATCTTCGCTGGTAAACAATTGGAAGATGGCCGTACACTTTCCGACTACAACATCCAAAAGGAGTCTACTCTCCATTTGGTTCTCAGACTTCGAGGTGGTATGCAGATCTTCGTAAAGACCCTCACAGGAAAAACAATTACATTGGAAGTCGAATCATCAGATTCTATTGAAAATGTAAAAGCAAAAATTCAAGACAAGGAAGGCATCCCCCCAGACCAACAGCGTTTGATCTTCGCTGGTAAACAATTGGAAGACGGCCGTACACTTTCCGACTACAACATCCAAAAGGAGTCTACTCTCCATTTGGTTCTCAGACTTCGAGGTGGTATGCAGATTTTTGTAAAGACACTTACAGGAAAAACAATTACATTGGAAGTCGAATCATCAGATTCTATTGAAAATGTAAAAGCAAAAATTCAAGACAAGGAAGGCATCCCCCCAGACCAACAGCGTTTGATCTTCGCTGGTAAACAATTGGAAGACGGCCGTACACTTTCCGACTACAACATCCAAAAGGAGTCTACTCTCCATTTGGTTCTCAGACTTCGAGGTGGTATGCAGATCTTCGTAAAGACCCTCACAGGAAAAACAATTACATTGGAAGTCGAATCATCAGATTCTATTGAAAATGTAAAAGCAAAAATTCAAGACAAGGAAGGCATCCCCCCAGACCAACAGCGTTTGATCTTCGCTGGTAAACAATTGGAAGATGGCCGTACACTTTCCGACTACAACATCCAAAAGGAGTCTACTCTCCATTTGGTTCTCAGACTTCGAGGTGGTATGCAGATCTTCGTAAAGACCCTCACAGGAAAAACAATTACATTGGAAGTCGAATCATCAGATTCTATTGAAAATGTAAAAGCAAAAATTCAAGACAAGGAAGGCATCCCCCCAGACCAACAGCGTTTGATCTTCGCTGGTAAACAATTGGAAGACGGCCGTACACTTTCCGACTACAACATCCAAAAGGAGTCTACTCTCCATTTGGTTCTCAGACTTCGAGGTGGTATGCAGATTTTTGTAAAGACACTTACAGGAAAAACAATTACATTGGAAGTCGAATCATCAGATTCTATTGAAAATGTAAAAGCAAAAATTCAAGACAAGGAAGGCATCCCCCCAGACCAACAGCGTTTGATCTTCGCTGGTAAACAATTGGAAGATGGCCGTACACTTTCCGACTACAACATCCAAAAGGAGTCTACTCTCCATTTGGTTCTCAGACTTCGAGGTGGTATGCAGATCTTCGTAAAGACCCTCACAGGAAAAACAATTACATTGGAAGTCGAATCATCAGATTCTATTGAAAATGTAAAAGCAAAAATTCAAGACAAGGAAGGCATCCCCCCAGACCAACAGCGTTTGATCTTCGCTGGTAAACAATTGGAAGATGGCCGTACACTTTCTGACTACAACATCCAAAAGGAGTCTACTCTCCATTTAGTTCTCCGTCTCCGAGGTGGCGCGCAATAATTTTTAAATCATAATTTTGTCACAATTGAATTTGAATAAAAATACATTTAAACATTTTTAACCTTATTAGTTTATTTATTTATACTTTTTATTTAGGTCTACACTTGTAGAATATTATAATGACATAGTAATGTTATGAAATAAAAATTATTCACCTTTTATTTATATGAGTTTTATAATCATCTACCTTACTTAATCTTAATCAGTTGTTGCATTTTTAATATAGTTTGTTTGGGGTTATTCATATAGAATAAATTGCCTGTATAGCAATTCTTGGCAAATCTCCTTGTTTTAGGTTATAAACTATTTTTGTCCTGTGCACTGATAATTCAAATATTGTGGAGTAGTTTTACTAATATTTCAGTGGTCCTGTAAAATTGAAATTTTTATCAAAATATAATTTTATATAGGATTTTGTACGAGTATAATTTTAATATATAAGTACTGACACATACTTGTTACTATATATTTTAATGAATATCCATTGTGTATAGTATTTTTTATCAGTGGTGCAGTTAGGTGTTTTTGTTGATGGGGACTTGTAATAAAATTATAATTTTTTTTCAAATTGACTTAAATAAATGTGTGAATATGTTTCAGTAACCAAACATTTGTTTGGTTCCATCTAGTTTTCAATACTTTTTAAGACTATGCATATAAAATTTTATTTTAATCTTATGATGTAAATGTGTGAAAGCTTTTACAATTGTTATTCAATTGTTGCGGAATGGTTGAACTGATTGATTTGGGTGAAATTTGGTGCACAGATAGAAAATCTGCAATAAGTTAGGATATTTTTTATTCCAAATTTTACATTCATAGGTGCTGACGTTATTGGTTGTTATTGGGTTATTGGTTTGAAAATCATAATTTGTTGATTCTTAGGTTATCTTGGTGATATTGATGGAATAAAATTAAATGTTAAAACAAACAATTAAATAATGTTGTCTGTGTAATAGTTGTGATTATTGAGTGATGCGAGGTGAGATTATAATTGATTAATATTAGCAATTAGCATCCTATTACTCATTTGATAAATTTACTTCAACTCTGCTGTGAGTTAGCTTTGTTTTATTGATACAATAATATGTTATTTTGCTAGTATTAGAAAAAAAAAAAGAAATGTAAGTATATGCAAGTATTCAAGGAGTATTTTTTATTATAATTAATTATTGAATGTTTTCTGGTTTTGGCGCATTTATCATAAATAATGATTTGTTTTCATTTTAAAATAGATTGATTGACAGAAAGTATAATATATTTGAGGGCTTTACTATGCAACATAGTCACCTTATGTGTAAAAAATGATCTAACGAATGAAAAAGCGATTTAAACCTTTTTTTCATTTTTAATAGATGGAACGGTTTTCTTTAATTATTATTAGTTGACAAAAGTGATTGAAAAATATAATTTTTCTTAATTTTCTATGAGTTTACAACCATGAACACCACAATTTTAAAATAGTTCTGGTTGGCCAGTTATGTCTTACCCCATAGAATAGAGAGAAATATATACAGGTATGCAAACGATTTGTAAATTACCATAGTTCACCAATTAAAAAAAAAAAAAAAATAATAATTGTAGTTTAATAGGTTAATTAAAAAAAAATTATGATTATATATGTCATAACTGTGGTGATTTGAAATAAAATTAATATTTTTGAATTATGAGAAAGGGCTTGTTTTTTGTCCAAATGTACAGACTATCCTAGTTATCAGAAAAAACATCTGAAAATATATTTGAATTTATCATGATGTTAACTTCAAAATTCTAAAAACAATCAGATATTGAAGGATTTAAGAGTTCAATATAAAAAAAAGTGGAAAAATTGTTTTCAAGTAAACTTTCTAACAAATTCAAGAAGTGATGTTTTCAAAAGTTTTATCTGATTACTAAGATGGTCGGTTCAATTGTCATAATATAGGCTTATTTTGATAGAAAATACAGCTAGTAAAGGATCCCATTAAAGGGCAAACAAAAAAAAATTGACATTGTCATAATTTATTGTTAATATACGGGTTTCGAAAATATAAATCAAATATCTAAATATTGTAAAATAACAAGTTTTAATAAGGGCAAACAAAATAATTACAGTCTGTTTATATATTATTGTTATATGGTAAGTATTTTAAAGTCAATGCTTTAAAATACGATAAGTGCAGCACTATTTTAGGATTTTTATTATCTTACAGAGCTTTTGTGTAATCGACAAAATATAATATAACAGAGCATAATGTTTGAGTAGATATAATATTATTTTTTTCTAAAAACATAAAATCAGATATAGTTCTTAATTAAGTTTACATAATATTATTATAATATATACCTAACTAATAACATAAAAAATAAAAACAATTTACAAGTTACAAATTATATATTATTATTTTAGTAGTTTTTTTTTTTTTTCAATCGAACATAAATTATAACAATAAGCTGACAAAAAATACATTGCTAAGGTTTTACACATTTTCAATTTTAAAAATATATGAAGATAATATATATGTATATAATTAATGGCGGAAAATATACGTAAAATTCAATAACATAGTCTATTTGGGTACAAATAAAAATTACATTTAAAAACTGTTTTTACATAAAAAAAAGTAAAAATTAAAAAAAAATTATAATAATAAAAATAAAACAATTATTTATTATTTTGAATAGTGACAAAAATGTTAGTTGGATATATATTGCCATAACGTTTTATAAAAATCAATGTTTAACATGTTCGTTTAGTCTAGAAATTATTTTAGATAACTTTCCCATATTACTATCAATTCAATAACAAAAAAAAAAAAAAACAAGACGGCTTTGTCTTTCCTTTCAACAACCAGTTAAACCCATATGCTTTGTCATGCTTTGCTACAAACATCACACATACTACTACAGCATATTGTATTTAATCGTTGGAAAGTAAAATAGTATTTTATTGTACAAATTATAAAAGACAAGAAACAACAATGATTGATGTTTTGTAAGGGCAGTGCAATTATAATAAAATGAACCTAAATGTAGCTGCCTAAATAAATTTGAGAAGAAAAAATGTTATTCTTTTGTGTTTATTACAAATTAATTTACCTGCTAAATTTTTCAGATCAGGGAATATAAATCTCACTGGTGTATGTACCAATTGAAAATTAAAAGATTATTAGAAACAATGAGCGATCGATGGAATTTCAATTCAAATTGGTATTTATATATATATAAAAAAAAAAAAAAACAGCACCAAATGGAGTCCAAAAAGTATGTATAATTTAACTTGTGTTCTCATTCATTAAGACAGGTGTGTACCTCATATACTTCATCCTGGCTCGAGAGCTATTCAGTTGTAGATTTTCATTAATTTCCAAGACAAAGCAATCTTTTAGTATGTGTTGTATATATATTAAATGTTAAACGATTATTATTGTTACACATTAAACACGATAATAAATGTACGGTGATGACACGATTGTAAGTTATTATAATATGAGGTGAACATTAAGAATAAAATGATTTATTAGATATTATAAATATATATTTTTTTTAAGTTGAATATTCGTCATCGTAATAGTAAGTCTGGACGTGGCTAAATAATAATAATAATAATAATAATAATTGTTACTGAATTTTAACTTTTTTTTAAAATTTTTTTTTAACTACTTAATAATTTAGATAAAAATAATAAAATAACAATAAAAGTAGCACTCGTGTTTATAATACTTCAATCTACCGCCAAGTATATAAAAATACCCATAACAACACACTACTCCTGTCAATTTTAATGTTCATTATGATAGTAAATCTGAAAAACAAAACCAAACAAAAATATATATTAATACAACATGTATATAAAATAAAATCTAGAAAAATATATCATTCCTGACCAATGTTCAAAAATAATATATATTGTATTTGGCCTATTTTAACTATTGATGTTACTTGTAATAGAATAACAAACAAATTATGGTTCTAAATATTTGAATTTGAATAATTTACTGTAAAACTAGTTTCAATAATTAAAGAATTTAATAATATACTCAACAAATTTATTGTGTTACATTATCTGTTTAATACTTATGAGGTTATTCTAAAAACAATTAAGATATAATATGCTCTAAAAATATATAAAAATAGTTGACATTGTTTGACAACAAACATTTAGAAAATTATACAAATAGAAAATTAATATCAATTGAAAAATTCCCTTTAACATTTCAACGATGGTGCGCACAGTGTTATGAAAAAAGATAAAATGTCTTTGGACAGAGAATTATTTCAATGGATTTTATTTAGATCAACTTAAGGGAATAAGCATAAATTGGGAGGCGATGAAAGCCTATAAGGTAATGATAAATTGTATACGATGAACAGAAATTATGAACTAGTAAAAACAATTGTTAACTAGTGCTGAAAAATGATTATAACAAATATATTAACTAAAAGAATATTTATTGTTGGTTAGTATGTATATTAAATACCATTGACAATTTGTTGATCTGATCTATTGGTTTCTTGATAAGCAGTAAAATTAGTGGCGTTGTCTTGAATGCATTTACCAATTCCGATGTCGATGATTTGTTGCGTGGACAAAGTGCTCGATGGAATGGGTTCCAATGATAAATCCAGTAGGTTGTTTGTCACATTATTTAATTTCCTGGAAAACAGAATAATTTATTGTTTAAGTTATTATTATTATTTAGTGTGACATCATATTATGTGAATATAGTCCTTATCAAGTATGATTGGAGTCAAACAAATAAAAGTGTACACATAAATGAGATCTAAATTAACTTAAAATTGTTTAAATTTTAAATACTTGATATATTTTAATTTATTGCTAAAAACCTCATTAGAGGAACTTTTTTTTTTTTTAAACATTTATTTGAGAACACACAATCTGCAATTAAGTTTACAATGAATGTATTGAGGTAAGGTATAACAATGACTTGAGTGTCGTGATTTAATAAGATAAAAAGTGTAAGATAAGGATTTTAATTTAATAAATCACAACACCAGGTTCGTTTTAGGCGCTTTCTGGGGTCACCTGGGATAGTGTGGATGGACAATTCAGAGTTCAAGGGGTTGCGATGGTTGTGGGTATTAGAGTGTAGGCGTTTATAGAATATTTTGGGGACATTTTGGACTGTTGGGATGGAAAGATCTTTATGAAAAGTGTCATTAGTGATGTAGTATGGGACTATGGTTATTTGGCGGAGACATTTAGATTGGAATATTTAAATTTTGTTAACATTGGAAGGTTAAGCTGCTCCCCATAGACAAATACTATAAGTCCAAATTGGTTCTAGAATAAGATTGTTATTAATATTGATGTGTTGTGACGTGAGAAGATGACGTAGTAGGCGTGAGCAGTTATTTAAAGCAATTTATTTGAAATGGGTGTGAGTTGCCCAAGTTGGTGGTTTAGGTGTAGACCTAGATATAGAACATTTTGAGCAGTTGGGAGAGGTACATTATTGAGGGCAATCTTTTCGTCTTATGTAAGTGTAAATGTACAGTGGATGTTTTTAGTTTTTTTGATTTTTATCCTCCAGTCCTTATACCAGACTGACAAGAGATTGAGATGACTTTGGATGAGGTTAGAGGCAGGGTCAAAGTATAGTGCTAGGAGAGCCTTACCATCGACAAAATCACCCAAAGTGGGGTAAAGAGTGGTGGGTTGATCTGAGATGAATAGATTAAAGAGTAGAGGTGCTCTAACTTGAACTGGTGATATTTCAAACAAGGAAGAACATGATCGTACAGCGAAATGTTTGTTTTCTAGATAAGATTTAAACAGATAGAAATATGGGAAAAGGATAGATTTGAGTATGAATAGGATGCCTTAATGCCACACCCGAATAATTCTTCTAATAGTAAAATTTTAGGTTTCAATTAGTTGTAAGTATACTATAGTTGTACTTATATGAATACAATATGAGCATTTAAAAAAATAGTATGTGTTTTTAATGGAACTATTAAGGGCCGTTCTCACCAACGCGAACATTGATTTTTTAACAAAGTTTATAAGATAACTAACCAATTTTGGTCAGTTATCAGCCATAAACTCAGTTTATAAATCAGTTAAACACCTTCATTTACGTTCATCGAGAACAGCCCTTCATACTGTTTCGATCCAATTATTGAATTACACTGACACTATATAAAAACAATACAATTGAAGACATAGAGAATAATAAAATTTAATAATTATATAGCATAACTTTTCCCTTTTGTTTCATACATTTTTTATAATTTGAAAAATGAAACAAATTATTGTTTATTTAAGCTATCTAAATATTAAGTTTTTATATTTCTACAATTATTGATTTTATAGTATTAATGTTTTTACTGTGAATGTTTATTTATTTAGTTCAGTTTTTAATTTACTTATTAGTTATCATATACTGAAATCATTTTATAGCATACAATTCTTAAAATAAATTTTAAACAACATAATTGTTGACTTAATAAAAAGGAGTAAATAATGAAACAATTTTTAAACTAAATACCTATGTATAAAACATCTGATTTTGAAAAATCTTTATACTTAAAGTTAACGGTGAATAAAATTTAACAGTTTTAAATATTCAAAAGTTGGTTTTAAAAGTATTAGAGATAATTATTACATACATTGTAAAATGTTCAATCGACAAGTTAATAATTATATAGTGTAATTAGAAAATTATGTTTCTATTATATAATAATAAGAATACTATATTATATAATATGGAATAACAAAAACTACTAGGGGCACGTGTATAAAGCAGAAACAATGAGAAAATGAAAAATAAATATTCCAATATTTAAATCTAGTAAAATTACTATTGTAATGAGTTTGTAAAAAGTACACAGGAGAAAAAGATAGTCGTTTTATAATGTAAACTTTGAATAATGAAAAGTAGTACATGATAATGTAAAAACTAAAAATATAGGATATATTCTATATAAAAGGCAATTTTAATGTGTCCGCTATAGACTCAAAAACTACATGACCGATTTTGACAAAAATGTCAGAGATTGTTCTTAGAGATACCAGAAAGGTTTAGAGAGTAGTTTAGAGCATATCCTATAAGTGGCACTGTACATTAATTGTATTGAATGAAACAATTCTGTTTGATTAAATTTTGTTTAATTATTTCTGGATTACCTTGGCGACATGGATGATATATATAAAACAGATGTTATTCTAAAATAATTTTGTTTTTAAATAGTAAAAAATAGATGGAAATAAATTGGTCGGGACAGCTAGTTAAATAAAATTAAATAAGGAAAAAAATGTAAGTACAAACAGTAAGGAAATAACTTTTTTTTGGCTAGGATTTTTAATTAGGTCAAAGAATAATGCCCTGTTAAGTATTTTGTGTGCTATACATACACATCTGGGCCGAAAACGTTTCCATTTGCCGTAAGATGACCGTTGGTGTGGTGCGCAACCTCATCATTGGTGTTGTTTATATGGCCGTTTTGTTTTGGACTGGACAGTTGAAGTCCATAGGACAACACGTCGCTAGGTGTTGACATTGTTAACGATGACGACGAATGATTTCTTTCGGCAGATAACATAGCTTCGGTGTCAGACATAGGGCCTAGACTAGTAGTCATTAGATCCGGCGACGATTTTTCCATTTTTTCTGCGACTTGCGGCTCAGCAGATTCAGTCTCATCCTAGAAATAAAAATAAAAATAAAATAAACTATTGATATGACCAATCTCAATCAAACAAATGTATACTTTAGTAGATGCATTTCCGGTTCCTTTGCCTTGATTCCTAGTCCTCAGCATGATGGCTTCAACTCTTTTGCGTCTTAGTTGTCTGTCCTCTTCTTCCTTCTTCAATTTAATTTCCATTTCTTGTCTCAGCCTTGAGAAAAACAAACGCTTTTTATTAGAATATACATTTGTAAAACATAATCCCAAATGGACAATGATGTATTGTCAGGGTGACAATAAACAATTGTACTATTTAGAGATATTCGTTTGAATATGTTAAAAGTTTTAATGATATATTGCAAAATCGAGTTACTTTTCTGCTTCTTCTTTCGCTTTGCGGTCTGCTTCTTCTTTTTCCAATTTCAATTTCTGCTCTTCTTCTTTGCGTTTCTTTTCTTCCATGTCACGTTTTTTCGTTTCTTCTATGGCCAACTCCAACCTCAATTCTTCGGCCTTCCGGGCTTCTTCCAATAGTCTCAGTTGTTCTTCTTCCATGCGGCGTTGATCTTCTTCTTCGCAACGTAACCGTTCTTCTTCGGCCAATCTTTCGGCTTCCTGTAGTACAAGACAATTATAGATACAAAAGCGTTATTATTATTTTTTAATTCAATAAAATAAATCTTAAGTATCTTAGGATTTGTATAGTTACCAATCGTTGTCTCTCTAGTTCTGCGTCTTTTTCTGCTTGTTCGCGCGCCAGTTTTCTGCGTTCCGCCAGAGCGGCCTTGGCTTCTTCTTCGGTCGTGATTTTCTGTTTGGTAGCCAACATGGAAGCTGTCATGTCACATTCGGCCAAGTCGCTGCTAACCGAATCTTGAATTGAATTGTCTTGACTGTCATCGTCTTTGGACGTAGCCGCGGAGACGGCGTCGGCGGAGGAGTGATGCTGTTCGGAAAATTCGACACTTTCAGTGGATTCCGAAGATTTTCCAATTTTGTTTTTTTCCTTAAAAAGTACACGTATTTATACATTAGTGATTGTATACATTGGATCAAGTATACAACAGAATATTAATGAAAAAAAGCGTTCCAACGATTTGTTATCGATTTATATCTGTGTAGGAATAGGCAAGATGGTAAGGTACCAACCTTGGCGGTAGACTGTTTGCTGGTGTCGTTTGGGAATTTTTTCGCTTCAACTTTGGGTGTAATCGATTTTTTGGTAACGTTCACTTTGGGCAGTGGCGGTCTTTCGCCGGTGGCCGGAGACTTGGCGGCGGCGGTTTGATCGGACGACGTGACGCCGGTTACCGCTATACTGATGGGCCGCGGCTTGCGGGGTGTCGCCACGGGTCTGGACCTCGACTGGGACGGAGCGGGCCCGTACGCCGATTGGCTCATGGAACTCTGAGGACGATTGATCGGAGTCATTTCGCCAGATTTCATACCTATAAAAGCCAATCGACACACGTTTTAACGATCGGTTGTTGTTGGTCGAGACGACGCGCGCGTTTTATTCGTTCGTTGTTATGTAATAAGGTATACAGTTTTCACAGGTGAATCCGAGTAGGTTATTATACGTAAAACGAAGTCGAATCGCCCATTTCGGAAATTCCTCAAACGTCGAAAAACAACAGAATCGACTATTTTTCGTTTAATTGTTAGTTTTGAAGGCCGTTTACGATAGACAATATCTATACAGGGTGATCAACTAACTATTATAAGACACTCGTTATTTGGGAAAGTATTAACTTTTCCCCAATTTTTTTTCTCGTCGAAAATTTAAGAAACAAACAGCTCTAAAATGTTACATAACCGATAATTTTTGTTATCCGTTTTGTTGTGGATGACATCACCACCCGCGTTTCGAATTTCGAATAGCAACCTACATTAAAATTTCCAAAAACAGACGGTGTATTAGATAAAATATATTTTGGTGTTTAAATTATTAATTTTCGTCAACCCGTTGACGAGATATTCCACTTTTAAATAAGTCGTTTTGCGGGTAGAGGGAGAATAGTAGAGCATTATTTAAAAGCCGAGCGCCATAAAAATGATCTACTAGTAATTTTTAATTTGTAATTTTAAAATAACGTGGTTTCAACGTCAGAAATAAGGGTGACAAAAAATATCGGCGATGTAACATTTTAGAGCCGTTTGTTTTTTAAATTGTCAAAAAACATAAATCCGAAGAAAAATAATATTTTCCGACATAATGAGTGTCATATGATCAGTCGATCATCCCGTATATAATTCACTTGCCTCTTTTCTACGGCCTTGAAATGTTTTTCGGTAGTATAAAACGAAACGGTTTTTATCGGTTATCTGAAAATATGAAAAAGTGAACTTATACTTAGAGAGGGGTTGTGAAATAAGCGATTCGTCTGTCGATTAACGATTTATAAAATAAAATTTATATAGACAAGAAGACTCGACCAAAAAAATTCATACACGTAGAAAAAAAATCATTATAATATGCTATACACTTGTGTTCGGTAAAATATGCATGTTAAATAAATATTTGTATTGCGATTAGTCGAGTTATTTTGTACGATCGTCGCTATTCGTCATCGTAATAAATTGTAGATAAATTATGTCGTTTTCTTAAAAAGGTCATTGCGAA
This sequence comes from Tuberolachnus salignus, assembly GCA_956483605.1. Lineage (NCBI taxonomy): Eukaryota > Metazoa > Arthropoda > Insecta > Hemiptera > Aphididae > Tuberolachnus > Tuberolachnus salignus. The sequence goes on along the minus strand of OY101430.1, from coordinate 31,128,091 downwards.
AAAAATATAAGTTTTTATTTTCAAGGCTTTGGAGTTTATTCAAGTGCAAAACTTTGGTATTTTATTTCACGAGTTCCTTACGATTCTTTTTCAGCGATATGGTATTCAGTGGTGTATTTCGGGAGGAGGGTGAAATTCATTTGAAATTGTTACTCCTATTAGGATTTTATTTTTATTGGTTAAACATCTTATAATTTGCCCTCTGGATACGCTACTGATGGTATTTTTTATAAAAATTAGGTGAAATTAAGTAAATAAATTTTTTTTTTTTTTTTTATAAGATAATAATAGTCATATTACATAATAAATATGAAACGAGAACGAAAATCGAAAAATAAACGTCCTACGTGTATGAGAAAAATTGGTACTTGTGTAAATATTAATTATAAAATAGATAGATATTTTTTTTGTTTTTTAGTCAATTTGAAACCGGAAAGAAATTATTAGACAATATTATTATAGAATAGGTACAGTTAATAATATACGAGTAGGTAGGTATAATAATATTTAGTAAAATTATAGGTAGATTTAAAAAAATAATAATAATTAAAACGGAAACTCGGTGCGGACATGAATCGCCTTGGCCCAAAGTTCAGTACCGCCACCTGTTGGATAAAGTGCACTTACTGTTTTTTTTTTGTTATTGGATTCGAGTTAGAGGCTACGTATATAATTATTCGCATGCACATGCATGGAATACAAAACTAGAACTTCGTGCATTTTTTTAAATTTTGTTTTTTATCAAATATGTTACAGCCGTGCAAAAGTATACAGTAACCAATTGAGACGCAATAACTATGAACTTTAAAATAATATTTCGATTTTACGTGTAGTATAATATTTTATTCATTCGTGCCATATTCTATTTAATTATCTATACATGCGAGAGCTGCAAATTTGTTGATATTATATATATATAAAAAAATAAAATCATGTAAGTACATAAAATATATCTAATACTTAAATTTAAGTGGAACTGTAATATCGAGATATTTTTTTTATCGACTACAAGTTAGAAGTAACAAACATGAATAGCATAATATATTATAATTTTTTTTATTTTGAACAACATACGAAAATCATGTATATGCAAGATAAGCGATAAATTTACAAACAATTATGATATTATACCTACTTGTAATAGGAAAATTGTAATTTTTTTTTTCCTAGTAGGTATACATAATAATATTATAAAGTAAATAATATCAACAGATAAGCATAAAAAAGCGTTTAAAAAATTTAAAATACTACGATTAGCTCTTATAATAATATATAATATATAGCGACATGCGAAATTCCACCTCTGTTTTTGATTTTGTTTATTCGATCAAGAAAATATTATGCACATATGTTATACAGTAATATATTTTACGCACGACATCGCGGAACAACAAAAAGAGGAAATCACGAGGAAAATAAAAAAAATGCTATGAAATGTGGGCGAATTTTTAGAGGAAAAATACATTTTTCCCCGTCAAAATCCACGAAAACGTAACAATGTGGTTTTTTTCTTTATTTCAGTGGTGGTATTTTCAAAACGTTACCCCTAGAGAGTCTAATACACAAATAGTAAAAGAGCGGTCAACAATTCGGCTTGTAACTATTGAACGGACATTTCGTATGACAAAATGGCCCCGGTATTATTATACCGTTAGGTTTAAATAAAATGTATTCTTTTTACGAAAAATTACGTTATCTCATTGGGAGAAACTTTGAAATATTACTGATAACGGGTAATGGGTAACAGTTGACCAACTTTTTTACTATATAATATATAGGCTCAATAAATATTTAACAAAAGAATTTATTTTATTTTTCTATCGTTAAGTTTATCGGTAGAAAGAAAAAAAATTACATTAAAAAGTTTACACAGGAATGACGGAAAATGATTTCGTATAACGAACGAAAAAACTAGAATTAAATTTGACATGTCGCGCACGACACCACGAGGAAATTAATTGTTATCGTATAGGAACCGTAAAATCTACTAAAAAAGCGTTTCGGCGGGGTAAATCGATTTATATCAGTTAGTTTTAGAAAATCAGGCGAAGGAGACGGTTACGGGGAAACAGGAACGAGATGAAGGTCGGCGATTAAGTTATATGCTAAATAAGTACTAATAATATTTCTCGTATACAGGGTGATCGATTTTCAGTGAGACACGCTGATTAATATATATATATACATTTATATATATATTCATAAATCGGATAATTTCGGAAAATACGAACGTTATGCTCTTTAGAAAATTTTAAATGGCACGTGCAATTTTCTACGTTTGTAACGGATTGCCTTGGGTTTTTTTTGTCCACTCTTATGTCTGGTGGTGAAACTTAACCATTACTACCGACTTTCGATTGCCAAATGGTAACATATATATGGTAAACATTCAATAAATCGATAAAGATTAGAATACTTGCAAAAAATACCAAAATTAAAAATGGTACTCTCCGGTCTGAAGGAAATTAAAAGCGCCATCACGAACATTTATTTTAACTAAACATGTAGTTATATTTGTTGAATTTTCAATATATGGCTGGCCGTTTGAAATTCAAAAGCTGGTATAGTGTATAAGGGTGAAAAAAGCAATGCGACATTTCTTTAGAATATAACATAATAATTGCTATATCAAAGGATATCGATGATTGTCTTATATACGGAAGATTGATCACCCCGAAGATTATATTATATAATGTACACGACAGGCATCATCCACGTACCTGGACCACCGCCGTTTGCGAATTCTCTGGCGCGCTTGCGCAGTCGCTCGGCTCTAGTGGGTCTGGGCGGCGGCACCGGGTTCAAGGCGATCATACTACGGTGGTGCGTCGAGCGATCCTTATTGGCGCCTAAAACAGATCGCCCGCCACCGCCGCCGCCGGCCAAATGGCTCATGCTGCGCGCCGACGACAGTAGTCGCGGTCCACCTCGGCCGCCGCCGCCGTACGCGGCACCGGCACCGGCATCGGCGGCGGCTCCGTCCAGCCGAGTCATCGAACTCGCCCTACCTGGTGATCGACGGGACGAACTGGCTGATCCGGGACGGCTGCACGGCGTGAGATCACGCGGAGACAAGATGGTGGGCATAAGGTCCGTCTTGCGTCTGGCCGCCCTCCGTTCGGCGCTCCCGTCACCACCTTCTAAACATACATATGTTACACATGTACAAACTCGCACCATCACCGTCACCACCACCGCCGCAATGTCCATAATATATTTTATTAAATAAATTATAATTATATTATGTACACGCGCGTACAGCACATATCCACGATGCACGTATAAATAATATTTTAATTTTACATTGCACATATACGTATATGTTATATATAGTGCGTTAGTGGCGTTGTGAATGTGCCCGACACTTACTAATATTTTTAGGTCTTTGCGATTAATCCCTAACGAAATTATAGCAAAAAAAAAAAAAAAACCACGATTTAATCAAAATTGTCAAACGGGACTGGGAGGGGACACTGCTTTTCTCAAAACCGTGACAAAAAAGAAAAGGAAAAACTTTCGTTTTAGTTGCCTTAACCCGAGGAAGTTGTATAGTTGTTTTATTGAGTGTAAATCTAAAATCACAAAGTCCAATCTATGTCTAAAACCCATAGATATATATTTGTAGTTTAAAATATCTATACTAAAACCCAGTCGATTAAAAACCATAGATAGAAAAGTATATTTGTTACCAAAATAATTACATGCATGTGGTAACCTCAACATTGGTAAGGGATTTAGTAATTTGTTATTTTGTTAATAATAATAATAATATTCACACAAACCGTAGTGTATATAAATAATTAATAACATCATTGTTTTTAAACTAAATGTAATAATAAAGTGTACCAAAGTTTAATTAAAAACATTTAAAATTACACCTTATATGCATTTAAAAAAAACTGGAATTTAGTATAGATATCAGATTAATAAAATGTGTTTCTTTATCGTATAAATCACAAACTACCGTATACATCCATTATGATAATTACTATACTCTTCTGGAAAGTATATGGATGTCTCATATACTGTGTTTATATTATCTACGTGAAAAACCACGATGGGCCAATGGATAAAAAAGTTGATGGGAAAATGAAAAAAAAAAGCACATCGGGCAGGTCATAAGGATAGGATTTTAAGGGCCGTTCTCACCAACGTAAATGTTGATTTTTAAACGGAGTTTATCGTCGGCGATAAGAATGTGGACGATTTTTTATCTTGAAAAAATATAATAAATACAGTCTCCCTACATTTGTCCACTGATTCACAACGCCACAGTAATGCGGATAGCGATTGTTGCCGCCGCAGGGTGTTATATATTATATATAATAGCCGCGCGAGTGCAGTTTACAGAGCTAATTAATTAATTCATTAGTTCATTAATTAAGTACATAAAACGACGGCAATCGTTTTTTACAAAAATATATTACTATAATAATAATAATAATAATAATATTTTATTATAAGTACACGCGCGCAGGAAGCTGACAGAGTATATAGGCGTGTAGCGGGTCTAGCTAATTAGAATAAATTTAGCGTTGATTGAGTGAAAGAAGAAAAAAATATATAATAATAATATAAAAACTATTTCAAATAAAAAATACTACGATTACTACGGCTATAATGTTATAATGTACCACCCACAAACCACGTCCGTTATCAATATTAAATTCCTTCGCCCGAGTGCGGTCTGAAGTCAATAAAGTAATAAAATATTTTTGTTAGGTAATTAAATTTCGAAACACCAATTCACAACAAAAATAAAATTCAGCAAACACTAAAACATTACACTGTTTTTGCACGGAATTGTATTGTATATACTGCAGACCTATTGACTACTGGGCCCAGATAATAAAGAAATGGCTTGGCTATCCTATTGTACTCATCTGTGACGGAAGAGAACTTGTGTTACCGAATCATGGTATTCTACAATCAAATTTCTGACAGAATAAATGTTTCGTATAGTATAAATCTATAAATCTAAGTAGAAATTGAATGGTGTGATTTGTCATTTAATTTTACTTATGTCATTTCAAAACCAATAATTTTAATTTGGCTTTATAACTAACGATGATTAGATAATGTAACTAATAACTTATTAAATTGTAATTGACGATAAAAAAAATAATATCATTATCAATTACCCCGCAACCACTGTGGTAACAAGAGTTCACATTCGTCAAATGCGGATGGCCCATCTATTTCTTTATTATCTATGACTGGGCCGCGTCTTGTACACCATTCGTATTGCCAGAAAATCATACGACAACAGATAAGCAAAATGGGGTGTCCAGGAAGAAAAAAAAAGACATTTTTCATGTTTCTCCCATGTAAATCATAAATTGATCACCGACACATCCTAATTTATTATAAATAATATCATATACAGACGATTATCCACGACTTAATACGGCTGTGGAAAAAAAAAGAAGAAATGTTTTTCTTCCCGATTACCCGTTTTTATGCTCATCAGATGTCGTCTGAATAAAATATTTACTCGAGACGCGTCCATAGGTTTGTAATAAGTCTACCATATATACTTAGGAGAGAATCGATATTATACACGTATACAATCTTCGCGATAATATGCGACCAGTGTTAATAATTAAACAAATAATTAATACAATTTCACACACTAATTTTTACAATTTTTCATCTGAGATACGTATTGTCAATCTGCCGTTATCAATTAAAATCAATCATGCTTTTTTTTATTCAACACACAGTATTAATAAAATTCAGAACTCGTATAAATAGGAATTTTCGTCTCTTGAAAACTCACCACGCCCTACCACATCTACAGGGTATTCTGGGATAACGGGACAACACACATCATTCCAACGTAAAACGTCCATTACGGACAGTCTCTTATTATGGTACTCTGAAAAATCTGATGTTCAAAAAAAAAAAGAAAAAAAAAAGAGATTTCTTTTCCCCAAAAAAATGTAAATCTTACATCAAACTGTATTAAATCGGATCGGTAATTATTATCGTTGGTAAATTGTAATAGACGAACTTACCATCAGCATTGCGATTCGATAGTCCGCCTGCCGAAGCAGCTCTTTTTTTTCCGGAACATTCGTTCAACTCGCGTTCCGATGACCTTCTCGTGAGTGGGCCCATAGGAGTTGTGCTGCTTAACATCATTACATTGCTGGTAGACGTAGCTCTGATTAAATACGAAAATCGAACGTACGTATTTAATTAAAACGTGCAAACATTACAATATTGGATGTAAAGTAAATTATTATATATTTTAGTTGTACATAATAGTAGACGAGAGCATGCTGAGTGGGAGATAGGGGGTTGTGCAAGTCAAGAGTAAAGAGAAAAGAAGAAGAGGAGTATGTCTTTAATAATAGAAATAAAATTTAGTCCAATTCATTGATTCTACTCGTATACAATAATATATTAACCGACCTGCGACTAGCCCAATATGATCCTCCAGTTTCTGACGGTTCGAGCATACGAGGAGTCGAACTTCCAAATGCAAAAACAATTGAACTACGTTCATTTCTTCTTTTTGACTCTATTCTGACCTCGCGTTCCTAATAACAATGGGTATATTATGAATAATTTCAATTTTGAACTCACGAATACCTCCTGTGTTATGTAATATTATTAGTCGTACTTGATTTTTTTTTAGTATCGCTTCCCGTTTCTCTCGTTCAGCTTCAAATAATTGTCGTTTTCTTTCTTCTACTTGCTGTCGTCTTTCAAAATCCCGCGAACGCATTTCGTCTAAACGTTTACGTCTTTCTTCTTCTTTTTGTTCTCGATACCTTTGAACAGCCAGTGCCTGGGATGATGAAAAAAAAAAAAAAAAAAAAACCACCAAACCAATTATATAACGTCGATCGTATTATTATATTATAGTTACTTGTTGTTTGAGTTCATCGAGTTTTCTTTGTCGTTCTTCGTCGTGTTTCTCACGAACGAGTCGTAATCGCTCTTCGCGGTCTTTGATTGCATTTTCTTTTCCTTCATAGACAAAAAAAAACCATAATCCAATTTCAATACGGGCGCCAAACACATGCATTTAGCAGAGGGCTGTAGTTATATATCCAATTGATAATGACTACAATCGCCCACTCGAATGGCATTGAGAAGCGCACGTGCAACATTACTATTATTATACACAGTTAAATGGTATATATATATGTATAATAGAGTAACGTTCTGCACATTTAAGATCAAAACACACGACTCGCGAACACACGATATTATTCAAATTATGTTAAAACAAAAGAAAATAATTGTATATTAGTTTTCATAGCTCTTACAGTTTTTTATATTATATACGTACTATACAGAGAGAGCGATATATATAATTTATCGCGAACCAACTATGTTATCTATATATTTGTTGTTGTTATTGTCAACGAAGAAGATTTCGACTAATTTTATTCAGATTTTATTTACATATTATATAGGCGGTGAACAGTTTTTCAAACGATAACCCAAAATATTTTAATTTGAAAAGTGATATTTTTTTATCTTCTAATATAATAAAATATAACAGCTTACGGGTCATATACGTATAACGGTATAGATTAAATTTTAGATTAGAGAAATGGAAAGTGGCGAATATTTTGTCCACATTACTATATTCACTCCACCAATCTAAACATTAAACATTTTTAATTAATAAATTATATTGGTTTGATATAAAATAAAAATAAAATTGAATTCAAAAATAATCCCATAACGATGACTCAAAATCAAATGTACGTAAAATCTTCGTATAGATAATCAACGCTGGTTCACGACGTGTACAATATAGATAATACTTGATGATTGAAACACACATTAACACCCAGTACAAAATAGCATATAATAACTTATTATTGATGTAAAAAATTTACATCGAGTAACAAATAATATACTTGAAAACAAAAAAAAAAAAAAAATCAAAAAATATAGCGACAAATAAATACTATATATATAAATACCAATAATTTACTCCGATTTCGCAGCTTGATTCCCAAACATCACATTTATTTCCATTTGTGTTTAAAAAGCGTTTAGTTATATTATTTTAGTAACCCAAAACAATACATAAAAAAATTATACATTTTTATTCCACATAAAAACTATGTAAAAAAAGAAAAACGAGTATATGATGGAATGAATTCAAATTTGAATTCCACAGAAACAAACTATGTTTTTTTTTTTTTTTATAAAATACCAAAATGTTAGTTACATAATAAAACAATAAGGCAAATAAACGAATCTAATTGTATGTTAGTATGTCCTAAAAAAACCTCAGGCAAGTCGAGAACGATTAAGTAAACCTGTTTCGTCTGTTTCATCATAACAGTCAAATGAATCTGCACCGTGGGCAAACCAATGGAGTCCTCCTCCTGATCGAATAGAAAACAATTTTGAAATAATAATATAAATAATTTTCAAATTATAATTTTAAAATATAGGTGGTCCATTTTAAAAACCAGGTTATTTAATATTTGGGATATTATATATAATATTAGAGTGCGTCTATCTGCATACAATTAATTGATTAGGTATTAATTATAAGTATTAATCCAGTTGTAGATAATATGTTATATAAGTTATTGTACACAATTTTCAAAACGATTCAAACTAGTGTTGAGCAGAAATAAGATCAATTATAGCAATCCGGATGAAAAAAAGAAAGATATTAAACATAATTATTGTAATAAAATGTAATTAATTCTACAATTCGGATAAGCAGAGAGAGGAAAAAGTAAATAAAATATTTTAATAATAATCAGGATCGATATCAATATCAATACGAATTGTTACATTTTGGTCAATCCGGATCAATAATCCGGTGTTCGGATTGATCCAGATCGAGAGCTCGGCACTAGTTCAAACCCGTATTATATATAATATATAAAAAAATAAAACAAAAACGAACACCCATAGGCATAATTAGATAAGGGTTACGGGGTGCCCCCCGTATTTATCAGGGCCCTCAAATTATAAACTTCATTATTATTTAGCACCTCCTCGTATTCAGTTGCGCCTATAATAAAATCATGTAGACATCGCTGTAGCCAGAACTTATATTTTAACGCAAAATAATATATATATATAAAAAAAAAAAATATAATAATTTGTGCGTTTAAATTACTACGATTAACAACAGAAATAACAAAAAACAACCCCAATAAATTCTTCTTTTTGGCTACAACGGCTTTATTACATATGTATTAAATTAATAATAATACTATATTATAATATGCAGACATTAGAATTTATAATACATTTCTAATTTTGTACATTGTTTTTTTTATCCTTTGCAGTTTATCTCCTTATCTTCTGCATATCCACCTACCCTATATCGTAATATTTATTCATATCAGTGGCGACTATCCTCAAAAATATACAGGGCGTCCCATTGGCATATCTCCCGAGATAATGAAAATAATCAAATTTTGGTTTTTTTTTATATCACTCACGGGAATAAGTACTACAAATATTCATATTTTAATTACATTTTTACGTTTTGGTAAACAATTTGAAAACAGCCAATTTGTTGAGTTTATTTTTCTGAAAATGTTGACGTTTCGACTTTTTATTTTCTTTGACTCATGATTTTTTATATTTTTTTTAGTTTACAGAAAAATAGTGTATAATTTAATACTATAGTTGTGTTTTTAGAAAATATCTTATATCGTTTTCTGATAAGTTTGGTTTATAAAACACTATTTTTCTGTTATCCAAAAACAAATATTAAAATTCATCAATGCAAATAGAAAGTTGAAACGTCAAAATAATTACATATATTTCTAGTTGTATTATTAATTTTCATTAAAACACAATTTGTCTAATAATAATTTAAACAAAACTGATTTACTTCAACATTTCTATTAACTATTTAACAACGATTCATTAATCGTGTTACCAAACCGCTCGCCCACCAAATTTCACACGTATCGCTCCAGCTCATTGGATAGCCACCACTGCCTCATATCGCCCCTTATATACACAATTACCTCTGGCCACTTGTACTTTGGTCTAACTCTTTCCCCGGGTCTACACACAGCCAATCTCAATCTATCATCTACACACTTTTTCCTCCCATCAAACGTCTATTTATTTTGTTTAGCACAAGACGATATTTCGTACTGTTACCTTTTGACGAATTCTGAGGCGGCGGTGTCGGTGCAGTATTCGGCCGGTTGTCAGAATTTACGGTGGTCACTCCTGCTAAAAAAATAAAAAAAAATAAATACCAAAAAAATTAGAATACTAGAGTTTATATAAATCTATATATATATATATATATATATATATATATATATATATATAGAAATGAAATATAGTTAATCGTAGGTGGGTAGATAAATAATTATTATTTTTGTATGCGCAATAATAATATAAAGGTATTGTCGTGTCCAAAAAATATCGCAGATGTGCCAAAAACCGCGTAATAAAAAAAAAAAAAAAATACGTTCCGCCACTCTTATGTTGGAGTCTTACGCGCACTCTAATCCAATAATATTATTACGTTATCTATTGTTATTATCAGTGACAGACTGCAACGATAACTCGAGTGGGAATATTTAACTGTATTATACACTCGTCGTAAAAAATACAATTTAAAAAAAAAAGCATTGTACGCGGAGCGAATAAACATTGTATATTATAATATCCATTCGCACGGATTTTTAAGTTAGCGTGGAAAACAAAAAAAAAAAACCTTTTTTTTTTCCAATACGGTTATATTCGTGTAAATATCGCGAACAACAAACTCGTGCGTTATAATATTATCATTAATATCGTCCGTATTATGCTGAAAGTGCGTAACTACACTCGAGCGCGGTTACCATAAATAATTTGTAGTTTTTTCCCAACGATTTTTTTTGCCGCGTTTATTATTATTATTTTTATTTTTGCGCACTACCGCGGAATACCCATAAATAATAATAACATAGGTATGGTGGTTATGGTGTAAAAAAAAAAAAAATGACATCATGGCGGTCACGACCTTCATGAGTACATCGGCGGCGGCCGACCACTCCTAAAAAAAAAAAAAAAAAACGTTACGGACAACGCGCGGAGAGTTCTTCCTTCGTGTCGTGTGTGCGCGCACGCATAAAGAGAACTCCGCCGCTGCCGTACAAGTATATACGCGGTTTCTTTTTTAAACCGAATACAAAATGATATTGACTTATAAATATGTATCTGTACGTTGTAAAGAATATATATTTTTGTATATTATAATAATATATAATTACGAAACGGTCACGCGCCGCCGCTCCGCACGGAACTGTCCGTCGTTTTTATTATACCGGAAGACACCGATGACAATTATAATATTATATAATAATCTCGATTCACCGCTGTCTGGTACACCCGATATAAACCGTAATATGATGGTGGTATACGAATTATTTACCTATTACACATGATCGAACGCATCGCGGTTATCCGCGAATCGGTTTTCTCCATCATCACGCCCCCGGCTTATTCCCGCCTACGTATATATATATATATTATGCTGAAAAACTCAATAGGAAATATAAATCCCCTCCTCGTCTGCACGGCCATCGAATCTCCATCATATTATTATAACTGAACGGAAATAATATATTATAATACACAATACAATAATCGATCGATCGAGTAATAAACGCATTGCGGCGACGGTGACTCATCGCGAAAGTCCGATATTTTTACCATCGTAAATGGGCATCAAAAACGCGTCGATAGTCGTTCACTACCTCCGAGACCGCCCTCGACCTCCGTTATACTTGTAACAGCCCACGCACTGAACTGGATAAAGGGCCGTAGAAATGCCTCCACTCTCTACCCCGAAAAACCGATAAATATACTCTATAAATTCGTAAAAACCTTTGACATTCGATTTACAATTTATAATTTCAAATACTTGTCCGAAATCGAGGTTTATTTTCTTTTAAAATTACGGCACGAAAAACGAGAATCGGTCATTAATCCGGTTGTGCCCACGCAATCACTTTCGATCACAGCTCCCACATCCGTAACCTCGAGAAAAAAAAAACAAACTGCTTCAGTAAAGTTTATACAGCTCTTTAACCAAATAATTATTTTGTCGTCGAATTTGGCGTCTAACCGGAGCGGCGACAATACGATCGCCACTCCTATAGAATATTTTAAGAGACGTTTATCACGCCCATACCTTGACCGTCCTCTACTCCGGCCCTCGCTGCATATTATACAATAGTGGTTGGACAATGTATCACTACATTTTGTTAGGGCCAACGGGCTAATATTATTATAATCATCGGCGCGTACCGTTGTTGATGTAGACCGTTGTCGGCAGTATAGAATCGTTGTCGAACGTGACGTGACGGCGCGTACGCTGCGGCGGCGGCGGCGGCGGCGGCGGCTGTGGCGACGACGTCTGCAGTCGAGAAACGTGGCGGGCGGGCGGTACAGGCCCGTCGGGGCTGCTGCCGCCGCCGGACGACCGTAGCGACGACACCAGTATGCCCCGGAGGACGGACAGCGCCGTCGACTCGTGTGCGACGTTGCGGGGCGGCGGTAACGGGTGCGGCGCCGACGCCCGGTGTCGCGAGTTTGCGGAAAAACACGACCGGACCAACGGTTCTGGCGGACGTTCCATGAGGATGCGGCACGGCAAAATCGCTCGAGGATTGCCTCGGGCCTGGCCCGGAATGACAGGTCCGCTGAGATCCGACAATAATAATAATATTTATTTGGTTGTTTTATGGCCGACACCGGGCGTCGAGCATTTCGAGCGTACGATGATGAAGACGTTAACGAGGCGACCGCGCGACTGACACACATACGTACGCGACAAGCGATAAAGACACCACTCCGGTCGCCGTCTCTCGAACAGATCACATGTTGTACGCGCACCGCACACACTGCACTACTTGTTGGCCGCACACGCGGAGGCGGCCCCGTAAATATGACGTTGTGTTGTTGGCCGTGTCGAAAGAGTGGAAAGAACAGAGAGTGCAAAAAATAATAATAATAAAAACCATAACCGTTCGACCGAGCGCAAACGCTTAATTAGTATTACCCATTTTTCTTAGGAGATTTAAAAAAAAAAAAAATTGTTCACTCTCTCTATCTCTCATCATCAATGTACACGTATGTACAGGTACTTAATTACTGCGGGTGCTTGTGCCATAATCACGAACAATCTCGAAACGACGTCGTGTTTTATTGTTATATTCATGGCTTTAACGGTTTTTTCTTTTCATAAACGGGTCATATCCGCGCTGATGAGTCTCCGGCGATTCAGAAATTTCAATAATAGTTATTATAATACGCTCCGGATAAACCGGATCAGCGGATAAACGGATCATCGACGACCAGTGGCTACGCAGCCAAGAAAATATTTCAATTTCTCACTGCCTAATAGGATATTATTTTTATTAGTCAAATAAACATAATTAAAAAAAATATATATATATATCAAAGATATTTAGGGAGGGGTTATAACTCCTCCGGATACACCACCATGATCGATAGAACACTAGACACATGTTAAATTGCCGTTACTTTACGTCATACTTATATTTTCAGGAGGAGAGAAGGAAACCTTTTTTTATTTTCCAATAGTAACCAGCTATACACAATTTTTAGATAAAAATCGTTGTATTTGCCTTGGGAGCCGAGATTTTCAGGCATTTAAGGGACGCCATGCCGATTTTGTACCTATTAATATAACTATTGTGTATTCTATTATTTTCAATTATTATTTATTTATATAATTAATAAAATGTGTAATTTAGGCTTTACCGATTCAAATTTTCGAGCATTTTTGCTGAAGCAAATAAATTATATTTGCATAAAACCAAAATAAAACCAGAAAACATTTAATTAAATTGGATTTAAATACCTCAAAAATAGTTAGAATGATTTAACCATATCTAGAAACGGCTGATATATAAGTGAAATTATTACAGGTTTCTATCTCGCTACGAAAATTAAAAATGTCAATACCAAAATGTATATAATCTTTATGTATATATCAACTTTATGTATTTATGAAATTTTTTTATATAGGCTGCTATTTGAAAATCAAAAGTGGTTAGTGTGGTTTTAACATATCCTGAAAATAAGGGTGACAAAAAACAACGGAAATATAATATTTTAGAGCTTCAAGCTTCTTAAATAGTATAACAATAATAATAAAATATACCAAGGAAAGATTAAAAGGTTTAACAATTAAATGTTATCACTATAAAACAAATAAGATGACAATCACATCTCATCAAGTGACTCCTAAATAAGGCGAGTGATAAAGGTATCAGAGATTTTTGGAACACAAGGGTTTTTAGTAAACGAAAATCGATTCTGAGTGAAAAGATAGGTTTTTCTCGGTTTTCCACCATCATTGGAAAAATTGAAACAAATTGAAAAAAAAAATCCTCTTTTCAATCGCATCACCAACAAAGTCAAATAAAACGTTACAAGATAGCTCCTATGAAATTCTAGTCGAAAACTCGTTGACAGTCAAAACAAGTATACACTCAGCTTCCCTCAGAATCTTAGTTGTTACTTTCCGTCGTTCGTAACGACAATACGTATTATAATATGGTTAAAAGGAAGAAAAAATATTATGTTCTGGTCACGCGCGAAAATTTAACTCCTGTCAGGCATGTAGCCAGACGATTTAATTTAGGAGGGAGTTTACTTTCAAAAAAAAAATTATAAAAAATGTATATCCGGACCACATGAACCCTCTCCCTGGCTACGTGTCTGACTGCTAATATAGGTGACATCCTCACCTTTAAATCGATACTAGTAATTTCGTTCAAGGATCGGTGTGCCAGTTGTATGATATCTACGTATACTATTGGAAGTGCGCCGAGATGTTTTGGTGTACCCGATTTTATTACCATTTACATATATAAATTACACCCTCTTAACTTTCAGGCACGAAGCCAGTAATTTATTTTAAACCTCAAGACGTCTCTAAAAAAAAACTCAATATTTGACCACGACATCCGGATAACACATTATTAAGAGGACGTGCTACATCTTGTGTTTAAGGGGTCGCGTATAGGCAATTTTCTCGACATAAAAAAAAAATCTGACAATTTTCCCATAGGAAAACAGTCGAACGTATTTACACATCAGGAGCGGTTCTAAGAATCATAATATTATTTCGTATACGAGGTACGTGTATCCATTCTTATAATTTATAAGCATAGACGTGTGCACCGGGAGGGAGCAGGTTGGCCACGGCTTTTTTTTATTATACTTATAATGTAATAAATAAACTAAAAACTAAAAATTATCAAAAAAAAAAAAAAAACAAACAAACAAAATATTATCGTTCAAATGATTTATTATTATCAATTGTCTAATAACTATAGTAGTTATGGTTATTGTGTTTTCCATGGTAGACTGAAAGTTTATTACCACCAAATATTAGTTATGTTATCACAGTGCAGTTAACGACGTTACTTTATCTCACGATTGTAGACGATATCTCATATATTATAATGTATAATACAAATATTTGTTTACAATTATTTTTACTAATTTTACTAGTACAAAAAATGCGTTCAAATAATTTTGATGGGGTGCTCCCCCCATGAATAAAGGCTGCGCATGCCTATGCTTACAACGAAGTTATAAGTAAGCTATATGAGGTCTGTTCAAAAAGTACCAGGATTTTATATTGAATAATTACAAAAATGAAGTTACATATTATTTAAAGATATCTCCTTCAAAATACTCTCCTCCGGACGATATGCAGTGATCCCGTGATCTTGCCATTTTTTAAAAGTCCTTTGGAACTGTTCCAAAGTTAATACTATGAGTTCTGTTGCTGTGTTCGCTCTATAGTATATAGAGTAGCTATAGCATAGCCTACATAGAGTATATAGGTGTAACCTAAATCTTTAATCCCCAAATTGTTTTTGTCTAACACACAACACAAATAGAAACACTAAAAAAAATAAAAAAAAATGTAGATAATTTTATTCTCTGCATACAAAATATAATTTCCTTTTTTTTTTGTTATATAAAATATAACAATTTTATATCATAATGACTAGGTAATAATATAATACAAACAAAAAAGCTAAAAAAATATTTAAATTGTTTCCTTAATTTTACTTACCAAGATTGATTTTTTAAACAGATGCACCAAACATTTTGGTATGGGCAGCTGCCCCACCCCTGTCCATGCGTTAGAACCGCCACTGCACTTACAGGTAATCGCGTGTGTCATTATCTCCAGTATTTATTGTGTAATCGTGAAATAAATAAAAAATGTTTACTAAGAAACCGTTTCGCATGAGCAAAAATTACTCGAGCTTACCTAACCTAAACCTAATTAGGGATTAAATTCCCACCAAAGAAATAAGGAAAACTTGCAGCGTATGATGTTGGTTTTAGTTTTTCGATATCACTACTGCGAAATAAGTTATTAGAGTTTGAAAAACTTAAAACTATTATATTTTAGAACAATAATGACTTTTCTTCTTCTTCTGTATTTGTGGTATCAAACAAATAAGAAAACCAACGTTTTGAACATTTCTCTTTTTTAATGGCGCAAATTTGGTGGTTTGAATTAGATCTATTTCTTTCTTCTGGCACTCCCTAAGAGTTTTTTGAACAACAATCTCCTTTTATTTCTCTCCATTCTTGTACTCCCATTTTGTCCAGGTTTTCTTCCACAATATCCAGCCATTTTTTCCTGGGCCGCATTCTAGATTTTTTTTTGAAATGACATCCAATTGAGGACTGCTCTAAATAGAGATTTATATTATCCGCATTCAGCATCACGTGTTCCAGCCACTGAACTCTGTTCATTGTATCTTCTTACAAAGCTGATGAGACTTTGGCTAATTGAGCCTATAGCTCTAGTCATTTTTTTACACGCGGTAAACTATTTTTACAGTCAAATTTATGGCCTTATAGGTGGTAGCAAGCCCTCAAAATATTGTTAGGTATTTAAAATAACAATAATTCGCATATAATAATCAGCTGTTGTAGTATAACACAACAACAATTGGAGAAATTTGTGTGTAACAAAACATTTTTTTTTTTTAATCTGACGTCTACACTTCAAAGTTGACATTTTAATACACTATTATTAACACTGTGAGCGGTATATTTCCGTTCCTATATATAATACCAATTATATTTGAGTATGTTATTCGAGATATTTCGTGCCTGCAAATAAGTGTGTGCAGACGTCTCAAAAGGTCGAAACTATTTAAACGCCGATTATATAAAATATAATAATACTACTGCGAGAACTCCAAATTATATATATTATATTACGTATATATATTTTTTCTTTACATTTCAAGGTGCGTAGTGCACCTGCAGTACTTATTGTAGCTCAAAAATACTACAGAAAGGAATCCTAACCGCTTCCAATCACCAGAACATCACGATTATAGATAGATAATGGTTTGCCAGTGAGTATAGTTTGATAAGATGGCTCCCGAAATTTCCTGATAATTATTAGCAGAACACATCAGTCATCCTCAACGTTTCATACGGACAATTTAACTATTACACCTATATAATCATGTTATTTTATTAAAGATTAAGTATTTGTTTGTAAGTATGTGTTTAAGTATTTCACAGATGGTGCTTGTGTAGGTGTACAATCCACAAACGCAGAAAAATATGGTGTACACGACCACGTAAATTTGTATGCTTCTTCTAATCGGTAAACGATTCGCTTTAATACTATATAATGTTGTTACGCGATATCGTTACGTTTAAGTTCCGAGCGAAGCGAATTAGTCTTACAATGAATGTGTTTTTTTCCTCCAATAAATGTTCTCAAAATACGGTTCACTTTATCGCCACAGACGAGCAAGCATTTCAATACAGATATTGTAATATTCGAAGTGGCTATTAAAACAAATATATATATATTTCCATCCAGTAACCTAATATTCCTCCTGTTTCAAAAATCTAAAATAACAATGACGAAAAACAAAAATAAAATATATACAAGCGTTCGAGTTAAGTGCGTTTATCTCTTTTTGGTCCTCAAATTAAAAAAATAATAACAACAAATACGTCGAAAACCTGTACCGAAGGAAACAAAAAGTGTCCAAAACTGGAATTCCTTCCATTTTTTTGTTTGTTTTTACTTCTAATACACATGGGATTTTTGTTTAAAAGAGCGGCGTGTACGAGTAAAAAATTAAACAGATTGATGATGAGTTCTATTATTATTGTATACAACATGCACATTCCGCAATTTAGACAGGCCACTTTTTTTTTTTTAGATAAGTCACTTCTTAGCCTTAAGGCAACGTCCGGTTAAAGCAGAGATCTCAAGGTATCCAAGTTTTCGATATTTGCTCCTGGGTACTGAATATAATATGGTAGATAGTGAAATATAATGTCTGCATTCAAATTTTCAATCGATAGTTATTCACCACATTAAAATTAATTAAAATGCTACTTCTAACCAAAAAAAAAAAAAAAATTATAAAGTCAATTTTATACTTAGAATACAAAATTGTAATAAATATTATATTATATATCGACGATAATATTATATTCAAAGACGTAACCTTTATGCAATTCGATGCTTTTTAAACATTTCCTAATATAACTACAAAGATAAATAAATACATAGCACCTATTTATTGAAGTTATAAAATGTGTATGTTTTGTATTATCAAGATATAATGACCTCGAAAGTTCATTGCGTTTATAGTTAAGTTTTCAATTACGAATTTCAAGGATTTTATACAATACATAGAGTAAGTATATATATATATTTATACTAGACACTGACAAAAAAAGAAGTTTATTTACTTGCCATGTATTGTTGCTGCATTATTGAAATGATTAACGTTAATCATAATTAATTATGTTTATTATTTTTCCTTCGGATCGAAGTATTTTATAGACAAAAAACAAACTGTTTTTGTTCCATTGCTATTGTTATTTGTTTTAATTAAATGCATTTACATACTGTGTGGCGGACATACCAAAAACACCCTATGATAATAATTGATTATATTATAATTCCACTATCTGTACTAATAAAACAAAAGAGTTTGTCTGTCTGTCAGCCGGTCTATAGAAAATGACTTCCCATAGGCGTAGAGTTCTGTACAGAATTTTAAAATTTGAATTAGTTTTCGGCCATAAAAGCTTAAGTAACATGCGTAGAGCTCTTAAACGACGGGTCTCTGCGGGTAATATTGCCAGTAAGTAATAAACGTCATCGTCATTCGGTCTGCAATTATAGTTATCAGACGGGGTGATCATGTGGATTAACCACTAAAGTTATTTCGTATATATATATATATATATATACACACCTACAAATACAATTTAACGATCCCGAAGTTCATCAAACTTTCACTTTTAATTTGCTTTTTTATTACATCTATGTGTACGCATATTTTCACATTAGCGATGTTCACTCCACAGACATCATGTCCTATTTGATAATCTTCAGGAAAACAAGACGTGTCCTAGATGTAGCTTTCTTCTTAATATATATATTTGAAAACGAATAATAAACGTTCATATAATATAATACTATGACCGGGCCGTAACGATTTTATAATTTTGATGATGATAAAAATAAAATAAAATACAATATAATAATAATTACTGCCTGAGAGTGTGATTGTATCGGAAGTAAGTTTACATTGCTTTGATTTTGTTTTATTTAAAATTATTACGCGAAAAATTGCCTGTGTATCAGAAATTTATAGTTAAACCACCGATCTGTGAGTGTAGAATTATATAAATGCAATTTAAATACGAAAATACGCGCGAATAGTATTCGTTTATTTTCAATTCGACCGCGTCGATTTTTTAAAAAAAAACAAAACAAAACGAGGTCAAACGGTTGTATACCTAGGCATCTATCGAGTATAATATGGCGACAGGAATACGCGTATAGAAAAGAAGAAATAAATTAACGGTTAATTGTAGATTTCAAATACCTTATACGGATTTTTGATTGCACCGTACCATTATTAAATAGGCACCTGTATCTGTATGTCTGTACGGAACCGTAAAAACGATTCGGTAAATTCTGACAGACACGGTACGTAAAAATAATAATTACCCAACCCACCCACGGGAGTAAATATATTTAGTTTTGACCGAAAAGAACTCACGCATGAGATGGCGGTCGTACGTAAAGAATTCCTCCGATGACCTTCCAGATCAAAAAAACAGTCTATACGTGTTCGTATACGACCTGAAAATACACGTTGTGGTCATTGACCATATCAATTAAACTTAGAAAAAAAAACGCAACGGTATAGGGAGTACCTACTACTCTCGACGTCATATAGGTAGTAGCTTGCTTTTTATTTTTTATAACAACAATTGACACAGTTTAATCAACCATAACAAGACAAAAATGGCCAATAAAACACTGTGAGCACGTGCACTTTTAACAATAATTGTATTTATGAAACACGATAAAAAAAAAAATATATATACAAGATTCGTGCGATGGCATGAAAAAGTCTTCAAATATATTTTTGTAACGATACTGAAATATTTATAACCTCGTATATCTACCGCAATGAACGTGGATATACATTATTATTATATTTCTTTGTTATATACGGTGTAGATGTATGTATTTTTTTTTTTTAACAACCATAGACATCCGACTCTATATGAGTAATTGCAGGGAAGCCTGGCAGCCATATACCTCCAAAAGGGCGAATCGTATTGATTGACCCATGGAATATTTGTTTATGTCATGAATTATGCGAAAAATACGTGTGATAATATAAGAAAAAATAATAAACAAAATTCGATGTCGTTTCGTCGCATAAACGTCACGTTATTACATACATATTATATTCATGGCGTAAACGAATATTTCATTGGTCAATCAATATAACCATTTGCCCTATTAAATCGCATACCTCTTACGAGGTTACCTCATTCCTCATAGGACTCTATTTTAATATCATAAAGTACGTATAGATGTTTTTTTAAAAAATATATTTCTTTATTATACGTCCAAAAATGCATTGCGCATAGATATACCTACAACGCGCGTATAAATATGAAAATAATTACAGACGACTCGTACAATATTTAGGGCTTGTCCAATGTCGGGAAGTTGAAGGTCAAAGAACATAATATTATATACTACCTAGTTTAATAATAAAATATAGAATAATATATGTAACAGTTGTTTGCTGCGAAGTTACGAAATATCCGTGGCTGTGCGTTTATTGTGACGGAAAACGCGATCGGTAAAAATCCGACAACCGAAGTCTTTTTCAACAGTTACAAAACGCCGTTTCTTTAAATAATGTTACGGGCTGTAAATGCAATTTGGCATAGTTACACTTTCACTGATAAAAAAAAAAAAAAAATGACGGTAATTACTCGATCGTGCGAATTGCGTAATTTTTTTTTTTATACCATAGTGTTCAATTGTTTGTTATTATTATAGTTCCTGATTACTATTATACCTATGTACACTACTGGAGTAGCCATAAAAATAAAATAAAACATACTAATATTCTCGGGTTTTCGACTTTACTGCGGAATATCGTTATTATGATTATCACTACATCTATATTTCAATAGCTTCGTTTGATGGCCATTTTTTACACACAGAGTACTACTAGGGGTTTTTACTACAGATTTATACGTTTTAAAAGATTAGTATGTTATTTTTTTTATCTATATACGAAAAATCATTGAACAATTTCTAAATAGAATTTAAACGAACAGGTTTTTTTTTTTATATAGATAACATACACAAAGCAGAATGAAATGAGTACAAAAAAAAAAAAAAAAAAAAACACACACAGGAAATTTAAATAATAATTATATTTCCATATATGCTGCGACCAGGCGTCTGTGCAAATATTTGAACTGCATTAGCTACTGCAAAAACATCGAAGGCGACAAACAATATTATAAATAATGTTATTTTTTGAAAGAACCAAGTAAAAAATACTAGACAGTAACGTCGAATAAAAAAAATTTAAATGGCAAGAGTTCAAAAATTAATATACGTACGAATGGCATTTTAAGGAATGAGTAACAATAATGTATTCAAGAAAAACGGATAATTTATAGAATATACGTACCTTAAGGGGAATTATAATAGTGATGAATATATATATATATATATATATATATATATATATATATATATATATATATATATATATACATATTTTTAAATAAATGGTGACTACTATTTTTAGTTAATTAGGGCACTATGGATAGCCATTGAAATAGGTTTATTGCACGATACGGCCTAAATATTAACAATAGATGTACGTGTCAATCTTTAAATAAAAAAAAAAAATAATAATAATATATATATATAAGATAAACAAATTCATGGTTAGCGTTATTTTCTTTTCTATATATGTTAGTCATTATATAGATTTTTTTTATATATAAAAAATGTACAATGTCCATTGGAAAAATCTGTCGGTTAAAAAAAAAAAGTAATCACGAAACCGTGTCTGACACGTACACGTTGTTTAAAGTTGCCAATAATAACGAATTTACGCCATTTAAAATCGAGTTCTATATTATATTATAAAAAAAAATATATAAATTAGCCTCCATAAAGTTCAATGCAGAGATGATACGCTGATAAATAAAATTTATATTTTACACACATGTTTAGTTGAGGTGTCTACCTGTAGGTAAAGTAATAAATACAATTTAAAAAAAAACAAACCGATTTGGACAATTAAAAATAATACTAACGAATTCTTTTTTTTATCTAGGTATAGGCAGTAAGAACTGGTATGTTATACATGTTTTTTTTGTCGCCATCTATATTGAAAAATATTTGTTTTAAGTAATTGAAAACAAATTATCATTTATGCAAATCGAAAGTCGTGAATATGCATTCGCATATATATTATACAGTCGACGGTACAATGATACGAAAAATAATTTTTAGATAATATTAATATATATAAGTATATCCATGTATATATATATTACTATATATTTTCAAATTATAATTATCCAAATGGATTCGGCCGAAGGGCGTGGTGGTTAAGTAAAAATCGTTCTGATGTATGTATAACATATTTATGTATGTACGAATTAATTAGTTTTAATGCTTTGCAGGAATTTACTATGAGGAGCCGGGGGGTGGGCATATATTTTTTATAGATCAAAAGTTCAAATAAAATATTGATAACTTTCAGAAAGTCGGTTATTATTATACCAAACACTATACACATTATTTTATGCGTCGTGTTATTTCATCGACGGGGAGGGTCCAAAAACCTACAAATCCCCAACTCCTCTCACCATTAAGCTTCGTGATACCAAGTATATATATATATATATATATTTATATTAATATAATATAGTGCATCGCATTGTAAAAAATAAATATTTTACGAGTTGTATACGGATATTGTTATTACGAATATGCACACGGGACAAATTAGAATAAATAAAAAAAATATTTAGGTCGAGTTTTCTACTATTCGGATAACATGCGTTTAACATTTGTAAAGCCCTCGGATCCAACCCCGCCCAAGTAGGTATCGAATTTTTAAGAGGACGTTCTTCATCTATAAAACGTAGAAAAAAAATGGTTATGCAGATCGCATAGAATTCGTTTGATTTTTCGAGTAAATAAAGCACGCTTATTATAAAAATTGAATAAAGTTGAAACGTGGTTATACATATATTACCGTTTAGAAATGTATTGAACAATATTTGGAATAATGGACAAAAAACGCATACAATGTCTTATCCTCTTTTGATTTTTAAAACTGTTGTTTTTACTTTAAAACCGACAAATCGAGCAATTTGCGTACGCGTATTTTCGCCATGTCGCCCGTCATATTTTATAGACGGACATAAACGCCGTCGCGGTATCGCGTATAATTGATATTTTATTATTATTATAATTAAATCTTACAAATCCAAATATTTCCCCGGGGCCCGAGGTCTGCCTGCAGATACTGTTTTCGAAACGCGAATCTCAATCCGTTCAGGT
Source organism: Tuberolachnus salignus (assembly GCA_956483605.1). Classification (NCBI taxonomy): domain Eukaryota; kingdom Metazoa; phylum Arthropoda; class Insecta; order Hemiptera; family Aphididae; genus Tuberolachnus; species Tuberolachnus salignus. Next base: position 31,104,168 of record OY101430.1, on the reverse strand, counting down.
CGTCTCTGAGCTGATTGCCGTCCATGTCCAGTACGCTCTCGGGCACTAGCAACAGATTGTCGATCCCTTCTTCGGGACCGGCTGTTCTGGCGTCTTCGCCGCCGCCGCCGCCCCCGCTGTGCCGGTATTGCGGTACCCTCAGCAGACCCGCCATGACGGTGGTGGTGGTTAATAATTCCGTCGTCGGTCACATATTACGCGCGGAATAATGAGAACAAAACTAATACGCCGTATCTACTATTATTATATGCATGCGCGAATTTTGATATATATATATATATAATGTATTTTTATAATACAATAATATTAATAAAATACGAATAAACGACGACGTCCACTACCTCGCGTGGTCGGCGGATCGACTGGCGCGTTCGGATATTACGGCCGCGGCGCGAACGACACTTACTAACCTACTGAAGCCTGAAAAACCAGTGCAGAAACGAATAATTCCGCCGGCAGCGTATTGCCGACACGGCTGGAGGGGACGTTACTTTAACTGTATACTATGCCGTTGAACGTATTATTCTTGCGGATCACTTTCAAAAAAAAAAAAAAAATCGATTTTACGATATATACATATAATATTACACATAGATATATAATTTAAACGAATGCGCGATTAATATTATACACAGGATAAAATATAAAAACAAATTTACCCAATGATTTTTTGGCTCCCACCCCCCAAACGTCGTACTACATATTAATAATAATAATATTATTACAAGTTGATAACAGACTACAGACGAACAAGAACAAGGCGCGATTTTATTTATGTTCATAGAAGCGGAATACCACTGAGGATGGAAAATGAAATCTCCCCAATAAAATATGAATATATATATTTTTTTTAACAAGTACGTACGCACATAAATAAATGTAATAATATTATATCCGGAATTATTCTTGTTTTAATTCATATTTAACATAGTAAATTAACAGATTGTGACGGCACCGGTAAATTTTTTAGATTCGTTTTTAGAAATCATTTTTACGGCACGATAATATTCTAATTACCGACGAGTGAGTGCTCAGGGATACCTATTTATTATACTACTAAAACATATTTCATTATCTCTCAAAATCAAACATTACCGAAGAAAAAATACAATTTGCATACCAACGTTTTTTTTAGTTTATAAATTTCGATAATTATTCTATTGTTATAACGCTAGAATTAAATATATAATTATAATTATTTAGTTCATTTTCAGTTTGAATTTTTATAATCGGTCATATAATACGTTATACATTCGAAATTAATACGATTTTAGAACAAAACTATATAAATCTATAGGAACTTGTTTACGTTCAACTAATTTACGTTTTATTTTGCGCCTACTTTTCTGATAAAACTCAACTGAAAAGCTTAATTGTTTATGAAATTATCAAAAGCCTCGAATAAACTAAATGAAAAATAATAACAATAAATTTAATATTAAAACATTTTAACAATCAAATTTAATAATAATAAGACCTCAACAATTATCTCATAGAATTTTAAATACCAGTCATCGTCGGTCAATTAGTTTATTAAAAAGAAAATGTTAAATGAGAGGACTCATATAACTTCCTTATAGACTTATAAGGAAATACCCCCTGAATGAGATCTCTTCCCAGTGGTAGATTCAGGGAGCGGGGGAAGGAAGTCATTCGACTTACAGTTAATTTTTACTGGTAAAATTAACCTCTTATTAAGCCCCAGAATTCGGATATATATTTGTTTTAATGTAATCATTTGTATAATAAAAATAGAAATGTTGTTCAGTTTGTTCAATAATAATTAAAATTAAATATATTTGATTCTAATTTTTATATAATTTTACTATAATTAATTATACCTAGACTTGGGGTACCTATCTTCTGAGTAAGAAAAAAAAAAATAGTTTTCAGTATTTCAATATGCTCTAAAATTATATTATATTATAATATACTATTTAAAAATAGAAAAACTAATGGTTACACATTTATATTTTAATTAATATATTTTTTTTGTATAACAAATAATATTAGACTTTAACCAACTTATAAGAGTAAATACAATACCTATACCCGATCTATAACGTGTTGAATAAATAAACTACGATATTTATTGGCGTACCTATACCTACCTATACTTTTGCAAATTTCGATTTTTTTTTTTTTATGTGATATTTTGATGTATTTTAGTTAATATTATTTACATAGACAATTTGAAGGAGGAAAACTAGATATTTACATTGAAACTGTACTAAATTTTACATATTTGTTTAGGTAAAATAATAATAATTTTCTACTTTTCTAAAAACCAATTATGTCTTACGGATGTATACAAATCCTAGCTCTATAGTTTTATAACTCATTTTTTTTTACTATATACTGTTTTATTTTCAACATTTAAATTCGTATAGATGCTTCTAAATAATAAAATGATTACAAAGGATTAATTAATTTAGAATATGTATTATGAGAATACAAATGAAAACATTTAAACCAAACTGAGAGTATTTGGTCTAGGTCTCATCCACCCTATAACATTATCTTTTGCCAGTCTGCTGTAACTTGGCATTAACAATACGATTTGGTGCCAAAGTTGATTAAATCGTGTACAATACAAATTTGTAATTTTTTATCTTCGGAATGAGGACGTTCGATTTTACTACTCTTACTTCTGATAGGTTAATATAGTTCATACCTGCACGCCTATTGTGCCAGCGATCTCATAAAAGTATATATTTTTCAAAAGAGATGAATAATTTTATTTTGTTGTAATATCAGTTTTGGAGTGAATCGAAATGCCCGTCCCGCTATAACCAATGATAAAGATACTCGAATTTTAAACGCGTTATAGTTTCTAATATCGCGAAACGTGTAGGAATTCCTTTATAAAAATGTAAAACGATTTAAACCACGACAAAAAATTTAGAAACAACACGGTTCTCTAAAAATCTATTGACGTTGATCGATTTAAACAATATTATTCTTGTTTTTCCCAATTTCTAATGCCTACCTAATATAAATCTTTGTGTATCCTATTATATTCAACTAATATAATTTTTAAAAATTTGTAATTTAGGCTTTACGTTTAACAAAAATTAGTAATAACATTTTGAACCTATGCGGCAGCACTTAGCGATTCAAATTTTCGAGCATTTTTGCCCTATCAAATAAATATTTTATTCACATAAAACCAAATAAAGGTTAGGAAATATTTAAAGTGGTTATAAATAGCTCAAAAATAGCCAGAATGTTTTCAAAATTTGACCACGTCCAGAAAAGGCTGATAAGAAATCAATGAACATTATAGAATTATAAAAAAAAAAAAAAAAAAAAAAACCAAATTTGAAAATAACAACAACCGTAAATTATTTTATAAATGTTTGCTTATTTCCCAATTATTATTTATGACAGAAAAAAATAATACACATCATAATAAAATCAATACATTCCTCGCTACGCTCAGAATCCAAATATAGTACATATTTGACGTTTGTGTAAAAAAAGTGTTAAGGAATATGTAAATATATATTTACATATATAAGCGATGCCTTGAAATCTTGTCTGGAATAATATTTTGTCCTAAGAGCGAGGCGAATTCTGAAAACAGATTTGAATTCAGTAAGGAGCGTACACTAGATCGGCCGCGCCACTTTTTTAAATTTAGTTTTTTTATACATTTCGAAATGTTCAAATCAAATTATTGAAAATTGAGGACTGATGGACAAATAAATGGCCTAAATTGCTACGCTGTGTACATGTTAGACAAAGAAAGATAAGGGAATCCCCGTTCCGTTTCGAATCCTCTCAATCCCCAGGCCTGCACAGTGCACACGTGTTGAGTATATACATATTACATTATGTTTTTATATATACAAATAAAAACACACTTCATCACGATTCACGGCCGTATCACGCGGTGTAAAATATCTAATTACTACAAAATAATGATTTTTAAATTTTTTTTTTTTTTGATTATCACAGCAACGTTAAGTGAAAACGAACAGACGGGCAGAAGCAGATACAAAACGGCCGTACAAGGATTCTAGAAACGTAGTATTAACATATAGACATTTTTTTTAAATTTATTATAATATTAGGTATAAATAGATATAAACGAGAATCATCATCAATATAATAGAGATTTCCGGTTGCGTATACAAAATATATATATGTATATCATATTATGTACACTGTACATCTACACAACACAAGCCGAAAGATGGCGATGATTATTACTCATCGCTTAATTTAAAAACGTATACAAGACCGTGATTCCGGACAGTCTGGTCGGGTAAGTCTATATTACAAACCAGTAACAAGCGTATTCGCTTTGAAAAATTGGGGTCAGAATATAAAACAAAAAAAACAAAACATGGATGCAAAATTTTTTGGTAGACATCCTCCTGTGCAGATGTCCACCGAATATTAGGTACCCAATAATAGTATGAGAATAACGTAACTCGACGCAGCTTTAACATTTATTTTGACATTGCACATACCGAGAAGGTCATCATCGTTATTATAAAAGGTGCTACTTTCTAATTTTAATTCCTCACTATAATTTGCATCTAAAACCACTCGCCGAAGATAAGTTTTATACTTGATAAAATATATATTATTATATAGGTGTATACGCATCGATTTAGAATATCGTTCTAAAAGGCATACATAATGTTTAAAAGTAGTATAAGGTTAACCGAAATTATTATTTATGATCTGCAATCATAATTTCGAACACGCGCAAAACTAAACATTATAATGAGTTGAGTGAAAAAAAAAAAAGTTAGTGTAATAATATATATGCAAAGTGCTATTTGGAAATTATATGTATGGCGTATGCAGATATTACAATAATAGTAGGTCCCAGAGATAAACCTGGGTCCAGAGGCATATTTAAGATTTGAACATCCTAGGTAAAAAATTACCTGCCACTATTTAATACGAAATCCTTGGTAGAAGAGACAAATTAAGGGATTTTTTTTCTCTAATACTTTGCCAAAAATGATTCAATTTTAACAAAATGTTGCGGTGGTCTGGAATTTCCTATAGCTATCGCTCTTGTTTTGGAAGGCAAAACAAGATAAAGAATAAATTATTATACTTTATTAAAATTATGACAATTTTATGGCGTGGACACCATAAAACCACATCAGCTGTGCTGTTTACAAACACGACTATTGATATCAATATAACGAGGTTTAGACGCCAAATATCTATACTAATTTAGCGGGTTTATAGTTATGCTAAGGACTGTGGAACGAATAAATTCAATCGTACAGAAATTATTTGGACACGGAATGGTTAATTTTACGGGTTACGCAAAAAAAAAATATACACGAGTTAGGGCGTCGGCACCACAGGCGAAACTCAAAATTTGGTCCCCAGGTTTCCCAGGGAAATTAACCTCCCGAGCACCCATCTAAATACGCCACTGTCTAGGCCGTGATCCAAACTCTAGACCGTATAATTTTATCAACGTCCATTATTAAACTGAAGCATTCGAGGGAAGTATCTGATATTGAGAGAAAAAAAAATGTCCATTCATAATTGTATAAAATAACAAGCACCAATATTCAATGTGTTTGAAAAGTGAAAATTCTGTAGAAAACAGAGGGCATCAAAATGATTGGACACAGTTACGGTCCATCACTTTAACATACCACGCTTTTCATCGACACCTTCGATTTTCTACAATTAAACTGGGACACTTTCTAAATGTATCCCTTCCAAATGTCGTACTGCGATATTATGATTGACGCATATTTTACAAATTATTTTTTAAAAAGAATAAAGCGTATTCAAATTATTGTTCTGTCATGATAGGTTTTACGATCAACGCGAAAGTGAAACTTAGAACTAAAGAAGAGGATTCGAATCATAAAACCGACCAGAGTAAAATAAAATATCTATAGGTGCATAACTCGCGTAAGCATATACAATATACATCACGGACAACATTGTTGTCGAAAATATAAAATGTATTAAATAATCATATTATATCTAAAACACATTCTTCCAGCATTTGTATTTTTTGAGTGACGTATATATTATTTAGGTGTCGGTAAGTTTACAATAAATCTACTTACTCCAGTTGCCATTATATTCATTGTTTGTTACCCAATAATCCATTTGCAATACAAATGTGAGAGCATGATTCATAGTTACAAATATTTGAACTATTTTCTTACTTATATATTTGCGTATGCGATTAATAGAATTGATTACTCACCTGCAAAAAAAAAAAAAAAAAAACAAATCAATATAATCAATAATTATCATCATTAATTAATTAAGAATCGACCAGCGATATATTTTATAAATGCATTGTAGCAGGTGCCTATTTTTTTTTTTATAAATTATACGAACAAAGGTTACCTAGTTAATAGTTATATTTTTATGTACCTATCTATGTACCCGAGGCAAACCTATTGGAAGGGCCACAAAATTGATTAAACATAGTAATAGGAAATTTCAATAGTATATATATATATATATATTTATATATCAGTAGTATTGGTGTATATTATAATGTTGGAATTCTCAATCAGTCAAGACCACAGGAATCCTGGCTGACAATACTGTTGCGCAATGTTTTGTGATGCCTTCGGCAATAAGCTCTCATCATATAGTAATCACATTTTAATTTCAAACGAATAAAAAAACTTTTTTTTTAGTCCAATGCACATATAGGAGCCCATCGAAATGTAATGTTAGGTTAGGTCGAAATATGCGTTTTAGTGATTTATGTCCTAAATCGACTAGATTTTTCGTTTGTTTCAGAGGACAGCTCCCACGCTCACACAGCCTGCGTATTCCTTACATCCTGTATGATGGTCAATATATCGAAATTACGCCAAACCATATATTTTTCGGCGATTTGGTCGATAATTTAGAGTTGAAACACCACCCACAACCAATTATATAGTATAGCGCAGAACGTAATATTATAATTCTTGTATAGTTTTTGGAAAAATAACGCCATACAAAAAGTTAACAGCTTGAATGGTTTGATTATAGCGTTTTAAAATTTTTTTTTAAAATATTCATAATTATATAGGCACCCCTACACATTAATTGCCATAATTTCAGAGGGGGCTGATGTTTTTAAATATTTTACAGTAAATAAAAAAACCGCCATCCTGCACGCTTGCGAAAATCATCTTACCGTGCAAAACCTAAGTATTTATGAATTATTTTAGACAATCCTATAATCATAAATATACGAGTACGTTAATATTCGAGTATATTTAATTGGGGGCGAATTTATCCATTTGTATATTTTGAGGCGACTTAGCACTCTTCTCCTCCGCCAATTTTCGCCTATACGTTTATATTATTTTACTAAAACACTATATATAAATCGACTATATATATATATATATATAGTGTGTATATATATATATATATACACACACACACACACACACACACACACACACGGAATGTCGTAAAAATGTTTCGACTCATTTAAATAGGTTCGCAGCCGTTTAATACTTAAACCTATTAATTTAACCTAAACGACACCGATTATTATTATAGTTCAACGCGGCGTAATTTTGTTACAATATATTTGGCCGTTGTACATAGACGGAGACGATGTATTGTTATGCGGGTGTGACGTTTTCTAATATAAATTAAAATTATCTTTATGGACGGGCCATTACAACGGAAAACGACTATAAATTTTTTTTAAAAAAACGATGTATGTTTTTTTTTTTTTTTTAGTATGATAAATCCGTTAACGATATAGTAATATAATAATAAACAATTATTTTACCAGTTATAGGTATACATATGCGGGCATGAAAACAATTTAAAAGGGTAGGTCAAACAAATTATAAGAATGCGTACAATGCGCAAAATCGCTCCCGAGTAAGTTAATAATTATAAATACATTATTTTGATGCCATAGTCTATAGTAAACTGATAAAACAATATCGAATATATAGAGATGAATTTAATTTATATCTGTACGCGACGACAAATCATTGTGTTGCACGAAAAACGATTCTCAGCGAAGTGCTATAAAAATGATTTAAAATGAAAATTGTATTAATTTTTAAAACTATGGAATAAATTACAATTGTCCGTGTGTTTACGTCTCAAATTTGTTGTGTAACTGTATAGTGCTAAAAACGTTTTATTCGTATAAATTGGGATACAAAAATTCGACAATTTCAAATGTCTAAATACGGCTCAAATATCGCCAGAATTTGTTGAAAATCTCGGGTCTCTACAATTATATTAATAAGATTACAAAAAAAAAAAAAAAAAAATACACCAATAAATCCAAAATGCTTTCAGAAAAGATTTTGGGTTGAAATATAGACGGAAAAAAAAAATCACACACACGCCATAGTAAAATGCGATTCTTCGCACAGAATCCAAAAGTATATTAAAACAAATTTAAACAACTATTTTATATATATTCTGTATAATAATTTTAGTTAATTTTTGTTTCTGCCGATATACACGTACAATATGCCAAATACGAAACGATGCAAAATAGAGTACAACATAGATATTGTAATTCAAATTTTGAAGTATTACGATAATTGTCCATTTCAACAAATTAATTAGAATTACGACGTATTCTTTCGAATTATTACATAATGATTTTGATAGTTAAATTTTCAAGCAAAATACGGCACCCGTGGAAAATCAAATGTTACTATATTATACAACTACGAGTTGCTCAATCGATAATAATAAATATAATAATAATAATAACAATAATAAGCAAAATACATTTTTTATTTAAAACGAAAGATTCCGAGAAAAGCGGATTAGTTAAATTGCGTCATCGCTTTTAAAAATCAATAACCAACAAAATTACAAAATTTAAACTACAAAACCGAATTTTTTGATATGCCAAACAGAAATACACGGCGCACTCTCGCACTCGACAACAAAATATAGGTAATTAAATATAACACTAGTCTTGTAATTTACAATCTATTTGAATAATTCATATTTTTATTATTTATAACATTAATTACGAACATTAGAACGAACAGCACAACTAGCGGATAATTTTTTACAACATAGGTACTAATTCGTATTGTTTTACATGCGCATTATTAATAAATTTTTAAAAAATAGACCAAGTTTAGAAATGAATAACCTCCCTCCCCTTCATTCCTAGCATAAGTAGACTCTGGCGGTTGAATATAATAATATATTATTTATAAATACACACAAAATAAATATACAGGCAGTCGACAGGAAATCTTAAAATAAACGTCTGGAATAGTAAGGGTTGTGGTGTCTTGCGTCGTGGAGAAATTTTTGGTTAAAAATAAATTTAAACATTTCAGACGTCGAGGCTATCATCGAAGAATACCGTAACTCGCCGTTTATCGTTTTACATTTTTATCGACTATAAATCAGTTACTGGTAGATAAATTAATATAAAAAAAAAAAAAAATCACTAATTTTCACATTAAAAATACAAAATATTAAAAAAATCGAAATGCAAAAATAGAATTTAATTTTTAAAACTTTAAACTACTCCCCTAAACAATGACGAGGAGCGATGAGCTACGACCTTCTTCGTTGATATGTTCGAGCGATATATCAATAAGACGTAACCCGATCGCTGACGGAAAAGAAATTGCGGTATGAACATAAAATTGGAAAAAAAAAACGTCAAGACATAAAATTGTTTAATCCTAGAACGCTTACCTTATTTTTACGACATTTTTTATTATTTTTTTTGTGCGATTAACGGGTAATATAGCAAAAAAAAAAAAAAAAAAAAACATGCTTACGCAGACTGCATATAAAACTCGCTTAATTTCCGTTTTAGAATAAAATCACCAATTATACAATTTAAAGAAAACAAGGCGTTTTTTCCATTAACAACTTATTCAACATTTTTAAACGACTGAAACTTTTCAAAATTGTATAATAGATGTTTTTACTCTAAAACCGAAATCAAGCCAGTTCTACGAGGTCACCTGGGTCCCCACGTACAAACCGTAAAAATTTGGACCGTACTTATCTGGGCGCTCACATATCTGTTTAAGGGGCATGAACAGATATGTGTGGTCCAGATATTATGTACGTCCAGAAATGCATATTCCAGACTTCTTCATTCCAGGTTTGTACGCGATGCCGGTCATCTCCGCAGGCATGGCGTTTTTGCCATGTCGCTTGGTTGTTGGACGCTGAGACAGCAAATTATTAGACGGGAGGTAGAAGAAGATTTGATAAACCGCTAACCGGTAAGGTAACCAGTAAATAAAACGTTATCACTGTTTGTCGGCTGGCGTTCCAGGGGGGTTAACAATAACAGTATACGTAGCGATATACCAAGTAAAATCAGACGACGATAAATAAGTAAAAACGACAACTTACACAATAATAATATATACTATACAGTATAACAATATTATTAGAAGAACATTGCGGGCATTGTTTTTTACGTGCATGAACATCACCGGACAAAGCTGTATTAAAAACTGAGCGTACGACACGTACCAAATATATTACAATAACGGAATAAAACAATACCGGAAGTACGCGTATGAACACGTAAAATGGGCGAAATGAGCCCCGCTGTTTAAAGTATACTTCCTAAATTTTACTGTACTAGGTAACCGGACCGATATCATTATACGACAACGCAAATAAGTTTATTTATTTCGTATGCATTTATTTTTTTAGTTTTATAACGCGCTTTAGATAATAATAATAATTTTTTTTTTATTTTTAGTACTTCGTTTACATACAAATATACGACACATATGTGGTACCAAACTTAATTATGAATTTGATCATCTAAATATGAACCAAACGATTTTTTTAAATACCTCGTGAGAGTTGTGCATAATCAAAAAACGCACCAGTATGAAATGAATAAAAAGAACGATTAACTTTCATTTTTTTAAATTATGATCTAAACAAAATTAATAAAAACCGACGACAACAATATTATTATAGTTTTAAATGGAACAGTTTGAAATAATACTGAATCACACGAATTGTTCATATAAAAAACATACACACGAATACACGATTGAACAGTACGGTGGTCGAGAAGTCACTGAGAAGGGTACTGGGTTTTAAAAGGACCTTGTTCGTTTACACTACGAGAACTTTGAAGTTTTCACAGATGAATTTATACGACAAAATTAACAGTATAATTTATCAATAAATAAATCACTAGGATAAATGTAATATTATACTGTTTCTATAAATTCATTTACGTAATTTAAATTTTTTTTTTTTTTTTTTTTTTTTTTTTTTTTTTTTTTTTTTTTTTTTTTAAATAACAAATTTTATGGTAACATTACTGCATGCCAATCTATTTGCATTTGTTGAATAGAAAATTAATAATTTTTAATTTTATGATTTTTCTTTTATATAATTATCTTTAAAGTCAATAACCAAGATTGTGTTAGTTTTAAGTTATTTAGAGTATTTGATATTTAGTTTAAAAATTAAAACAATTATCTAAATATATTAATAAATTATGCACAATTATACTTTTTTCTTTATAGGCAGAGGACAGTTATTATAATAGTTTCGTATTAACCAAATTTTAATGTAGGTATTAACCGAATACATCATTTTTAAAACTAATAACAATTAATAATAAGACACCTAATTTATGCAGTTCTTAATAGGCGTGTAAAAAATATTAACTATTATTGTGTAATTTTTTTTTTTCACCTATAACCATAAAAAAATATAGATTAAAAACTTAGAAAAAAATATTATTAATTTTGTAGAAAATATAGTAAATATTTTAAATATTAGAATACAATTACCAATTTAAAATGTATATTTTAGTGTCAGTGGTCCCATAAAAAGTCTATTTTATGTAAACAGAAAAAAAAAAAAAAAAAAAATTAAAAGGTCGATAATATACCAATGAAATACTATTAGAAAAAATATAGGTACCTACTATAAGGTTAAAACTATAAAACACTGAAAATAGTAATAAAAGAAAATTCTTTAAAAGCCAAAGGCGTGTTTTTTTACACAACATTATATAATAATGGCACTAGACATGCAAAGAACTAATCAAATAATGGTAGGAATTGAACGATATCTAGTGTCAATTAATCTAAAATCTAAATTATTCAATGCACTAGGTGAAAACTTTTGAACTTTTTATTTTATTACCAAAATTTCAGATAGGTGCTTATTGAAATACTATAACACTAGAATTGTATTGATATAGCTTAATTAACACTGTATTCGAATTTAACTTAAAAAAATAAAAAAAATACCTACTCAGGTTTATAATAATAGTATATAAATATAAGTTTGCCAATGAATTGATTCTAAAGAAATTTTAATTTTTTATGTTTCTTCTATTATAGACCATCAATTTTAGTTATTATAATATTTATAAAGATAATAAATATACATCTAGACCAATTTTATAACAAAAACAATTTGGAGTCATTCAAGATATTATTATCATATTATCTAAATACCAAAGAAGTTTATTTATTTACTTAGTCTTTAATTTCACTAGGTACATATTTGTGTAATCCCAACTTCGTCCAGTCATGACATAAAAAGTGAAAGTTAAAATATAAATTAAAGGATCATTTTTTAAATTAAAGAATATCAGTATATATAATTATATGGACACTATAAGTAATTGTTATGACAAAAAGAAAAAACAAATACTCAGAGAATGGCATTTGTAAATTAGGTGCAAGTTTCAATAAAATGTTTTTATCAGTTCGATAAGCTGAAATATTTAAGATTAGTAATTTGAAGTATCTAGGTATTGAAAACAAAATTATACTGTGTAATGTTGTAAGAATAGTAGACAATAAAGATATCTATATAAATAGTTAGTTAGTTGACTAGTCGAGCCAAATAATAATTATTAAACAAGTTTTATTAAAAAATATTTGTCTATATTCATTAAGTGAGAAACACTAAAAAAGATTCATACTGGAAGATGAATTCAATATTGATAAAATATTATGAAATTAATGCAATAATTTAATTAAAACTAAATGAACATAACTGATTAAGTATTGTATAGGGTTAGGTTAATCTAAAGAAAAAGTAGTTAGAGGTTATTTAGGACGATACGCATGTAAGGCGAGCAGAGTAGATGATAAAATGGTGATTGATAGGGAAATGTGGAGGGCAAGAATAACAGTAATTGACATCACTGGCGTGGGATGAAGGCAAAATGAGAAGATTTTATATGAAATGTTGTAATAATGTGTGTATGGATTTATTAGAAGAACTGTAACACATTTACAATATTTAAACAATAAACACAGTTTTAGTTTTATTTATATTAAACCACAACTGCATAGTTTTAAAGTGTAACTATATTTAAGAAAATAAATTATGTTTTTCAATAATATCATATTATATGTAATAATGGGTTGACACATTGACAGAATGTCTAAGGATAAACATGTGCTTACAAAATTGTTAGTTAGATAGGTACCTACTACAGTTTAACATTAAGAAATAGAGAATATTTTTGACATTATGACATACATTATAAGCATTTTTCATTATATTTTTATATACAAATATAGACAAGCATAATAGGTAATGCTCAAATGAAATTGCATAGCTACTTAATAAGTTGAAAAGTATAAAGAAGCTAATCAAATATATTGATAATCACCCTGTATACACAAACATGTCAGTTACGGTACATTTTTATTTGTACTAGAATATCGGGTACTTGTTATTTTATAAATGGATTCTTTGGTAGATATATCACAAAAAAATACAATAACAATCAAAGCTAATAATATAATATAGTCAAAGTAAACTATTGCAACATAACTTAGTTATTAAAATTGTATAGGTACCAATTTGTGAACAAGTAAAGAGTAAACAAAAATAATTAAACATTAAATAATAATATTAGGTCTTTGGAAACTAAACTGGAATTAAATAATAAAATGAATTATTATATTAATTTCAATATTATTAAGTATTTTAACTCCTATGCGCATTAAATCTGGTTTCTCTATTACTTAAAATATTTGTCTAGTTATATGTTATGTTTGAGGTTGAAATTATATTCTACTAAAACGATTCACAAATGTAATGCAATATATTATTTTGTAAAATAACTAACAGAAAACAGTGTATTATTTGTACAAATGTTTAGTAATAACACAGAATTCTTTGTAATCACTGGGAAACTACGGTCTTCTGGAATCTGGTGTACACAATATTCATCACTGATTTACTTTCTGTTATTTCATTTTAATGATAAAATGTACAAGTACAATTTGGCGCAATGGATATTTAAATACAAAATTGCTGTCCTTGTCCTGCGGTTAAAACTAAATGTTGACCATAATAGTTGCTATGGTTACTGATGTAAGATAATGATATTTGTGTTATTGAAATGGAACGAAATTATCATCTATGCAAAATATGAAATAAATGTTTGATAACCAAATACATTAGAAATAAGGCAATTTAAATAACAACACATAGGTATGTTGAAGAATTCCAAATGAATAGCTATCATCAAATAATTTGGATAAGGAAAACACAATTTTTTTTAATGAAGAAATACACAAGGTGTCTATTCAGTGATATACATTATAAGAAGATGTGTTCAAGATCATTTCTCAGAAGCACCAGCAGGTATAATGTTAGTGTAGGTCGCCCGGGCAACCCACGTTTGAGGTTAAATGCCTAGAGGAATAAGTGCAATGGTGAAAATCTATGAATAATGGGATGGCGGCGGAGACGTTTTTATTTCGAATATAACAGAACTGCAGTGTTGTTATTAAAAAACTATGACGCACAAAGGCCAACATAATCCTTTGGTGTTTTCACACCTACTGATAAGTGTACCCCCCCAACTATACAACCGATGGACGTCGATCACATTCGACTTATGTCCGCAATGCAGATCTCCGTCCGACGACTGTTTTGTCCGTAGTTGGTGTGGCTTTTAAGCGTCTACCGTCTCCTAACATCAATCAAACTTAGTTAATTAGAAAATTTACCTGAATTTATCGAAGGATTGGAAGTCACCCTGACGAACTCTGCCATTTTTCGATACTGACTGGTCCAGAAATTTCGGCAGTGCCGCCACACGAGCTATGCGTTTCAAACGGACAGTGTTTTGATAATAGACTTGTCAGTGTTCCTTTTACGATATTAATTGACAAACAGACGATTTATTATCACAACCTAAATTATTGCAGCTGGGAACACTATTGAAATATTTATCCCAATAATTAATTATCATAAATGTAAAATTTTTGTTTTGCA
The DNA here is from genome assembly GCA_956483605.1 of Tuberolachnus salignus. NCBI lineage: Eukaryota > Metazoa > Arthropoda > Insecta > Hemiptera > Aphididae > Tuberolachnus > Tuberolachnus salignus. Next base: position 31,088,949 of record OY101430.1, on the reverse strand, counting down.
TTGACATTCAAATATGATCATGTGATCTTTTTCACGAGCATACACGATAATAAAGGAATTTGCACATTTTTTTTTTTTTGACAATAAATTTTTTATCAAACTGTACGTTATCACTGATGACGTGTGTGTTACTGTGATATTACTATTAACACCATTTATTGAGTTGATTTAAACACTATTATTATTTATTTATTTTTACATAATAATTTTATAATTTATTTATTAGTTGTTAGTGTAACTACTAGTGGTATTGGTATTTATTTATAGTAGACAATTATGTGTAATTAAATCGTTATTTTTTTTTTTTTTTTTTATATTTATATATAAGTATATTAATATATTTCAATACAATTCAAATAGTCTTGTATTGGAGTTTAATTCTAAAGTATTATATTTTATTACGTACACCATGGCCAATGAAGTATATATTGTGTCTGCTGTACGGACACCAATAGGTAATAATATAAATACCATGTTTTACTACTAATATTATTTAATTTTTATTAATTATGCTGACAAATTTTAGATCAAATATACCTACATTTAAATTAAATAAATTGAAAAAAAAACTTGAAATAATTAACTAAATAGGTATTTAATAATATTAAAGTAATTTTCAAAATCATATTAATTATATAGATTATACTATTTATTTGAGATATAATTTATTCAGTAATTGAATTGCTTACATCTTTATCTGTTTTTTGTTAATTAAATATAATAAAATTATACTGGTAGGTACTTATATTTTAACAGGTATGTGTATCTATGACTAAATTAAATACCAACCTATTGAATCATAAGAAATTATAATTTATTAATTCAATAATATATATTTACAACTATTTTCAGTTATAGGAAATTCACATCATGAGTAGGTAATAATACAAATCATGAATAGAAAAATTATAGTTTTAGTATTAGGTACATTACAATACAATATTCGGTAAATATTTTTGATCAGTTTAGGTAGGTACTTAATAAATATAGTTGCCCACTTATATATAAATATTACTAGATTATATCACGATACAATTTTATTTATTTTTTGCTTTTTGTTAAAATAAATTAATATAAATATTAATAGGTATGCTATTATTATAAGAGGGTCAAACAAAACAAAAATAAATAAAGAATAATGTAGTCCATGTAAGGGCCGTATTAGTTGTCACGACTATTGATTCTAAAAATTATATAAATTAGCAATTAGCAACCTAATACTCCATCCAGCATAATGATGATTTTTCTACTAGGGCAAGACAGCTAGTATAAAATATAATTTTATAGCTCTTATTGTTTATATAAATTTTCTATGTAGAAAAACCCTCTAATATGCCTGTTCAGACACTTACAACTTATTCTCGTTTGTCCTGCTGAATTTCTAAGGGATATTAATAAAACACTTAATAGATTTAGCCATGATTTCAGTTTGATTAGATAATACAGAGGATAATATGTCAATTAAATACATTTTTGTTACTAATTAAGTATATATGTAAAATTCAGATTAAGTTTAGCTTGTCCAATATTTTTTTAAATGTAAAAAAATGATTTAACAATCATTTCAATAATTAAAATTATTCTAACTATAGTTATAAATGTATGTATGTGTTGCATAAAATTAAACTCGAAATTGAAGGTAGTAATTTATAGATCATTTTTAGGTAGGCATTATAATGGGTTTTTATTTTAGATTTACCTTTTTTATTTTATGAAAAAAATAATATGTTTAATCTTTTTTTGTATTATATGGTGAATAGATATTATTTTATTATAGAGTTTATCTACTTATTATATAAAATTCTATAAATTAAAAATCTATTAATTTAATTTTATCATGCGATCACCAATTCCCATATTTATTACTTAAATGAGTACAGATAAAATATATAGGTTAGTTATATTTTAGATTCTTAATAATATATATGTCTGATTATTAAATTATTTAAAATAATTGCACCAAATTGTCATTTGATTTCTATCTATTTAAAATGTACAAAACATAATTAGAAATATACTCTAGAAGTTTGAAAATAAATTTAATAATGTTACAATAATAATAATAATAATAATTAATATTGGGCAGGTTACTTGTTGCAGTATAATTATTAGTCAATTTTAAGTATAGATTATGAGAATAAAATTATTATTAGAAACAGTCTATAGGGATGCTGCCAGTAGGGGGTCTGCCTCAATCTCTCCTTCAAACTGTATACAAGTATCAGATTTACTTATTGAAGAAATATTAGCACAAAAAAAAAAAAAAAAAAAACAGGTTAAATTATTGTAAACTGTTTAATTATTTGTAATTAAGTGTAATTTATACATATATAAAAAAATATTACTTATATGATTTTAAATCAAACAGAGGCATGAGTATTATTTTGATAAAGATTTATTATGACTGATTTCAGTAAAAAGTCATCATAAGAAATTCCGAATAAAATACAAAGAAACAATATAAGTTTTTTTTTTATAACAGTATTAATCATTAAATATTTTACCTTATAGTAATATGCCAAATCTAAATTATTATAATTTTGAATTAGTTTATATAAAATATCTTAGTCGGCTTTACCGATTCTATCTGTTTCAATCAGGTGCTCAAAGTTTACTTTTTTAACCTTACTTATATTTAATTTTTACATTTTATATTGTAATATGGTTCGTTAATGATATTAACTGCCTATGAACAGTTGATTATTAATTTATGTAGTAATTAATTATTATATGAAGTCAATTTTTTATATTATTTCATAATAATTGCGGTACAGTGCAAATGTTTCTCAGTATTTGTTTTATAATAGTTCAATGATAAAATAAAAAGTTAAACTGTTTAATTTTCCTATAATAATTTATTAATTTTTATACATATATGATATATAAAATATTAAGTTGTAAAGAGACTATAATTTATTCAAGGAATTAATAAATATCCAAATTATATAACACTTACAAAGAACATAAACATATTATAATGGATATATTTGATATCTCTTTACAAACATTTTTGTCATTGATTTAATATTAATATTATTATTAATAAATTTATAGTATAAATAGATTGCCAGATTTTAATAATTTATACATTTTCAATTTTAGGTAAATTCAAAGGTACATTATTACCATACAAAGCTCATGAACTGGGCAGTCTTGTAATTAAAGAAGTACTAAAACGAGCTGATGTTAAGTTGGAAGAAGTATCTGAAGTTATTCTTGGACAGGTAAAAAAAAAATATAATTTATTAATTTTATTTAATTTGTAGTTGGTACTATAAAATAATAAGCATAGTATATTAGGTTTTTACAGCAGGACAAGGGCAAAATCCAGCTAGACAAGCTTCAATAAATGCTGGACTTCCAATCAGTGTAACTTCATATATTATAAATATGCTCTGTGGATCTGGACTGAAGTGAGTTAAAATTAAAGTTTTAATCAAATTTGTTGAATGTTGAAATTTAGCTATGCTTAACCTAGAGGTTGCCAACAAATTTTTTGAGGCCCTAATATATATTCAAAGATTACGTTATTGCTTTTTAGAAGACTATTTTTGATAGGACAAAAGTTTTATGATTGAATGAAAAAGTATTTAGTAATACAATGTATGATTGTTGATTTGTATGTGGATGTGAATAAATATTTGCATCTACCTATGTGTGTATGAATGGATCTTCTAAGATGATTAGAAAATTTAAAAAAATATAAGTAATATGACACTGGACATTTTCACCAACAATGAATATTAGTTTGACCAAGGATCGCAAAATTTATTTCAAATTGACAACAGTGAAAGAGCTATTAAAAGTGTACACATAAAATACCATAATGCTTTAATAATATATTTAAAAAACTATGAAGCATACAAATTACATAAATTATTATGATAAAACAATTTGTAATTGTCCCTTAGAGCTGTGATTCTTGGATACCAGGCAATTAAATGTGGAGATTCTTCAATTGTCATTGCAGGAGGTCAAGAAAGTATGAGTAATGCTCCTCATGTTTACAATTTTCGAAATCAAAAAGTTATTGGTGATGTAACGTTATTAGACACACTGTTATGTGATGGATTAACAGATGCATTTAGCAATATACACATGGGCATTACAGGTAAGACTTTTTTATAATATATATATTATTATACTAAATACAGTTAAGAAAATTAAATTTTGTGAAGAAGTCATAGACTATAGTAGCCCTACTGATACACCATATCTAGGAAACCCGCAGAAAAAAAAAAATCATAGGCTATGGTGTGAATTTACAAATGGAACAAAAACATAAATTAAGAATACAAAGTAGCATTACAGCATTAATTTGATTAATCAACATCACAAGTTTAAAATAATTTACCATTAGTAATACAAACAATATATTTTCTTAAATATCCAGTATTGTCATATGTACTCTGGTAATTATAATCATTGATGTCATTTTGTAAGATTTGAATTACAAATGAAAAAATTTCATCTATATTAATGACGAAAATGTTTGGCTACTGGAACTGGAGCATCACATTTCCATGCTTTAAGTTTTTTTGTTTTGAAAAAAAAAACACCTTATCACTCTTTTTTTTTCTTTACTTGATGGCAAGAATATAGATTATAGTTCTCTCACTTTGCTATTTATATTTAAATTTATAACTTAATAGATAAAATATTGACAAAACATATTATGGATTTCAGCTGAAAATATTGCTGAAAAGTACAACATTTCAAGAGCTCTTCAAGATGAATTTGCTTTAGAGTCACAAAAACGGTATGCAGAAGCTCAAGCTAATGGAGTATTTAAAGATGAAATAGTCCCAGTTGAGGTATTAGTAAAACAGGAAACCGTTGTATTCAACAAAGATGAATATCCAAAACCTAATACTACACTAGACTTATTATCTGCGTTGAAACCAGCTTTTAAATCAGTAAGATAATAAGAGGAGATTATAGTAGTAATGTTATTTCTGTATGTATTTAACTTATTTACCAAGTATTGTTAATGAACTTTTAGGATGGAGTTGTTACGGCCGGAAATTCATCTGGAATAAATGATGGTGCAGCCGTAGTACTTTTAATGAACAAAGAAGAATGCAAAAAACAAGGATGTACACCAATGGCTAAAATTGTATCATACGCAGAGTGCGGAGTCGATCCAACAATAATGGGTATTGGACCAATATCTGCAGTGCTTAAGACAGTAAGTATGAAAAAGATTACAATATGTTTTCTTTTTTGTTATAAATTATAATATAATGTATAAAACTTATAAATTGTTTTTTTATATCTATAGTGTAGAGTTGTATTCTGCTAAATATGCACGTGGTCACCACTACCAATATATATTTTTTTAATATCAACTATAATTTACTATCAGAATACATGCATTTTAGTTTTTTTTTGGTAAAAGTAATACAAATATTGATTGTAAATCAGAATAAAAAAAAAAAACAATAAATTCTGAAAATAACAAATTAATTATCACATATACATTTTAGATTAATGATTACCTGAATTTATGAACTAAATTGAAAAAAAAAAAAGATGTATACATGGTTATTAGATTATTTGATTTATGACTTGTTGACATTTCATTTACGTATGACTATGTATACATCCAATAATAATCCACACTTAAGTAGATTTTAGACCATCGTTAGATTATATTATTATCTTCGAACATTTGTCCGTTCTATGTGAGAATATATAGTAAATAATAGCACAAGTGTTTTCAATATTTACATTTTGTAAAATTGAAGAAACTGTTAATTTAAATACTTCAAATTTATTGAAAAACATTTGTGCTATTTTTCAGTATAGTCTAATGTCGGCCAAGGGCTCTCAATATTTGAAGCACGGAAATATATTTTGTTATTATGCGCTTGGGTTCTTTATTGTATTTTGTAACAATATTAACAATTAAAACTGATTAACATATTTTTAGATTGAAAAAGCCGGTTGGACTTTAGATAGCGTAGATCTGATTGAATTAAATGAAGCATTCGCTGCCCAATCAATAGCTGTATTGCAGAATTTGGGAATAAATTCTAATAGAGTTAATATCTATGGAGGTGCTATTGCATTAGGTCATCCTATTGGAACATCTGGTAAGTTTTATATAGTACAAATTGTGCCATATTTGTGCATAAAATATAGTTGAACTTTAATGAAAAATGATCTTGGCCAAATAGAATATAGAGGGTAATTTAATTCATATTTGTATGCAATGATATGTTATTGCTATAGAAAAGCGATCCTAAGTGTAGTTCGGTAAAAATGTTTTGATTGTCCTTTTGTCATTTTTATCACAGTAAAACCAATATATTCCTTGCTTCTCTGAGAATCTAAGAATAGTTAATTCTTTATAGTTTATATTGTAACACAAATAAAATGTTCATTATTAAATATGTTAATCGTTTGATCAATTTAATTTAGGTGCAAGAGTATTGGTAACATTAGTACATGCCTTGGTAAGGACTGGTAAAAAACGAGGTATAGCATCATTATGTATTGGTGGAGGTATGGGAATTGCTATTGCCGTCGAGACAGTATAACACCATAGACACTATCGTTTATTTGTACAAGAGGGTTTCAGACTGTAAGTTGAAATTGAAATACAATTCAATAATGAAATTATTTAATAATAATTTAATTAATCCTTTATATTTATTTTAGTTATAGAGACAAGCAGTATTCCAATAGAAAAAATTGTATATTAATTTGAACTGATTTATTACAAGAAAATCCAAGAACAAAAATAATTTTTTTACATAAGTACTTAATAAAATCTACAACATTTATTTTATTTGGCTTTGGGTTATTTTTTTGTTTTTCTGTATTTATTGCCACTAGTTCATCTTAAATTATGTCTGCAATATTCCAATGTTTTTCTATATTAATTTCTAATCGTTAATGTTTTTAACAATTTGTATTAAAATTTCAATATCAGTGGTGAAGTAGTGTTTACACTGACTTTTGGGCTTTTGTTAATGTTTTTATCTTAACTTTTTTATTGGTAATACGGGTAAATGTTTATATATACTTAGTATACTGATTTATTATCAAATATTGTATATTAGTGCATGTTATTACAACATATGATTCAACTACCTACAAACAAATAATTCATAGAATGATTTGATAAACAAAAAAAATTGTATTAATGAATGGAAAATATTCATTTGAAGTGAATTCATAGAATTAAATCCAAAAAAATAAATTGAAGAAACATAAGTAGTTTAGTGTTTATTCATTTTTTATACAATAATACCAGTTTGGTGAATAGTATAAGGAAATACCGGTTAAGTGTTAAGATAAAAATGTATTACTTATCTCTTAATAGCTGGTAATATTTAGCAATAGATGTACTATTGTATCATTTAATTTTTGTCTATACAGCAAGGTTACTCAAACTATGGCTTGTGACCCATTGATAGACCCCAAGACTAATTGTTTGGGTCATGAAAAGTTTATATGAATGTAAATATGGAGTATTATAAATCCACAAAATTACCTAGAATAGAGATGGTATGAAATACTTTAAAAGTGATAGTAATAATAGTAAAAGCAAGTTATGTAAAATAATACTCACGACTAAAAATCAGAAGACCGAAAAACTAAAAAGCTGTGGTGTTAAAAAGACCGAGAAGCATTTCTACAGAGTATTAACAATGTAATCCTAATGTTCATAATGATGATAAATATTGAAGGAATTTTCTTTAATTCTATAAAAAATAGTCTGTATAATATGAAATTTTTTATATTATTATTAAAAAATTGATAAACTATATTTAACACACGGGTAATAAATTTAGGGTATTAAAATATTGCACATAGATATTTATTTTAATATTTTGTACAAACTATTTGGTATGAAAGGGTAAAAACCATTAAACATTTTATTTTGAGTAAAAGGTGTAAATTCAAAATTCAATGGTTTTTTCGCTAGACTTTTTATTGATGGAACGCAAAGTTTTCCGTGATTACTAATGAATGATGTCCAAATAGATGTGTCTCTTTTGTCACTGTCTATCAAATACGAACTCCATTTATTCGTTTGTAACATAGTATTGTCAAGATTTTGGTCAACGTTATTACCATCCAATTTCAATTCTTCAACAATAGCTATAGTGTCTATACCGGAGAATTTAGATAGAGCAAGAACATCTTGCAGTATATTATCACCCACATACAAAAAATTCGTATTAGGTTTTGGAAGTAACCCTGAGAAACTCTGCCATTTTTCAATACTGACTGGTACAGAAATTTCGGTAGTGCCGTCACAGGAGCTAACGTTTCAAATAGATGGTCTTTTGATAATAAACTTGTCAGTGTTCCTTTTACGATATTAATCGACAAACACTCGATTTATTATCACTACCTAAACTACTGTAGCTGGGAACACTATTAAAATATTTATCCCAATAATTAATTATCATAAATGTAAAATTTTTTTTTTGCATTGACATTCAAATATAATCATCTGATCTTTTTCACGAGCATACACGATAATAAAGGAATTTGCACATTTTTTTTTTTTTTGTCAATAAATTTTTTATCAAACTGTACGTTATCACTGACGACGTGTGTGTTACTGTGATATTACTATTAACACTATTTATTGTGTTGATTTAAACACTATTATTATTTATTTATTTTTACTTAATAATTTTATAATTTATTTATTAGTTGTTAGTGTAACTACTAGTGGTATTGGTATTTAATTATAGTAGACAATTATGTGTAATTAAATCGTTATTTTTTTTTTTTTTTTTTATATTTATATATAAGTATATTAATATATTTCAATACAATTCAAATAGTCTTGTATTGGAGTTTAATTCTAAAGTATTATATTTTATTACGTACACCATGGCCAATGAAGTATATATTGTGTCTGCTGTACGGACACCAATAGGTAATAATATAAATACCATGTTTTACTACTAATATTATTTAATTTTTATTAATTATGCTGACAAATTTTAGATCAAATATACCTACATTTAAATTAAATAAATTGAAAAAAAAACTTGAAATAATTAACTAAATAGGTATTTAATAATATTAAAGTAATTTTCAAAATCATATTAATTATATAGATTATACTATTTATTTGAGATATAATTTATTCAGTAATTGAATTGCTTACATCTTTATCTGTTTTTTGTTAATTAAATATAATAAAATTATACTGGTAGGTACTTATATTTTAACAGGTATGTGTATCTATGACTAAATTAAATACCAACCTATTGAATCATAAGAAATTATAATTTATTAATTCAATAATATATATTTACAACTATTTTCAGTTATAGGAAATTCACATCATGAGTAGGTAATAATACAAATCATGAATAGAAAAATTATAGTTTTAGTATTAGGTACATTACAATACAATATTCGGTAAATATTTTTGATCAGTTTAGGTAGGTACTTAAAAAATATAGTTGCCCACTTATATTTAAATATTACTAGATTATATCACGATGCAATTTTATTTATTTTTTTCTTATTGTTTAAATAAATTAATACAAATATTAATAGGTATGCTATTATTATAAGAGGATCAAACAAAACAAAAATAAATAAAGAATAAGGTAGTCCATGTAAGGGCCGTATTAGTTGTCATGACTTTTGATTCTAAAAATTATATAAAATAGCAATTAGCAACCTAATACTCCATCCAGCATAATGATGATTTTTCTACTGGGGCAAGACAGCTAGTATAAAATATAATTTTATAGCTCTTATTGTTTATATAAATTTTCTATGTAGAAAAACCCTCTAATATGCCTGTTCAGACACTTACAACTTATTCTCGTTTGTCCTGCTGAATTTCTATGGGATATTAATAAAACACTTAATGGATTTAGCCATGATTTCAGTTTGATTAGATAATACAGAGGATAATATGTCAATTAAATACATTTTTGTTACTAATTAAGTATATATGTAAAATTCAGATTAAGTTTAGCTTGTCCAATATTTTTTTAAATGTAAAAAAATGATTTAACAATCATTTCAATAATTAAAATTATTCTAACTATAGTTATAAATGTATGTATGTGTTGCATAAAATTAAACTCGAAATTGAAGGTAGTAATTTATAGATCATTTTTAGGTAGGCATTATAATGGGTTTTTATTTTAGATTTACCTTTTTTATTTTATGAAAAAAATAATATGTTTAATCTTTTTTTTGTATTATATGGTGAATAGATATTATTTTATTATAGAGTTTATCTACTTATTATATAAAATTCTATAAATTAAAAATCTATTAATTTAATTTTATCATGCGATCACCAATTCCCATATTTATTACTTAAATGAGTACAGATAAAATATATAGGTTAGTTATATTTTAGATTCTTAATGATATATATGTCTGATTATTAAATTATTTAAAATAATTGCACCAAATTGTCATTTGATTTCTATCTATTTAAAATGTACAAAACATAATTAGAAATATACTCTAGAAGTTTGAAAATAAATTTAATAATGTTACAATAATAATAATAATAATTAATATTGGGCAGGTTACTTGTTGCAGTATAATTATTAGTCTATTTTAAGTATAGATTATGAGAATAAAATTATTATAAGAAACAGTCTATAGGGATGCTGCCAGTAGGGGGCTGCCTCAATCTCTCTTCAAACTGTATACAAGTATGAGATTTACTTATTGAAGAAATATTAGCACAAAAAAAAAAAAAAAAAAACAGGTTAAAATATTGTCAACTGTTTAATTATTTGTAATAAAGTGTAATTTATACATATATAAAAAAATATTACTTATATGATTTTAAATCAAACAGAGGCATGAGTATTATTTTGATAAAGATTTATTATGACTGATTTCAGTAAAAAGTCATCATAAGAAATTCCGAATAAAATACAAAGAAACAATATAAGTTTTTTTTTTATAACAGTATTAATCATTAAATATTTTACCTTATAGTAATATGCCAAATCTAAATTATTATAATTTTGAATTAGTTTATATAAAATATCTTAGTCGGCTTTACTGATTCTATCCGTTACAATCAGGTGCTCAAAGTTTACTTTTTTAACCTTACTTATATTTAATTTTTACATTTTATATTGTAATATGGTTCGTTAATGATATTAACTGCCTATGAACAGTTGATTATTAATTTATGTAGTAATTAATTATTATATGAAGTCAATTTTTTATATTATTTCATAATAATTGCGGTACAGTGCAAATGTTTCTCAGTATTTGTTTTATAATAGTTCAATGATAAAATAAAAAGTTAAACTGTTTAATTTTCCTATAATAATTTATTAATTTTTATACATATATGATATATAAAATATTAAGTTATAAAGAGACTATAATTTATTCAAAGAATTAATAAATATCCAAATTATATAACACTTACAAAGAACATAAACATATTATAATGGATATATTTGATATCTCTTTACAAACATTTTTGTCATTGATTTAATATTAATATTATTATTAATAAATTTATAGTATAAATAGATTGCCAGATTTTAATAATATATACATTTTCAATTATAGGTAAATTCAAAGGTACATTATTACCATACAAAGCTCATGAACTGGGCATTCTTATAATTAAAGAAGTACTAAAACGAGCTGATGTTATGTTAGATGAAGTATCTGAAGTTATTTATGGACACGTAAAAAAAATATATAATTTAATAATTTTATTTAATTTGTAGTTGGTACTATTAAATAATAAGCATAGTATATTAGGTTTTTACAGCAGGACAAGGGCAAAATCCAGCTAGACAAGCTTCAATAAATGCTGGACTTCCAATCAGTGTAACTTCATATATTATAAATATGCTCTGTGGATCTGGACTGAAGTGAGTTAAAATTAAAGTTTTAATCAAATTTGTTGAATGTTGAAATTTAGCTATGCTTAACCTACAGGTTGCCAACAAATTTTTTGGGGCCCTAATATATATTCAAAGATTACGTTATTGCTTTTTAGAAGACTATTTTTTGATAGGACAAAAGTTTTATGATCGAATGAAAAAGTATTTAGTAATACAATGTATGATTGTTGATTTGTATGTGGATGTGAATAATTATTTGCATCAACCTATTTGTGTATGAATGGATCTTCTAAGATGATTAGAAAATTTAAAAAAATATAAGTATTATGACACTGGACATTTTCACCAACAATGAATATTAGTTTGACCAAAGATTGCAAAATTTATTTCAAATTGACAACAGTGAAAGAGCCATTAAAAGTGTACACATAAAATACCATTATACTTTAATAATATATTTAAAAAACTATGAAGCATACAAATTACATAAATTATTATGATAAAACAATTTGTAATTGTCCCTTCTAGCTGTGATTCTTGGATACGAGGCAATTAATTGTGGAGATTCTTCAATTGTCATTGCAGGAGGTCAAGAAAGTAAGAGTAATGCTCCTCATGTTTACAATTTTCGAAATCAAAAAGTTATTGGTGATGTAACGTTATTAGACACACTGTTATGTGATGGATTAACAGATGCATTTAGCAATATACACATGGGCATTACAGGTAAGACATTTTTATAATATATATTTTATTATACTAAATACAGTTAAGAAAATTAAATTTTGTGAAGATGTCAGAGACTATAGTAGCCCTACTGATACACCATATCTAGGAAACCCGCAGAAAAAAAAAAATCATAGGCTATGGTGTGAATTTACAAATGGAACAAAAACATAATTTAAGAATACAAAGTAGCATTACAGCATTAATTTGATTAATCAACATCACAAGTTTAAAATAATTTACCATTAGTAATATAAACAATATATTTTCTTAAATATCCAGTATTGTCATATGTACTCTGGTAATTATAATCATTGATGTTATTTTGTAAGATTTGAATTTCAAATGACAAAATTTCATCTATATTAATGACGAAAATGTTTGGCTACTGGAACTGGAGCATCACATTTCCATGCTTTAAGTTTTTTTGTTTTGAAAAAAAAAACACCTTATCACTCTTTTTTTTTCTTTACTTGATGGCAAGAATATAGATTATAGTTCTCTCACTTTGCTATTTATATTTAAATTTATAACTTAATAGATAAAATATTGACAAAACATATTATGGATTTCAGCTGAAAATATTGCTGAAAAGTACAACATTTCAAGAGCTCTTCAAGATGAATTTGCTTTAGAGTCACAAAAACGGTATGCAGAAGCTCAAGCTAATGGAGTATTTAAAGATGAAATAGTCCCAGTTGAGGTATTAGTAAAACAGGAAACCGTTGTATTCAACAAAGATGAATATCCAAAACCTAATACTACACTAGACTTATTATCTGCGTTGAAACCAGCTTTTAAATCAGTAAGATAATAAGAGGAGATTATTTTAGTAATGTTATTTCGGTATGTATTTAACTTATTTACCAAGTATTGTTAATGAACTTTTAGGATGGAGTTGTTACGGCCGGAAATTCATCTGGAATAAATGATGGTGCAGCCGTAGTACTTTTAATGAACATAGATGAATGCAAAAAACGAGGATGTACACCAATGGCTAAAATTGTATCATACGCAGAGTGCAAAGTTGATCCAACAATAATGGGTATTGGACCAATATCTGCAGTGCTTAAAACAGTAAGTATGAAAAAGATTACAATATGTTTTCTTTTTTGTTATAAATTATAATATAATGTATAATACTTATAAATTATTTTTTTATATCTATAGTGTAGAGTTGTATTCTGCTAAATATGCACGTGGCCACCACCACTAATATATATTTTTTTAATATTGACTATAATTGACTATCATAATACATGCATTTTAGTTTTTTTTTTTGTAAATGTAATACAAATATTGATTGTAAATCAGATTAAAAAAAAACAATAACTTCTGAAAATTACAAGTTAATTATCACATATACATTTTAGATTAATGATTACCTGAATTTATGATCTAATTTAAAAAAATAAAAGTTGTATACATGTTTATTAGATTATTTGATTTATGACTTGTTGACATTTCATTTACGTATGACTATGTATACATCCAATAAAAATCCACACTTTAGTAGATTTTAGACCATCGTTAGACTATATTATTATCTTTAAACATTTGTCCTTTCTAGGCGATAATATATTGTAAATAATAGCACAAGTGTTTTCAATATTTATATTTTCTAAAATTAAAGAAACTGGTAATTTAAATACCTCAAAATTATTGAAAAACATTTGTGTTATTATTCAGTATAGTCTAATGTCGGCCAAGAGCTCTCAATATTTGAAGTATGTAAATATATTTTGTTATTATGCGCTTGGGTTTTTTTTTTTATTTTGTAACAATATTAACAATTAAAACTGATTAACATATTTTTAGATTGAAAAAGCCGGTTGGACTTTAGATAGCGTAGATCTGATTGAATTAAATGAAGCATTCGCTGCCCAATCAATAGCTGTATTGCAGGATTTGGGAATAAATTCTAATAGAGTTAATATCTATGGAGGTGCTATTTCATTAGGTCATCCTATTGGAACATCTGGTAAGATTAATATAGTACAAATTGTGCCATATTTGTGCATAAAATATAGTTGAACTTTAATGAAAAATGATCTTGGCCAAATAGAATATAGAGGGTAATTTAATTCATATTTGTATGCAATGATACGTTATTGCTGATGAAAAGCGATTCTAAGTGTAGTTCTGTAAAAATGTTTTGATTGTCCTTTTGTCATTTTTATCATTGTAAAACAAATACATTCCTTGCTACTCTCAGAACCTAAAAATAGTAAATTCTTTATAGTTTATATTGTAACACAAATAAAATGTTCATTATTAAATATGTTAATCGTTTGATCAATTTAATTTAGGTGCAAGAGTATTGGTAACATTAGTACATGCCTTGGTAAGGACTGGTAAAAAACGAGGTATAGCATTTTTATGTATTGGTGGAGGTATGGGAATTGCTATTGCCGTCGAGACAGTATAACACCATAGACACTATCGTTTTTTGTACAAGAGGGTTTCAGACTGTAAGTTGAAATTGAAATACAATTCAATAATGAAATTATTTAATAATAATTTAATTAATCCTTTATATTTATTTTAGTTATAGAGACAAGCAGTATTCCAATAGAAAAAATTGTATATCACTTTGAACTGATGTATTACAAGAAAATCCAAGAACAAAAATAAATTTTTTATATAGGTACTTATTTTACTTATTTCTATTGCTACTAAATTCTACAACATTTATTTTATATGGCTTTTGGTTATTTTTTTGTTTTTCTGTATTTATTGCCAGTAGTTCATCTTAAATTATGTCTACAATGTTCCAATGTTTTTCTATATTAAATTATAATTGTTAATGATTTTAACAATTTGTATTAAAACTTCAATGTCAGTGGTGAAGTAGTGTTTACACTGACTTTTGGGCTTTTGTTAATGTTTTTATCTTAACTTTTTTATTGGTAATACGGGTAAATGTTTATATAAACTTAGTATACTGATTTTTTATCAAATATTGTATATTAGTGCACGTTATTACAACATATGATTTAACTACCTACAAACAAATAATTCATAGAATGATTTGATAAACAAAAAAAATTGTATTAATGAATGGAAAGTATACTTTTGAAATGAATTCATAGAATTAAATCAAAAAAAATAAATTGAAGAAACATAAGTAGTTTAGTGTTTATTCATTTTTTATACAATAATACCAGTTTGGTGAATAGTATAAGGAAATACCGGTTAAGTGTTAAGATAAAAATGTATTACTTATCTCTTAATAGCTGGTAATATTTAGCAATAGATGTACTATTGTATCATTTAATTTTTGTCTATACAGCAAGGTTACTCAAACTATGGCTTGTGACCCATTGATAGACCCCAAGACAAATTGTTTGGGTCATGAAAAGTTTATATGAATGTAAATATGGAGTATTATAAATCCCCAAAATTACCTAGAATAGAGATGGTATAAATACTTTAAAAGTGACAGTAATAATAGTAAAAGCAAGTTATGTAAAATAATACTCACGACTAAAAATCAGAAGACCGAAAAACTAAAAAGCTGTGGTGTTAAAAAGACCGAGAAGCATTTCTACAGAGTATTAACAATGTAATCCTAATGTTCATAATGATGAAAAATATTGAAGGAATTTTCTTTAATTCTATAAAAAATAGTCTGTATAATATGAAATTTTTTATATTATTATTAAAAAATTGATAAACTAATTTAACACACGGGTAATAAATTTAGGGTATTAAAATATTGCACATAAATAATTATTTTAATATTTTGTACAAACTGTTTGGTATGAAAGGGAAAAAACCATTAAACATTTTATTTTGAGTAAAAGGTGTAAATTCAAAATTCAATGGTTTTTTCGCTAGACTTTTTATTGATGGAACGCAAAGTTTTCCGTGATTACTAATGAATGATGTCCAAATAGATGTGTCTCTTTTGTCACTGTCTATCAAATATGAACTCCATTTATTCGTTTGTAACATAGTATTGTCAAGATTTTGGTCAACGTTATTACCATCCAATTTCAATTCTTCAACAATAGCTATAGTGTCTATACCGGAGAATTTAGATGGAGCAACAACATCTTGCAGTATATTATCACCCACATATAAACATTTTGGATTAGGTTTTCCTGTTTCTTTTATGAATAGATTATATAATTGATTCCAGTTACCTTGACTGTAAACACCATCAAAATGTATGTTGTCGACTAGTTCACATTCATTCAACATTTCAGGATCTGTACTATAATATGGTCTATCTGAAGTGAAAAATGCAGGTTTTCTTGCATAAAAAACAGCAATGTCAAATAATTCCTTCCAGTTTGTACCTAATGACTGAGTAGCTGTGAAGTTGGCATAATCTACATGAGATCCTGATATGAGAAATACTTTTTTAGTTTTTTTTAATTCTCTAAGCCAATCTAGTACATAGTCGGGACACTTGTTGTAATATAAGGCCGGAGTAGATTTCAAGAGCGGAAAATAATTGCCGGTATTTGCTGAAAAGTTTTCTCTTGAGTACATCCAAATTAAGCCTTTCAATATATCGGGCCAAACATTGTAGCTTTCGGGGCGACATACGTCGTCAATACTGTCTATAGACCGACCAAATATAAGCGATACGGGAATATCAAAGAAGTCTAAGAGAGGTCTGATTTTATCAGAATTTGGTCCGTTCCACGTTTCCATAAAGTTTTTAACAAACACATCGGTTATTGACCATGTTTTATTTGAGCCATACACAGATACAATTTCTTCGTCAGACATAAACTTGGTACCGTGAGTTGCCCGCAATATTGTACCGTTGCCGTTTATTTTCAAAATGTTTCCTTTTTCTACATCTAAAATCAAACCTCTCTGTAAGAAATCTAAATCAATAGGCTGTAGCAGATGTTCGGCCGAAAAATTATGACTATTTACTAAGTAATCGACTAGTACATCGTAAATCATTTGTACCATTGGCCCGATTCGATATTCGCAAAGTGTATTGTCCAAATCGAAACCTACACAGTCGTAGTCCGACAGTTTAAACGTGTCCGTCATCCTTTATATATTCCTAGTGGTTGTCATTAACCACAGTTAATGTGGTGGAGTTATTCCTTTTAGACTCCTTACACGGTAACGTCCAACAATTTCGGACTCGTGATTCAAGGTATGCCGACGGACGTTGATAATCGTTTATCTATGGGGACGTATACGCGCCTTTTTTCTTAACCTGGAAAAACAAATAAAATACACATTTTACATCTGCAGTAAGAAATTGTTTTGTGTTAAATATTATCTTAATCCGTGTTAATCAATGAGGTCTATGGTTTCGGCACAGTCAGTTTTTTCACGTCACAGCGTTGCAGACGTGGAACACTGTTACGCAACGACATACCGAGAAAAAAAAAGAGTGAGTACATTATATTTATTATCCATCATACCTTTATTACAGCGTTTAGTGCGAAATTGCCAAAGTGTTCGGCAATCGATTGTATGGTCGGCTTGGGCAATTTGAGACACCTAAATCGAATGGAATTCTGCAGCGCACTGATAACTAGTACGCCATTATCAACACTATGCTGAAAATAATATTTGTAATCCAAGGCGAATTATCAATGTAAAGGTTACTACGTCGATTGTATTTACTTTACGAAAATAATTGTCGTAGATTAAATATATTCGTATGCGAAGCACATAAATTATGTATTATTACGTAGGTATTTATTTATTCGTATTGTGCACTCATGTCATCGGACTTAAAAACGTCTACGGGTCAATTAATAATAAACGATTCGGCGTTATCCGCCTTTTAACCGTCACGAAATTAATGGTTAAAAATATGTTATCAACATAATAATATTATGGTAGCGAAAAGTACCTACGAACATTTTTGCAAAAGTAGGTATTTATTTCGAAATTTTAATTGTAAATTTGTCCGTGGACTATTACAATTAAAGTGTATCTTATATCAATTTGTATCTGATATTAATCGTTACCTATAAACATTTCTAAAAACCAGAGTTCACGTATAAATCGGGAACGTACGAATTTGAGCAGTAAAATGCTAAACGTACAAACCTTGACCGTGCTTATCTGGACCGTAGAATTCTGGACGGACACTAATTATCTGTTTAGGAGGAGGCATGGGAGCAGATTTGTACGGTGGCCAGATATGTACGTCCAGAATTCTACTGTCCAGATTTATACGCTTTTCTTAAGTCCCGTATTTATAAAAATAAACTCCTAATCATAATAATGATTCATTTTAATTTGTAGTATTAAAACTATATATATATATATATGTATAAATCATGTGGGGGTACCTATATCTAATCAAAATTAGTATACAATGTGAAATATCTTGAAGATTAATCAACTTCGTATTATTGCGTGACGAAGCAAAATAAAACGTATTCTGTTTAATTATTTGATAACTTTGTTCTATAGTATAGACGACATCTATTGAATTTCCACCAAGTCGGCTATGAAAGATTGTTATTTAGATATCCGTTCTGATATTTATTTTATAATTTATGCGTAGGTCCTATTTTTGTATATAATGTAGGACAACTTGGAAAGTGTCGTAAAGCCTTTAGTACACACGACTTCTGTACTTTGCAGTTCTCACCTGGTAATGATCCTGTAGAAACTGTACATTTTTTACAAAGACATTTAGATTTAATAGACAAATGGTCGTCCAACTGGAAAATCAAGATTAATCCTGACAAATCAGTTTATGTCCCATTTACACTAAAAAAGTCTATACCCCTTCCCCTCCATTTTCAAGGAATACCAATCCCAATATCCTCAGAAATAAAATACCTCGGCGTCCTAATTGACAAAAGATTGACCTGGGGTCCTCATATCAAGTCAAAAAGAAAAATTCTCAATAGTCGACTCCACTTACATCGCCCAATTCTGAAATCAAAATTACCCTTCCACACAAAAATAATCATCTACAAATCCTTATTACAGCCTATTTGGGCTTATACAATCCAGATCAGAGGATGCGCTAAACCATCTCAAATACGTACCCTCCAAGCCTTCCAATCTATCACTCTCCGCATTATCTCTTCCGCACCTTGGTACGTATCAAATTCCAACCTCAAATAAATGACTTCAAAATAGAAACAGTTAATCAATTAGCCACAAAAAATTATAAAACATTTCACTCTAAATTACAGTCTCACTTTAACCCTTTAATCGCTGAACTTGCTTCCAACTCACTTCCTAATAATCCCCCACGCCGTCTAAAGAGAAAATGGTGTCGTGATTTATTAAATGTTTGATGGTTCAAACCATTTAATTTTAATTTAATTTACGTTAAGTTAATAATTAATAAATAAATAAAATAACGTTGGGTTCTATCACTGGATGGCCTCCCTCCTCATGTGTTCAGGTTGTACAATTTTTTTTATGTATGTGTTTAAATTTACTTATTATGCCTTGTAGCATAGATTGTAAATATTCTTTTTAAATAAAAGAAAAAAAAAATGTTTAATTGAGAACGACATACGAGTTTTGTATTAAAATAATGGGTTAGGTTTGATTAGGTAGGTATGTAGGAAATAACCATCCGCTTAACTATATTTAACAGTATTAAACTGATATAGTTTATTCAAATAAAATGTTTTACCATTTATAATTAATATAATATTATGCACGGAAAACGTTTTTTTTTTTTTTATTAAAGTGTTTATTATATTGCAAACTAAATTGTTGATATATATCTTCTTAATTATTATATCGTTTTGTCGTCGATTCGGTCACGGTAAAATCAGATCGTCAATTATGTGCACCAGACCGTCAGTCGTCATTACGTCCGTTTCGACTATTCTGGCATTGTTGACCTGTATGTAGACAATATAGAAACTCAATTTTAGTTAATCGGTGAATACAGTTTTGTTATGATTATGGCCCGGATTTCGATGCAAATTGCATTTAATAGGGGGGAGGGTGATCTAAGATCAATGCTTTCCATGTGCATAGTATTCGGATTAGTGTAATAGATATTTCAAAAATAAAACTTTTATTTTGTATTGCTCGCTGTTTTCCCATTTACCGTAGAGCAATTTTAAAAAAAAATTATTTAGCACCTATTCGGTTAGTTTTTAGTGGATACTTATATATTATACGGTTTAGGCCAATTTTATCAATTACCTGCGGTTAAGAGAATTTAAACTCCCTGACGGTAAACCACAGACTAATTAATCCGACATATTTGGTCAGCTATAAAGACTTTAACTCGACATTAGACACAATATTATCACTCTAACAGCGTTCGCCTACTGTCCCAAGAGCTAGGTTCTTTGATTGCCTCATAGCATCCCCTCTCCTGCTATCCACTCCTTCGTTAGGTTAGGTTAGGTTTATTCAAAATGTGTTATACATGTTTGTGCTATTTTACTAGGGTGGGTATTACTGTAGCAAACAGTTAAATTTTTGTATATCTAGGGCATTTAAACCCAGGCCCTATTAAGTTATAATCAGGGTTTTATAGCATTTGCATATTTCTTATAAGATGCTTAAGAGATAGCAGTGCAAGGTTAAAATTTGTTTCGTGACTCGGAGAACTAAAATTTAATTTTGCATATTTTGCAAAGTGGTTTTTTTTTCTGCATAATTTTCTATTTTATGCGCTTATTTATGCAATTTCAAGTGCTATAAAATCCCTACCCCGGTTATAATGATATAATATGTTGTCCAATTATTTGCATTTATGTAAATATACTGACCGTGAACTCGTTGCTGTCCCTGCAGTTGACGACCCGGACGATACCGTTTATCGTTTGTATTTCGTACTGCCAGCGGTCTCTGAACAATGCCGACGGCAGCATACGGTCGGCCCGGTGGCCGTTCAAAATCATTTGCAACTGGTCCGGGCGGTCGAATAAGTCCTCCAATTCGGCGCCCAGCTTCTGGAACGCGTAGTCCGTCGGCAAGAAATACGTATTCTGATAGCCGCCGCCGACGCCGCGATGACGATAATGTTTTTCGAAAGTGGCCGGCGGCGTCCGGGTCGAGTCGGCCACCGTGTCCACCATTCGAGCGTATAAACTGCGGTGTCAAAACGTTAATAAATTCACCGGGGGGTGGGGGGGTCGTATTTAATGGGCGGGGGTGGGAACGACGGACCGGGCCCCTATACCCATTCATCGTATTTATACTTTTTTTTTTTTTTTCTATTGCTATAACATTATAGTTTTATAATTATGTAACGCATTTTATAATATCAATTTATAAAGATAAATTGATATTATTATTATATATTTATTCGATACAATTTAAATCATAACCAAACGTGAGTTAGAAATATGTATAATTTTATTTTTTTAATTTTCTACATATATTTGTAAATAATAAAAAAAAAAATAATTTAAACTTTGATAATTGAACGAAAAAATAATGATAGGTAAATTTATCTGAATAATTAATACAGGGATTAAAAAAAAATGTTTTTTTTCTTCCTAGGTTTTTTCGTGGGAACTCTGATTTCTACCTACTATTTTTATTACGGACGCAGACAGTAATATTTTTCCACAATGACACGATAACGGACAACAATCATACAGCGAAACTAGAGAAAACTCATCAGGATTATTTCGAGAGGCTTCTGAAAACCGCAAGTATACGACCGATCGGTTTTTTTTTGAGAAAAAATAATTATGTTTTATGTTTATAATAAATATAATTATGACTCATCGGTGTAGTGTAACTACAAATACCTATTATATCTAGATAATATAACGAATTAAGGCGTGTGTTATAATAAGGGTGTCACCCGTACGTTTTGATAATCTCGGGTTAGATGAGACGCTGTTACCTGAAACTGTCATTTTTCCTGATAAGGTCTTCGACAGATATCGTCGGCGGGTATAGTACTTCGTCGACTTGGTGTACGACCCCGTTGTAGCCGACCGGAGGAGCCTGTAAATCGAGGTGCCGTCCTTCGACACCGAATTCGTTTTGGATACACTGCAGGCGCAACTGTTTACCGCGGGCCAAACTCTCGACCACTTTACCGTCGTAAATGTTCTCGGCCGTCACGATCTCTCTGGTCGCGTGGAAATCCACAAACGCCCTGGCAGCGTCCGAGTCCGATTGAACGCGATACAGTTCCATAGGATTCATACCTCGAGACAAAGTGTTACGATAAAAAAATGGCGTTCAATTGATTATAGTCGACCGTTTATACATATTTGTAAAATTTCGCTACTTACATCTTATTGCTTGGTTGGTAGGTGCGAAAACGGTTAAAGCGTTGACGTTTTCAAACGTTTGCGCGAGTCCAGCAACGTTTACGATCCGAACAAATTCGCTCAATCCCGAATTCTGCATTATCTGCAAAACCGATTTTCCTGCGATATATATAAAAATAAATAAATAATTGTGGGTACACAGATTGGTTTTTTTTTTTTTTTTATACATTTATCAGTTCTTGTGAATAAAATGTAGTATATATTAATTATATGAACGTTGTACACCTACCTTCCTGGGTGCTCAGTGCAAAGTCTGTCGCGTAAAGCAACCCGTTGGACGCTAATTTCAAATGTTTTCCTATACGGTTTCCTTGGACCGATACCGAGTTCGCCGCTCCGTCACAACCGAACTTTACGTAATGCTTGTCCGATAGACTTTTGATATAACGTTCTTCGGTAATTGCGCTCAAACAAACTGGTGCCGGTAGTATATGTTTTAAAACAAACGCTGTAAGATAATAGAAAAAAAAAACGCGTTTAAACAATATATATTGAAAGTTTTTAAACATGATACCAACATTTTAGTGTTCATTTGTTTAACGTGTATATAAAGCAAACTGTATTCAAAACAGACTATACAAACAAAACGTAATAATCTGTGCAAGGAAATATTTTATAATGTGACCCCGGTAGAAAATTAAGCAATTGTCTGTTGTATAGAGTCCGGCGGAGATAATTTAAACGATCAGTTCATATTCCAGAGACATTATTGACGTTTCACCACTAATTGTTTTATACACGTACCCTTGCTTAGTGTTTCATCGCATAAAATCCTTTGAAGTTGATTTTGTGGAAATCGTTTTAGTACAGTATCCGACGGAATCAATACCGTGAATGTTTGAAATGTTTCTTTTAGGCTTTGGTGCATGCGCGAAACGTTGAGCATTTTTGAAAATATTGTCAATTCTCTGTTCTATAATAAAATGTGTAAAATACGTTATGTTTTATTCGGGCGTTGAAAGAAACCTATCAGCAAATTATCAGCTCAGACCTGGTTTATAATTTGCACTAAATTCTGTTTCGAGTAAACGTAAGGGTTGAGTACGTCGTTTATTAAATGTACCATTCCATTCCGAGCGACACGGTTCTTTCGCGTTAGAGTGACGCAATTTATTGTTTCAATCTGTAATGATACATATATATATATATATATATTTAATTTAAAATTATCGTTTTTCAATACGACCCAAAAATATTCCTAGACAATTCTGCTCACTTTTGTGGAGTACTTATTGAACCTTAAACGATGTTCGTCGTTCAATGTGTTTAACGTCTCGTCTGCCGACATGTTTTGCGTTACGATCCTCCGCGGTACTACGTGATACCTAAGTATCTCGTTGGCCGATCCGTACGATTCCATAGCTAATCTGAACGTACCGTCCATTTTCTATTTAAAAACGAATACAAATATTATCGTAGCGTTCCGTCGTGTTTTGCCGGTCAAACAAAATTACGGAAAAAGCTTCGTCGGTGGGTACAAATATTGTATACGGACCGCTGCTGGTCAACATATCGTACAAACCGTGCCGCCGGACGTACCGGACGAACTCGCAGGCGCCGAGTTCTTGAGCGGTTTCCAACAAGTTCTTTGGCGATTTTACTGGAAAAACATTTTAGACGGGTTTTAAGGCGATGCGGACACGTATTATTTTCTATTGCAACTTGTATATTATACAAGTTTATATGTACTTACCTACGGTGCATCCGGAACGCCCGTAAGTCGACTTGAATCCTTCACAGCATTCGTACTTTAAAATTCTACGCGGACAGAGGAAAAAAAAAAATATATATATTTATATTAAATTATTTAGGTCAACGCCGGTATGAAGGCTCGAAAGCAACTTAACGTGTTTTGCCCGCACGTTGTCTGCGGCTGGCGATTGTCCAATGGCCAGCCTCGCTCTCGGTACACGGACACGCCGTTGTTAGAGATCACCTCTTCGACCGTACAAACATTGGGTCTGCAAAATTGAACACCGTTATTAATCGCGGCAAAAAGTCCCTACGATATTTTTGCCGAATTTGTAGACATTTTATATAAGTATTGTGATTGAAAAATACCCGGACAAAATTTATATCTGCGTTAAAAATAAACGCATTGGGAAAATACTCATATTAAATATATGTGGAGATAACGCCCAATCGCGAGTTAATTTTTGTTTTGTTTTAGTAACGAAATACAGTCCGCTGAAGTCGTATACTTTTAATGTGTCTGTTGCATTTTTGGTTTTTTAAATAGTGTCGAAAGTTCGACAAATTATTCGACCAGATCGACAAATAACGATAAGAGAACTTTCTGATGAGTGTAATATTTCTTATGGAACTATGGTTCAAACGGTTAAACAGACTTACTTCAAAAGAATTTTAATTAAATCAAGAGAAAGAATTAAAGTCCAAGGCTAACCCAACTTTAAACATAGTGACCGATAGGTAAAAGTGAGTACACCTATATGTAACATTTTAAATGCTTTTTATTTCAAGTATCTTATTAATCATCCTGCCACACGGGTCTGCGCACGTTTATATATGGTTATTGCATGACGATCCTCTAAAACAGTGATCCCAGTTTTTTATTAAAATATGGGACATTTTACATCATACCTATGCTCGTAATTTACATAGATGTTTATTAAGGGGCGATGGTGGGGCGTAGTCTCTCAAAAGTTATAATCTGATCATATAAAAATATATTTTTACTTATAAAAGAGGTACCAGGTTTTTTTGTGTTTGAAAAAATATTGAAACTAGTTACTAGTTGGATATTAGGAACAATTAACATATTACACCATTAAATATGTGACATTTCTTTTACAAATCCTTGGTAAACATTCCTTTTCCCTCATATTTAATAAATATAGAATAAAATGAACACTATATTTAATTTTTGAAACAAATAAAATTAAAACAAATAATAAGACGATAGCCGATATCTATGTGGCCACAAAACTGACATGAAAAAAAAAAATATTCTGAAGTAATAATTTTAATATATTTTATAGATTTTAAAGTGTGTCTCCACTTTTATTTAACGTGGATATATGTTGCCGATACGTTTATTTTTAGCTTAACTATATAAATTTAGTCCTAGTATTTTTTGATCACATGTCATTTGTGTCTAGATTTAACGAGTTTCGAAAATATACCCGAATTGTGCCTCGAAATGTTTTAGCCATAACGTTTAGTTGTTTCGTACACATTGTCTCAGAGACAATATAAACGACGAACGCGAAATTGTATTGTTTAAAAAAGCAATAAATATACGATAGAAATAGACGAATGACGAATATATTAGGTTTATGACGGGCTTTAATAGTACAACAAATAATGATATTAACGCAGTTCTTCCTTTTTTACATGACACGGTTATAATGTTTCCTTTGTATAATTCAACTTGTCGTTAATAATTATTGTATTGCATTGTGTTTTAATTTAAAGTCAATCGCCGGTTATTTTTATTTATTTATTTTTTTTTTGTGTGTGTGTGTGTATGTATTATTGCAGTTTGTGAAAAACCATAAAAATAAAAATGTACGGATTTATTATTTATCGGTTTATAATATTATATTTTATATGTAGAAACGACTTACCCGTATTTATGTAACGCAGTCGCATTTCTGTTGCCGTAATTATTTCCATAAACCGCATCAAGCGTCAACGTCAAACTGAAAACGATTACAACAATCATAGTTAGCAAGCTCATCGTGAATTTTTCAAATAGTAAAATCATTATGGCGATTACTAACGCGGTGGGCGGGCTTTATATACGCGATTTTTGACCACCGGAGAATTCTGGGCAAGTAATTAAAAAAAAAAAAAAAACCGACCCAATAATGGATTCGTCTTTGACCCATATTCGCAATCGTAAACTTTATTTGACTGTCCATCATGTTTCAATTTACAAATGCGCGCATCTCATTATAGGATTGCGGTTTGCACAATATGCAATTGAACTTTTATAATTTCCATGTTTTTTTCATCGCGATTACACAATAATTTAATTAGTTTCCTTCATGTTAATATATAGTAAATCATGAACCGGCCTATTTGGACGCTGCCTTTGAGCAAGCCCATGCTGAATACGCTGAACAAACTAGGATACAAGTGTTGCGAAGATTTGGTTAATTCGTTTGGTAATATTCAAATATTCATTTAATAAATAATTTTTAATTTTTACGTACGAACATTATGGGCGATTTGTATACGTATGTTAAAACATGTATTATATTATTGTTTGTTGTGTTGATGAATAGACGATCCAGAAGAAAAATCGAAATTTTTGAGAAAACACTTGGAGACAGAATCTGAAATCCGCGATATGCTAAGACCTCCCAAATCTACGACTGCCGCAGAACTAGTAAATGTTTTTTTTTTTATTATAATTTTTAATTGCTTTTTTTAGAGCGTTCGAAAATCAATAACAAATATCCTGTCTATTGTCTATTGTTATGAGTAAAAATACGACACCCACGTTATAAATCAACCATTATTTTGTATCTATTAATTATTATTTATCATGCATTTTTATTTTTACGGTATATTGCTAATTTTCTAAAATTGATTGGTTCATTATTTTATAGTTTTCTGAAATAAAAATGTATACATACTTCTATGTGTATTTTTAACGCATGTGTGTTAGAAAAACGCAGAAGAAATTGGCATTTTATCAGTAAAATACACATGTTGATTTTGTCTATTACAGGACGTGGAATGCGACGGAATAGCTACGTTTTGTAAGGCCATCGACGAGCTTTTAAACGGCGGCATTCAACTCGGACGGATAACGGAATTTTCCGGAGCTCCGGGATCGGGGAAAAGCCAATTATGGTACTTTTTATATTTTGAGAGATAGTTTACCCAATCTATAATATATTATTCGATTTTATTTATTTACTCGTCACTTTTTTAATCTATTCTCAGCATGCAACTCTGCGTTTCCGTTCAGATACCGGTGTGCTTCGAAGGTTTACAATCCGAAGCTGTTTACGTAGATACTAATTCGAATTTTTCGGAACTTCGGTTAACAGGTACCACGAATTATTAATAAGTACCTATAATAATGTCGTTTTATTAGCTAATACAAAGGCGTAACTAGGGGGTGAGTGTGGGTGCTGAAGTACCCCTAAGCTCTATTTCAGCATCCCCGGTCCTAATTCAGTACCCTCAGTTCTAAAAAAAAACATAAATAATTTGAAATAATAACTGTTTTTTTTTCTTTCCTGTTGGTTAGTTTTAAATTTGAACTTTTATATCAAAAATATATTAATAATGCATGGTTGCATCAATACAGCGATGTCGTTCCATACAAGGGTTAAGGTAGTACTTATTTGCTATCTGTCCTAAAAATGGTTGCAAGTGTTACAGAATATACTGTTTTTATACAATAAATATTAACGCGTGTTTTTTTATCGTGCAATGAATAATAGTAATTTGAATTATTACTTAAATGAGGAAGGGCATCTGGCGGAGTGTGGAGTGGATCTGTGAGCATTACATAATTCCAGCACTCCCAATATTTGGGCTCTAGTTGCGTCTATGAGCTAATATATTGTACAACCGAAATAAGCGAATCGAAACAATTTTGTGTATAAAATTAAAACGTTGATATAGTAATATATACAAAATTATAAATATTACCTAGGCATATTAACGATACAGTTACCTATTACTAGTTATTTTTGTATACAACGACATCATTTTCCAAAAATATAAAATTCTAAAATCACAAAAACGCATATTTTCGTTATTTTTATAAAGTACAAAATGTAGAATTGATTTCTCTGATATAATCGTGTGAAAAATAAAATCGAGTAAAAAATTATCGTATTAGTTTGTGTGCAACATTAAAGATGTTATTGTACCTAATCGGTTTTAAGTATGTAATCGATCAAATATTCGATGTTTTATCGGCCAATCATCATATTATTATAATATCCAACTCTTATATATATATATATTGATTTTTTAGTACGTAAATATTAATTTTGTATCGTCTAAACATTTTAATTTCATTGATATGTTATTATTAGGTAATATTTGTTTAAACCATAGAGATATCAAGTGGCTCGGTTTATTAAAAATATTTTTTTTTTTTATTCCAGATATGATCAACGCTTTCCTCGAACACGTGTCTAAAGTAATGTCGGGTCCCAACAGCCAGACGCTAAAGAGTTTGACTACCGCCGACATGTTGAGTAAAATACACCGGATTCAAATGAATGACCTAAACCAGCTGCACACTTTGTATACAATTCTTGAACGTCATCCAAAGGTTATAGAAAAAAAAAACAAAACGATAATCATTTTTGTATACATTATAAAATAATATCGATAGCCCGTTGAGAGTTTATTTTGTCAATTATTTTAGGTAAAATTAATTGTAATAGACAGTTTCGTTATGCCGCTGTATCCAATAGAAAATTCACTGAGAAAGAATACACTCGTGCATAACGCCCTTGATTTATTACAAACGATCGCCTACAAACATAACTTGGCCGTAAGTGACAATTTTTTAAAATTATTTTTTTTATTTTGTCCGTCATTGTCGGCGGTATATATCAAAATGTTTTGAACGCGAAATGTGTATAATTTATTGTTCTGTAGGTGCTTATCAATATAACTGATGTAATGATCTAAAACAAACATGTAAATGTATATATTTATAAATCTGTATATATATATATATAGATATATAAAAAATACCGTCAATACATTTTAATACTGTACAATTAGGTAATTTTTATAGGTTTAATATTTTAAGGCGTGTATATAAACATCCGTTAATATTAACTCTAACATTACACTATTGAAGGTTATTAACGGGTTAGCCAAATATTAGGGTCAATTATTCCAGCAGACAAAGTACGTAATTAAATTTACTAAATGTAAACCCAAATGGTACAATATTATGTTTTAATAAACGGATTTGAAAGCAAATTAAATAATATCCTTGGGAGACGGCTTACATTCGCTTTAAATACGTTTCTGTAGACAATGAATTTTAACCAGAAAGAATTCGTTAGGATTTGATTTTAAAATAATATGTGCATATGTTTACGTCCTAAAAAATCGATATTTATTTTTTGCATTCATAAACTCGTGTGAAACCTTATTATATTGTTAATACTAATTTCACTTTCAAAATTAAAAACCATAATTTCGTAAGGTATTTTATATGCGTCTGTTAAACAAATACATTTAATAAAAAGGATAATCGAATGTCACTAATATAAGTTTTGTATCATAATAGAAAATGTGTAATACTGTAAGTTCATCTTTTAAAATTAAATTTTATTCTAGTTTAATTATTAATTTAAGAACACTGAGCAAAATATACAATTAAAAAGTATACAATTTTAAAATTTATACGTATTTTTTAGTATTTATACGTGTATGTGGGGGTGGTTTGTTTTTTGTGTTAAGTTAGCCACATTTGGACTTAGTGACCCCTTAAAAAAATGACTTCGCTATGACTCTGTACGCGACCCGCCATTAATACCCGAACATTACAAAAATGTCTGATATTATAATACAGGTGATCCTGACGAACGACCTGACCACAGTGGTCAACGAAAAGGGTACAGAAATTTTCCCAGCTTTGGGAGAAACGTTTGCCCATCGCGTTCAGTATAGACTTTTGTTGAGCAAGATTCCCAACTGTTCCGACGGTTATACGGCGTTGCTGAAAAAAAGTACGGAACACCGTTGTTGTGCCGTTCGATTTACGGTAAGCGAATAAATTCATACTGTAATATTGTAAATGCAAAAAAATGTGTGTATGTTGGTCCTTCTTTAACGTCACAACCAAGCAACCAATCAACGTGATTTATTGCATGGAGATTGTTAGAGGCTAGGTTAGGTTATAGACAGGGTCCTAGCCCAGGTATGTAGCCTCTGTCTTCTTATTGTAGGTCCTTAAATATCCCACTGCAGTCCCTTTACAGCTTAACAGAACGGCTAAATTATATCTTGTGTTGTATTAGAAGACTCGATTAGTCATTTACTCCGGGGTTGTTCTCCTACCCCGTCTGATTTTATCAGATTTGCCCAATTCATTATTATCGCGGCCTACCGAGAGATTTGCCGGTGTCCTCAGTGGCGGCCTAGTCCAACTTGTTAACCCCTAAAGGATGGATCACACGGGGTTATTGGTTATTTTCAGTACGAAAATGGAATTATTTTTTTCGATTTGTGGGTTGCCTTGGTAATTCGGAAGAGAAACAAACAAACAAATTATCTGTTCCGTAACGACAACGGACGGTACTGTTTATTATAATTAAAAAAAAGAAATTAATAATTATTTATTTCCTATATGTTTCTGTCGATCAGAGGAATATTCATAATTGTCATATATTATCGTACCCTGCGAATTTATTTTCGAAACATTTTTTTTTTTTTGTATTTTTTCAATAACATATTTACCATTCGTATACATTCCCCCTTTGATGAGAAGGCATTTTATTAATTAACGTGCACCTAACAGCGGCAGAGATATAGGCAGAGATGGATTAAGGCTTGCATGGGCGATGGGCCCTAAACACTGAACATTTTTTGGGGCCT
Organism: Tuberolachnus salignus; assembly: GCA_956483605.1. Classification (NCBI taxonomy): domain Eukaryota; kingdom Metazoa; phylum Arthropoda; class Insecta; order Hemiptera; family Aphididae; genus Tuberolachnus; species Tuberolachnus salignus. The sequence continues at coordinate 31,057,616 of OY101430.1, read as the reverse complement.
TCGTAAATACCATTCTATTAATAAACGAACGATAATTAATTATTTCGAATTTAAAAATAATTTATGCCGGGAAACAAAAGTGATAGCACAGCAAAAAAACATTTTTTCTTTTAGTAATTTTCCAAAAAAATACCTTTCGCTCGGAAGTCCTAAGCACATGCTATATTTGTTTAGTTAATCCGGCTATGTCTATAGGTACCTAATATGATTAATATTTTCGTACACGCACGTTCGACATAACATATTAGTTACGTTTAATAAAACAAATCCGAAAGATATCGTTAGGTTAGGTACCTCGTATACTAATATTATACTTACAGGTACGATGAGTCGATTTTTTGGTCGTTTTTTTTTTCTTTCGTTTCGCGTCAAAGGCCGGGGGATTCTACACTGAAATAATATGTTTAACGGGATTTCATTCGTGATTAATTTGACCGGTCTACTGAAATAATAAAGAGTATAAACACGTCTTCCCATCAACCCGACTACATCATAGTCATTTCGGAATAATTCTCGATTTCCAACAGTCATTGTATGCGCGTTAGTCTTTAGGTACTTACCAACCTATATACTTTTACACTTGGCCAGTCATCAATATCCTCTTAAATGTTTTATTTATTTATTTGTATAGAGTATATTTTGCCCCCGATACACTCGTGTTAAACTGTTATAAAATGGTATACTTGAGATAAATAACATTTTATTAGAAATATTCCATAATACTAATATAAGTATTTGATACGATAGGAATTAATTAAAATATTTAAGTTTTAAAACTCGATGCTTAATATTATTAACTCAAAATTACATAACTCAGAATTAAAGTTCAAATTAAAATTAGATTAAACACAATGCAATTGTTAAAGACAAGAATATTTTCGAGGGCACCGCGTTTTTGTATTGTCAAAACAAAAATCTACAGCTATTTTAAAGAATGAAAAAACTAACGTGGCTGTTAGCTCTTTTTTTGTTTTGACAATATTTGAGATAAAAAAGCATCAATGGTCTCGAAAATAATTTCTTCTTTAAATTTTGTCACCATTGATTAATATTCTAATTTTAACCTAAGCGACCCAATTCCTTATTGCCGTGTTGCCCGTTAGTTGTACAGTAAGGACAAGGTAAATGTGGTTATCGCGTGTTCTTAAAAACGATGAAATATATTTGAATATTCCAGCCCCTATTTTTGTATACAAATTTGTACTACACATTTTTTGGCTTTATTGAGATGATATAGAGACATGGGGGCTATGACCCCCGAACCCCAATTATACTAATTTAATACTATTGAAATTAAAAACCTATTGCCCAAAAATTATTTTAATAGTAAAATATTTTATAAAACAAAAATATAACAATAGTGAAATTTGCCGTACAATAGAAAACTGCAAAAATATCGTATATTACTGTATTTTTACCATATGATAACATTTTGTTAACTTATTCTTTGTAGTTTGTTGATATAATCATAATTAATAACTAAATTTAAAATTGTTACGTATTAGTACACATTTCTCAATTCCGTACTGCACACTCCTAATTTCACACTTCGAAGTCGGGGTTCATTAAAAAATAGGGCCTGGAATATTCCATTGCAATAACAGTTTGAGTTGTGTACACAATATAATTTTATTTAACAGATTTCAACGGACGGTGTGCGCGATGCGTCAACGGAGTAGCAGTGATACATATACGAAGAAAGAAAATGCATGGAAATTTAATAATAATGGAAAAATTCCTCACATTGTGTGTTGTAAATACCTATATCATAATAAATGTGCACGGACTTAAATAACGAATATTATATATCCGATAAAAGAAAGTATATATAAAAGCGGGGAAAAAAATTTATTAAAAGACATCATGACGTATATATTTTATATTATATATATATATACGCTTAGTTTAACGACCCGGAATGTTAAAAAGATATTATGTATAGGTACTTTCAAATCGTCAGTTCTTCACTGCAAACGCACCGGTGTACGACAACAATATTACAATGGTGTCACCCGGCACCTATTATTATTTGCGCGCGCCGTTGACGACGACCATGTGTCTCTGGAAAAGGCTCGAGTATTCGAGGTAGGAAAAAGAAAAAAAAAAAAATGACTTATAATAAGTGTCCGTAATATATATATATATATACGTACGTTTTTTATTATAATATGAACCGATGATGTATTGATTCGACGATGTATAGTATATGTATACGCGGTGCGTCGGCGGGGCTTTCGCACAACCTCGTGACCCATATAATTTTTATACGATAATATTATAACATTTTACGAGGGAACTTAGATATTTAATCGTCTAACTTGTATATGTACATATATATATATATATATATATATATATATATGTATATGTATACTATATAATAATAATATGCGGATCCGCCGATGGTCATCAGAAGACTCCCCCGGTGCCGGTGGTTGTCGTTAAAATGCCGCCAATTAACCGCCGGTGTCTACCTACAATTTATATTTACCGTCCGAGGAGCTACTGTTTTCGGTCGAGCCTGACAAAAGATCGTTTCGATAGCGCTATATAAATAAGAGGTATACCTATATAAATATAATGTACAAGTTCCGCGTGTTCGCTATTATTCGTCCGACGAGACGATTCGAGACGATTACACGAATAATTTATACTTATTAACTCGATACTTATTATTGCTTGTGTGTCTATGTGTGTGTGTATATATATATACATATTAGACTTGTAACCAGTTCCGACAGAAGTCTATTTCCGAATTCATCTCTTCCTCTTCTGCCGGACCTTCTTCTACTAGAATCGATCCCCTCGTCTCGACATTCCCCGCGTCCAAAACATCGCCGAAAGTTAACCGATCAATTAAATTTTAACTCCTATGCAGTTACAATCCACACACAGTTCCAAGTAAATTCGCATTCCACAATCCCTTAAATACCATTCTCTCTGAGAATGCAAGGCAAGGCGGAGAACCCTAACCCACGGGTTGTGTAGTTCTACGTGTCATATAACTCGGAGTTAAAATATACAATAATATATAATCATGGAGTCAAAACGTGTAAGAAAATGTGGTTTTTAGTCGGATTTTTTCGCGTTTCGAATCTGTACAATTATATTATAATATTATTTATCTTATATAACTTCACAACGCGCGAATAACAAATACAATATTAACGACAATCACACTATCACATTACTACTCTATCCGATTATTTTTATAAATCATATTCGATTATTTCGGGTTTCGGTTTTTTTCGTTTAGCGCGGCTTTAATACCTGATTTTAATTTATAATATTGTGTTTCGATCTCGTATGCGGTTGGATGAAATGTTCTGTATAATCGGATTAATTCGGTTGTTATATTATGCAGGATCAAGTTATCAAATGTATACACATAAAGTAAAAAAAAAAAAAAATTATATTAAAACATATGGAAAGTATACGTTTTATAATGTTTTTTGAAAAACTGGTTATTAACTGTAATACATATATTATGATAATATCGCTTTTGGCCCGTACAAAATAATCGTTATAAGCATAATATTAAACGTACAACACTTTGAAATATAATATATTTCATTCGTTTTGGTTTTAATGAAATCACGATATAGTGTTTCGCGAAGATTTATTATTTATTTGTACAAATCAGTAAAATCCTCGGTATGACGGAGTTCGTACATCTTATTGCATGCAAGTATACCATTTTGTATTTTTACAAGCCATTCCGGGCTTGTAAATAGTGGCGTACGCGTTAAAATGAACCATACGGTTAAGTTGATTGTACTAGTAAAAAAATACGTATGCCGGTCGATAGTCTTTCGGTTAAGAAGTCGTAATTGAATTCAAAGTACAAAAATAATAATAATACAATGCCATTACGATAATTATTATTTATGTAAAATGTAATGGATTTATATACGTGTTATTATAATATGTACCTATACGTATATACTGTGGGGGGGGGGGTACATTTGTAATAGGATATAATTTGTATTGCTTGACTAACTAAATAAAATGAAAATGTTAAAAATGTTTTAAAATGCCGAAGACATTTCGGGAAAGGTTATAACTCCATAACCTTACCCCTGGATATGTCACTGGTTCGATATAATATTTTATGATTATAAAATCATTTACCGGCTATATATTAATAGGTATCTCTAGTGATAAATTGTCTTGCGGCCATCAATATTGCGAACAAAATATTATGTAATAGAGTAGGTTTGTTTATTATAATAATAATAATAATAATAATAATATTATAACGTCGTCATATACGCTCATACGAAAAGAATCGGACAGTTAATCTGATACGAGGACACCTCGTCGGGTTTTTTATTATATTTTTTTTTTTTTTTTTTATCTTTGTCTCACACGTGTTGCGCGACAATAACAAATTTGCGGCGATTAGTCATATTATATTATTATAAAATATTAACTCGTAAATCGCACGAGCGATTGTGAGGAAAAAAGTTTTAGCGCTAAAACACATCTACACGGGTCTAGGCGCGCGCACGGAGGAGATGACATTTTTCGTCATCAAGTATTTTTTATTTTTTTTAAAAAATATTTTCAATATGTTTGATATGTAATTTTTAAAACGTTTATAACGTCAAAATACGCATAGAACTTTATAATGTATTTTTAATTTTAACGTTTTTAAAGGCATTCGTTGGTTGTTACCACAAAGTTAAAAACTCCAACATTATATTATTATGATGATATTTTTATTTCATCATTATCGAAATGGACTTATTTAAAACGGTTCGTGGTATTTTATTGGTTTATACCTTACGGTATTGATAGAGCACTTTTTCAAGGAAATCGGAGAAGCAATCCGCGACTTTGTGTAAGGATGATCTGAAAGATCCACTGCCTCCTCTGCTAATGTGATCTGTGTAGTGTTTATGTCATTAAAATAATAGTATAATAATAGTCAGCGGCGCCAAAACGATTTTTGAACCGTAGGGCCTGAACATATGGAAAATCATGTTTAATGTTTATCGAAAATTACCGTAATTTAATAATCTAAAAATTACTTTAGACATTTTTTTTTTTTTTAAGTGGATAAATGATATAAATATATTGAAAACGCCCTTGAAAAATAACACAACTTTATTTTATTATTGTTCTATTTTATTTGTCAGTAGTTTATTTTAATCGGTTTTTTTTTATTTTTTAATCGTCCATAACGTTTTTATAAATGTATAACGATTGAATATTTCGAGTTTTGTATTAATATTCACCATGGAAATGATGGGATCGTCCGAACCCTAGTAGTTATAATAGTATTATATTTCCGTAAGATTATTTTATAGAAAGAACACAGAGTGTTATTTTTATTATCGATAATAAAAATAACGAAGATTTTCTTCGGTAGGTGTAGGCTCGTGACTGGTTTTTTTTTTCTTTTTTCAAATTTAGTTTCTAAGCGGACCATTGCGAAGGTGGAGCTCATTAGCCGTATAACTCGTACGTCATGTTATATTATCGTTATTAATAACATGTGTGCGACTTATCCAACGCAAGGGTAAGTGCTCACTACCAGATTGTTAATTCGCGCACACAATTTGTTTATTATAGTCGCGGAACTTGGATCGCACGCGCTTTCGAAAATCTGCAGTGATCAGAGACCGGCGCGAAAAGTGATCGATCAATCGTCGTGTTTCGGGTGTGATAAATAGTAACTGTGATTGTCGGATTAAACAAAAAACCGACGCACCTCTACCTATAGTAATCTCTGTTTATGGCCGATATCTTTTCGCCGTCCGTTTTCTACATTTTTATTTTTATAATTTATGTTTTAGATCTAAAATCACTTCTCAATCGGCGACGACCGATCTTGCGCGAACTTAATTTTATTGCCGTGTCACACGCGCGCCGGCGAAACAAAGATAAATCTTGGCGTGGCCCGTCCTCCTCTTAAAAAACAAAATAGTAATAATATAACTATTATCGTCGGGCAAAAATCTGATCGCTGTTTTCTATCGACTAATAATAATAATAATAATAATAATAATAATATAGGTGCTCGTATACTAAATATATTATAACGATTCGACGGTGTTAATAGGAATTAAACAGTTCTCTTATTTATTTATTTTTTTTTTTTATATATATATATATATAGTGCGTACGGTATATAATTTATATTGTATATGAAATTATTTGCGTTCACGCGTCATCCGAATACGCGTGGAAAAAAAAAATATTATATATAACTGTTATTCTCGTCCAAATTATTTTGTGATGTTTATATTTCGTTTCGTATACGACGACGGATTATTTAATGAAATAGTTTTATACAAAAAAAAAAAAAAAAAACGGGCAGTGTGACGCAAAACGAATACGAGTAGGTATATATTCGACCGGACTTATTGTACCTATCTACCAACCTACTAATTAAAAATAAACCAACGTGGGCAATACGTTTGTTGAATGATAATGTCGCGGGGGCACGTGTGCCGGCGGGCGACAGCGAGGAATGCGAAATTTTTCTCGAGTTACATTTTTTCTACGAGAGTCGTCCAGAACCGTGTAAGAAGACTCTCGGCCAAGAGCGTGTCTTGAGAAAAATAAAAAAAATTACCAAAATCCAGAATTTATACACAATAGATATGATATACTGTACTTTAATGGGAATTAATAGAGGCACGCCTACCAATATAGGCTACGCGAGCGGGAATATTCGTGCGGCTCGAGTTATTTATTGTCCGCGGTGGAAACGAGCCTTTGCCGAAATAAAGTTTTAAGCTAAATTATCGTTCGACGTGATAATTACGTAGATAACAAATTCCGTGACCGTGATCATTACCGATGTATACCCGGGTAAGAGTCCGTTGTTCGTTCATTTAATGGTAAAAGGAATTGTTCGTTCCAGTTTATTATCAACATAGCGAATATATTAAATTCCTCGTTCCACCACCCGGTTTTTATTTATTTTTTTAATATTTACAAGTTATCCAAATATAAACTATATATAATTCCATAACATAACAAAAAAATGAATTATGATATTATACGTTCCAATTCCTGAAAGATAGGAATAAGTTCCCGTTTCTCTTTTCCTTTAAAAAAATAATGCAATCCGCAGATTCGGGAATCTTAAGGGTATAGCTACAGGCACTATTTAAAGTGCCGGGTATTGGATAGTATCATTAAATTTTTACTACTTTCGAGTACACCCTGTATAATATGCGACTCGCTATATATATTAGAATTAGATTTAATTTCTCATTTTGCCAATTTCAATTTCCTTCGGGGAACCTAACCTAACCCCGCCTATCATGTGCTGTGTAATGAAAAAAAACAACAAATATTCCAAAAATTTGAAGCCATTTGGAGAATATTTAGTTGAAGCGCTTAAATATTTAATAATACAAAAAGTGTATAAAATGAAAGAAAATAGTGTACAAACAACACCACAGCCGCGAGCTGCCGTCAAAAGTGCCGTTTTACGAATACAGTTATCCGGCTCGGGATACGGCGGCGCTGCTTCTCTATGTCTCTCTCTCTCTCTTTCTGTTTCGTGTTTTATATATATATATATATATAATATAAAATAAAATATATTATTGTTGTACTGTGTGTGTAAAAGTACCCACGTCGTCCGAGTCGCGTGACGGAAAGAAACGGAAAGAGTCGTGTACGCGCACGGCAATACATCACGGCGCGGCGGCGGGAAGAAAGCCAAAGATTAATGGCGGAAAAAAGGATTTCGTTTTTTTTTTTTTTTTTTTTCTTCCGAGACGTCGTGTCTCCTACCCCTTGTTCCTTCGACGTTCTTCGCGCGCGTACCGGGACGACTGCGATCGTACGAAACCGGTGGCGACCGCAGCCTCCGCCGGAAAACACATACATGCAATTATATATTAGTACCTATTTAGGATTCAAGAATCACATAAATAACAATTATTTTTTTATTAATGAAACGCAATTCAAAAATGTAACCTTCTATATCGACTGAGTCTGGCGGTAAGTTCCAAGGGGAGGGAGAGGGCTTCCTTCAGTTTCTTGTCTTTCGAGAACATTCAATTTCGGGTCGCCGACCTAATATTATAAAAATATTAATATTCATTCCGATAATAGACTAATTGAATTGAATCTATGGTTGATAGACAGTCACGTCCCTATAGAAGCATTGGACACGACAACGTTATATTTTTATTGAACTGCACACAAACAGCAAAAAAAAAAAAAAAAATGCCCGTTAGTGAATGTGTATTGACGATGATCGTGGATGTTTTATATCTTTTGTGTACTAAACGTATGAATACTGTGCCGGTGTTTTTTTACCGTCACCCGTGCATATATAGGCATAGTGAAATATAGTTGCTAAGTTTTTAAAGAATATAAAAGTATATAAGTTGTACAAAGACACAAAAACGATTAGTTTCTAGTTATAGGTACAATAAAAAAAAAATAAAAAAATACCGAGACACATACTTCGCACCACGGTGGGCCACTGTTGTAGGTGGGAAGTTGGGAATGTTGGATATAGAGGAATATTTAATCTATATCTGTACCCAACGATAAATCATTGCTAATAAAAAACGATTCGGTTAATGGTATTTTGAAATAACGTAATTTCTACGATTTTCATCAAAATGTACACTTTAAATGCTTATAAAACAGAATTTTTGCATTGTCCTCGACATGTTTTTTTTTTTGACCACTAAGTACAATTTATGATAAACCTCGTGTAAAATTGTCAAGTATTTCTGCAAACAGTTTCATTCAATTAATTCGAAAAAATAACTTATTATGCCACAGAAAAAATCGAGAATAATGAACTATTATAATATTGTTATACATTTTTCCGTTTTCCTACATTTTTCCTAGTTATTAAGAAAATTACAACGAAAAGAAAAAAAAATTACCTTCCCAACTAGATCCAAAATACATTCAAAAAGACGCTACACTTGAAAATTGAAACAGAATGTCTAGTAGAAAAGTTGCTCACGGACGGGAAAATAACATTTCATACTACATTTTACGTAGTAAAACCAATACATTTTTTGCTTTGTTCAGAATACACTTGGAATATTCTGTGTTCTAGCTATATAGAAAAAAAAAATCTCTGAGTATAATACATAATATATTTTACCCACTCTACTATATTGAAAAATTAGACATAGACTTCTAATAATTGTTGGTATTTCGAAGTATATATACGTATAGGAAAGTGTGCAATCGTTGTAATTAAACTGTTTGTCATTGTCGGCGGCCCCATCTATCAACAACGTCGTTTCTCGATATATATATAAAAGAAAAACTACACAAAATGATACGACCTCCGGCACAAAGGATACGTCTCGAAAAGGTCGCTGCCCTCTATATTATCATCGGTCGCCGGGGTGCAATGGTCATTGACGACTTCGACGGTTGACGATCATTGACTGGTTTTATTTTATTTTATTTTTATCGAGTCGTCAGTAATTGACTGTATAATAATTGTACGCCGGGTGGATGTACTCGCGCGCGTCCTTGTAAGGGGTTGGCTAAACCGTAGGAATATAATATAATATTTTTTATTTAATATAAAAAAAAGGGGGGGGAAAGAAAAGACAGTGTCATTCATCGCAGAGGGCGCACCGCGGTATTTGGCCATAACCTCGGCCGGGCGCAAGGGTACGGACGCCTACGCGCCTGTCTCGACTTCCCTTACCGGCACGTGATCGTCGCTTTATATTCAAACACTTGGACCTACTCGCAGTTAGTATACCGCCCGAAAACCACCGAACTCATTCGATTATGTGAGACGTGTGTGTCTTTTACACAGCGATTTCCGTCCGTCGTCGCGTCGTCCGCATTTTATAGAAAAAAAAAAAAAAAACTTCTATACAATATACTATAATATTTTAATTACTAAATAATACCGGACGCTCGTTAAGAATATCGAAAAAATATATACATATAAAAAAAATATATATATATATATATTTTTTCCTAATACAATTTTAATTTTGTAAAAAAAAAAAAAATTATACTACGCGATGGGGTGTGGAGGTTCAACGATGCCGATGATGCCCATGCCCACCGAGGAACCCGAAGATATGAAAATGGATAGACCGTCACGTTAGAATCGAGTTTTATTCAATATATTATTATTATTATTATTATTATTATATTTTACGGCCTATACTATAATGCCTATATAAGTCGTTAAAAAATATTATTTTACATGTCTCGAAATATTATATTACGCGCCTCACGTGCTCACGTTGTGTGTCATACACCCCCCCCCCTGGAACTATAATTTTTTTTAATAATTCATTTACGCTTTATGAATTCCCTATAAATACCAATATTCCCAATATTTATTGGTTTATAATTGTTGGCCGCCCATAAAGATGTGCCAATTATTACCCTAGGCTCAATTAAATGGCGAAAAACCCCGGAAGTTTTGGTTCTTCGCCTTTTAATTATATACGATTCTTTAAATATGAATAAATAAATGAATATATTTAATAAAATTTTATATTATGTAGTAGGAGTATTGTACTGATTTCTATACGAAAATATGCGTATGCTTAACGATTTTATACCTATGATTATAGTTAAATTCCGATTTCCCCCCTCGTATGAAAATGCTGAGCGCGCCACTGCACCTGTGCATAATTTGCATATCGTATAGTGTAAGTACTATTGATAATTATATGTCCGTGTTTAGCTATTGCGTTCAGCGTGCCGTTGACCGAGGACGAAGAGAGTCTTGTGAAGAAACACCCGCCCAAAAGACTAAGAATGATGCAGGAAGGACCACAGTCGCCGCCGCTGACCCACGAGATGTTGTTGGAGAAACTGGCCGAGGCCGATCAGAGACGTCAACAGGTTAATATTACTATCGAAATCCGCATTTTTCTTGTTAAAAAAACTATTGTAATCAGTGTGATGCAGTCCTACATTTTCAGTCCCCTCTTCCATACACGTACACCCCCATTAGGTAATACATTTTTTTACGGAGGGAATTATTACATTGGTAAGTACCTTATATGTATATGTATGTTCCACCGTAGAGCCTAATCTTTTAAAGCGATTTCAACAAATGAGGTGAAAAGTGTTATAATGTTAGGGTCTCGTGAGTGTTATTGGGTAGTTGATAATGATAAATCGTAATTTAATCAATTCTGACTATTAAAACCAAGAGAGAACCCAGGAATCGATATTATGAAAAAAAAAAAAAAAAAATCAAATTTCCAAAATTCAAATTTAAGACTCCGTCGTATAGAAATTGATAATTAAAATCACCATCTGTCCGTCTAGGTTTAAAATGCACAACGCGTGCAGTATAATAATTTATGTCGTCCTTAATTAGCGTATCATCGTTTGTCGTAAGTTTTTTAGGAAAACTGTTGGAAATATAGAAAAAACATTTTAAATAAAAGACCGAAAAAAACCCATATCTTATTAAAAACAATGGGTATAACCCGGATTTAAATATCCTAAAACGTATCGGTAAATTCTCTAAAATCGTCCAAAAATGTGTTTTATCGCAATAATGCCCATAAAAAAATAATCATATTTTGAGTTGCCTAAATTTTAACTATTAAGTCGTATAACGTTTACATATGCCCTAAAATCTAACAGTAATTACGTAAAATGCCCAATAAATAATGTAAAAACAAAATTTTAATTTTTGTTGTATCTGTTACATGAATCGAATCGTTGTACTCAAAAAGCATTGTCTTAGAACAATCAATCAAAAAAAAAAAAAAAAATTCGTTTTGCATTGTAATCTGGGCCCTTTACTAATGGGCTAAAATGAACTGAAAATGAAACTAAAACGATAATAATAAAAAAAAAAAAAAAAAAATGGGGTTATTCAATGTTTTCCCTCACGAAGGACGTCACAAATCCCGAGGTCGTCTGAACCGACCTCGTATATATGTTATAATACTTTTTCAATGCGATGGCAGGTGGCATAATGAAAACTCCAAATACCCTCCCATACGGTGTATAGATAAATAATTAAATTTAGCATTACATCGCACGTAATACATAATTTACGTATGCCGTCAATCACAATCATTTTAATATTATATTGGTACGAATAAAACAATAATCGAGACGTTTATCGCAGGCGCAGCTTTTAATATTTCCAATATACTTTCAAATTTTCGATTATTCCGGATATTGAATAATCGCACGTCGTTAAAAACTGCACTAGTCGGCGTTATATTAATATTTTGTGCGAAGAAACGTAGGTATTATATTATAGATACAGTAGTCACTCGATAATTCGAAATTCAGGGGACCGATCTAAAAATTCGATTTTTAGAGGTTTTAGATTTACCGAGTGTTCGAATAATCGAGGGGAAAAACAATTAATTCGAATTTAAGAGAGATGAAAAATTGTACATATTACATTTATTAATTGACATTTATTTATTATATTATTATATTTTACATATTAAAGAAATCTGTTATCTTTTTTTGTGTTACATTGTTGGCCACAATCTGGTCCATAGCGTTATCTAGCTTACTGATAGCAATGAAAATTGTATCGAATCTTTTTTCGTCCATTTCAGATTGCTCAAAAACTTGACGCATTCCTGACATAAAATATTTTGCTTCTTTCAACGAAATGACAGGAACCTCCGTCTCCACTTCCGCGTCATCATTGTCAGAATTGTGTTGATTGGCTGTAGTACATTGTATAATTTCCTCGTCAGTTAAAGTACCAGCAGTTGTGACATTATCATCAAAGTGAACAAATTCTTCATATGATACAGTAACTTCAAGTCTGTTCCATGTGCTAGGCAGAACTTCAACCTCCTCGCCTTGAATAGAAATACCTTCGCTAATTGTCTGTTCATCCTTAATAAAACCACAAGTTCTAAAGCAATTTGCGATGGTTTGTGCACTAACATTTTCCCATGCTTTGTGTACCATTTCCATAGCAGTAAGTCTTGAGTCTTCAGATGGTCCTTTTGTTTGAGTATAGCTAGAAGCTGGGCTACAAAAACGTTGAGCAACATCTTTTTTTTTTCACCGGCTTCAACTGCCGCGATCACTTTATTTTTGTCGGCGATCGACAAACACTTATACTTTACGGGGCCCATATTCCGACTGACTACGTTTCATACGATTTCAACAACTGTTTACCCATTGCAGAGGTTTATTTTGGTAAAATGATACGATAAAAGTCTAGATTAGGTAGGTAAAGTACGATAATATTTATAAACTACGATAATATTTAATCGCCGTATTATATTTATAAGAGTCGCTCGCTCGCGTACATTGTATCCACCGGGGGAGGGCACCGTTTAGTAATTACGCGTTTTCGTCGTCGGCGTACACGTGTGCGCACAATACTTCAAAGCGAGTCGCTCTATGGGGAAATCGCATTTTGAATATATTATTATAATAATACAACAATAATATACTCAATACGGGTTGTGATTAATATACCGTTTGGAATTGTACGTTTTTTTTTTTTGTTTACGAGTATGTACATTTAAGTATTTGTGCTGTTAGCGAATTTTCATATTTGCATATTTTTTAATTCGCTTGTAAACGATATGTAATCATATTTATTGGACAGGCAGAATATTATAACACTGCAGTAGGCCCAAACACGCGTGACGCAATTTCGACTGTCAGTGCGGCGAGTTACGGACGTTTAATTGAATACACCACACACATCGGAGCATAAATGGGGTTGTCATTTCGAAACGGTTGATTTGGCCGTTATAACTAACTATATGCTTTTATTATTATTATTTTTTTATAGATTCTGAACGAAGCGAGGAACACGTTGGTTTTACTGTGATGTGTTTTTTGTCCTGTCGGTAAACATGTTTTTGCATCCGCAAAAGACTTAATTGCTACAATTGAAAACTTTCTATAAGCGATTTATTGTAAAAAAGCATTTTCGATCTATATAGTTTGTGCATTTTTTCAACAGGTTATTTATTTTTTTTTTAAATTAATTTTACTTTTTTGTTGACTCCCGCGTTCACAGGTGTTGTAACCACAACAACAAAAAAATAACTACTTTTACAATCATTGTGACAATCAATCAATTGTGTGATTGTCACGTCAACTCCGCTGAGCATTTTGTTCGGGATGATTCGTTACATTCGGGATTTAAACTAAACTACCCTACATATTTTCTATTTTCCAAATCGAATTGATAATATAAATCGACTATATGTCTACTAGGGGTTAGCAATAGTTCAATCGACGACGACGCGCTCGTTTCCGTTTTCGTGGGGATTTCTGCCGCTATAAATATCGTTATAATATTTGTATACAATTATACGCTAATCATACGCGTTCTAAAATTGTGCAGATCCTGAGCCAGAGGATAGAGTCGGCGAAAACGCTTATGAGGCCTCGATACAACAGCGCCAACAGGACCAATAACGCAGACGAAGCGATAGTGGAACACGCGGCCGAAGACGAAGAAGAATTATAATATTAGTATCGTATAGTATCGTACACGGTTGTAGATACCTAGTACATGGTCACCCGACGGGCTATGGTAAAGCCGGCTCAAATGTTCTATTTAAAAAAAATACCGTCAACGTAGAGCGCTATTAGTAGTCTGTGGTCGAACTACTCAATAGACGCCGTCTATAGGTTATACTATTATAACTAAGGCAGTGAATTTATTGCATTGACAAAAAAAAAAAAAAAAAAATTGAACATTGCACTTATGATTCTGAACAAGTTTAGTTTTTGCTTAATTTTTTTTATAATAACTGAATCTTAAGTGTTTAGATTTTTGGTAGTTTTTATTTTATAATATATCAAGTTAACATTTTTTTAAATTATAAAAGTTATGAAAAACGGTTAAAATTGTACTAAAAAAAAATTACATTCAAATTCATATTTAAACGAAACACATATTAAGCCCCCTTGGCAACGAATATAAACATCTACAAAAAATATGCGAATGCAATAACTTCACTGTGTTAAACCTAACCTATGGTTGACGGCACGGTTGCGTAATTATTATGTTAAACGGTAAAAGTAGATTTCGATTTCAGGTAGATAGATAGCGCTGCAGAATCGCGGTTTTCGTCACGTGAAATTTAAAGAACTTTCGAGTTCAGACTGCTATTTTTATTACGATTACGTTCGGCAACTGTACTATAATACTATCTACAACCGTGCAACCGTAATAATAACGATAATATAAAATACGTTTTATTTTCTACAAGATAATAATACCGATGTCTCACGTTAATTTTATTATTATTTCATTAATCATAATAATTACGTCGTGAATAGTTGATTACATTTTTAATCTTTCTATGCATACATAAGTTTGGCGTTGCGTTTTGTATTATAATAATATATTTATTATTTTTAATTTTGTATAAATAAAATTAGCGTTATAGAAAATTAAATTAAATTGCACGTACAATAGAATCAGTGGGGATCCAGTCAAGGAAACCGGGAAGGGCGATCTATGTATTTTTTTTTTTTTTTTTTTTTGGTACGAAAACCGGGAATTATTTCTGATATTTATTTACCTATTTGAAAATATTTTCACGTCACGTGAGAAATGCAGTCATATAACGTTTTTACATATTATTATGTGCTTATATTTGCTCAGCGAACGGATCCGCCACCGATGTATATTTTTACCGTCTGCTGTTTTCCAGATGCTTGGTTGGATAATAATTTAAAAATAAACGCGTACGGCACCCAACTATTAAATAACGCAATGATTTTTTTTTTTTTTTTTATCGCAAACCGGCGTAGATTTCAAGTCAATTCGATTTTGAGTTGTTTTTCTGTTATTATGTTATTATACAAAGTTTTCCAATATCAATACAATAATAATATGTCGACTAATTTTCGTGCCTAATTTTTTGACGTTAAAACCATTCCGCTATCACCAAATCCCGCTGAGTTATACTTGATCCAAAAATCGGAAGTGGTTATTTATAATGTGTAGTTCCCGTAACTGTCCTACATATACTGGTGAAGATCCCACCCGCGTGCGTTGAAAAACAACTTCATTGAAAAAACGGTAATATTTATTGAAAAATATTAGAAAAATAACTAACCGAACCTAACGTAACCTTATATTAGAAAATTGAGTATCAGGAGACCAGAAGCAGACGTCGATAATTTGCGATCGGGAGGACACCTGTTGCTATTTAGACGGCGGAACACGCAAATCATACCCCCAGGATAACTGTAACTACCCGGTACGATTATGCTAGGGTATATATACCCTCTAAATTCATATGCCAGTGGTATAATTTCACTAGGATTATCATACTAGGCAGAACTAAAATGCTAGGATTTTTATGTCCTCTAAATTCATAATAGGAAAACCGTTCTTAACCAGGAAGGTTTGAAATTCCTATTCCTTTAACCATATATATTTTTAGACCAGAGTTATCTGGTTGACGGCGAGGCGCACACTTTGGGAACCGCTGCTACAGACTATAGAGAATATTGTTATTATTGTTATTATTAATATTTAAATACGTATATTATAAAACCTATTCCAATTCGAATCAACTCTTATCGTTTTTAACAAAATGTTAAATATACTTATATATAATTATCGTATTATACATTCATTATATATGTATTATTAATTTCTTTATTGTTGATTCGAAAACGTATCGATTATGTTCTATATTATACTAGGTTATAATATTATGTTAGTTTATAAGTAATCTCCGTACGTTATATGTGTTGATTTGAAAACCTATCGAATAAAAGTTATTCGGGTACGTCGAGTACATATTAAAAATAAATAAATACGTTGATTAAAAATCTTAATACGATTCATATGTATTATTTGATTAGTGTTTGAAATAAGGAAATATTTATAAAATATTGATTATTTTTCAATTAATATGACTTTGTTACCGTTTAATTATGTTTTATACTATTTTATTTATGGACAAGAAAAACACCATGATCTCAATAGGTAACAGTTTAACGAATTGGTATTATCATTGATTATACAATAATCAATAGTATTATGCATTGAAAAAAAATTAATTATTTTATATGCGGTTTAAAAAAGTAAAATATACATTATACAAAAAAAAAAAAAATATGACAAATAAAATTCTATATCAGAGATTCCTGGGTAATAATTACAATTTTAAATTTCGACATCGAATAAACCGTATCGAAAAGTCGTTGGTTTTTGAACAGAAAAAAGACGTGCCTCACGTGCTACACGGAGTACAAAAGCGGGTTATTTAAATAAAGTGCTCCAATGTGCGCTACACCCGTTGAATGCGATAAAAATGTTTAAATTAGTGAATCATTTGATTTTTATAGAATATTATAATATATTAGATATTATTTTCCCTGTAATTTATTAAAAAAAAAAAAAATTAATTAATAATAATTATAATAATAAATAAATTGAAATATTTCAAAATTTATATTTTATGAAATTTTCAAACACTTATAATTATGATACTCACCCAAACTTCTATACGATATTTTATTGCCGTCTCGAAGTTAAAATATAGACACGTCTCATCACACTTGTGCCATATAAATTAATGGTTCTTAACACGTATTTTGCATTTTAAACAGGTATCTAAGTACCTATCGGATAAACAACCGCACGGTAATAGATTTTTATAAAAAATATATTTTTGAATTTATTTATGAAATTAATCATTGACTTCTGTACATAAATTAAACAGTTACGATCGTAATTCATCGCAATTTATCTTTTTTAATTATAGTGGTATTGATTAATTATAGTATTTTTTTTTTTTTTTTTTTGTGAGCATAATTAGGTGGGTACCTAACTTAATCTACAATTCTACACGAGCATCATATTTTTTTTTTTTTTTTTTATGGCGACTAAAGACCCGCCTCAATGGTAACCCGATCAATGGTTACACGTAAATGTATTTTAAATTATATTAGAAAATAAATAATTTTTATAATTTTGATAAATAAATATAAAATGTATGTAATTTGTAATACAAATAAACGATAAAATTAACAAAACTTAGCCCGGAGTAGTAGTACAATAGGCAACGCGTATTTAAACAAACTAACTAAAACTTATTGTTAATTACGAATAGTTTGGTACTCATTTTAAAATATTCGAGACCTGTGGTGGATTTAACAGTCGACAAATTCTGACGGGACCGACCCTCTCATAAATCGTGTACAGGGGCTCCATCTAAGTTATGCACAGTTAATTTTTTTCAATATTTACCATAAAAAAAAAATACATATAGCTTAACCTAACCACCGCAATATATGTTACCGATACAATCAATTGTACGAATCCCGATACGTTTTGTATGTCGCCGACTTAAGCGAACCCTTAATCCGCCACTGATTCGGATCGTATTGTCATGGAACGCAGAAATCCGGAAAGTGACTTGAATCCGAATTTCAAGCGTTGGTGCGGAAGGAGTTTTATACCCGCCCCCCCCTTAAACCCCGGTAATATATTGGGAATTATTCGCTATATAAATGATAAAATTACCATTTTAGATTGCGCTTATTGCGAATCTGGATTTCTACGGTTTATATATTTTTTTCTTACCGTGATTTTACGGCATCCAGTCCCGACCGGCGAGTACCCGTGAAAAATGTCGGCGCGACTTTAGGCCGCGTGTTCCGGAATAATATACACGACAAAAACGCAGACGGTATTTGTATGAATTTTTTTCTTCTTCTTTTTTTTTAGTTGCTCGCGATAAGAACATATATTTTTGTTGTTGTTGTCGTTTTACAGCGGTTTTCTAACACGCTGTACGTACACACTGCCCAGATCTTAACCGTATTCAGGTTTTTAAAATTTTTTTTTTTTTTTAATTTCCTAGAATCGATAATAGGCGTGCCCGTAGACACGCGACAACGGCCACACGCCTTTTTACGCTGAAATTCCGCGAGATTTTCACTTTGGCGTCTGTTCGTGTACCGTTTTTTTTTTTTTTTTATAATTTTTATATTAGAAAACTATAGTCAGGGCCAATACTACTGAAACGCGTAATTTTAAAGCCGATCCAATAATAGTTGAATAGTAGACTCAAAAAAAAAAAAAAAAAAAACACGATCAAAAAAATTCTATAGTGCTATTTATTTATTACGAATATAAAAATAAAATTGATTGATTTCAAATGTTTGAATAAACTTAAATTTTAAATAAGTCGATAATTAATTGAAAAAAAAAAAAAAAAAACCAAACAAATATTTGGAAAATTAGATTTGCACGGTGATTGGCGGGTGTATGCTATTATAGATTTGCACAACCAAACTTATCCATTGATTATACGGTAGTAAAAATATATATAGCAGTTATTTACGGTTGCAAAATTATTAACTCCCCTAGTGAATTGTTGGGATGTAATGTGAAACGCACGAGAAAATAATTCGACAATGTTCGGTGACTCTAAACAATATTTTTCGTTGTGGCATTTGAAAAATTTAACGCGCGAAAAGTCGACATGGATTAACGTAATTGGGAATAAAATAAATCGTCTGGACACGCGCCATTTCGTATACGTACACTGCAATAATATAATAAAAAACACACGCGTACAGTTATATATCCGATAAATATGTATTATATATATATTTGTATATATTTTTTTATGGTATATCATAATATTGTTCGTTAATAATAATTTTGCAATAGCTATAAACGTTAATTAACATCTCTGCGATTAATATATAGGTACATTATAGCGTTGTACAATAGCTTCTTTTTTTTTTTATTATTAATACGAGAAAATGTTTAAATACATACGTACCTATAGTTTTCCCTCTGTAATCGCGATGGTGTAATAAAGTTGACAAATCGATTCGCATTTTATGGGTAGACACTCGTTTCAGAACGTATAATATTATAATATTATAGACGTGGAACGAAGTAAGGATTCCGACACGCGTAGGTTGGTAGGTAAGTATAGGTGGGCATAGGAAAAGTGTTTTTTTTTTTTTTTTTTATTTTAACATCAACGACACGACAATATAATGAATAAATAAACTATTATATTGCGGCGCGTTCATCGTAAAAACATTATAATATATAGAAAACAAGTCAATATTATAATAATTATCGGGTTCAAAATGTTAAAAATATTGTTAATTATGTACAAAAATAATCAGTCGCTGAACAAACATATATATTGTAGAAAATAAAAAAAAAACAACCTCTGAATAATATAATATATTTTGTTTTATACAATATAACGAATAATTGCAATGATTATATTGCGTATTCTCGCCGTATATACTAAATATAATAATATACGACTTGGCTATAGTACCTGCAGGCAGTTTTCAATCGACCATTATACAATATACATTTTATAAAGACTTTTGTTAATATTTTTAACAATATTTACAATATTATAACATACTAGGGCATTTTTTTTTCTTTCTAATAGAGTCGGAAAATATATAATGCGTTAAACAAAATTATTATAATGAAATCGAAAAAAAAAATAAAAAAAAAAAAATGAAGAAAAATAGATACACTTTCTGGTCAGACTAGAATCTGTACACAAATAAAAACATATAGTAATAATATTAATAACGTAATTGAAATTTAATTATAACAATAAATCGTTTGTTTAAGAGAGAAAAAACGAGGTAGAAAACAAGGAACGAAACTTTATTGCGAGTGTTTTAATTTTAATTTTGATTGTTTTGTAACGTTTATCAATTGAACATTAAAAATTACAGTGGTGTTGATATATTAATATTGTTAAAATTATTTATTGCTCACAATTTGTGAAGTAGCCAGGAAACACTTTTTTTGGGGGTGGGGCTCTATTATTGTAGGGGCTTTCCCATATTATATACAACGAAAGGTTTTTGAAAAATCAAATTACCTTCCTGTTTTGACTTTTTTTTTTCGTTTTATATAAAAAATAAATCGATCCAACAAACAACATTAATAGAATATAGAACTCTACCATATATTTTTAGCGAATGTTACGATATCTAATAATTTCGCACTTTGAATTATTTTCCGAGTTTCCTCCAAAGTATACGTAGGTAAGTATTATTATTTTAGATTTTTTTTTCCTGTCGAGTAGAATCCTTCCTGGCAACGTCATTGATCATGATTGTTGTACATTTCGGCAGCAATATCTAAATTTCTAATTCGATTTATATTCGATACAATTAAGATAGCATTTTTATAATAAATTCGATATTTAAATGTAGCTTGAGAATATCTGTATGGAAATTTCAGTTTTTAATATTGTTTGAGCGTGTTAACTTTATAAATATATATTTACACATTTATTGTAATTCATTTTTTAAAACGATTTATTATTGCCAAAGTATGTATTAGAAAATAGCAGAAAAGACAAATATGGATCACAAAAATGATTATTATTAATACGTATGTCTTACGAAAGCTAAACTAAAATTCGAAAGAAAAAAAAACGGCTCTCAAGTCCTAGAAATATAAATATATATAATATGAATCATTCCCTATATATACGTATTATTGGTCAGTGTATTATCGAAAGACGTCATATTCTGGGTTAAAAAAACTATTCAAAAAAAAAAAAAAATATATATATATATATAATTTCTCGTAACTATATGTTACGATTCAGTATTCGACATAAAAATCACACGATACGCACATAGAACAATGTAGTTTGTTTGCGAAATGTACGTACGCCTAACATTATGGATTATGATTAGTAGGTATATTGCAAACTATATAGTATATAGAAAACTGTTTATGACGACAATGGTTAACTATAAAAAAAAAAAAACAAATATAAAAATAAATAGATATCGTGTGTTTTCCGCGGCATAATTTATCAGAAAAAAATCTGGGTACCACTTTTTCACAGGTCCCTTCAATTATTTTATTAACGGTTTCTACTGTACACGCACGAGTATGTCCATTGTCGACTTGATTAACGGTTAGAGGAGGAAAGCCATACGTTCTTCCCACAGTGGCGCACTTGAATGTTAATCTCGGTTATAATCTGCGATATAATTCACGCAGATGTAAATATATCAAAGCCATAACCGGCGGGACAAGGGGTCGGGAACCCCTCGGTTTTTATAAAACAAATAATACCGAAATGTCAGGAAAATGCTAACGTAATTTTAACAAGCGAAACAAATTTTATGATATACGTAACTACTATATACACAGAGCTTGTACCAAACTGTACACATACCATAATTATAGTAGTGATGTGAATAATTCAGATTTTCCGAAGTCCAAGAATCCGGATTTTTGGATTCCGACATTTATTGCAGATCAGGATTTATGTCTCGTCACTAAGATATAGTACATGCACAACATTCGATAGTGTGATTGGTAACCACAGGGAAATTACAAATATTTAATTATCAAAAAAAAAAGAAAAGAAAAATTAAATTAACATTACTCTTTTTATCTCTATTTATTTTTGTTATTATTAACTTAATATCTTTGCATGTATGTATGACAGAAAAAAGCTTTTGGAGGAGGGGATTGTCCCTATCGTCCTATTCCCTCAAATGCGCCACTATAGAAGTTACTTCAGGTCGGTAAAATCATATGCCGGCGATATAATATGACGAGAATGAATAATAATAATAATAATAATAATAAAAAAAAAATATATATATATATTAATAATATCGGTAGTTTCGAACTTTTTCAGTCGAATAAAAACGGAAGCTCGCGGCGATTACCTTACCGACACTATACGTTTTGGTTCCGGTGTTAATTTTATACCAACGAAATATTTAACTGTCGAAACCGGTGAATTGGAAAACAAAAAAAAACAAAAAAATGACACGAGCCCGGGGTGGGTACACGTATATAATAATATATTTACCCATAAACTCGATATAAAATACGCGACCTGCGAAAATCTAATAATTAATACGCGCGTGTCGTCGTGTTGTGGTGTGTAAAATATTATTATGGCACGCGTAGGTATGTACTCTATTAATATTAAATATTCGGAGATTCGCCGTCGTCGCACGCGGGCACTTAGGGATTTTGGATTTCGGATTTGTTGCGCGACGACTTGCTGCTGAGATCGGCCGGGGTCTGGTGCGCCGCCGGCGGATTAGGCATGGGCAGTATGAACGGCTGTTGGCCGGAAGCTTGGAGCTGTCGACCCAGTTGTCCCAACCGGAACAGCACGGCCGCTTGCTGTTGAGGGCCGGAAGCGCCGGACGAGTTCACCATGGCCGCCAAGTTCGAGTACACCAACTCCGCGTTGCTCGACGATAATCTGAAAATTCCTGTAACAATGATAATGACAAAAAAAAAAAAAAAAAAAAAAATAATTAATAACTAATACAATTTTTAATTTTTTAATTTTTTTTTTTGGTTGGTTTAAGACAACGCTTTCCAAGTACATTCAATCCGTGTAACAGATACTTAAAAAATGAAACTTTTATTATGCGTTTATTTATTGGGTATTTTTTTTTTTAGCATTTTACGATAATTTTGTTAGTTTTTAGTTCATATATACGTTAGATTTATGATTTCGATAACTTCTATATCTTATCTTTATTAAAATCTGTGGTACGTCACCAGGACTCAAACAAATAACAACAAAGGTGTCAGTTGGTGTTAATGTTACATTGCCTTTGCGTTTATCTCGTATTTTAGTTTATTTTTAAAGTATTAAATTTTGGAGTAATTTTTTAGAGCATTTTTCGATAGATTTTTGGACATTTTGATCCGGGCCTCAATTATAATGTTTTTTTGATTTCTTTAACAAAACAAGAAAAACATAAATTACGCCGTATAAAGTATAATATGTTAAGACTGGCTTTATGTGCACGTGAAGTATGTGGACAACGACTAAGTCGGATGAAAAAATGCCAAGAGTTTTGGAAAGAAAAATATCGAGATGAGTCCTTGGACTGAAGAAAAATCGTTATCACAAAATGGGGATTGAGAGATATAAACAAATTCGGGGAAGAATATGAGGAATCGGAGATAATGGGAGTCTTAAAAAGCACTGACAACCTGGGATTGAGGGGGCCCGACACGTGTGAAGATCGGAAGGATTACTTAAGACGATGAAAAGGTAGTTGAGTAGTGGTGAGTATCGACATAAACCGATATCGGATATAGGGGTTGTTTTAAAAACCGATATTTTTAGAGAAAAAACGTCAATTAGGTCAACTCTGGAACATGAAAAAATCTTTAAAAAAAAAAAAAAAAAATAGGGGTTTAAACCGACATATCGGATAATTTCTATATCGGCTCACGGTTTTCTATCTTAAATAACGGAAAAAGTCATATCGGCCCACCACTAATTGAAGGCATGCAATGAGAGACGGAGGGTAGCATATACATACATGCCGCGGCAATGGTCTCTAGAAAATATTACAGGCGTACGTACGTAATATTATATACGTACACCGATTCGTGACCAAAAGTAGAAATCGCCGAGTAATTAAATTTCAAAAAAAAATTATTCAGACAATGACCGGTCAATTTGTTAAACTTTGATTCGGTCGGGTGTTATTTTGTCGATCGATATACGGTTAAACATAAAAATGTCGTACACTCTGCAATTTCCCGATCACGCGTCGTTCGGTACTAATATTATTATACGATTAGTTTACGAATTTCACGAGTGCAGCAGTGTTACGTGACAAAGTGTTTACAATCGAATGGAAAAAAGCGTTTGTACGTCATCGGGAACCTCTATACTTGTACATATATACACACACACACACATATATATATATATATATGCATATACCGAGCTCGTTTTTACAGTCGTCTGCTATAAGTACGTTATCGATTCGATAATATAATATAATACGTATACGTGCCGAGAAATCAAATCTATATAATAAAGAAAATAACAATACATAACGTAAGCGTAAATTTAAAAACTTTTTTCTTTTTGTTTTCCGTTCACGTTGTACGGATTTTTCTAATTTTGCGCTTATCGCTTTTCATACGTTGCGAATATTGTCGATAAAACAACAATATTCGCAACGTACGCGGCTTTTCACACTGTACATGTCATACACAATATTAACATAAACTTTTCGCCCACCCCCTTATCACAAAAACACAAAACCATGTATTAAAATTATATAGGAAAATGCAAGGTAATTGGCCATAAAAATACTCCGGGCGCACGATTTTTATTACGCCGTAGTCGGTCTGCGTATATAGCGTTCCGGTCAGTGGCGGATTTAAAAGGGGCCCGCCCCACACAATTAATCTAACGTCTAGGTTAAAATGTTAGTGACGTGAAATTTAGAAGTGTCAAAACCGAGGGGGAAAAAAAAAAAAAATTTCACAAAGTCTGTTTTAATAAGTATTTTGCATAAATAGTAAGGTAATAGCAAGTAATAACTGACTTATATTTTGTGTTTAGAAGTAAACCGACGGCGTGAAACTCGGATTATCTTATCGTCAATTAAACGATATCGGAAGATGAAATGGATTTGTTCGCCTAACGCTCTCCTAGGCGTTTACAATTGTTATAATTCTGGATATTACAATTTTTTTTATTTAGTTACGAGAATATTACATTTTACTAAACTTTACTATAATTTTTTAAATACAATAATAACGTGTGGTTTTTTCATTATGATTTTAATACTATTATAAAAAAAACTTTGGCTCACCCCTAGAAAAAAAAAAAAAAAAATTATCTTAAATCTGCCATTGGCTCCGGTATCCGTTTCAGCACCTATGAAGCGCCTTTTCCCGTTTGTGATTGGTACATTCGAGTCACGCGCGCGCACGAAAGTGTCATCAATGTTTGCGTTGTTCTTCCGGTCGAGATACCGATACATTTTTCAAAAATAGTGTCTCGGCCGGCTAACCGTAGAGCAAGATTACGGGTTAACACAATTCCACCACCTCTGTGAATGATAACAGTGGACACAGTCAATTTACTCTTTTGGCACTTCCGCATGCACACGATACGATAAACCGGCGCGCGGTAAATTCGAACCGACCAATCGGAATTGACTCGGTGCCGAAACGGTTACCGGAATGATTAGGGCCTAGGGATAGGGAAGGCCTTTCGAAATTCAACGATGTCGTATAATCAAAAATGATAAATATACATTTCAACACCCCTTCAGTATTTGATAATGGTTTTTTTTTTATAGGATCTTATAACGAAATTCAGGCGTTGACAATTCAATTTCCATTGGATCCCAGCGTTCGAATTGTTGCCGGTTGTTCCGAATGCTATTTCTTATCGAATCGTATTTGTACTTATTCACCGTGATTTAAATCTACGCCAGTGACAATAACTCGCCTATCATATTTGATAATATAGAAAGTAACCGTGCAAATCCGGACCACCCATACCTGTTTCATGCCCCTTAAACAGATATGTGCGCGTCCAGAATTCTACGGTTCAGATCATAGGCGGAGCTAGACTTTAGTTTTAGGATGTGCTCCTAACTATAATCCATAATATAGGAGATTTGTTTTAAAGATCGATTTGGTTGTTGGGATAAATAAATACAGTGATTTTAAAACATAAAAAATCCTTTTTTTTTTTTTTACTTATTTTATATCAGAGTTTATATATTATAATAACATGTCGCTAAGAAAAATAAATACAGGGATGACCGGACAATGCACATAGCACACTGCACGTACATATCTATTGGATAATTTTTATTTGTTTTTTAATTTGCCTAGGCACTCATTTAAATACATATAGTAAGTTAAAAGCATACCCGGCACACCCCGTAGCTCCGCCTGTGGTTCGACTTATGCGATCCAGATTTCTACATTCCGGATTTACAACAAGAGCCCATTGAATATTTTACGAGATAAATATTTTATTATAATACCGTCGACCGAGCAATGCGAATAATATAATACACAATTCGGTTTTAATGTCGCCGTGATGTTCATTAACTATTTGATTATACACCAAAGTGTATTGGCCATAAAAACGACTCTGGAACGTAACGATGACGTGATAGCTTAACCTATAAGAATATATATATTTTTTGTCTGTAATAAAAACTCCGGCCGTATTATACATAGTATATATATAGGTTTAATAATAATACGCGCCGTCGATCATTGTTATCCTTGGCGTAATCATATATGGGGTACTAATTTTTGATAATAAAACTATTAAAACGGTATGGGCATACCGATATCGAAAATATTTATTTTAAACAAATCGCATCCCTTCGTCACACTGAACTCCGGGTTTCGGTATAGTTTCTCGTCCGGTCGGCGGGCCCGTATAATTGAGCATAATATGGCTCACCGTTATAAATGCAGTGGCGGCACGAACTTTCGAAATTAAATTGTATATTTATACTGTTGAATCTGTTGAATTTGTATTGTTGTTAGATCAGATATAACAAAACACTAAAATAATTACGGGACGTATAATATGGATGCGGTAGCATAACATAATATATATATACTAATTACCTCTATACAATATTTGTGTGGCGTTCTTACAAAAATCCACCGGGGCAGCCAGGGAAATATCCCGGCGGAAAGCCTCGCATACTGTTTTCGGTTCCTACTTACTGATTCTGCCGGGGCCTTATTATGGTTATTAATTTTGTTTGAAATTATAATAATTATTACTTTTAATTTTTAAATTTATAATTTATAGACGTAAAATAATATAAATCGCAAAAATGTTTATGGTGTGTTTATTACGAAAACAGCGTCTTTGGTTAGATGGATACAGTGGCGTATTTTTGACAATTTTTCGGGGAGGGGTATCCAACATGTTAGGAACCTTATAAACCAGATACCATTGAACTTATATTTTTTTTCTTTTAAATTACTATGTCAAACACTTGACATGCAATTTTACATTTGAATCTCTGGTATATAGTTTAATAGATAAGTTGAAGGTTAGGCTACTAAATACTGAATGCTAATATTTATTTTAAAAATTACCTTCTTATATTATTAACATTTAACGTAAGTTAAATATATGTTTTATTTGTAAAACAAAAAAAAGATTTTTATTTAAGTCGGGGGATGTCCAAACATGGAGGGCACCCTCTCCCTTACAAAATGCGCTACCGGGCGGATAACTGGTATATTTATAATACACTATAAACACGATTATAGGTATTAGGCAATGATAATTAACAAATAATATTTGTGAACACAATGTGTTCGACAATTAGTCCTTCTGAATTAAATACAACAGTTGTATACGGTTTAAACGAAAATGACCTAGTTCCTGTAGTTCTGTCTACTCGGCTCGATACAATTGCCCGGGATCCTAAATTCACCTCTTGCCCCAAGGCTGAAAAATGTCGTTTGCGGTCTTACGACAATAACACCACTCATTTTGGACTCGAAACAATTGCTTCGAATAATTGTTTCCTATAAAATACCCTCCGCCGCCATTGATTATAAAATATCTCTCCGCCGATACATACAATGGAACAAATATTTTAATATTTTTAACTGTTATACAATATTGTTGGCGGGTAAAGCGTCGTCGTAGTCGTAGTCGCATTGCGACTACCTATTGTATACTAACAACAATAATAATAATAATAATAATAATAATTTACCGTTACGCGTGTGCGGAGAACAGAAAAAAAGGAGAAAAAAAAAATCATCCAAAGAGAGTTACTGCCATTAATAAAATACGAGTATTTAATATTATAAAAGTCAACCGACCGTCGTCGTCGTCGTCGTCGTTCAAAATAATAACACACTGTATGTATACTTTTTTTTTATATATATATAAATGACGACGACGCTACTTTCCGATGCACAACGTGTCCGAGGAACTCGCAAAATCAGCTATTCACTCTTCATTCGTCAATATAATAAATATGACAGGAAATCGATGATGTGGTGGTCACTTCCGTAGTTCGCACTGAAAATACTATATTAACACCTACAAAAATACAACCGCGACACAATCGAATTTCGTAATGACCCCGCCGCAGTCGCCCAAGAAAATAACGTAACGGTGTGCCGCGCATTGCGGCGTGCGTTTATGATTTTTATGCGTGCGCGCATTTTATACATACGGATATGGCGTATTAAAAATAAACAAAGGAACACAAACGATAATATTTCAGAAGTCGTAAACGAAAAAATCGTAAAATTATACGCATTTCACAGACCGCCTTCCGCGAGCGTACATATTTTTACGGATACAGGTACACTTGCAATATCGACAAATATATAATGTGTATATTATATGTATTGACATATGAGGGCACTAGTTTCAAAGTGTACAATCTCCATGTTCCATAAAAATTAAGATAGACATCGTTGCATATTCAATTGTCAGCGCTGTATTCGAATAACTCACTATATTTGAGCAAAAGGGTCTATCTCCAGTGTATTTTAAGATTGAAAATTGTATTTAGTTTCAAAGAGTACAATCTTCTTTGACAAGTTTGTTTCAAAACGTACAATCTCACTATTGTCGAGCAAAATGGTCAATCGCTAGTGTATTTTTAAGCTTAAAAATAACATTTAGTTTCAAAACGTACAATCTATAATCAAATAATATTTTTCATGAGTTTTACTATAAAAATACATTGTACACCGTTTTAACGGGTTGTTCTGAAAGTTGGAAAGGATGTTGAAATTTATGACTGGAAAGTTGAAACCGGCCACTTTATTAGGCCTCCAGGACAGTGGCATTTTGCTTTTTCAAAAATGAAAAGAATGATTATTACAAAGAACTCAAAAGGCGTAGTGTTAGTCCGCGGTGAAGGCGTGTACAATTCAAATATTAGAATGGGAAAACCAATAACAAAAAAAGCAAAGAACATTATTAACATGAAGCTCTCCAAAATTCCAATACGGAATGTAGTCATAAAAAAACGGATGTAAATAACCTACTAACTGCTCATTACGGAAATGAGTGGAAAAATGATCGGCGTTTAATTTTTTACAAATTTGTTATAGAGGGAGATGCAATACCAGGTTATGTTGAGGAAGACATATTATGTGAACGTCATGCGATACAAGATGAAATCAATGTTACAATCTAATAAATAAATTGACTAACTTATTAATTAAGTATTTTTTATTTTTAACGATTTTTATTACTAAATTAAATTTTTTTGTAAACTTCTAAACTAAAAAAAAAAAGAATAAAGACTTCTAATTTTCAGCTTCTCAATACCTATTTATTATTTACTAAAGTTGTTTTCAAAACAAGCAATCTCCTATTGTTAGTTTTATACTGTACAATCTCCAAACAAAAACTGGTAAATTATCTCTGCATAACTATATGAAAAGGTTAAACAAATCCGAATGTAGAAAAAACATTTTTTGATTAAGTTATTCGTTTTTTTTGGTTTCCTGAAAATTTAGTGAACATGGGGATTCTACACTTTGAAACTAGTGTCCTCATATCTCCAGAGTGTAGCTACAGCGTGTTCGTAGAAATCAATTTGTATGGAACGATCGATTTCAGGAGCACCGGGGAAAATGGAGGGCTGTCGCCCCAAATCCTCTAGAGGCTACGGTCCCACGGATAAAATATATACGCTTAAGTAATCTCCTATAATGTTTATGTTGAATGTTGAAGCATAACTTTTATAGATTTGGCAATTTTCACAAAGTAAATAATTAAATAACGTATGTTAATGTCAAACATGTGCTTTAACCGATGCAAAGTACACCTGTTTTATTAATTCATATGTCTTTCTATTTTTAAAACCACAGTTAAGTGTCTTAATTTTTTTCAGGCGTCATTAAGTCTGTTTGGTAAAAATTGCATGAAGGTTGCAGGTGCCGTAAACCAAAAATATGATTAAAATAAACTTTTTGTGAAAAACTGACTAATGAAATCGGAATAACAATAAAAGAGTTGTATTATTTTATTAGAGCCGTTTGTAGTAACTCGGTTACAAAATAATCGTTGAGACCTTATACAGGGTGCGGCAGAGCCGACTGACGAGTTTAATGAGATCATTAACCTGTGATAAGATAAGAGCAGGCCTTAATAAGTGGTATATTTTGAATTGTACGGTAATGCCGTTTTTATTCATAATCATGGTCTGGACAGGTGTATGTCGTGGTTTCGTCGTGCGTGCGTATTACGAAAATAATCATTCCACGTGCTTCTTTTCCTTCTGCTAACACTATCAAATTGTGGATACGGCATTTGGAAGAAACTGCAAGTACCCTAAGTAGACTTGGACACGGAGCACCCAGAACGGTAAGAACCCACGTAAATTTGCAGTTGGTTAGAGTGTCAATTGAGTAGTCACCAAGACGCTCAGCCCGGAAACACGCTGTAGCTTTGGGAATCTCAGACCGTTCTTTGAGGAGAATTCTTCACGAAGATTTATCATTCCTTCCCTATAAATTAATGCTTGTCCAAGAGTTAAATGCTACGGACTACGGCAACCGTAAAAATCTCTGTCAGCAAATTCTTTTGCAAATTCCTCCGATATCAACTTTTTTCTGTAGCGATGAGGCCCATTTCCGTCTTCCTGGAACTGTAAATAAACAAAATATTCGATACTGGGCTACAAATAACCCACGGCAGCTCCATGAAAGACCACTCCACGTGGAAATCGAGGCCATACCAGTCGAAATGTGCCGAAAATCATATGAGAGCTTCAGAGATCGTCTAAAACAGTGTATCAATTGCTGACGGCCGCCATCTTGGAGTATAATTTTCAAAAAATAATTTTTTAAAATGGGATTGAATACTGATTTAAATAAAAAAAACCTTTTCTCTAAGTTTTACTGTTCGTTATTTATAGCCCATTAAAACACGTCATTCGGCTCTGCCGCACCCTGTATTTGTACATATTATTAACGGTTCTAGCCGTGGTCAAATTATCTAAACATTCTGACGATTTTTTAATATTTATAGGCATTGTAAGTTTTCTAGTATTTTTTATTTTTTGTATAGTTTATAAAATTAGTTTAGGTGACCAAAAAAAGTGTGACATTTTTACACGAGGTTCAACATAAGTTGTACTGAATAATAATAATAAAAAAAGTTGCCATTGCGCAGAGTTTATAAATATTGTTCGAGTCGTATTGAATGAGCACTTATACAAATCACACAGTTGTCATAACTAGAGACAATTATTCTAGTTAGAATTTCCTATACACAATTTTACAACACAATAATAATTATAGTGGTAATATTTCTTTTAAATTATACTTGGAGTTTATTTCTAATGATGAAAAAATGGCAATAACTAAAGGCATATTTTATTATTATTATTATTATTTTTGTAGCTTTCCACGATATATTGATTGTTAATTATTACTTATGCTGTAAAATGACATAGGCACACTTGTATAATAATTATTTTATATCCACAAATCAACCTTTCCGCCTACGGATTATCTAATAATCCGATTATCAATCGACACAACAACAGAGCAATTATTACTGTTTTTTTAATTAATGCTTTTAAAATAATATGTTATGGGGGTTTTTTTTATTTAGAACATATATAATCTATACAGTTGCAACATGGTAACAAATATATTATAATACATTATTCATCTTTCGCAGAAAATAATATCATTTTTCAATTGGACATTTAATAAATTGCAAGTAAAACACTGAATCCCAATAATTCGAGAATACCGTCGTAGTGTTTGGCGAATTTAAAAATAATATCGAAAAAACAAATTTTAAACGAATAAACCGAACACTTTAGAATACACGAAATTATCATTACACGACCAAACATTACGAGTAGGTGTTTATTTATTTATTTTTTGTTCAAATTAATTAATTCGAAGCGTGTAATACGTGTGTCTAACACTTAGATTAAATAATTTATACTGCAGAAGATATCGTCGGGGTACGCATACCTAACAACGACTTTAAAACAGCTAATTAAATATGAAAATAGTAATTATAATTGCGATTATTAATACCTATATACCTATATTATCATTAGTGTACGTCATATCCTATACTGGATCAATAAAAATATTATTGTATGACCGTAGAACTTATTAATTATTATTATTATTTTGTCTATATTTACGACGAGCGAATTTTAATTTAAAAAATACAAATTTGAATGTTTGACTACGACGATAAAGTTTATACGATTCGTTTTGTTAATGACATAATGATTATTAAATCATTTGTTTTAACGCCATCGTATACAGGACACTGTCAATAGATAAACGAGTTTAATTTTTAACTCACATAACTTAAATGGCTAAGGAATTTTTAGAAATAATTGTTCATTTGTCAAGGATATTTTAGATTACCGGATGCCATCGATCGAAGAGCACTTTTGTTTCGAAAAGTATTTTTTTTTTTTTTTCAGAAAGTATCCATTGTTCATTTTCTTTATTGACTGTATAACTCATAAACTATAAATCCGATATAAAACGTTCAGATATTTTTACTATATAAGTGTGTTTTGTTCTGTATTTGGACAACTTTTCGAAAAAATTCAAACTCCAATCAAAAAACTATATACGGACTTTCTTGTAATATTTTGAAGTTGTAGTTCAATAACGGGGAAAACCGGGAATATTTACGCACTAACCATTTCTGTTATTTCCGAGACCAGATATTTCTACCGAATACTTTTATTAACACTTTCTAGATAGTGGTACGATCTAGATGTATAACTATTCGAAATTTGGATAAAAATGTTTGTAATTTATATGTTAGAATTCGATACAATACGAGTAGTAGTGTAATAAATCCGACGGGGGTAAAAAATGAATAAAATGTTTAATTTAAATTTATCAAAACATATGGTTCAATCGAACTTCGATTAGAATGGATTTTCTTTTGCAATGATTCATCATTGGGCACAAACATGAATTAAATTCTTCCATATATCTTACATTCCCAACTATCCACCTGCAACAGTGGCTATAGTTCGAAATATGATGGTTTTATTATTAGATTTAGTACTACGCATTTGTATTATATATTACGTTCAATTAGCACAAATCCTAAAAGATCGTCCAGTGTCATGGACCTTTATTTTCCGGAAAAAAAAAAAACTGTTTTGAAAACAATCGATTGGCCATTTGTGTTCATTTCGATCCGAAAAGGTTATTTTTTTATTTGTTTAGGTGTTCGGTAAAACGCAGGTGACAAAGTTTTGTTGATTTTAATGGTTTTCACTAGTGTTTAAAAGTCGGCTATTTTATATTATAGTTTGCCCATTGACCGATATGGTATCGGTGATATTATCTTGCGCGTGTAATATAAGCCCGTTTTAATATACGTACGAAATTATTATCATATAATATGTGCGCGCAACAATACGGTCGTGCAATTATTATTATGATTATTGTGATCATTTTCCCCTAATCGTAGTGTAAAAATGTAATATTTTAAATGTAAAATGTTCACGGCGCGAGGAATGTTCGCGAAAACGTTTCGTGTGTGCTCGTCAAGAGAGAAGCATATTTTTTGTTATTATTTTTTTTATTTTTTTTCCCTCCCTTCCCGGCCGATTTCGAATCGTGTCTTTCTTTTTTTTTTCTACTTTTTTTTTTTTTTTTTATTTTTATTTATGTACACGAAGACCGATTAGATACAGAAAAAAAACCACGCACTCGTGAACGGGCGGCGACGCGATAATTGTGTACCCGCGCGCGCGTCGGTGAAAATCCAAACAATTACCACGCGCGCGCGCGCACACACACACACGTCTTCTAAATGACACGTTAAATTCTCATTGTCACTGAAGCACTTGACACTTCACGGTTGTCGTCGACAGCATAATACGACCGCACAGCGTACAGCGATATGTGCCATACAATAATAATAATAATAATAATAATAATAATAATAATAATAATAATAATCACCGTCGACCATAAGGTTAGGTGTAATATCCCTCGATAACTCTGGACGGAGACGCGCCTTAAGAATACAATTGTAAATACAAGTTACAAGTATAAATCGATTGACCAAAAATAATTATACGTATGGACGTATTGCGAACGTCGCGCATTTTACTTATTCGTCTTTCGATCGACAAACAAACAAACAAAAAAAAAAACTAACGTACAAATTATAATCAGAGCACCGCTACTATGCGTCCATTTTTTTTTTTCAAGCGCCACACGACTAGATGATATAAATTCATTAAGTCTAGATTTCGCGTAATTTATTTCCACATTTGTCATTTTCCATCTTATAATTGATTATTTCCAGATTTATTTATAATTTATAAATATAATATTAAAAACGCTGTCCCGTATTATTATCAATTATACGAAAACTTATCTTAATCATAGAGCCCCTTCGTTGATAGCAAAGCCGAGCAAGTTTACTACATTTTTTACAGCAAGTTCGAGTAAAGTTAACCAAAAAGTAAATATAACAAAATTAGTTTTAAAATATATACGAATTCGAGTAGCTAAGTTGAGTTTACAAACGTTTAGGAACAAGTTATTAAGTTAATGTTAAAAGTTAATAATTTTGTTAAAATAAACGTATTTTATACTATAATATTTAGACTCATTTAGACTCGCGGCGGGGTGGGAGGGGTATTCCATAGGGCCGTATTATTATGTATTAATAATGGCATTGGAGTAAAAATACGTAATTTTTGTCGAAAAATAAATGTAAAAAAATATACCTGTACTACATACACAGTATATGTGTGTGTGTGTTTTACAAAAAAATTCGTAAATAGCATTTAAGAAATAATTTCAATTTTAACAAAATAACTATGTCAACGTAAAATGATTTATTATAAGAAACAACCTAGTTATTAAACTAAATTGGTTTTTTTTTTTTTTTTAACTAGTCGAGTTATCAAAAAAAAAAAAAAAAAATAGTAACTTACAAACTCTACTTGACTTGACCGGTTACGGTTCGGGTTCGATAAAAAAACGACGCCGGGGTCCTTGCGGTCGGCCTAGTTGCGCCACTGATTAAGTACCTAAATACTCGACGTATGTACGCGTACACGCAGAATATTATATTATTTTTCTTGTAATGCGCGCGAGGACAAAGAAATAACCGCGCGTTGTCACCCGCAAACTTCCGTTATACTTACAATCGTATGGCGGACGCGATTCCCGAACGGGCCAAAGTTCAAGGTGCTATACGGAGAACCGGTACCGCCAATCGTCGTCGCCAACTCGTCGTGCACCGCGTCGGCATTAATATTATATTCCAGTGGCGTAACTGGGTGAATAACTGGGCTGGGGGTGGGGGGGTCAACATAAAATTTATTCACCAAAATCAAAACCACGAGGTGTAAATATATCTTTGTATTCTATGTATACGAAATAATCAAAGACTAATCACTTAACCGCTTAATTAAACAAAATTCAACAAATAAACCAAGTTGAACTTAACATCATTATTTTAATGTAAATTTTCCTATTTTTGTAACCAAAATAATCCGATAACGTTGACGGTACGTCGACATATTATTAAACAGTGGAAACGAGAAATATAAATATATGTAAACTTTTATGAAATAATTTTAGGAAAAAATATTTTTATCTTACGAATATATACAATAATTGGTGTATTGCATTATTTCTTTATTTTAGAAAATTATAAAATTTGTACTGTTGTCATACTTGGGTGGTGGGGGGGAGGCAAAATTAGACCTTTACCTCTCTCCTCACAATTACGCCACTGTTATATCCTACGATCTTATAGACCGCGAATAACACATAGTACATGTATAAATTATTGAAGTAAATAAGATATCACTATTATTTACCATAATTAATTTCATTGAAAACTAGAACTATTTTTGTTGACCCTAAAAAGTACAGATTTTAAATGATTCGATTCGTGTTTGAAACTGCGTTTAAGTGTTTTTGAGTTACCCAATTCGTTTGATATGTCCAATTGGAATGGTTAAAAAAATGTTATTGTCGTGGTTCAGCTAGAACAGACAATATCAAACTTTACCGGTAAATATTTTCGTATTCATATGGTATTACGTTGGATTATTTGAAGCACAGTTTTTTTACACTGTTATACTAGTATTATAAAATATATGTCTATGTACACAATATCCCGCGTAAAATATAATTCGACTGGAAAAACAAACATTTTAATCAACTCTTCCACGAGAAAACCTCTTATATAGTTTTCTCCTCTCTCTCTCTCTCTCTCTCTCTCTCTCTCGCACGCATATCATGATTTAATTCAGTTATCTTTCTATTCGCGTCGACAATAATATTATATATCTATAGGCATACGGGTATACCCGTATGTGAATATTAAAAATTTTGTCGCGGTTATCCGACGAGACGATCGTCGCCCAGTCATCGTGGAATGCGCCGCCGCGGAGGAGGCGGAAGAATGAGTGTATTATTATATGGGGGGAAAAAAAATAATAATAAAATAATATTATTATTATTATTATTAGAAGACGCGCGTGTCGAAAAGCACCGAATATTATAATAATAACGATAATGTGTACACACACACGACGACGACGACGACGACGACGACGACAAGTCGCCGTGAAAGGAGGGCGGAGGACGAGGATTAACCAAACACATTACCAAAACCGACGACGATAATACGGTGCCGATGATTAGGCTAATAATAATATAATAATTCGTCGCTGTGTACAACAATAAAACGACTTAACCGATACGTCGGCGAGCAGCGGGTGGCGGCCGTTATATTATTACAGAGTCGGCGGGCGTATGCCTACGGTCGAAAACCGACAGAGATTTTCGCGCGTGTGCCGTGCTACAAACGACGCTCGTGCCGTGTGTGCCCCGTTGATGAACGTGCCGCTGGTTTGCCTATCGGAATCGCCGTCGTCGTTTAGAACGAGTATAAAATAACAGTTGCTGCGCGACAACTAATAAATACTGCAGCGGCATTATTATCTGATTGGAAAATGTAATTTTCAGTTTCGTTATATTTCGCATCGGAAATACCGAAAACCCCGCGCGGTCGGGGGCCAAATTAATTTCTACCGCGATATAAACCGTGACCCCCCAACCATCGCATCGTGTCACTCGGTAATAGTAATAGCCACAGAACAACCAGAAGTGGCGGTCGCTTGGCCGAAATACAACATTTCGTGTATATGGATTACAGTGTGTGAACAAATGCATTGTATATTCCCATTTCCCTAAAATAAACGACGACACTGTTCTCTAATTTTTCCCGCCCAAACGGATTTAATCCTACAATGTGTAGGGACACACAACAAATTGTTTTGCCTAGATTATGTTCAACATTCATCCTGGAGCAATTT
This sequence comes from Tuberolachnus salignus, assembly GCA_956483605.1. NCBI lineage: Eukaryota > Metazoa > Arthropoda > Insecta > Hemiptera > Aphididae > Tuberolachnus > Tuberolachnus salignus. Next base: position 31,019,549 of record OY101430.1, on the reverse strand, counting down.
ACATGAAAAATCTTAATCACATTTTGTGTAAAATTATTAATGGAATTACAAAATCGATTATTATTAGCAGTAAAACTCGTACAATATAACATATACTCATTGCGATATCTCCCGAGATAACGAAAATAATCAAATTCTGTTTTCGTTATATGGATTCCGGAAATAAGAACTACAAATATTCATATTTTAATTAAATTTTTATATTTTGGTAAAAAAGTTAAAAAATAATAACTTTACATTTCGTTATTTTCGAAAAATTTGAAGACAGTCGTATAGAGTTTATTCTTCTGAGAATGTTGAGGTTTCAACTTTTTATTTAACCATTAACCACGTGATTTTTAATGTTACTTTTTTTTTTTTAGTTCAGAGAAAAATAGCCCGCTGCATGACCAGTGTTTAGATAATATCAAAACTAATTAGATATTAATTCTCTCAATTGGTTATTCGTAAAGCGCATAGACAATTATTGCTTATTGTCTATATATTATTTTTCAATGAACTAAGAAAAATATTAAAAATAATGAAGCTAATGGAAATAAAAAACCAAAATTTAATTATTTTCATTATCTCAGGAAATTATAGCAATAGGTATATCTTCGCACCACGGGTGGGCCATTACTGTAGTTTGGAAGTTGGAGAGGTAGGATATAGAGGAGAATTTTATTTATATCTGTACGCAACGATGAATCATTCGTTAACTCGGTTAAAAATAATCGTAAATACATAACATTTGCACAGAATATTAATTAGGCCATTCTAAATTCTAGGTGTGGACAAATTTTCAACAAATTCTGAACTATTATATTTACAAGCATTTTAAATTTTCGAATTGCTTTTTTATTTTTATGTGGATAACATTGCACGTCCGGCCGACCAGAAATGCTTGAAATTTTTACACAAGGTTCGCCGTAGGTCGAGCTCAATAAACCTCTAAAATAATGCATTTCGATTTGTACTTCTTCCTTTTATTTTATTCGTACGAACGTTTATTTTTATTTTTTACGGGGAAAAAAATGCAGGTATTTTACCCGCTTTGACCGGCAACACACATGTGAAATTTTTTCTTCTTTCTAAAGAGATATATATTTATTTTCCTCCTACTATGTTGTGTATATAAGGCGGAGCTTCATAGGTATACGACAAAAAAAAGTGCTAGCGTATTAATAATATATATATATATATATATATACACTTCCGGTACACACGTTTCCTGTCCGGAGGCGATGACGACGACGATGGTGGAAGTTTCCCCGGGTAAACACTACGGACTAATCTAACCGACGGCGGCGGGCCGACCACGTCGCTCCAATAACGCGTGACGGACTACTAAAACGGGAACGGAAGATGCCACGCGGTCTACAACGGCGGCGCGGTATTGCGAATTTTATTCAACAAACGTACGCGGTAACGCGCGAGAGCGACATTGCCGCCGATACAGTTTTTTTTTTTTTTTTTTTTTTTTTTTTTTTTTGTCGCTATAATATTCTTCTTTTGCTGTTGCTGTTGCTGCTGCTGCCGGTTTGTTGTCTTTCGTTATTATTTTCGCGGCGTCGTCGTCCGCACATATTATTATAACCGTCCGCGTGCGTGTGCAACAGGACGGGCCGGCCCCCCATAAAAGGACCCGTCCGGAACCGATAATGACACGAAACGCGAGATACGGCGAGAGCGTACAAATATAAAAATGAAAAAAAAAAAAAAAAATCTCAAAGACGACCACAATAATAATCGTAATAATAATAATAATAATAATAATAATAACCCGTTGTCGCGACTATAATGTATAAAATACTGCGCTCGTGTTGTGTACTTACCGGGAGACGTGCCGGCTGCCGCGGCCGCTGCTGCCGAGGAAGACGTCGACGTCGACGGTGGCTGCGGCGGCGACGATGACCGCGTGGCCGTGCCGATTGCCGCGGGGGGCGGTGACTCCGATCCGCTAGACTCTGCGCCGCTGTCCGACGCTCTCGAACTCATCCCGTCCGTTTCCTGGAAACAAACGAAACACGTTTATTTTTTTTTTTTTTGTAAAATAATAATTTTTCTTCCAGTCTTTTCTTGCTTTTTTCTTATTTGCAATATAATAAATCGCAATGTAGGTATTAGTGTATATACAGGTTAGGTTAGGTATTTCGTTGAATAACTACATTTACAATACTATTGCTCTCTGTCAATGCAGACGCTGTCGATCGAGTGGCGTGCACAGGGGCGGTTTTGGGGATGTGAAAACAGTGGCATATACGTATAGCCAGGAATTAAAGGATTTAATGGAATAGTTAATCAACATTTATTTAAAAAAAAAAAAAAAATGTCAAACATATATAGAATCAGAACAATAAAAATAAGCCTCCAGGTGTTTTATAAGTTACGTGCAAAGTTGTGGCGAGTACGATTATAGGTTTATACAGGGTGCGGCAGAGCCGACTGACAAGTTTTGATGGGCTATAAATAACGAACAGTAAAACTTAGAGAAAAGTGTTTTTTTTTAAATCAGTATTCAATCCCATTTTTAAAAATTATTTTTTGAAAATTATATCTCCAAGATGACGGCCGTCAGCATTGATACACTGTAGTAGACGATCTCTGAAGCTCTCATATGATTTTCGGCACATTTCGACTTCCACGGTGATTTTCTGTTTAATTTCTTCTATGGTATGTGGGCGATGTCTGAAAACCTTATCCTTAAGGTAGCCCCAGAGGAAAAAATCACACATGCTTAAATCTGGGGACCGTGCTGAACAGCCTATGTCTCCTCTCAGAGAGACTAATCGCCCAGGGAACATTTGTCGTAAGACAGCAAGTGAAATTCTAGCTGTGTGCGCTGTAGCTCCGTCTTGCTGAAACCATACATCTCCCAAATCATGTTCTTCAGCCATTTCCTCCAACCTATGCTGCATATAAGTTTCCAACATCACAACATAACGAGCGGACGTGTCAGTGACGGTCCTGTTCTCGTCCTCAAAAAAGTCCTCTAACCAACTGCACGTTTTCGGGGGTTCTTATCGTTCTGGGTGCTCCGTGTCCAAGTCTACTTAGGGTACTTGCAGTTTCTTCCAAATGCCGTATCCATAATTTAATAGTGTTAGCAGAAGGAACAATTTCAGCACGTAGAATGCCGAAGTGTATACGAAAAGCCCTTTGTGTGGCGATCACAGAATGATTATTTTCGTAATACGCACGCACGACGAAACCACGACGTACACCTGTCCAGACCATGATTATGAATAAAAACGGCATTACCGTACAATTCACAGTACAGTGGTAAAAATATACCACTTATTAAGGCCTGCTCTTATCTTATAACAGGCTAATGACTTCATTAAATTCATCAGTCGGCTCTGCCGCACACTGTATTATGATTTTTGAAAATAATTCAGATAACACGCGGATCGCCCTTTTCCCCTTCCCCCTTGGCCATAGCATTATAGATTATATACAGTTATCTTGATAAATCCATCTTAATTTATCATTGGTGTACAATTTATCTATATTTTATTTCGAGCGTGTAACATATTTGTGGTGAATTTTCAAAAAAGAAAATGCAGTCTATACACGCACTATTTGACCTGTGTGTCCGTAATCACTCGTTCCCATTCAAAGAGCGAAACGTTTCAGGTCAGTTTTTTTTTTTTGGAAATTCCACTTATTAAATGCAACATAAAAAACCGACAGAGTCCGATTTTTTTTTTTTAATACATTTTTTAAAAAAAATATTTTCCTATAGTTTTAGTTATTTTAACACGGAGATGGGTGCGGGTATTTTACTATTTTCGCCGCCGCCCCCTCTTTCCCATTGAACGTCAAGTATTATCACTACTGTTCGGCGGTTATGGGCGAATCGTGACGGGGAGAACATGACACCGCAGGAGAAATGTTCAGCACACAACCAAACAAACTGTCATATCTTACATCATATTATAATATACTGTAATAAAGTATTCAGATATTCCCATGTGTCCTCGTTGTATCGTTAAGTTTTCATATGCAAATGCAGGTATACGTTGTGTAGGCAATATAAAAACCGAGAATAGATTTTGTATTACGACGTAATGAAAGAAGAAAAAAAAATATGTTAGTAGGTATATAACAAAATACACCACGAGCAATATAAATAAACAAAACTTTAAAATAACCTAGTGAAAAAAAAAAAAAAAATTGTCTGAGAATTTTTTTTTTTTTTTTTTCCAATGCTTTTAGCAATTAAACGACGTTTATAGCTGTGGAAATAACTTTTATAATTACGACTGATAATAATAGTTATAAACATCAAGGGCGTCATTTCACATTTTTCCATGTGATGCAAAACCAATATTGAAATTTTCAATCAACATCGAATTACTCGAAGTTTAATATCTATGTGATTAAAATCGCTAAAATTTCGTGATAAAACCACAAAAAAAAAAAAATTAATGATTGTTTTATACTGTACATTTTATGCAATTATCTAAATTTAGACATTTTAAGCGTGTTAAAAAAAAAAAATGCAAACGATTTATATGCATACCGCGAATGACGCCACTGATAAATATAATGTATCGCGTAGATCCGTGAATATTTATTGTAGTGGTTCCCAACCTTTTTTGTTCTATGCCCCCTTGTAAATTTTCAAGTCTCACGCCTCCTCTTAACTTTGAGAGTTTAGAAGACTAGTGACATGCATATTTTCACCATTTTAAAAATAAAATATAAATTATAAATCAACTTAATAATATTATTTTTATATTTTTGAATATAATTTTGTACATTTTTATATTAAATATTATAAGTAAAAAAAAAATTAATTGGAATTTAAATTATTGAGAAATTCGGGATTGTTTTTTTCTCACCAAGTCCCTAATCCGCGAGGATATTTTTGACAACACGCAACGCATATCATTTTCTAAATCCAACCGATTTCTTTGTTTTTTTATTTGCAAAAGGGTGGAAAAACTAGACTCACGTAGATACAAATGTGATTTATGCACGGAGAGCTTTTTCTGTCACTTTTGAATAAGAGTCGATCGTTAATAGCCAGAATTCCGTTAAAGATTTTTTATCAAATACGTCTTTTGCACTTGAATCCGTCTTAAGTTCCAAAAATTCATCGTGATAGTCATCAGGAACTTTGTCAACTGTCAATTTGAATGGGTTACTCACTAAATCTAACTCATCTCTCTGTTGAGTTCTGGTAAGTATCGTTTAAATTCGTCCTGTAGCACCTCCGTAAAAAAATTTCACAATTTTTATTATCTGATCAAAAACTGTGGCAAATAAAACAGGGAGAGTTTTAGAAGCTAAAGCTTGACGATGCAATGAGTAGATTTTACATTCGGAGACCGCTTTTTCATATGTACTTGGAATCCAGATCTTAAAATCATCATAGTTAGTTCTCCATCTGTACAACATCAACAGAGATTATTCCATGACACATTTTCTGTTTCAAAAAATGATGCAACTTTTTCCAAAATATCTGTAGCCTTAGTGGTGGTTGCAAGAGGAGAACAAAAAAGAAATACTTCTTTAAAGGAATCAGAACGAACATATCTTGCAAATACCAGTAATTGTGCACATGATGCCATTTTGTTGATTCATCAAGTCGAATTAAAAATAGGCCAAAGGCAGCAGACTTAAACTCCTGGATTACTTGATTTTCAATATCAATTACCATGTCGTCAATTCATCTTTGAATAATGTTGTCTGATAATGAAATTGAAGCAAGCAATTTATTTAATCCATTTCCCAATACAATTTCTACCATTTTAAGAGCGCATGGTTTGATTAATGTCTCACCGAATGTATGTGGTTTTTTTGTTTTGCTATTTCTAAAGCAACTACATACATTTTATGGGAACATTTGTGTTCAAAAAGGATTGAACAAAATATTTCATAAAAATATATATATATTTTTTTTTAATAGATATTATGATTGGTTAATGTCAGTATCTATTGTTGAATTTTATCTATACATTGGTATATTTTTAACTTTATCTTATCTAGATAGATGGGAAAATTATCTGAGTCGTTATATTACGAGATAAATAATTAAATCGTTTAGATAATTTTTGAGAAATAGTATAATTAATTAATTTAATAATAAAAAGTAAGCTATTGAATTTCGGAGCCTTTTTAAAATCTATATCATGCATCTGATACACCTTTAGCGCTTAATCAGGAAATGAAAAAAATTATAATTTTTCTTCTCGATAAAATTATGAAGATTATTTATCTAGATAAACCTAACTATTCGAGCAATATTATTTCTTATTTTTAAATTTATCACGGCAGCTCACAAATACGAAACACAAATGTATGGTTGCCAAGCCTGAAAATCGGGATAACCTGAAAAAGTCAGGGAAAACCTGGAGTAGTCAAGGAATTGTATGAAATTTAATTTCAATCTCTATTTCAAATACTAATTATTCATAATTCGAAAAATATCATAGATAATATTATTATTATCCATGAAAACGTAATTGCAATATTGATAGAAAAAAAAAAAAAAAAAAACAATTTTTTGTTTATATTAATATATTATTATTAAAACAATATTTAATGCAAATTTGATCATACTGTAATGTAACAAACATCTATTTATTTATTCTGGTAAACCATCCTGGAGGAATATGGAATTTTGTGGCAACAGTGAAGTTTCACATAATTTAACAAAATAATATAATTTTTACAAATTAAACATAATACCACCGCGTAAAGATAGCGTAAAAAAAATTAAATATTTTATACACAAGGCTTCTGATTTTATTCAGAGTTTTTTTTTTTTTTTTTTTTCAATTGAATTCCGCCGAGAATTACATAAAAACAAAATTATATTTTATTTTTAGGCAGGTATTCGAGGAGAACAATTATTACGGTTTCGGTAATAATTACTATAACCGATTATAATCTCTTCGCCTTTTCACTCCTATATAAGTAATGGCGATTTAATGTTGTCGTATATATTATATTTTTATTTATTACGATCATTTTGCGTGCGCGCGTGAACGGTTTAGTATATACACACGCGCAATACGATGTATTTAAAAAATAATAATAATAATAATAATAATCATAATAATTAATAACCAAAAATAAAAAACACCACGGTACCTATAAATATATTATAAATCCTGTTCTATTTAACCGCGTATAATGACTGTGCTTGATGACGAACTTACACCACGCACATATATACACCTATAATATACATTAATAAAAAAATAAAAAAAAAAAACACGGGACTCTAATAGTCTTTTGTTTTCCGTGTAAAACGAACGGATAATTACATTCAAATTAATGCCATGCCGCATTATCTATGGTACGTTCTCGGAACGTAATAACTTTTCGTGAACATTAAAAAAAAAAAAAAAAAAACAAAACGAAAACCAAAGAACGAAATTATATTTGTAGTGATGTCGGTCTCGCATACGCGGGTAATGGGTAGTAATTTTTCATCAGGTAGCACGGCGGTGATGTGCTCGGGGTGTGAATGTAAACGATTTGTTGTTAAAAAAAATAAAATAAAAAAAATCTCTTCAATTTTCACATAATCCATCATTAGACAATTACGTTACAATTACACATAATATATAGTATATCCGGGTACGGAGTCTCTTAACGTATATAATATACTAAAACATTGGTAATAATATTATAATATAGGTACCTACTGAAAAATAATTGTATACAACGAATACACGTTGAAACGAATTTCGTGTACAGTGCTCGAATATGCATTGTTATTATAAGTACAACGTATAATATTATGATTTTTATAGGAAGACGTTAATAAGTTAACACGTTAATGAGTATTAACACATTAAAAGTTAAATTTAATTTAATATTAATGAATTGATTTTTTCGTCTACTTTACGTGTTAACTTCAAGTTAATTTTGTATTTTGACTATCTGTGAATGAAAGTTATACTCTTTCTGTATAAAATTAATACTTCATTTTATGTAGCGATACATAAGACTCTTACAAAGTTTTGAGCTTGGCAAAAAAAAAAAAAAATCATCTGACTAGGAGGTCTCCAATTTATCCATTTCGAACCAGCCCGCCAAGTTAACTGTTATTTTAAAAATACACTTTATAGTTATATGCTTTAAGTACAATTCGGTTAAAGACTAAAAGACACCCCTTTGATAACTTCCATTAAGATGGTTTGCTATGAAAACAAATGTCTAATTTAATTTTTAACCAAGTTAACTTAATTATTTTTATTATGAATTAACTCTTAACTTAACTTCAGATTAACTTAAAACCACTTTATTCGTTAAACTCCTTAAAAGGCGCCTAGAGTTTTATAATATTGCATAAAAACGAAATTATTGCATTTTACAACTATTGGCCGGATTGGAAATATATCGGCGGGAGTGTAAAAAAAGTGTAAAAAAAAATATATTAGTACTCTGAAGATTTAAAAATATTGTCTTTATGCGTCTATACGCCACGATTCGTTCACGATGTTAATTATGAAAAATTAAAATATCGGTATATTTCGAAATAATATTCCGTCGTCCCAATTCAAATCAGTGCCTGTATAAGGGGAGGGCAACACATGGATCGCCCCCTCTCTTCTTTTGACCGTATCTTTATAAATTAAGATTATATATTTTCTCTGTTCCACCACAGATAATAATAAATAATCATCGAGATAAATCCATTTCCACCCTGTTATTTGATTTCAAGCGAAGAACATATATTTTTTTTGGGAATTGTTGATGAAAAATCAGTTATGCTTATTACTTTCAATCTGTGTGTCTGTAATCACTTGTTCCGAGTTAAAGAGCAACGTTGTTTTATAAATAAAAAAAAATGTCTAGAGACGCTTTTTTACTATAGTTTAAGTCATTTTGTAAACACGGAAAGGGGTGTGGGTAAATTCGCTCCCTCCCTCAGTCTAACGTCAAATAGTATAACCGAATCGAACGCTGATTTCCACACGACGTCGAGTTATATTTCGTTTATTTCGCCGTTTTTTATCGGGAGGGTTTTTCTTTTTTTTTTTTGTATATTCGTCTCGACTAGAGTTCAAATAATAATAATAATTATTACACTAACATTAACTATATAACATTATATACATATATATATATATTATCGCAGTGCGCCATTTAAATCGTAATAATAATCATAGGGGGGGGGAGAGGGAATTGCGAATAATTCGTGTCTGGTATAGTAATAATAATAACGTATGTGTACATTGGTCGAAAAAAAAAAAAAAACGAAATCGCCGCCGTCAAACCCGACAACGACGTTCTTTATAATAATAATACATAAACACTGTTATTTGAGGCATTGCCATTTAAGGCGTACCGGTGTCTGTAATTTTTTTATATTTTGTTTCCATCCTCGATCCTCTCTCTCTCTCTCACTCTCTCGCTCTCTCGCTCTCAATGCCCGATCGAACCTACGCGCGCACACGCGCATAAGTGCGACAATTTATATTATATAAAAAAAAAAAAAAATATAGCGCGCGCGTGCACACTGTATATATATATATATATATATAAGTATTGACGGTAGGTACCCCGCATAGATATACGTGGCCGAACTACTGCGTACACTTGCGCCACCGCCGTGGTGCGCGTAATATACAATATATAATAATATACAATAATGTAACACGATAAAAAAAAAAAAAAAAAAAAAATACAAAAATAACGTAAGTATTTTATATATATATATATATATATATATATATACGTACGTATACGCGTATAGTAATGGACAGTATAGCCGTCGGTTATACGAAAAACTCGGTGCGGGAAAATGGTTAGCTCGCATAGTTTGTGGAAGCGTGCTTTTAATTAATGACGACGGGAGCGTCGCGCGCGCGAGCTCGCCCGGTATTCCGGCTATGTGGTGGGCACGGGTGAAAAAACATCGATTCCCGCGTATACATTTTATAAAAATATATATATATACATACGGGAGCAACAGCAGACGTCCGCGCGATTCCGGTCCGAAGAACGACGGCGAGTATTGTTTACAAATTCGGCGCAGAATACCGACAATTGTTATTTTATTCCCTCCCTCCCTGCCCGTATACACTCGTTGGTTTTTTTTTTTTTTTTTTTTTTCAATTATTATTTTTATTTTATGCGCCTCCCCCGCCCGTCGTCGCCGCACACTCGGTTTGGCTGGCGCGCGCCCGCCCGCCCGCCCGCTCGCAGACGAAGACTAATGACGACGACGACGACAAAAAAAAAAGTGATAATAAAACCCAATTGCGCATACAATGGGAATTACACTTGAAAATACCGCTGAGCGTTCATATATATATATATATATAATAAAATATATTTATACGGACGGACGCGGGGAAGAGAGGGCAAAGCGAGTAAAAAAAAAAAAAAAAAATGTATCGAGAACAAAGACCGTCTGCTCTGGTATAGGTATTGCCGGTGCTGCCGGTACAACTAACTCTCGACGCGCATCGACAACTACCGATACGCGATGGATGTTGAAAAAGCCGATCGATCGATCCCCGGGGGCCGAATCCTATATTATATATGTACAGAATTGCCGTTGCTGTTTTTTATTTTTATTTTTATTTTTTTATTTTATATTTTGCTGTTGCCGTGCGCTCCGGTGCTGCGGGCGAACGCGGTGCGGGGTCGTTGTGGTCGGCGCAGACGATACGGCGGGCGGCGGCGAAGGAACCGAATTAAACGTTTCGAAGAAGAAGATGAAGGAAAGGCATAGGGTAAAAAAAAAAAATAAAAAAATTGCCAACAGAACGGCTGTTATTTATTATATATATATATATATACACACACACACGACCGTGATTGACACTCGGGGAATGTGGATCTCGTCCGCGCGTTGTCGTCGTCGTCGTCGTCGCGAACCATAGCCTCTGTATATTTATACGAGGTATAATACAATAACCCGCCGTACCGTGGCGGCGTACGCGACTCACCAATATTGTCGTTCGTAATAATATACGAGCGTATAATAATATATATTATATAATAATAATAATAATATAGAATACACAATATATAAATATATATATATATATAACAGTCGGAACGGGGACGGTCGTATTTATCGTTTTTCTTGAGTCGGCGCGCGCGAAACGTGTGCCCGCTCGGTATAGTAACGCCGCGGACAGGGCTAAATAACACACCGAAACTCGGCGTCGTTTTGGAAATTGCGGCCAAACTCGCGGGAATCGCGCGGTCGGCGGCGTAAACGGGTGCCCTAAAGAGGCGCGCTCCCTCCCCGAAATATCCCGCGGTCGAATTATAACTATAAGATAAAAAAAAAAAAAAAAAATAATGTTTAACGTACAACTGTTATGTATGTAACAGTCATATTATCTTCTAATACATATATATTAAATTAAATGAACAAAACAAAATTAGTAATCAAATAATGAGATTTGTTTAATAATTATTAATGGGTTTTTTTTTTATTTTTAGGTTTTACGGTGCTTTTTTGCTTTATTTTAATATTTTATTTGAGCTTCAACGTCCGAACTCTTCATATTACCATCCAATACGACGTTGATACGCGACCGGTTGTTTCTGATTTGATCACTTCAAATTACGCGTTTTTAATTATGTCAATAGTTCGTCATGATTTTACCAAATAGTCTTATCAAATTATAATAATTTGATCTTGTTATCAAATAATATAATAATGTCTTGGGGCCTAGCTCATGTCAAACCTAGATTCGAGAAAATAACACTAGATACGTTATGCAAAACCACGTTTGGGTATGGGTAAGTCGCAGGGGAAAAATTACGAAAAAAAAAAAAAATAAACCAACAACCGTTGTGTTCCTCTATGGAACAAGACGTTTTGTAACGATTTACACCGTTATCGCAGTGTTATCAGTTCTGCGGTTTATTGCGGTTATCACCGTTACCGTACGGGGTTTTTTTTCCGATTTGTACCGGTATTACGGTATACTGTTCCATATACCGGTACCGATTTTATAATACCTCAAATACCGGTATCCAATTTTAATACCGGCAACCCTATAATCGTATAGTTTTCTCTAACGTTAGAATATTATGCGCGCGCGGAGGGAAACGGCAATATTTCGTTGTGTTTGTAAATTTGTTTAAAACGTTTGAAACATTTTTTTTTTTTTTTTTAAACCGGCGTTTTTTTTTTTTAGAAATAATAAGGCATCCGCGTGTTGGCCTTATTAATAGGTAACCGGCCCGCTGCCGCGCTGCGACAGAACAGTGGCACAGTGGGTCAGTCCCGCCTATATGTATATTATATATCATGTGTTACGGCTAATGTTGAAAATCGGATAATGTCGACATTAGCCAAATTTCAACATTATCCGTCGTGCGTATTATTAAAATCTTGGATAACGTTAACGTTGACCGGATAATACGACACTGCATATAGCCCCAACGCATTCTGGATAATGTCGTGAAACCTATTATATTAGTGGCTGTAATTGACGCAATTTTTAATAACATCAATGATATTTAATTGCGGTTAATAAATAGGAATAAAAATAAACTATTATACAATTTTTATTTTTACTTTGAATTCCACTGCAATATATTTAATGATTTTACACGTGCATCTATCACGTTTACCCTCACTCGACCAACCTAACCTAACACCTACCTATACAGAGCGTTTATAAAAACTTTAGTAGTTGTTAAACTTAACAACATTTTTAATGTTTAATCCAGTTGGTCGACTGACTAATGTCAACAATAGTCGGATAAAGTTAACAAAATTAGTAATAATAATTACACGTTATCCGATTTTCAACATTGACCGTAACATATACATTCCGACTATACTTCAAAGAATATATCTACGGAAAAAAAATATATATATATATATATATATATATTATATTAATATGCGCACGCATAGTATACAACAAAACTATACGACGATGGCGGCGGCGGCGGCGAGACCGGGACCGGGGCTCATTTGTAGTCGTGAGTCGACTAATTTTTTATTTTTTTTTTTTTTTACAATAATTGGTCGCCTAAACGAAGCCGCGTGCCCCGGCTACCTATTATAACCCGCGTACAAATTATTATTACACAAATTTACCGCGTCCGCGACCGCGACTATACTCTACAATATTATTATAATATAGGCGCGTTATTATTATTATTATTATTTTTTTATAACGTCCTTTGATATTATTTCGTGTTACGACGGAGATTTCCACTCGTCGGTCGTATATACTAATAATAATAATAATAATATATAATAATTCCCAACTGCATAATAACGCCCGAGAGCCTACCCCCACCCGACGAGCGTCGTTGCTGCTACGCGCGTAAACAATTAAAACCATATGGTCGGTGCGTATATTTGTGATGTGTATAGGTACAACAGGTATGCATACCTATATACTATTAGATACCTCCTAGGTACCTAAATACCGGCCGTAGAGTGCAAAACCGGAATACCCCAAAACGGCCGACAGCCCGGCCGTCGGAACATTAAAATGAATGATGATTGCGGATGTGAGGTACGGGGAATAACCACAACTTCCTCGCGAACCTTGACCTCGCCGAGGCTTCCGAGTCGTCGGCCTTTGATTATTAATTATATTATAAAAATAAAATCATAAAATAGAATAACAATTGAGAATATTACTCATTCGGCCGGGGGGGTGGGGGCGAGTTACAGAGAGAATCTCCGCTGAAAATATAGGCTGATCCACTGCGATGATGGCAATGAGGGGATAAGTACAAATTAGACTATACGTTTTTTTCCATTTTTTTTTTTTTTGTTGGTCTTTTTGTTAGGTCTGTTGCTCATCGAACCGGTTGTTGAAAAGCCGTGATAAACGATAATAATTATTGTATATTATCCACGATCCGGTCTCTGGACGAGTTTTCAGACTGGAAGTGCTATGGTCTTTTACTTATAGAATGACATAATAATATGTCATGTTTTTATTCACAATATGGGTACTGGAATTAACGAATTAGCCCAGCTACGATCATGAGTGGTCGGCCCGTTATTTTCAGCGACAATAAAATATCAATATAACAAATAGTAGAAAATATAAACGAAATCAATATTATAGCTATAAAATATACATCATATGCATAAATCGAAGCGCATACAAATACATTTTCTTTTGGGCAGGATTTGTTTCAATATATTATAATAATTATTTATTACATTACACTTAGTTTAATTAGCTATTACTTAAACCATAGTGTGAGGTTTTTTTTTTATCTCGTTTTTTCTGAATATTTTTTTTCTAAGGGCAAGGGAGTTGCCAGGGGCAAATATAAAATTGGTTTTTAACAGACCACTACCTTTAATAACCACCGTTAATCCGACTATGTATTAAGCTAAGAAATTTCATATTCCGAGTGTAGCGGAGAAGCTCTTATCGAGTTTATTATTATTTATATTAATTTTTTTTTTTGGAAAACACTTTTCAGTTGGTAAATATGCTCCGAATTTGTCGTTCATTAAAGCGGTACTTCTCAAACTTTTTGTGCGCCCCCTTAGTTTAATAAAAAAAATCGTTAAAGGTGTAGAATTTTTTTAACATTGTCAATATTTATTGTCTGTATAAGTAAAAATTCCTCATTGATTGTTATAAATGTTGTTTTTACATAACTGTATTTTTTCATTCTTAATCATATATCTGATCGTCTGATATGATCAGGCGATTTTTTAAACATAAGAATTTGTTTTTTTTCTTTTCGGTCCTGTATTAAATGATATTAATTTTAACCACGATGATGCCATTGGTAATAGACTAACAATCAGCTACCGCGTTACTGCGGTAACATAATCTAAAAAATTACACCTCACCATTCTAAATTCCCGTGCTCGTCACTGGTGCGAAATAAGTGCTCAGCTTTTTATTATTATTCGACGAAGAAAACGAAAATATCTTAGAGATCTACCTAGGCATCTTATGTACCTATACTAAACACTAAAAGTTTCAAATGCCTATATGTATATAAAATAATACTAGCTTTATTTTTTTTTTAAATTATGCTAGTCCATATTATATTATTATTATCTATAGTGTTACTTCGTCGTTATTCCTTTAAATAAATTAACCATATTATTATTATTATTATTATCATTATTATTAACGCGTTGATATCTATGTCCATTTATGGTGCAGTCTAGACGAATGTGTGTGCGTAGTCTTGTCCCATCTGTTCCGCATTAATCACGTGAAACACAACACACGCGCACGCAACTTTCATTTGAGTTTCAATAACAGTTTCATACAGGTATCTACGTACCCGCAGACGAAATGGACGAAATATGTTTTATATATATATATATATATATATATACACACACGAGTACATACGTAATATTACGCAAGCCTGAACGTCGTGTTTCGGCTCAGAGCCGAGTAGTTTGGTCGGAAAAAGAAAAATTAAAAATCGTGTACACTATTACTGTTATAGTACTTACTCGGTGAAAATCTAAGTCTCTCGCGGTTATCGTGCCGTATATTATAATAGCGATATTTTGTATAATATATAATTTCACTGCACAAATAGACCGCGAGAAAAACGAGCGTAAATAAAATATATTCGCGCAAATGCGTGGAAAATAATAAAAAATATATATAAAATACCGACACACTCGGCTGCATGGGGGCAGGCCACCGTTTTAGGTGGGCCACTTGAGCGACGGGAATCCGTGGGAGAGATTTGGACCGTGGTGTTATGTAGTTGCACTACACAACCACCGGTAGCGCTAAATTCGTCCTGCGTTATCGCCACGGGACAGGAATTAAAATCGCACGAATACGCGCTTACGATAACTTATCGTTATTTCATCAGTCCATAAATAAAAGATTTAAGTCATTACTGTTATCACTCATCGGCCATCTTCACGTATATTATTTCGTTCTATCAAGTCGTTTTACCCATAGTTTTTATTTTATTTCTGTTGTCTATATCCGTATGGGTTCTTTAGTATTATAAGCCTTACTAGCTTTTAACTTGTATGTTAAAGAAGTTACAAAATATAAGTACCCGCTATGAATTGTCGTGTAAAGGGTTTGTTAAGGGTTTTGAGGAGTGGACAAGGTGGATCGGAGTGTGGTGTATTCATAATCAATGATAGGTTACACGAACACCCGGAGCGCTAGTCACTTATTTTTTTTCTACGTACAAGTTGCCTATCTAGTTTATATTCTTATCTATGAATGGTAAGTTTAGAAGGTAGGATTAGTGTGATTTAATTTTGTATTTCTATACAGCAACGATAAATTATTTTATAAGAAAAACGATTCTGAACGAAGTTCGGATAAATGTATTTTGATAAATTTAAGTTGAAAATTTTATTAATTTGTACTACAAAATAAATTACGATTGTTAGGGTTTTTAACGAATGTTATCATAAATTTAAATATAAAACTCTGATAAAAATAAATAATAACATTTTTATCCTTATAATACCAATAAAAAAAACCAAGCTGGAACATTTCCAATAGCTATAATAATGCTCAAGTGAAAAAACGCCAACATTTTTTTGTTGAAAACTGTACCCGGTCTAGAAAGTGCTAATATACGTATTCGGTGAAAGTTTCAGGTATCTACGATTATTTTGAACTGAATTACAATGAATAGAAAAAAAATTAACTAACAGAAACCGTTATTGCGTAACTATTCCCGTTTTTCCGTCTTGTTATAAAAACTACAAGGGAAAAGCAAAAACTGACCTCCTCGATGTACCGACTAGACAAAGTTAGCTTATCTATTTGTACCTATATAACCTAATCTATAATGTTAATGTTTGGTGCAAGAAAGTCATCGTTTACGGTCACAAAAAAAAAAAAGGGCACACATCGTATAGTAAAACCAATATATTCCTCGGTACGTTCAGAATCTAAAAAATAAAATACATATTGGCATTGTAACCAAGGCCGACGGTTTATATATATTTATATAATATATATAATACTGCACACGATGAGGCCGTAATCGTATATTTTAAGTATTATTATTATGTAGGCTCAGAAGTTCAAATAATAATATTGTTATAATAATAATTGCAGTAGATTTCACATATTTTCTAACATTCCGCGTTATTAAACCTTTGTCGCCGCCATTATTATTATTACTATTATTACACACTTCTCTCGTAATCCGCAATGTATTCAATCTATTCGATATTATTGTTACTTGTACGCAGGTAAATTGTTTGTAAGTTAATTAACACGAAGTCCTCCAAGACACGACGGATAGAATTTTAATCAGACCGCCGCTGCTGTCGTCTGTATTTTTTTTTTAAATTTTTTATTTTTTTTTTAGAAAAGTAGATATACCTATACGTTATTATTATTAAATGTATTACACGCATTCGTAGGCGTGTTGTCACAACAGATCTTATAAATAACATACGTACACGTTTTTTATTTTTTTATTTTTTTGTTTGATACGTCGTCGTCGTGATTATTTTGTTGAACGAATATCGAATCTTATAGCAAACGACGTGTTCATATAATATATAACTAAGCCGTATTTCGAGTTTAACGGACGTTCGTTTTTCTATATCTTCGATTGAAAATATCCCTGTGACAGTTATCGTAATACGTATTAATCGCATAGACCGCGGGAAGAGCCGAGCGGGATTTACAAAGAAAAAAAAATACCTTTTAACTAGCAATCAGAATTAAAAAAAAAAAAAAAAAAAGAGCATATATATATATATATATATATATATGTACGGTATGTGACCAGATATCGCGATAGAGTATAACAAAGATACTTTCCGTGGGTGGGCCGCTGTTGTAAGTGGGAAGTTGCGAAGGTATATGATTATAGAGCGGAATTTAATTTATATACACGTTTTGAAACGATCCGCGATTTATGCGATTTCCGTCAAAATCTGAACTTCGAATGCTTATAAAAAAATATATATAATGTCCAAACCTCGTGTAAAATTTCCGTAGCGAGATTTCAGGTAGAAAAGTCGTTCACGTCAGATGGAAAAAGGAAAACATAATCATAATAAACATTCCTTATTACAATCCGTCTTGTAGCTTCGCAAAAAGGCTAAACAATTTGATATATACAATTAGGTACATCATAATGGTTAAGCTCAGACGAGCTTTTTTTTATTTTTTATTTTGGTACCGTCAATACCCCCGCCTCCTGGAATGACCGTGAGGCTCTACTTCGGGAGAAGCTCAGACGAGCTTAATGTGCGGTCATTTACTCTTATATAGTAGTTAAAAGTTCAAATTTACGATTAAATACATTAAAAACACGAATAATTGTAAGTACTATGCAGTTAAGTATTTAGACGAATTTATACAATTTGCTCAATTTGTCCCGAGCAGCTCACCACCGTGGTAATATATCTCCCTTGCTGTACCGTGGCCACAGACGTCTGCAATAATAAATCAGATTGTTAACCGGTGATAAAACGAGAAGTCAATGTTCGCCAATTTAATCGAGGCCGATAGAGAATTTCACCTATCAATTTATTATTATCCGCACGGAGCAAGATTTTCGTTAAATGAAAATAAAGAACTGGTTAGGCAGAACAAATTAGTATAAAGGAGAACGATCGCACGCATTTGGATAATTTTTAGGCTGAGATTAATTTTGTTTTTATCACGTCGGCCACCGCTCGTCGCTGATAAAACACGCTCGACGGAAAAGTTTTGGCCGTGGTCGGGCGCAACTCGAGCGACGGCCGCCCCGAATCCCCGCGTTCACGGCGATTCGACACGCGCGCGCGAATTTATTATCTATGTACGTGTATAGATAATATATTTAAAATTACGTCATTTACAACGATTTTCATCCGGCACCGCGGTGGCAGATTCTTCGCGTCATCGTATTATTTTATTTTATTGTATATCCATACCTATAGCCGCGTCATATTATTATTTTTATACTTTCTATAATTAATTACGCGCGCGGCGTTACAAAATAATCGCGGCAGCCGCCGCCGTACCATGCGTTACGCGTAAATCTCGTAATCTCGTGCGGTAGCGATTTTCAATATAATTTACGTTACGCGCACACGACGGCGGCGGCGGCGGCGGCCGACAATGACATTGGAAATTTACGACGATCGCAAGTATTTACGAATTACACGCGTTCGTCGTCGCGTTGTCTTCAAAGCGCGTCCGCATATTATTATTACTATTATTATTACTATTATTATTATTATTATTATTATTATTATTATTATTATATACGTCCGCGCTGTCCGTCGCGCGCGCCGTAATGAGCCGCGAGTACGGAATGCGTAGCGTTCGCGAGCGCGCGCGCTCGATCGCGGCGATTTCCAGGCGTGCCGGCGCGTAATTACCCGGACGGCCCGACGATTTTTTTTTCTTCTTCTTCTTTCTTCCTTTCTTCAATATTCGCCCGCGCGCTAATAGTATTCCGCGTCACAATCTAAACGGGCCGGCCCCAACGGCGCGAGATGATAAATAAATAGATAAATATTATTATTATTATTATTATCATTACCCGCGTTACAGACGGAATTTTTACAGTTCAGGTTCGGTACCTACGTAGGTAGGCATATATTATGCGTATATAGTGACGCTAGTAAGACACGGAGGTCACCGCGTCGTTATATTATAATTATCCCGAACCGAACCACCAAGCGAGTCAATATCTCTTTTTTCAACTATAGTTCAAGTTAAATTGTCCTGTGACAACAAAATGGTAACTTTTATTGTATTATTAAATTAACGTAGTTCGTACCCGAAATATTTAGACTTTTACAGGTATAGGCCTGTAGCTATGACGTTGCGGCCACCAGAGGTTATGCGCGTAGAGGAGATTCGACGAAGGTACGCGAGTGCAAATCCAGTGGCGAGAATATATGCATAAAGAAGCTCGTGTGAGTTTGAAGAAAAATAAGAAGAAATATACTAATACGACTAGTGATGGGCGATTCTTGATAGTGGATCGATCTTTTGAATCGGTCTAGATAGAAAAATAAAGATCGATCCGAAAAAATCGGAATTCTATTTGATATAATTAATAAATAAACCAATGTGCGATATAAATCGATCGATTTTTAGTACACTTAAACTTTTTGTGACAAAATATTTTATACTTAAATAGTAGCAAAAAAGTAGAAATACGAGTATAGTGAAAAATTTTTGATGACGATTCACATTGTAATTAAGTTTCATTGAGTTGATCGACCTTTTGAATCGATTTTAATTCTATGTTAATTTGTTGTTTAGAAGTTAAATTGAATTGTTTTTTTTTTTTATTTAGCTATAAGCGATTCCCTTAAAATATCTAATCCAATGAATGCATATTCTAAGTAGATCGATATTTTATATGGATAATATAGATTTTTTCATAGATCGTAATTTACTACTATAATGTATCATCGACAGTGTCGGTTCGGGGAAAGGCGAAAATGGTATTATTTTTATTTTTTTTTTCGTTTATTTCCACTGGGTACCCGTCCAGGAGACGAAACCGACGTTCGGTCGAAGAGGAGCAATTTGTTACGGAACCGACCGGCGGGGCGAAAAACTAAAAGTAGAAAATGAACAACAATCGCAATTGATCACCTCGGCGATACAACAACAATAATAATAATAATAATAATAATAATAATAATAATAATAATAATAATAATAATAATAATAATGATGGTAATAATAATAATCGAACGGAATCGTTTACCACTCTCTTGTGTTGTTATATGCGCCTGGTAATTATTAATGATGGTC
The DNA here is from genome assembly GCA_956483605.1 of Tuberolachnus salignus. Lineage (NCBI taxonomy): Eukaryota > Metazoa > Arthropoda > Insecta > Hemiptera > Aphididae > Tuberolachnus > Tuberolachnus salignus. Next base: position 30,998,904 of record OY101430.1, on the reverse strand, counting down.
GAATATTACACTGCGATGATTACTCGTAATATAACTTCCCGTCGATTTCATATATACGTTACATAATATACACCGTAATAATATGAATACGTGCCCCCTTCGGCTCCCTCCTCATTTATAGCAGTTTAACTTTTAGTATATATATATATATACATACTGTTATGAACTTATTAAAAGAATCCACTACAAATAAATAAATTGTGAACACACACGGATTAGTGAAAATCATACAACTATATTTTAGTGTTATTACAATGTTAAAGAAATAATATGAGGGCAATAGTTCCAAAGTGTACAATCTCCATGTTCCATAAAAATTGAGACATCGTTGCATATTCAATTGTCAGCGCTGAATTCGAATAACTCACTATATTTTAGCAAAAGGGTCTATATCCAGTGTATTTTAAGATTGAAAATTGCATTTAGTTTCAAAGAGTACAATCTTCTTTGACAAGTTTGTTTCAAAACGTACAATCTCACTATTGTCGAGCAAAATGGTCAATCGCTAGTGTATTTTTAAGCTTAAAAATAACATTTAGTTTCAAAACGTACAATCTCTAATCAAATAATATTTTTCATGAGTTTTACTATAAAAATACATTGTACACCGTTTTGACGGGTTTTTTTTTATCGTGTCGTTGGTCACATCAAGGTGGAGTGCAAAAAGAAGGAAATAATTTTAGAACCTCAGGAATATTTGGATATTTTTCAAAATATGGGACTGTCCTGAAAGTTGGAAAGGATGTTGAAATTTATGACTGGAAAGCTGAAAACAGCAACTTTATTAGGCCTCTAGGACAGTGGCATTTTGCTATTTCAAAAATGAAAATAATGATTATTACCAAAAACTCACAAGGCGTAGTGTTAGTGCGCGGTGAAGGAGTGTACAATTCAAATATTGAAATGGGAAAACCAATAACAAAAAAAGCAAAGAACATTATTAACATGAAGCTCTCCAAAATTCCAATACGGAATGTTATCAACAGTAATAAAAAAAACGGATGTAAATAACCTACTAACTGCTCATTACGGAAATGAGTGGAAAAATTATCAGCGTTTAATTTTTTACAAATTTGTCATAGAGGGAGATGCAATACCAGGTTATGTTGAGGAAGACATATTATGTGAACGTCATGCGATACAAGATGAAATCAATGTTGCAATCTAATAAATAAATTGACTAACTTATTAATCTTAAGTATTTTTTATTTTTAACGATTTTTATTACTAAATTAAATTTTTTTGTAAACTTCTAAACTAAAAAAAAAAAAGAATAAAGACTTCTAATTTTCAGCTTCTTAATATCTATTTATTATTTACTAAAGTTATTTTCAAAACAAGCAATCTCCTACTGTTAGTTTTATACTGTATAATCTCCAAACAAAATGTTGTCAGAACTAAGACAAAATGTTGTCTTTTTAAGCAAAAAACTGGTAAATTATCTCTGCATAACTATATGAAAAGGTTAAACAAATCCTTATGGAGAAAAAACATTTTTTGATTAAGTTATTCGTTTTTTTGGTTTTCTGAAAATTTAGTGAACGTGGAGTTTGTACACTTTGAAACAAGTGCCCTCATATATATATATATATATATATATATATCCAAATAAACAAAGGTTCGGCCGAATGCTCTGCTAAAACCAGCCTAATTATTCTACGGTGAGAACCGGGCCGTGTCAAGCCGATACAGTCCAATGTGCTATTACAGTAAACCCCCCTCCCACCCATCGACCCGACAACGACCTGTCGTACAATTTCTGTAGATCGTATGGTAACCTGATACCTTATATTATAACATAACATAATCAGGGGTTCATAACAATACACAGTGAATCGTATCTATGACAGGTCTGATACCCTCTATAAAACGGGGAATCCTTCTTATAACGGAAAAAGTCAATAGTCCCGGTTCAAATAGTAGTGAAATTGGCCTGTCTAAGTCGGGCAACCTCTACTAAACGGTAACATTTTCGCAATTTAATTAGTAAAAACACTCTCTATGACGGAAAATAAAACTATTTAAACATGAAAATTATATGTAATGCATTGGAAATAACGTAATCTGAACTTTATTATTAAGTCATATTTAGACGAATTACAATAATGTTCAGTCACAATTTAAAATCAAAGCTATTCGAATTAAAGACAAAAGCACGAGAATGCGCTGAGCGTGTTGCCTCTTAGTCACAAAAGATAGTAAAATATTCAAATTATTTGACTTAATTATAAAAAAAAAAAGTAAAACGTAATAAGGTATATTTTTTCTTTTAGTTCTTAGTTTTAATTTTTTTAGTATTATGCACGAAACGCATTTGAATATAAATTCATACGTTATAATCGTAAAGTATAAATTTACGTTGTAAGAAATATATACATACCTAAAATATCATTTATTTTTTTTATTTTTATCCTATCTATAAAGGAAAACTCTTTATAGCGGAAAAATGTGTTGGGCCCTAGCGATTCCTTTATAAAGAGGTTTAACTGTATAAATATAATCTATAAATACGTCCATAATGTAGGGGTACTGTAAAACCACGTATCGTTTTACGTCCGTATACCGGAATCAAACGTATAATTATATAATAATATTAATATACTTTTATACACACGATTAGTTTTTTACGGTCGTCGGTAAGCGAAATTGCCGGGGAAGGTATTTAACATTAGACCTATCCTTTATACCACACTCACCACACTTGCAATCGTTATAATAAGCCGCCGATTATTATTATTATTTGTCTCCGACGACTTGTACATGTAACGGAAAACAACAAAAAAAAAACCAAAAAAAAAAAAAAAAACCGTCGCGGAAACGGCGTCGTCGGCGTGTACAGTTATGTGTAGGTATTAAGTTAGTAAGGTCGGGTGAGGAGGGCACGTCATATATCTTAGAGGAATTCAATTACGTTATCGTTGCTAACGAGTTTACGATTTTCGTCAATATTTGAACGCCTAAAACGCTAATATAAAACAAAAATACTATTACATATATATTCTCAATTTATTGAGTTTATTATTTCTGCTCAGCCAGAATGTTTTCCAAAAAAATGTTCACCTCTAGATTGGGCTAAAATTATTGGGCCATATTTTGCGAATATTTCAAGTCTCTACGATTATTTTTCATCGAATTACAACAACAACAAAAAATCAACAATATCGAAAGTAAAGAATAAACCATTATTGGTGTACATTTCCCCGGCTATTTCCAATTGTTAAGAAGACTTACAACGAAAATCAAAAAAATGCGTCGACTAGATGCTTTCTGAAAGACGCTACACTTGAAAATCGGACCAAGAATTTTGGTAGAAAAAGTTGTTCACAGACTGAAAAAAAAAACACACACACATTGTAGTAAAACCTTTTATCTCAGAATCTCAAAAAAAAAAAAAAATATATTCGAGGTTTAATTTATGTAAACTATAACCAAAAAACGCTAAATAGTGCGTAATATAAAAATAAAAGTAAAAAATAATCATACATTTTAATAAACTCGGTGCTATCGCCTTACATATAACTGTAAATGGCTTTGTAAAGAAATTTTTTTTTTTGTTAAAAATTTATTTGGCACATACATTTTTGGGTTAAGGTTAATATAATAATGTTACTGCAGCAGCAGTGGAAATCGTACACTCTGATGCAAGACAAAATCAAAGTTAATATTATTATTATAATTTTTTTTTAATAAAAATATTCTATTTAATAATGTGCTGTTTCGTTAAAATTAATAGAATCTGAACAATTTCATAAACATAATAATAATTTTTTTGGGGTTTTTTTTTTTCAATTCAAAATATTGTTTACCTAGGTACCTTGAAACAGTGGCGGCGTTGTATACAAAACGAGTGTTTGACATTATTAAATTATACGTATAGTTATAATTGGGTCCTATACACATTTTTTAATTAACTAAAATATTTAAACTATACTGCGACAGAGTACGCACATTTTTTTTTTTTTTAAATTTATCAAATTAATACGTTATAACTCGTATTATTATATAAATATATTTTTATTGCACAGCGATTCAATCTGTTATACGATATATAATTTCGACGGTATGAAAATTATTTTACCATGTGCGAATAATATTTTTTTAACTCGCCTACTTAACGTGATATTTACTTTGAAATACCTCGGAACATTGTGTTGTTTTTTTATTATTTTTTTTTTTGTTTATAGTGGTAACCGTCAAACAAACCGGACAAACGAGATAGGCATATATGAAACGGCCCATTCATTTATTAATGAAAGAACCGCAAGTATCAAACATTATAAAAAAATAATAATAGTAATAAAAGTATTATACACATAGTTTGATAAATTTTTTTTTATGTTGAACAAACTATAGAGAATTTTTAATCGAATTGATTATTTTTAGCTAATTTAACACGCAAATACGAGTAGCAATAAGTGGTATACGTTATATTTATATTATAGGCAATCGATCTCGTTTATCAATGAAACTCGTTGTGTACATTTAAGGCGTGTGTGGCTTTCAAGATGATTCAATCCGAAAGTGATTAGAAATCGCGCGTAAGATTGTTTTCGCTATATTATTATACTCGTATTATACTAGACAAACAAATTTGATATTTCGTAAAAAAAAAAAAAAAAAAACTATACACGTGCAAATAATATAATAGTATGCGCGTGATTGGTTGGCCAATGTTCATTGATAATTTCTAATCCGTTTCTAAACCGATTTTACTCGCGGGGCTGGAGATAGGGACCTCCTCCTCCAAATTTTGAAATTTAGACTGCTGTGTCGGCGGCGGTTCAACAATAATTTTAATGTCGGCAAAACTGATAATTTCTTTGTCTTCGTATTTTAATATATACGCGATTACCATTATGTTATTATCGTACAGTTTATCATTTATCAAAGGACCAAAACGACGACTAAAAATCCTTTTTCGGAGTCTGACAATTTTTAATCGCACCCTTTGTCGATTTTTCTTCGGTTAAGTGCGTGTTTGTTCTTCACAATAAAAATATCGATTTCATACGCGAATATATTATAAATAAATATTATATATTATATATTATAAAAACACTTGTGAGTTATAAATATGAAAAAAAAAACAATACAAAACCTAAAACAATCGTATCGATCGTGTAAGCGAGTGTTGAATAATTTGTCGTAAAAAAGAACCTATTACTTATATCTATTCGTCAGGGTAAACACGAAGACAATACGCTTTTTATAGAGATAATACCAGTGGCGTGTCCGGAAACGTTTTATGGGGCGGAAAGTAGTAAATCATTATCGCGGATAAATCGCAGTGTTGTCTTCCATTTACCTAGCCCGACAATGGGAATTTAAAAGCCAAATTTGATTGAATCCGTCTTTTCCTTGATACTTGGCGAAATTATTTATATATAATATGAGTATATTTCAAGATTAAACTACTAAATAAATACTCACAGTCGTTATGTTAAGCCAATTGGGGGAGGGGAGATATAACCTTTAACCTTCTTCAGCCATGCGCACGTCACTGGACATTGCAAGGACGCGATTTCAATTTTTAATTTTTTAACACGATTTTGCGGCACTCGTCACTTGCAATGTAGTATTGGCTACTGGATCATCAATTCATATTTTGTATATTATAGTCATTTCGATGTAATAAGTATTCCAAATCCAGAATTTACTGACCGAGAGCCGTTTATACTTTACAAAATCCGTATGCTTATTCGTTTTTCACATATTTTTTTAAATATTTTAATATATAATAATTCAAATTGAAATGGTTCTTGTTTGGTCAATTTTGGACATAAAATACAATTCGGCAAGTTAAGGTTAAGCTTATGGTCAACTCTAACGACTTGAAAAAAATCGACCAAAGTGATGTCGTGTCGCGTACGCGTAAAATACAGAAGTCAAAAAAAAAAAAAAAAAAATCCAAAGTCATATATAGGATTTGATGATCCAAATAGGGTTATTTTTGTCATTGTAAAATTGTCAGAGTTTAAAGTGTATGAGTGGGCTACGGTTTTTTTTTTATGCGGGGAGGGGGGAAATCGGCTTAGCCCTTTCTAATCGCGTCCATACGGGCAAACGCAGTCACTCGCGTATACGAACGGCGTTTGTAACTATTATATAATAACGGACCGTAAATATATTATAATAATATACGTGGTATACTTATTATTATCAACGGATTTAAATTATTTTAATAGATCATTATTGTGTACCGGCGCAAAGAGGGGCCCCGCCGGGTTAAGTATATCGCCACCGCCGCCGCCGCTGCCGCCACCGCCACCGCTGCCGACGCCGCCGCCGCGGGGAACGGGGAGGTAGGAGGCGTGACCGGAGTAGCCGATTGGAGGACGCCCTTGCCGCCGCGGCCGCCGCCGTGACCATCGCCGCCACCACCACGGCCGCCGCTCAATAATTATTATATTTTATTATCAGGCGAAATATTATTTTGTAATAAAAAAAAAAAAAAAAAATTGTACACGTGTATATATGTAAGAGAAAAAAAATAAAAATAACCTCTTCGTATAAAGTCTCGCTTTTTGTAATAATTAATTTAACGGCCGCACGCGCTTGTTACCGCAACGTATAAAACGTATATAATTTATACGATGACGACGATGACGGCGAGGCGGCGAACAAAGTGGTCCCAGTTTTTTTTTACAACTATAGTACAATTACTACTGCTACTACTACTACTACTACTACTACTACTACTTGTAAAGTACATAATAATACTAATAATAGTTTGTAATATTATATCAATAGTATAGTAATAACGACTATTAGTGCCTAGTGGGTACACTGTTGTAACAGGTATCTATATAGAACTACGATTGTATTACAATATTACTAACCTAATCTAAACGTCAGCCCTGTGAAGGGCCAAAGACTTCCCGGTGGCCGGGAACGCTGTTCGAAAACAGGAAACTTTATAGCGAATAAGTCAATAAGCAGCAATCGAGTGGAAGCCGGAGAATACGGTAAAATCCAGGAGAGGTGTTGAAACTGATGGGAGTGACAGAACACGATGAAAAGACACGGGATTTCGATTATAACGGAGGCACAGTGGCGCTGAACCCTATTTAAGATCGGGCCAAGGCATAGTTCAAAAATTAAAGATAGGGACGCTTGATTTCGGGCCAAAGTTTAGCTGCCAAACCCAATGAATGCTTCGTTATAAAAATAAAATTCTACTCTAACCATAAAATTTTGGTCATAAAATGGGCCGTATTTAGATATTAGGTCTTCTTATTTCGCCCGACTACATTTTTAAGACTTCGACGCCACTGAGAGGACAGTAATATCAGTGACGGCCAAAACCCTTACGGCTTGGGTAACGAGGCCATATTATGATGACGTGATGGGATGTTTTTTTTTTTTATTATTTCGCTTCGTCCGTCGGGCACACACCGATAAAAACGTATCCGAAAGCGTTTTAATATAGTTGAGATGGGGATTTTAAAAATGTTTACGGGGGTGTAAAACACATATTTTTACATTATCAAAATCACGTAGAGTATAAGTACGTTGCGAAATTGTTCATCCTCTTCGTCTGTGACATTCAACCTCATAAGGTTGGTTTTACAACCTTCTTCCATATTCTCTCCAATCTTCCCAGTTACTGGCCAGTCTCTTCGGGTCCGCATAGCTCCTAAGTCCAGCAATGACTTTTTTGACGAGCGTTGTTTGGGATCATCCTTCGCTTCTCTTGCCTTCAATTATTTCATGGTGTAGCTCATCGTCGTTGTGTCTCGTAGTGTGTCCAATCAATCGACATCTCCTTTTTCGATTGACTTTAATCATTCATCGGATTCACCTATTATTTCGTTTAGTTTTTGGTTCAGTCCAACTAATTCTCAGTATCCATCAGCATCCGTCAGTACCACATTTCGAAGCTTTACAGATATCTTTCTGCCGCTCTGTTTATCACCCGTGTCTTTGGTCAATAAAGAGCAACGCTACTATTAATAGTTTTTTTCACACGCATGCTCGCGTGTAAAATCGTTTATCATTATTCAATTTTTCGACATTAAATAAACTAAAAATAATATCCATGACGTGCAAATGCATATTATACCTATATACCTATGTAACCCGCAAATTACGTACATTTATTGTCGCCGACATATTTCCATCATACGTACAAATAATAATAATAATAATCTTTATGTTTAGATGAATTTTATTTTTTAGATGCTATAAACAGTTCAGTAAATATCGCCCCGACAGTGTAATTATATCGATCCTATATATAGGAAATTTCGCCAAAAGGAAATAAAATAACTCATAAAAACTTCAAGAGTTGAACATTTTATACGTATTTTGTAACTTTACGACTAGGCAACTAAAATGATTTGCATGTTTTACATATTTATACGTTGATTTTCCTATTAATCGTGTCTTGGTTTAAAGTATAATAAATTATATTTAATTGTTAATCGTAAGTTATACAAAAAAATAAAATAAATAAATAAATAATTTAACGGTCGACAAATAATATTTATATTACTATACGCGACTTACTGACGCAGTTTTGGACATAATTGTCCGCTGCAATAAAATATTATAATACCAATTAACGATATTTCGCAATTGCGTACACAAATTGCGTTTTTCATCATCGAGATTTGTTCCGTTTTTTTTTCTTTCATATTTTTCCAATAAACTCTTACACACCGTACGTAAGGTTCAATAACACATCATGTATATATATAAACGTACAAAACTAATTGATTACACCGATATAATAAATTATTACATACTCGCGAGTTATATTTTAGTTTTATTATCGTATTTTGTGTCAAATGGGAACATATTGATGGATAGTCATTGTCGTTATTATATATATATATATATATATATATATATATATATTATATTATATTATGTTGCCGTGTTACTCGACCGCGCAGAATCGTGTCTATGATAGGGATACCGAAATGCATTGCTATTGGATTATATATTCGTTGCAAATAAGAGACAAGTGTATACGGTAAATTTATTGCCTCGTGTATAAATACTCGGGAGGAATATTTAGAATCTGATAAAGTATACATAATATAGGTAGGTAGGTAGGTAGGCAGTATATAAAATGCTCGGCCGATCGACGTATCGAGACTTCTTCACGATGGTAATAACAGCGCGCAAGAGAAACGGATGGAAAAAAATAATATACAATCTCGATCGTAATATTATTATTACATTAAAAATAAGAAAACAAATTAATTTCTGCTCGGTCAAATAATAAAAAAAAATAATAAAAACTCGAAAACTATCCACGTCTATGTATAAAAGGGATACAATTAATATATTATCGTAAAACTCTCACCCGGGTCTCTACGATTGTTTTTAACCGAATTACGATAAAATCGAAAATAACAACAACAAAAAAAACCGCGTCGTCGTTATTGCCGAAAATTGTCTTTTTTCCCCCTATACTACAACGGAAATCGACAAAATAACCTCCCCGACGCGTCGACTAGATTCGAAATTCTTTCGGAAAAACCCGCTTTACACTCGAAAATCGGAGTAAGATTTCCGGTAGAAAAATCATTTACAGGCCCGGGGACCGAGTGAAAACATCTCTCGCCCGTTGTATAATGCGCTCGGAATATTTCGAAACGAATAGATTTTTTTTTTTTTTTTTTTTTTTTTTTTTTTTTTTTCCGGTACGAGCAAAAGGCTTTTCTTCAGGTTTTTTTTTGTTTTTTTTTTATAGAAATTAACTTATTTATCGACATGGTACGTACGTATACCCGCTATTATGCGTTATTTGTTTTGTTCCGTTCAAAAGCGTGACTCGGACGATACATTCGAAAGCAATTGATTCGTCGTCGTTCTCGGAGCGCGCGCGCGCGTACTTAACTTGTACGCATGTTTACATAACCGGACGGCATTATATGTACGTATGTACAGAACTATTATAAAATGCAAATGCACCGGCAATAATATTACCCGTAACAAAATATATAGGCGTATACACATCTATACTTATTACTATTTTATTATCGAAATAGGTCAATCACCTTATTACAAATATATTTGTGCAAATATAATATTTACACTTATAAGATGTACTTTGCCTATTATATATATATATATATATATATATATATATATATATATATATATATATATGTGTGTGTGTGTGTATACGTAGATACGTGCATAGGTATATTCAATAAAAAAAAAATTGTAAAAAAAAAAAAAACTATTTTTTTTTCTTCTTTAAACCGGTTTGTTATATTATATTTTATTAACTACAGTTTTCACTTATTACTAACTACTGCAGTCGTCTGTATATATATATATATACACACACGTTCGTTTTATTATATTATTAGTATATTCCGACTATATAGGTAATCTTTAAAATCATAGGCGTAATTATTTATCAATTGTCGGGGAAAATCGCAACAATAATACAATACAATCACAATAAACCCGTCCGGTTTCGTATAAACAGGAAAATCGAAACTTTAACCGAATACACCTACGGAAATTACCCAATAAACACTATGTATGGACATTAGTTTTTAATTTTTTTTTTTTTTTTTGTGTCCGTAAAAAGATTTTTCTACCAGACATCCTGCTTAGATTTTCAAGTGTAACACGCCTTTTCATTGTAGTTTTCTCAATCATTTGGATAAAACGTAGGAAAATAAGGACGGCAATGACGGTTTCATTATTTTCGGTGTTTTTTCTAATTATTGTAATTCGGTTACAAATATTCGAGAAGACCTGCAACTTTCTCAGAATATTAATATTAGACCATTCTAGGCGCGGACAAATTTTCAAAACATTATAGTCATTTTTGAATAGTAAATAGGCATTTTAAATTGTGTTTCTTTCGAATTAATTGAACAAAACGGTTTTGACCGAACAAAAATGCACGAAAATCGTAGAGAATTTATTTTAATCGTATTTGATGTTATCAACAAGACTGCGAATTTTATCTAGAATTTTTTTTTTTAGAACTTATTCCATTTCACCATCAGCTGATTTATAATAATTTAACGCAATACCGTTACAATATTTTTCAATAACTTTTTATACCCACCATTACTTGTACATCTATAATCGTATAAATTAAGCTACAATATTATTATTTGTGTAAAAGTCTAGGATTTTTAATTGCGACGTACGCGCGAAAATACGATTCAAGAGTTTTCATCGGAGGGTTCATCTATTACTGATGGAAATATTCCAGAATTTACTACGATTCCCCCCGTCCGTGAGATTACCAACGATTTTCTACATATTATGATTACCAAAGATTATACCGCAAATATATTTCGTAGTGGTGAGGTCTTTTTCTCAATAGCTGATATTCCGATATAAAACCTATATCCGAAATAGAAAACCACGAGCCGATATTGAAATTACACTATTTTTTCACGGTTTCATATTCCAGAGACATTATTGACATTATCGGCTTTGAATGCCGATTACCGTTAGCCATTCACCGTCTGGGTTTTATTAAACATTATTAAATCGAATTCGTAATATACGTACATATATATATATATATATATATATATATATATAAAACGACATTACGAGCATCGTCGACTGACGTTTTAAATTTTTAATCGACTGCGAACACAGCCGTATTGTATACGCCTATATACAAATACGCATAAATAATATTTTCGTCCCGCAAAGAAATCGTCGACTAGTATATTTTATAAAGACTGCGGGACAAAAAAAAAAAAAAAAAAACGCCGAATTCGCCGCTTTATACGCACACAATATACGGACCGTTTGTAATAATTATTATTATATTATATTTATGTTTATTATAATATGTATAATATAACGTTATAATAATAATAATAATAATATAAACCATGTGTGTGTACGTACCGTACACGTATATTATTATGTTATTCAACGAAGTGTAGTAATTTTATCGAGTATTTTTTCCATTTAAGGTGTCCCCGCCATGTTCGGGCAATCCAAGGACGTCGCCGCTTATTATTTGCAGCCGTATGGCGGTTATAGCGAAACGTTATAGCAAAACAAATTTTTAAAAAAAATCTAGCGGCTAGAAAACCGCGACTATAACGTTATAATATAAATATTAATATTATTACGATAAGCTCCACCCCGCGGCTGCGTCGTGACAGGGCGCATCTTTGGACGCCTGTACCGAATTATCCGTTTTTAAATTGCATACATACATACAGTAAAACCTTATTGATCCGGACTCCGTTGTCTAATGGTGTCACCGATGGACTAGTCTAATCTAGGTTATCGCATTTTGACAGAGTATGCGATTGTTGAATGTGCGATCGCTGCAGAAAGCTCTGAAACGGATGACATGGCCAGGATGAAGCAGACGATATTATTAACCCTACGTCAAAACTCAGTGAAATTAAAAAGGCCGTCAAAATATTTATATTAAATACGTTCAAGATAACAATGATGAAAACATACCAGCATATTACGGACATTTGAGGCATCCGAGTGAGTTAATTAATAAAGAAATTATTGTGAAAGGAAGACAACAAATGATCAGCAATTTCTTCAAACCAATAAACGTGTCAAGTGCGGCCAATGAAGGTTGCTCAATATGTAATGATAATGATCATATGTACAAACTTAATAATGATTAATACTGTGTTTCATTGTATCTTGTATATTATAATATTCTTAAATCTACAATAGACGTTTTTTGGTTATTTTATTTAATTCGGACAACCTAGAGGCCTCAATTAGTCCGGATATATGAGGTTTTACTGTATATACGCAAAGACGCCTCAAGTACGGGGGGGGGGACTAGGAGGCTAAAGCCCTCCTCCCACGAGATTTATAAGTCAATCCCCCGTGGTTCTTATTTAAAAAAAAAAATAACCATTCGTACGTGCCACGTACTTCCAAAAAATATTAGATTTATTTTCAACGTGACGGAATAATAATAATATTTAACTAACCGAGAAAGATGACCGTTTTTTTTTTTTTTAATGATATCGATAAAGGAAAAACTACGATTAGATAAAATGTATAGATTTCGGTAATTAACACGATTAAAAATACATAACAACTCGCTATCACACCCACAAACTGTTTATCAAAATATATAATCGTAAGTAATACACATTTTATTAAAACGAAAAAGCAAAACTCTTCACTCTTTACAGTATTTTTTGCCAAAATATTTTGGCGGCCCGCGTCGATTTTTATTGGTAATCTTTTTTTTTTTCGCTTATCAAATTTTGCTAAAATTGTTTTAACTATACAATAATATCTGAAACAGTGAGCCACACGTGATAGTTTCATAACCAGGCGCTTATGTATATACCTATAGGTATACAGGGATAGGCTAGTTTACAGTACATATAGTGTTACTGGATTTGACAAGTTACAGGTTACGTGTATTCCGAGTAACCGGTTACAAGTTGTACAGGTCACATAATTGAAGTTACATTAAGTTACAATTAAGATGCGTATACAAATTATTATAGGTATACATATACAGGGCGGCCCACGAAGATTTACTCATTGCGATATCTTTTGAGATAATGAAGATATTTGTTGTTTTTTTTTTTTTTTTTTTTTTTTTTTTTTTTATATACGACTTACAAGGATAAGGACTACGTTTATTCATATTTTAATTATATTTTAATGCTTTGATAAAAAACGTTCGAATCATTTATAGACTTTATTCTTCTGGAAATGTTGATGTTTTAATTCTTAATTTTCATTCATCTTGTGATTTTTAATATATTTTTTTAGTTTACAGCAAAACAGTGTATAATTTAATACAGTGAGTTATACCACGTCTCGTTTTCTGATAAGTTTTGTTTATCAAAGTACTAGTATGTAATATCAAATCACTATTATGTTTAATACACTATATTTCTCTGAACTTAAGAAAAAAAATATTAAAAATCACGAGGCTAATGAAAATAAAAAAATTTTGAAACATCAAAATGTTCAGAAGAATTAAACTATAAATTGGCTAGTCAATGGAATACATACAATTATACAAAATGTATAAGTTAAAACCACGGTTTAAGATAATAACTATACTATAAGTACCTCTTAAACCGTGGTTAAAATAAATAATTATTAAAACTAACTTAATATTTAAAATAATTCCTATCTTATATCATAAATATGAAATTATCTTAGTTAGTCGTTCTCACTCGTTAATATTAATTTTCAATTATTCTATGGAATAATATAGATATGTTTGGAAATAATAATTTTAAAAAAATGATATGAATAGTTTATTCAAATAACAATCATAGTAATATTGCAAAAATGCATCGCAGTGTTTTTTTCGGGGAGATTTATGCCGATAAGCGAAATGTAAATCTCTAAAAAGCTTTAGGGATTTGCATTTCGTCTTTACTAGCCGCTTTTTTGGGAATATTTGTATGCCCCCCCTTTTTTTTTTTTACAATGGTTTTTACCACTTTAAATCCACAACCCCGCGGTTATCGATAACCTTAGAAATTTCAACTAAGTATTTATATACCCATACTAAACGTAATAATAATAATAATAACGGCACCGGTAAAAATATAATACGCGATACCCGCGGCGTACAATATAGGTCGTACGGTGATTTTTTTTTATATCGTATTTTACGATAATATTATTAAGTAATGTGTTTTACAGAAATAAATCAAATATAGAATATTAGACACCGCGTTTAATTTTAAAATGTAATAATAATAACAATATACATATATATATATATATTATAATGTATTCAAAATTATATACGATTTAATAGAATCGTTAGCGTATATATTATTCGTATCGTTTAACCGCAACAACCTACTTTTATTCCAAAGTCTATTCTATGTAAATTACTATTTTCCGCGTCCCACGATATATTATAGGTAGATACCTAATAATATTATTCAATTGACAATCGCGTATAATATCGTATAAAACAACAATTTGTATTCAATATTTGTTTTAAGAAATGATACGCGGTCGTATATATACATATAAATACGTATACGGTATATATATATATATATATATATATATATATATATATATATATAGCTTTTCTGCCGAACTAAAAGCGCAATTAGAATTTACCTGCGGGTTCGGCGTGCGTAATATTATTATACATATGCAAGTATCTATTTGTTAATTTAGTCGGTTGATTTTTAAAATTCTAAACTAATCAAATTTTAAAGGATTTAAGAGTTCGATTTCAAAACAAGTGGATGAGTAAACTCCGCGACGGATTCAAATATGTTTTCAGAAGTTTTATCCGATTACATTATGGACGATCGGTACGATTGACATAATACAGTTCATTGTTTGATGGGAAACTCAGCCCGCGGTATCGAAACCCCGTATATTTCTACAAGAAATACAATTCATCCACTTACAAATTGAGAATATTTAAATGATCCTATAAAAAATAATACGCAGGGATGGGCAGTCATCAGTAGTACAGTTGCGTAACACGGTTACTTTTGTAACTTGTAGCGATTAATCAGTTAGAACATCTTCAATTAACTTAAAAATGTAATCCGTCATAATTTTTTTTAGCAACTTGTAATCAAAGATACACGTAACTTAAGTTACGAAAATCGTCTCGAGTCGGCATTTTAGCAACTAATATATCTATCTATATTCGAATAATTTTTTTTAATTATCATCTCTAAACAAATCTATTATTATTCCATAGAATAATTGAAAATTGATAACTAACCAAGATAATTTCAATTTCTGATAAAAAAAAAAAAAAAATTATTCTAAATACTATCTTAGGTTATAGTTTAAAATAATTATTGGTATAACTTATAACTTTTGTATAATATATAATGTGCTTTATTAACTAAAAACTATTTTTTTTATTATAAATATATAATAATTTGTATGTAACTTGTAACCAGTTACAATATATATAAGCCATTTCCAAAAATACGTCAAAATATAGAATAAGTGCATATTATTATATTCGATTTTTTTCTTTTTTTTAGAAAACTACTATTCATTTTATTTAAGTAACGACAGTAATAGGCTGTTGATAATCTTCAAACGGATGAAATGTATAACGTACGGTATACCTACGTTAAATATAATATTGTAGAAACTACAATATCGATATGATTATACTTATATATTGCGATTGTAAAAGATGAATAAGCAGGAAAAAAAAAAACTATTACCGCAGTCGATGTAAAGAAATTCAACTATTATTGTAGTAATGGGTAAGTACAAATAACTAGGTACTAGTTTGTCGTGTACACGATTCTGTTGTAATACTCTATATATTGTTACGCTGTCTAATTTAAAACTTAAATTTCAATTTTTAAATGTTGTTCCTTTCCGATATTTTGTATACACAAAAGGGCATAATATTTTTCATAGTCGTTTAGTTAGATTCAATATAGGTTTTAACAATACCAATGCAAATTATATCACATTTCTATAAAGTTTTAGATGGTTTAGGTGGTTTAAAAAAATGCACCGGCCTGAAATATTGTCCCAATCCACCCCCTGGTATAAGTAAGTTATCAAGTAGAGTAAAACACAGGTTATGTTATCAGAATAGTGACGCGACTCGAAATATTCGATATTTGACTTATTACTATCAAACTGTGCAGAACAGCATCCTCTTTAGTTTAGTACACTAGTATTTGTTTTTCATTTATTTAACATTAAAGACAGTATATGAGCTAAATTGTCTTATATTTTTTTGCTTAAAACAAAATACAGTTTCCAGCGTGAGTATAGACACTTCTGGCCTGACTAAATGTCGTCTACGTTATTATTCAAGTCAAGTTTAATAAAGTCATACCTCAATAAGTAACAGTTTCGCGTGGTCAAAAATTGATCGATTTACTAGTGACACGATGATAATTAAAAATTCAATTTCCCAACATTTGCATATTTAGAGTTGTGTTGCTTATCTTTCATTTATGCATCCTAAAAATAAGTCGGTGTACGCCTGCACTTTGATGTTCCGGGATTATTTTTCCCCCTTATCGCCCGAGGAGAACCAGTACCACCCCTGATTATATAACCGCCGGTGTTTGAGCCTAGGACCGGAAACATGGAAATGTTTATTATTTTCGTTTCTAGCACTATAGAGGTACCGACCGATTTACATTATTATTGCCGTATTGGAAAAAATCAACAATCTGCACAAACGACAATAATTATTGTAATACTCGTACATTATTGCGGCCATATCGGTAAAACAATAATGTTTTTCACACGTCTTATTAGGTCGAGCCCATATTCGCCGCTCCGGTCGCGGTGTTCGGAGACATTTCCGACGTAAATAATAATTGTTCGGTTCGTGGGAACAATACGAGCAAATAATAATAATAATAATAATATTAGTAATATGTGTTCTTTCTTGTACATTTCGAACACCTTAAACGGTGTTCGTGTGAATTATTCGGGTACGTGATGTAAACACGCGAACAACGAAATATTACAATATATATATATTATTGATGACTGTACGTTATTAAACGGGCGTCCGTTGACACAATGAGATTAAACGTACGTATTATTTTATAATTTTTTTATTTTTTTTTTTTATTGCGGCCGTCGGTGGTCAGCTATAACAATAATAATATTGTTTAAAAAAAAAAAAAATAAAATATATATATATATGTTTTTCTCTAGTCCTTTCTTGGTATGGGCGGCCTAAAAAAAAAAAAAAAACAAAAACACGTACCTATGTCATTTTATCGAACCTGCCGCCGTGATTCATGTCCGTACGTAATAATATTATTATCGCATAATAATAAATACAATACGTGTGCAAAAATGTTTCAGAACGTAATAGTGTATATTTGTGTAAAGGTGATATTTTTGGTTTTTATAACATATATCTCTAACGCCTTTAAAATGCCTAAAAGACTAAATGCTTTTAAAATGTGTTTTCGAAATACGGTAATTTACGTGCGTGAATTTAAATCCGATACGACGGCGGTACCAAACTTGTGGTACGCGAAGACATTTTTCGATTGGCGAGAAAAAAAGTTTTAATAATAAGCGGCTAAAATATGTAAAACAACGAATACATATTTTTTTTTTAAATAAAATTTTATTAGGTACTCGTGGTACGGTTTGTTTTTGTTTTTTTTTTTTAATGCACTATAGGAACAACGCAGTATTTCACGTTTCGAGTTCATTTGAACTTGTTTAAAATTGTTTTGGGAGTTTGGACCCGATAAAATAGACGAAGAAATAGAATAGACCAACGAAGTTCGTAACATCGCCACCGTAATATTTTCTACGGACACGCATTATTATTATTGTATTATCGCGGCACGATCAAGTGCGATAAATTTCGTTTCAGTCGTTAAAACGCCTAAATTACTTAACGTATAACCGACGCGACGCCAATAATAGTGTTGCGCACAGAGAATATTGACTTCCATATTTATTGCCATACAGACGTTAAACGTTTCGATATAGCGTATTATATAATTTCACACACACACACACAAAACAATAATTTTTCGCAGTATTGTAAATAATTATTTATTTATGTACGCAAATATAATGGCAGTGTGTGACTTATTGAGAAACAAAGTAATTTTACATTATCGTCACCGGAAATATTTGTCATTACGAGGACGCCTCGTCGTCCATCTAACGGGCGATGAATGGTGAAAACCACGAATACGCAGTCCGAGTGGAACTCGCTTGTTTTTGGTTTTAGAGTAAACCGCCCGTTATAAAAATGTAATAAAAAAAAAAAAAGACAACATTGAGGAATGCGAGACTGTACGTTTTTAATATATATATAAAAAAGAGAAAAAAAATAATTTCTCGATATAGGCCGTTATATCTAAACGACGTGTTGGGTTTATTGAAAAAATAAATATAATGCAATTCTAAGACGACTCGAATGCGCGTTAGACCGTTTTCGGAAATACATTTTTCGTCTAGTTACTAAAGCATGTAGGAAATATATTCTCCAAAAGTATCTGCGTATTCTATAAAACACATACTAAAACAATAACCGTATTTATTCGTAATCGAAATAATATTTGTTTAAATATATCATTTATCTCGTATTTCGCCAGTAGTAAATCGATAATTGTATACGTATACGCGATTTCGCGCAACGGTTGTTTTATACGATATTATTGTATAAAGGGCGGCGGGGTGGGGGACTCGACGTCAAACTATATAGACGCGTCTGAAACGCCGCGCAGAATGCGTATAAATAAATATAAACAGATAGATAGATACATACATATATATATATATATATATGTGGGTTAGGTCTAATAAATAAATAAATAAATAAATATATATATATATATATATATATTTATAGTGGTAGACTTGTGCTGGAATCCGCAGAACGTGCTCTCGCGCGGCGGCGACGGCAACGGCACCGGTATAATACTACTGCTCGGACGTCCGTCGTTAAGGATCGAAAATTCTCGTATCGGGATTTTTATCTCCCGTGCGGCCGGCCGGGGTGACGGAGCGCGGGGGGGGGAGGGGAGAGGCCCTTTGGCCGCGCGCGGTGAAAGCGCATGCGGATATTTGCATACGTGCGCTATACCATCTCGTCGTCGTATATATAGCTGCGTATACCGCGTGTCATGATGCGTTTATTTTATATATATATATATGCCGATAGCAAAATAATATTATCGAGTCCTATGCCGACGATGTAGATTTATATATATATATATATTATCCCGATACGAACGGGCGATAGACATCTGGGAAAATTATCCGTCACCGCGTGTTCCCGCGGAGAATTTATTCCGAAATTCCGGAATTATTCTCGATTATTGATCGACCGCGCGCGCCACACGAATATAGAGAAGTTCATGGGCGCCGGTCGCGGCGTACATAATTTATCTTGAAAATTTTCGGCGTTCAAATTGACAATTTCGTCGCCGCGACTTCCTGTATCAGGCGCGTAGATAGGTATTTTCTCTTTTTAATGTGTAATCTGACACATTCTGTTTCATATTATTGTTTATCGTGAAAATCGAAGATATTAACATAATACAGCGTGCGGCAGAGCCGAATGACGAGTTTTGATGGGTTATAAATAACGAACAGTAAAACTTAGAGAAAAAGTTTTTTTTTATTGAAATCAGTATTCAATCCCATTTTAAAAAAATTATTTTTTGAAAATTATATCTCCAAGATGGCGGCCGTAAGCATTGATACATTGTAGACGATCTCTGAAGCTCTCATATGATTTTCGGCACATTTCGATTGGTATGGCCTCGACTTCCGAGTGGAAAGGTCTTTCATGGAGCTGCCGTGGGTTATTTGTAGCCCAGTATCGACAATTTTGTTTATTTACAGTTCCAGAAAGATGAAAATGGGTCTCATCGCTACAGAAAAAAGTTGATATCGGAGGAATTTGCAGAAGAATTTGCTGACAGAGATTTTTACGGTTGCCGTAGTCAGTAGCATTTAACTCTTGGACAAGAATTAATTTATAGGGAAGGAATGATAAATCTTCGTGAAGAATTCTCCTCAAATAACGGTCTGAGATTCCCAAAACTACAGCGTGTTTCTGGGCTGAGCGTCTTGGTGACTGCTCAATTGACTCTCTAACCAACTGCACATTTTCGGGGGTTCTTACCGTTCTGGGTGCTCCGTGTCCAAGTCTACTTAGGGTACTTCCAGTTTCTTCCAAATGCCGTATCCACAATTTGATAGTATTAGCAGGATCAGATTCAGCACGTGGAATACCGAAGTGTATACGAAAAGCCCTTAGTGTAGCGATCACAGAATGATTATTTATTTTCGTAATACGCACGCACGACGAAACCACAATGTACACCTGTCCAGACAATGATTACGAATAAAAACGGCATTACCGTACAATTCAAAATATACCACTTATTAAGGCCTGCTCTTATTTTATCACAGGCTAATGACCTCATTAAACTCGTCAGTCGGTTCTGCCGCACCCTGTATATTACTATATCAAACACTCAATAATGGTTATATCTTCTATACCGTATACTGCGATGGATGACTTATACGGAAGCACCAGTCGCTGTTGGACATTTTTATCGATAAACGACGTTGCGGACCGCCTCGAAAATTCTGCAATTTGTTAAGTGTATGAACTGCGGGGGGAGGGGACGCACCACAAGTTGTATTTAAATATAATATTAAAACACCCCCCTCACGATTAAAAACATCCTGGCTACGTGGCTGTCCTATACTGTCATCTTCTCTGTCGTTTGCCACGTTCCTCTTAACTGTAAATATGATATGTGTGACGTCTATACGAGCCGCTTCAGATCTTGCAGGTATTAAATTCTCGACCGTTCTCTATAGTTCCTCTCCCGGAGGAGATCTTTCCTTCGAACATGTGTCTCACAAAGGCGTTAACGGGACGTTCCAAGCCCAATCGAGTTACGTTTAATTTCATTTTTCTCCTGTTTTTCTCTTATTGTAACACTCTCTCGTTTGACTTTATTTCAATCCACGACTCATTTTTCTCCAGACCCGCACGTTCATTGCTTCTAAGCGGGCACTTTTCGTATTGTCTGCTGGTACGGGTTTCACAACCGTAATAACAACACGCTCCGCACGATTGTTTTGATGAACTTTTTCCTAGTTACGATGTGGAAATGTTTTACTAGTCACAGATTGTATTTCTTCATGAATATCACTTTTTCTCGGTCGAAATTAGTTCCGCGTGTGTATTTGGGCTGTTTAAAGCCGGTAATGTAATAACAATATAAAACATAAAAATTGCGTGAACGTACAAATTGTCTGGCTTATAATATCAGGGAACAATTTTTGGACCGCGATGTAATGCCCGTGGGAGCAAAATATCATATCTTAATTTCGATTAGGGGCCATGGGTGTCAGTCAATCAAAACTAATATAATTCATCTACTACGTTTTATTTTCTAGCGAACCGGGACAAATCCAACATTCTAAAGTACACGATTTGATTAGAAAAACAAAACTAATTATTTAAAGACTTTATATTTACATTTTTTTATTCAGTGAATTATCTCATATACATTAAAATAAAATAAGGATCGATAATTATTACTTAATAATAGATGATATCTGTTTTTTTTTTTTTTTTTTTTTTTTTTTATTTTATCATCGGATCATTTATATTATTTTTATAATTATTTATGACGAAAATTATTAATTTCAATCATTAATTTAATCGATTTTCTAATAAACTATTTTAATGTCAGATTGCACGAAACCCGTTCTGTAAAATTACAGTTATTGAACAGATTGCATTACATGCAAATTGTTCATTATTTAAATAATAATGTGCTGTCCATAATATACACGTATATGTTATCTGTGGTTATTTATGGTAACTCGGTTATCAGTGATGATACTGACATTTTATATTTTTATTTTTAAAAGAATAATAGGAACTAAAGTAGTCACGGCACAGAATAACGTCACGGTAACAAACAAAATTAAATTACGGTTTTACGTGATAATAAAATGATATAGTTAAATAGCTCTGTAAATTTTACAGAATTGAAATCTGTTCAAAAACGTATCGATCCAATAACCTTGTATTTAATAGCATTTAATAAATTAACGGTTTTTAGTTTTACAAAACCCATACGGATCAGTTATTTTTTTGCGTGGAATTTTACACAATCGAAAGAACTTATTTATGGATAGAGTTTTTCCTTTAAAAAAAACCATATAAAATCATATACAATCGAGTTTTATTTTTATTTTTTTTTTTAAATCTTAGCCATTTGCATAATGTCGCTAACGAGTTAGGTTATCTGTTAGGTTAACCTTGTAATCAATTTCTCCGAGTAGAGCATGCAATTTATAGTTGTCGGATTTGAGATATAATAACAATATTCTTGCTTATATAGGCGACCACGGTCTATCCGTTTATTCTCCCGTAAACCGCCAAGTTATAGCCATAGGCTTATATATTCCATAAACAGACAAAGTATTAGCTAAAATGTTTAAATGTTAAATTTTTTGCCAACCCGTTAACGAGATATTGCACTATGAAGTCTGCCGTTTTGTGGGTAGAGGAAGTATTCAAGCGCCGAAATTTATTTTAATTAATACTTCATCTATTTATGGAATTTTTTAATATTGGTTGTTATTTGAAAATCGGAAGACGGCGGTGGGTTGTTTCACCCCAGAAAATAAGGACGACAAAAAAATATCGACGGTGTAGTATCATATTAGAGTTGCGATTGTTTCTTAAATTGTCAAAAAAAAAATCAAAAAAAATCCGATAAAAGTTAATACTTTCCGAGATATAACGAGTGTGTTAAAGTTAGTTTTGATCAAACCGTATATTACGTGGGATTTTCGTGACGCGTATATTATAATGTTATAATAAAGTCACATGGAACCTTGGCGCGTCAGCGAAATGAAGAGGAGGCTGGGGCTATATAGCAACGCTGCCTCCGCCGTAGCTGCTATATAATCTACATTGTGCGGTTTTTTTTATTCGTTTTATTTTTTTTTTTTTTTTAACGCTTATGCGAGAAATCGCGCCAGAGTATATATAATATTATGATAACATTGTGAAAACAAAAAAAAATATGTATATATATATATATATATTTATTGCTGTGCACTCGGCAGAAATACTGCAGTGTACGTATGTAATTGAATCGGTCGTTTTAAAAACGACATTAAGTCGCTGGTTTTGCACAAAAAAAATAAAAAAAACTTACGTTTTGTCGAATTCAATCGTTATAGATTATATATTTATATATACGACTAACTATATACATTTTTAAATACGAAAAATAAGTAAAAACGTCTGGAGAAATTATATTTTTTGCGGTTCTTGTAAAATTTAAATTTAACGACTCGTGTCGTTTTTTTTAAACGACCTATTCAATTATTAGGCATGCCCACCCCGTATTTTATGCAATATACAACTTAAAAGCAATAAAAAAAACCAAAACCGATATTTAATTATCATTATCGCTATGACATTCGAACCGGTAGCGTGCGTCAATTCAACAACTATATATATATATATATATGAGTATAATTATTTAGTAAGTTAATCTTGAAATGTATAGGTACCTATATTTTACGACATTTGTATTTTAGCCGAGTTACAAGGGAAAATTTGATTTATGGAATAAAAATCGACATTATGGATCCTGTTTTTAAATTCTCATTGTCGGGTTGGGCATAGAAAACGATTCTACGATTTATTCTATGACTATTCTATCGGTAGGTATTGCATCCGCTCCTAATGCAAATTCTTGAGTATACTACTGATTCGAATCGTTCGAAAAAAACTCTGTGAAATTCGACCACGCATTGTGTTTTCGCTCCTACACTCGTAAATATAATCGACTATAAATACTTGGACGGGCGCGTTAAAATATTATCAGGGAAAATATTCAGCTCAGATTGTTCAAACAATGAACACAACGATGGAAATGTTATTGTATTACAACTGATACCAGTAGAAAATTTATTATGTATTTTATATTTCGTCCAAATAGTTAAATAAATATAATACATTTATAGCTAGGTATGAATTATATAGGAATCGGGCCGCGTTAAAAAAAAAAAAAATAACCGATGACAATAATATGACACTATGTATCGGCTGATTGCATTGATGGCATATCGTATAAATAATAATAATAAAAAAAAAAAAGAGGTGTGATGTGCGACTAATCGAACCAGAACATAAGTGAAATTTCCACAGTCATCGGGACGAGATATTATTATTTCGTAACTTCCGCAGTATAATACAAATATATATATATAATAATGTAATCGTTTTCAATAAATTTCACCATAATATTATATAGTACCATAGTAGTTTTATAATAGTAACACCTACGCGCACAGCAATAATATTATAACGTTTATACTTCCCTCAATGTCTAATCGGCGACACGTATAATAATGCGCAGTCCGATCATATTTCGTAACACGTCATTTATGCCTAGAAAGGGACTAGGGCGATCGCCATCCTTTGGTTTTTTGTATCTTAAGTAATAATTTTAATTAAAAAAATATTTATTAGTATGTAGGTTGTAAGTATTTAAAAATTATTGGCACAATAAAATGTATGCTAGTAGAGTTTGAATTTATTGACTTTTTCACACACATACAAATTATAACAGATGTTTTTTTTTAAATCGATCCCCTTCACCCCTAAATTAAGTTCCGAGGATTTTATGACCGTTTTTTAGATTATGGGTGTAGTGAAGAAGCCATTACGTTTAACTAAGATGTGTAGGTGATTTTTTTTTTCGGAAAACATGTTTCCAATTAATAAAAATGCGGATTTCTCGACTGATAGTATTTCTATTTGTAAAAATGTCAAGATTCTCAATAGTTTTTCTATAAGAGTTAAAACAAAAATGAAAAACCTACAACAGTTGTCGATATTTCGGTTTTATACTTGTTGCTTTCTGGGTTATCTTATGGCTGCAACGGAAATATAAACACGACTGTAATATATGTACTTAGCTCAGAACCGTTTTTTGATTGCAACGATCGTTATCTTTGCTTTCAGTATATTAATTAAATTACCCCGCATCCTATATAGGTACCTTCCAAACTTCCCACCTACTAAAATGGTCCACCCATAGTGCGAATGACGTCCAGCTTTCTTTTTTTGTTTTTATTTTTTACTAGTTATGAACCTATAAAATTCCTTCACCATCTGCCTGTACTATACACACGAATATACTCATAATTATGGACATAATTGTCCATTTCTCTAATATTTTCTACTTTTGAAACATTTTCGGGAGATCCGGGTACCTCATATTAAATATTAAAAAATTATTACAACAATCTAAATATAGCATATGATACCTGTATAAAACGCCAAAAACACAAATGGCATAAATATTGAATAATTACAAAGTATGAGTAGTATATCGGTCATAATACAAAATATAAAATGTCTTTCTTTTATTCGTCCAACATACGTTTTTAATGATTATCGTCCCCGAAAATTACCCTAAAAAAATCCGGAACTATATTCGAACCTAAATAATGGAAAAACGGCGGGAACGGAACAAAAAAAAATAAAAATAAAAACCGAGATGTTCGTTGGTTCGCCGTCCGTACAAATTTACGAGTTCGTAACGTTGAAATATGCGTTCAACGAAAACAATGGGAATTCGCGGCGCGCGCGGTAACCGATAAACCGCTGCTGGCCGCGGCGGTGGTGGGTGCAAAAATCACGAATGGTCAACGGACAGCAGCACCAGCATCACGATTTTTTACGACTGATAACGACAGTCGCGTATTGAGGTTATACGCGTGTCATCATCTTTTGACCTTGGACATATGTTACGGTATAAACGGCGGCGAAAAATAAGTAAATAATATCTGGGCGATAAAAAAAAAATAATAATAATAATGAAGAAAAATACGCGTTCGGGTACAATATTGTTGTTGTTGTTGTAATATTATCCGATAAAATTAATCGCGTTAACGACCGATTGTTTTTTTCCTATACAATCCGCCGAATTGGCAAATACAAGTCTTCATAACAACAGTTTTGACAGTATTCGTTCGATATTATTGTACTTGCCCAGGCACCGCTTATTTCGCGCATACCACTTGGCTGCGGCGCGTAATCAATCGGTCGGCCACCGATATGTGCTGGTGTGTGAGGTTCGCGGTTGTAGCTCAGTCAGAGTGGTTGGGGTCGCCGCGCAAATCCGACGAGCTACGTGGTGGCGGTGTATATACGTGTGTGTGTGTGTGTATCTTAAAAAATTTGATAAATTATGGTAACTAAAACAAGACAAATTTGTTGAGGTGGCTAGTGTTGCTGTATAATAACAAATTAGTAGATAACGCAAGAAAAATACATAACTCACAGCGACACGGAAAAATGACAATATAACAAGTACTAATTTACAAATAAAAACTAGCCGATTCGTGGACCGCAGACTGGTCAGCTTGGACTTGGTTACATTTTATCTTATAAAATTACGGTTGACACACACATTACGCAATCAAAATTGTCTATATACAATTCGGACGGCAATTCGTGCTGGTGGCGAGATTAGCGCACCACACTCGCAATAAATTATCTCCAGTAATATTGTTACGGTTATTTTTGGCGATTCGAGCCGAGCCGACAATGGTGAGCCGGGAAAACGGAATTTATACAATATTTGGAGAAAACAGTACACTGGCCTTTGCCATAAACGATATTCGTTCGCGAACGGCAAATATCCCGCGACTATACACACGGTACGGGGGGGCAATTCGGCAATTCAATAGCGCGAAATTCACAACGCGATCTTTTACGACAAGAGGAATTACTCAAATCTAAATGCGTGTGTTATGTACGTCCGGTGTCTCTCATTAATCGGAATACTTAGGCGCGCTAACTTGATTAAGCAGTGGCGGCGCGGGTAAGGATATAGACGTACGTTTTCGTACAACCAAGTATACATCAGCCGCGTGTATTCGAGTATATGATCTCCGGGGTATAGGAGGTACAAGACACAATAATTATTGTGCGTTTGCACTCTGGTAATGAAATACGCGAATGTCCAGTGACCGATATTTTGAAACCGTATTTAGCGCGCGTGTACGGACGTTTTTGCGCAATACGGTAGGCATACAATCCGACGAAGAAAATCAAAATCCGTCCGACGTGACCGGGTAACCTAAATATTATTATTGTATATTGCAACGGGACGATTGCCGTCCACGATTATTTCGTGAATATTTAAACGATGACGCGAACATTATTGCTGGCCGTCGCACGCGCGGTTCGCGATAATAATTCGGCGGGCGAACTGAGGAAAAAAACAATTTTTAAAAACAGCCGGTCGACAAATACATAATAATATAATCCGACCGTGAGTCATTCGTTCCTGTTTGGCATAAACAACAAATATTATATTATTGTGAATTTTAAGTCGTTTTTTAGTATACAGGTATAATATGAGTTACACACATCTCTCTATAGCAAACAAATTTCATAGTTCGTACGGCGGCCGATCACGGGGCGCGCGAGGGGGGGGGGAATAACGAGTTTTCCCACGCAAAATTCGATATATGTATATAAATATTTTTTTTTATGAATGGAAACACGCGCGTATTGCTCGCGAAAAAAGTTAATTGATAAACAATAAAAAATAATAATAATAATGAACCTACAAATTGACGGTGATTTCAATATTTCGCCGACTGCCGGGCAAACATGCCGCCGACGGAATTATTTTATTACCACGTATATATTTGTTATAGACAATTAAGTATCTCAAAGATTTTTTTCATTTTTTAAAAAACTCTGAAAACAAATCTCGGTGCAGAAGAGCAATCCTAGAAATTATCTTTTTATTTTGTTCGACCACACGTTCTTGAACGACCAATGATCTAGTAAATACTTAACATAAGGAATCGGTCGAACGCCCAAGGTTTCCAAGTGGTCCGTAGTGAAAAGAAATGTGTACATAATTTCGTGGTGTTTAAATTTTATTGGTCAAATTGGTCGCGAAAATAGGCAAATTGAAACTTGTTAAATATATTATGCGATTATTTTTTTTTTTTTTTGTCAGACGCCGACCAACCGGCAAAATTCCGACTTAAGCCAAGGCTGATGTGTTGACCGGGGACTTACGATTTAATGTATAATAATATACACGCGGAGCATATTATTTTACCGAGTAAAAGAGCCCGCGACAAACGTGTTCAGTCGCGAGCCTTCTAAAATCGAATTACTACTGCAACGGTATTACTCTGGTCGGTGTAGATAACCTACACTGTAGGGCGACCCGGTTGAAAACCGACGGCGGCGGCTCATCGGCATTTCGTCGACGGCCGTTTGATAGACGTTGCGGAAAAACGTACGACGCCCCGGGCTCGACGGCGGGCGGACATGAGACGAAAAAACACCTCTCGTCGCCGCCGCCGCCGCAACGGACGTATTATACGCACGGTGAAAGCCCCCCCCCCTCGCACTCGCGGTGTCCAATATGACTGACAAACGGGCGGCTGGCGTCCGTCCGCGACGGCCCCGGACGTCGAGCGCCGGCCAGACGGACGCCGGTGCGCCGAACATGCCGCGTGTCCAAAAAAACGGCACGCGAATCCGACGCCCGGGCGACGATACCGGCGAAAAACCGTCGCAGGTGTGTGGGCAGAGCGTGCGGCAGGCGGGCGTCTCGGCGGGGAGGGGGGGGGCAAGAGAAAAAAAATCACACGGCGGACTGCGCCGCAGCCGCCGCCGGACGGGTGCGCGCAGATGTTGCCAATGAGTCACGCGCGTTCGTGCGCGAGTCGTGTCTCCCCTACCGCCCCTCCCCTCACCCGCAACAACAACAACCGACACGGCCGCCGCCGCCGCCGCGCCGGTCTACTTGTATTATTCTTCGCGACGGCCGGCAAATGGCACGTCGGTTACCCGGTGCGCGCGGGGTCTCGTCCGCCGCACGGCCCGGGAACGCTTCCGGTCGCGTCAGTTTTTTTTTTCTTCAATTTTTTTCTCTCCGCGCCGCCACCGCCGCCTTGCACGCGCGTCTGGGCGGAATCCGAACGGCCCGAAAGTGTCGACACAGTCAAAAGGGCCCGCGCATTACACGACAATAAAATATATACGTACATTGTTTTATAATGTAACTCTCTTATGACTATGGCGGTTTTCACCTTTCGGATTTTATCGCGGGTCCGGCTGGCATTACAGACATAATAATATGTTCGCGATAACCTAACTAATTTCGGGCCCAACGAGAAATCCCCTAAAAACTCGGCGGGCCCTAACCCTATCTCCATAGAGCCCGTACAATTATACCGGTGTACCGGCATTTCGTAATAATTCTATAATCCGGAGGCTAAATCCAGGGCCAAACAAATATACACCTAAGTTTGTATATTTTACATTGTGTTTCATTTCGCATTATTTATAAATACATTTTAATATTGTTTATTTTATTATTATTATATTAAACTGCAGTACACGTGTCTTAAACTCAATTTAAGATGATTTACGTTAATTGTACACTGATTATATACACTACATGAGACAGCTAAAGAAGCTACACACAGCTATTTTTTAAAAGCATTATTTTGTAAAAAAAAAAAAAAAAATGGTAAAATCGAAGTTATAATTATTATAAATACAATGGGGCCTGGGTATCATCATCGATGAATATCGTGTACAGATATAGTGTTGCAAAAGACCATGATGGTTTTCCAATGATTATCGTAAAGAATATCCTAAAGAAAAATCAAAGATATCCTATAAGATTATCAACGATTTCCGCCCCTACCAAACATCTAAAAACTGATTTCCGTTAGTGATTTACTAACGTAAAAAAATAATTATAATACGCCACCACCTGCAGATGGCAGCAAAAATAAATAAAATGCCTGTAAAAATAATAATATAGACGTTTATGTAATTAATTGGTATATATACAAAAAAAAAAAAAACCCGCTATTTCGTTAGATATTTCTATTAAGCGAGTATTTCAATTGGTTATGGGGGCGAATGTTGATTAATTTCACCATAACCTTGCGGCCGCGTTTTTTTTTTTGTAAGTCATGGCTTATCAATCACGTCAAATCAAAAACGAGTTTCTATATACAAACATTTTAATTTTTCGGCAGTAGCTGATACGTAGTCATAGGTAAATATGGAATACATTTTCATATACAAACCAAAATTAGTTATAATAATAACTTAAAAGTCAATAATATATTATATGGTTCTAACTCATAATTCATCGTCTTCGTATAAAATTTATTTTTTATTATTTTATTTCACATCGTACCTACACGTAGTTTAGAGAAATCAATTCTAAACTATAGATAAAATAATATTAGCGAGTCTATATAATAAATTAAACGGCGGCGGCACATACAAAATATTTTTATTTTTAAAATATTACAACAAAAAAAAAAAAATCTGATTCAATACAAAATATTCGTTTCAAAATATCTAAACATCTCATAGACAAAAATGTTAAAATTGCATATCTTGTAGGATTTTCAGTAGATAATTTTTTGGTTATACCGACGTAATTTTAGTGGTATATTTTATATTTATTAATTATTTATACATATGTATATAATTTGAATTAATCCATACGGTGGAAACAACATGTGATTCATCACGAACAGCAATTATTTCGTTTATCAAAAATGTATAAATTCACCCGAGTTAGTATCAGTTATTATTTACTACTGCTATTATTATACTCGTATAATTCTGGTGTAATTAATAACGTTTATAGTATAGTATATTACAAAACAAAACCTATAAAAATAAATCGTAGTTATTATTTGTTTCAAAAAGTCCATAAAAACGACAATTTACTTCTATAATAATACATAAAATGTCAAATACGCTATCGCGGTAAAATCAAACGGCGCGAATTATGATCGATATAAAACTAATAGTAGGAGGTAGGCATAGTGCAACTTCCACAGGGATCAATAATGTCAAAACCGGTTGCCTCATGGATTATATTATGATCGCAATAATCGATACTACCGCTGTGGTTAGAATATATTATCATTACACTCCAAACAGTAATTATATAATTGTTATTATTATTTTTATTCCTTAAACGCCATCATATTTTAAAAGTCATATACATAAAGTATAATAACATAATTAAAATACTACCTACCCGTTTTATATAATAGTATAATAAACGAACCGATTAAATATGGATCGATACGATTTCGATATAGGATGGAATAGTTCAAGTAGATGTTGTACGGACAAGTTTGTAACAGAAAATAATGAAAATAGAATGGATTTTTCGGGACTATAATAGCCACTATAATAGAATCACGGTCCCCAAGAGTTATAGAAAGAAAAAAAAAAATCAAACTGCGAACCTATAAACCTATAAACCTTGTATACTTTTATATGACCTATTGTTGCGTTATATATTGCAGAGACCAATAAGAAAATCTCTAAAACACTCTGGGAACAACGCGCGGAGAATATGAAAGAACGAACAACTATCACTAGAATCACTGGATTCGAATTGCGTAGAAGCCATCAAACGCAGGAGATTGCAATGGGCAAGGCACGGCTGGTGAAGTCGAAACTCATTACTTCGTGTAGTGTTGGAAAGGAACCCGAAAGAAAAAATACCCCGCGGAAGACCGATAATAAAGTGAAAAGACGCCATAAAGAAAATGAGAAAGAACCATGAACTATACTATATTGGAAAGCACGATCGTCAGATATAGATGGCCGGAGGTATAGATTTATGACAGGATGGCCCTATAGGCCGTTTTTGTACTCCAAAGAAGAAAAGAAATTCACTGGTTTTCAGGATAAATCTCGTCAAAAACCAAAATCGTAAATAAGTTACGGTGCACGCAATTAACTGTAGTGAAATGACGGAAATTCCGGATCCCCGCGTCGTACGCTCATCGTAGACGGTTGAAAAGAAAAAAAAAAAAATTGGAAACTGATTAAAAAAAAGCCGGAAGACTTTTAAACGGTAGGTACGCGGATTTTGCGTGTGCCGCCACAGCGACCGACCAACGGTAATGCCGGCATAATGGTCATATGATTATCAATGGAGATTTGAGAGAAAGAGAGAAAAAGTACATTATTTAAATTTTAAAAACCGTATAGCCGCACGTCTTCACATCTAGGTATAATATACAGGTACTATTGTTTTGAAATGTGTGTGTGTGTGTGTGTACACATATATATATATATATATACGAGTAAATATCGACGACGACGACGGTGGCGGTAAAATCCAGCAGCCTCTTTATATTCTCGCACGGATAAGTTATTCGATTTTTATCTCTGAAACGACCGCGGGTATAATATCCAATAGTGCGGTGTGTATATGTAATTCCAAACCGAATGACCCGACGACTCGCCGCGCCGCCGTCACGTTTTGTTTGGAGGCGAAAACGGCAATCTTTCTATACATAATAATAATATGTAAGTCTATATAATACGCGCGATACCTATCTATATATATATATATATATTATTATATATTGAAATTTTACGTGATGATTTTTTTATTTTTTCACGGTAGGTAATTGAACGGAAATCTCTCTATATACCGCGGCGGTGCTTTGAAATATTTATCTCGGCCGTATTATAATCGACGACACGCGTATATATTTCGTATATTCAACACCCGAAGCTTCGCGCGTGCGTCACGTGCCTCAAAATAAGGATGTTTAGTCGAGGATTAATTGTACATAGAGACTTTAATATATATATATATATATATACGAACGTGTACCGGCAACCTGGGTCAGAGGTATGCTCTACACGGTCCTCGATACTATAGGTCCTCTGAATAGTTCGTCATCCCGACGAGGACGAAACTACGTAGTTCAGTACCTATTTACACTTACGCCACCCCAGCTTGGGACCAAATTACCGTCGAAATCCAATCCCATATCCGAACATATGTTTTCACAGGAACTCTTCTTGAAACTACTCCGTAGGCAGGCCTTTCGTGCACAAAAATACCAAAGCTTCCTAAAAACTCCCATTCTGTGTACTCTCATATCAACAAGAGTGATACGTACGTAATAACAGACGTAAATCTAAGAGATTTAAACCTATAAATTATTCTTCTACACGCTCCATTCTTCTATCCATTGCTTTTTCTTTCTAGTTCGAACTTCCGTCAAGCAATGCCATATCCGTTTTTATTACATCATCTTATCTCGTTATGGGCTTTCTTAAGGGTCTTTTTCCAAG
Source organism: Tuberolachnus salignus (assembly GCA_956483605.1). Taxonomy (NCBI): domain Eukaryota; kingdom Metazoa; phylum Arthropoda; class Insecta; order Hemiptera; family Aphididae; genus Tuberolachnus; species Tuberolachnus salignus. Next base: position 30,965,291 of record OY101430.1, on the reverse strand, counting down.
CGGATAATATACCATGTATTACCGATTTTATAATTGTATATATATATATATATATATATATATATATATATATATATATATATAATTACTTATACCAAGTATATTATTTAAATTACGAGATAGTATATATATTTTAACAATTCTGAACAAATTCGATGTTTCCAGTATCGTGCGCCGTTAGAAAAATAATTTCATGAAACAAAAGAAATTAAGTAATTCGGGTTCGATTGCGATATTTGTCGAAAATAGATACGAAAAATAAAGGTAATTTTTAAAAAGAAAGTACCTTTTTCGCACCTGTTGCAGCGGTACATTGTTTTCAGATAACAACAGTACAGTAAAGTCGTGTAAACAACAACATTTGAAACGTATTATATAGTTTTTCGATTTTCCAAAAAAAAAATAAAACCAGCTATAACGTATACCGTGCACGTAGGACTTTATATATTGCGGTCAGTCCCGTCACTCGTTCGTCCGAGGGAATTCCGTGTGGCAATATTCCCGCGCAGTTACATACTCGTATTATATTATAATGCACAGTCGTTATACGCGAGTTGTCCGAAATCAGCATGTAAATAGCCCTCGAAAATAACTGCACGACGTTATATTATTATTTTGTACAAGTAAACTCTCTGCAGCAGCGGTCTCACGCGAAATATTACGACCTAGGGAAAATAATATTTATAAAAACTGTCCACCCTATTTTTCGTACCCCGGACCCACGATAGCTACTGAAAAACTTTTTCAAGAAGACGGATTGGTTATCAAGCAGCAAAATAATAAATATATTTTACCGATAGCATTATTACTATATAGATTCGGCATCATCATCCCGCTACACTATATCCGTCTACAGCAATTTAGAAACCAAATAATAGGCAGGTTGTATGTTATTTTTATCGAGTAGGCATTCCCTCGACATTATCTCGGGTTGAGAAATTTTACAGTTGTATTAAAGAATCAAAATTGAGTCTTTAATACAACTGTAAAATATCAAATGATTGGTAGGGGTGAGAAGTGCTAATCCCTCCAAAATCGTCCATAAGGTCACAACTTTGAACATTTTACCCTAACCTATATATCGTCGCCTATCTCGGTTTTTCTAGATTTTCAGTAAGAACAAAAACCTACTATACATTTATATAATTCGATAACAAACGATTTTAGTTGGACCACAGTATGATTTTTCTCAGCACACCGATCGCACCCGCCGTCGGTCAAACTTCGAAACTCGTAGACGCGTCCGTCACGAACGTTATTTGGCATTTATTGTGACTGGCCGACATATTACATTATGATGTTTTGTTCGTAAAACAACGCCGCGAACGCCTTGAAAACGGCCTGCCCGAGATTCAAAAATTGGAAAAGGCAACCCCACGTCCGCGAGTCACGATACCTACAGCGGTCTCCTCTCGCACGGTACTTATATACACACGTATCTATAATATATATATATTATGTGAGTGTATTATTATTATACACATATAGGTAGAGGTATCTTACCGGTCTCGTATATTTACTGCTGCTGCAATCGTCGTCGGCGAGGACGTGACGCGAATCGACAAAAACTCTATATACCCAAGTATAATATACATTGTTGAGCGCGCGCGCGTTTGCGCGGTGCGTGTGCGAGCCGAAGCGGTTTTCGCCGCTGAAAGCCGGTCGGAGATTTTTATATTCGATTTTTTTTTCTTATTTTTTTTTTCTCATTATTATTATTATTATTATTATTATTATTGCTGCTGCTGCTGCTGCTGATGCCGCCGCAGCGCTGTATATTATATATACCAATGCAGTGCAGCAGTTGCGTGTTATTCGCTATATACAGGGCGATTCTGTTTTATCACGATAATAATCGTCGTATAATAATATATAAATATATAATAATATCTACGACGACGATTTTGAATAAATACGATTTTTTCAAACGTTACGATATCTATATAATATTATATAGAATTGTATTTATCAACCCATATAAATAGTATACGAGTAACGACGACGAGGTCGCCCCGCAGTTCTCCCTCGCTAAAATCGCGATTCGCGCAAACTCTATGATATTTTAATATTACGCGGCCCGTGACGGCACGACGACATTTTGATTTTTCACAGCGAACCTGTCGGTCGAACCTCGAAACTATAATGTAACACGGTCGCGAGCGTCCCGAAAACACGATGATCTATAAAAATCGATTAAACGTAATTTCTCGCATTTTTCAATATTGATCCGTGTCGATATCGATACACGGTTCTTAGGCGCCGAATCGGGTAACATGTTGAAAAAAAAAAAAAAAAAAAAAAAAAAATACGGTTTGTATCGAATAAAATACATCGCGTATTAAATAATAATCGCGTATCGCGTCTATAGTTTCCGGTAAGAACCGAAATCGAATTTACTCGGAATCGACGTGCGTATGTATCGATAAATTTCGATCGCCCTGTATATCAAACAGGTACGGTGCAAGAACAATAGGACCGGTAGCGGCCGGAAGATACGCAACTATAATATAGTATATTATATTATTATTATTATTACGACCGGCGGCGGCGACTATCGCAAATCGTTTATATTATTTATACGCGCGCGCGCGCGCGCCCGGTAGCCGCGTCGCATGCATCACCGATGCCGCCGGCCGCCCGAAGACGATAATTATTTTTTTTATTATTTATTTATCCACCCCGGGCGTCGTTGTCGCGCCGCCAACCCGTTTGGATTTTTTTTTTTTTTTTTTCATCATATTTTATTTCTTTTTGTTTTTTATTTTTTTTTTTTTTATCGGTAACCCGCCGACACTGCAGCAGACCGTATACGAGCGGAATATTTTCAATCGATATTTGAAAAAAAATAATAATAATAAATACAAATATACTACGGGTACGACTACTGGGTTTTGGGAGCATTATTTGCTTATTTTTTTTCGACTGAACATAAAATCTAACAAGCATGTCATATGAAAATTGATGCGATGTCACGCGACTATTACAATTAACTATCACAAAAAAAAAAAAAAATAAATAAATACTTTTCAATGCATAGATTTACCGCCTTTTTTTGCACTATGCTTTTATCAAGCGAATAAAAAGCCAAAGAATGTTAGTGGTTAGGCCACTCGTATAATTTACGTCGAAAAAAAAATGAACCGTTAGAGCGTCTCAATGGAAAATACTGTGCCTCGGTGTAGAAGGGGATTCGTCTATACCCCTGATCGTTGGGTATAGTAAATTGGAAGGTTTAGTGGTACAAGATAAACTCCGAAACTCTTAAAGAGTTCACGCCTGCAGATGAAGAAGAACGCGTATTGGTTTTTTGTTCTCTATAAATACATTTATAAAGCACTTATAACGTGGTTCACAAAATAAAACAACTTGTGTTTTGAATCCCGATATTCGTTATTTTTCTCGGTTACGATATTAAGACGATGGTCGTAGTTATAGGTATACTCGAGTAATAAATTGTGACGATAACATACGATTTATACGTGTATGGTCGAGCGTTTAAGTCTTCTCATCAGCGCATAAGCACCCAGTCACTTCGTATGTACGTACAGTGCCGTATCCAGGGGGGGGATTAGACGGTTATAACCTGTATCGAAATGTCTTCGATAGACATTTTTCTTCGAGATGATGTTTATTTAATTTAACCAAAAAATAATATCCTATTAGGAATGAGAATTTAAAATGTAACCCCCCTCCCGAAATATTTTCCTGGCTACGCTTCCGTGTACGTATACGCGGCGTTATATCATTATTTTATCGTAAATTAATCGAAATTCGGACACAGCAGTCACGCAGTGTTATAAATAACCGGTACGGAGACATAATATTATTACAATTATTTACTGATGATATTATATTCATGACACGTATTTGCGCGACGACGACGGGCGAAACGTCGCAACTGGAATAATATTAAAATAAGAATACGAATGTTATTATATTATCCGAAACCGAGCGATGGTATCGGATTTCACACACCTGGCAAACATCAATGTGGTTTTTTTTATCGGGTAGAAAACAAAAAAAAAAAACAAAAACAAAAAAGAAGAAAACCCGAAATTAATCTCGTCATCATCGAGTGTACAATATTATAATTTATAATATTTTATACTACAGCGGTTGTTGTTGGTGAAACGACTTGGCAACGTACATGACATTTTACTAAGGGCCGATTCACACTATAGAGCTTTTATATAGTGCTTACCGCATCATATAATCAGAGGAAAGAACAATATTTGAATATTTGATAATCAGATTATGAGGATAGGTCAGATAAATAAGTGGTTTTTTTTCTGTGTAACCGAGGGATTTCAGAAAAAAATATTCCAAGTGCGAGCCCCTGGAGTTTAATTCCGCCGCCGAGATGTCTTATACTGATTTTGTCGGTTATTTAGCATTTTTAGAAAAAACCGGACGGGAAATTTAAAGAAAATGTGTTCGTACCACCGGGTAAAAATCCGTCTTTATCGAAATAGATACACGGTGTGAAAGTTTTAGCACATCTGTTAGCTTGTTTGACTATTACACGACTTTGAAGAATACCAGAGTAGTTATTTTTTTACATTCCAGAGGAATAATTTTATTTATTGTTGATCTCGTGTCTCCGATTATTGCGCGGAAAACCTCTAGCGTGTTTTTCTTTTTTTTTCATACAATCCTAAGATTGTTTAAAACGATATATGATTGATGTTTCTCTTTCCATTTTTCCCTATCGCTTATATAGTTGATTTATGCTCCCGATACATTCTTATACCAGTGTCTTCCACAATACTTGCTTCACAAAAGATGTTCTAGGTCCTTCCCCTTCCTAACTCACCTTGTGTTTTTCTTCCCGGTATTGATCGTGTCGTTATCCCACAAAGGCTATTGTTTATATTTATAGAAGATCATAACCACGTTTTTCTTCTCAATTTCAAAGCATATTCCATATTGATGATTTCTCCGAGTGTTCATTCCCCAAAAGACCTCTTCTGTCCGCGTAAATTCGTAACGTTGGCTATTCAGCAACGGCGGCGTACTTGGAAAAAGTTTCTATATTGGTTTTCCCGGTCTCTAGGGTGTGAATCCACCTTAATTATCGCGATGAAAATATTATATCGTCGTCGGCGGCGAACGGACCACCGCCGCGGTTAGATGGATAGACGCCGCCGCCACCGCTATCGGACCGCGTAATCGCCGACGACGGTGGCCCCCGCGGCGGCGGCGGTGAACGGCTCGGCGGACACGCGGGCGAAACGCGTACCGCGGCGGTCACGGTTACCCCGCCCGCGACAAAAACGCGCATATGGTTTCGACCATCACACACGGTTATAACCGCGCGGCAGCGGTTTCGACCATATAATCATATATATTATTATATATATATATAGGTACCGGGTACGGGCACGTGTATATACATAATTCTCATACGCGTTTTTTTTTATTTTTTATTAGGTACCTATTTTTAAAATTTTTTTTTTTTTTTTTTTTATAAACGCATGATCGTGACCGATTAATTTTATCCCGCGCGCCGCGAATACGAGCAATAAAAAATAAAAAAAATACGCGACACGCTCGCGCGGCGCACACGATGTCGTCGTACACCCTATTAACATTATATATATGCGGGAATACCGTCGATAAATAAATATTATTTACCAGCCGTTTATATTTATTTGTTTATTTAATTTCTGAAATAATACATGCATACGAAAATTATTGAAAAGAACCCCCGCGATTCATCTATAATAGATTAGATTCTAATCGAATTGCGCTCGGAATCTTTTTTCGTTAACGATGATTTATTGCCGCGTACAGATACAAATTAAATTCTTCCTGACGAAATATCGAAAAACGCAAGCGATTATTATAAAAATGTATAAACAAAACCTTTTTTTAATATGGTTTTTTGTTTTTCAAACGAAAACCGCCGGCAGTGTCGAAATATCGTACACACGATTTTTTTTATTTATTATTTTTATTAAAATCTTATATTAACCCGGGCAAACCTTTCAAACTAAAACGTATAATATGATATTACGTGCTCTCCGCACAGCCGCCGCGTGATATTATTGCTTTTTAGAATCTCGCCCGGACGGTTTGGGTTTTATTTAATATATATTTTTTTTCGAAAGAGAGAGAGAGGAATTCAGTGCAGCCGTAATGACGGCGGCGGATGAAATAATAATAATAATAATATTATTACACGTACGGCAAAAATAATAGCGGCCCGAACGCGAGCGCGCGCACCGCATTAACTCCAATTATTTTCAACTAAACCTATACGCGGCTAATGCGCGTCGATATAATGGACCGCCGAGCCAGCGCACGCCGGCCCGAGGTTTAATGACGGAAATCGCCGCGTAAACAAACTCGAGCGCGCCCGTACACGCGCGTACGACGACAACGACGCGTATAGTGGTCGAAAAAAAATATCATTATTTCAAAACGTTAGAAAAAACAAAATTATCCGTATATAATAAATTCATAACATCCCGGGCTCGGATTTTGTAGCGCTAAAAAAGGGTGTGTACACAGTGGCGTAACCGAGTGCCCACAGACTCCGCGTCGCGGGGAGAGGGCAAGAGAATTTAGGGCCCTCTTGTAATACACCTTAAAGTAAATTGAACTCTAAAAATAAAAAAACTATTGAATAATCAAATTTAATTTAATCTACGTCTATAATTATTGTTGTGCGTACGTCATATAGTAAATATGTCTTAATATAGTTAATAATAAATCGTATCGTGTAGAAAAATTCGCAATAAAAAAGTTTCAATTGTCAAAGAATTAGCCACAGTTTTAAACTTATTATTTCTTACCATACCAGTGACTTCAGCTACAGCAGAATGTTCGTTTTCCAAATTAAAATTAATTGAACATAATCTAAGTAGTAAAGAAGTACTATGGCACACGCTCGTTTATCATACTTAAATGTACTGAGAATACGCAGTTTAGATATAAACACTTTGGTTGAGGAGTTTGTCGAAAAAAATGCAAGTAGATTTAAGTAGTATTAAGTAACTTGTAAATAAAAAAAGTTATATACGTTAGTAAATTATTGTTTTGAAATTAATGAAATAAGTTGAGTGTCTTACAACCAATTTATATTTTAAGGGCACATTTTTTTTTTGCAGAGAGCCCAAATTTATAGCGAATCCCTGAACCGGCAAAATCTTCAACTACCTAATTGACCACTCGATTTTTTCTTCTACGGCAAGTTTATAGGTTAGGTTTTAACACAGCCGATTGATAAGAACGTTATCGAATTATAAACATAACCGTAAACCGTAAACAAGGAGTTACCGGTTCGAAATGTTGCCGTTTATGCAAATTTTGTTCGAGAATTTGTCGTTCAAGATATTGTTGGCCCGCCAGATAAATAACTGAATAATGCACGCTGATCTAAAAAATATATTTTTTTATGCCATGAAAACATAATAAAATAGCAGAAAACAAAATATATTTTATATTTTTTCTTTTGTTAACACAGGGGGTATGTATACAGTTCGATGGGCCAATGCGCTGGGGCTATCTAAAAGTAGGTTATAATAAATAGGTAATAAAACAAATTTAATATGAAACGGAGATTAAAAATTTTTCTATTCGCCATTTTTGTTTTACCTATATTTATGACCATTTCGGATAACTTAAAATAGTTAAAATAAAAATTGGGTTAACTTGCCTGTTGGATTTGGTCAATATCGATACTGAATAAAATATATTATATTCAATAACCGAACGGGACTGAAATGAGAACTGAAACGAACGAACCATGTGTGGCGTGTGCTCGTTTCTTTACGCCGAAAATCTGTTGAAGTCGTTGCGTACGACCATATGGTCTGATGGTCAGCGAAAACGTATAATAATAATAATAATATTTATTATTACAATCGTATATTTTACTCGCGGCTATAATATTATGCCCACGATAACGAAACGGCTTCGTTATGATAATATATTTTTCGGGTTCGTTTTTAAATATATAAATATATGAAGACCGACAGCGACGACGATCGATGACGTGTTAATAATAATAATATTATATATATATGTGTGTGCATAGGATTTCGTTTTCACTCGAAAGTCTTATCGATTTCGAGAAATGTTTTTAGTGAATATAATACTCACTGCGTGTCCGTTCTTCTTCTAGCTTCGAAACGAAGAGAAAAAAAAAAGGTCCGCGAGTAGAAAGTCTGACAATTTTTACTAGGTGTTTGAGTGATGCCGACACTGACAACGGGCAACATAGTACTGCGGCCAGTAATGTCAAACCAATTGTCGGCTGGCCCGTATATATAAAGACAGTAGTACTGGCGCCAGTACTGGAAAAGAGGCCAATGTAGAGACAAATACCAGCGCATTACAGACCTATACAAAATTATAGTACTTGGTTAGTGTTAAAATTGCATTAATACTGGTAAAGCGTTATTATCTAGGATATAATTGCAGCAGTTCTGGTCCCAGGGTAGCGCGTATAAACCTGGAATATAGAAATCTGGACTGTACAAACTTAGAATGTAGAAAACTGGACGTACAAACCGGGCCTGTGTATATCTGGGAAGTATATTTCTGGACCGCCCTGAGTTCTACGGTCCACAGATATGTATGTTCCAGATTTTTGACTATATAGGTAAACCCATAATAATTTACTATTTATTATCCGACATGTTGTCAGAAAAAATTACAAATCAAAGAAAAATGCGCAAATTGTATTGGCTAACTAGCCAATTCCAACTGGAAGGTATTCCAAACCAGACCTTGCTAACATTAAATCGATTTGGACTTATGGCATACAGCTGTGGGGCTGTGCCAGCAAATCCAATATCGAAGATATTCAACGTTATCAAAATATCGCCTTTCGAACCATTGTAGCAACATAACGGTTTGATATCATACATCGCGATCTGAAGATATCATCAATCCATAACAAAATCAAGAAGTTTGCTAACAAACATTCGAATAGACTAGAGCTACATACACCCCAATGCAGCTGCCAAACAACGTCTTGACAACTCGCAAGACATAAGGCACCTCAAACACTTGAAATCGTACGATTTAGTTTAAGTGAATTAAGCTAAGGGTAGGTGCTATCTCATTGTTAGTACAACCCCAAACATGTACATGTATATTTATATACACATTATGAGTTGTATTTATAAAGACAAATATTTTATTGGTCATTTAAATAAAATATTTTAGAAAAAAAAAAAAAAATGTATTATCCAACGGACTATATAGAGAGCAAAACTGTTGTCCACTAGTTGTCCGACGGACTTGAGGCCTGTTCTCGCCATATTATTGTGGACGGCGTTTATTTGATTTTTAAACTCCGCTTATTTAGCAAACGTCCGTTAGCCGAAACCGTCACGGACTAAGATATAATTGACGTTATATCTGCGAGTGGAAACTGTTTCGCTTACGTGGAGTGTGGCGGGGTCGCAATGCAGACCGACAATTCACAACGTCAACTGTTTTCTTTTTTGCATTTTTATTTTATATTCCGATTTGTGTTTATCGTTATGGTTAACCATGTGACGCCGAATAAAACCACCGGCAGCGCTAAAACCTGTTGACAGTGTTATGATAACAGAGGAAACATTTGCGGGCCGTCACCAGCTCATCATGCCCACCTTTCAAATGAAATCGTTTTTGAAGTGGAGACGATAATGACTTTGACAATATTTTTGCGATCCGCCACCGTAAACAACGTTTTGTAGAGGTTGTCTTGATACAATGCAATAACCGTTTTTGCTTTTTTTCAAATTCTCCCACATGTTAGACACGCCAATCGTGGAAATGAACAGAATTCCCATTAAATTGGTCTGCATTTTTTTTCTACTGTTCGTTAGGTTAGGTTAACTTAACCGACTGGTAATCGAATCAGTGTTTTTTATTTATTTTCTATACTATTCCATAATTTTGCTCAACTATCTTATAACTTATTTTGTGTGACTTGGTAGTGGTTCCTGATCATTCCTATTAGCCAAATTTTATGTTTTGAAGAAAACGCAAGCCAACTGCGAAAAGCACTCAAATCGAATTATATAATTCTTATCGACGACAAAAATGATCAACAACACTCGTCATCACCTTATCCAGTTATCAAAAATCCCACTATTTACAGAATTCAAATATGAATAATAGTTTAATAGTTAACCTAAGCTTATCGAAAACACGATTATCGTGGTGAAACTCGCTGGTTTATAAACCAAGATTAACCTTTCGATTACTATAAACAGAGTATCCTGGAAACTGAGTTTATTTGTTTTTGGTGAGGACGGGCCTAGTGTCCAAGTCATTTGGACACTAAAAACATACTTGACACAAAACAAAAAAACTCTCCCGTGTTGATTGCAAATGCATACAATAAATACATTTTGGTCACATATTATAAATATTAATTTAAAATTATTTATTTTGTTCGTAGATAGAATAATATTTTGTCTATTTGTATTTATAGTTATTAACAAAACATCACTAGCTCTATATATATATATATATATATATATATATATATATATATGATATATGACGTATTAAACGTGTCGAACGCAAGTTCGAAATACCTACTAACATGGATAGATTAATACGGACACGCGCGTAATTTATTATATCACATTTAAAATTATTTATTTGATTTTACAAAAAAAAAAAATATCGTTTTACTTCAATGGAACAACGTCCTGGTCGAGCGACCTATAAGGTTTTTTTTTTTTTTAATGCATTTTTCATTTAACAAAAAAAAAAGTATAGTGAAGTATTATTACATTCCAATCTAAATGAAAACTGGTTAAGATTATCTATATGTGTAAATTAAATAAGAGACACAAACAAAGATAAAACTAAAGCGCTAATAAAATATATAATGATAAAAAAAAAAAAATCAGCGAATACTGCAATTATTTTACGTTTTGAAATTTAATTGACCGTTGCGAATTAAAAGTTTTAACATTAATTATATATATATATACTTTGATAAGTATAAATTGCAACAAAAAAATGACATTATTGTACGATAAACGTTTTTTTTTTTTTTTTATCAAACATCGAGTAAAAATATTTTTCAATATTTCTATCGTCATTGAGGGTTTACAATTTTCTCATTGAAAAAAAAAAATGTAATAAGTACTATTAAATTTTATTGATCATTTACAAGTACACAAAATAATATTTTTTACACTACGATGTGATTATTTGTTTTCGATAATTGTCTAGAAAACTATACGGGCCTAAAATATACGTATAGGCATGGCGATTTTAAACCTATTATAAATGTTGGTGTATTCTATTCTGTTAAATTAATATAATTTAAAAAAATTATTTAATTTAGGCTTTACGTTTAACAAAAAAATAAGGAATAACGGTTTGAAAGTATTCTGCAGCATCTAACGGTTCAAATGTTCGACCATTTTCGCTGGGCCGAATAAATTTTATTCACATACGACCAAAATAAAATCCAAAAAAAATAAATAAATTTCAATGGCTATAAATAGCTCAAAAATCGTCAGAATATTTTTAAAATTTGACCGCGTCTAGAAAGGACAGATTGTGTTGTATTGTGTACAACCAAGAATAAACAAAATCGAAAATAACGTTTTAAGTATGCAACTTTGTTATCTACACTCCCGCTCCCACCCATGATTCTTTGATGAGGTTACCTCAGCTATTCGGTCGTATATACATACAAATACTATTCGATAGTTTGTGTTCGAAACAGTTTAAACTTTTTGATATAATAAATGGTTGAGTTGGATGAGTTTTGATTTATGGTAATCGAGTCGAGTCGAGTCAAGTATTAATTTTTCTAAAGTGTAACCTAACTCGACAGACTCTTAAAACGTAGCAATTGAGGAAAAACGCATAATCGTGTCCTTTAATCAATTGTTTTGTTGGTTACTGTCAATATTATTATTAACAAGTAAAGTCTGTAATAATTATGTCGAGTACTCGAGTACAGTCGAGTAATAATAACAAAAAAAAATGTGTCGAGTCGATTTGAGTATTCGACCAACTACTCTATAGTAATCCAGATGGCAATTTTTCAACGTCATTACGTTCCAGTAATATTGTCTTCGTATCTACGGGTTCAATGTTTATACATTGTTGAATATGTAATATAAATCCAATGTCCTTTAAACAATATTGCGTATGTGTATACGTTGGTTTCCATTAGAATTTTAAATATTAAATTTGAACACAGGACACAGGGGTGAATGCAGGCAAAAAAATTCGGTGAGGAGGAGGGGGGGGTTGAAAAAATGTAAAATGTTCATAAATATCATACTTAATTACTCTTTAGGTACTCGTATACGTACATACTTTTATTTTATTTGTAAGTCTCATGGAAAACTTTGATATAACTATTAAGCTTGTAGGTCAGGTAAGTTAATTTAAAATTTTGTCTGATATTTCGAGGGGCTCCCCCATCCCTGCGTTCGCCCCTGGCTGGACAATAATATTATACACGATGTCAGAAACACAATAATAATTATCCAACGCTGCATGTGTATTTCTATTGATTGGAAATTCGATTTTTAAATTCCTATAAGTAGTGTCGACTTTATTCGGTATCGTCCGTCACTAGAGGAGAAAACAATAAAAAAAAAAAAAAAAAAAATCCATACGCCGAGATGAAAATATTGATGAACGCGGACGACGACGGGCGCGAACGGATAGCCGCAGATAACAAACGACTGGATGAAAATTCCACGTGCCTCGCGGTTGGAGGCTAAACGCAGCTCCGCGCAGTGCCTTGAACGCTGTCCGAATGACGAGGCACAATACGGATACAATACACTCAAATTAGCTATTTAAACGTGTTAAACGATTTGAATTCAATGTTTTTTTTTTCTCCACCTCTCTCTCTCTCTTTCTCTCTCTCTCTCTCTTGTACGACGCACGAGAGAAAACGCACGTGTAAAGCCAATTAAAATTATTAAAAAAAAAGGCGAGAGAAAGAGAAAAAAAACACCCGACGCCGATTTTCATTATCGATATTTTCGTCCGGATAGCCGCCGTGTTTATACAACATATTATAATAGATATGAAATAATATTCCACTTATACTTTTAATAACTATTTTTATTTATTTTTCGCACTTTTTATGGGCCAACTTTTTATAGACCATTGATCATTAACCGGTCGACTCCCCGAATAGGATCCTTCCAGTTTCCCGTTTTGATCTAAATTTCACTATATTATTTTCAATGTAGTTCCATAGTATACAAGAGATTACGTACATTAAAATGTTCGGAAATTTCTGCGAATTTAAAATTAAAATTACGCCGCGACGTGATTTAAACAACAAAAAAAAGAGAAACCTGCTAACGCCTCTTTATACGTATTCGAGCCATATAATATTCTTAATGTTCTATCTGCAAGACCACTTTGACCGTCTGACTTTACAAAAGACCTTTTTTTTTTTTTTTACTGCTCATTTCCGACTGTTTTGATTTAGCCGACTCGTATACCGAGATACTGCTCCATCAGTAATTTATTATCTAGTGAATTTTAAATGTATTATTTTTCAGAGGCATGGCTGTATTAAAAATGTTTGATTCCCCCCCCAACCAAAACACAATACATTTTTCACGCACACGCTCGTAGTTTGTCGTAATTTATTTATTCAATTACATTGAATAATTGATTAATTTAATAAAAAAACATTTTCTAAGTGGTTAATACTTGAAAAAACAAATCAAATAAATATATATATTTAACAAAAAATCTGATTCTGCTGATAGGTCACAATTATACAATAATAGGTGGGAAGTTGGGAAGGTCGAAAGTATAGTTTAATTTTATTCAGTTTTTATATTCAATTACAACGATAAATCGTTGCAAACGAAATACGATCCTGAACAAAATTCGGTTAAACATTATTTTAATAAAATTTAAATTGCAAAACAAATTATTCGTGTTCGTAACGAATATCATAAAATTGTACTTAACACGCTTATAAAAATAAATTACAATATTTATACATAAAAACCATATATGTATTTATACATAGTAAAATTTATGTGGAAGATTTTAAATCAAATCGCTGTGCATTAGGCTAAAAATGTGGTTAATTCGCATAAATCGAAAAAAATAAAAATAAAATGCAAAATGTAGGCGATTTTTACAGTTTTCATCTTATGAAAAAACGGATTTTACTATGCGTAACTTACTAACGGGAAAAAAATTATAAAAATAAATAAATTTCATTCGAAATCCTTGGGTGAAAATCGCTGGGTCGTGATAAATGCATTGCCCTGTATTATTATTATTATTATTATTATCCGAGGGTTTCGCAACTGCGACTACGCGTACGTTGTAACGTTCGCCGCCGCGCCGTTGACATTGAATGCAAACGACCTATTAGCGGCAAAAAAAAAAACTACCTATACCGACGGGGAAAAAAAAAAAAAATCATATCAATGTAATAATATAAAATAATAATAATAAAAAAAAATAATATAAAAATACATATTGTTGTGACCTAGTTGATTCCGGTGCGGCGGCAGTGCACGAGCTCGCGCAGAACAAAAGCTTCATAATAATAAATGACAATCCCTGGCGGCGCGTCGGTGACATTGCGCGCGCGCCCGCGCTCGCAGATCAAACGAGATATTTAATAATAATAACGAATAAGTAGGTAATAATAATAATAATAATAATAATAATACGCTCGGTTAATAATTATTCGGTTCGTTGATATATATATATATATGTATATTATTATGTTGATCGTATTGTTATTCCGTATATATATATATATATATATATATTATTATGAGGAAGGCTCGCCGCCGCGGATGAGAAACGGGTAAAAGAACTACGGGTGCGCGCGCGGCCTGTAACACAATGGGCGCCGGACCGTATTTACCCTGTGGAAACGATACGACAACCGGCGGCCAAGGAGAAGAAGAAGAAAAAGACGATGGATGAGAAAAAAAAAAAATACACACGTACAAATAAATAATAATAATAATAAAAACCGAGGAGAACAATGAAGAGCGCCCCCTGCCTTTTGAACGGGTTTTAATGGCCTTCCGCGCGCGCGCAAGCGGCGGCGGCGGCGGCGGCGGCGGCGGTGGCGCGCGCCGAGCTCGCGAGCCCGCAAACCTATAGTACTCACCGGCGGCGGTGGCAGCGACGGTTTTTATAATATTCTCTCGTTTGGCTTATTATTATTATTCTCTGCCCTCCTCCTCTTACCCGTAACTCGCGTGTTATTATATCGCGGGTGCGTCGTCACTGCTGAGGAGACCCCATTGTGCGTCTATTATCGCGCGCGCGCACGCAAAAGAGGAAGAGGCGCGCGCGGGGGGGGAGGGAAGAAAAAAATGAAGAAAAAACCGCAATTGATATTATTGAATCGCTCGCGCCACCGCACACATAATAATAATATTATTATACCTATATAGTATTATACAATATATATTATTATACTATATAATTGTACGTTTTATATTATAAGAACAATAAAGGCCGATTCTGTTTTTTTTTTTTTTATCATATTAATATACACGATGAAAATATCGCTGCGGGGTATAACGGCGAGCGGGACGATCAAAAACGCATATTCGTATATAATATTGTATACCTACAAAAGGGTTAAACCGTGTACGGGTTATACAAACTGTGTTCAATAAATACCTAGACAAAATGTATTAAAAATTACTTTTCAAACTTACAAACTATTTAAATGGATCACCATCAAAATAGTATCCATAGCGTTGTATGAAATTACAATGATCCCAACGGTCTTGCTACTTTTGATAACATTGTTGAATTTCCTCCGAGGTTATTGCCTTTAACTCTTCTATTGCGTTATGGATTGTTTCGTTAAACGTCTTCGAATCCTTGACGTTTTAGGGTAGTTTTTAGTATCGGAAACAAAAAATAAAATAACAGGGGGCTAAGTCGGGCGAGGTATCACTGGTATATTTTTGGATGCCAATAATTCACGAATGGAAAGTGCTGAATGCGCTGGTGCATTGTAATGGTGCAAAAGCCACGACTTTGATTTTCATGCTTCTGGCCTTTTACGGCGTAATTTCTCCGTTAATCTTTCCAGTACTTGTTTATAGACAACTTAATTTACTGTCTGATCTTTAGGTACAAATTCATAATGGACTAAACCAAAAAAATGGAAAAAGAACAATGGGCATGATGTTGCTTTGATGTTTGACCGGACCTGATAACATTTTTTTTGGATAAAGTGAATTTGCGGTCTTCAATTGCAATGATTTAACTTTGGTTTCGGGATTATATACCTGTATTTTATCACCCGTAATAATTGATTTTATAAAACTTGGGTCATTAGAAATTCGATTTTTTTAGTTCCAATCAAGTTCAATGCGATGTTCACTTTGTTCCTCGGTCAACAATATGATACTCATTTTGCGGATACTTTTATCACACCCAATTAATCTGATAAAATCAAATGACAAGTACTAATTGACATACCAACTTCATTGGCTTCTACTTTGACGGTTAATCGTAAGTCATTTTTAATTTTGTTTCGAACAAAAGTAATGGTATCATTTGTTTTTGATGTTGATGGACGCCCAGGACGATGGTTATCTTCAATGGATATTCAATTCAACCTTCTTTAAAACGTTTGAACCAGTCAAAAGTTACACAACGGCATAGTGAAACATCTTCAAAAGCTAATTTAATCAATTCAAAAGTTTCCGTAGCATTTTTACCAATTTTGATACAAAATTGAATACACGCGCGTGGTTCCGTTAGGTTAGGGTTGTTCTGTAATATTACCCATGGTGAAATCGCGATTTTAAACAAAACGACAAATTTTGAACGTACACTGATTGTAAATAACGATTTGTATCATATACTGAAATTATGGTCATTATCTCTGGTTTATTTTGGTATAATAACATTAACGATAACACTAAAAGTTTTTCTGAAATAAGTTTAGTCTGGGTATTTATTGAACACATCTCGTATACCGTGTTTATTTCAGATATTACATCCTCCCACCACCGGTAAAAACATATGACATTACTAGTACGTAAAATGGCGTGATAATATGTAAAATGAGTTATCGACCGATTGTGAGTCGTTTTGTGCATTGCGGTTCACATATATTATACCTTTTCGGGTAGATATTGCCTTTTCTTATGCAAATTAAATGCGTACCGATCATTTTTATAATTTATCCGATTATATTGTATTATGTAATTGCGATTTTAGTATTTTAACAGGTACCACTTGCATCACTAGTAGGTAATGTTAAAATGTAATTTTTAATAATTTTAGGTTGTATATATTGGCCGTTGGGTATAGCTAAAGAAGTAATTTCTTATACAAATAAAACTACAAACAAAATTTGTTTTATTTGATTTAGTGATTATGTTAAATATTTTAACGAAGGTTTTCTCTTATTTAATTCCCTCGTTCGTTATTTGGTCTTATGACATGTACCCTTGAAAATGTACGAAACCTCGCCTCCCCTCTTTCTGGGATAGGTCTGAAATAAACACTGGTTACGAATATTAACACCCTTGCGTAAGGCTGTATAGGGCCCATAATACTCATTTCGCGTACAACCGGTATTAAAAAAGTATAAAAAATGTCTACATTTCTATACATTTTTACGGATAGAAATTGCCAATTGATATTATCGTGATAAGAATAGATAAGAGGTCAGCAGTGTGCCTGTCAAGTTCCGTGAATTTATTGTTTTTACCGTTTAATCAGTGTTTTTACATACCTACAGTTAAACGCGTGAAACGTAAAACTTACGATGATTAAGAGACTTTTTGGACCACTGTCGACGCCGATATATCTAATATTATGGCATGCATTCCCCTCCCACCAATACCGTTTAATTAGGTTAGTAGTTTATGTTCAGGAATTTTTAATGAAAAAAAAATCATCACACACACATTACATAACATACACATTTAGATTTAAGTATTATTGTTATCAAATATTGTGAATTTTATAAGTTTAATTAATGTTTTTTTTTTTTTTGTTTTCCGTAAAAATACTCCCATACCGTAAACAGTCGCGGGATGTTTGTCGTTCGCGAACGAATATTGTTTATGGCAAAGGCCAATATACAGTTTTTATTTTTAAATAAGAATAGTGTAAAAATTCCGTGTTCCCGGCTCGGCGCGAATCGCCAAAAACAACCGTAATAATTATAAAAGATAATTTATTAATAAATGGTGAGTGTGCGCTAATCGCCACCAGCACGAATTGCCATTCGAAAATTGGTTATAGACATTTAATGTTGTAACGTGTGTGTGTGTTAAACGTAATTTTATAGGATATAAGGGTAACCAGCTGGTCAGTAAGCGCTCCATGAAATTGTGTTTTTATTTGTAAATTAGTACTCCTTTATATTGTCATTTTTCCGTGTTGCTGTGATATATATATTTTTTTTTTGTACTATTTATTAATTTGTTATTATACAGCAACACTTACGTTACCACAACGAATTTGCCTTATTTTAATTACCATCTTTTTTCATAATTTTTTAAGACACACATACACACCCACCGCCACTTACGTAGCTCGTCATGTTTGCGCGGCGAACCCAAAGTGGCGAATCGAGTGGGCACACGCTGCAGAAGGGTAGTGCGCGTGAAGTGAAAGGTGCCGGGGAAAGCACAAAATTATTTTGTGCGCCCAGCCCGTACAACCACAGAGGACCTTTTTTTTGGTAATGACACACTATTTTTATGAATTCCTATGACTGCCATCGGTAACGTTATTTTAATATTTGGTACACTAACGCGAACATATTAAATTTGCCGACTCAATGGACGAGTAAAGGGATTATACGCGGACCTATTTACCGAAAAAATATTGCCTTGTATCGTTCGCTCGGATCAGTGTCATGCGCTGGGGATGAGGAGGTTACGGGTTATTTCCATTTATTTAGTGATTTAACCTTGAAATTATATATTTAAGCAAAGTTCCAAGTTCCAATAGCTTGATATTATATTGAATAATAACAGTTAGCTTATTTGGATTCGACTTTTAAATTCCTATTGTCGCGTTAGATATTATAAAAGACTCTACGATGTATTCATGATTATTATGTACTACAAGAGTGAGCATTGAAAGTTTTCGGGCACGCCATTGTCTCAGATGTTGCCCTTCATATAGGTATTTTGGCTGCGACCATCTCTATTATAACTGATACCTTTCATATATTTTTTTACTAAGTCTTCCCACCTCGTTCTCGATCATCCGATAGGTTTTTTCCCTATCGCGTTCTTTACCCTAGCGCCGTAAGAAAAATTAATAGTATTTTGATTCTCCGGGCGTGCCCTGCCATTGTAATCCTTTACTTCAGCGACGTTCGGTTTTTGCAATACAGTGATTCTCGTTCTTTGTTATTCTTCACCCGTCGGTCACGTAGTCTTACAGCGGATTATCCTTTCAAACATGAAAAGTGTTTATTTTCGCCGGTTTTCTTCTCATTGAACGAGTAATTCGGAAAACTAAGTTACCTCGATTTCTTGTCGTCCGCGAAGCAGCAATATTTTCGGAGGTTCGTATATAATAATAACACGATGTGACGCGTTTGTCGCGCACGCCGGATTCAAGAGTCTCGCGTGGGGTTTACCCGTGGCTTATTGCCCGTACGGGCCGAGATGTCGTTCGTCTATATACACTGTAAGTATAATGACGATCGGTCATTATCGTGCAATTCTATTGTGTATTATTGCTCGATAGTTTTTTTTTTTTTTTTTTTTTTTTTTTTTTTTTTTTTTTTTTTTTTTTTTTTTTGATGTACGAACAATGGAACGATAACGACCGATCATTATTGTTGGGCCGCCGTCGCGCCGTCGCCACACCTCGTCGATATACTTAAACAATTTTACTCGTCGCCGTACCAGCTATAGCTGTACGATTATACAGTTATAAACGCGCGTGCGCTGACGAGCGGTAGGTATGCCGCACAGCCGATGTGACGTGATGTGATGTGATGTGATGTGTGATGTGTGGATGTGCGTGTGTGCGCGCGTATACTTGTGACGGACGAGGGCGAACGGGCACGCGAGATTAGCGATATCATTAAAACCGAATAACGCATGACCGTAGAATGAGAAAGAAAAAAAAAACAGTGTTACATTATCGCGCATGGCGACACCGCTAGGGATAGCTTTCTAACGGGTTCACGCGGCGCGAGTCTCCATTTGTCATATAGGCGGGACGTCGTCGCGGCCGTTGTCCTTTTCTATATCCGGTAACCCTTCGACCATAGATAAAAGAATAACCGCGGGGACTCTCCACCGTCACGGGCGTCGCGCGTTCCACTGATATTATATTATACGTACCTTCTATATATTATATTAGATTTCTTTGCCGTCACCTATAACCGATAATAATAATAATTATTATTATTATTCTCTCGTAATCGCGGTTTATCGGCATATAATATTATGACGTCCCCGGGTACCGTACAGAAAAAAATCATAAATATATATCCGCGCATCGCGTGGTGTCCGGGGGGTACAAATTAATAGAACGTTATTTGGACACACCTATACAAAAATAACATACTTGAATATTATTATATTGGCACAATATTTTGTTTTATTAATTTCTATTAATCGTTTAGAGTCCGTTTATTATTACCCAGGAGACACGGCGCAGTCGACTCGCTTTTAGTCTCTGGAAATCAAACTAAATTTAAAATTATCAATAGCAACGCACTATCTTTTCCCGAATTGGGTATCAAAACCAGCAACAACGCTTAAATACTTGATTAGTTTATCACAGCTTCACATCATAACTTCATTTTATACGGATAGTTAATTTTCCATAAATCATAGAATACAATTACTTCGATACGTACCCATAGTGTAATTGTCAATAATCAATAATGTATGAAAAACTTGTATTCAAAATTATTTATTACTATAAAAAGTTATAATTTTGATTGCAGCGAATGAATGAAACGTGTTTTTTACAAAAAAAAAAAATCCGGTTTATATTTTCAGGTGAAAATACTGCTGATAGGTACAGACATAAACGTGCTGCGCCCGTGTCCGTTTGTTGGTTGAACACAAATTTTATTATTATAGGGCTAATAATTCTTTTTTTTTTTAATACATTTACCGTATAGGTTTTAATCGTATCGTTTTCTCGGCTCTATTTATTATATATAAACGCGACGCGTCATAATAAACGGCCGTTAACGTCAATTATTATTTTTCATTATTATTATTTTTTTTTTTTTCGTGCAATTTGCTTTAACTTAACCTAACCGTTTTCCCGTATATGTAAACACGGCGACTATTTTGTCTCCGCATTAAAATGTATAATAATGTATTATTATCGCCGTCGCGAATCGTTTCCGTTTTTTTTTTTTTTTTTGTTATTATATCGAAACACGGACGCGCGCGCGATACTATCATCGTATTTATATATTTTTTTATTTTATAACGAAACGAACGAGAGAAAGACAAAAACAAATAAATTAATAATAAAAATTATCCTCTCGATCGTTTTCCACGGTTTACGCGCGGGCCGCGGCGTCGTCGTCGTCGTCGTCGTCGTCGTCACGACCGGCATCAACGCAACGACGGCGGTAGGAAAACGATTTCCGGAAGCGGATTATTATTACTCGATTCGGTTCGATTCGATGCTATCCAACGACGTATTATTATTATTATCATTATCATTATTATTATCATCGTTTTATCCTATTAGTCGTGTGGCGCATGTGTGTACAGTGCGCGCGTGTGCGTAAGTTCCAAGGAACTGGAAACGGGTTTTTACGCGCTCGGATAAAATGTATGTTAATGTGTCACGCGCGCGCGCTCTAGAAGGGTATTTATATGCGTGTGTTTACAAGGTCTCGGGGGTACTCTCGGAACCGCTACGACCACAAACATATTTACTGAATCCAGTGGCGCAATTGCCGAGCGCGTTGGGAGGGGTACCGGTTGGTTAGGTTAAACAATTACACCGGGGGGGGGGGGAGGTCGGCGCCACAGACTTCAAAGGGCGCCTATTTTGCTTCTTTTTTTTGTTTTTGTTTTTCAATTGCCATTATCATAACTGCCGGTTAACAAGCCATTAGGTTAATTCAATCTGCCGATTAAAGTTCCGATTGAATATGAGAGTGAGGTGTACTCGGCCCGTTGCATTAGTTATTCTAACCGAAGGTTAACGATGAAATCGATTAAGACGATCGGTCATACCGCAACAAAATGTCCCTGTATTATTATTAGCGTTTTAGGCTAATCTTCTGTAAGCCAACACTTACAAGAGGTTTAACTGAAGACAAAAGATATTTGGTTTATATGTGGTTTTACAAGAAGAATTAGTTGGGCAAGAAATTTCTCAATCTGAAGAACTACATAAAGCAAAAATGAAAACAAAAGACTTTGGAACGTGAAATTAAACATTTCAAATCTTACATATGATTTGTTGGAGAGAAATTATCTTCAAAACTAATTTCTATACAATAATAATAATATAATAAAATTATAATATTTCGTATTTTTCATGAGTTCATAAGAAAAACCGATAAATTTTAAAAATCAATATTGACATTTTAAATTACTGATAACAGTAGTTAACACTTCTTTTAACGTTAATTCGGAGATAATCAAGATAACGCGATGAATGAGTACCGATAAGATTAACTGGTAGTTTAGACTGAATGTTTAGCTTAACCGAGAGTCGATAAACAGTTTGACTGAGAGATAGTGGCTGAATTTAACCGACAGTGAAGTTCAACTGTCAGAGCAATTGAAAAACCGGCCTTTAATGCATTGTCAATACCGATTGATTTAATAATACAGTCAAACCTCTAAATACCGGACACTATCGGTCGCCAAAATTTCGTCCGCTATTTAGAGGGGGTCAATTTGTCGTGGGGGGAATGAAGAGTATTTTGTACATCGATTATCGATTATTTGTATATCAATTGAAACTACGTGTTATATTTAATGTATTTAATAATGAAATATTGTATTTTATATTTAACATTTCCACGGATACGCCGGACGAGACGGGCCCATTAACTACAACGGATAAGATAAACTAGTACATTATAATAAAATATATTTACGATTACAACAAAAATAATCAAAATCTAGTCATAAAAGTGTTCGTTATTCAAAGATTTTTCTATAGATAAATAGTGAAAATGTTCCCGTCCCCGAAAAAAAACGTCCGCTATTTGAAGGTGTCCGTCAAGTGAGGTTTCACTGTGTAACGAAGAGGTCGTGTTGTGATTTTACTTGTAGTTTTTTTAATAGTTGGGAAAAACAAACAAACTTATTGTTTCATTATTTTCGATTTTTTTCTTTTTGTTGGAATGACAAAAATCACATTTAGTTTTACACTAGGGCACCAGAAAACTTAGTTGAGCCACTATTTCCGACGTCATTTTTTCGCGTTATTTTTCATCAACTCAGTTTTAAGTATACACTTAGGACACTATAACTTCCTTGGAGCAGTATCAGGTTTGCACCTACAGTATCTTTCATCGATTTTGGGGGGGAATAACCTAACTGCAAACAAATATATTTTAAAATTAAAATGCGCGTAGATTTTTTTTTAGATAAAATTATAAACCATTACACATACAGGCCCTTTGCTGCCAATTCCCTTCACTCTTCTCGCGCCAATCCGGTCTTGGTGGAATTTATTCCACTATGTCTTTTTTGACCACATCTAATGATCTAACTACCGCCGTTACTTCGGTCTTTTCTTAAGTACACGCCTTTTAATATTATTGTATATTTGTTTTTTTTTTTTTTTTTTAATAAATAAATTACTAATTTAATATTTTATCATTTTGGTAGTACTTTTTTAGCGCTCCAAATCTTAGCGCCCTAGGGCGATTGCCCTAGGTTGTCCGGCATACAAACACGCCTCTGATTTGGCCGTCGCTTTATACAATAAAACGTCGATGATAATACTAATAGGTATATAGAGTATACACAATGAGACGTTTTTAGTCGATGATTTACGACGGAATTTTTTATTTTTTTTTCTATACTTCGAACAAATCGTTTTTCAGATCTAAAAAAACCCACGAACCAAATAATTTAATTTTTTTTTTCTTTACAACGAGAACTGCAAACTATTATACACGCGTAAATGTCGACGACAATAATTCATCACTGCAAACGACAACGACGTATACTCGATTCGACGACTGTTTTATTAATTCGATTATTCGATACACGATTATAAATCATCACGCGCGAATGGTTGGTTTCGATCGCGTGTTCTTAGATTGCCGCGCAGGAGACGGGATGAGATTATAATATTAAAGTCGACCGAATTTCACCATAAAACGTGTTAGATAGTTACACACTCTTTTGATAAATAGCAGAAAAACATACCGGGAATAATGTACGCCAGTATGCACATTGCACGTATAGGTTAAAAGAAAA
This sequence comes from Tuberolachnus salignus, assembly GCA_956483605.1. NCBI lineage: Eukaryota > Metazoa > Arthropoda > Insecta > Hemiptera > Aphididae > Tuberolachnus > Tuberolachnus salignus. Next base: position 30,940,923 of record OY101430.1, on the reverse strand, counting down.
AAAAAACATTTTTTGATATCGCATAATATACGAAAACAAAACGATATCGCCGAAATTCCAGATAAAATAAAGTACAAACAAACGTATCAAAAAAAAAAAAAAACCATGCGATATAAATAACTGTGATCCAATTGTTAAATTATTAAAATACCGACGGACAATGATGGCAAAATTATATTTCGAAGGAACTCGAGTTCTGTTGGTTATACGTACCTACTAAAACAATACGAAAATTGGATAATTTTATGCCTAGATTTTAGATTTCTCAATTTACTATAACGACGCGTTGTGTTTTAGTCGTCAAAATCTTCAACGCGGAGCAGAAATTATTGTAATCTGTATATTTGCACTGATACCCACGGGTCGTGATCAATAAAACATTCCCCAACAAATATTGAGACAGACCATTAGATATTACAAAATTACGAAAAAAATAGACGGTTTTTAAAAGACAGTGATGGGCGGACGACTAGGTCGTAAAAATTAAAATTTGACCTTAACAGGTGGCCCACCTGCGACGTATTTAAATATAGTGAGGTAGGCTGCAAAACCGTCTATACTATCGGTCGTCTCATTATATTATAATAATGCTTTACGCTTTCCGCAATAAGACTATACCCAGTGGAATCTATTGTTTGTTGACGCAATTTTCGAGAGTAAATTAAAAAAAAAAAAAAAAAAGTGGTAGGTATATTATTTTATAGCTCCTACTCACGGCTAAAATCAGCAGTCAGAGCATAATACAACGTTTACACTCTACAGGCGTTGGTGTTTGGATTTTTCGTTTTATCCGGGGGAACTGCACTTACAATATAATAAAAAACTAATAATACTAATAGCTGAACATCTTATCGAAGAAGTGACAGAGAACTGGCAAAGGAAGTTCAACAGAAATTTGGTGGAACTAGTATCATCGGTGACAATTTTCGTCAAAGGACAAATAATACAACCGGGTATGTCACATATAATAATGAGTACAGAGGAGAAAACGAGACAGTTATTGGACAGCAATAGAATAATGGAAACCCCATGGAAGACTGCCACGGGGAAGGAGACTTAAAAAGTTCGAGTTTTGGGAAAACTGAAGATAGGTATTTCGAGATAGAGGCTAGTGATGAAGTGACGTAGTAATTTATGGCGGCAAAAACTCATAGAGTATAGATATGTCAGTAGAAGACGAGGAAGAAGAAGGAAATGTGTTAGCGAATCTGAATTTATATATATATATAAATTGCGGTTAACAGCATTGTACGGTTATGAACGCGCCCGCAGAAGAACAATAATAACAATTTGAATAGCGTTGGTGAAAATATAAAGAAATTTATTTTTTCTGTGCTGCGGTTTTCCTCTGAAGATATTATTATGTGTGTACGTCCGCTCGTATTATAATACGCGGATCCCAAAGGCAATCTAATTGCCTGTCATGACGTCTAAATACAATGAAGCGATGAATCCTATAATGAATGAAGACGTCGCGACACTAGGAGAAAAAAATAAACGACACACAGTCTCAGATATAAATTTGCTATACATTTTATGCGACCATTCAAAACGATAACAACTATTTATAGTGATGATGTTCGTCGCACGCTAATTTATTTGTTCGCATAATAATATATTGTATAACATCGAGTTTATCGGATACCCCCTAAGTCCTAATACGACGTCGTAATCGTAGTAGTATAGGACGAGGAGATATAATGACATTCCGCATCTCTGGTGTACAAAGTGTGTGTCCCCAAAGTGAGGAGGAGCATAACTCCAATACTGTCCGCCATAAAAAAATCAAAACGATTTAATACAAAATCGGCCGGAAAAAATTTAGAATTGGAAAATTTCTAAAAATTATTATTTTCTTAATTGTGACGATACCGCTGATTTGGGAGGCATTCGTAGAACATTCATAAATCCTATAATATTGCGGCCCCCGTGTTACTCTTTATGGTCCTATGATATATTTATGTCTGTGTAGTTATTGTACGATACGAAATATTTGCGATGAAGAAACTTTTCCCCCGGCAGAATTACACAAATTGGAACCCCTCCAACTACATTTGAATTGGAGTAAAAGACTGCGTACGATGTGGAACATCACCCGATATGTATCGACAATGCAATGCATTTGATTTTACGTAACCGATAGATAATATTACGTATTAGCACATTCCCAGTGGAATGCCGGTAAAACACACACTTTGTATTTTAATCCTCGTCCGTCGGCTGGAGTCGAACGGAAATGTGACAAACCATTTTTTTTTTTTTTTAAATCGTACGCATTTGTACTTATCCTCGTACAGAGTCAAAGTGAACACGGTTCAGAGGAGCGTACCGAAAAGGCGGAAAATGAGAGACCGACGTCAACGACGAAGAAAAGAAAAGCAAGACATCGCAAATTGGAACGACATATTTAAATTTGGATTCTCCATAAATCCGGATTTCAAAATTCGAATTTCAAACAGATTTTTTTTTTTAAATTGTGTAAATGCTCCTAGGAGTCATAGATATATTTGATTTGTTGAAAACACTATTTTAATTATATATTGATTTTATTCGTGTCGTTTTTAGTACATAAAACAATCTACAATGAAAAGCCGGATGTATACCGGTTTACATGATGACTCAGCGCATATTTTAAATTGCAGCTGTTACATGTGCAGTTAATGTCATTGTGCCTTTTAAAAATAAAACAAAAAAAGGAAATTTTCAAAAATTATTGTTTCGGAAGCACACGGCAACCGGGACTGACCGTCCTGATACTCTGACAGGATTTCCATTCGGTGTATGTTCTATTATCATGGCTATAGTGATAACGACTAAATCAAATTATTCGATAGTATAGTGTAGTCGATCGCATAGAGTCATATCGAAAATGATTCGATAGTTTTTATTCAATCATTGAAACAAAACCAGTGGGATTTCGATAAATATTGTATTCACCAGATTTCAGAATTACGTGTGTTTTTTTGTTATTTCCGTACGAGATCGGAGATCGTCAATAACTTCGCTACTTTAATTTAAATATTTGCCTTTTAAACGTTTTATTAAATATAACCAACACATTTATTTAAACACAATACGCTGGAATGCCTATTAACCATGGACTAGAATATTTAGTCCACGCTGGTAACAATGTCGGGACGAAAAATTACACAATATGACGCCGTCCGTGTCCGTATCCATTGACAGCCGGAATCGTGGCCAGTGACCACTCTCCTATTATAGGCTCTCTAAAATTAACTGTTCGGTATAGTGCCCATCTCTATAGACGTACGGTCACAGGGTCGTGAAAAGAGAAACCCGGGTAACACCTTGGGGGCCCTACTATTTTTAGGCCCTGTCTATCATTGACTTTGTCAAGTAAATGTTAAGAATATAATAGCACGGTAAGTAAAAAATGCACGCAATAGATCGTTTAAAAATAATTATTGAGAAAAAAAAAAGAAGATTTTAAATCAATTATTTACAGAAATCTTATATCTCATTTTCTTGAAATAATTTTTATTTATTTTTTGTTTAATATACGTAATGTATAAAGTAATTTCAAATTAGTTTTCCTCGCTTTTTCTGACGAAAACGAGTCAATTTGACTATTTTGAAATCGATCTGCTTATCCTGAAGTTCATCGAATCCCAAATGATTCTATAGTTCGAAATAATCGAGTAATACCAAATTTCCGGGCCTGGGGGGGGGAATTCCGCCTTTCCGTCGGGCCCGTGTACGGATTAAATTCGATGAGTTTCCGTTCCCGTGCGCGATATCAGGTCATCCACACCGACGAGCGGCGGCGGCGGCGGCGGCGGCAGCGACGACGCGGCACCTGTTGCGCGATTTCCTGTGCGGCGAGGCGGCCGAACACCTGTTCGTGGTTTCGAGGGAAGGGTGGCTCCCCCGGTCCCGGACGATTTTTGGCGCGCCAAAGTCCGCGGGATTTCGCGGCTGCGGCCGGGTACGAAACGCAGAAACGGCCCGGGGGGGCTTTATATAATACGGCAGGCGAGTTTGGCAACGCGGCGCGGATCCCCTCGGCGGCGTGGGCTAATTTTTTTTTTTATTATTATTTCAAACGCCGCGTGGGTACGCATAATACGACTGGTTTCAAGTGTAACACACATTTGAAGACTTCCCGTCGTCGACGCGCCGGCCGCACGCACGCGGCGCTGCGACGGCGGTGGGCGTCCGCGTCGCCCCGGCGCTCACGTAATTATTGTTGTTGTGCGGACACGCCGTGTCTCGCGCTCGCTCGCGCGCCCGCGTGTGTGTTTAGTGGGCGACGGTAATAATATTATAATAATAACGTCGAACGAACAGTCGTGTATGCTCGGGCCGCTCCACGGAGGTACGAGGGGGCATGTATCCGCAGCCGCCGCGAATTGGGAAACGGAAATAAATATATATATATATATATATATATATATATGTATGTATATACGTGTCATCCCACACGTGACGGTCGTCGTGTACACGCCCGAAATATCGAGGGGGGAAGAAAGCAGTTTCAAAGTCTCTTAGTTCTATTCGTACAACAAGTGTATACGAATATACGCGTCGCGTAACATGTTTCCCAAAAAATACCGTAATTTTTTGTGTTTTTATTTTCTTCTACGACAGCCCGAAATCGATACCAAATTGCGTCCCGTTTTTACCTTTTAAACCCTGCATTCGTCTTTTAAAAGAGTTTTCGTTGATCTGTCGAATGACAAATTCTGTGCCGTGGCCGGAGTCGAAAATACGTTTGCACACGATATTATTCCGACCAAAACACGATGACTCATCGTCATCGAACCGCATGTTTTCGGTCATATTATATTTTACATTTTAAGGAATCACAATTTCGATTTACACATCGGAAACGACGATCAGAATTGAAACTTTTTCGTGTACGTAAACAGCGCTGTTTACGAAATACGACCAATTCAGCCCGTGCACAGAACAATAATTAACGTGATTAGGTTTTTGCAATATTGAATTTCATTTTTTATTTCGCCGGACGCAATCGAAATTTGGGAATGGTAAAATCGACCGTTTCCGATATAGTAGCAGCTGAACTTTGTAAAAATGATATTTTCATGAAAAGTTCACAAAAATATTTCACAATTATAGTCACTTATTCGTAACGTAGTCGTTCGTTTTAAATTTTCGAACAGACTTTACCACCGGGCGGAAAATCCGGAAAAATTGGACCATTTTCATACTAACTGAAAAAAATTATAGCTTTACTGCTGCTCTCCGAATTTAAAATAAGATATACGATTTAATTATATATGAATAGTGATGTATAGTCACCACGACGATTTTCACTTCATCGACATCCTGCTTTAATTATAAAGCATATTTTTAAGCATATTTTCTAAAAGCATTTTGAATCTAGTCAGTGCATTAACGAGATTATTATTATTTTTATTTTCGTTGTAGTTTTCTTAATAATTGGGGAAAAATGGAATAATTTACAATTTTTTCATTTTGTTATAACCCGGTTACAAATAATCTTAGGGACCTTTTAGGTTAGGGAAATTTTCACCGAATATTAATATCGGGTTTTTTTAGACGTGAACTATTTTTATAGGCATTTTAAGTTTTTTTTTTTTTTGAATTAATTGAACTAAACTATTTTGGCCGAATAGAAATGCATGCAAATTTGACACAAGGTTCACCATAAGTTGTATTTAATGGTGAAAAAAATAAGTTAAGCGTATTTTTTATAAGCGTTTAATGAGCAAATTTTGATAAAAAAAAATCCTTACAAATTACCTTCGCTCAAAATGGTTTTTTGTTAGCAATGATTTATCATTGTGTGTACAGATATTGATTAAAATGCCATCTATATCCTACCTTCCCGTCTACAATATATGGACTACCAGTGTTGGGAAGTATTTCATTTTTTTTTCCTTCTTTTAAATATTGAATTTATTTTCAATATTACCGTTATTATTATTATCGCGTTGATAATTTACTCACGAAACGCTGAACAGCGAGAGAGGCTAATTTCTTTCCCCGTAATCTTAATAATAAAATAATAATATACGAGACGACGTATGGTTTTTTTTTTATTATTATTTTTTTATTACCGATAAATATGTTGTAATCATATTATCACAGCTTCGATAACAATACTACGGTCCAAAATATTATATTATACATAATAATATTTGTTTTATACAGGCGTATGCCCCGTGCGTGTATATCGCGAATTCGGACTAGACCAATAAAAATTAACGATGGTTAATATAATAACACTGTATTATATTATTATATAATAGTACCCGACGGTGGTAGTAGAAAAACTTGTAAAAAAAATAAAAGTTCAAAGGCACTTTTTCTTTTCATTGAATTGATTTTTTTTTTTATCTTTCTTAAAATATACGGATATATGTTATAGAATTTCTCTAAAATATCATTATATATAACTACGTACAAACAAAAAGCGATTTAAAAATAATATGTATATATATAAAAAATAATAATAATAATAATAATAAAAATAATAAATAAATAAAATATACAACGTGTCGGGTTGTTTGTTTTTTTTACAAAATAATACTAAAAAAAAAAAAAAAAATTAAAAACAAAATAGTTTTGTTATTTACAATATAGTCGTGTATATAGATAGATACGCGGTACCTACTACATAATATAATAATGATAATAACGAGAGAGATTCGCGTAATTACACATGATTGCCAATAACTGTTTTTTTTTTCTTTTTTTTTTCTATCAGTTTCCAATCCGTTACGCGATATCGTTATTACTATTATATACCGTCCCGTTCTCACGACCTACGCGCGTTTTGTCGCCGACCGCGCTAAAACCGCTTACCGATCCCGGGCACGTATACAGGAGGCCGATATTATTTTATACCGAGCGGTCAGGTTTTTTCCTATTTTTTTTTTTTTTCGATATTATATTATATTGTACCCGGGGTAATGAAATAATAATAATAATAAAATATCGTATCCGATAACTATCGGCCCAGCGTGCCCGTGGGAACACAGCGGCGGCGGCGGCGGCGGCGGAGGAAACCGTCCGGGAAAAAACGGAATCGGCCGGAACGCGCGGCGACCGGTCGGTCGTTTGCGCGAGCGTAGGCATAAAAATGTACTCTACCCGCCTACGCTCGTGCCGCCGCCTCTGCCCACGCGATGTTTTGCCCGCCGACCGTTTTTTTACCCGTGTAATAACGATAATTGACCAATCGGCGGCGGCGGCATAATTATTATATTCGACGACGACCGAGCGGCAAACCCGAAATGGATTTTTATTAATATTTTCGCGAAATTCTCCCCCTTCGTAACGCAAACGAAAGTCGAACACGTGCACCGGGTCACCGCGGCACGTCCGGTCACGTTTTGATATTTTTACCGGCACAGCTAGAATACGATTTATACCCCCCCCCCGCTCCCCGCCGGCACATTGGTTCGTACCCGAGTGCGTTACGACGGCCCGCCACTGAAAATGATGTTCCCTTTTCAAACCTGATCACGGTTCTACTATAAACATAAACGGCAGCGTGTAATACTACAAGTACAGGTACTTACTGGCGATTAAAGCTATCATAACACAACAATATACGTAAGGTCTACAACACAGCGGAAAAAAAAAAAAAAAAAAAAAAAAAAAAAAACGTAACACACAAAGCAAAAACAAACAAAAAAAAAAAAAAACACACTGAAATCGTAAAAACGTAAGGACGAATATAGGAGGACGAGGAGGACTACAACACTGTAATAGACGTGCGTGGGCGCGACAATAATGTTCAGTCGAACTCGTATTTTTTTTTTATGTTTTTGCCGGGGACGATAACAATTATTTCTCGAGGTAATTAAATAATTACCCTTTACAATATACCCGGTACAGGTGGGGAGCAGACATGATGTATTATATACAGTTCCAGTCTATAAAATTGGAAATATACGATGTCCGTCCCACGGCCAAATGCGGGTTCGACTGATCATTATTACCGTTGGTTGTGCGAATGGGACGCCATGTGAGGGTACTGGTGTAGCGGCAGCGGGGACGTGCACTGTTGCTGATAGTTGGCCGTGTGCATCAGCGGGCTGGGACTAGACGAGGGTATGAGATGAGCGGGCGGGGACATGGCCATGATGTGTTGGGGATGGTGTTGCTGATGGTGTGGATGGTGGACGGGTGGACTCTGTTGGCCGTACACAAACTGCCTTACTTTGGAATCGTGGTCGTCGCCGATGTTGTACGACAGGTCGGTCTCCTCGAACCCGGTGGCCGACATGCGCTGGTCCCCGGAGTTGGCGCCCGACGACGACGGACACGGGTCGGGCGAGTTCAGGCACGTCTGTATCAGCGCTTTGCCCGCCTCCGAAGTGATCATCGGCTGTAACTTGCGCGTGGCGAACGTGTACACGTGCCCCGTTTCGGACGCCACCAACAGCATTACCTGTGTCCCCGTTAACGTCGACAGCTCGTACGCCTGGAAAATAATATTACGATCGTCTTATTTACGGGCGAAAGACAGCAAAAGAAAAACCGTAAGAAATAATTATCGGTAAATTGTAATAATATTTCGATTTTGCAACAAGTCTTATCTGTCTGTTGTTCGCCTTTATCCCGCAACACAAGACTCACTTATTCTCGCCTTACGCGTAGTTCCCCCACACCATTACATTTCATCATATCTCCCCTAATAATCTCTGACTGCTTTTTCTCGCCGAGACCATATCTCATATACAATTATACCCACCCATTCTAACATTTTCATTTTTGCTGTTTACACTTAAAATATCTATTTTATCCAATGACCTCTAATATGGTTTCATAAACAATAATATATATATTTTTTTAAATTAATTAATTAATTGTTCCAGAATAATAATTTAATATTTATTATTACTATTATTAGTAACTTAACAATAATTGTGTATATTTTAAAATCTGTTGGAAAATATTTAAAATACACATACACTCGGTTAACAAATATCTAGCATACTTAATTAATTTATGAGAAAAAATTAATAATTAAAATACAGGATATTTTGTAGGAAATTAGGAAATGTATTGTATTAGATAACTATTCTTGTTCACTCTATCAATACAAAATAATATTTGAGTAATCATTCGAGTAAAAAAGAAACGAATAACCAAATAATTAAATTTATCCATGATAAAAAAAAGTCATTGTACCTTTTTTAGTATATATAATATGGCATGTATGAATGCATAAAAATAAATTGTTATAGGTATCTGAATGAACATAAAATAGAAAATATAACTGAATTCAAATATTTCTTAGATAAAATTAATATTTTAAGCACAGTTTTTTATGCGACACTTTTAATTATTACATCTAGTACTGTTGTTGAATTTAAATTTATCAAACTATTAAATATGAAAAAGTGAATATTTGGATATCTAACTATCTATCCAACGATAAGCATAGAAACATTAAGACTATAAAGGATTTGTTGGTTTTTAAAACAATAAAAACATAATGTGTGTTTAAAATTCATATGGATCTTTATAAATAAATATATTTAAATTACACATTTATATTGATAAAAAAAAAAAAAAATTGTTATATTATATTATTATTAATATAAAATATAAAGCGGTTAAAACAGTCAAATGAAAATAATAATAAGATATCTATAATATTGTTAAATATAGGTTCCTAACATCTTCCATAAGATTAATATTCAGAAAGATTTAAAGATAAACTAAAAATTACAATTAAAAAATTACAATCGGTGATGATTTTCATGGTTTATTTAATAATATACATTAATAAAAGTTATTTAATAATATACTGATAGTGGTTATAATTATATTTTATACAAACGTTAGAGTATTAAAAAAATTATTTATATAACTAATGCAAATAATATTAGTTGTCAACTAACGTTATTACAAAAAAAGAAATTCATTTCAAGTGTTATGCATATATATATATATATATATATATATATATATATATATATTTCTATTAGATATCTATTTTAATATCTTAAATTGTTAAATACAGATGGAGGTCTGAACATGAGAGTTGTACGTGCACATCTGTTAGTAAAAATATCATATTTATTTATTATGCCTGTATAATACATACATTTTATTTGTTAGCTACATACAGTTTTTTCCAATATACATTGGTAAATATATTTAAAATTAATAAACAATGAATCATAAAAAAAAAAAATTGACCATCTGTTATGTAGGTTTGAATCTTATTATGAAGGTCATTTTATCGTTACAGAAAATGTGGTAAAACATTGTAATACCTATCAGTATCCATGCACTGTTTAAATATTATGCAAAATTATAAGATATATTTATCTATAAAAATAATAATAATTTATACTTGATTTTATTTGCAATAAAGTAAAATTGTGCATTGAACGAGCAATGCAGTTTATAGGAAAAGAACCGTTTAAATTTTAAACACTTGGCCCACTCAAAATATTCTCACACCAATAGATTTCTTATGACGGTCAGTAAGATGAAACTGGACAATATATTGTGTATATATTATGTAGGCAGGTACTTAATTGTTATTAATAATTATTCTGAGCATTAAACTATCAAGGAATACTACAATTATTGATGAAATACCTACTAGGTAGACACAACTGTGAACATTTTTGCTTTGAACAAAATACAGTAATTATAATTTAACACTAACCTTCTTCATGATACCGGTTTTCCTCTTGGAGAACGTAGTGTACCGGCGCAGTTTGTTCTCGATGTATTCCATTTTGATTTTGACCCGGCCTTTGGTCTTCTTGCCGTTGGACGGCGACACGTCCTTGACGGAAGGAGGCGAAAAGCTGTCGTCGACCAATCGATGGTGGTCGGCGGGTTCGTAGCACATGTTGGTACCGGGCCCAAGAGTTCGCTTGATGCCGCGCTGGTGTACGGGACCGCCGGGACCGCATCCTCCCATCATGGGCGGCGTTCGGGACGTGGACGGCCGTTGCTGTTGGCCGCCGCCACCGCCGTTGTTGTAAATGTCCGACGGGTCCAACAGCGACATGTTCGACGCGTAACCCATGCCGAATCTATTGTCGCGGCCGCCACCGCCAGACGCACTGTCCATCGCTGTCCACCTCATGCACTTGACCGCCTACGACCGGTCATCCGCGCACACACGCACGCACACGCGAAACGATCAGGTAGGCTGACCGCGGACCACGGACGAATATTATTATAATAATTTATATGTATTTAATTATACGCGAACGGGGTAAAGAGAAAAAATGAATAACCAGAGTGTATTTTACTGTAATAAAATAATATAAACAAACGTCACTGATAACAACGATCGCCGCGACACTGATAACGGCGCGAAACACCGGCGGTGCCCAGCTGTGCGCGCGTGAAGATACGAACGGTTATGCCGCCGCGCCACGGATTGGATTCCGCGGTCGCCCTCCCGCCAGCACGTCCGTCGCGCGACCGAGTAATTCGACCTGCGTCCGTATAATAATAGATCACGCCGTACGCATGTGCCGCGCGTTTTTTCTATTTTTAAAAATATTATTATCTCGACGGCGGAGGAAAGTACGTCGTCGCCGTCGTCGTCGTTGCCGGCGTGGTAGTTGTCGGTATTCCTTCGGTAATAAATTTAATTGTCAATATTAAAATATTATCGTGAAATTGTATTGTATCACGGGCGGGCGGAACACATCCGGACGGAACGAACGTTTTTTTTTTTTTTTTTGGTTTTGATAATTTTCGGACGCACGACCGTAAAAACCGACGGGTCACAAAACGCGCACCGTAATATTATTTTTGAAGAAAAAAAATATTCATATAAAAGAAGAGTATATAATATTGTCGTAACAGAAAAAAAAAAAAAAAAACGATATTAAATTCGAAACGTTCGGTTTTCTAGACAGACTGCTGCGGCCGGTTGGTTGGGCAGGCGCGGGTTTAATAATCCGTCGAGTCGGCACGGCGCGCGGACAGCAGCACAACAACTACAAAAACACGTGCGACGCGTCCATGTGTAGACGGCGGAATGGTACGGACGCGGTATAGACGGCGGCGTAGCAGAGTTCGGACCGCGGTCCAAGACGTGTAGGCCCCCGTAGCAGCTGGCCCCGCGGGTTGTAGTGACTCGGCGACGGCGGCGGCAGCAGCAGCAGCAGCGGTAGTTGGTAGTGGTCGTCGTCGGTCGGCCGGTCGTACGGTTGTGGTAACGCCGGCGACGGCCCGGGTTCGCGCTATCCGTACCATTATTATTATTATTATTATTACTATTATCATTATCGTTATTATTATCATTATTATTATCATTATTATTATTATTATTATTATTGTGCGCGTGTCGTGCCCCTCTCCCGGGCCACCGCGATCTCCCCCGCCGCCGCGGTCTTGCCGTATTTAGAAGAGTTGCCCGAGCCAAATTAGGCAAACTTGACCATATACGGCGCGGCCGTAGTACCTCCCCAACGGCGTTAAGATCCACCTTCCGGCGAATAATGCGCTTCCTATAATAATAATACGCGCGAGACCGTTCGCCATATTTTTTTTTTTCTTTCTCTTTTCCATAATTTTTTTTTTTTTTTTTTTTTTTATCATTTCGTTTCGCTTTAATATTATTATTATCATCTCGCGCCCAGACTATAATAATATTATTTTTTTCTTCCACTATCAGCTCGCTATTGTTCGCGGCAGCGTTATTATTTATTACGCCTAAATACACACACACACACACACACACTCGCCTCGTAGTACTTTGCCGACGGGATTCGGCTAATATCTTTTTAAGACTCTGTTTTTTTTTTTTTTTTTTTTTTTTTTTCATTTCCATCTTGTTCTCGATGCGACGGCAGCGTAATTAATTCGTTTTTAAACGCCAAAACTTATTCGACTTTCGTGTATCACGATTGTTGTTTTTTTAATTTTTCTCCAAGGTTCCATTATTGTTTGTCCTCGTTTGCCTATGCAAACTCCATGCAATTCCCGTCAAAAACGCCTGACGAAATTGACGTACTTCCTGCGGTTGAATTTTTAAATATGTAAAAATGTATGAGTTGATCGATCGAAGCACATTTTTCGCATTAATATATTTATTTTTTGTTATTCAATTGTTTACCATTGAAAATTGACAAATCTCAAAGTTTTATTCTCGTTGTATACAATTGAAAAAGTTCTCCGACCGATGCTAAGTAAACATGTTTATTAACCCAAATATATTTTCAATGTTTATATCCGACCACTGTAATTACCAAAATGTTTTTCTAGGCGTATAGCTATAATTTTTTTACAAATTTGGTAAACAAAGGCCTTAATTTTAAACACACATATATATCTACACGGTATTTATATATTGACTAAAATGTATTAAAAAAAAAACAAACGCTTACGCTTAAATACTTTAAAGGAGCACGTGTAACTTCCTGGTGAATTGTAAGAAGTGCGAACCGAGAGAATTCGTATACGAATACTATATTGTGCCAAACTTTTGCGGTGTTTATTAACGATAATAGTGCAACGAGGTATTTTTTTTTTCCAAAACGTGTTGAAAAAAATTATATTGACTATAAAAAGTTTGTTTTCCTTAAATATGTTGTAACAAAATTGCGTCTATTCCTGTAGTTCTAGTTCAGATTCATAGATCGTTTTCAGGAAATAATATGTTTTGGAAAAAATTAATCTCGTTTTATAAACGTATAATTTCAGGAAATACAACGTTTTGCAAAAAAATCATATTATAAAAAAAACTCATAACAAATTATTTAAAATTTTGTAAAATACTAATTGATTTACACCTAAAAAATGCATTTTAATTGTTTTAATATATTGCGATTTGGAAGCACATGGATAATTATTGAATGACAGATATAGAAAATGGACTTTCCTAAAAAAAATGCAATGGTTATTTTAGATATAGTATCACGTTTTGACAAGAAACGTCCCATTTGCTAACGTCTCTTTAAATAGTTTGAATCAAATTCTTCATAGAGAATTGCATTCCGTACATATTAAATGTCCTTAAGTTTAAAATACCATTACGAATTCCGGAAATTAATTATTATATTTATTATTAATTATCGGCAACAGATTAACCAGCAATATAATACATTTACGTGTGATCGGTATTCTACATATTTTATAGTTAGTATTTAATTGTAATTTGTTGTGTATTAATATTTTTTACATTTCTCAATTATTTCCTATTGAATGTAAAACAAAATAGTATAACTTTAAAAGTTTTGACAGTCTATACAATCGGTTTCGAAACGAATCCTTCAACATTAAAATCCCTGTTATTATATTATATATATTACTCCTATTCAAAGTGTACAAAAAGTAGTATTCAATTGAGGGCACTAGTTTCAAAGTGTACAATCTCCACGTTCACTAAATTTTCAGAAAACCAAAAAAAAAACGAATAACTTAATCAAAAAATATTTTTTCTCCATTCGGATTTTTTTAACCTTTTCATATAGTTATGCCAAGATGATTTACCAGTTTTTTGCTTAAAAAGACAAGATTTTGTCTTAGTTCTGACAACATTTTGTTTGGAGATTGTACAGTATAAAACTAACAGTAGGAGATTGCTCGTTTTGAAAATAACTTTAGTAAATAATAAATAGGTATTGAGAAGCTAGAAATTAGAAGTCTTTATTCTTTTTTTTTTTGTATTAAATTTTAAACAGAATACACGTCATACACAAAAAACTATACGCATGAACAAAAATATATAATAATATTATATTATACGAGGACGAAATACACGACGTGATGTTCACAACTGCGCACTGTCAACTGAAAACGTAATATTCTATAATAAAATATTATTGAAAATGATCATTAAGACGTCATTATCGATAAGCGAAAACCCGTCAAAACGGTGTACAATGTTTTTTTATAGTAAAACTCATGAAAAATATTATTTGATTAGAGATTGTATGTTTTGAAACTAAATGTTATTTTTAATCTTAAAAATACACTGGAAATTGATCATTTTGCTCGACAATAGTGAGCTTGTACGTTTTGAAAAAACTTGTCAAAGGAGATTGTACTTTTTGAAACTAAATGCAGTTTTCAATCTTAAAATACACTGGAGATTGATCCTTTTGCTCAAATATAGTGAGTTATTCGAATTCAGCGCTGACAATTGAATATGCAACGATGTCTATCTCAATTTTTATGGAACATGGAGATTGTACACTTTGAAACTAGTGCCCTCAATTGTATGTATAAATAATATTTAACATATTATACTATATACAATATATAAGCTACTTAATGTTGTGGTGAGAAAACGATAACACAGGAATCACCGGAAACGGGTACGAGCATGAAGGAAAAGTGTAGTTCTCTAAAAAAAAATCACGAGAAAAACTAAAATAAACACAGAAACTACAAATCTGAAGGAATTACCAGGTACATTCATTTTATATTGTTATTTTTTAATATAATGTGTAGTTGATATGATTTGTTTCCGATATCTGATATTTGCCATCAATATAAAACCGATATCCTATCCGATATTTTAAATAGAAAACCATAAGCCTATATTGAAATAGTTAACTGATATATTGGTTGAAAATCCTATATTTTTTTTTACGATTTTTTCTCGGTCCATAGATTTGTTGACGTTTATTCACCGGAATATCGGATATACGTCTCAATTATCAGTTTATACCGATACTCACCACTAATAAGAAGATTTGGATAGATTTTTTTTTTTCCTTTATTTTTGTGACGAGTACTCATTACAAAAACTTTCTTCGGTACGATTGACATTTTTCAAATTTATCTACTGCAATAAGCTACGTCGTAAACGGTTGAATAATCAGATGCCACGGGTACATAAGTGTTTCAGTGCCCCCTCGTATAAAATTATTAAAATTAATTTGTCGATAATAACCCGGTTCCCGGTTTCATATCCCAAAGGCAGAGTCTGCCGATGTTTATAATGAAATATAATTTCAACATTAAATGTTCATAAAATTGTGCGGTGATTTTCATGATTCATATCGACATGCTCTTACAGAAAATGTCCCAGTTACATCACTACCGATGACGGGATTTGCAATAGTCACCGGCCGAGTTTTTTCTTAGCATTTTGTTATTTTATTTGTATAGGTACATGGGCGTAGATACGGTGGATATGGGATGTAAATACACCCCCCTTCCCCTATGACCTTTTTTTATTATTAGTTTATTATTAATATAAAATATATTAAACTAAAATTACTTCGAGTTAATACTCGACGGATATAAGAAAAGTTGATTATCTTTTGTTATCAATTTGACATAATAACATGGTCTAGAAAGTTATTTAATTATTCGACACACTAATAAGAACAGGAATCTCTAGTCACTACTCACTATCATAGACCTTTTACTAGCTGGTAATACAAGGTTTATGGTCAATACATCCTGCCTAGGAAGTAAACTAGACATTATTTTGTAAAATAAATGAAATAAAATTTTAAAAATAATTTTTATTGTATTAAAATCAGGTAATTTTTCCGGGTGCCGGCAGGGGGGGCACTACTCTGCGGCTTATCTTAGAAATAATGAATATATATCACCCAAATAATAATTCCTGTCTATGCCACTGTATAGGTATGTATGTATTTTTGAAAATTTAGTTTTAAGCAATTTTGTACATATGTAATTTTATTGTATTTTGAACCGTTCGACTAGTATAAATAATAAAATAAAAAATACCATTGATCCCGATTTTTTGTGCTTTTACTTATTTTTTACATACAAATGATATTTTTGAAATCTTCATACAATTTTCTACCTGGTATTTGTTGATAAATGTTTTTCGGTTGAAAAAAAAAAGTTATAGCATAATGTTTAGATTTTTTCGTAAAAAATGACAAAACTACTCAACTTCAAGTGCCCAAGAGCGCCGCTTAAAGTTGAACGATTAATTTCAAATGTTGCAGTTATTATTTTTTGAGGTATTAACGAAAAATGGGGAGGTGCCACAAACAGTACAAAAAAAAAAAAAAATATTTACAAGAGTAAACTAAGGGCCACCCTAGATATACGTATACCTATATTACATTTATTTCATTGCTATTTTAACTTATTCGTCAATGGACCGCGCGTAGGTATCAAACTAATGGGTTTATTTTCTATATACTGTACAAACTATTATTATATAGACACCGGAATTGTGTGTTGCAACTTGTATACACTAAACGTGCGAAATATATGCCAAGAAAAAATTACGCGCAATAATATACCCACGATAATATTCCGTATACACGCAAATTAATTAACTTTTCATCATTTTCTTATACCAAACATTATAATAATACATTTCGTTATTTATATTTTAAATGATCTTAACCATTTTTCTAAACCGTTTTAAGCCCTGTTGTAGATGAGAAGTTGGAAATGTTGTAAGTGACGTATCTAGGGTGGGTTTGGGGGTTATAACCCCTCCCGAAATGTCTTCGATATACATTTTTTAAGATGTTTTAATTTAACCGATAGAAACAATATCCAATTAAGAGTGAGAATTTCAAATGTATATCCCCTACGAAACATTTTCCTAGTTACGCCATTGAAGGTAGGATATATATATATATATATATATATACAGTGTGTAAACGCTAGTTAAGAATACTCAATATCTTTGCGTAGAGCCCTGCAATTTGAATTCTGTTTTTTAAGTTGGTTGTTTTGACATAAAAATACACATTTTTATCGCCTATGAATTTTTTAAACTTAATTAGATATGCGCAGTACAACTTTTTTTTCTTAAATAGCAACCACCCAGTTTTACCACTAATTATTTTTCGCCTAAATTTTTTTTAGTGAATTTTGGTAGTTAAATCAACTTTCTTAAGTTCAAAATTGGCCAAGTTAAAGCAATTAAAAAAAATCTGCAAAATGCTCACGTTTTTCAGATTTTTTACTGTAACTCTGAAAATAATTATTCTAGGATTGTTTAGGCTTGACATTTTCACCCCTATTTATTAAGATGATATTTACACATTATTTTAATTTTAACTACTGTATAATTTTCGTAATTAATAATAAATTTAATTCTTATTTAAGTCATAAGTTTATTTAGTTATTAATTAATTTAACGTATAAATTGTTCAAATTGTTGTCCGCCGTGAACAAAACATGATTCAGCGCGCTACATAAATTCTTTATTTGTTGCTAACATAGGCTATATTTGCTAATTGTATTTACTCAAATACAGATTGTAAGTTTTTCTAATAAAAAAAAAATTAAAAAAACATAGGCTAACAACTGTTCCTCGACCTCTTCAGCTAAAGTATCACCTCGTCTTCGTTTTTGATTGTTTACCTTTTTAGAAAATGACCCTTAGGTTCTAAGATTCCTTTCTAAGTTATGAATAAAACTATGAACGGGATGTTGTCTATCTGAAGTAATTAATAAAAATAACGAAACTTACTTACTTACTTACTTACTTATTATACTAAATTATCAATATAAAAATAAAGAAAAATACTAAGCATACCTGGGTAACGTTGAGTATAAGTTTGTGTTGCATGACATGCATTTCTTTGACACTTCCAATAAATAAATAACATATTGACTTTTTCCGAATGATGATTCATATTTGTCACGGAGTAACGAACATGTTTGAACGATGACAATATCGAAATGTTATTTCATTTATTTTATCGTATTTTACTTAATATCGAATTATTAAACAGATAAACGTTTACTTTTAAGTAGACCTACCTTACTTTTAATTTTATAATGCCTGATAAAATATTAGATTACGTTACTACTCCAATTTAAATTAGTTAATAATTAATATATCGTGTAACGAAATAACAACATACTTATTTATGTTTTTTCTGCTATAAGTTATAATTTATACACAAATTAAAGTGAAACCTACTACATAAAATAAAAACAAAAAAAACTCGACAAATTTCAAATAGCTATATAAAAAACTAAAAAAAAAAAAATGGTGTTTTTTTTCATACAGGTAATTTACCTCTATGTAATTTTTTACTCAGTGATCATTTTACCCAAAAAAAAAATTTAAATACATACTCATTTTGTTTATGCATAAAATCATTGCACGAAAACTAGAATTTTTTTTTCTGTTTTCTTAAAATAATATTCTACGGTATTGTTACACCTGTAAAAATAAACTATTAAGATACGACCGCGCGAAATAAACTATGTTTTTACTCCACCCTAATATACGAGTGGATATAGGACTTGGCTGGTTTTATTTGTATAAAAAAATATAAATATTTGCTTAAAATGAATATTTCGAGTTTATAATATATCTACTGTAAAACATGATTAAACGATGATAATAATTTTAAACCGTTTTTTTTTTTTTTTTTTTAATAAAATATTATTATGAGTAATTGCGGTGTCGAGCGTTTACTTATATTATATATGAGACGTATATAAAAAAATAATAATAATAACAATATTTCAAGACGTTATAAAGAAAATGGTTGGCATCAAATACGTAAAAAAAAAAAGAAAATTACATTTGTTGAATAACACAATAACAAGTGAATAATTATATAAAACTTTGTAAATAGTTGTAAAATATTTGGGAACACCAAACCTGGCAAACTTGGGCAATTGTTTTTACTCATTCAAATAAAAAGAAAAACCAAGTTAAGTAAATGTTAATTTTTAAAATATAAATGAGTAACTAAGTTAAGTTAGAATTTTTCAAAAAAATAATAACTTTAGTTAATTTTAAAGTTACTAATTTTTTTTTTTATATTATCCTGTATCACACTCAACGTAAACGTATTTTGTACTATAATTTTAAGACTTTTTTTTAGATCTACCGCATGAGGTCTGTCTTGTTATATATTAACGGTTTTTAAGTAAAAGTGCGTAATTTTCGTTAAAAAAAAAAAATGTAAAAAATAGTGTCTACACGGTTATATTTTACAAACAATTCTTAAACAACTTAAATTTGAATAAAATAAGTTTTTTTTAAAATTGTTCCGTTTTTTTTTTTTTTTTTTTTACTAGTCAATAGTAATCAAAAAAAGTAAATCAATTTTTAACTTTTGATAGTTATTGCTCGGCTATACGTATAGTATAATAGTTATGCAATTTATATACGCCCGAAAAAAAGGAACGTTGAACGTTTAAATACGTTTTAAATAGCGGAAAAAAATAAAATAAAAATCACGAGACCTATATGCACATCATGCCCACTCGGATATTCGGCGATGGACCATTTCTCGGTGAGGATATAATTAAATTTATCAAGCTACACATATACGCGATCCAATAACTCCGCGGTCCATCGGGCTCGTGTTTATAAATACTTACCAAAAATAGACTTGCGGTACGGCAAATAATATATGGCGCTGGCAACAAACAGTCGTACCGTTTTTTTTCTTTTTTTTATAATTTTATTATTTTTTTCAAACCGCTTTTTTTGAAATCATCATATATTCAAACATTCGCGGTAATGTACTTTTTTACTTTTTATAGGGACGCAAACATATATATATATATAGGGGCCTGTTTAGAAATCGACAATGTAAACGGGAGGGGGTGCATAAAAACCAATTTTGTGTAGTTATTAATAAATCACTGTATAAAGATGTATACTTTTTTTTATAAACATTAAAATTATTTTTGTCACACAGTACATAATAAATAGTCTGTAGTATTCTTAAACATGTTAATAACCGAATACACGTCTCGGATGCATACGTATTAACTAATTCTTCGGGTTATATTTCTATTTCACCTAAATACAATAACCAGGAAAAAATCGAATCCATAACCCATAATAGATTATTGCTGTTATCAGCGTAGGTTTAGTTAAAACTACACGATGTGTAATTGACTCATTCGCTTATTGGAATTAAACAGGCTGGTCCCGACTTACACGTATACACTAACGCATAGAAAAAATCCGTCATCAGACTCCACTTTCATTTTCTGCTCAGTGGTACTTTGTTTGACAATTTTTCAAAATTCCCAATACTTTTTCCAAAAAATATTATATAGGGGAATTCCTTATTTGGGAGGGATTAATGGATTATTGGTGTCCGTGAAATCTTTCGAGCGACATATAAAATATGACGAGGAAATAATATCGTTATACTCAATGGTGTTAAAACTCTAAACATTAAAATGTTCTATACTCTGATTGAATACGCATTGTTCGAATCCAATGATTTGTATCGAATTAGTGCGTTAATTTACAATATAGTCAATTCGAGTTTACACGATTTTATAAGTGTCTACTTGTATGTTATACTTATCAACTATACGACTAAGATTTAACGTACCTCGAAAATTCTCCTTTTTTTTAGGGGAAAAAAATATATATGAAATTATGTTGTTTTTTATATTTTCCGAGCAAGAATTTTGCGTTCAGTTTGATTACATTTGTTCATATCGTTTTATTGGAACTCGTGTTTCGCCTTTTGGAATTATCCAGACGCACGCAGCCACAGCTTATCAATAATAATACAATATTGTATTTACTTAGTCTTTACGCGTCAGTCGTCTTTTTATTATATCTCCCTCCCTATGTTTTAAGTTTTTACTTTTTTCTTTTTGTTTTGTTTAGAACAGTACAAAACTCTGGAATTTATGGCCCTTCGCCATCGTGACTGATGTGAACTTATGTTCTCCAACCGCGGGTCTAAAATAGCTAATTTTAACCTACTTTTTTTCTTTTCCTTATGACGAGCCACTCAAATTCGTGATGGTGTATGATGGTTTTTCGAACCTTAGGTTCGATTAACCTTAGGTTAGTAGTGCACTTACATAATTTAATGGGGGGGGGGATTCGAAAAATAAAACTGTTGGTTTATATAGGCATACATTATGTAATAAAATAATAAATAGTAATAAACGAATTAAATGTTCTTCAATAGTACTTATATTTTTCTATATGTGACAGCTTCCGCATATAATATTTCATTTTTTTTTTTCTTCTAATCTTTCATTCATAATATAGGCATCAAAATAGGATATATTATAATATACACGTTAGACAGCAAATCGAAAACAACATTTAGTATTAATCTTATGATATTATTTGTTCTTGTACTTTTACGGTTTTTTTTTTTTTTTTTGTTTCCTAGCAACTGTAATTATTATATATATATATATATATATATATATATATATATATATTATTGCTTTTACGTTACGTTTCTCTATATTATGCAATTCAAACTGATTGATAAACATTTTTCTCGACAAAGTTATGTATTGTAAATTTATATAGGTATAACAAGTTACAATACCTGACCGACTACCGCGAGTGTACTAATAACGTATTAAATGCACAAGTTCAATGAAAATACCTCCGTGTTTATTGAAATTCGTATTACTAATACAACAGAAACTCGAAGTACGATTTAAAAAAAAAAAAATACATATACTGGCGTGTAATTATTATAATAATATGATCGCATCATATTAGGTCCCTATACTTATCAATAATATTTGAACACGTTTACAAATACTTTCCATAATAATACACGTGTTTTGGGTTAGAGACACGCAGTAAATTTATTGTTTAGCAAATTTAACACAAACTGGGTACCATAAACCTACTTTATAAAGTTTTTTTTTTTTTCATCATTATTTCTCCTCGGCAGTTATTAATTTATGTTAACGGAATCATACCTATAATTTTACCTTTAGGTATATATGTGTAGTGTATACGCACTACACGCGTTATATCGTATTATAATAATACCATATACGTATACCAATATATACCATAAACGTATTATAAGTGTTTATAATATATTATTTTTTTGGAGTCCTATAATAATAAGAACGGTGTCGTGTGGTTATTTGGAAACTATACATCTGTATATATATATGCAGACGCATATTTTTCTTTTTTGTTATCGCTTATATTACTTCAAATTATACCTAATTAAAGTTGTTTACACGGTGCGTTTCAATAGTGTACGTTTGACTTGAATTGTGTATAATATTAGGTACATAATATATTGCGTATCCGTAATTTCACCAGACTAAAAAGTAAAAACACAACCTATTCGCATAAACCTGACGATTTCCCCGCAGAACTGTAGCCAGTATGCCTACGATATAATTTCGAACGAAATTAGTGTTGACGAAATGGGTTTTAAATCATAAAAAATTAACAAAACAGATCTTAATCTTAAGTGTAATCGTATATGAATCCGAAAACCGATTAAAAACTAAAAACACGAATATGATGTATTTTAACGGTTTTACGGTAGAAAATGCGACTTGGGGTGATGGACGGCCGTTAGACCGATCATTCTGAACTCCTAGTATCGATTTAAAAAATATTTATTCCAAAACAAATGATCCCTTTGTACAAAATCCTCATTTTCGGCAATAAAACTGTTAAGATCCGTGTTATTTTTCGGTTTAAAATTGAAAATCTGTACCAGGAGTTCAAAAGTGTCGGTTTAAAAACCACCTGAATGCTGATAGATTTATGCGGATTTTAGTACAATAATTCAGTTTTCGACCGTGAAACGCACAAAAATCTACTTATTTAGTGTTTTTGTTAATTTTATCAAATCGGTAAATAGTATAGTATCCTAGTTTTCGACTGATTTTTACGGGGGGTTTTTTTAACGGCAATTTATCATTTTTAAGGTAAAATAAAAAATGCCACGAAAATGTAAATTTCTTACCGAGTATATAAAAATCTGATATACCCATCCAATATAAAACGAAGGTCATTTTAATTCTTTTTTTTTCGCCCAGACTAACTTTTGCTTTCTTGGTCGTCGGTCGACGAATTTCACCGAGTTTGCCCCCAAAGATCTAACCGAATATCGTATAACGACGCCGCCTTCCGCAATCCTATTATATTATCGCACGCACAATATCTTAATATAAAATAATTATTTTTTTAATATATATATATATATAATTTTTTTTTTTTTTTTAATGTATTATTACACCGATCCAGTAGTTGTCGAGCTGTTTCGCAGCAGTAAAACGGCCTCGTCGCGGTCGCGGCCGGGACGTGACATTCTCTGTTGCGGACTCGTATAATATAATACAAGTTATCCGTCGTCCGTCGTCGTCATCGAGTAGCGTATATTATTATATATAATTTTCCAGAAATCATTTCCACCGCAGACAGCTTGTCGGATGAAAAAAAAAAAATAAAATAAAAAAAAAAAATAATAATAAAGAGAACTCAACTAATTCCGTACGTACGGTGTGCGACTAATTAATAATTCATCATTAACAATAAGGATATATATATATATATATATATATATTGTATATACAGTATACGCGTTTTTGCGATCTGGTCGGCGAATTCTTACTCGTATATCGCGTGAGACGACAATAAGTCTGCCATCGCCACGCCGATATGTGTTTTACCGAGTGCCATTTTTTTTTCTTCTATTATTGTATTTATTTATTTATTTATTTATTTTTTTTTTTTACCTTCTTGCGTCAAATATGGCGATGCTTAGCGACCAACTGTCTGTCGTCGTCGTCCAGTAGGTATTATATTTTATGCGCGTACGCACAGACTTCATGGAAAAATACGCGGGCCTATAAAACATATATTTCTCGAACAACCCCCTAGCCTTGAGCATGACTTGAATTGACAATTAAAAAAAAAAAAAAAAAATCGCGCGGACATTCGCACATGTACTTGTGCACTATACACGTATCGTTCCACATATATATATAATATATTTGTGATTGTTTTTAATACGTGCTGGGAAAAAAAAACCATTGATTCCCAGCGGAATTCGCTATATATTATCGCCGCTGACTTATGGATTTGAAATATCCTTTTGACCGTTTAAAAAAACGTTACGATATATACTGCGGAGCGTTATAAATTTACAACCGTATATTTTACCACTGCGGTATATGAATTCTCGACGAATATTATACGTTTATTATTATAAATGGTTTTTAAAGAAAAAAAAAACTCATGCGCGTACATCATCGTTGTAACAAACCGTAACAGCTATCATTTCCTCGCTCCGGTCAAAATCTAAAATTAGAAAAGTCAATAAACGATTTATATATATATATACACATTATACCTATATCTAAAACGTACACAAATTTTTCGGCTTCTAAAATCTAAAACCAAGAATATTTACCGATAATAATATAATAAAATAAACAACAAAAATACGTAAGTAAACATAGATAATTCTAAAATTTAATTCGTTTTTTAATTTTGTAAATTTTGTATATATAATGTGAAATTTTTTTATTAAATTTGTATTTAAATGCTCGTTTAAGTACTAATCCAAGTGGGTATATCCATACATTTTGAATCTATGTGGTTTTTTTTTTTTTTTTTTTTAAATTAAACTTAAATAATGTGTACCTTGTATATACATTGTAACATAATATCGGCTGCGTATATTTTTAAAACTGTAGTTTGCCTTAAAATATTATGAACTTTAAAAGATCTATTAGGGAACTTTATTTTACTTAAAAATAAATACAAATTATGTCATTAAATATAATCTTGCGCTGTCAACTTGAATTTATTTTTCTAGTTGGTATAGTTATGCCAAAACTCCTTCGAACCATAAATAGCCATAGAAATAGCTTATTATAACTCGTTTTAATGACTACACCACACTTACCACTTACAACAATTTTCGGACATTCCTCTGCCGTTTCAACAACGTACGAATAAAAACTAATAGTTTATTATCTTGCATTATAAATGTAAAAAGGTATAGTGCCTATTTATATACATCAAATGTTATATTTTGTAGCTAGCAACAAATCGAGAAACAAACAAATATCTAATTAAAAAACGAAAAATTACTATGAAATAAACTTAAAATATGGTTTAATTTGTGTTTATCATTTAATCGAATGAACATAGTAGAAAAATACCCACATTTTCGTTTCATTAAATAATATTTTATATTATGATCCATATTTAGATAACCCGTTGTAGTGGCCCATCGACAAATGAAATATAAGACCTATTATCGGTTGTATTTATATATATTATTATGTTTTTGCCTTTAAATATTCGTTTTGATATTTTCAACTGTCCTCATCGCTCGTCAATCGTTTTTTTTTTTTTTTTTGCTATATTCTTTTTTTTAATGTTTGTATGGTGTATTTCATTACTATTTTTATACTTTGGTTTTTAATGTTAGCAAATCCGAGGTCTGCTATAATATGAACTCGATAGTAGGTATATTATTATAAAAATGAAAAATAGTGCAATATAAGAACATAATTTATAATAATTTAATAACTACTAGATCACTAGAATTTAACGAAAACATTTTCAGCCTTTAACTGTATTTAATTGTTATTTATATACATCAATGTCCATTATATTGCATAATTTATTCTGCAATACTGAATGATTGTAATAATTTTTGTCCAATAGTAAACTTAATGTCAAACTTTATCCAGTGGTAAAATCGACCATATTATTAAGTATCGGAAATGTACGTGCTTTGCCTTTAACCTAACCGGCAGTTAAAATTGTGAGATGCAAGGCCGTAATTCCGTAACACTCAGCCCCTGTATACAATGTAGTACGATGACCTAATTGACTCTGTTCGTGGCATTGCAGATATTGATGACGTCGACGGAGAATTATTTGAGCCAGTACCTCATGTTTCAGTAAAACAAGCAAAAGCTGCACTCACATTGCTAAGGATATTTACCGACAAATTTAGTAATGTGGACGATAAAGTATATTCTCCTTTAAATGCGATAGATAATAATGTTGACAATGTTATGTGCAAGAACGTAACTCAAAGTAACATCTTAAATTATTTTTTGTAAAGTTGTAACACTATACCTATACATTTTATAGCATAATATTTTAAGATAATATCCACTGTAATTTATATTATGTATATAATAAATGTTCAAAAACTCTTTAAGTAGAATTTTTATTTCTCAAACCTGATAACTCGAAAACCTTGGTAAGTCGAAAAAATGGCACTTCCCTTTAACTTCGACTTATCGAGGTTCCACTGTATATATTATATATTAATACCAGGGACTATGAAGCTTTCTGTGCTCATTTTAGTTTGATTTCCAGTTACCTAATTTCTACGTAAGTATATGGTAACGAAAACCTTGATGAATGCAACAAAACATTTCCTTATATTCACAATTTACAAAAGTAACCTGATTTAAATTCAACTAAATTACGTCTTGGTTGCTACTTTATTCTCCTCCAATCACCGGTGATAATACTATAGGTATATTATTTATTACTTATTATTATAAATGGTATAATATAATTAATAGTCATCGCAATCATCACTTACAATTACCTATTATTTATTGTCATGTAAGTGCTACGCCACGCCAAGTCCATTATTATTAGCATCCACCGGGATGCTCCCAGTTTTTTTTTTTTTTTTATAGACATTTGTGTCATTACCTACGTATAGATTTGCATTTTTACACGAAAATATTTACATAATTTTAAAATAAACTGAAATGTATGCGTGGTACGGGCAAATAAAATTGATGACGATATTATTTTTTATGACATATTACGTTATTATAATGCTCCCTAACCTAACCTTACATCACCACGACTTAGCAATTTCCTAAGTGGAATAGGGCAATAGTTAATAGGGCAGCGGCGTACCTCTCCATATAACAGTAACATAGATTCTGAGCGCAGAGTCACTAGGCATATTTTACATAAAAATAATAAATAAGCCTATTGATTTAAGTAATTATATTTTTTATTTTGACAGTCATTTGACTCTGTAATCTCTGTCAATAATGTTGAGTTAATGTTGAAAAATATTATATACAATATTCTATTGAATAGCGTAGGACATGATCTAGCTTCGATGACCCTGAATAGGACCGTTTTCAGTTCAAATTGTTGGATTCGGTCGTTTTTGATTGGATATCGTAGTATAAGCAAACGCTAAATAGTATTATAAGTAAAAGGCTATTATTCGCAAAACTTATTCAAAATGTATTTAATAATAAATACCGCAATGGACAAATAACTTTAGAACAAAATCATGAAAGTTGTCGAAAATATAAAAATGTATGGGGGTACTAGTCAAAAAATTGATAACCAAGGTATAGACAAATATTTGTTATTTCCATTGCCTAATTATATAGATGTTTGCAAATAATATTTTTATTCTTGAAAGCCAGAACAAAAATAATTATGTGTTTTAAATTATTAAAACAATATATCAATACCATTGGTGGTTTACGCCCCACCCACTCCCTAGGTTCCGAGTTTAGACTCTGAAACTGTGAATTGAAATTAAAAAAAAAATAATTGGTAAATTAATACATATTGCGTGTTCATGTTAAATAATAGTATTTCTTAATATCTATCTCATCAATTTACATTTTTTTGTTGGATATATATAGTAAAACATAGGTACTGTTATATAAGTAAAAAATAATATATGTTTTTATCCGTTGCTATACAGTAGAACCTCGATAAGTCTAAAACCTTAATAAGTCGAAATAAATGTCATTCCCTTGCGACAACCTCGATTACTCGAAAGGAAAACTATAGATAAATCGATCATTCCGTATTCCGAATATAGACGATTATTGTTGGTTTTACAATCACATTTTAATTTGATTTGCCTAATCGGCTTGTGCCGATAATTTAATTTTATCGCATTTATTGTGTTTATTATCGTAATGCATTTTTCGTTTTATTTTAACTTTGTACATTCAGTACTGTCAGTTGCGATCGATCAGTTATGCTTGTGCGTGTGCCACATGTGGTTAACTTGTGTAAATTCATAAATGCCTCGAAAATAAAAACACTTACTATTGGAGAAAAACAAAAGGTCCTAAAAACAGTGAAAAGTAGAAGGAAGAAGAATGATATCGCTGGAAAATTTGGAATACCAGTAAGCACACTATGTACCATAATACAAAATAGTAAGGAAATTGATTTAAACTTTTCAACAGATCGGAATAGTAAGAGAAACCCTGAATTTTCAGACATAGAAGAAAGTGTAGTTAAGTGGTTTATACAATGCAGAGATGCCTATTCTAAAAGAAAAAGTAGACAAATTCTCAAAATCATTCAGCCTGGCTTTGATATAGCTTTGAAATAGCTGGCTTGAAAATTTAAAAAAACGGCACGATATTGCTTTCAAAAAAGTGTACGGTGAAAGTGCAGCTGTCAGTGATGACGTCAACGAATGGAAAACAAATTTGAGTGAGCTACTGGAAGGATATTAACCATGCGATATATTCAATGCAGACGCAACTGTACGTTTTATAAATGAATGCCAGATAAAACCCTAGCATTTAAAATGAGAAATGTAGTGGTGGTAATATCATACATAGCAAGGAACGACTCACACTATTATTAGCTGTAAACATGATTGGTACGGGTAAACTGAAATCTTTAGTAATCGGAAAATCAAAAAAACTTAGGTGTTTTTCTGGTGTCAAATATTTACCAATTGAATACACAGTGAATAAGATAGCATGGATCTATGTGATCTAATGTGAATATAAATCAGTGAACTATTTTCGGAATGGCTATTACGAATTCACAACTGAAAATTGCCCGCTTAGCTGACAATATTATACTGAATTGTGAAGCTGTACAATTTCTGCCGCCAAATACAACTTCGAAATCACAACCTTTGGACTAAGAATTTATAAAAACGTTCAAACGCTTTATAGAAAGGAAATTTTGAGGAAAATATAAGTGATGACGAAAAATCCACTTTGATCGATATTCTTCAAGCTATTGGAATTATTGATAAAGCATGAAGAAACGTAACAATGACAATGATCGCAAACTGTTTAAATCGTGTGGATTTTTACTCGAAGCTGAGGAAGACGCTATCACCTATCATCAAAAATACCGTTACGGATAGAGAATGGGTTAAGATATCATTACAGAATCAACGAATAACCTTTTTTCGAAAACCTTTTTTTTTTTTAATGTGGCATCGATGACGGGCCGGGAACTGGCCTTGCGGAAATGCTACCGGCCCGCCACCATCGTTTATAGAAAAACAACACGCATAAAACAATTAAAACACAGCAAAAAATCCCTTTTTCCCCTTCGCGGGGTGGGCTCACATTGGGTACTTAAACTACTATTTACATTTGCAATTTTTTCATTTTTAACACATTTTTTTTTTTTTTAATCTAGAAATATATACATGAGCGACAACTTCATTTTTTTAACTTCTTCAGCTACAACTGCTACTACTGCAGCCACCGCTGTCGCTGTCGCACCGGCCCTGCCGCTGCCGCTGCCGCCGCTCTTGCCGCCTCATCTCCTCCACGGCCCTTCTCGCGTTGGGAGTCGCGATCGCCCACACAGGGCCAGCCTTTGCTGGAGTTGCGCGTCCGGCGGGCACATGGCTGATGATTGCGACGGTTCGGCGGAGGCGAGGAAGGCTATCGCGAAGAAACTGGCGGGCAAGGAAGGTAATGGCCAGGCTCCTCCAGATCAACGTGGACGGCGGACGGCAGGCACAGGACCTGGCTTTCGCCACGGCCAGAGAGCGAGGGGCGGACTTGCTCAACGAGCCCTTCCGCTCGGCACATCCGCCGAC
The DNA here is from genome assembly GCA_956483605.1 of Tuberolachnus salignus. Classification (NCBI taxonomy): domain Eukaryota; kingdom Metazoa; phylum Arthropoda; class Insecta; order Hemiptera; family Aphididae; genus Tuberolachnus; species Tuberolachnus salignus. Next base: position 30,910,456 of record OY101430.1, on the reverse strand, counting down.
GGCTGGTACCGCGACTCGGTAGCCAAGCTCACTATCGTCATCATTGACGGCACGATAACCGTGGAGGGGACTCCCCGAACACCCGAAGAAGGCTTCACATGGGTAAAAGTGCGGGGGATCACCGTCTTCTGCTGCTACTGGTCGCCGAATACAAGGCGGGCGGCAGAGTTTGTCGGGTTCCTCGCGCGCCTGGAGTGCAGCGTGCGGGCCACCCGCGGCCCAGTGATCGTTGCCGGCGACTCAACGCAAAGTCCCCGGAGTGGGGCCACCCGTTCGAGGACAACAAGGGCGCCCGCCTCGCGGAGTTCGCGGCATCTATGAGGCTGTCGGCGTGCAACAGGGGAGACGTGCCCACGTTCATAAGGCCCAGACCTTTTTCCCAGTCGTGGATCGACGTCACCTTCGCCTCCGAAGGGATCGTTCCCAAAATAAGGGAGGTATTAGAAGTGGCGTCGTTAAGCCTGTTGCACCGTTACGTGTCGTTCAGCCTGGCGAGCGATCGACACGGCGGGGCGGCGACTATAGACCAACCCTGCGGAGAAGTATGGGTCACGACCGGTGGTATAGCAGACCGGAAGCTCGCCGGGATTGTCCAGAGACGGCGACGGCGACAGCCGGTGGAGGGCGTCTCGGGAACAGCTCGTCCGTGATGTGCACCACCTGGTCCCTGGACAACCCCGCCGTGGCCCTTTGAGCCTCGGTGCGGCCGAAACGAGCGGCGGCCCTCTTCACGGCTCTCCTGGCCTCGGTGGCGCGCCGCCTCAGCTCCGCTATCTCCGGTGTCCACCAGTGAACCGCGCGTCTTCCCGGCGGCTGTGGTCCGCGGCGTGGCAGCAACTCGTCGCACGCCCTGCCGACCACGTTCTCGAAATCCTCGGCGAGCGCGTCCGCTAGCCCGTCTTGCGGCCGATGCGTCGCGGTGTTTTCTTCGCGGGCGTCCCACGCGTCGCGGGCCCGGCGAAAGCTCTCGGCGAACTCCGGTCCGGCTATACCTCCGGTCGTGACCCATGCTTCTCCGCAGGGTTGTTGGTCTATCGTCGCCGCCCCGCCGTGTCGATCGCTCGCCAGGCTGAACGACACGTAACGGTGCAACAGGCTTAACGACGTCACTTCTAATACCTCCCTTATTCTGGGAACGATTCCTTCAGAGGCGAAGGTGACGTCGATCCACGACTGGGAAAAAGGTCTGGGCCTCATGAACGTGGGCACGTCTCTCCTGTTGCACGCCGCCAGCCTCATGGATGCCGCGAACTCCGCGAGGCGGGCGCCGTTGTCGTTCTCGAACGGATGGCCCCACTCCGGGGACTTTGCGTTGAGTCGCCGGCGACGATCACTGGGCCGCGGGTGGCCCGCACGCTGCACTCCAGGCGCGCGAGGAACCCGACAAACTCTGCCGCCCGCCTTAGAATCAGCGACCAGTAGCAGCAGAAGACGGTGATCCCCGCACTTTTACCCATGTGAAGCCTTCTTCGGGCGTTCGGGGAGTCCCCTCCACGGCGACCGCCCCGTTAATGATGACGATGGGCTTGGCTACCGAGTCGCGGTACCAGCCGTCGGCGGATGTGTCGAGCGGAAGAGCTCGTTGAGCAGGAGCAGGTCCGCCCCTCGCTCTCTGGCCGTGGCGAAAGCGAGGTCCTGCGCCTGATGTCCGCCGTCCACGTTGATCTGGAGGAGCCTGGCCATTACCCTCCTTGCCCGCCAGTTTCTTCGCGATAGCCTTCCTCGCCTCCGCCGAACCGTCGCAATCGGCAGCCATGTGCCCGCCGGACGCGCAACTCCAGCAAAGGCTGGGCCTGTCGGGGCCGGTGCACGAAAGCGAGGCACTTGAAACATCTCTACCGGTCCTCGAGGATCCTCAACCGGCAGCTCACTAAGCCGACCCGCAGGCGGCCTTCGGTGACCAATTTGTCGGTGGCCGCGGCCGGCGTCGAAACGATAGCCGTTTGGGTCGCGCCGAAACGGGCCCTCAGGCTCGCCACCTTGATGGAGTCCGGAGCGGCTCCCGACGCGGCGGCGACGGCATCCAGCACCTCCTCGTCCATTCGTCCCTTACCTTCAGGGACGCCTTTCTGACTGGATTGGACCGCCACGGCGGGGCCCGACGATAAGGCCACTTGAACTCTGACCGCCTAGACCTGGGCGGCGTCTCCTTGGTTGCCGCCTTCTTCTTCCTCGCGACCACGGCCCACGAGTTGGTCGCGGCGCTTTCCTCCGGCGTGACGGCCGGGTGCGCGTCGGCGCTGACTCGGCTCGACATTTTCTGTGAGGCGGCTTCGGTCTGCCCCGAGCGGATCGCCTCGATAGCCGCTCACAACTTTTCGTGATTCTCCTTCGCCTCCGATCGGAGCGTTGCTCCAATTTCAGCGGGGGCCGGGGTGACGGCCGCGGCCGGCCTGATCGTCTTGGGGACACCTTGGACGGTGATGTAATCGTCGAATAGGGCGTGCAGCCTGTCAATCCTCTCGCGTGCGCCATCATTCTTCAACAACTCCCTAAGGTTGTCGATCTCCTTTTTTAACCCGGCGAGAATAATCTTCTCCCGCCGCTCGGCCTCCCGGGGTGACATCGGCGCAGGCGCGCTCGCCGGTTTTCGGGCCGCCCTGGTGGGGACGGTGGAATTGCTCATTTCCCTTGGATGTGATGGTGGGGGTGTCCCGGGGGGACTTGGCCCCTTGGCGTTCGAGGGGTAACCCGGGAGATACGCGGTATCTGCTGTTGTGTTAGCGGCGGGTAGGAGGGTTGTCGGAGCAGATGGCGATTGAACAGTTTGTACTGTTACAAATAATACAATGCGCCGGCACCCTTCGCCGCCCGCTTTGGCGGACGGGTACTGCGACAGCTGCGCCGCCAGATGTTCGCCAGCGGCGATAACAACGGTTTAATATATATAGATATAATAAACGAAGGTACTCACCGGGTAGGTTCGACGATTATTATATTATATACTATTATATTATCGGACCGACTCAAAATCGACACCGGTCCGTCGTACACTATTTACGCGAAATTAGCTGTATGAATTGCCGCGGCGGCCACGTAATATAAACGAACTTAAAAACGCGATTACTTTGCGCGAAAGCGTCAAAACTTCGCGCGCGATGTCTCAAAATCTTCGTTGTTTCGTAACGAATGTTTTGGTGTATAATTCAAATGAAATAGACGGCAAAAAAACGCACAAAAAAAAAAATCGGCACAGGAGCGGCGCAAAAACGTTGTTGACGCGACGAACTCCGGAACGCGACTACGGCGGCACCTACTATGCCTCGAGCGCGTCCAGCACTAGCACCCAGTCCACGCTGTTGAAGGCATTACGGACGTCCAAGGAGACCGCCACGCACATCTTCATGTCGTTGACAGCGTACAGCGCGAGACAATCGCCGCTTGGGTCGCGCCGAATCGGGTCCTCACACTCGCCACCTTAATGGAGTCCGGGATGGCTCCCGACGCTGCGGCGACGGCGTGCAACACCCCCTCCTTGGTTGTCTACTCGTCCAGGTCCCTGATCTCCAAGGTCGCCTTTCTGGTGGTGACTGCCACTCCGGAGCTCACCGATCTGGACACTTGCGCCCTGACCGCCTCTACTTGGGCGGCGTCTCCGCGAACCCCTATGAGGAGCCTGCCGGAGAGAGCCTTCCTCATACTCACCACTCTTTTGCCGTCCGTCTCTAGGTCCTCGCCCTTCCGAATCCGCTGTACGAGGGCGGGGAAATCCTCTTCGGACTTTACGTCCACCAAAATAGCCTGTTTCTCGGCAGCTTGGGGGCCGGTTGACTGGCGGCAGGTCTTGCGACCTTGGCTTTGGTTGCCGCCTTCTTTCTCCTCGCGACCACGGCCCACGAGTTGGTCGCGGCGCTTTCCTCCGGCGTGACGGCCGGGTGCGCGTCGGCGCTGACTCGGCTCGACATTTTCTGTGAGGCGGCTTCGGTCTGCCCCGAGCGGATCGCCTCGATAGCCGCTCACAACTTTTCGTGATTCTCCTTCGCCTCCGATCGGAGCGTTGCTCCAATTTCAGCGGGGGCCGGGGTGACGGCCGCGGCCGGCCTGATCGTCTTGGGGACACCTTGGACGGTGATGTAATCGTCGAATAGGGCGTGCAGCCTGTCAATCCTCTCGCGTGCGCCATCATTCTTCAACAACTCCCTAAGGTTGTCGATCTCCTTTTTTAACCCGGCGAGAATAATCTTCTCCCGCCGCTCGGCCTCCCGGGGTGACATCGGCGCAGGCGCGCTCGCCGGTTTTCGGGCCGCCCTGGTGGGGACGGTGGAATTGCTCATTTCCCTTGGATGTGATGGTGGGGGTGTCCCGGGGGGACTTGGCCCCTTGGCGTTCGAGGGGTAACCCGGGAGATACGCGGTATCTGCTGTTGTGTTAGCGGCGGGTAGGAGGGTTGTCGGAGCAGATGGCGATTGAACAGTTTGTACTGTTACAAATAATACAATGCGCCGGCACCCTTCGCCGCCCGCTTTGGCGGACGGGTACTGCGACAGCTGCGCCGCCAGATGTTCGCCAGCGGCGATAACAACGGTTTAATATATATAGATATAATAAACGAAGGTACTCACCGGGTAGGTTCGACGATTATTATATTATATACTATTATATTATCGGACCGACTCAAAATCGACACCGGTCCGTCGTACACTATTTACGCGAAATTAGCTGTATGAATTGCCGCGGCGGCCACGTAATATAAACGAACTTAAAAACGCGATTACTTTGCGCGAAAGCGTCAAAACTTCGCGCGCGATGTCTCAAAATCTTCGTTGTTTCGTAACGAATGTTTTGGTGTATAATTCAAATGAAATAGACGGCAAAAAAACGCACAAAAAAAAAATCGGCACAGGAGCGGCGCAAAAACGTTGTTGACGCGACGAACTCCGGAACGCGACTACGGCGGCACCTACTATGCCTCGAGCGCGTCCAGCACTAGCACCCAGTCCACGCTGTTGAAGGCATTACGGACGTCCAAGGAGACCGCCACGCACATCTTCATGTCGTTGACAGCGTACAGCGCGAGACAATCGCCGCTTGGGTCGCGCCGAATCGGGTCCTCACACTCGCCACCTTAATGGAGTCCGGGATGGCTCCCGACGCTGCGGCGACGGCGTGCAACACCCCCTCCTTGGTTGTCTACTAGTCCAGGTCCCTGATCTCCAAGGTCGCCTTTCTGGTGGTGACTGCCACTCCGGAGCTCACCGATCTGGACACTTGCGCCCTGACCGCCTCTACTTGGGCGGCGTCTCCGCGAACCCCTATGAGGAGCCTGCCGGAGAGAGCCTTCCTCATACTCACCACTCTTTTGCCGTCCGTCTCTAGGTCCTCGCCCTTCCGAATCCGCTGTACGAGGGCGGGGAAATCCTCTTCGGACTTTACGTCCACCAAAATAGCCTGTTTCTCGGCAGCTTGGGGGCCGGTTGACTGGCGGCAGGTCTTGCGACCTTGGCTTTGGTTGCCGCCTTCTTTCTCCTCGCGACCACGGCCCACGAGTTGGTCGCGGCGCTTTCCTCCGGCGTGACGGCCGGGTGCGCGTCGGCGCTGACTCGGCTCGACATTTTCTGTGAGGCGGCTTCGGTCTGCCCCGAGCGGATCGCCTCGATAGCCGCTCACAACTTTTCGTGATTCTCCTTCGCCTCCGATCGGAGCGTTGCTCCAATTTCAGCGGGGGCCGGGGTGACGGCCGCGGCCGGCCTGATCGTCTTGGGGACACCTTGGACGGTGATGTAATCGTCGAATAGGGCGTGCAGCCTGTCAATCCTCTCGCGTGCGCTATCATTCTTCAACAACTCCCTAAGGTTGTCGATCTCCTTTTTTAACCCGGCGAGAATAATCTTCTCCCGCCGCTCGGCCTCCCGGGGTGACATCGGCGCAGGCGCGCTCGCCGGTTTTCGGGCCGCCCTGGTGGGGACGGTGGAATTGCTCATTTCCCTTGGATGTGATGGTGGGGGTGTCCCGGGGGGACTTGGCCCCTTGGCGTTCGAGGGGTAACCCGGGAGATACGCGGTATCTGCTGTTGTGTTAGCGGCGGGTAGGAGGGTTGTCGGAGCAGATGGCGATTGAACAGTTTGTACTGTTACAAATAATACAATGCGCCGGCACCCTTCGCCGCCCGCTTTGGCGGACGGGTACTGCGACAGCTGCGCCGCCAGATGTTCGCCAGCGGCGATAACAACGGTTTAATATATATAGATATAATAAACGAAGGTACTCACCGGGTAGGTTCGACGATTATTATATTATATACTATTATATTATCGGACCGACTCAAAATCGACACCGGTCCGTCGTACACTATTTACACGAAATTAGCTGTATGAATTGCCGCGGCGGCCACGTAATATAAACGAACTTAAAAACGCGATTACTTTGCGCGAAAGCGTCAAAACTTCGCGCGCGATGTCTCAAAATCTTCGTTGTTTCGTAACGAATGTTTTGGTGTATAATTCAAATGAAATAGACGGCAAAAAAACGCACAAAAAAAAAATCGGCACAGGAGCGGCGCAAAAACGTTGTTGACGCGACGAACTCCGGAACGCGACTACGGCTGCACCTACTATGCCTCGAGCGCGTCCAGCACTAGCGCCCAGTCCACGCTGTTGAAGGCATTACGGACGTCCAAGGAGACCGCCACGCACATCTTCATGTCGTTGACAGCGTACAGCGCGAGACAATCGCCGCTTGGGTCGCGCCGAATCGGGTCCTCACACTCGCCACCTTAATGGAGTCCGGGATGGCTCCCGACGCTGCGGCGACGGCGTGCAACACCCCCTCCTTGGTTGTCTACTCGTCCAGGTCCCTGATCTCCAAGGTCGCCTTTCTGGTGGTGACTGCCACTCCGGAGCTCACCGATCTGGACACTTGCGCCCTGACCGCCTCTACTTGGGCGGCGTCTCCGCGAACCCCTATGAGGAGCCTGCCGGAGAGAGCCTTCCTCATACTCACCACTCTTTTGCCGTCCGTCTCTAGGTCCTCGCCCTTCCGAATCCGCTGTACGAGGGCGGGGAAATCCTCTTCGGACTTTACGTCCACCAAAATAGCCTGTTTCTCGGCAGCTTGGGGGCCGGTTGACTGGCGGCAGGTCTTGCGACCTTGGCTTTGGTTGCCGCCTTCTTTCTCCTCGCGACCACGGCCCACGAGTTGTTCGCGGTGCCCTCCTCCGGCGTGTCGGCCGGGTGCGCATCGGCGCCGACTCGGCTCGACCGTTCTTGAGAGGCGGCTTCCATCTGCCCCGAGCTGATCGCCTCGATAGCCGCGCACAGCTTTTTGTGGTTAACCCGCGCCTCCGATCGGAGCGTTGCCGGGACTTTCTCAACAGCGCCCTGAGGGCATCGATCGCCTTTCGTAGACCGGCGAGAATGATCTTCATCCGCCGCCCTGTCTCTCGGGGCGACGTCGGCGCGGTGGGGCCACCCTGGTGGGGGGGGGGGGGTGTCCCGGGGGGATTTGGTCCCTTGGCGGCCGAAGGGTAAGCCCGCGAAATCCACGGTATCCGTTGACCTGCTAGAGGGGCCCGACCACCTAACCTTTTTTTTTTTGTGGCCGGGAACTGGCCTTGCGGAAATGCTACCCGCCCGCCACCATCATTTATTCAAAAAATAAAAACATGTAATAAATATTGCACATTATTAAATCCCGTTCACGGGGCGGGCTCACATTGATGCTTACAACTAAGTATTTACAAAACCCTACGAAACTAAAATATATACATTCTTTTTTTTTTTTTTTTTAAGATTCTTTTGTACACAATACATACAGTGATTGTACAGCTGCAGCTGCTGCTGCTGCTGCAGCTGCCGCTGCCGCTGCTTCAGCTGCCGCTGCTGCAGCTGCTGCCGCCGCTGCTCTGGCCGCCTCCCACCGACGCTCCTCCTCCTCCTTCGCTCCCATGACTTTTTTTTTTTTTTTGTGTGGCATCGATGACGGGCCGGGAACTGGCCTTGCGGAAATGCTACCGGCCCGCCACCATCATTTATTGAAAAATGTAAAACACGTAATAAATATATTCACAATATAAAATCCCGTTTTCCCCTTCGCGGGGCGGGCTCACATTAGTACTTACTGCTAAGTATTTACAAAATCTTACAAACTAAAATATTTACAATCCTTTTATTTTTTCTGAAACCTTGACAACTCAAAAACCTTAGTATGTCGAAAGAATGGTACTTTAATTTCGACTTATCGAGATTCCACTGTATATGAATTTGTTTAATTTTGAAAATATTTTTGTAAACATTTGTACGATATTTGTTTACGGTCTAACTAAAATGCTGATTTTACAGCTTAAAAAAAAAAATAATAAATATACATATACAGAATGGCACAAGACAGTTCCCGTTTTTTTCGAAACACGGGCCCACTTTAATTTTGTACAAATACGCCTGCGAAAAATCGGTCTGCAGCCACTTATTCCTTGCCGTCGATCATGATGTCGCACATTAAATTAAAAGGGAAACATGACGAATCGTTTACATACTATAGAGAAGGTAAATATAACGCCACACAGCCAGCAGGTAAATTATATTTTTTATGACGCGGTGACATTCTTGCAACACATGTTAACATCTCCCCCTCCACCCTACAACTCATAATTTCTATTGCAGCAGAACCTTAACTAGATAGTATTGTTTATTATCACTTGTTGTTATTGTTTTAACTTATAATTTGCAATTATTATCATATTCGTCAATCGCCATAACTGCGTTTATTATGATACGGAGAACCCACACTTAGTGTACTAATAACAATTATATCAACCAAGTTTAACAGTATGGGGCGGTGTGAGCCTGTTTGGAGTTTATGGTTCTTATTTTTTTGACTTTAATGTATCTTGCCAATGCATACTACTATACGCTGAATGATTACTTACTTTCTAGACTGCGTGATTTTGTAGGAAATTTCAACGATTTGTACTTCCAACAAGAGCTGACTTTTAGACCACGGGAACTCACTTTTGGGCCACCCTGTATATTACTGATTTCTGTGGTACTTTTGTGCGGTGTCAATATTTTTTTATGCCTGCGCACTCAAGTAAAAGCATAGCGCTACAGATTTCTATTGTAAACATCCAAAACATTAATCTCTACTTGTATTTACCACCTTAACCAGAAATCCCGTTGGAAAAACTTTGGTTTCGTCACAAAAATAAAATCATGGATGCAACAAGTTTAAATTTTTAAAATTGTCTGACTTTCCCATGTTTTCCAGACAAATTTTAAGTTTCCAGACCCAAACATGATTAAAAAATGTATAATAATACACCTCAGAAAATAGTTGATGAAAATGCACAATAATAAATACAGCCTGGCAGGATTAGATATTTGAAATATACAAGACATTTTAGACATTTAATTTTCAATTTTAGAAATGTCTGTAAACTATTAAAATGTTTGAAGACATGATAAGGTTAGGTTATCCTAACCTATTATAACATAGTTACATTCATTATACTAGCCTTAATGTTTTTTTTTTTTTTAAATTTTTTGTTTGAATAAAAAACTTATTCGAATTAATTAAAACTATACCGGTATACTAGACATTCTAACTTTTTGATATTATTACGAATTTTCTTGTAAAAATTATTATTAAAGCTTAAAAAAAAATTATTTATTTATATGGAAATAGTTTTGCTGATATTGTTTAAATTACCTCTTTTTTGGTTTGCTGGTTTGTAAATGTTACTCGTATTAAAATCGTAACGATACATATTATTTTTCTTGGTCAGACTCCTTAAATAAATATTGGTACATTTCATCTATAACGATGTTTATTTATGTGGATACCGATATTTATTATTCATCCGAGCTTGGAAAATATTTTCATTATCTGTTTTATTTCAAGAAAACTCCAAACTTAAATGTTTACATTTTTAGCCGTACGCATTCAGCAAGTACTAAAAATATCATAAGCATCTAAAAAACAGAAGTCGGCAAACTTTTTTTTACTTTTACCGGCTAAAAAACATTTAGAGCTATGTTGGCAATAATAATGTTATACATTTTTTTTTACATTTTGATAGCTTTTAATGCGATTCTTTTTAAACGTTAACGACGTGTTTCGTCCATTTAGAACCTAAATTCGCGCCCGCGGAAGTATTCTAACCGACCCGTAAAAATATAATAAAATTAGAAATTTGTATAGGTAGTGTACTAAAAATAAAAATTATAATTTAAAACAATTGTAACTTTAATAAGTTATTAAAAATTACAAAAAATCTTACGATAATTTATAATTAAAAAAAAAAATAAATAATACTTTAAATAATTTAATAGAAATAAATTAGTATAATTAGTCTGAGTAAAATGTGTAACACCAATTCTTAACAAGGAGTGTAAAAAATGTTAAACGAGACCTTTCTGAACATTTTGCGTAATTTATGCGGGAAAACATTTGTTCGCAAATATAAGTACAATTAAATGATGCAAATATACGCATAATACGCATTGATATATTTTTTTTATTGGAAAATTAGGTAGAATCTCATAAAAATGTATTAAATTTGTATGTTTATCTGTGTTTTCATTGTATAAATCTTTAGGATGGTTATTTGTTTTTAAATCAATAAAATCAAGTTGAACAGTTTCTTGAATCTTATTTTCGTCGGACTAAAATGGATTTTCAATCATCCGAAATGATATGTATGATTTGTAGTTTTGAAAACGGTTTTAAAATTCCACCAACACAATAAAAAAAATCATCCATCGGAACGTCAACAAAAGAATTTTGTTTAATTTCTTGACAAGTTTTTTTAAATGTAAACAATTTTGTTCTTTGATTTGTATAAATAACAATTTTGATTGTGGCCTGGAAGTTGACAAAGGATGAGCACGGCCAAACCCAACAGTTTTCGCGTTAATCGAAACGTTAATATGTTTCATTATGGGATGGTAGGTATTTAATACTATTAAGCGTTTTTGAAATACATTTCGATAATATTTAGTATTAGTTAAAACCAAAACAAACGGACAAGTTAAATTATGACGATTTCCCCGCAGTTTCTGTCTTTTGATGAATTTAGTTTATGGGCTGAGAGATAATATATATACACACATATGAGGGTACTAGTTTCAAAGTGTACAATCTCCACGTTCACTAAATTTTCAGAAAACCAAAAAAACGAATAACTTAATCAAAAAATGTTTTTTCTACATTCGGATTTTTTTTAACCTTTTCATATAGTTATGCAGAGATGATTTACCAGTTTTTGTTTGGAGATTGTACAGTATAAAACTAACAGTAGGAGATTGCTTGTTTTGCAAATAACTTTAGTAAATAATAAATAGGTATTGAGAAGCTGAAAATTAGAAGTCTTTATTCTTTTTATATTTAGTTTAGAAGTTTATAAAAAAATTTAATTTAATAATAAAAATCGTTAAAAATAAAAAATACTTAAGATTAATAAGTTAGTCGATTTATTTATTAGATTGCAACATTAATATCATCTTCTATCGCATGACGTTCACATAATGTCTTCCTCAACATAACCTGGTATTGCATCTCCCATGACAAATTTGTAAAAAATTAAACGCTGATCATTTTCCCACTCATTTCCGTAATGAGCAGTTAGTAGGTTATTTACATCCGTTTTTTTATGACTACATTCCGTATTGGAATTTTGGAGGGCTTCATGTTAATAATGTTCTTTGCTTTTTTTGTAATTGGTTTTCCCATTCCAATATTTGAATTGTACACGCCTTCACCGCGGAGTTCTTTGTAGCAATCATTCTTTTCATTTTTGAAAAAGCAAAATGCCACTATCCTGGAGGCCTAATAAAGTTGCTGGTTTCAGCTTTCCAGTCATAAATTTCAACATTCTTTCCAACTTTCAGGACAGTCCCATATTTTGAAAAAATATCCAAATATTCCTGAGGTTCTAAAATTATTTCCTTCTTTTTGCACTCCATTTCGATGTGACCAAAGACATAATCAGGAGGGATAAAAGAGTGCCCTCTTACTGGGAATACAACTTCAATTTTTAAAATTACTTTATGTTTGGCGAGCCAGTTGTAACACATTGAAATTAGTGTTGTGTTTTTGTTCTGGCCCGCGCAACCATCACACATAAGCTTAATAGTATGAATATCAGTAAAAGTTGACGAATTCAAAACGTGATAAATATCGGAAGAAATCTATTTTTATAGTAAAACTCATGAAAAATATTATTTGATTAGAGATTGTACGTTTTGAAACTAAATGCAATTTTCAATCTTAAAATACACTGTAAATAGTCCCTTTTGTTTAAATATAGTGATTTATTCGAATTTAGCGCTGACAATTGAATATGCAACGATGTCTATCTCAATTTTTATGGAACATGGAGATTGTACACTTTGAAACTAGTGCCCTCATATATATATATACCTACTTAGATATAAGTTACGACAGACACGGATATCAGTATATTATAAGCGAACAAAAGTGTGTTATTTTAATCGAATAATAATATTATTTTCAACCTGTTATTATGTTTGTACCTTGTGTTATATTTCAGTCGAATACAATAACCTATCATTGCACAAATAAATATATAGGAAGTTATTACCGGGGGTACATACAGGAATAAAACAATTTGTTCTAACGATCTAGGTAAATTAAACAATTTAGTAAAGCTCGTTTTCGACGGCCGTGCAAAATTTCCTCGGAGGTTTTTAGCCGATAGACTTAAAGAATTACGCATACAGTCTTCAAATTATTTGCCCTCTAATTGTATACGATTATTTTTTTGTCTAATTTTACTATTAATATTATGATAACAGTAAATATTACCGAATAATATCTGTGTGTTTGCTTTTAACCGAATCAATTAACCGTCAATCGTAACTATACGTGTATGACCAGTAACTACGGACGGACACAACGGGGATATATAAGCAGTGGCGCAAATAGGATTTATATTCAGGGGGCGAAGGAATTTAAAAAATTTACAGTGTACAATAACATATCATTTAAATTTGACTATAAAAAAAAACATTTCGGGGGGGGGGGGGGTATGTTGTCAAAAACCCCAAATCACCCCACTTGTTGCGCCATTGTAAAAAATGCGTCTATACTTATGTTTAGAATTCTAAAACGGAAATACAAATTCAGGAATTATCGTGGTACGTGTGTGTTTTATGATCTTCAACATTTACCATTAAATTACTCGATACTATGTAATATATATATATATATATTTTTTTTTAAATTATTGTATTAAAAACAAAGTTGCCCGATTCGAACCAGGTTTAAATTAAAAATTGCGTCTCATCTCGTACATTACTTTCCCGCCAAACCGCGTTAAAAAATCGCTTTTTTTTCTTCGCTGTAACCACGTGGTTTAGTTTTCGGCGTTTTTCTATTGCGTGTTAATTCCGAAATCGTTTATCGCAAAAACAATTCGCGTGCGGGTCGGTGACTCATTCGAATGGGGCAACTAATGCGGGCAGGCGGAAAAAACAACGACGGAGCGTACACATTAACACGTCTAAACGGTACGGATCCGCGAACGCGACTAATGTGAATAGGGACATTAAAGCGCCAAGGGTTTTGTGGCTTGTGCCGACCGCGCAAATTAATTTCATAATTAATGAAATATAGCCCTTTTGGTATTTATTTTAGAACAAGAAAGATAAGGACGAAAAAGAATAATAATAGACATCTCGATTGACCAAATAAACCAATAATTAACTAAAAATAATCGAAAATTTCGAAATTGAATAGAACTATTACGGCAACAGTTTTGCCGGATGACGAAAGAGTCGAAAGAGAAATTTGAATAAGTCAACGCCTCTTCCGATCAAATTTTCGATTGCCCATTACTTCTAGGGAATTCAACTTAGAGAGGACCTTTTTACCGTGTATCGAAACACAATCCGACCGTGTTTGTTTTTTAATAAGAAATATTCGTCTAACCACAATACTTTAGGATTTTAAAAATAAGCGTGCAAACTACCCTTTGCCAACAAAACCCCCAAAATGTGATTGCACTGATCATTCCGAGTACTTTGACTTCCAACATGCCAGAGAAGTATTGAATTGGACACGAGATACGGAATTTTGTAATTAAAATCAACTTTAAAATTCCTAGAATTGAACGTAATGTGTTTACACTGCTGCAGGGCGGATGGAAATTGTATTTCGAGGGCACACGATCATACGCCGTAGCTTTACTGACAGCTAACAAATTGTTGGTCTGCACGTGTTATAACCGATAGGTTCATTCAAATGTGTTTTTTTTATTATTATTATATCAATCATAATTAGTTTTGTGAATTTGTAGGAGTTGCATGTTTTTCCCGGGTCTCAATTTTATAGCAAACCAAGATACAAATGTAAGTGATAAGAAGAAGATCATATGTTTAAATTTTGACTTTTATTTTAGTTGCATATTAGATCGTTTTCAACACCAATGCATAATTATTTATTTCGTACATATATGTGTTCCACATTAAGAAGAATAAATTATATATACGGATTCGGTGTGAAATCAAAAATGTCAGACATATAATCACAAAATTAGGAGGGACATCAAGAAGATGGAATTTTAATTTCATACTTGACTTTTGAATACAATTCAAGCATTTTGAAAATGAACAACTAATGGAATGCAAGGCATTTGTAAATAATAGTTATTATTTCATAATAATTTAAAACTTTTTTTATAGATATATTTTTGATGAATAAATAATTTATTGGCCCTGATAAGGGCCGTTTTAAAATTGTTTTAGGCGCAGATATGATTAATTTAACCTCCAAATCCGTACAGTGTACGACCTTGACGTTTTAGTGCGTAGACAACGTCCATAGCAGTCACAGTCTTCCTCTTAGCGTGTTCGGTGTAGGTGACGGCATCTCGGATAACGTTTTCCAGAAACACTTTCAGCACGCCACGAGTCTCTTCGTAGATAAGACCGGAAATACGTTTCACACCGCCACGACGAGCCAAACGACGGATAGCTGGTTTGGTAATTCCTTGGATGTTGTCTCGCAATACCTTACGATGCCGTTTCGCTCCTCCCTTTCCAAGACCCTTTCCTCCTTTACCACGTCCAGTCATTTTTACAAGTGATTAAGCGAACAAATTAGTTGATGTCGGTTAGAAGTTTTTAAAACGATTAATAGTTGTAGTGTAGAGTAATCTGTATTTATACGTTTAGTGCACGCAACCGTCCAATCAGAACGTCGGACCGCATATCCCCACTTCTCCGGACGGTTAATACTGCTACGGCCAATAAAAACAAAGTATTTTTATCACATTTATGTATATAAATGGGTGATTTGGTCGATACTCATCATTATCAGAATTTCAACCGGTTTCAGTAATAATTCTTTTCGATTATACTCTACTGAACAAACCGACGAAATGGCACGTACCAAGCAGACAGCCCGTAAATCGACCGGTGGCAAGGCCCCGAGGAAACAATTGGCCACCAAAGCCGCACGTAAGAGCGCACCGGCAACCGGCGGAGTGAAGAAACCGCATCGTTACCGTCCGGGTACAGTCGCCCTCCGTGAAATCCGTCGTTACCAGAAGAGCACGGAATTGTTGATCCGTAAACTGCCATTCCAACGTCTTGTCCGTGAAATCGCCCAGGATTTCAAGACCGATTTGCGTTTCCAGAGTTCCGCCGTGATGGCTCTACAAGAGGCCAGCGAAGCCTACTTGGTTGGACTATTCGAAGACACTAACTTGTGCGCAATTCACGCCAAGCGAGTGACCATCATGCCGAAGGACATTCAGTTGGCCCGTCGTATTCGTGGAGAACGTGCTTAAACTATTTTAAATAACATCCTAAACAAAACAAACGATAAAAAGGGCCCTTTTCAGGGCCACCAAATAAAATAAAATTTAAATTTTGTTTATGTGGCAGTTTATTATCGAGCGCCCCGCGCTTAAACTTTCGTATTTTCAATCTCTCTAAAATAAAAGTTTTATCATACCCACTACCAACAAGAGCCGGTAATCACGTTTTTGTGATTTTATCTTAACTACTTTTACTAACACGTCATCAAAATCAATTATGAACAAAATTTTGTTTGCCAACAATAATTGCATTTGTTTTTTCAAAGCCATGGAGATTGACAACAATCACATCAGTAACTTATAGAAAATTCTCAAGTTGCCCATTTACGACTTATTTTAATTTATGGACAGATCTAATTATTCGTCATCAATATTTTCTATAAATCTTAGTGCCAATTCAATTTTTATCTATATATATGTATCCTTTCTTGATTCCAGATCGTCTTTTCCAGCAATTGTACTATTTTTCTATCTTTTAAAATTCTACACATAATGGAGAAAATTCCAATTTATGATGTTCAAAAGTACAATAAAGAAACACACGCAAAAATACATCAGAAAAAAAATATGTCCCGTGTAATATTACTAAATGCATACTGTTGCGTATAAGCAACAACCTTGCATTATTGATTTAAATATAAAATATTTGACTTATCTGTATATCATTTGAAAAGATCTATGTAAACTTTAAGTTTACATATATTTCATCACGATTATATTTTTATTGTTAATTACCTCTGGTTGAAATAGAGGACAACTATTTAAACATGGGTTTTAAATGACTCAATTTTCAAAAAAAAAAAAAACAATATAGTCTAGTGGCCATAATTTAATTTTATTATTAAAATATTTGATGCTTTTACCCTAAAACCGAAACTAAGTGAGTTACACACCGTTTCCTACGTTTGTTTTTGCTGTGTTGCCCGTTAGTTGGACCGAGATAAAATAGAAATCTTGATCACGAAGTTTTGTTATATTATAATTTTTTATTCGACTGCGAAGAATAAGTTTCCAACTTTTGTTACTTACTATTGGTCATAATTATTATAGAAAAAAGTTACCGCGTTTCCAAATTAATAAAAATAATATTACCTGTAGAAATTGTTTTAAATGTTGATGGCCCTGAAAAGGGCCTTTTTTTTAGTAAATATGAGCGGTTATAGAATGAAAATAAAAAATTAGGTCGATTTTGTCATTTCAGTTTTCATAGGTAACAGAACGGCTTGAATGTTGAGCAATACACCGCCCTGTGCAATTGTGATGCCGTTCAGCAATTTGTTCAACTCTGGAAAACTTGGAACACGAAAATGGTTTTCAGTTATTTTCAATTTAGCTATCTTTGTTGCAATTCAATTAAACACAACCATAGAGCTCTGCAATTTTTACTTATAACTGATTATAATATTACCTTTCTCTAAACGTAGTAAAATGTTCTGACAATTGTTTAGTTTTGTTTTAGTTATTATTTGGTTTTGTGGATTAAATTAATCGAAAGATAATAAGAGATAGTATGCTATATAACGTAAATATGACAATTTCCTTTAAACGTTTGTAAAAAAAAAAAAAATGAAAACACGCTTATAAATTTGGACTTATAACCATAAATTTTTATGAAATACATTATCAAAATTTCTGGAGGCATGATTACATAACCAAATTAAAACTAGCTATCATGTTTTTTTTTTTAAATTTTACATTTAAAAAAACTCATTCGACTTAATTAATATACATAAATGACTTCTTGATATTATTACGAGTATTCCTGTATAAAATTATTATTATTTCTATTATTATTACAGCGTTGTAACAATTGGGCTAGATTGAAATATATGTTATTATTTTAATGTAATTTTTTTTTTTTTTTGCTTTTTAATTGGATTAGAATTTGAAATCCAAAGATATCTATGTACACTTTTTGTTTACGTCGTCGTAAAGCATTTTTTAATTGGCGATATTGTTTTCTTCGAGCTTAAAAAAAATAAATTAAACATGGAATTGTTTAGCTAATATTATTTAAAATACCATTTATTTTTTTTTTGCTGGTTTGTAAAATGTTACTCGTATTAAAACCATAACGATAAATATTTTTTTGTTGGTCACAACCCTTAAAGTGAATATTGATATATTGCATCTATGACAGCGTTTATTTAGGCGGATTTCTTATTTATCTTAGTTTGGAAAATAGTTTCATTGTCTGCTTTATTATATTGTTTGGTGATATCATAACATAACCACTAATAATATACATATAAATAGTTAATTATTATATAATTATAGTTTAAACGATATTTTACGAGATCTGTAAAACTCCGGTGTTGATTTTAATGTTTAAAACAAAATAACATTTAATATGAGAAGGAAAAAATTAAATGATGATACTTTAATAAAATGTTAACGTTAAATTATATATAATCAATTAATACAAATTACTTGGACAAATATAATAAATATCCATATTAACAAACAGCACACTCTAGTGGTTGTTTTAAAATGTTGTTTCAAAGCATAACAACGGCATCTATTAGAAAAAAAAAAAATAATAAAATAAAAGCATAGTTTTGTGTTGTAACCCCTATCATCAAAAGGTAGTTTACAATTTATTTAACACAGAAATATTGATTTTCACAATTGAATAAATGTACAAGCATTCCCGTGATATAATCACCCACATGTACTTCTTTGTGAAGTTAAGATATAAAAAAAATTATATGCCCGTGTTTTACTGAATAACGGGTTTTCATTTATGCAAAAAGCCATTGGAAATCGAAATTTTCCTTATCAAAAATATTATAGGGGAGCATTTTCTTTCTGGACATGGAATTTATTTGTAACATACGGAGATGACGGTGAGCAAATTGTTAGAATTATTAATGAAGTCAGTCAATTCATAAAAAACATGAGGAGTGTTATAAATATATTATTAATAGAACCAGGGATGGGGGGAGGAGCTCTTCTAGATATAATATGATTCATTAATATTTGCAATTGATGGCCCTGAGAAGGGCCTTTTTAAAGGTGTAGGTTCGGGTAAGAAGAAAAACCTTAGGCAGGGGGAGTTTTGGTTTTTTCAGTCTTCTTGGGCAGAAGAACGGCTTGGATATTGGGCAATACTCCACCCTGAGCGATGGTAACGCCGTTCAATAGTTTATTCAATTCTTCGTCATTCCTGATGGCAAGTTGTAAGTGTCTCGGGATGATACGACTTTTTTTGTTGTCACGGGCCGCGTTACCGGCCAATTCCAAGACCTCAGCAGCTAAGTATTCCATGACGGCGGCCAAGTAGACCGGTGCGCCTTGTCCAACGCGTTGGGCATAGTGGCCTTTTCTCAAATGACGATGGATACGACCGACCGGGAATTGGAGCCCGGCACGGGAAGACCTTGTCTTCGACTTTACACCAGTTTTTGTTTTACCAGCTTTACCACGTCCGCTCATGATTGCAAATTTAGTTTAACTTTAACGTGCTTTAAGGGTGGTTGCTGGAAAGCTTATGGCCGGAATTCAGAATTACAGTGTCTTTTATAACTGTATAAATTAAGCTATAATATTCAATTAGTGAAACAAATATATTTTGATGAGATAAAACAACATATTCTTTTCAAAAACTTATATTACAATATGTGGTTTATCATCGTCAAAACAAATATATCTATGAATCAAATCCAAGATATCCTACGTTTATATGCATAAATACTAGTGAAAACTCCAGAGTTCGTCATTTCACGGTTGTCCGCAGTCCGAACAACACCTCTCTCTAGTATAACATATCGTCATGGCTCCTCCCACCGCGAAATCAGCTGGTAAGGCGATGAAGAGGTCTGGCAAAGCCCAGAAGAACATCACTAGATCCGACAGGAAGCGTAAGCCTAAGAGGAAGGAGTCATACGGTATTTATATTTACAAAGTACTCAAACAAGTTCATCCCGACACCGGCGTATCCTCTAAGGCCATGAGCATCATGAATAGTTTCGTTAACGATATTTTCGAACGTATCGCTGCGGAATCTAGTCGTTTGGCTCTCTATAACAAGCGTTCTACCATCACCAGCCGGGAAATCCAGACGGCCGTCCGTCTCTTGTTGCCCGGTGAACTGGCAAAGCACGCTGTCAGCGAGGGAACAAAGGCCGTTACTAAGTATACCAGTTCTAAGTAATTATTTTTGTTGTATTATTATATATGAAGTTCTGAATCATAAAATCCTTAAAACAGCCCTTTTCAGGGCATTTAAATTATATTTTCGTCCTTTGATTGATATTATATTTGACAAATTAACCACGTCCTTCCTCACAAGTTCCATTTTAATCTACACAAAAAATGTGGTTCGTTTCCACCAGGACCGATAAATATTGGATGATTATGACCTTTCTAATGACCCATCACTACTTTATTATTTGGTTCTGCGTGAATGAGGGATGTTGCCTCAAGAGGAACTTTTCCTGTGACCTATTAAATTAATATCAATTAAAATCAAATTACCGTGGAAATATACATCGATGTTTACAGATTCCCCTCACTATGTGATTCATATACTGTGTTGGTTACGTATGTGCTAAATTACCATCCCTTTTACTTATTGTGTTTGCAAAAACAGATTATACATTTTTCAAATAACAAATGAAAACTTTTAATAATAATCTTGTTTTGTCTTTTCTGGCACGGTTATAGATGAAATGTGGTACGCGACTAGTAGTGTTCGGAGGCCCGTAAACGATAAGACAAAATTCCATGTCGAAAAATGTCCGCACAAATATAATAACCGTGGAACAGTCAATAATGAGGAAAACAGTTGCTATTAATTAATTCAATGTGGCCTATTACTTTTTAATAACAAATCGATTACATTATATTGTACGATAATCGCATTTCGACTTATTATATGTCTTGGCATAGTATGCGATAATGAATTTTTCATTAAATTAAATTTCTTCGGTTTCCGATCACTTTGAATTGGGTTTGTTGTACTCTTGTCGCAAGAAACATTGACGACAGCCGATGCAAAACTCGTAATACTGTGCGGAAAATAAAACGAAAATTAGTTTTTCTAAATGTCATTGGATGTTTTTTACCTAAACCTAGACATAAAATGCTCTTATAAAAATGGATTAAAAATTTAAAAGAAAATACATAACAGTTTTAAAAAATTCGGGAATAACCGCATGGAAATCATTTTGTTGAAAATAGGCAACGTGTCTAAAGTAGTGATTGAGAGCAATGAATTATGCCGTAGTTCCCGAAATAGGTTATCGATTATTTTCCCGAATAATTAATTATTTATAAAATACCTTGCAATATTCTAATTATAATAATAAATAATACTGCTAGAAAAATGATAAGATTTGGTAGGTAGGTTTACAGATAAAAAAAACTAAGAGTATCTACACTACATACAGATACATCGGTACATGTATATGTCTTGTTTCTACTGAATATAGTTGACATAAGAATGTCGATGTCAATTTGGTATTAGATACGAGGAGACGAGGATTAAACTGTAGGTTCGCCAGACGCATCAGCTTCTGTCTCAGGAACGGGTGCCAAAGCGGGTGAATTATCATACTCGCGGTACAAAGACTCGTTGATACGAATTCCGAGGTACAATGGTGTATAGTGACGAAAAATCGGAGCCACCTTTTTACTACCGACTTTTTCACGTAACCCCGTCGATTTATGAATTTAATGTCGTTTAATGTGAACATTGAACGCAAGATCGTCATCGAGTTAACGTCCACTGGAATGTTGATTACTTGCCCGGCGATACCTTTAGAATCATGTAAAAAACGTAGTCGACGAATTTGCATAAATGGAAGATGCGGTGGCACTAATCGTTCAGAGATAGGATCGAGAGGTGGTAAATCAGACGGAAATGGAGGATAACAAAAACTGTTAATTGTAGCAAAACGGTGAACTTTGTTACTAAGCAGAGTTTTATAACAAGTATTGCACACGCTCATATTATGAGAATCTAAGTCTGGGTATTTTTCGAGCAAATAATCTACGGCTTTCTGGGGAACGTGCTTCATATCTTTCTCGAACCAAAGACGATCGCAAACAGCGCAGGAAACACCGAATTTGTTTTGGATAAAACGAAAATTGAATTCGTCATCAGCGACGGGAAATTCGTCAATACAGACATTTCGCGGCCGTTTGGTTATCGGAATAACGATTTTGAGCTTGTTCTTTAAACGAGCGTCGCGCTTGCGTAATTTGTCCACTTGGCGATATTTTTTACACTTTTCGGCATTACTCGCCGGCTTTGGTGCATTCGAATCTCGTAAACGTAAAAACGCTTCAAATTTTTCAGAATCAGTAGTATTTGAACAGAATGGCGTATCGCGAATAAACAGAAAAAACTCATCGCTATAACGCAATTCATTATCACGCATTAACCTCAGCTTTACGTTTCGGAGCCATAGTATACGACACACACACGATTATTCCGTATGAAACTCCAGCGCACAACTGATGAACGATCAATGAATATGGTATAGCAAACGGAAAACAAATACGGTATAGCAGTGGTGATAATTGGTGTGTATATATATAATGTCATGGTAACATTCTCGGTGTCGGACAAATTAACAGAATGACCCCCAGCCATAAGACATATACATGTCAAAAATGTTTTTGAGCGATATAGATACATTAATAGAGATTTTAAAAATGTTTATTCCAATTGTCATATTACTTATCATATACATCAGGGGCGGCCAAACTTTTTTTGGTCACGATCTACTAAAAATATACTTCACCTTTGAGGATCGACTTTTATAGAAAATTATTTTATTATTTTATTTAAACTGTAATTATTAAGAAACATACTTACATAAAGTGCATATAAACATACAATAAGTATTATAAACTAATTATTAATTACTAAAAATAATATAATAATAAATACTAATTTCTAAAATCTAATTAGATAAGTTTAATTAACAAATTATTTTGTTGATCTGGGCATTGTTGAAGTGTGACATGCATGTCGTTGACCAATTGGTCGTAATCTGGCGAAGAGTTGCTAACTGCTAATCGAAGGCACTGCTCCAAATGGTCATCAGAGAGCGTAGATCGGAATTCTGTTTTTATCATTTTTATGTGAGAAAATGCTGTTTCGCACAAATATGTAGATCCAAAATAACTATGTAACTGCAAAGCTACATTCCTCAAACCCGGATATTTTTCTTCACTCATTAAATTCCAAAAATTTGTTTCAGAACCTCGAGCTTTGAGGAATATATCTTAATTTGTATAATTTCAGATTCAAATTTTGTAGAATCCATATCAAACAAATTACTTATTTGTGTAGAAATATTTTCAATATTGTTTGTTTCGGAGAAAGGAAAAGACAAATGTAATAATCGGCTCTAATTTTTGAATATCTTTAAATCGTCTCTCAAATTCATTGTACACTTTTTCAAACTCAGAGCAATATATTTCCACTGACACTGTACATTTTTGCTTTTCAAAAAAATCTTTTAAGTTTGGAAAATTATTCAAATTAGATTCATTTAATTGTGACTTGAGTAATATCAATTTTGATTTAAAACCATTTATAGAACTCAATAACTCAATTATTGTCCCATCTTTTCCTTGAAGTTCAACATTTAAAGTGTTTAAATGAGCCGTTATATCTGTTAAAAAAGCTAAGTTCTGAAGCCATATATTGTTTGTTAAACAATCATAATTATCGCCTCTGGATTTTAAAAACTCTATTATTTCAGGAAGTAAACACTGAAACCTTTCTAGAAATTTACCACGGCTCAACCATCTCACATCCGTATACAGTAATAAATCACAATGCTGAGAATCGTTTTCTTCTAATTGTAATTTAAAAAGTCGCCTTTGCAAGCTTCGTGAACGTATAGAATTGGCTATTTTAAAAGCAATGTCTATTATACTACTTGTATTCAATATTTTTCCACACAATGCTTGTTGATGAATCACACAATGGAATGTTATAAAATTTGGAAAATTATTATCATTCTTACACAAAGCAATAAAACCATTATTTTTACCTATCATAGCTGGAGCCCCATCAGTCGTAATACAAACTAATTTATACAAAGGTAAATTTGATTTATTGACAAAATTAATGAAAGCTTGATAAATATCCACACCTCGTGTCGTACTTTTCGTAGGGATTATAGTTAATAATTCTTCTTTTGAATTAAAATTTGAAAAAAACTAGTCTTATAAATATATATAGTTGAGCGGTATCTGTTATGTCTGTTGATTCATCGAATTGAAGTGAAAAATAAACACATTCTTTGATGTCTTGTTTTAATATTTCAACTAAATTTTGTCCTATAGATTCTACTCTTCTAGTCACAGTTTTACGAGATAACTGTAAATCATTTATAGCTGATAAAATTTCAGATTTATTTTTAAAGTTTTCAAATAAAGTGAAATCTGTGCCTTCTAAAAATCATTGTTTTACTATTTCACCGATTTGAAATGATTTTTTCTTATTCTTAGCTAAAACATGACTAATTCGAAATGAAGAAATTATTGCTGCTTTGGATTTTAAAACTGGTTTAGTAAAAATCAATTGTTTATCAATTTCAAGTTTTAATTTTTCTAATTGCTTTTTACGTACTTCAGTTTTAGGAGGGAAATCTATATCAAATTTTGAATGCGTAGTTCTAAAATGTCTTTCTAGTTGTGGATATTGTTATTTGACATATCAAACATATGCACTTGTCTTTCAACATTGTAAAAAAAAATCCATTTCCCATTCTTGATGAAAATGATAAGTTTTTTGTTTCTTATGTGCACTCATAGTTATAAATTTTAAATACAACAGACACCATCAGAACACAGTGAAATGAACATTCGTGACCGATAAACATTTGACACACGAAACCAGATTAAAATTAAACAGATAAAACTTATCGAAAATTCGATAACAATTCGTGCGCGTGTCCCTAAAAATAAATTCTAACATGATCGACCGTTTGGCCGACCTTGATATACATTATACATTTATTATTGTATTCGGAAATTTATAACTATTTATCAAATTACATAATCCTTATTCATTTGGAAGTAATATGTATAATATTATCGGTCGAAAAGGTTTAGAGTGTGTGCAATTTAGATTTATATGAAGATTAAACAAGATTTATTTTAAATGAATATTATATTATATTATCATATAATGTAATTTATTGCTTATAAAAGAAAAAATATATAACATTCAATAGAAGAACAATTAACATGTAACTATTTGATTTTTCAATCATGAAAGAAAGTACAAATGAGAAGTTACACATAAAAGTATATCATCAAGTGAGAAGAAATGTGGTGGTCATAGTAAAAATATTCGTATTTCAATTTAGTGGTCCTGAAAAGAACCTTTTTAGGGTGGTGGGAGGAAGATTAGAAATCCCAAAGTGTTATTTCTTTTTGAGAGTTACAGCCTTTTTGGCTTTAGTTACTTTAGACTTTGCTGCTGGTGGCTTGGGTTTGACAGCTGTTTTCTTAGCTTTGATAGCAACGGCCTTTGGTTTAGTAGGCGTTGTTGCCGGTGATTTCTTAGCCTTTTTGGCGGGAGGTTCGGCAGAAGTCGATTTAGCAGGTTTCTTTGGAAGTGGCGAACCAGGAGCGCTGCCCTTTTTGGCAGCTGGAGTCTTAGATGGTTTCTTGGCGACGGGTTTTTTTACTTCTTTCTTCTTCTTGGGAGCGACTTTTTTAGCTTCTACAACAGCCAATTTAAAGTGACCGGACGCCCCGGTGCCAGCGGTCTGTACAAGTGATCCGTTGGCGACGGCCGCTTTCAGGAACTTTCTTATGAACGGGGCCAACTTAGTAGGATCAACCTTGTAGTTGGTTGCCAGATACTTCTTGATGGCCGGCAACGACGAGCCTTTCTTTTCCTTGAGTTCTTTAATGGCAGCAGTAACCATAACTGAGGTGGACGGATGTGCGGTGGTGGCGGGTTTGTTAACGGCTGCTTTAGGAGCGGCGGCAGCTGGTTTTTTCTTGGTCAACGTAGTAGTTCTCTTGCTCGGCGGTGATGGGGAGCCGGCTGATGATGTACCCGAAGAAATAACCACAGGAGAGTCGTCGGACATGTTGACGAAGATATAGTCAAACAATAAATACAAATTGATAAAATGTAGAAACACAAGTCTCAATATCGTATATGACAACGCAGTAGTATATATACAGTATGCCGTACCGACTAGTAAACATATAACAAGTAATATCGTTGACGCGGCAACGGTTGTACTGAGGATTTTGGCGTTTTATTTATGAAATATACACCTATAAGATCGGTTTAAGTATTTACAGCAAGCCTACTAATTACTGAATCTCAGTGTATAACTTTTTTTCGAATAGTTCTTACTGGGCGTGTAAAAAGTACTGGTATTTTGACACTTCCGTTCGGGTTTTGGTAGTACTCGGTAAATAACCGGCCAACAATCAATTCTTGTTCGAAATCAGTTCTATGAATTAAAATTGAATTCCCCGAGAGTTTTGGAATATACCAATGGGTCTTGATCGGTAATCTTATGTGTTTTTAGATAAAAAGCGAGCATCTGAAAATGAACACTTACATTGCTGCACAATACTTTTTAGGGGTTTTATTGACATATCTAGTACAAAGACTATTCGAAAAGTACACCCCAATTACTAATTGTGCTATGTTATAATAATAGCTGTCAATAATTATGGTTTAAATCAATTGACAAAACTAAATCGGTCATGATAATACGTAAGGATCACACTTGAAAAAATAATAATTCAAATTAGTCACAAAATAATCTAATGTTTCATTGTCTTCAGATCGTATAATCTAGGCAATCAGATTAATCAAAATATCAAATTATTGAAATGTGTTATTGAAAAATTGGAGACTTCCCATTGTTACATTTATAAAACTAAAGAATTTCTGTCCCGTTTAGGTACAGTTTCTTAAACGCGGTGGGTTATCACCGGCGACCCTTAGCGGTGCTTTCCTAGACGGGACTTTTTCATCATGAAATATTTTTTTTCCTCAACTCATCTAAAATCGAGGTCCTTATTTGTTTATGATAAAGAATAATCGAAAACTTCTACAATTTGTCAGGAATGAGTCAGTTGTAACTAATATTTAAAATACTAGACGGTAAAATACTTTTTTTCTGTAACCCCCGACTACCTACACTAGGAAAAATTATAACTAATTTAAAGAATTATTTTCCACTTTACACTGTACAATTGTTTTATTAAAATATGTGTTTTTCAATAAAACTTAACAATACTATTCAGTATTTTGTCTCTTGGACAATTGTTTAACTAAAATTATGTATTTGGTCATATTATAGATAGTACACCTATTTACATCGAATATGATTTGTTATAAATTTATGAAAATAATTCTAAAGTGATATAATATTTTTTTTCTATTCTATTTACATTAACGTTGATAGACAATAGGTTATCGTATAAATAATTATTGATTATTATATACAACATTAAAAATACAAAAAGTTTACAGCAAAACATGATTTCGACATTTGATGTCTCTGTGAGTACAGAGGTTATATTAAAAGCCACAAAAAGTACAATTTAGAACATAAGCCAAATGTCAAAAATATTATAAAAAATTGTAAAGTTCGTTTACAAACAACGACCGACAGCGTCATTGTTGTAACATTTGAGTCTATGGTATAGATCAGCGGTCGCCAACCATCTGGACTTCACGGACCATTATATCAATATTTATAAATTCTATGAACCACTTATACTTTATACTTTTATAGTCTATAATTTTATAGTATAAAGTTTATACATTTATAGTGTTAATGTCTATCAAAGGTCCTTATCCAGAGTTTTTGAGCTAACATATTTTTTTTCATAAATACCGTACTACAGATAAGTCTTATACTTAATTTTAAAAAATACATAAAGGATTTTTTTATTTATAACATATGTTATAAAATAGTAAAAACTATAAAAATATATATAGAACATGTATAGCAGAGTAAACTATATAAATTTAATTCTCAATGTGATATATTTTGTTTCTGATAATTTTAACCAAATTTGTGCATTTATGGCTTCAATGAAATTACTGCAAGACGAAGAACTCTGCTTATTTCGTACCGAGACCGGTACCGAATTAAAATATCTGTGACAGATGAAAATGTTTTATTGCATAAATACATAGTTGAAAATTGAATTAAAATTTTCATTGCTTTTTTACTCAGTAATTTACTTATAACGTACAGCCAAAAATAAGATTTTGATTGGACGACTGGAATTTAGCTTTGAGAGTGCAGTCGGATGATAAATCGAATTCGTACATATTTTAATTACAATTAAAATAATAGAAGCCCACTGGAAAGTTAATTAAATACAATTACAAATAATGCTAAACATTATTCTGCAGACCACCAACCTATCAATTTTGAGTTAGGATCAGCGATACGATTTTTTCCCCATAAATCATATAAAGTTATATAAATTTCAAATATATACCTGTTAATATAATATTTTTTAATGTGAATTTAACCATCTCCGAACTTCGAAGACAGACATTTAGGGATTACAAGTGTTCATATTATATTATACTGTATTTAAAATTAATTTGAAAAATATACAATCTGTAAATAGTATTTTACAAAAAGCATATGCGATTAATACTAATAATTTTGTATATAAATGTCTTGATTTAAGAAACTACCCAATAGTATCAACTTATGACGTGGGTTTGGAGTTAGGTTTTTAAGTTACGTGGTTAGAAGGTCCTTACACCAGGTTATTTGAGCTTTCTCAGAGGGTTCACAGGGATGTTAGCAGAATCAAGGGGTTTGAACCAACCTCTGAGACAGTTTGAATGTTTAAGTCGGAATGAAGCGTATGGTTCGATACGTAAAAAGACGCAATAAAAAAATACGTAATATTGTCGATTAAAAAAATTATATTTTATTATTATTTGTTTTTTGGCAGCACCCCAAAGCTTGAATGCCGTAATACCACATTGGTTTTAGTAAAGTTTTGTATAGGAGGAGTTTTTTTTTAATATGTTCAGTTTATTTTAGTTTTTTGTCCAACGTCAACCCTAGGTAACGGACATTTAAGGTCGGTGGAATAATTTTGTTATTTAGATCTACTACGGGAACTATGTTTTGTTTAAGCGTAAAGGTATACGAGGACTTTTCGTAATTGACGTTAATTTTTCATTTAGAGTAAGATTCTTCCATCACATTTAAATGGATTTGTAGGCGTTGAGAGGCAGTTCGCGGGATGTCGTGTGAGGTAAGAATAACCTTGTCATCAGCAAATTCAACTACAGCGGTGAGTGGGGTGGTGAGTTGGTCAGCTGTGTATATGTTATATAGGACGGGAGAAGAAATTTTCCCTTGGGGAACACTAGCTAGGATAGGAGATAGGTAAGAGAAGGCTGAGCCGACCCGCGTGACGAAATTGCGATTTTCTAAGTAGGATTTGAAAAATAAAAAGTAAGGATGATGGAAAAGTGTTTTTAGTTTAAATAAAAGTCCAGAATGTCAAACATTATCAGATGCCTGGGAATATCTAATAAATCAGCAGGTACTGTATTTAAATACCTTTTTTTCGTGTGTACCTAATCTTAATCAGTTTTGTGTAATTATCAACCTTTTTCCATTCTGATTTAAATAACAAATAAGTAGGATTCGTACAAAGAACGTTATAATATTTTATGGTCATGAAAAGGCATTAATGATTTAAAATCGTCCACTACAATATATGATAATAGAAAAGATTAACTTAGAACTGGTGTACTTGGTCACGGCCTTGGTACCTACGCTGACCGCGAGCTTGGCCAGTTCACCGGGCAACAAAAGTTGCACGGCCGTCTGGTTTTCCCGGCTAGTGATCGTAGAACGCTTGTTGTAGTGTGCTAAACGACTGGATTCCGCAGCGATACGCCCAAAAATACGTACCCAAAAACTATTCATAATGCTCATTGCTTTCGAGGATACGCCGGTGTCGGGATGCAATTGTATAAGCACTTAATAGATGTATATACCGTACGATTCCTTCCTCTTAGGCTGGGCGCACACATAAAGAGCAAAACTCCTCCGAACAGCTCGGATCTGTTTGGACATCATTAGAACATGTGTAAAGTAATTGACGCCTGCACACTTCTCAGTCAATATCAACACACAACAAGACAAAACCAAACATGTTCGGTCTTGATCGGTCCGGTTCTATTTTTGCTCCGAGCAAAATACGAAAACCAAAAAAGTCATTTGTTTATTTTACGACTAGTACATTACCGAACACGTTATTTTAATACAAAAATTATATCATATTTATTTAAAATGGCATGCGATCCAAAGAAATTATTAAATGTAGTATTTTTAAGAAAATCTATCTATGATTATTGTGATAAAGATCATAGCAATAGATTGATTCAAGATAGATTATGGAATGAAATTAGCAATGAAACTTTGTGTCTTGCGATCTATAGTCTCGCCGATTGTATTTAATATGAAGTCGAACGTTGCTGAACTCATGTGAGTGAAATTTTTGAATTGTAACTCGTTTTCACGTAATTCGACCAAAAAATTTTAAATCGTATTATTTTTTAAACGGTTTTTGTTTATTTCATGCAACAAAATTTTGCGTTTTTTTTTTACCGCTTTTGCTATTTAATAAAAATTGCCACATAAGCTACACAATACTGCGTCTTCGTCAGAACCCATCTTGACGACTGGTGTTTAATATCACAAATTAATCCAAAACTATTGTGTCTTGTTCTGTTCTGTTTTGTTAGTGTGAATGGAATTTGTTCCGAGCTGTTTGGAACAAAATGTTCCGCGCAGCTCGGAGCAGTTTTGCTCTTTAGGTGTGCGCCCAGCCTTAGGCATAGTAGGATATGTTTGATTTGATTCATTTAATTTATTGATAAAAAACCACATATTATATTCTGTTTTTTTCCAAATAAATGTTGTTTTATCTCGTCGTTTAAAAATTGATTCACTAATAGAATTATTCATATTAATGCCTGGTAAATATAAGATTGAGGGTATGCTCTCCCATTATTCCATAGTGAAACAACCACTGCACATCTTTAAAATCCTACGAAAATAGCACACTTATGAGTGGTCGTGGTAAAGCAGGAAAGCTTAAGGGAGTTAATTGTGAACTACACGGGACTCCAGTTCACATTTTCTTAAACTATTGTTTACATATACAAGTTACAGATTATAAACTATTGATAACGTTGGTCTTAATTATAAAACTAACCATGAGCTTTTATGTTATCTGGGTGAAGTGCTTCTGACAAAATGTTTAATACTCCCTGCTTCCCGTTTGTCTGTTTCAAATGAAAGGCATTCGGATACGATGTGTTTGATTGAGATGGGTGTACTGCAACTGGCGCATATAGGTGGGTCTTCATGCTTCATCAGATACTGATGAGTTAGCCACGAGTGTCCTATTCGCATTCTGTTGATTAAGGTTACCATTCTCCTGGAGAGGGCCATGGATAGATGGTATTTTTGATTTCGTTTAATTTTGAGGAGCCTAGTTTCCATTCCTATAGCCATATGTTGTTCGAAATTATTTTTGTTATGTATTTAGTGTCGTGTAGGGTAAAGCAATTAAGTCTGGTGGCATCCGAGAAGGGTTTTGCTAGGCGTGCATTTTCGTCAGCTCTTTCATTTCCTAAAATTTGGTTGTGACTAGTGATCCATATCAGGGTAATTGAGTAGCCGGAATGTGTAAGGTAGCTGAGTTGATTTTGGATTTTACTGGCAATTTCATTAGGGTTGGAGATGTTTTCAATACTCCTCGAAGTATATAGAGAGTCGCTTAGGATTACTGCTTTGTGTATAAGTCTTGTTTTTATGAGGTCTAAGGCAAATGAAATTGCCACAGCCTCAGCATTGAAACGTTATCATGGAATACTACAGCTACTCCGACACCGTTTTCCATTTTGGAGCCGACTGTGTATATTTCAGTACAATCATGAAAATCGGAGATGTTGATTGTAGATTATAGGTATAATGTCGTTCTTCGAAAAGTCACTTACTTCTCTGTTGATGTAGTTATTAGATAACCAAGGGGTGTCTATATAATTTCGTTTTTGATAACGTCCAGATGTGAGAAAAGGATGTCTTTTAGGGGGTGTCCGTGAATTGATTCGATACCTTGAGGTTGTTTTGGGTACGTCTGGTTACGAGTAGCATAGAGCTATGAACTCTTCTGATGTTGAGTGGGGCTACTCCAGCTGTATTATACACGCTTGGGATTGGGCTGGAGCGAAAGGCACTGGTGAAAATTCTTAGCCCTGTGTAGTATACGGTATCAATTATTTTAAGTGCTTATGCCTTAGCATTTATAAATAGTCCGTTTAGACGGTTGGTGTAATAGATTTTGTAGTTTTTGATATTAGGTATGTTATTTTTATATAGGTTTGTTTCTTGTAGGTTAATGCACATGGATGTAAATTTTTGTATTGTTAATTGTAGATCATGACGTTTTTTGGTAATGCTATTTATTGTATTATATTTAGGTTCTTCATTATAGGGTATTTTCTTCTAAATACAATGTTTGCAAAACTTGTAAATTATTGTTGTTGTGATGAGGTAGGGTCGGCAAAGAGAGTGATCTCGAGAAGTGAGTTGGCTAGTTTCGTGAGTCTATTCTTATGCTTTTAATATTCATTCGGACTGTATAAATAATCTCGATCATTTCCAAGGATGATATGTTGAACGTCGATAAAACACTGGTGGAGTATTGGACAGTAAGTGTGTTTTCAATAATATATTTAAGTTGGTTGAAATTAATTTTTATGTTTGGCATGTTTTCAAAAGCAATTTTAGCTGGTAGCAGTGCTTCGTCCAGTTTGATAATTATTTGTTCGATCGAGTTTTAGAGCGTTTTGGTTTTTTGGGCAGAGGGAAAGAGGATTTGGCGGATTCTTTTTATTTGGTTACGAGTAAGCCGGTATTTATCCGTATATTTATGGTTTCTGTTTATGGTGGTGTTGTGAACAGTTATTGTAGTGAAGGTGTTGTCATGGCAGCTAGAACTAGAGGTTGATGGTACGGGTCTTTTTTCTTGAATGGCTGGTTCCTGAGCAGTAGGTATATTCATAATTTTTTCCTTAGGATTTTTTCCGAAAGATATATCTGTGTTACTGTGGGCGCTGTCAGAACTATGGGCTTTCTGTTCGTTGGGATCTGTGACATTTTTAGCCGGAGTGTAGTTCTTAGTGTGTATTGACTAAGTTCTGTTTCCTATTGCTTTTTTACAGTGGTTTGAAGTGTGGCCCGTTTGTTTACATAGATAACAGGTCACAGTGTCGTTAGATAGGATATAGGAATATACGATATTCAGTTTAGTCGAATTGTTATAAAATAGTGCTCGGAATTAGGTCACTGTACTCAGGGTGTATGTGCATTTGATGCCTGAAGCTTCCTATATGACCGAACTCATCATTAGAGAATCCGGCTTTCATAAATGTAATTGGTAATTTGTAATTTTAATGGAAAAGTCGTTGAATGCTTTTGAGATTACGTCGTAAGGTATTATCGGCTGTGCATTGTATATTATTATACGTTTGGCCGGGTTATGAAGACGGCAATACGGTATTTCTATGTTATTTTATATGCTCTAAATGGTCCGTGGTAGAAAAAGGTTCGGAAACACTGGATTAAACGGACAAAATCTGATATACTCAACCTTATTTAAGAATTTTCGTGATTGACTATCGAAATTGAATAATGTCCGATAACTTAAGTAACATTTTCTAAGGGAGTTTGACAAAAGTTTAAGAGATCTATGTTATTTATTACAAGGCCCAAATAGTAATATCCAGACAATAATATAACCCATTTGGACATTATTGCACAAATCACGCATTAAGTACCACCCGGACATTTTTAATTATTTCGTTTTGACGGACGTTTTTTTTTATACTTAAGAACAATTTAATTTAAATCGTTTAACAGCATAGGTTTGTATTAATTTTGTTGAGATCGGTCGGTTCGCTATCGTAATAATGGTAATGTTTTTGTATTAATATCTGTGGGTAAGCATAAAATATTTTAGTACTGCTAAAAACACTAAAGTTTTAAGTAAAATAACTGCACACAACCAACAACCATTTAAATTTATATTATAGGCTCCCCGGGCTCATTGATTTGATCGAAATGTTTTTTTAATGAACATGTTCAAAGCAATGTGTATAATACAACATAATTATAGCATGATTATAAATCATTATTAGTCTTAATAATTATTATTTTTTTATTTATATAGTACAAATTTGTACAATTATAACAAAATTTTGAAGTTTAAGTTAATAAGGGCGCATTTCTGATATCAGATGTCCCGGGGGCCAATTGATCCTTAATCCGGACTTGACTATCACATATAATATTTTAGACTGCTAATTAACTGCTGAAGTAAAAAAAAACGGCATACCGGTCGTCAAGATCTTGGTCGGTTGCCGTCCATGTGCTATAGGTTTGATACAAACCTAGTCCTTAAATCTTGAACAATAAATACATTATTTTCGTACTATCGAGGTACCACAGTACAAGTTTTATTTTGATTATATGAGGACAACAAAATAATCTCAAGTAAGTATAAACATCACTATATTTCTTTAAACCATTTAAACAAAGTAATAATTGATCATTATTCATAATTTTATATTTTCCAGGGCCCAGTGTATGCTTATTACCTTCAATAGCTTGATTCATTGTGCTTCTGTATTTAATTTGTTTCTTAATAGCTTTTGATTAAAACAACAAACAAACAAAACTAAGTTATACACATTATTATATAAAATAACAGGTTATAGTCAATATTATAATTTATAGGTAATTAGGGGTAGGAATTTGTAACTATATAGTCTGCGCCACTCCACACAATTATATATAGTAATAATAATATATTATTCAATGTTTAATCATCACCAACCTTTCATGGTGTGTCACCAACCAGACCACAAGAGGCTGATACAATGATCCCTCAAGTCCTAGATCTTATGAATTCCACTGCCGACTCCGTCAAAAATAAAGTCACCACCTCACCATGTCCACACATTTCAAACATTGCCAAACGTCTCGTGATCACCGATATAATTTTAAACTGTCCGACTTCATATGTGCGTTGCGCCAGCCCCGTAAATTTCGAAATTTTGATTTGTGTTTAAATTGTGTTTAACAATATTTAGTATGCAATTAGCATAAATTTGCACTTCAGTTTTTCAAGGAAACACAAAACGTATGAATAACGTTTACGCAAAGTTTCGCCAACCCCGCCTCACAGGAGCACTTTTAGGCGGTAAAAATTACTTTAGAATATAATAGGTTTTTTTTTTTTTTATCATGATCCAGCGACTATATATTAATATAATGAGTAAAAATAAAAAATTAATTTTACTGGTGCAATAAGGTTCGTAACGTTTTAGGAAATAATCGTACAAATCCATGCTAATGACCTGCTAAATATTAGCCGAAAAAAAAAATATGAATTTATCTCTATTTCTGTAGGGCGGGCCTGACGCAACGATGCGTAAGCCCTGCCTATACGGTTTATGCTTTCCGGGAAGACCCAGGTAGTGCAAATTCATGATAATTGAATAGTGTAAAAAAAAAAAAATCAAAATTTCGAAATGTGCGGATGGCGCAACGCACGTTGATTTCAATCAACTCCATTCATTCACGTTCATCATATTCTATCTGGTAGGAGATTCGCTTGAAACAGAATAAGGACATATAGAGCAGCAATTCAAGGTTTAAATTTAATACAAATTGACTAATATAAGTTGTATAAGTTTTTATACAATTTATTTATTAGCCGTGTTCTCATATTATCTGTTTAATAATATTTTAAATATTGAATAATAATTTTACATTTGTTCAATATTCGATTAATAATTACTTACTATTTCAATTTAAATCAAAAATCAATATTTATCAAACATTATACATTGGCAATTGTTAGTTGGGTTGGTCCCTGTGCCCTGATCAATTGGGACAGTCGAACATGTCCACCGAATGTCTGCTGCCTTGTTCATCCGGCGAAGGTGGTCTTTAAAGCTATCATGGCCCGATAGCACCAGGGTTAATTGAAAGATAGTTTCCCGTTCTGGACGACTGAGCCATTTGCTAAGCTCCGGGATTACCCTACGAGTCTAAAATGTCCATTTGCCTATACACTCATTAAAATACCTAACCAGACATACCGCAACAGCATTCCTTATTATCAAAAATTGATTGAATTAATCTGTCGTTCAAAGCCTCCTATAGCGTACAAAATCATGCAATATACAAATACAAGCTACTACATCTGCTTATCAACCTAATAAGGCCAAACAAATCGAACATTTTCTGATCGACCAGATTCCCTGGTCGGACCAGGTTAAGCACCAGTGGTGTCACACTCTACAGCCACCTTACATTCGTCCCTTACATCTCAAACCCCGTTATAGCAGACCAACAAAGGTGCGTGGGATGCTTTCTCCGTTTCCCATTAAAACTAAATTGTAAATCTACAAGATCTTCATAACCTATTATGTGGGTTCCACCTGGGCATCAGTTATTACCAAATCCAAATGGAATACATTCAGAACATCTGTTTAACGGTCATCACCGCTTATGTACCGAACGTATCCAATCGGACCAACAGGAACTCTTCCAGTATCAGGTTTATTGACGACACCATTCCCAGAAACACTGGACTCCTCTTTATCATAGCCGCCAAGTCCTCCTATCAGCATATCAAAACGTTTGGGCGCTCGGTCACCCACTCTGCTATTCACAAAAAACTTTGACCAACTGACTAGTCTCAGTTATAATACAAGATCCCTACATTCCTCATTTAACTCCCCTACCAACTATATTAACTAGGCCTACGCCTGACGAGAGTATTCATACCTATTGGTCGCCCGATTAGCAAAAGCAATATAACACAAAATTCAAATAAGAGAGTAAGTTAATCATCTTTATAGTTCTACAAATGACCATTTTGCTTACTCGTAAAAGGTATTTTTTTTTTTTAATCGGTAACCAGTATTGAAAATTCGACAATAAATAAGTTTAATTCGAAATAAATATCCTAGCGTTGAAAAGATCGAACTCCAGATACGTTGGTGACATTTTGCGCATTAGTAGTGACGAAGCTGTACGTGTATAAATATATTTTCAATGTATAACTTTAAAAACTCTTACCCCACAACCTCAAAACCAAAAAAAAAAACCAAACAATGAAGTTTATAATGATGATGTCACGCTAGCCTCATCCATGAAAACCTAAAATTTCCAACATAAAAAACGAAAACTGATAAACACCAAAACCCAAAGCGACCGAAAACGACATTGAATGTTAGAAATCCCACAAAATGATGAAAATACATTATCATATTAAATTTGGTCGTCGCTTTTCAAGTCAGTTACGTTGTTTATCGATAAAATAATATCGATTCTTATACGCATTTCTGGAACCCGCAGTATTCGAGGGGGGATTATACTGTCCAGTATTACCGTTTTTTAGTCTTTCAATTTTAAAATGATTATCTGAAATATTGTTTAAATCGTTGCTTTCTTTTGCAGTTCGATTTTGATACTTATTTTTAACCTGCAACAGATTCGCGTTTGGATAATATTATTATCGATTATTAATATAAACATAAAGACTTTATTAAAACAACTTTCTATGTAATTTTACGAGTTAAATCTATATTATGTAGTGAAACCATATAAATTTTAAAATGTCTGTTCTTCAAAGGTATAAGAAATTCATAGGGGAAAAATGTTAAAAAATTTGGAAATTGATAATATTAATATATTAAATATTTGTTTAAGTATTTGAGGGGAGGAACAATCAGAATAATACAGATGAATGGACAATTTACACAATAAAATAATAAAATGAAGCGCCCTTCCAGATAAACTTACAAATACTTACTTAATTACATTAAATGTAAATTCGTGTTAAATTTAATTTTGTCGTCATTTAGTCGTTTAAGTTTATTTTTTTTAAATACTTAAAATACTTACAACAATAAACTTTCCATCAGAATTTACATTGTAATCACCATTATTATGAGTGGAACGTTTTAGTCCTCCGATATTTTGATTTATAATGTTTTTTCCAGCATTACAAATTTTCGCTAAAAATTAAAATGGTTAAAAATTAAATTATTTATTAAAATACAATTCAACAGATTTTCTAAAAATGCTTACAACGAATTTCTACTTCCGACCTATTTGGAGAATTTAATGATAGTTCTGAAATTCCATCTCTACGATGACGATTCAACTTCTGTGTAAGAAAAATTAATAATTATGAAAAATAATAGGAGTACTGTTTTTTTAAATATATTATTAGTTTAAAAACACTCTATATTCTAGTCTTTAACAATCTATGTATTAAGATCTGTGTAAGTTATATTCACAATTTCCCAAAAGAATATCCCATGTAAAATATTCTACAAACATATGATTAAACAGATATTCCATGGTAAATTAATTGTTTTAACGACTCAGGCGTACGTGACAATTTTTTCAGCATTATCACTATTATAAACTTTTAACCATTGCATGTATAATTACAAAACTTACATACGATGGAACTAAGATTTTGATGTCGCGAATAAAAGGTAGGTCCCGGGGCCCTAAAATACCATATTTATAGTAGTAATTAATTTTTATTTTTTTTTTGGTTTCTAGCTCCTCAAAAATACAATTTAATTAAATTCACCGAATACAAATAAATAAGAAGTTAGTTTTATTTTACAGAGCTATATAGTAGGAATTATGAATTAAAATATTCATTGTTAACCATGGTAACAATATACAAAATACATAGTTTATGTCTCGCCTGAGTATGGTACGTACCTACTTAGTATATGTACTATATAATTCCTATGCTATTGGATAATATGATGATTCAGTTTCGATAGTCGACTTTGATACTGATAAAAAACGTTAGTAAAAAGAAGAAAACGATTAAAAAGTCCCGGACAAAAAAACCTTTTAGTGGAGAAACGCCTGCACCTAAAAAAGGCGCATTTAAACTAAAAAAAAGAAATTAAAAAAAATATATTTTGCTATTATTTCTTTATATTCTTACCTGTCTGCTATTCGAAATGGGTGTCTTCACCGGTTCCAATTCATAAAACATTATATACGAATCGCTGCTGTTTGCCAATTTTTTGAAAGATGCTGGTTTCACCTTTGTTAAAATAAACAAAAAAAACTGATTATTGAAATTCTTGATATTAAGCAATAATGTAACAAAATATAAAGTTAAATATATTAAGTAATATACGTCCGAGTCGTTAAAACAGTAGTACGATCCACCCGACGTCAACCCAATGGCCGTGTAGTGCCCGAAATCGATGCTACTTCCATAATGTAAAATCATAGACACCAGCCGGTATCTAAATCGCCGAGCACTGGATTTATGTTTTACGGACACATAATCGGATACATCTAAATGTTCCTTTATTTGGATGAGTTTATTATTTTTTCGTGTTATTCCATCGTAGCCAACACTGTATCTGTATAAATATTTTTAAATGTTAATTCGATTAACCTGCATATTAGTATTATTTTATTTTATTAACACGGGACAAACCCAGAAACAACCAAATACATAGTAATACAATAATAATTACAAATTAAATTTGGTAAGGATCATTTTAAGATATATAAAACACGGCTCCTTGTTGGCAGCACGCATAAGGCATAAATAGGAGTTTATGGAAGAAATACAGAGATGTGTGGGATAAAGAAATGGGGATAAGAGTGTGTACGGTGGAGACATTTTAAAAGTCGTGAAATAAGGTTAAAGAATACATTTTACCAGAAAGGAGAAAATGGACAAGAATAAGAAGAGGTTAGCGAAGAGTTAGAAAATCTAGATGGACCTAATCCTTGAGAGTAATTATGAAGATAATAGGCAATATTGAGTACGCAGGCAACATGACCGGAGGGATTTTCTCTAAATACTCTCAGTCATCATACTGCCACCGGAAGGGAACCATATTCAAAAATAGGACGTACAGTGAAGCAACTGAGCAAAAGAGTTTTAATAAAAAAAATAATAAAAACGAAACTGTTAAGAGATGCGATTTACGAATACAAAATGGATTTGCAGCAAGCATACATTATAATTTTAATTGAAATAACAACGTACGTACCTATTCAATTGAATACACAAAACATTCGGAGCTCTTTCGAATGAACATTTTTTATGGGCCGAAACATTGTGTTTTTTACATCGCTCGCATCTGTATGATTCGTCCAATCTTTCTTCTTCGAAATAATGTTTTAATGCTTCGTCAACACTGTCGGAACGTTCAATATCAAGACTAAGGTCTTGACAATGTTGAAACGTTGTAGATATGTGACCACATTTACCACAAGTTACTGGAAAATTAAAATAATATTTTTTTTTATTCCGTGCATTTTAAGTAAAACAAACTTCTGTAATATACCTTCGGACCGGATATAGCCACCAAATATTTTGTTTATAGGTGTCGTTTCTTTCGAACAATTAGCAGACCTATAGGATAAAATAAACAGTTTAATAAATATATAGGTGTAAAATTTAAAGTCGTTATGTATGTCTGTCTACCTTCTATACAAATCTACAGTTTTACTATTTCGATCTTAATGAAATTTGGTGCACTATATTGATTTTCAAAACAAGAGAAGGAGGAGGGAGTATTTTCTGATATTTGTGAACCATATTAATTATGAGGCTATAATTACTATGAGGCAGGGAAATAATTTTGGATAACCTAACGTTGAGTGGGACAGCTCCTAATTTAATAATAATTGTAAAAAAAAAAAAAACACAATAACATTATAAACTTACGATCCAGTAGCACATTCTAAGGCGGATAAATAACATTGTCCCATGCTATCAAGAAGATACCTTAAAAATTCGTGAGCATCTTCTTGACAATACACCGACAAATGCTTACATATTACTGAAATGTATTAATAAATTTAGTTTAAAATTAAACAGAAACAAAATTGATATATATCTATATATTTTTTTTTAATATATAAAGTTGCATACACGACAAGTTATCAATGATGATTTCCGGCTCGAAACTGGAGCCAGTCTTCAACTGGCATTCCACGAACGTGTGAAACATCATGCAGACAATGCAACCTTATTGAAATCGGTTTAATAGGTATAATATAATAATAAAATTATATTGTATACTGTTGTGTATTGTGTATAGGTATACAATTTCGACATATTCGTTTATGTGCACGTTTTTTTATTAGACTTTAACGTGAAAAAAATGCATAATTCAATTTATTTATTTTTTTTTTGTAATTTTATTTCACAAGTCTTCCCTGTTCCCACCACGCCCACATTTACAGGTTCCCGGGGCATCTTATACAGATCCAAAGGCGACTGGCCCGGGCGGAGATAATTTCAAGTGGCCCAATTAATCTTATACAAAAAAAAAATTCATGTGTTCCATATTTATAGACATTTTTCGAGGGGTTTCCAAGACGATTTAGAAGCCCGTGGAGTTTTTATATCTATATAATATTATATTATATCTTTGATCTTTAGCTACATAATATTATGTTATTTACGGTTCATAAGGAAAACTACTTTCGTCGAATAAAATACCTCTGAAAATACCGGCCCGATGGGGAAATTTCCTCCCGTCCTCCCGGCTCAGTCCCCACCTGCCCAGATCACATCCATTAACCATTTGCTCGTCCAAATTATAATTAATTTCTCACTTTTGTCGATACACGTGTTTTGATTGTGGCCGTCGGTCAACCAATTCACAAACGCCGGAATGTGAAATAATGCCTGCAAATATAATATAATTCAAACTGTAAAACGACAATAAATAATAAATCTGACGATATATTATTTTTATAATAAATCAAAGAAGTTAAATATATATCCGTGTACGTACTTGCAGCGTTGAATTAATGTAACACGTCATACCGGGATTATCGAATCCGGAATCTATGTTCATTTTTGTCTTCCATCCTAGACATATTTTATCTTGATACCCAAATACCGGCAATCTCTTCCCGGGTAACGCGTTTCGATTTGTGTTGCGTTTAATAAGTGGCGATGTTTGCATATAACGTTGATGGAATATTGTAGTCATATTGATTACACCGTCAGAAAATATGCTAAACTCAAGTGGTGCTAAGGAAATGATGCACTAAAAATCTACAGTTAATGCATTAAAAAAGTATTAATAATGCTACAAAAAAATTGGGTAGTTGTTCCTCTTAAAAAAAATTAAAAAAATAATTTCATATATGAACATTTTAGTTACGAACACTTTATAAACATGTTAATACGAGTAGTTCATTTACATTATTTGAAAGCGTACATTGAAAATATCGAATATAATTATAACTGATAAAAAAAATATTAGCAATAATTATTATAGAAGTTAATAAACTGACATTAAAGTATCAGAAATTAAAAAAAAAATGCAAATTCTACAAATGTCTAGCTTTAGTTATAGGTAAGCAATACTAATTATTATTTAACATTATAATTATATAATGGTAAATATAATAATTAAAATAAAGTTACAAAATATAAACTTGCCTGTGGTTATTTCGGTATGGTACAGCAAATAATAACTG
The DNA here is from genome assembly GCA_956483605.1 of Tuberolachnus salignus. Classification (NCBI taxonomy): domain Eukaryota; kingdom Metazoa; phylum Arthropoda; class Insecta; order Hemiptera; family Aphididae; genus Tuberolachnus; species Tuberolachnus salignus. The sequence continues at coordinate 30,868,093 of OY101430.1, read as the reverse complement.
CAAATTTAACTGGAAATACTAAATAAAAATTTGTATAGGCTAATACAAGTTTTACTTTTTAAAATTATGTTTTCTGTTCAAACATCATATTGTTGATTAAGCATGTTATATTCGACCTAGTAACCGTTGTTGTTTATTTATTAATTGTTTGGTTGTAACATGTGTTGTTTGTGTATAAAGCCAACTAAATAAAAAGCTTGGTAAATAAATGAAAAGTGATGAAGAACTTGTCGTGATTGCCTTGTTGGTAAAAGGAGAAAGAAGAGAAATAAAAGGAAACATGACTTGAATCGCATTTGTTGATTTGAATAATAGGAATGTTTTAAATTGTACAACTTGTCGTACTCATGCACAATTAAGAAATACTGAATAAAAATTATTTTCGATTTATAAAGCTTAATAAATTAGTTGTTGCTCAGAAGCAACATCATGCATTTGTTACTACAAAATACAAATAGTCGTTAAATGATGTATATTATTAGTGAAAAAATTTAAAAATACATTATTTATCAAGAACTTAGAAAATTAGATAAAATAAGCACATAAAGTCATATTATTATTATTCATATTATATTTAAATATTAAACATATTAGGTCAAGTGATCATTTTTGAAACGCGTTTTCCCTTTAGCGTTACATAAACTTATCTTGCATTTACTGTATTCTTGCCATGTGTATCAATTGTATTCCGGAATTTTACAACGACCTCTTGTTGGTGAATCCACTGGCCATTGATTCAGACGAATTAAACGAATGTATTTGTTTCATTGGATGGCCTTTCTCTCTTTGATGAAAATTTAACTGACCTTACACAATTATAACAATAATTCGTCTCTAAAAGCCGTCAATGTCTTTTCTTTTTCTCCGCTACCTATTTCTTAATTTGTTTGTGTGATAATTCTTCTATTGAGTCACCTAACTTACCGCAGTTTATAGTCATAATGGTTGAGCGACGCTTTGTAGGCTGTAACCCAGCCCATAGAACGCGTGTCCAGCTAAAGCGTTTATGCAAATTTACCGTTGACTGCTAATACGATCTAGCGGTAAATCGATAATCTTCTTTAGATTAAAAAATGACCGTTAGATGACATTACCACTACAATAGTACTACGGATAACCTAAAATTACTCAGAGCCCCAGACCGTGATAATCAGTCAATACAGATAAATGGTGCAACCAATATCATATATCGCGCGTATTCAATTTGACAAAAAATTATGCACTTTTTGCCATTCGGTGTGAACAGGATTTGAATAATATTTTTATACTAATCGTATAGACATATGGATATTATAAATATGACTACGGGTTGATACGTGATAAAAAAGTTATTGCGATTTTACTTTTCTTTGATAACACTAAAATCGAATTGTACATATTCGTATATTGTACATCCACGATTTCCACACACTGGCTGGTGGCACGCAGCGAGTGCCTAAACTCGTGTTGTGCCGGTGGAATTTCTCTCGTGGAATTTTTCGAGAAATCGAAAACGCCATTAAACTGTGGTACCTACACACGCAAGGGTGTACTCTATTTAGCACCTTTATTATTGTGCTCACTGTACGTTGGCTACACTGGTCCGGCGGCCTCTTTTATCAGTTCGTTGTGTTTACGTTTTAGTTCAAAATTATTTTGTTTGTAAAACTACAATTTATAAGTCGACGTACCAGTTTTTTTTTTTCAATTCAATATTGTATTTCATGAATTAAATAATAATTAAATAATTAATTAATTCACAGTGTATTATGATTATTAGTAAGTATATCGTGTAATAATATGTCTAATAAGTCGACCGGTCAAATATTTCACTGTGTAATTTATTTAGTCTAAATTAAAATTTAATACTGATTTGTATATAGATTTGTACCCCCTAGTACCATTCATTTTATAATAATAAATGTAATACCTAACTTTAGTGTTGATAACACAATTTTTTTTTATTTACATATTTTTAGGTTGACCACTGTTTAATACTTTGTAAAACACATGTACCTTGGGAGTTCAAGTAAAATCTTAAGAGTCTGTATAAAAAGATAGCAGTTGAATGGATTACGAATTTAAAATTAAGACTGGTAATGAAAGGGCCAAAGTGGAAGAACTTTTTGACTACGAAGGATGTAAAGTCGGAAGAGGCACTTATGGTCATGTTTATAAAGCGAGAAGAAAAGATGGGTTTGTAATCGTTTTACATTTTCTATAAACAATAATTAATCATTGACAATATAATTTCTCTACAGGTTAGATTAGGTTTATTTTTTAAAACTAGACAGGTAGTGGACAAGTACTAGTATACAATTATAATATTATGAAACTATTTCCTAATTCGAGTTTTTAATTGCTCACTCTTTGGTAGGTATTTTAAAAAGTTACTGAATACACTATTTTCTAGGGATAACAGTAAAGATTTTGCATTGAAGCAAATTGAAGGCACTGGATTATCAATGTCAGCATGTCGTGAAATTGCTGTAAGTATTAGACATTACATTAGTTGGCTATTGCAACTGAAATGATTTAATTTAAAATTTCACTATATTTTATATTCTAGTTACTACGAGAGTTAAAACATCCAAATGTGATCAATTTGATTAGAGTATTTTTATCGCATAATGATAGAAAAGTGTGGTTACTTTTTGATTACGCAGAACATGATCTTTGGGTAAGAATTAAATGTTTTATTATAGTATGTTTTTAATTTATTAGTTTTCAATTAATATTTAATATCTGGACTCGTTCTTGTTAGTACTTAATACAGGAACAATTATATGCTAACAAAAATATCCATTTAATACAGTGGTTCCCAACTTTTTTGAGATTATTACCCATAAATCGGGTTAGATATTAGTAAATACCACTCCCCATCCCAAAAAAAGTTGAGTTAAAACAAAAAAAAAATACAAAATATAAATTATATTAATAATTTATTTTAATTTTTCAAACGAAGAAAACAAATGTGCTTTTATTACAACCAATGAGTAATTGTAATGTTAGTCAATGAGACTGTTGATATTGATTATTTCTAACAATTTGTTTAATATTCTGTTCAGTTTCGTCCAATGCATATCTTATGTCGTGTTCCAAGTTCAATCGGTTTCTAGCTTTTGTTTTGTTTGTTACCATTGTTGAGAATCCACTTTCACACTTGAAAGTTGTGAGAAAAGGGATCAGTATTTCTAAGGCATTCTGATAATAATGGATACTTCCCACCAATTTTTCGCCAAAAAGTTGCCAGTTGTGTGTTTTCAAAATCTATTTTTTTATGTTAATCGTCAGAAAGTCCTAAAAATTATGCTTCGGCTTCAATTTAAGTATCTGGAAATATACTGCACAAACTTTTTAATGCAGCTTCTTTATGTTTGAAAAATGCAATATATTTTCCGACAAACTGAGAATGACTTTTGTCGAAATGGTCTTTTAATCTGCTTGGTATCATACTTTCTGCTGTGAACATTTTGTTGCATAGAATACATTAGAGCCTTACCAAAAAACTGAGTAAAACCCTATTGTAGAAAAGCTTCTTTGTATGACCGTTTTTTCCCATATGACATAGTTCCTGATTTAAAGAAAAATAGCAACATTTAAAAAAATACAATTATTTCACTCATCTGCTTTTGCTTTACACCAAAATAATCATAATATCGACAATATCGGTTGATAGTCAGTAGATGGAACATATAAGTACACTAATAAATAATCAGTAATAACTTAACTGATAGTTGAAAATTATTTAATTAAATACTGATATGAATTTATATTAATAGGATATCAAATGTGTAGTTGTTATAACAAAAATAATTCCAAGAAATGTAGTGTAATAATATATACCATAAAAACTAAAACTATTGTATATTATTAAATATTATTTGAAGGTAATAAAAGTGTCATTAGGATTAGGACATAAGGTAATTCCAAAGCTATTAACATCAATTATATTAGTACATCTGATGCAGAGTTAAGAATAATAGGTAAAAAGTATGCATGTTAAAGTTTGCCAAACAAATATATTGACTATGAAAAAAAAAATGTAATAAATAATTATTAATTATTAAATTTAGTTATCAACTTATACATTTTAATTGTAATAATTTGCAATAGTATTTTTAAATATTTTTTGATGTATTTTGTAAATATTTGTATGGACCTATATAATATTTTCTTAAAAAAGTAATTGGTTAATAAGTTAAGGTAATCCAACAACAACTACACTTAATTAATCTGGTTAAAATTAAATCACGGAATAAGACAATTAAACATTTAGAAAATATATATAATAATATATTGATTATTTTCTGTTTTAGCATATAATTAAGTTTCATAGAGCAGCAAAAGCAAATAAAAAACCTGTAATGGTACCCAAAGGAATGGTTAAGTCATTATTGTTTCAAATTCTTGATGGAATACACTATTTACATTCTAATTGGGTCTTACACAGAGATTTGGTGAATTTTTTAATTAATTTGTTTGTCTTTATTTTTAAATAATTGTTTTATTATTTATGTTTAGAAACCGGCCAATATATTAGTAATGGGCGAAGGCCTTGAAAGAGGACGAGTTAAAATAGCTGATATGGGATTTGCACGACTTTTCAACGCTCCATTAAAACCACTTGCTGATCTCGATCCAGTTGTAGTCACTTTTTGGTATCGTGCTCCTGAACTTTTGTTAGGTGCTAGACATTACACCAAAGCTATTGGTAAAGAAATTTAATTTTTGTTGATTTAATATCGAAAAATTATTTTTGTTTAAAAGTGTAGTGTGTATATTTTTAATTTAGATTATATACTTAAAACAAATTTTATGGGAGATTATTATAATTCCATGCATTGATTTCCCTTTGTGCAAAAATTAGTTTTGTGTTTGATTGTATAGTGATAGTTGGAAAGTATAAGTTTGTGTTCTTTCCTGTGTATTCACAATATTCTCTTGACAAGTTAATTTTGAAAATATAGGTTGCCCCACAATGGTATATTTTTTGAGATAACGAAAAAAAACAAATTCTGTTTTTTTTTTTTTTTTTTATATATGACTCAAGAATAATAACTATTCATATTACCCATATTTCAATTAAATTTATAAGTTTGGGTTAACAATTTAATTAAATAACGTTTTATTTTTTAATAAATCTCTTGAATGTTAATTTTAAATATGTTATATATACAAGTTATGAATACAAGCAATGCTTATAATATTGTATACATCTTTAATATTATTTATGATTTTATATCTATTATTACCTAGGTTTATTATGTTTTATATTTATATAAATGATTATTTAGATATTTGGGCAATTGGTTGTATATTTGCTGAATTATTAACATCGGAACCTATTTTTCATTGTCGCCAAGAAGATATTAAAACTAGTAATCCATACCACCATGATCAATTAGATAGGTACGTAAACATTATTTTATAGTTTGTGAATTTCCAAATTTTAACTAACTAATTTTATAGAATATTGGCAAAAATCTATAATTAAATTTGTCTGAGAAAATTAATTGTATTATTACGCTTATTTTTAAATCATTAGATAATATTTAAGCTCGTATATTTAACGTTTAAGCTCAGACTTAGCAGTATATTGAATATACAATTTATAAACTCATATGTAATATAATTATCTTATTTTATAGAATTTTCAATGTGATGGGATTTCCTCAAGAAAAGGATTGGGAAGACATAAAAAAAATGCCAGAACATCAAACATTAATGAAAGATTTTAAACGGTCAAAGTTAGTATATTATCTTTTTATATTCAAATTATTTTTAAATTTAGGCCATATCCAGTCTCTTATTTTAAAACATTAAACTAATAAAAACAATTAAATTTGTATATGGTAGAGAATAATTGTAGACCTCTTAAGTCCTAAATCAGTGGTTCCCAACTGGTGGTCCGCGGTGCCAAAGATCTTATCACTTTTTTTATTTCTTAACAAATTGTTAAACTAGTTAAACAAAGAATTTCATTGTAATGAATGATCACACATTGAAAAATATCACATAATTATGAAACTCTGGGGAATATCCTTATGTTATCTTCTTATGTATTTTCAACAATGTTTCGGTATGCGTGAGGTTTTTTGAGTCTTTTAGTAATAAAAAATAAACATAGGAATGTAAGTAATAATATGCATATAATATTCACCCTAAAATAATTTTAAAACATTTTAAGAAAAGCTCAAAAATAACATTAGGTTATTGTAAATTGTATATTATATATTTATTATTATGTGAATATGGGTTGTTTTTATGTTATCTGCAGATACCTGATAATGATTAAACCGTTAAATCACTAAGAGGCTGTAATAAATTACACAAGTTGAATGAACTGTAATATTTTGTTCTTAAACATAGCGTATGTATACTTATGTAGGTAAAATAATTGTCACATTTTGCACTGATGAATTGCACGATAAAAATGTATTTTAATTATGTTGCATTGTGTGTTATGCATGTTTTCTAGACACTGATACTGTACTTAATAATTGCTATCTAGGTAAATAAGTAATCTAGTAAATCTATCAAAAAAGTAATCTTTGTTAATTGGCAAAAAAAAAAACATATCTCCCCAAATTGAGGTTATCCCCACAGTCTATTGAAAGTTCTCTAAGTAGTCTGTAGTGTCAAAAAGGTTGGGAAACACTGTTTTCAATAATCCTTAATATGTAATTATTTTGAATAAAATATTGAATGAATTGATGCATAATAAATTAATATTTTCAAACATTTTAGTTATTCAAATTGTTCTTTGGTGAAATATATGGACAGACACAAAATAAAACCAGATAGCAAAGCATTCCATTTGGTATAAAATACAAATTATATTACAACTATTGTTATTAAATATTTATTTGTTTACTGTTTTAGCTACAAAAATTATTATTGATGGATCCAAACAAAAGGATTACATCAGAACAGGCAAAACAAGATTCATATTTTCAAGAAGATCCTATTCCCACCTCAGAGTATTAATTTTCATCAAATTAATTACTAATATTATATTCTAATTATTCTATTTTATTTTTTAGTGTTTTTGCAGGGTGTCCAATTCCCTATCCTAAAAGGGAATTTTTAACTGATGATGACCAAGACGACAAAGATAAACGTCAACAAGCTACAAATGTAAGTTTTATTTTTATTTTATTTTTTAAAATATGTTATTGTAATATAGATGTTCATTTATTTTTGAGGTATTTCTTAGAGATAATAATTATACATAAACATGATGCAATTTTTTTTGCAAGTATTTTAATAATATCATATTTTTTTATATTCCATAAGCCCTTAAAATGCTACAATATTTTTAAATATTTATTGTTTATACAATTTTTATCTCTCATCTATCTTGTGTTATTTGATAATAAGCTAAACTAGAATATAAAAGAAACTTTTTTTTTTTTTAGTAGGATGTGGGGGGGTGGGTCGTATATTAAAACATTAAGTCAATTCGATAATTTATTAATTAATAACAGTTGAACGGATCAATTATAAAAAAATTAGTAGAGGTAGAAAAATGTTATATAAACATCTATATCTAATAATAATGGTTAATATAAAATTAATTTGTATCATTAATATAAGTCAAATATTTCAATTTCATTATTATCAGTTACCTATATTTTTTTTTACAAATAATTTTATATTAAAACTATATTCATATATCAGGTAATAAAAACATATTGATATTATATTAAAATATATACACAGTAAAACCTCTCTATAATGGACATAATCCTGCTTATAACGGTAAATGTCAATAGTCCTGGTTCAAATAATAGTGAAATTGAACTCTCTAAGGTGAAATTTCTATTAAATGGAAACGGAAACATTTTCGTAGTCTGATTAGTAAAAATACTCTGACGGAAAATAAAACTATTTAAAGATGAATATAATGTGTAATGTATTGGAAATAACGTAATCTTAACTTTATCATTTATCTAAATATTGTTTGGTGTTATCATTTTAAGATCATCCTATTTATTTATTAACCTTCTAACAAGCAAAATGTAGACGCATAGACGTATAGTATAGCGAAGATTACATATATATTTATATACAATTTTGAAAATTTGAACTGTTCAGTTGTTAGTCACAAAAAGCAGTCATATTTTACAAACTCTTTTCCTCAATTATAAAAAAAAATATAATATGTAATATGTTTTTTTTTTTTTAAATTTTAGTTTAAAATTTTTTGCATTATACATAAAACACATTTAAGTATAAATTCGTACATTATAATTGTTAAGTAAAAATTTGTTGTACAAAATATTTACATATCTAAAATATAATTGTTTTGAATACACATAGAGATCCTTGAAATTTAAATTTATTTTTCATGCTCTCTATAACGGAAAACTCTTTATCAGGAAAAATATGTTGGTCTTAGTGATTCCGTGATAGAGAGGTTTTACTGTACTAAATTTAAAAATATGTTTATTATATAATTATGCACCTCTATGTTAAATATTTTATATTATGGTATTCAAATGTCTGTTGAATACTCTTAGAGTTTTTTATTACACACTTAACAACATATAATTGTTATTAAAACAGATATTTATTATATAATCATAATAGTATGTATTATTAACATATTATAAACTTATATGCTCTACAAAAAATATGTGACTTAAATATTATTTTGTTAGATTTTTGCATATGATCGTGGACGTTACTTAATCGATAGTTCTAACACGCGCATTTATAATAAGAACAATATTATCACACCTAGATTTGACAATAATGCCCAGGAACATCGTAATAGCTTAACCAACAATGCTTATGTTAATAGTTTGCACAATTGGCATGACTTTAATCACACTACTCTAGAGGTAACATATATTCAGATTTTAGCTTTTAATAATGATGGGTTTTAAAATTGCTTCGTTAAAATAGAAATTTACATTTTTATTCACAACATAGTTTAAATTTTTGCAATTTATTGTTAGCATTCTATTATATTATTAAAAACTCAAAATAAAAAACATTTTATTTTTTATATATTATATATAATAAATAGTTTTCAGTGACATTTTTATAAAAATTACATACTTAAAACTACCTATTATACTAGGTTAAATTTTTGATTTTTATATGAAGTTATTGATACTTTGATAAATTAATATTATTTTTAAACTACACAAGTGTAGTACAGAGCGATCAGTTTTTCATAATGATCTAAATATATATTCATTTTTTCAAGTTTTTCTTTTTAGGAATTTTAATACATGGTTCTAAAATATTCTGATTACCTTTAATTTGTTCACGCTTTTGTTTAGTTTTGTTTTTGATTGTTAAATGGCAACCTATAGTAAAAATGTCATCAATTTATAGTTTTAGTTGAAATAAATTTCAATACTGAAATATTTAATTTTCATCAAACCATTAACGAGATATATTATATTTAAGTTTGATCCACAAACATATTGTAATCTTAAAACTGAATTATTTTTTTATTTTTATAAAGACGTTTTATACATTTTTGTTGTTGATATTATGTGTTGTCTTTTGAAAATCAAAACTATGTAAAATGTTTGACATACAAAAAAATTAAAGAAATTTACATAAATATTATGTAATAAATTATTCTAAATTTTAGATTTTCAAAAAATTTTAAATTCTCAAAAAGAAACACATGAAAAAACTTAATAATTTTTGAGATGAATGTCTTGTGTGACCCCCCCCCTGTATATACTAAACTGGTACTGGTTGACTATAAGAATTATTTGTGGGCATTTTGTCCTTGTACAATATATTTTATGCATGATTTAAAAAAAAAAAGTAAATATTATTATTCAAAACATTTATGATGTTAATTAAATGTTAATTTTTTTTTTTATTATTTTAATGTTACAGACATTTATTTTTTGTTTTAACTTTTTAATTTCTTTAATACGTTTTCTTACAATCATTTTTGATTTGTAGAAAGGTTTTCTTTTTCATAATTAACATGGGGAAAATGTAATAATTTAAATTGCCACAATTTACCACATTTATATAATAACATTAATATTGTTATAGATTCTTGGAAAACTGCTTTTATTTATTAATGTATTTTAACCAATTTAATCTTTTTTTTTTAAATATCTGTTATCTTTTTATATGAATCTATTTAAACAAATATAATGACAACAAATTGAGAAGACATGTAGATACATGGGTTCTATTTTTGTTGATTTGTTTGTTACTTTGGCTACAAGAAAAAATACACAACTTATACTACTAATATTACTCTGATCTGAATTGTTGTGGTAGAGGTACATGGTAAATGTATATAAAAATTCTTTACTTTTTTTAAAATTTAATCTAATTTCTACTATTCTGATAATTCTACTCATGTTGAGTAGGGATGCTAAATATGATTGTGCAAGTGTCCAATGGTGTTGAAATGTTTAAAAAATACTAAGACATTGTACATCAAGGGTCACCTCACTATCTACCCAATTCAATTTAATAATTATATTCAAATAAAATCACCCACATCAACATAATGCATTGTATAATCAATTTATTTTTTATTTTTTAGTTGAACAAATATTTAAATTCATTTTTTGGTATGATCCAATTAGTATGTATACAATTGTTAAATATTCACTTGATTATTATGGTTTACTTTGTAAAAATACAAAATCAATAATAATTAATTAGGTAAACAACATAATTATCCATTATATAAAATATGTTAAATCCATAGCATTATAACTATTCATTGTTTATTTTGTCATACTTTCATGTCCATGTTCATCAGTTCAGCTATTAGACGTTAGTATTTTTAGTATATTACACTTAGTAGTTAGTACTAGAGTCTAGAATCATAATCCACTACCAACTAGTTTGTTTAATAGCAGCCGCTAGAGCTATTTAATAATTATTTATTAATAATATGGGCCCCAATACCCCACAGTGAACCCCCATCCACCTACAAAATCTACTATGATTTATTATTTATTGGCTTGATAAACTAGGTGTTCCGTGCCATTGTGATTGACGTAGGAAGCCAATAATAGTTAGCACAGCACTTGAAATTAGTAATCATTGTGAATTTTTGTATATAATTTAGTTATCATCAAATCTATGATAGACTTAACTAATATTTTATTAAACTTGTTTAAATCAACAGACATTTTTAAGTATAAAAGTAATTTTTTATAAAATAGGTAAATAGAAAATAAAAATTAATAAATATAAAAATAAAATATCCTTGAGTATTAGTTGTGTTTCTATTCACAACAAGTTTCAAGTTCAAACATTTATTTTTGTATATTCTCTCTTTTCTTTTTTTTCAATATATCAAATAGATTTTGATAATTTTAAGGTTTGTTATTTTATAATATAGAAGAATTGATTCTTAACTGAATATATCGGGCAAAATACATGTTTTAATATATATTTATAGTATGTTAATAAATATTAATATATAATGAGTATATAAGGAATATTGTAGTATTTGTTTAATTGTTTAAGTGATAACTTGAGTTACTTATCTTTACTTTATTACAAAGTTAGCATTTTTTTTTTTATATTTATACATATTGGTTAGGGTACACATTCTGATCAGACTGGTAGCCATCACAGTCATCAGCAACAGCATGCTGCAAATCAAAAACGTATGCGTATGAATGGACTTGGCCAACACTCAAGTGTCAACCCTGGAACAGTTATGCCACCTACTGTTCAACAACAACAACAACAACAACAACAGCAGCAGCAGCAGCAACAGCAGCAGCAGCAACAACAACAAGTTCAACAGCAGCAGCAACAAGTACAGCAGCAGCAAGTTCAACAACAACACCAACAACAACAACAATCACAACAGCAGCACCAACAAGACTTTCACCATGTACCGCAACACCAACAGCAAATGATGTACTCACAAGGCAATCCAAACGGACCTGGTCCAAGTTATTCCCAACGATTTTAATTTTGTATTGATTTTCTTACTTGACTGGAAAATTGTATTATTTACTTATCTTTGTCCTCATAATTTCATAAACTTTTATAATTTATGTTAATTGTAATACGTTTATAATATATATGTTGTGACCAAGGAATTTATTTGAACTTCATGCAGTTCAGTTTTAGATTATACAGTGTTATTTTCTTAATATAAGAAATTTAATCACTGTAAACTTTTTTACCCAAAGAGCAAGTATAAATAAATTATAAAGTATAAATTGATGTTTATATTCCCAGAACCATTTATAACTATTATATTTTTGTGTTGTTAATAACAGTGTTGGGCGAAATAATTAAAGTCATATTCTATTTTAATTTAAAATGGAAAATAGATTAAAAAATTTTATTTGAAATAGTGTTCGAAAAATAATTAATTAATTTTTTCTTCTGAATACTTACAAAATACAAAATAACAAAGTTAAAATCTTCAAATAGATAGAATACAAAATGTATTCCGTGGTCAGGTTCCCATCCATAGACATAATTTCCCATAAAATATTAACGGAATATTGATGCTCTAGTATTTGAGCAGCTCGTCGTAGCTTTAATAGTAATACGATAAAATGCCATTACTTGAGCATACCATTACCCCCCCCCCCCCCCCAAAAAAAAAATAATAATAATATTTTGCCAACACTAATACTTTGCATATATATAAACATTCATACTTGTTTACAAATTAGATTCATCAAAATTCAAAATAAATAACGTTTGCCGTCCGCAGTCGACAGTAAGTTATTGGCCGTTGGCCGTTGTCGGCGTTCCATCCGATAGGCCGCAACAAAAAAAAAAAATTGAAAACTCAATGGGGAAAACGTGTTTATTATACGCGAATTAAACGGATTTTAAGCGTATATTGGAGACTATTATTTAATAGTAGGTAGTTTTATATTATTTAATTATTTAATTATCTAACATCTATGCGTATTACGGACTAAAGAATAATAGTTTGGCGGCCATAGTGCTTTGGTCATCCGCCACAGTATTCGCCGAGAAACAGCTCAGGATTATTTACAGTTCGAAGAGGCAATCGACCCCTTGAATTGTAAACGTATGAATACAAATTGTTCGGTAATTTGTTGCGGTTTTTCCGCGTATTTCTATTTCCTTAACCTACTTAAACTATCCTTAAAACAAACGTACGATCACCGGTAATTAGCGCAATAAATTGTATTTTAGTATAGTTTTAGTATATACTTAGTAGAGTTTCAATTGATTGACTTAAAAATGTGTGCATTAGGGTGCCAATCAACTGTATAGGCTAAAAAAAAAAATTTTGTTTATCCGATATCTTACCTCTTAATGTTGTATCAATGGATTTTAAAAATAATAGGTTAAATTGTAGGGTATTCCCAAAGGTAATGCGCGCTCTAGCTGTCTTGCAATATGAAATTTATCGGTGGGTTTTAGTATCAGTTTGTAGCTTGAAGTCTTACCAACACGTTATCCAGTTTTAGTGGTTTTCGTAAAGTATAATGATGTGCGAGAGCGATTGCAAAAGTGAAAACAATTCATTGGCTTACATTTCTGTTTTCGAGCAACGCGCATACATTAAAATCATAACGATTCGTGGTAAAACAGTGGCCGAAATTCATGCCGCGTTAAATGAAGCGTGTAGAACGGATACTGTGGATCGTAGTTACGGTGCAAAGATGGCATCAGCGATTCCGTGACGGCCGATATAACTATTGATAACAACCCTCGCTCTGGTCGGCCCTGTACGGTCGCTCAAGACAATACTAACGCGACTAACCCTACTCGACGAAGACTACCGCCGAATGACGGCAGTAGTGTTACCGGGGAATATTACAAAACATTCCTTGCCCAAAACAATTGCGATCAGAAATCCGTAAAAAGCGACTGGGAATGTTGGAACACGGTGCGTCCATATTGCACGATAATGCGCGGCCGTATTTCGGAGCACCAGTCGTCGCTCTTTTGGAGAAATATGGACGAGAACGTCTCAAACACCCACCGTAATCGCCGGATTTAAGTCGCCCGACTTTGATTTATTTCCAAAACTGAAGGAACTGAGTGGTTCCACTCAGAGGAATCCGTTTTCCCGACTTAAATATACGAAATGAAGAAGTGAGCCGAAGGATCCGTGAGCTCAACAGAGATGGCGTCCTATGCGGCATTCAAGCACTCCCTAAACGATGGAAACCGTGTACAGACAAGCAGGGAGCATTATTTTATTTAAAATAAATACTTATTTATTCAGAGCAAGTTGTGCATTACTTTTGGGACCACCCTCGTATATACCTAACCTAACCTACTTGACTGCGATGTACTGATTACTACATTTTTATTTTTAAACGTTATTGTTATTTCCCCATGCTTTTGATACAAACTATTAATTTTTTTATATGATGTTAGTCTTCTAGTATTTGTATGCCAGAGAGAAGTTAACATTTGTATTTTTATTTGTGAAATCAAAAAATCAATCATATATTTACTCAAATTATTGGTATGTATATTATACATTTAGGTTTTATATATATTCTTATAATTTACAGTATACGTATTACCTTTTATCTATCGTAATTAACATTGTCTTATAAACATTCGAAATATCGTGGTTTTTATTAAATCGGCTCCACAAGTGAAACTTTAACTGGATCTAAATTTCCTTCACACGGACAAATACTAAATCAATTTTTACAATTACATTTAAAATAAAACGCATCAATACAAACTACTGCTCATGTCACTGCAAATGATTTGTTAGACTTTTGAAATAAAGTAAGAATCTCTACAAAACAAATTTATTATATAATAAATCAGATTAAAAAATTACATTCGAAATGGGTAGATATTAAGAAAAATGCAAACAGAGATACAGGTTATGAAAGTTAACAATTTTGTAAATAATTTAGACAATCTTATTGATGTTGTCCGTGCTAATGTTATGAATTCAATCAGATTACAAAAACATAAATAATTTTTAAAAGCACAAAGAGAGAAGGGTAAGCGAGGATCCATAGGTGCACTTGATAAAAATTTGTTAGTTACAGGGAGAAAACGTATGGAAAATAATTTTAAAAAAAGAAAAGAAAGTATGCTTTGAGAAATCAAATACCATACAGAATTAAGTATTAATAGCAATAACAGCAGTGAGGAATATTTAAGTGGTAGTGATGAAGAAAAAAAATATATTTTTCCAAAATGTACAGAAAACGTTCAAGGAATATAATTAATCGGTCCGTCGCGTCAGCACTAGATCGTACTAAATTTAGTGATCGTAATACCACATATATATTAGCAGCTACAGCTGAAACCATTGGTTTAAGTACTTCCGAAATTGCTTTGAATAGAGAAACAATCCGTCGAATGAGACGAACTCATAGGAAAAATATAGCTAAAGAAATCAGAAAAGATCTTCATCCTGATGTTCGTCTTACAGTTCATTGGGACGGTAAAATGTTACCAAATTTAATGTCTAAAGAATCAGTCGATCGTTTAGCAGCTTTAGTCTCAGGATAAGGGTTAATTAAGCTACTTGAAATGCCAAAACCAACACGTGGAACAGGAGAGAACAAGCAAATGCTATTTTTATATTCACTTTACTGAATGATTGGAATATTATATTAAATTTAATGTGTTTTGATACCACAGCTAGTAACACTGGTCCGAAAAAAGAGGCATGTACTATTTTAGAACAAAAAAATCGGAAGAAATCTTTTAAGTCTTGCTTGTAGACATCATATGTATAAAAAAGCAGTTAGCAAATTATTCAATTATCTTCCAATTGAAAAGCAATTTGGCCTTGACGTATTACTTATTAAACAATTTTCAAAATTCTGTAAAAATACAATAACATAAGGATATGAAAGTGCAATGTCGGACGATTCTATTTCTTCAGACTAAGAACCTGTCAAATATGACGACTATGTCATATTATTACTAGTCACTATTATTCGAAATCAATTATCGATTTATCAGCCAAGAGCTAATTATAAGGAATTATTACACATTAGTTTGCTATTTCTTGGAGAAAATGTAGATGACAAAATTAAATACGTCAACCGAGAGCTTTCTATAGAGTTAGGCAGATGTATAAAATAATTTACTGTTTGAAAATGTATTTGTTTCGATCACAATTTAAATTTAAGTCTGAAGGTCTTGAGGGATTAAAAATATTCAACGTTTTCATTATAAAAACATACATTAAAAATTGGTTTACATCTCCTATAGCTGCTAGTGCTCCCATAAATGACTTAAATTCTATAAAACATTTAACAGCGTTAAAAAACAAAACAATTGCTAAAATTGCTTTAGAATCTTTTTCTCGTCACCTATAGTACTTGAGCACAACATTAGTTGGTTTATCATTTTTTGATAACAATGTTTCAAATAAAAGTGAATTAAGCATAGTATCAGCTTTGTAAAACTTGGAGAATCATGAAAACCCACTAAAAAAATTAAACGTACAAGCAGAAGTGGCACAGAAACAGTTATTAGATTTAGTGACAAATAAAACTATACATTAATTTGAAACATTGGATATTCAAACAAACTTTTTACACAGCAATCCTAGTACATGGAATACAGATGAAGAATTCCTCAGCGGAACCAAAAAAGTTGAATCTCTCAAAGTTGTAAATGACGTAGCAGAGCGAGGAGTAGCTTTAATTACTTCTTTTAATTCAGTAATAACTAATCAAGAGGAGCAAAAACAATTTTTACTTTAAGTCGTTGAAAAACATCGTCAACAGTATCCTGACTCAAACAAAAATTACTACAAAATCTCTAAGTTTAAAAATCCAAAATTTTGTTGTTGTTTGTTTTATGTGCTGAAATGCCAAAAAAATGTTCACATGTATGTATACAATTGACGGAAAATAATAAAATAATTATTTTCAATATTTACGTGTTTGAAAACTTTTAGTTGCATTGAGCGACCAGTTGAACTTAATTGAAAATTCTGAAATTTAATCAAAATAGTTTTTATGAAAAAATGAACCTAATGGTGAGATAAGAAATATTTGTAACAGACGGTTTTTAAATTGCCCGCTCTTGAATTACATTCCAGAGACGCTTCCATATAATGTAAATATCCTATAATAAGTAATGTTGTACAATAAATATTTGGTACCTATATGAGAGGAAAACATTTTAAACGGAATACGAATACGTTTTTCGAAAAATATTCCTCGTTTCGTTCGTTTTGATTTTACACCCGTTTCTTATAAATATAGGTAACCACCTACATAATATAAAATTTAAAAAAAAACCAACAGTTTTTAGATTATGAGCGTAGCTAGTTATTACTATAATGTATGATTTGTTTTTTTCTGTCTGTGAACAACTTTTCTATCAGAAATCTCACTCGAATTAAAAACGATAAGTGAGCATTTCTGTATGATTTTGAATCAAGTTGGTGAATTGGGAAGGTTATTTTTTTGATTTTCTTAACAATGGGGAAAATCGGGAAAATTTACGCAATTATGATTTTCGATTTTTATTATTGTAAATCAGTTTAAAATAACTATAGAGATCTGATATTTACACCAAATCTGAATCTTCCTACTTCATAGACGTGGTACGATTTTAAAAAAAAAATCTGGCGTGTTTATGAGTTATATGTATAGCTAAAGTATATACCTAGCTAAGTTTTCGAATTTTGTAGATTTTATTTGGTTTAATGTGAATACAATTTTGTTGGCACATCATATGAATATTTTCGAAGTTTTACCATAAAAAACACACACGGACACAAATTGTAATTTATTTTGTAGTGAATACAAATGAATACAATTTTTAATCTATCAAACCATATCGTTTATCGGAGGCGTTATCCGTTTGCGATAAATAAATTTGCGTTCATGAGTATAAATGAAATTTACCTTTCCATCTTTTACGCGTTCACTGCAGCGGCCCACCCGTACGGCGACGGAATGTTTACGTTGGCCTTTTTTTTCATTGGATTGGCCAAATCAAAGTTCGCGATTTATTTCAGTTTCGATATTTTGTCGGCACTCGCGTACAACATTTTAGTATTTACGTATATTCTACGTGAATATATATATATATATATAATACGATATATTTAATTTATTATAATAGTTATTTGTCTTATTTGTCTATTTTATTATACGCAATGCCTATTTATCGGACGAAAATAAACAAATATTCTGTGCAATAAAAATCGGACGGAGACGATGGAGACAGAGACGGGGTACACACGAGGTATATATTATAATAGTCTTATTTATTATCGTATAAACCGGGTACACCGTAATATATTATAATATATACCTACCTACGCAGACAATATTATTATACATGTATATATATGACGTTCGTTTTATTCGGTGAAATTAGATTGACCACTTCATGTAATGCATCCCCGCGGCGAAACTCCGCCCTCCACGCCTGACAGACGCCTCGGGGTCGTCTGGTCTAAAATGAATGCCCGGCTGGAAAAGGGGGTCACACCGGCCACAAACGTCCTTGAGTCAATTGATCGAATCCCTTTTTTTCCTCACCTTGGCGACGGTGCTTTTTCTCTCTTTCTCTCTCTCACTCTCTCTCTCTCACTATCTCTCTCTCTCTCTCTCTCTCACACACACACACACACACACACACACACACATACTAGTTCTCTATGGCGTTACCTCTTGTACACGTGGACAGACTGTGCACAAAAATCGCGATCGGCCGATTACCATATCGATATGGGTATTTTATAGGACGATATTTTAAGGAATTTTCTTCACTTGACCACATTACGGAATAAAATTGAGAATTGACAGCTCTGTCACTATACCCCCGGCCTTCGCCATTATAAAAGAAAAACGTTTACGGTTCACAGCCGAATCTATCGCTCGTAGAAGTCTCAACATATATACATACACGAACGGACGAGTGAGTCCGTGTGCACCTCGACGCCCGATTTTCGAATTTCGACCTCTAAAGAGTGACGCGGACACTAGTGGCGTCTGAAGCAATTGCTCCTTCAAAAGCGGCAGTTGATCCTCACAAAAAATTAATTCAACACGCCATTGACCGACACGGGGTTTTTGGAAGTTTTCGTACAATAAATTTTTGTTTTGATTCGTGGGTGACACGGATGAAATAAAAAAAAAAAAACATACTAGTATTATAAGGAGACATGACGGGGGGTGTCTATGTTAAATTACGTATATCTTTATTTGGTTTTTAAAAGGACTTTTTTTTGCATTTAGATGCTAAAAAGAAGGATTAAATATAGGCACGGACAACACCAGCGGGACAGCTAGTAATAAAAACCGAAATAACCTATGTTTTGAATTGTATAAGTGGCGCGGCACGGTTTTGGGATTTTTTTTTTTATAGATAAATAACAGGTGAATATGTCTGTGTTAAATTACTTTAATTATACCCCGTTTTTATACAGCTTATTATGTAATAATATGGAAACATGTTATTACACACAATACAAACACGGAGGATTTTTTCGCGGGGATGGGGAGGGGAGATTTTTATTCGTCGTATAGACAACAAGTTCAACTAGTCAAACAAAAAAAAAATAATAAAATAAAATCTGTCGGTAAGACTTAACAATATTTGAGGTTATTAAAATATCGGTTAATAAAACACATAGATATATATTATCATCTTCGGCTTCAGGGCTGTGGATTTAATTCATTTTTGCATGTTTTTTTTTCTACATTGTATAAAAATGGATTCGGCCAAAATTCGTTTTGTATTGTTTACAATTCAAATGCGAATAATGAACGTCCGTTCATATACGGCAAATAAATGGATAATTTCCTACTCTTTTTCTCAACATTTATATTTGTTCGGCCAATCCGACCTAAATTAGTATTAATAATTTTTGTTTGAAATATGACTTTAATGTATTTCTTTTTTATGAAACTATTCTATTTTTAGTCGATTATTTAACTAGTTGTTGTTTTATTTTGCTGCAAATTTATAATATTAAAATTAATACTGCAATTATATTATATTTTAAGAATTTAAAAATCAAATTTTAATGTTTATTACGTCAGTTTTTAGTGAATATTTAATAGTTTTTTTGAATGCATTAAGCTGCATTGTTGATGTTTTTACTGATTAAACGTTAATTTGTTCTGGTCTCTTCGACTAACCTATAGCGATGGGTTGCATGTTTCATACAGTCGGCGCTTTGATTGTCAGGTGTACGTGTAATATTATATTGTTAGTATACGCGACGTTTTGGTAAACATTCAAAATTCACCCCGATACTGATATAATTTGTTTGCCAACATGACATAATATTGTTATTATTGTCTGCCAGCTGTTATATCCGCAGACCTATATAATATATAATAAAAATAATAATTAATACCCATTGGTAATACTATTATTATCAAATATACTACATAGCAGCGGTTCCAAAAGTGTGCGTCCAAGGTATCCTCCATACAGGGGCGCCGCGCTGTCGACCAGACAGAACTCTGATCTAAAAATATATATGATTAAAGGAATAGGAATTTCAAACTTCCCTGCGAGGTATGGTTTTCCTATTATGAATTTGGGGGGTATATAAACTCTAGAATTTTGGTTCTGCCGAGTATGATAACCCTAGTATAATAATACCTCCAGCATATGAATTTAGGGGTGTATATATATATATATATATATATATATATATATATATATATATACAACATAATCGTAACGGGGGGCTATAGTTATCCTGATAGTATTTGCCTGTTCCACCGGCCGACCGCCATCTGCATAGCAACAAGTGTGCTCCCGAACTCAAAATTATTGAATACAACTTCTGGTTTCCTGGTACTCAATTTTCAAATATTCCCTAAAATTAAAACATTTTAAGGAATTTTAATAAATATACCACGGGTGGGATCTTCACTAGTATATATAGGACTATTACGGGCTCTACATATTAAAAGTAATCCCCTTCTGATTTTTGGACTATATATATCACGGTGAGATTTGGTGATAGCAGAGTGATTTTAACGCCCAAAAAATAGGCCCAGAACTCCGCACGGGTCACATCCATAGTTAGATATCAGAAAATCCCTTCCCGTACTATTTCGGTGATGATCAGAACAATTTTATGAAATCCATCTATACAAGGGACTTGTGTAGAGGGGCCCGAGCCACTCTCCTATCACTAAATCCCACCGAAATATATTTAGTCCAAAAATCAGAAGCGAGGGTAGTACTTTTCATATATGTGCATAATAGGACAATACATACTAGTGAAAACACCCGCGTACATTGAAAAATAACGGAGTACGGTTACTTTATTATTGTCGTTATATAAAATTACAGTTTCTTTTGTAAAAAAATTGTAGTCTTCTATCTGACGTCGATAAATCTCGCTCTGGATGACACCTGTTGCCAGGCAGACGGGGTCGGCTGGTATTGATACGCGCCGTCTGGTCTCCTGGTACCTTTTTTTCCAATTTTCGGACTGCACTTCGGGTTTATTAAATTGTGTACAATTCATAGAAGTATTTTTTTTCCATAGGTAACTATAACAATAAATAATAATAGCTTAGCTCAACGGTTTCTAAAGTGTGCGCCGAGTCGTTGACCAGATTAGTCTAGTCTAAATATATATATATATATATATATATATATATATATATATATATATAAACAAAATAAATAATTCCAAATTATCCATTCAAATATTTTTATCTGAAAAAAAAGTCATGAGTTTTATCAAAGGCGCCTTGTGACAACACCAGTCCCAAAAGGGCGCCGTGAAACGAAAAAGCTTGGGAACCGCTGCTATATATTATATGGCAGGGGTGGCCAACTTTAATAGACTTGTGATCGACTTCTGCGTTTTTCTAGGTTGTCGTGATCGACCAAATAAAAAGGTTGTCAATAAACAAAAATGTATGTTACACTTATTTTAATTAGAATATTATTATAACGTTTAATTTTAGTTTTACACAACACGTACTTTAATATATTTGATTACAAATTATTACGTTTAACTTATTATTTGACAAGATATGTTTATTTAATTATTCAATGAGATGTCTGTGCTTGCATTTCATTTGTTATTTTTACAAAAATCTAGGGTGTAAGATGACAAAGATAATCTTAAGCTATCTTCATAATGCGTATCAATCAGACGTGATCGGTAATTACTTTTTGTTTCAAGTAAATACAAAAAGGCCGATTCACATAGATATGTTGATCCAAAGCAGGAATATACTGATTCAGCATATTGTCTTAAATTGGGATATTTTTTCTAACCTAACCTTGCTTACCAAATGCCAAAAGTTATTTTCTGGAAATTTAGCTTTTAAGAAGACAGATGATCGTCGCAGATTAATCATCTCACCCTCAAGAGATATTTCGTCAATTTGAACCAATTGTGCGATTTTTTTTGCAGTCATTTAGGTATTTAAATTCTCTTTAATTGGAGAAAACTGATGAATGGGATCACATCTTCAAGTCACAAAATCATCAATATTACATACTTTTTAGAATCAAAAAGAATGTCGGGATGTTTTCGTGTATTATCTTCTAAGTTTGGAAATCGTTGGACATTTTTTTTTCAAAAGATCTCTAATAAGTATCAATACATTTCCTTTGAATGTCAAAATACACCTTATTAAATTAATAGTTACGTAATTGTTCCCTAATTACTTCAAATTTAAATAACTTAAATGTCCCGCGAAATCTGCCAAAAACGCTAAATCACTCAGCCAATTAACATTACGCATTTGAGAAAAACTATCACCTCTTTCCTCCAAAAATTGAACAATATCATCTAACAAATCACGAGACCTTTGAAGGAATCTACTTCTACTGAGCCATCTTACATACGTGTGCAAAATTAAATCTACTTCCATGATTTCAATTTATATTTTAAATAAACGTCTTTGAAGAGATTTTCCTCGGATAGAATTTACTATTTGTAGGCAGTATCCATCATGTCTTTTGTACTGAGCCTCTTGCTAGCTAAAACTTACTGATGAATAATACAATGGTAGCTCAGAAATTCAGGAAAATCGTCTTTTCTACATAATACAATGAACCTGTTATTGTGTCCTGTCATTGATGCTGCTCCATCGGTAGTTATTGATACCAACTTGATGAGTGGCAATTTCATGGAAGTAACTCGCTCTATAAAACTGTTGAAAATATCAAGACCTCTAGTTCTTCCTTTTAACGAAATCATGCAAAGCAATTCTTCTTTTGATGTAACATCGTCCATTAACATTCTTATAAAAACAATTTGTTGAACTGTGTCAGAAACGTCAGTAATTTCATCTATTTTCAAGGAAAATGTAACACACCGCCCAATATCGATTTTTAACTGCTGTGTTACGTATTGGCTCGATTTTTTAATTCGTCTCATTACAATGTTTCGTGATAGTTGTATGTCAAGAATTGCATTTTTTATTTCTCCCTTATTCTTGAAATTATTTCTTCAATTTCTTCCAAGATACTTTTGATAAATTTACCATCTGAAAAAGGTATACAATTTAACTCTACTTAATGGCTTACAATATAGGAAGGAATAGTTGCAAATATTGATTGATTGTTTGGTTTTAAAAATATGTTACGTTGAGCAATGAGGCCGCATAGTTGCCTCATTTCAGTTCTTGCAATTTTTTCTTTCAATTTTTTCAATTTTTTTTAAGCAGATAATCAGATTCGTACTTGAATTGTGTTAAAATGCCTCTCTCAATTTCTTTTTTTCGATATTGCAACAGATGTATTACAAATTCAACAACAGCATTTATTATATTTATTATATTATTCACCATAGTAAAGTAATATAAATCCCACTTTTAATTAAAATGATATGTTCTGGATTTTTTGAGGCAGCTCATGTTAACAAGGTTAGGTTAGGTTAAGACTAGTTTTAAAAAAAAAATGTTAGCCATTAACTTAGTTATTATTTAGTTATTCTGTTAAAATTTAAGTTATTTATAAATATAATTAAAAATTATTATTTGTAATAAAAAAAATAAAACTGTACCTATGTTTTTTGCATTCATTTTTCGACGATAATTACGTATTTTTACTTGAATATCATTGAATAATTACATTCAATAATAACATTGAAATAAAAGATGACTCTATTATTTCAAGTGTAACATCCAATATACATTGTTTAGAAGTTACGACTATTTCAACATTTTAAAATGACTGTAAATTTCAAAAATAAATTAACAAAATATAACGCGTTTTTCTAGATGTCTTTTTATAATTTTATAATACGTGCTTTTATTCTAAAATCAAAATTAAGCGAGTTTTATGCAGTCTCCAAAAGCATGGTTTTGCTATGATGTCTGTTAATAGAAATGGCAAATAGTGTTCTCACAACAAAACAGAAATTCAATCTATTTGATACCCACACAATTCTTGTGTAGTAAGTCTATACAAGTCTAAATATTAGAGTACAAAATACATATTTTTGTGTAGTAAAGAGTTATTTTAAGAAAGTTACCTTCAACTTGACTTAAATTATTATTATCTTGAATTTTTGTATTTTAACTTAGTTACTTAAATTAATTTATATTTAAAATTAACTTCAACTAAGCGTAGTTATTTATTTAATTTTTTTTTTGTTTTAAGAATATCAACTTAAGCTAGTTAAAAAAATCTATTAAATTGCCCAGCATTGTTTATATAGGCAGTACATTGTTAGTTAAAATCAACAAATATTTATTATTCGTATGTGTAAATAGTACGGTTCGTGAAAAGCCTGCAGAACGGACGATAAGTTTAGTTAAAAATGTATATAGATTTAAATGACGTATCGTATATTTTTAATCTATATTATCTAAATTCTAGGTAATAATATTTATATTATTTAATTATTACCTAGGGTAGAATATTTATCATGAACATTTTGATATATGAGTATGTAAAATACAAAATATAGAAATCAAGTTTTAAACTAATACAGTTTATTATTTATAAGTATTTGAAGTTTAAAAGAGTTTATTGCTGCATGTAAGATACTACGGAATATTAAATTATATCCCGTGCAGCTACTCTACAACTTTTTTTCTAAACTTTAAAGACTTATAAATAATAAACTATATGAACCTACCCACTCAATATTCTATATTTATATATAATATACCTTGAAAGTGTAAGAAAATATTCTGTTTTCTAATATAAAATTAAATAACGGTTAGATAAAAAATAAAACAAGAAATCTAAAAAATAACAAATCAAGATAAAACAGTTAAAATGTATCTTATGTAGATAATATAATTAATTAATTATTTAATTCCTTCACTAAAATGTTTGTTTTTTCATCACTTTTCACCACAATATGCTATTTATAAGAATATAGAATCTATACTATAGATGAAAACAAATATTCCGAGAAGTATGTACAAAAATAGCAAAAGGCATCGGCAGTGACGGAAGCACGTATGCAATTTGAATGGGTTTTACAATTTTTAGACCTACAAATGATTGATATACTTTTTAAACACGCATTGTGCAAAAGTTCCAGAGAAATTATATATCAGTATATCATATTCTTGGTATTCGAGTACTCAACATTACTAAAATACTTGACTTTTGACCTCAACTCTACTCAGAAAAATGAATACTTGACTCGACTCGATTTCGAAAAAACTAATACTTGCCCAATTCTACCTATGTGTTACTTATAACTAATATATTATGCACTAGTTTTAATACTACTTGGTTAATGAATTATTATTCTTTAGTAAACTGTCCATAACAATTAAGATAAAACAATTAATTTAAAAATAATTATTTTAATCTTTAAGAGGATGCCATTTCAGCCGTTTTCTTGGCCGTCTCTGTGGGAAATATAGCAAAAACATGCTTATACAGGCTGTATAGAACTCATATGATTTTGGTTTTAGAGTATAAGCTCTTATCATAATGTTAAAAAAGAACAATATCCTAGAGCGAAGAACGATGCGTTTTTTTTTTTAAAATCATTTTTTTGAAAAGTAACAGACATTTTACAATGTTGAAATAGTCCTTATATCTGAACAATCTATATACTTCATTATATCTAGACTAATCGAAAAAGAACGCATCGTCAAGCCCTTCAGAATATCGTGCTATTTTAATTTTATAATAGGTGATTTTATTCTAAAACCAAAATGAAGCGAGTTCTATGTAGTCTACGTAAGTATGATTTTGTTATGTGACACGTAAGATAGACAGAGACGACCAATGCTGATATGTTATATATACCTTTTGCCCGAATATTTCGAATATTAATTTTAGTGTAAGTATTTTTGATTATTCTATCGATTAATTAATTAATTTAGCATAATATAGTAATAACGTATGATGTGTATAGCTATCAAAAATTTAATTTACCTAATTGGTAATTAGTTTTTTTAATATATTATTTTAATTATAACATTTTTTTTATTTTTTTTTATAATAGTTGAATTATTTAAATTTGTCCCTAATGAAATATAACAGATATTTTCATGATTGTTTTAAACTTAATTATAATGTATTTTACTAATTATTATGAAACTATATTAGTTAATGCAAATTAAATTTACCAGTTATTAAATATTTATTAATTAAAATAACACAATATTAATTCATAAATAGAATTTAAAATACATTTTATGTATAATTAAATAGTATATTACAATACAATTATGTAGTAGGTATCTATTAAAATATATAATTATAAATAATTGTAAAATGTTTACGTATATAGCTTTGGAAACAAAACTAATAGATGTAAAACAATAAACTAAGAATTTTGGAATTTCTCAAATTACTGTTGTGGCTATTTAGGCGTAAACCATGTTTAATTCGAAATCCTTGTAGTTTTATATACTTAAAATTAATTTCTCATGTCGTATTCAATGTTTGAAGTATAATATGTTGTCTTTTTATTTTCGATTTCGGGTGATTAAATATTTTGAAATAACATATATTATTATGTCCCACAGGTATAACTCAAGAATTGATTTCTGGTAATAAAAATCATTGACGCTATTGGACATATGACAAACATTTCTAAATTCTCCAAGATTGATTTTTTATAAAATGTCAATACTATACCTAGTAACTGTTAACTTATTGAGATTCGTAAATAAAATTATTTATAATAATATACTGACCAAATATAAAATATTGTTTTTTTATCGATCTACAACCTTTTATTTAAAGGTATTTAATTTTTTTATAGTTGATTAATTTTATAGGCTTCTGTTTTTCACTGACGCCTAATAATTGTATAATAAATAAAATGTTTTCAGTACTTTCGCTTTTATTAAACAACACACATATAATAGATCCACGTACAATGACGTACAATTTTACTATCCATTATTTTCGTATAAATCAATCATCGTAAACAATTGCAGTATTTTTAATAAACAAGAAAAAAAAAAATGTTCAAAAAATTAGAAATGCACGTGATTATCTAAGTTGACTATTTTCAATTGGTATTGTAATTCGGGTTACGGGTTAACGCGGGCGCAAAACCGTGTTGTCTACGGTTGAATATTTCAAAACTTTCGTGAAACGTTAATAGGTGTAGTGTGCGTCCGTGAACTCTGCACGTAAACCGACACGAATTCGAGTGCCAATTATTATTAAGCTCGTCCGAGTGGTCGTTTAGGCTGCGGTACATTACATTACACGTCCATAATATTATACGCAGGAATATAGGTTGTGGCGTATACAAATATTAAATATGTATAACTACAGCAGTGTAGTCCGAGACCGAGTATATTATTATAACGTGCACGCTGTGTGCAGTGGCTCGTAATTATGTTCTGCACACCTCGCGTACGTACGATGTCGCCGCGCGCCACTTTCTCTCGTCTCGTCGTCCAACCACCTGTCGTGGAATAATCATAAATTAATCCCCCGGGGGTTTTCATCTTAAAAATACTTTTTCGACTTCGCCTTGTTTCGCGTGCCATAACTATATATAATATTCTAGACTAAATTATATTATATATACACACGCACGCGGACATGAGTATAGAGTATAGACGTCGTTATACTGCGAGAGTTTTTTTTTTTTTTTTTCCACGACACCGCGTGCGCGGTTTAATATAAAAGCCCAAAGTATATTTGTCGCGGCCGCAGACCGGCTCACGTCGCGGATTTCCATTTTAGACAAAAAAAAAAACAAAAAACTAAATAACAGTAATAATAATAATACACAAATATCATTGATAAATGTGACGTGATATTTGTACTTTCTAGACATCGTATGAGTACCAAAAAAAAAAAATTCAGAAAAAGGCTCCGAAAATCAATAATACAAGCAACTCTTACACAAACACACCGTAATCTCTTCGAAATTGGAATGTTTTTTTTTTTTTTTTAAATTACTATAAGTTGTAATAACATAATATATATTTGTTCAATGTGCGATATCAATTTAATATGCATTTACATTATACCTACGCGCGTAATTGTAAACGATATTTGTTGGATGCAGTGACGGATCCAGGGGGGGGAGTGATTGCTCCCCCGCTCACTTACTGAAACGAGTAAAAAATAATCAGTGTAATTTCTGTGGATTTTTTACATTGGTTTACTTTATAACCATTTCCCTTGAATTATCATAACCCAACTATTTAGTTAAATATGTATACTTTTATAAACATTATCACAGTATGTTAATATTAATATAAATTTCTTTTTAAATTTAAATTACTATTAATATTGGTGTTGTATTCAATTAAATATATTAAAATGAATGTATCAAAACTATTATTTTTGCTCTTATCTCTCATGGTAAAGGGAGTGGGTATAACCCTGAAATAATCTTAGCATAATTTCCATTATGTGTGCCTTATGAGTTTTAAAAATCCCCCCCCCCGGTCTGTTATCATTGCCTAGATCCGCCCCTGGTTGGGCGCTATACATTAGGTATATACTGTTATAATATAGGACAATCAAAAAAAAAACCCACTTAAATACATCTTTTAAGTAAAAAAAATAAAATAAAACTTACGCCACGGTGGTGGTGAATTAAAGGTCGTTTGACCCCTTTTATTGCGTTCTGTATCGATTATATTTAAATGATACATTTTAGTATGTAATGTCGTTAAAATTAATTTAACGCATATGTATGAAATTGTATACAATATCGATATATAGTGTTATGCATATATTATAAAACGGGTCATTTAAATTAAAAAGGGACCGCCAACGTCGTTTTAATATATAAAACGAGTGTTATCTATATCTATTATCGGCTAACACGTCATAGCTACCGCTATATCCGTAATAATTCTTTACACGATAAAACGTATTGCCATACATAATAACAATAAACTACTAAACACGTATAATATTATGTTTAATAATTTGTATTCAAGATAGATTACGCGAATTTTTTTCTAAACGTTTAGAAAGTTACGACCCACGCGAGCGTTTTAAATATGTTTCTCATTATAAAATTATCTATGGAAAATGTTTTCGAACGGAAGTTAATAATTCGACACTATCATGGATGTACATTGAATTTATAATTTTTTTTTTTTTATATTTATATCATTAATTAAGGTGTATGTGTAAAATATATAAGAAAAATTGCACATAATATTTATATTATATACTAGCTAACAAGTCTTATAACAATTTATTAACACTATGGTACTGGATTTTAGCTGACGCAGAAAAATCAAAATTCAAAAACTTTTACGTACCTATAAGATGCAATCGAGGGGGAGGTAAATAATTATTACGGTCTCGTTATCGTGTATAGTTTTATGACCTCGGATGTATTATTTTCGTCTTACTTATAAAAGTTACGTTATATTAGTACAAGTGAATATACAGTATTGTTTGGAGGGGACTGCCGCCGACTTTCAATCAGCCAAGCTCTATATTATAGAATTCGTCTAATTTCCTGTATGATGTCGACTGAAATCGATCAGTAGTCGTTTCCGAACAATTTCCATCGACTGAAGTAGCTTCCGATGGAGTATATAGGAGGAACGCATAAAAACCTGGAATATAAATGTTTGAATTTCAACGAAATTATAATTATCGATAGTTTTATGGTCATAATAAATCAAGGGTTGTTATCGATTAAGTTCTGCCACGAGCCCACAGGCAAAGTTGTGTAAAGCTTTTATATATATAAGGTATTTTCGTTAATTCAAACATTTTACTTTCCAGTGTTTTACGCATTTTTATAAGTACCCGTATCTATCGGTGAGAAATTATGCCCGTCGGTCGAGAACGGGAGTTCGACTGATTTGCTTGTACCATACACAGTGTTGTCGCGGATTGGTGTTAAGGGCGGATATATTCGTGGGTCAACATTGTCAATCTACTATAGATCAGTGGTTGTCAATATTTTACGAATCGTTACCCCTATTTTTTTTTTTTGTCACTTTGACAAAAAATTTAACCGCTTACGCACATGGAACAATGTACCGAAGGTGACAATTCTGCGGACTTTACAGTATATAGGAACATTTATTTTGAGTTTGAATATAAAGGTATTATCTGTTGGTTTTTTTTTTCGCTTGTTATATTCTAAAAAGTTATATGTGTTTTTTTTTTTTTCAAATATTTACAAATCGTGAATTAAAAATGTTCAATTAGGTGTATAGTTTACATGCACATTTAAATAGTTAGTTTTTTTTTTGTATTGAATTCCGGAAAATCGAGCTCTTAAATTTAAAATAAAAACCCACCGTATAAATATTACCTGCACGTTAGGTTTGGTTTTAGATTTAATATTATAAAGTAAGAAATACTGAATGGTATTATTTTTTTTATTATAAATACAAGATTAACAACGAAGATTATTAGTGGCCCGAGATAGAGACAAATATTAAATTAAATTGATTATAATACCGAGTAGATAATATAATAAGTAGTAGTTTTTGACGTTAAAGATGATGAAACGAAATATTTTATATTATTTTATGTATATAGTAAATTTACGTAGGTATATTTAAACGATGTTGTAATGACATGCTTTTTTGAATGACGCACACACAAGGCTATTTGTAAGCACAAATACAACAAATCTAAAAATAGACGTTTTCGTTGTGATATTTTTTATTTCACGAAAACACGTAGGTAATTATATTTTACTTTTCTCTAATGCCAAATCTTATTTTACAAAAGAATTTAGCCGAATAGGTCGAAAAATATGTTTAAAATTATTTATTAATTTATATTTTTTTTGTTTAACGACGTTACAAAATTAATCCTCTTACAGCGTGACGTTAATTCATATTATCCTAAACAAACAAACAAAACAACATTTCTTTATTTATTTTTTTTAATTTCGGAGTAATAGTCCGTATCAAAATGAAAAAATAATAATCATAAAACGTGAAATAAAACAGTTGTACATTTGCATTTTATATAATATAATACGAAACCCTGCAGTCATTCGAATACTCAAGTAACGTTAATATTAGTATAAAAAAAATATATATACAAAAAAAATGTAAAAAGTAGGTAAAACAATATTATGTACGCAGACCCTCAAAAAAAAAAAAAAAAAACTATCTATAGTAAAAGTCAATACTTTACAAAGTACTAATACTTATAAAGTCTTCAATGTACAGTGTTCTTATAATAAATTATAAACACATTTGCAACTCACGATCAGATTCAAATCAAAACAAAATGTTTTTCTATGACGCTCTTTCTGCAACACAAATAATATACTCGTATATTATTTTGTTATCGATGGCTGGTCCTAAATAAACATATCCAGCTTCACTTTCTGTCTGACAAACAACGAGGAACTAAAATCAGATTTAAAAAACAAAGGCGCCTTGACGAGTCAAATGTGAAATTCAAGGAAAATGTGATGATTTCCTTGGACTAGTCGAGTATTTGACTTACCAAAACTTTCGAGTTATCGAGGTTTTAAAAATAAAATTTGATTTAAATAAAAGATTTTTAAATAGGTACTTGTATTACGTAGTCATTTTATGATACTGTGATTCCAATATTTTGCTACTTTAATAGCATTTTAATTAGGTAGAAAATTTTGATATTTATTTTCTATTCAAAAACCCAAGTTATTCTTTACGTACCTATCTTGACAGTTTAGTGCGCATCGTACGTCAAATTTTCCACTAATAACTGTGATTGTTATTATTATTGAGTGATAATATAGTGAGGGATAATTTCAATATTATCTTATATAGTATTAGAAAAATCATCTTTAAATGGCCGTGCATTGCAGAGTTCTTATATTGTTGTTGATCAGTTTTATACCGATGTGGAAATACTTACCTATTGAGCGTGTTACCATATGAACGGTTGTACTATGTGTGTAAGGGATAACCGGTCATTTTGACGAATGAAATGTCGGCGTGAGGCACTTCAAATTTTTGCGAGATTAGACTACGAGGAAAATAAGTGGTACAAGGGTTGTCCGCGGAAAAATTATTTTGTTACAGCGGTTGACCCGACTACACGAGTAGCCGAAGCAACCAGCAAATATCGACAAAATACCTTTGAATCCGCCGTCACTCTCTCTCTCTCTCTCTCTCTCTCTATCTATCTGTCTCATAGAGCATAAACAGTTTACTCTATGATCTGTTTGTCCGACATCTTTTATTGGTTTACAATGGTATCCAAATAATGTCTTTTGCATAAATGTTCAAATGTGAGATTTCATGTGGACCCCTTTTTCTCCCTTTATACTTAACTAAATTCGATAGATTAGGCACCATTTTAATGATTAAATTCCTCACTTTTACCGAATTATTAATTCGCAATTGCAAATTGTATTTTCACACTATTTTTTGGCTGGATTTGCGTCACGACAGTAAGAATGTAACGAAAATCCGTTATTAGGGAAATACATTTGTTGTTAGTTTTCATATGTTTGCTGTTTGTATTGTTTTAAAAATTATTTTTATATTAAATAATCGTTATTTATTTTTTAATGTTCGCACGGCCCTACTTGTCATAAATAATAAAAATAAATATAATAAAAGAAAATAGTGAGTATAGTTACAATGCTATCATATTAATGGCACGGGCAAATAGTTCATAGTTTACATTGTCTAGGTTATAATATGATATGTGTATTGTTTATAATGAAAAATCATTCAGTTAAAGTATTACAAATTATAATTTTTCAACTAAAAACGGGACGCATTTTGGCGATTTCGCCCTAAGTGCAATAGTTGGTAGCTATGGCCCTGATTGGGCGTGATTAGATTAGTTTTTTGTCGAGACTGTAGTTATAGTTTATATTATATTGTATAGACGATAATCCAATCATAAACTGCGAACTGCAGGTAATAAAAAATTAAAGCTTCACGTTTCATGGGACCTTAACCACGTCTTTTAAATCCAGGGGCGTAACCGGTGGAACATAAAAAAATATTTTTATTTCGTAATTATTGCCACGATTTAATACCATAATATTATATAAAAAACGCGAAAAGTTTTTTTTTTTTTTTTAACAGCTATTTAGATCGGGTTTCAGAGCATTTTATATAATAACCTATAAATCAATTTCAATGGATATTATTATTAGCAGGAAGGGTTCGTACGATAAAAATGATAATTCGCCAGTAGAATAATTCATAGATCCAATAGTACATTTTGACAAAGTTTCTGGTGATAATTATTTTAAATCGCCAAAACTATATAATATTCCAGACTTTTCATCATATTTTTTATTTACTTATATTACATAATATTATAGATTTTGAGCGAAGCGATTGGTTTTTATTTGTTTCTGTCCGTAGAAAACTTTTGTACTAGACAACCTGCTCCGTTTTTAAAAAAATTACACTCATAATAATTGATAGTATAATAAATAATTTTTAATACAATTTGCATACAAAACCTTTAATTACCTGGCAAATTAAAACCATTAAAATACAAATACAAACTCAAGGATTACGATGTTATAACAGGTACGGCCATATTTCGCGCTCCCTCCTCCCTGGATACATACCTAGTCACAACTATACGTCGACTTAGTAATTACATATTACATAAGTAAATTTAGAATGAAAAATATCAAACTTGTGAAGATCTATATAGGAATTGGGGGTTAGTGTACACATACGGCGGGCCACGAGTCGTTTGCGGCCACCCCAGCGAATTTGGATTATGCATAATTAATTGATTTTCGAGGTTTAACCCAACGAGAGGATTTTTTTCGCATTTCTATACTTAAGATTATTCCTTATACAACAAAAGAATCGTCTCGCCGTCGTTACCCTAGACGTAGCGTATTATATCATTTATTCTTATAACAATATAGACTATTATTATTGTTATTTTTTTTTTCACGAATAATTATTAGTGCGTAAGAATATTACTGACGGGTTTACATATATATTATGCATATATATATATAAATGTAACAGGACATGACGGGGTGGGCGTAAAAGGAGGTCATATTATAGCGGAAATTCGATTTCTATATATATATTTTATGAAAAGGACGTCGGCATCAGCGTGGCGGCAGGGTCGTCGAGGATTTAGTGCGCACGAGAAGTTTTTGGACCGGAGCCCGACTCGGAGGAGACTCTTTTCCCTCTCCTACCACCACATCCACTGCTACCGTCATGTATAGAAGTATTCCTCCTCCACCACCACCAATGACGCCCCTCGAATATCGCGCGGTGGCAGCCACCGCCGCCGCCGCCGCCGTCTGCACACAAATCAAACAGGTTTATTAATTTGAGAGCCGGCAAAAGTGTACGCATTGATAAGTAAAAACGCGTATAACTGGAAGAATTCCTCGAACTTTTTCATTTTTATATTTTTTTTACCCGAATTTCCTTTTTCAATAATATGATGCGTGTATGTATGTTTTGGTAAACCTGATTCCGACCTATTATTTTCACGTAAACGATGTCGATTCTCTTTTTGCGAATGGATACATTGATTCATCGTTGTGTTAAATATTTAAAAAAGAAATACAATTTTTTAAAGTTACCCCTATAGCCAAAGAAAATATTGGTTTTATTACGTATTATATTTATTTTTCATGGCCGTAAATAACTATTCTACCAGACAAGGATTATACATTGGATTATTTTGATAGTTTTCTATTATCTAAATTATGAAATATTCTAAATATAAATTGCTATCCTACCTATGAAACCTATTATATAGGTACTCGAGTATGCGTATACAGTTTACGATTTGTTGACTGATAACATATTATAAAATATTTGTTTAAAACAAGATCTAACAAATTATATTATATTATATTCGCTTTTTTCACGAGAAGAAAAAACTTATTTATGTCAAACATAATTATTATATTAAATATATATATATATATATAAAATACAAAGTTGCAAAATAATGTTAATACTGTATTATTATTATGTATATACGAGGTCGTTATAATAAACAAAATTATAAACAAAAAATAAAAAAGACTGAGACACATACTTTGAACTATTCATTGGCCATTGTCAGTGGCACCGAACCCGATGTTGAAGTCGCTTCAAAGTTAATTGAAAAAAACAAAGCAGTTAATTGAAATAACAATCTATTTAGGACAACACAATCATTCCTTCAGAGGTCACAATGAAAATTTGAAAAATAATATTAAAGATATGGTTGTTTTAATGAGTAGTTATTCTCCTGTATTGTTAGTGCACATAAATCAACTCAAGAGTAAAGGCAAAAATTAATTTATACCATGGAACCAACAAAATATGTTAATAGAGTCTATTTCAGAATATACATCATCCACTATTAGAACACAAATATTATCAGCTCGTTATTTTAGTATTAGTACTGATTCCACATTTGATATTTCACATAAGGAACAACTGTATTTTGTAGTCAGGTATTTATTCAATTCCAAAAATACAAAAGACTAATTGCATTATATGATTCATCAAATACTACAGGCCAATCACTTTTTGAACTTTTTAAATCAGTTATGGAAATATGTGGATTAGATTGGAATACAAATTTAATTGGAAAGTAATATAATGATGCATGCCAATATGAAGAGATCATATAGTGTACTTAAAGCACGTATTATCAAATAAAACCCAAAAACTCTTAATGTGTGGTGCCAGGTACATAGATTCAATTTAATATTATTATCTGCTGTAAAGAAGCAGTAAATTTATTTGGAAACATGGAAAAACTATATGCTTTTATTGTGGGCAGTAAAAACAAATCAGATATTTATAGAAAAAAAGCAAAGTGAAATGTACCCAAAAAAAACAAATAAAGGCAATTAAAATAGTCGGAACTACAAAATGGATATCTAACTGATTTACTCTATCTAGAGTTCTTTAAACATTGGAAGCAATTTTAGATATGTTTGAAGAAGTAAAAAATGTTGAGGGCCCAGTTGATTTTAAAATGGGTAGTGAATGTAATGGGATACAATCATATTTTCTATCACGTTTTATATTAATTGTATTTATATTTAAACATATCATTGAAGTCATAGAACCTTTAAGTAAAATACTTTAATCTTGTGATTTGGACTTATTAACAGCAGTTGATTATTTAAAAAGATAAAACGTAATATAACAATAATTCACACCGATAACAATTTTAAAAGTATTTTTGTGGAAGCCAACAATTTTTCTAAAAAACAATTTGGTGATTTCAATATTAATAATTTAATATCATTTAGAAATGTAGTTTGGTGTTCAGGTAAACTCAGCGTAGATGATGCTATTGAAGATCTTGTTCAATCTTTTAAAATATCAGTTTTTTTTTTAATAATTCACATAATTTTACAATAACTTCACGAGATAATTGATAAAAATATCGTATTTGTCATGAAAGATACAGGTTTATTATCCCTAAAACGAAAAAAAGAAGTTTATCCTGTGTCCCAAGATGAATTAAAAAAAAAATTTGATATCTATGGATTAAATCAATAATCTGTAAGAAATGATTAAATACTATCCAAAAGTATTATCAAAGATTTAGATCTCAATTTATTGACAAAATGATTAGATAAATTACATGATCACTATGAAGATGAAGAATATATAAATAATTCAGGTGAAAGTGATAAAGAAGAATTACAAGATTTAAACAATTCTGGAAGTTTAATAAACATTTTTGTAATAATTAATACAACTGACATTAAAGCAGAATTTGAGCATTTGTACACCATTTTTAAAAGGTAACCTTTTTTTTTTTTTGTGTGGCATCGATGACGGGCCGGGAACTGGCCTTGCGGAAATGCTACCGGCCCGCCACCATCATTTATTCAAAAATGTAAAACACATATAATTATATACACGATATAAAATCCCGTTTTCCCCTTCGCGGGGCGGGCTCACATTAGTACTTACTGCTAAGTATTTACAAAATCTTACAAACTAAAATATGTACATCCTTTTTTTTTTTTAAAAAAAAAAATAAAAACAAACTATTAAACTACGTTATTAAGAAATCTTACAAAAACTACTAAAATATATATTTTTTTTTTTTTTTTTTTTTAAAAGGTAACCTAACCTAACCTAACCTTGAACGGAGTTTTTCAAAATAAAAAATAATGAAATCGAGACTTCGATCTATTATGGTTCTATCCCTGCAGTAGAACTGGCTATGATGGCAAATGTTATTTATTATTACTGTAGACTCTAGTATTATTGACACAATACTTAGATAGATATTTATATAATCGGTCCTAAGTAGTAAGAAAAAGAAGTTTCTGGTCCCACAGCCACAGCCCCCGCAATCCGCTCACCGCTGCCGCAATGACTACCACGTACTCGAGCTAATTAGCTACGCCCTTTTTGTAAATAATATAAAAAATTTTTTACCAAAAAAGTGGCCCGGGCCGATCTCGTGTGTACACCACGCTGAATTCAAATGTGTTTTCAGAAATCTTATCACTTCACTACATGAATCGGACTGATCGACCAAAAATTGGGCTATATTGCTATATGCATATGGGCATCAACCCATTTGCGCCAAAAAAAAAAAAAAAAATTAATTCGATTTGGGTACAGATGTATTATATAAAGAAATACAAGACAATTCCCGTTCCGTTACGAATCTTTTTTATTTGATCATTCGATCAAAGGTTTGCGTGTATTGCGGGAACGTTTTTATAAATATATTTCTAATTAACGATTGGTATGTGATATCAACCAAATAAATTTGGTTTATAATTCCATAATTCACTGGCCGTGTAATCGAACACGGATAGATTTCAAGTTTCCATTTTTGTCCGGTCTTTTGATGCAATTATTCCACTGAGCGGCGGCGTCCGGAAATAACTATAACATATGAGCTCGAACCTTTGCGATTGGTCTGCAGTCGGCATTAATATGGGTTTTTTTCATTTTCTGAGTTTCGTTAGAAAGTCATTATTTTAAATCGTATTTAATTTGTTTTAAAATATCTATAGGTACACCGCGTGTTTACGACAAACAGTATTTTTATAAGCCCCTCGTATTCGTGAGTAAATGTATTCGTATAATACACGATTACGTATTATTGGGAACGTAAAATATTAGGCTCAAATCGGTCGTAAAGGTTGGACTGCCATTAAAGGTTAACGTCCACCCCTCCATCATTTCAAGCAATAATAACGCCGGTCGCGTGTATAAAGGTCAATTGTTTTGCGTAAAAACCGTAGTCGAACCACCGGCGAACGACGAAAAGACAATATTGACCGAGATGAATATTATTTGTAAAACGTTGTTAACGTTGTCCGACAACGGTATCGTGATATAATAATAGACCAACGAAAAACATATTATAATTATCTAGATAATATTTCTACACACAATGTAGAATACGAGTCGATTATTAAATTATTCGTACGCAATGTATGCCAATAGATAGGGCTGAGAACTTTTGGTTTTTTTCGTATTTGTTCGGATAGGTCGCAGAACAACATGAGCGATATGTAAATATGTCTCACAACACAAGGAGGTTATATTTAAAATTTCGTCGTTATTGGTATATGTATATATATATATATATATATGCATATTTGAGTATATTCAACAAATTAAAAGCATATATGTATAATTGTACGCATTATATCAGTTAGAAATATTTAACTAAGTTTACCAACTTTTCAATTGATAGATTACCCGAAGACTTAAAAATAATTGTATTATTATTTTTTAAATACGCACCGCTTACCTCTGTCGGAGTAGAACGATCTTTCTCAACATATAAAACATTGTTAGTAGACAACAGATCATCGTTTAAATTTATATACATAAAGAAATATCTTGTCGTTCAATGCAATAGTAAAAGTTTTAGTAAAGATTTAGTTACATTTTAGAACCTATTCATACGCTAAAATATTTTACAAAATACAATTTTATTATTTTATTAAGATGAATGAGAAGACGAAAGTAATGCATTTTTCAAGTTTTTATCGATTAATCCGCAGTGTTTAATGAATAATTTGTGTCTACGCGTGCCATTTTTCACGTTGGTTTGGTAGGTTTCCACTGAATGGTGCTTCATTACCAGATGGTAGTCTGGTACCTTGACCACCGGAAATATTAATTTTATTTATTCTGATAGTATTTCTGATTCTCATCTCAACAAGGGCCACCGCAACCATATGTGACTTATGGGATTATCATAATAATCACAACGAATAATTCGAATATCTGTAAATTTTAGATTCGTACTTTGTAACAACTTTATTCGTTCTAAAAGTATTTGCCGTTGTTTAGCATCATTTAATTTTTTCAGTTATGCTATATTAATGAGTGATTCTTTTTTAAGATTTTCGATTAATTAAAAAAAAACTTATCGCAGTTTTTTAATATTACGTATTATTAGAAAAATAAATAACTTTTGTCATCGAATATCGGAACTATATGCTCTTAGAATATAATCGTTTAAAATTCGTTAGCGACTACCACGTATCTGTACACAAAAAATACATTTCTAAAACAAAACCATAAACAATAAATATTTTTTGTATTATTGGATTTGTATTAAATTATTTAAATATGATACAATATGCTTAACATTTTTTTGTTTGTATTATGTACATTGTACAATTTACGATGAAAGCATTTCTGCTCAGTCAAACCATTTGTATTCACATAAAACTTAACAAAAACAATAAATACTCGAAAATTTCAAATACTTATAAATAAGTCAAAATCGACTTGAATATTTTAATACGCCTAGAAAGGGATAATATTAATATTTCGTGTATTACAAATTAATAATAAAGAAACCTTTATTGCAGTACATTTTTGATACGGTTTTTATTATTTATTTCGAACCCTACAGCGAAAATAAAAAAAATTCTACGCTTGGTTATCAGAGCAAGATTTCTAGTTCATAGACGGTAAA
Organism: Tuberolachnus salignus; assembly: GCA_956483605.1. NCBI lineage: Eukaryota > Metazoa > Arthropoda > Insecta > Hemiptera > Aphididae > Tuberolachnus > Tuberolachnus salignus. The sequence goes on along the minus strand of OY101430.1, from coordinate 30,827,944 downwards.
ACTTTTTTTTAAAAAACACATAACTTAGAATCTAAATCAAATAACTAACCTTCTGGAATGTTTGCATGATAATGTTTAAGGAAATTTAAGGAAATTTCTGTCGATTTAATATCTACTGTTCACCAAAACACTAATTACTGTACCTTGTCTTATGCTGGTCTACTAATTGTGTTCGTGTTGTTTACATAAATTAATGATTTTTTTAATGTCAAATTTGATTTATGTTTCAACAGATGTTTAATTCTAACAGTAAACACATTTTTGTATTTCTCGCATTTGATAAGATTATGAATTGGATAATTGTAATAGTTAAAACGATCGAAATTATCATCAAAAAGATAAATCACAAATCTAACATATTGAAACAAAATAATGACCATTATATCTTTCATCCTTGGAGGCTTTCAAGTACATTTTTAATAACATTTAAAAGTACACGTGTAAATAAATTACTTATAAAACAAATGAATTTATATGTCCAACAAAATATCTCAATATTCGCATTTTATCAGGTGTGTATCGTTGTCATGCTGGATTATATACTTGAAACCGGTACCAATATTTGTTGTTTTATTATTTATACGAATATGTTTTCGAGATTCCGAAATTCGTACACACCTACTAAGCGTGATAAAATCGTTTTTTCTTTTTTCTGTCGTAGATAAAAGTGTGACATTACCACTGTAGTATTAGTAATGAAAATTCTATGTGAAAGTCTATGCACTACACATATTAAATATCTAAAATATAACATTCTGAGATTATAATGTATACTAAAATAGCTAGAAAATGAAATTCATTATGTTGTGTTATTTGATGCAGTGAACAAAAATTAATAATAACCACATTTTGAAATCAAACGAATCTATAATTCTTAATTAAGAATAAGTTTCGGTTACAAAACTGGAAATTAAAAGATTACAATAGGTTAGGTTATTTTAATTTGAACTAAAAATATTGGTCATAGACAATAATGTGCTGTTGTGAAAAAAATACATAACCTCAAAAGGTACCCTAGGCTGTTAAAGAGTTATCCACATCGAGTGAATATTAGGAAGACGAGATTTAATACACAAAAATGGATATTCGGTAACAAAAAAAGAAACATTTCTTGTTTTTATCTCGATTTGGTACGTTATCTATGATATTTACAACTGTTGTCCTAGTTGTTCACATTACCGATATTAATCGTGGGTATGATGTAAACAAATATGTATAAATATTTATATTTGTTCATTTAATCGATCTGAGTAATTCTTTTAATTATTAAATTAGAGGGCACTTCTGCCCTCTAATTTCCGATTTTTTTGAACATATTCATACAGAACGATTTGTCTACTGGGACTGTTTAAGTACTTGCACTCAAACATATGAATAAATTATATATGTTGGTGCCGATAATGAAGAAAGACCTCGTAGCACACCACCACCGCCGATCGACACACACTCACACACGCACCAGAAATAAATGTTTTATTTGTATTTTTTTATTTTTGTTTTAATTGTGTCGTTTGTAAGTTATGAAATATGTAAATTAATGCACGTCGCGTTATCGGCCGCCGTTATTATTATTAATATTATTTTTTTCTACTCTTCTGAACGTGGTCATCGTAGCACGATTAGCAGCTTTAAGTTGTTTACCCTTTTTTTTATTATAATTATTGCGTATGCGCGAATCGCTAAATATTATTTTTACATAATTATATCATTGTTGTTTGTCTGTGATTTACTTGTATTTTTACTGTACAATTTTATAGGACCAGCTGACCAGTCTGCGCTACACAAACTGTGAGTTATTTTGTAAATAATTCTTATTATATATTTTTATTCTGTTGGTCAGAAGGACCGTATTATTATTCATTTGTACTTATTATACCGCATCACCTAACAAACCGAATTTTTTTTACCATTTTTTTTTATTCTAGTTTTAAGTTAACACACACGCACATTAGTTAATAGGTTGTTCAATGGTGGTAAATTGCGCAACCGACCATTTACTACGGTAACCGGGATCACGCGTTAAAATTACGAGTTCCCGGCCTAAACAATGTTAATAATTAAAGTTGCATATTATAATACTCGTATCGGATGCACCCGAATTGCGTCCCTAAAAAAAAAAAAAAAAAAAAAAAAAAAAAAAAAAAAAAAAAAAAAAAAAAAAAAAAAAAAAAAAAAAAAAAAAAAAAAATGACGGACATACATCGCCAACATCAGCCATAATGACTGCGAAAACGATCGTTGAAAAGTACTTACCTATTATTTTTAAATTTCTAATTTGCATCGTAATAGGAAACCAAGTGATTACTTATTTGTATAAATGGCAATCTTCCACAGTCTATAAAAAACGGGAAAGAAATTATGTTGTCACTCCCAGAACGTTGTTATGATGTCGAGTTACACTCGAGTGCACTCGACGACTTGTTTACCAGTGGACACGTCGCACAGCCCGATAGATTTTGTATAGGCACCCTATTAAATTTTCGCGTATATGTCAGCCAGTTGTTTGACGGCCTACACGAAGAGGGACGGTGGCAGGTTAGATATGCACGGTAAGAAGGAAGTTGATTTTTCAGAGGAAAAAGCCCTGCGACCGAATCGGTCAAGTGCAATACCACAGGGTTTACAAGATAGCTCTAGACGACCGAAGAGCCAGAATTGGGCAGAAACAATCCGTGTGTTCAAGTCTTCACTGTATTCTGTATAAGTCGTCAAATTTATAAGCCATGACACTCCACACATTTGACCCATGATTGTGATTGACTTATCTATTAGAATAACTATTATAGAAATAATAATATTACTATTATTATTATGCCCAGAAGGCCCCGAAACGTTATATGTAATTTGTGAGATTTGGTAATTAATTCTTATTCAGAGTAAAAATTGTGTACCTATAAATTAATATCCTTTACGTTATTTTAGAAATATTTATATTTTTTTATCGAATAAGAATTATATTAAATAAATCACAATTATACACAATTTAAGATTTTAATATATTAATAATACAGTGTGTTTCAAAATGATTCATCCGATTTTAAACAATTATATTTATTCTAAAATATGAATAGTCAAGTTAGGATAAGTTTTATAAGTTAGTCGATTACATTAAGTTTTAGGTATAATATTTACAAATGTTCATTGTGACCTTCCTTACTTGCACGACACACATCTAAGCGATATTCAAATTTCTCAAAAACCTGTTGAAGTATGTCTACTGTAATCAAGTTGTTAGCGTCTGTAATACGACTTTTAAGTTCACCAAGATCTTTTGGAAGGGGAGGTACATAAACATTGATTTTTATGTAACCCCAAAGAAAAAAAAATCATAGATTGTAAGGTCCGGTGAACCGAGAACAAAATGTAGAGTCATTTGCACTACAGCGACCGATCGACGGATGTATTTAATATACAAAGTTAGTAGTTAACAATTATATTTATATACACATATATGTATATATATAAAAAAAAAGATGGAATTATGGGATGGGATTTAGTGGAATGGGTAATATATACACTTAAATACTACTACTCGAAGCGTCAAATAAAATATGGAAAACAGACTCTCTGTCCGAATCGTAAGAAGGCAGACGGTATAGTATGTCCTCCTTAGCTTGAGTGATGGATGAATTGAATTCGATGAGTGTACAGTGTACATTTATGTGGTAGCGGAGGTGATCGGCGCGTAGGACAAGTATATACTTACAATAATAACATCTTTCCGAGAGAAATAAAATTCAGATGTACGAGTATTCATATGTACCGGTATACATTTAACACGTCGCGCATTGTGTACGTACGAAACTTCCTATAAAAAAAATTTGATTTGGCATTTCAATTCGTTAGTTCGCGCGCCACTGTCCGTGAAAAGTGCACGTGGAAACGTATACGTATGTGTAAGTATTATTGTAAAGGTACGTGTGCATGAGTATTGCCGACTGCGCGCACGTTTCTTTAAAATATATTTCTTATTTAGGTTTGGGTTTCATATTATATAAATGGCCTACGTGGGCATAATATGTGATTTTTCGATCGATTTCAATGAGTGTGGTGAAAAGGGAGCGTAAGGCATATTCCACGCTGTGGTGTGGTGCGGTGCGCGTGTATTACAGCGCAGCTTTTGACGTACGCATCTTGATCTCAATAAAATATTCACAGGGGACAAAAAACGCATATAAATATAATGTATAAAATAATACAATAACGTATACGGCCGGGTCGTCTATTTTTTTACACTGCCTAGGTGAATCTATAACCATGTGGACATTCGTATTGTAAGTACATTAATAGTCGACACGAAATCATTAATTTTATTCTTGATTAGGATTTTGAAATATACATGATTATATTTAATTTTATTATTACACAGACAATAAATGTTTCATTTTTTACCAAGCCGGCGCACTGGGTACGCAAATTCAGTGCGTACACACGTCGAAACGAGCTCTCGGGTGTCTGTCTTTAGGGGTTGAATACGTTTATAATATAAATTAATGGTTTTTAAAAGTTGTTTGAATGTCAGAAGTGTTTTTTAGTTTCGATTTGTTCGGTGCATGAGTAACAATGTACAAATAACAAATTCAAACTTTTATTTTAAACTTTTTATTATACGCGTCAATACTGAAATCTTTTTTATACTATATAATAGCCAATTCGATGAGTATTCTCGTTCGCCGAACAAATTAGAAAGGTGTATTATAAAAAAAAAAACAACCAAAATATTTAACAATAACAATATGATGTAGTGAAAATCCGAAAATTCAATATAATAACATTATAAATCGTATTTTTATGCAATCATTTCAACAATTGTGAGATTCACCGTTAGGGGATTACAAGAGGTAATACCGTGTTGATAATACTGCGTAAAAAAATAATCAGACTCTGAACATACTTTTATGATGATAGAGTAATTATTATTTTCGATGGCCGTTGAAAGCTGAAAACAAAAGTGTCTTTTATCCTCGAATATATAAAGAAAATAAATTTAAAAAATGCCGATAATATTCTTTAATTTCATTTTCTTCGAATCGAATGATTTGTAAAATAATCAGAACGATACGTGTGTTTGCCCTTATATACGTTTTCTGCTACTTCTTAAAATAAAAAAAATTGCCGTTTATTTATAAATAACCCACTTCAAAAACGAATAAATTAACGAATATTTTAATCATAGAGTACTAAGCAAAAACAAAAAGCATTTTTATTTTCTCAGGTCAAGCCCCTCATAAGTCAACCAAAAAACCGCACATATTATTCGCCGAGGCATTAATTTAAAAATATTCTAGTTTAACATCGTTTTGGTGGGACAAAATTTGTCTGGCTGTATATTACGGTTTTGATAATGACAGTCTATGTAACCGGAAATTTGAATTACCTCGTTTTACGATGCATTAAGTAACGCTATAATTATATATAATATATGTATTTATATTACGAACGTTAAACAATATAATACAATTATTGTAATGGAAATTACATTGCTGTTTGACTAGACTATGGTGATATTTAACTATTGGAATAAATAATGATAACGATGAAATAAAAATCAAAATGTTGACGAACCGGTGTATCGTACAATTATTTTGCCACCATGTTATATTTTAATTATAACGAAACGTTGTAAATAAATGTACCACACGAACGTTTTATGTACACGGTCTTTCTATATTTGTTCACATGAATTTTCGTTATGGACGTACACAATCCATGCACTTTATCGTTTATCATTTTATGAAAAATAATCGTGATAAATTAACACTTCATAGGGACCGATTGAATTTTGCTTACGAAAATCCATTCGGATTTTTAATATTTCTTATTCGGCTATATAACTTCACAAAATTCAATAATGAGTAATTATATAGGTATATAATCATTTGTACGCTGGCAATCAAACACTTTAGTATTTCACGTGAAAATTGTTTCTATTTGGTAATTCATATTTCGATCGATATCAGCGCGGAGTATAATGTTATATAATTCTGATAAAAATATAAACTGAACTCGTAGGCAACTCGTAGGCAGTGGAAGTTTGAACTAATTTCCCTCGACTCACATTGAAATATTTGCACACCCAACCACCGCGAATTTTTTTCTTACTACACTCCGAGATGTGAATTCATAGTGGTAAATAATATTTATTTAATGGAGTGAAAATATACGTATACAGTAAGTCATGGGAGCAAATCAATATATTATTTGTGGTTTTTTTATTCATAAGTAATCTATAATATAGATTCCGATTCAATGACATTAATTAAATTATAAATTTTAAATGTATATTTGAAATATTTTGAGTTTTAGATTGTTTTTGGAAAATTCAAGATAATTATGTTTTTAATGATATTTATTCAAATAATTTAAAGCAAATTGTTAATATTTAGTGAATATTATAGAAATAGATTTTGTCAACATAACCATTATACTCACCAAAAAATTACCAATCTGGAAATTTTCAAAAATTTAACTACGCGTTATCGATACCATATAATTTACCTGCCGATTAAGATAAACTCGATAACATTTGTAATTTCTTAAATTGTGCCGGAACCACCGTGGTCGGGGTCTGAGGGAATTGGGCTTTTTTGCGGGTCATTATCTGAAATTTTATCCACAAAGTACATTTTTTTGTTGTCTAAATCAAACCAATATATAACTATTAACTATTTTGATATATATATATATATATATATATATATATATATATATACAATATTTTGAAAAAAGACCCACCCAAAAAGATATCCTAGCTACTAGAATTTTTTAATTATACGTAGATAGCCCATGCAATGGTAAATAATGGAAGTAAAAGATTAGTACCATAAATGTCTCAATAGATGGCGTGACTGTGTCAATGTCCGAAAAATAATTAATAGACATGTAAGGCACGTGTAGTGGTACGGTACAAATGGACGATCGTCGTTTGTCGACAAAAAACAGTTTAGTTAACAATATACTGCGATATGGAATACATTATAATGCCGTAAATATTATTAGTTTTATTTTAACCCTGCCTATTGACACAAATTGTTGAGTTCTTGTCGGTTGTTGTCGCATTTACTGTGCACAACAAAAATTACGTCACATAAGATTTAAATTTTTGCATTTATATGTTGAATAAATGGTTGAAATTATAGTTTAAACGCAAATATCCAAATTTAAAAAAGAGAATATTTTCGATAAAAACTCGACACTTTTTTTCTGAAATTTGTCAATCAAATGAGTTACAGCACTGTCGTGTATAGAACGAGCGGCGAGCAACAAAACGGGCGTTCGCACAAAAACAATAATTATTACATAATGTAATTCACAGCTGATGATAACACACATAAAACTAAAATTACAATTTATATAATTTACGCCGGATGAGCGGACGAGAGAGGAAAAGATTATGAAGAGACGCCGCGATCCAATTCGGTTTATCGGAATCACGTGTGATTCATGAACATTGGTGCCAACAAACATTTTTGTCTATTTCTACAAATGGTTGGGGAGTTGAACTTTTTGTACTCTGCATTTATTAAAACTAGTAAAGTATTCGTCAAGAAAATGATGGTCACAAATGTGCCGTTTGTATAATTCGTCTTGGGTGATATTTGCCAAATCACTATCATAATCTAAACATATTAAATAAGAAATATTGTATCATAACAAGAGTTTATCATAAAACATACCAATACCAATAGTCTGGTATTTGTATAGACAGACCAATAATACCTGTAGTTTCCACTATAGGTATTTGTAAAAATAATATACATTTTCTAAAAGTTGTTAATAGTTTCTTATATACACACACACACACACACACAGACATTATATTAAAAATTAAATACAGTAATATAATGTTATATTTCAGAAAAAGATGTTAAAGTTAAAATTAATTATCTGTAGAAAACAAATAATCAAATTAAATGTTAGATATTACTGATGATTTACGGCTCGATTTAAATATAAGTAAAATATGTATAATATGAGCACTAGGGTAATATTTCATCTTAATCCAGACCTGCAGCCAGGTATATTATACATTCATTAATCTTCATTAATTTACTTACCACAATTTAGAATCCATTGCCTCGACAAATTTATATCTTTTAGAAAACGGTATAATTTGAGCCTCTGTTCTAAACGAGCACTTTTGCCACGTCGTAAATATGCACACTTGTTTCCACTACGCGACAATTTTTATGAAAATAACCAGGATTGTAAGTAAAGTAATGTTACAACACAAATTAAACAATTATACAAGTCAGAAATATTCAATCATTATCAGTTATCATTGATTATATTTATTGAAATTTAGTTAATTATTTTATCAATGATAACATTAAATTATTGATACTAACGCATTCTGTTGTCAGGAATCCATTACTACTAGAATTCTGGCTTCATTTCAGATATTTAGGTGTTTCCACTTTTTATCATTGCGAGGATCATGTATACTTAATCAATGCTATTAGATACCCGTATCTGGGTATCACCATCTCCAAAATAATAAAACACATTTTCAGTAGTCGGCACAACGACGGTAATTATACATACAAAAGAAACTATATGTAGGTAGGTGTCCTTATATTATTATTACTTATTAAAATCGATTAAAATCGAAAATGGATTTTGGTTTATCTAGTTAGTTCTAGTTGATGATATTTGTTTTTATTTCCCTTATTTTGTTTTTCATTTTTTTAATCAGTTAAAAATAATTGTAGATACCTCTAGTAAGCGATAAATATACCGAGTGTTATGCAATTATAAAAAAAAGTATTTACAATACTTTAAAGAATGTTAATGCTTATTCCATTCAAATTCTCGTATTTAATTCTTCTCCAAGACCGATTGTCAACAAAACAATTTATGTCACAGGATGACATAAATGCTTTATATTGCATCTGTTCAACTCCGAGTGTTAAACCAACGACTTATTGTCAAGTAGCTGGGTAACATGGCGGAAAAAAATGATAAATACGATTTAATGCACGATAAAAGCGAAGTGTCAAATGTACAATTATCAGTAATGAATAATAAAATGTACAGTGTAAAACGGGCAGCATATGATTCTGGTACTACTGCACAGTTAAGGAAGAGACCCTAGGAATCTAGGAAGAGATAAGCGAAAAGGAAATGACTCTCGCAGCGTCTTATAGCACTTTGTGATTTTTACCATAGCGTCCGCCCACTTGGAAGTCATTTGTTATTGTCATTCAGTGCAGGGCATCTTCAAGTGGTGACTCACCTACCTGTCTAATCATATGTTCTATTAAAGACATACTTTATAAATCCCTTATCGCGTTGGTAACTTATAAATTATATTTATAATTATAATTAAATTCCTATGTGTTGTTTAATTTACATGACCGGCTCGAGATATTATGGCGCCCCGGGGAAATTTTTAAAGACGCCCTTAAAAATATTCTCTATATAATAAATATATACTTTTATTCATACGTTTTATTTAAAACTACTTATATGTATAATGTGTAGGATGCGATTTGGATACAACTGCACAAGTATCAATAATGATTATTGTCATTATTGATTTTATAAAATATACAATATAATTATTATAGTAGGTAATACATATTTATATATTATTTATTTTATGTTAATGTATATTATGTTAGTTAATTTTTATTTTAGTAAATATTTGTATTGCTTTACACAATTGTCAATAAACATTAACACACTAATTATTACACACTGTTATTATTTTAAACATTTGTTTTTTGATTTCAAATCAGCAAAATTTGTTATTTCTTCGTTGTGATCTAATTTTGTTACTACCTTATTTTCAATACCGATTAATGCCGAATTTCTGAGATGTTCTTTCATTATTGATCTTAAGTAATTTTTTTATTAACTTTAACTTACTTAAACTTCTTTCACAGCTTGCATTCGTTACTAAGATTATCATCGTAATCCTAAAGCTATCTAAAGATTGGTAAAATATCTTATAACTTGTTATCATTAATAAATAACAGAATGTCCACGGGCAGCTACCTTTTTTTGAATATAATGATTTTACAGTCTCAATTTCATTACAGAAATCTTTAACATTTAAATCACATTCTATTTCGTCGCTTAGTTTAATATGTAAATCATTACGAGATTTCAAGAGATCTTCGTTATTAATGTCTTTAATATTAAACAGTAACCTCCAAGTATAAATTCTTTTGTATTTTCAAAACGTTGAGAAATAGATATTGTATTATATATAAAATATATTGCTTGGTCAAGTATATTATTAAATACATGATGTTTGAAGTATAATTCTGGACTGTAGGTACGTGAAACATTGTTTAAATACTTTAGATATTTATATAAGTACATTATTTCAATGACTAAAAAAACAAGTCATTGGTTTTTACATTTTTTTTTGTCCACGTTCAAATGCACTTCCGGCGTCCCTATTCTGGTGGTTCGCCACCAGATTCGTCTGTGACTTGGGCCGCCACTGGTAAATTAAAAGCGATAAATAGTCGATGCGGCTTTATCACATATAGAACAGTATAGAACATCCGAACCACCACGAAACACATCGTCCGGGAATGCACGCACATTACTCGTTACGGGTCTCTTTTTTAGGAGCAACTTTCGGGATTTTTAATTAAACTCAGGCGCAAGGTGATCGAACTAAAAATGTAAAAAAGTACGGAAAATCACACGAACACTTCTCGATCGAGTAAACGGAAAACTACTCACAACTTAATATATACTATCTAAATACTATATGTATATAGCACGGTCGTTTATAGATATCTTATTTTATCTTTAAATACGAGTATACAGATTTACACCATATAGGAGCATGGTACACAGAGAGTCGAACCTCGCGATTGGCGCAATATATTTTTACCAGGGTTTAACGACGAAACGACGATTTTGTCAAAATATGGGAATATTTAACAAAAATATGTAATAAAAGTAAATTATGTAAAAATATGCAAATAACCTCCAATATGTAAAAACATGTAGTATTAACCATAGCTTAAAACATTCGGATAGTCCTGAAACATTTTTCTATAATAGAATCATTTGATTACCATAATTCATGACAAATATGTATATACATACAAATCCGCACCTTACTTATAATATTGTATTTCGCCGTCTTCAGTCGTATTACAATAGAATTTTCAAACAATTAATAAATCACAGGTAGGATAAATTTGTTCATTTCACCTTTGTTTTATCTAAAAACGTAGTGCCCTATTTTAATCGACTAATTCGTAGATTTAAGATTTACATATAGGAACCTAAATTTATAATAGTATAAAGAACATCGAGGTGTTGTAAAATGGGACTCCTAGGCATTCGAGGAGTTAACAAGCGTGAAACAACGGTGCTTTTGCATTTGCATAAAAAAACAGTTTACAAAATTAGTTTTTGTACCTAATATTATATATGTTAATAATTTAAGTTGCGTATCAGGCGAATACGAATTACGTTCCTAAAAAAAAAAATGACGGACATAATTCGCCGCAATATCAGCTATAATGACTCTTGAACAACGATCGTTAAACCTACCTAATATTTTTAAATTTCAACTTTGCATCATAATGGGAAATCAAGAAATTTCTTAATCATATAAACGAAAATCCTCTGTAGTCTGTAGAAAACAGGAAAGAAATTATGTTGTTGCCCTGAGAACGTTGTTCCAATGTCGAGTTGCACGCGTCCGCGTTTGACGATTTGTTGCCCACTGGACTTACGCCGGAATCCGACGATGGGCAGCTACAATGCCTAGATACTTCGCACAGTCCGGTAGATTTTGGGTAATTTACTATCGTTTTCGCGCATATGTCAGCCAGTTGTCTGACGGCCGACACGAATAGAAACGGAATTATTAGCCGATTAGATATGCACGGGAAGAAGGAAGTAAAGTTTATTTATCAGAGGGGAAAACCCTGGGACCGAATCGGTCTGGTGCAATGCCACAGAGTTTACATGATAACTCAAAACGACCGGTGCGCCGTATTGGCGGGAACAATCCGTGTGTTCCACGACGAATAAATTGATAAGTTTTAGGTTGAATTTACAGAATTGAAAAACCTCAAATAAATATACAATTACATCGGTTGAACATTAATGATTAAAATTTTCGAATATTTTTCTGCCTACCAACGTTTTATCGAAACAAAGTACAAAGAATGCAAACTTAAGGACAGGACAGTATTTGATGAATGTATTGGTTTTACTACGACAAGTTTTTTTTTCTCGGTCTGTGAATATTATTTACATCAGAATTTTTGCTTAGATTTCAAAATGTAGCACCGTTTTTGAAAGCGTTTTGGATCTAGTTGATGCGTTGAAAATTAATTTTTGAATAAGTAAAAGATAATAACGATTTTTTTTCCGATTTAGATTTTGTTTTGTTTTAATTCTGTAATTGTAGAACTTTTCAAACTTCCAACAACAGTGGTTTTACCATGGTATATTTTCAATGACCTTTATATTTTAAAATAGCGTATAATATATAAATTATAATTTTTGAAATTTATTTCAATATCGTTTCCGTATAATAAAATGTGCGGAACGGAGTTATTTAAGATTGACGAGGATTGATGACATATTTTCATGTTTAAATAATATTCTTTCAAAAAATGCCAAAACATATAGCATATAGCGATGAAACATCATAAATTCATTGCATGAATTTCAATGATAGTAAAATAATTGTACTATATTATTCCGTTTGACGTTAAGCTATTTAACGACTTAGTAGACGAAATCCGTTTTAAAGAAGTCTTACCTAATTTTCATACGATGCAGTAAAATCCAGAATATCTTTGCTATATACGTATGCACGTACCTACAATCTACATATTATTATTATTATTATATTATCTCTTGTATGTAGATAATTGAATAATGATCGACTTTGTTACATTATACGATACTTTAATTGCAGGTACAATTATGGGATTACTGCTGCACTGGGCTGCACTTTGAAATTTGGAGCCCCGGAACATATATGAAATAATAAAAAAATAACTGCGGTTACACTCATATTTGCAGTTATCAAGCTAAATAATTTTATTGTAAATTAACCGAGTTTAAAGTGCTTAAAATTACGTCACAATGGATATAGGAATCTCCTTAAACGGCGGCGTTTTATGGACCATGAGGAGAAAAAAACAACAATACATTTAAACAAATTATTTTTGTATTTTTATTATCAACGGCGTTCCTAAATTATTTTATTCGTTAAAATGTGCTCAAGATTTTTGTTCTTTTTTTTAAAATTATTTTTTACACAAAATATGCAAGCTCACTTTTTCACTTATTTTATATTTATATATATATATATATATATATATATATATATATATATAAATAAATTATATATATAGATAATAATAATAATAATAATAATTATAATATTTTCATCTAAACCAATATAATATAATCGATTTCTTATCGTATATATAAATATAATTTAATTATAATAACATGCGTTAAAAAAAAAAAAAAAAAAAAAAAAAAAAAAAAAAAAAAAAAAAAAAATGAAAACTTAACAACTTGGTTTAACTGTAAGGTATTTGTATTCTTAATATGCTCTCATATAAATACACACATACACAAATACATACATACATACATAATACATAAACACACACATACATACACACCATGAATAATGTTAGCGTTAATGCTGCCCATTAAACTCTGACTCAGTTGTAATGCTTGTAAATACCGGAAACACGACGATAGCGCTCCAGGCGGTAGGACTTTAATCTTTCAGCTACGCCGTAGAACACGGTTCAAGATAATATACGTTACCGTTACTCGATATAAGTTTTATCGGAATTTTTTTTTTCATAATCCCGATTTCAACCCGATATTCTCGGAGAAAAACGTCCGGAGTACTTCCGGAGTATGAAAAAAAGCGTTTAAACAAAATCTGGTTTTCAACCGATGAATCGGTTAATTTTAATATCGTGGTATTCCATTTCGAATATCGGGTATCGGTGGCACATAACGGAATATCGGATATCGGTAAAAAGCGGTATCGGTCCATCACTATTTATTATGCTACGACGAAACGTCGAGAGTAACGAGGAACTATTATTACTAATCCACTAGGAGCACTAAAGTGATAATATTCCCGGATCTTGAATTTGGCGGCCAATTTTTTCATGGTTCCGTACTGTCTTAATTCGTGATACTCGCATACACACACACACACACACACGCGCGCGCATTGATATTAGATACAATACACAATGACAATGGTGACACGAGTAAAAAATAATAATATTAATAGTAATTGTATAATTTTTGCCGAACGATATTACGCGGATGTCCGGCTCGTCAGTCCACAAACGAAACGACGGTAGTTTTAATTAGAAAATAATAATAATTATGCAATTTGTGTCGAGTTTCACGTCGTAGTACTCAGCAGCTCGACTCCGAGTATTGTCATAATCCGCTCGGCTCGCCCAGCGTTCGGGACGCTTCCATTATTGCTTCGTCCAGTCGTTCTACACGAGTGCTTATCGAATGATCGCTGTAAAAAAAAAAAAAAAAATGAATAATAGTATGAAAACTTAATCATTTACTCGTATGATTGCTGCGCGTTCGTATTACGCAATTGCGTAGAATTAAATTTTTTATTGTACATTTTGTTTTATCGATTAAAAAAAAAAAATAAAAAAATTAAGGCGAGAATAGGCCCACTCTATATTGTGCAGCAATTAGGAAATTGGACGTTGTATGCATCGTTGACAGCAAATTATAAATTATCAATTAATATATCGTTTTTAATATACGAAATACCAACAGTTTGTAATCGAAAAAAAAAACACGATATGGGAATGTATATGTGTATCGTGTAGAATAGTTTTACTAATGAGATAGTATATTTTTATTGAGATTGTTCGGTTCGGTATTACCATTGTAAATAAAAAAAAAAAAGATGTTTAATTTGACATTGCACACTTTTAATACCGGTTAAATAATTATTAAAAACCTACTCTGGAAGTCATATACCTTTAAATGATTCTTTATTTTCTATAAGTATACGATTTTATATTAAAAAAAAAACTATAATAGTCAAATAATTAAAATTGCATAGTAAATATTCAAACATAATCACGAGTATTTATTTACCAGTATACAAATAAATAACAATAATGTATTGAAATGTCTCATAAAAAAAATATTATCATTCATATTATACTGATTTCCGCGAAATTACTAGAATGACAATGTAATATTACTGCTACTTATATGAAATAACAATAAAATCATCGACGTAAAACGATAAAAATGCTTCTTTTTCTTAAAATAATCAACGATATATTACATGGATAACGAAAATGCATGTGAACAAATATGGAATGTATATAGAAATCGATTTTATAGTGTCTGCGCCAGACACATTTCAAAAGACCGTATACATAAAACGTTCGTGCGGTAAATTTATTTCTAACGTTGAGTTAAAATAAAAATATAATATAGTGGCAAAACTATTATATAATATACCGGTTTTTTTTGTGTTTTTTTTTAATCATATTTCATCGTTATCTTTATTTATTCCAATAGTTTAAGCACTCCTATACTCTATGCGCACATATGTGTGACGCTTTCAACAATATTATTGCGTTTATAATTTTATTATATTGTTCAACGCAAGAAATCTAAATTCATGTATTGTACTTAATCACAATGTTATTCAATACATTGTAAAACTAAGCAATTCAAATTTTACGCTACATACATTGTCTTCTTAAAACCGCATTTTATAGACAGAAAACTTGGATCTCACCAAGACGAGGTTAACCTAGAAAAATGTTAATTTATACCTCTGCGAACCATTCGTTAAATTATTTGGTTGATTTAGACAGGAATTGTGACCAAAGATAATAAAAAAAGTTTTTTTTTTTTTTTATAATTCCGAGAATAAAATATAAATACAAACAATTTCCGATGAAAACGCGATCGATGCCTCTAGTAATGTTTGCATTAAAAATAAATCGAGTTTAATGCAATTTGTACAAATGCACTACTTTACACCTACAAGTTGTAGATAAATTTATACCCGTACAGGGCTTATTATAATTAAAACCAGATAATTTGATGAGATCGATTCGTCCAATATCGACCTAAACGTCAATTTATTTGTTTTTTAGTTAGGATTTTATAATAATACGACAATTTTTGTTATTTTGAGAAGAGTGAGAAAATCGATTTGAAGACAAATACGTCTCGTTCCCCTTATTCCACAAATCTCAAATTTGAGTCAAGGAAAAAAAATGGTTAAACAATATTATCGGCATTTTATAACTTTATTTTCTTAATACACGTGAAGGTAAACAAATACTTTTTTGTTTTCAGCTTTCAACTACTTATCGAAAATTATATCTATAATCTATCGTGTTATGAATTGGTTCAGGGTACGATTGTCTTTTTACGCATTTTGATTCAATACATCAACACAATATTACCTTTCGTTATCTCCAAACCGCAAAACTTACGTAAATTTCCGTAAATTATTGTGTAAAAATGAGGGTTTACAATGGGTATACTACAATTTCGGATTTTCACCACATCCGTTAATGTTATATATTTAAGTTGTTTTTTTTTTTTTTTAATAATAAATATTTCTAATTTGTTCGACGCACGAAAACACGTATCGAACGCACTATTTATGGTATAAAAAAAAAATAGATTTCAGAACTGACGCATATAATATTATGTATAAAATAAAAGTTTGAGTTTGTTGTTTATAGTTTGTTACCCGTGCGCCGACAATATAGTAGTTGAAAAATAATCCAATCTGGAAAACCCATTAAATTATTAAATTACATATAAACGTATTAAACCCCTAAATGCAGGTAACGGGCTCGTTTCTACGCGCGCACGCACTACATTTGCATAACCAGTGCGCCGGCTTAGGAAAATAGGTAACGTTTTAGTTCTTGTCGTAATAATACAACGAAATATCATCATGTATATATCTGTAATTATCGTATGAAATAAATTATTTCGTATCGTATTTAATATACTGTGTTTTTATACTATTGCACTTACAACACAAATGTTTATAGAGTCGTAGATTTTCGTATGCCGTGTAAAACTAGACGACTTGGCCGTATACGTTGTATTATTATTAAGGCAGTGAAGTTAATGTTTTCAAATACTCACTAAATTGATTGCGTTGTTGCAATACAACATATAAAACATATTAAAACCTGCACTTATTATAATTTTGAAAATTTTCTTGAAAAAATTTAGTCTGTACGTAATTTTTTGCATTAACTTCTTTACACGGATCGATTTTCGGATGTTTCATGGTGAAATAGACGCAACGAACCACTAAATAAATTCCATTGCAAATTACAACGATATCGGCACATGACTATTTTAATCATTGTTTATTGACGGAGTAAATATATATATATATATAAAAAATAACAGCGATATAGAAATATGTATTTTTATAAATACTTTAAACTGGTTTATACACTGTTGCATTAACTGAATTTTTATTTTATAATATAACAATATTCTTAAAATTATACGAAATTGATGGAGAACAGTAAAATTAGCACTAAAATAAAAATAATTGTTAAAGTTGCATTTTATTGCAATAAAAAAAAAAAAAAAAAAATCGTATTCTAACGAAACACGTTTTGAGTTCGCTTAGCAACGAATAAAAGCGTTTAAAAAGGGGGAAAAAAAAAAGGAAAAACATAGATACAAATGCAATAAACTCCACCGCTCTAATTATTATACGTTTAACGTATACGGGTTTATATCGGCCTGCGCGGATGTTTTATACGCACCGAGATGCGCACGCCGAAAGCCGCGCCATTATTATACATTGGATTGAAATCGATCGAAAAATCACATATCATGCCACGTAGGCCATTTATATAATATGAAACCCAAAACGTAAATAATAAATATATTACATAGAAACGTGCCCCCGCAGTCGGCAATACTTTCCCGCATAAGAGCTGCGCGGCGGTATACGGCCGCGCGCAACACACCGTGCCTTTATAATAATACCAATACGATATAAGTGTATATTTTTTTTTATGTGTATTTTTCACGGACACCGGCGCGCCAACTAACGAATTGAAATGCCAAATCGAATTTTCTATCGGAAGTTTTCTACCTGCCACTATACGTGACGTGTTTGCCGGTATGTGTATATATACATATTTTTTTTTTCTCCAAAATATCTTTACTATTGTAAGAGTATACCGGTCCTACGCGCAGTGCGCTTCCTCTGTCTGCTATCCATACGCTGTACAGGTTCATCACATTTTGCATCCATCATTCGAGCCCACGGCATACGGTCTAATGTTTTTACCAAACTATTAACTATTTCGATATTTCTGAAAATTTGACCCGTCCAAAATAGTATCCCGGAGCTACGTGTGGCTGGTCGTCACCACCTCCTCCCAACACAATGTAATGATTCATACAAAGGAATACTACAAGTAGGCATTTATATTATTATTACTTATGAAATACGTTCAAGACTATTATATTCGGTATAAGTCGTCAAATGTATTAGTCTCGAAATCCCACACACACACACGACCTACGATCGCGATGGACTAGACTATTAGAATTTCCGGTATTGAAGTAATAGTATTACTATTATTTTTATAGCAGTGAAGCTCCGATAACGGTAAATGAAATTTGCGATTAGACGGCTGTAGAATAGTATAATAAATTTGACAACATATTTATTTTCGAGTCCTTACATCTATAATGACGATTGACTATTATATTTTGGCCTGTTCTACGTTAAATATGGGATTTTTAAAATTTAAAAAATGAATAAATTGTTTTTTTTTTTTTAAGATTTGAGAATATCCGCTGTAAACTTATTCGTATATGTATACTTATTTGTCTGTGTATTAGTATTTTAAAATCGTATAACAATAATGCTCTGTGTGTTTTTGTTTTTTTTTTAATTTTATACGGTTTTAAAATTTGAGCCGTGGCTATCGAATATTTTGCAATCTGCACAGTGTAGGAGGTGGCTTTGTGTAATCTCATTGTACGTGTATTCTGTCCAGAAAAAGAAAAAAATGGAAACACGCATTATTCTAAAATCAAAAGTTTCTCAGCCCGCACACATCACAGACTGTAACTAAAATGTATTTCGCGTAAAGTAATTTAAATTTAAATCCTACTACACGGAATTTAATTTCCACGCACTTTGGAATTGTATAGCTATGGTGATACACAGATTACGTTCTACCACACATCTAAAATAAGTCCTGAAATTTACTTGTTTTTATTTTCTTTTGAATCGCAGTGAGTATAATACGTTCCGTTATCATGCAGTAAAATAATATTTCTTTCCTAAAAAAATCGACCGTAATTTCCAATTAATAATATGATAATTAATAATTTAATTTATTCGTATAGCAGTAATAGATATACGATGTAAGGATTTTAATCATGCAATGTTTATAACATTAGTATACAAACTTAAAATCTCTTAAAATTTTTTTTTTTTAAGATTCTCAGTATAGCTAAGAAACTATCAGTATTACTAAAATGTATTTTTTTTCTCGACAAACCCTTTTTTGGTTAATGAAAATGTTCCAAATGTTTTACATTGTACCTTAATACATAAATAATGTTCATCCAATGATACACTTTTTGAAAAATACGATTTTCTCAATGGTTTTTCTAAAAAAATTAAACTAAAACTTATAATAAATACTTAGTAAAAAATTATATTTTTTTAATTGCTGAGTTACAATTCGCTATAAGGAAAAAAAGGTGTCATATTTTCCACCATAGGAAGTGGATCATCGGACCATTTCAGTTGAATGTAGAATTTTGTGAAAGTTAAAATGTCTAGGATAATTTAATTTATATCAGTACAACAGATAACTGTTAATCATTGCAAACGGAAAACGCTTTTAAGCAAAGTTCGGTTAAATGTGTTTTGACAAATTGATATTGATCATTTCATTCAAATGCAGTTATAAAATAAATTACAAATTACAACTGTTCGTGTTCTTAACGAGTTTTAACATACATTTGCACTTTTTTTTTTCTTTTAGACCGCGTTCACTGTATTTTTTCATCTTAATTTAAACGTTTTCACTCTAGTTCTATTTAATTCCATAATAGTCTTATCTATTGTTCATACTATATACAGTTTCTTTTCTGTTTGACCGAATTATTCTTTGGATGGTTTAACGGATACTTTTCAAATGCGATGACATAATATTATAATAAATAATACCATAATAAATACAACGGTGTAGATTATTCGAGTAAAGAAAATATATATATTAAAAACGTATATGATATACAGAAAATATACGAAACTGCCGTATCGATACAACGTTTTTGCACGTCCTAAAGATTTAACGAAATGGATGACACCTACTTATTCAAAAAATGTGCAATATTGAATAACCAGATAGATAGATAAATGTAACCGGAATAGATATAATATACTACTGTGATACGTTTGACTGAAAACAAATTATTCTACATATCCGACTTCGTAAGAGCAAATCGATGAAAATAATTATACCCACGACCCTTTAGTCTTTTCAGAATGAAATAATAAAAAATCTGGATATATTTCACATGTAACCGACATTCGTTGTCGGATTATTTTTTTAATTTTTAGAAAAACTTGAACAATCCTATTAGCACACGCCAATGAGTTGAATCTAAGAACACGATATTTATCTGTGTTTGTACGTCGATTTTTTTTTTTAATATTTTAATTTTTAAGCAAGGTGTATGCATATCTTTTTTTTAACATCATATCTCTCATATTTGAAATCCATATTAGACACTACCGTTGATTACTTACTAAAACATAGTTGCGGTGAAATAATCTAAAACATTTACGAGAAAACCAGTCGGTCAGGCGACGACAACATTGACAACGAGTTTACAACAGTATCGACCGTGATAAAAGTTTTATTTGTATTTACACGCACATCGTTTTTTTTTTTATGAACAATAATTTCGCATCATCTGTCGACAAGAAGTATATAATTTATGCATTTTTTAAATTTGTCAACGGAATATTTACACGATGTTTTTTAGTCCCAGATGATATAACAGTGTCATTGAAGAATATTCATAATAATACGGCGATTAAACACCAACCTCTGTCATTGCAGGTCGGCCATAAATTAATCAATAGTTTCGACGGTACGTTCAGACGGATGATTGTAATATGAGTGTTAGAGTTTTTGAAGTTCCGTGCTAAAGTTAACGTTTCCTACCTTTTCATCGGATCGCTTGATCTAACTGGTGATGAATTTTGGTCCTTGGTCACAGTGAATAGTCAAACATTTAAAATACGACACGTTCAAATAAAAGTGTAGATTTCGGAACGCGGACGCTCTGTGCAATTATTATCTACATAAAAACATTATTGATGTGACATAAATCCGGATTATCCAAAAATCTAATAAATCCGGGTTTCATAACCCGAAAATTTATGTTTTATATTCCAAATTACGAAATTGTGTAGTTTTATGAATAAAACATTTACAGGGTCAGCTGGTAATATATTGAATAAATTGAAGTGTAATATGTAGGATTTTTTGTGTTGTACTTGTTTTTATAAATATATTTCTATTTGTGATATTTTTTTGTACTGTAAAATTCTACTTAATGTTTTACATAATTAATTCTATTAACAATAAAATAATAATAATAGTTTTATAAGAAATTAATTATAGAACATAAAATCACAATTTTTAAAACCGAAACTTGGATTAATATCCAATTAATTTGGATAATTATCCGGATTTACAACAAATGTCGGATTTTAAATTTCGGAATTTAAAAATCCAGATTCTGAAACTTCGAATCTGGATGTTTTCCATCATTAATAAATATTCATAGTGTTATGTATATACACTTGCAACAGTATTTTTATATAATTTTTCCTGAGTATGTATGATTCAAATTACATTGAAAATTGTATAAAGTCCGATGAAAGTTGAACATTGTTTGGCATTTTATGTTCCAAATATGAAACTATATCTTATAAAATTATATGAGGAAGGAACCGTAGATAGTAATTTTATATAAAATATTTCCCGAGTGTGATATCGAAATTCACTAATATTGAATAAAAGTAATATCTTTTGCGTTTATCGTTGAAACAAATTTCAATGATGGGCTAGTACTAGTAGATCTGTAACAATAACAACAACAACTTCAACCAAATTTTAATGAAAATTCGTCAAAGATGGTTTTGACTATACGGTAATACGACCAAATTTTAACGATATACGTTTGAAATGTTCATAGAAATAATAATAGTACAAAGTGTCGACATTCCGTATTTTAAACAATGGATAATACAATGTGACCGTAAACTGTGAATTTGTCTAGCTCAAAGCGAAACGCGAAACCTCGTAAGCTATACAATACATTATCATGGTAGCTCCTTTCTTTTCGATTAAGAGTTTTCTTAGTGAAATTATCGAAATTTATAGTACAATATTATGTTAAGCGTTCCTACTAACAAATTAACCTTCGCGTACTACGTAAAGAACGAGTAAAGGTTGAACGTATATTATTAAAACTCGTTTTTAAATAATTTCATTATAAAAAGTTACTAGTTAATCCTCTTACACGAGTTAAATTTACGATAAAATGGCGTTATAGTGTTTTAAACGGTTAAGTTAAATTCGTTTAACACACATAATATGTATGATTATTTTAATTTCGCTCATATTAAAATTAATTATGGGTCATTTTTATAAATTAATTGCAGGTATACCTACTATATTATATTCCCGTATAATTTTTTTGTTCCTACACGCTATGTGGTTTTTTTTTATCACCACATTAATTATTGTACATTCCCACGTAATAGTAAAATAAGTAAGGTAATGAGTGACTGAAGTAATCGAACTGATTTTCAGATGGCAATAATAATACATTATTAATTGTTTTCGCCGTGTCGTTGTTGCCATTCGTTAATAATGAGGGTAAAATTATTCTATTGAATAGGTATATACCTGTTCTGTGTGCAATGTGTTTCGACGACCTCGGGTGGTATTAAAATTTAATGAAATTCAAAAAGTTATTCTCTACTTAGTATTACACAAGTCGTCGCGAATGAATACTAATAAAACTACACGCTCAGTACGTTCTTCGAAATAATAATAACGGGTTTATAAAAAAAAAAAACTCTGCACATGTGGCGTTAGTGTACTATAATATTACACATACTTACCTATAATAATACCCACGCGCATCGTACACCGCCAATACACGCACGTTTTACTATAATTGGTTAGGTTAGTATGGCTCGCCAAAGTTTCAGAGGATTCGTTCCCCTTAACCTTCCGCCATTCGCGACTATATTATAAGGCGAACTGATTTGAATACATTCATTGGTTTTATATAAAAAAAAATAATAATTAAATATTATAATTGTAAGTACGTAAAATTAAATCTAAATCATATTTTATACCATTATGTACCCCTGATTGTAGGTGATTGAAGGGAGTCTATTGGTCAAAAACTACAGTAAGCATATAAGACATGTTTTTTTATTTTAAGCATATTGAATGATAGTGTGAGTACCTACATTCAATTCTGTTTTGTATTACATGTTTATGATTACAATAAATATTTTATATATATTATCAGATCAAGAATATTGTATTCTGTCCACACAAATATAATTTAGACCAGTCGATGAAGGCTGAAAAAAATGTATAGTAGAGACGTACTGTTTAAACAGTTATAATTGAATATCGTTGATACTTTAAAGCGATTTATATTTTTTAATTTTCTAGTTCGATGGTCTGAAAATTATGAAATAGATACCGAGAAACTCAGAAAGTAAGAATACAATTGCTTTCAAATTAAAAATAATATCCTTGTCGCAGTGTATGAAATGATAGAACTACCGTTTAATGTAATAACAGGGCCTAAACCAAGTTTATAATAACTATACCAAGCTTTAAAAAATAACCTTAACCGCGTCCTTGTGACCAAATGTTCTGTATATAATATTAATTCTTTTAAACTTCCAATTTGTGCGTTTTCAGAACATTAATATTGTACTTTAGAATTTATTATATTCTTCGATAACCGTTTGAAAAGGGAAATAAATTGCTAGGTAAATAAATCGTTAAACATTGTGTTATATATGTTGTTTACTACACTATATAGTGTAATATTGATTTTTAGTGTGAAAATATTACATAATTTATAAAAAAAATTGGTCATTAACTGACGATTTATATATATTATATTGTATAGTAGTACGCATAGTAAGTAGTATATAATAATAAGAACAACATGCTACCAAATATTTTTCATTTCCAAACTATAATACTGGTATGGCAATTACAATACAAATCAAAAATTAAGAACTGATTTCACAAATAGGTAGTTCAAAATAAATAAATAAATACGTCTTCTTTAAATAATTTTAAACATTTGTTTTGTAAAGAATATTTAAACATAAATAGCTCACTAGTATTTAATTTGTTTGTTTTGGATGACGTACATTTATATTTTGTTACCTTCAAACAAATCTTACTTTGAATGTACTTATATGGTAAATAATTTATTTTCCTAAAACAATACATTTTAAAAATTATTTTTGTGTTTAAGTATATACATTTAGAAAAGTATATTATTTATGTTTATAGAAAAATCATTTCGAAAAATATGATTTACAGAAAAATAGTACGTATGTTACTTTCCAGGTATAGTTGGTAACTAGGACGCACACAATGAGACACTCTGTATTAGGTACACACAGAAAATTTAGTCTCGTCAACTTTAGATTTGGACACACAGTGTGTTTAGGTACTATATATAATTTGTATTCAATATTTTTAGGTAACTCGAAAACATATTAATACGATTAAACACATTGATATTATTGATTGTAATCCATTTCAAAATCTTTAGTTATGTATGCAAATCGTGGACTTAATAATGCACACAAACAAGATTGTGTTTTTCTTCACCTGCAGGTTTAGGGTGGTTAGGTATATAGTTAAAATATAATTTGGTTAACTAATAGTTGAAGTTTAAAGTTTTTGCGCTGAAAATTGCTTGAGTAATAGTTTAAGTACCCCGTTGTAGTGTAAGTTTTATGGCGTTCTTAATTTTACAGTTTAAAAGTTTATAACTTAACGTATTATTAAAATGTCATAATTTCTGTCTTGTATACCTACTCTATACAGCAGTTTAACGTTAAAAATTAATATTGTTTAGAGGAAAAAGTTTTCAAGTTTATAACGATCCAATCTATTAGTTTATATATTTTCGAAACTCATAACTTAAAATATGGACGAATAAATTATGATATATCCAAAACGATTGTAATTCAAATCTTAAATTCCATAACAATTCTTATTGAATTATTTAAAAGAAAAGTTTCCATAAACATCTGTCACCCACTAAAAAACGAAGTATTTCGAAAATATAATGTTGTTACCTAATTTTTCTTTTTGGTGCTAAATTTTATTTCTTTCTCGAACAAATTTAAAATACAGTAATATTCAAAGTGTGCTGGTTTCAGCTGATAAATTCAAATACGATAAAAACTAACTAAACATAATTATAATATAGTTGTCTAGTTTTTAATAAGCTTAGACTATATACTGCAGTACATACAATACTATGTATTGTCTACATGGTGTAGTTATTTGTATTTATTATTTTGTTTTTTCAGATTCTGAGCGAAGCGATGAATGTATTGGTTTTATTATGATGTGTGTTTTCTAAAAATATTTTGAAACTAGTCGGTGAATTGGAGAGGTCATTTTATTGATTTTCATTGTAGCTCTCTTAATAATTGGAAAAAACCGGAAAAACAGACAAATTACGACAATAATAGTTTCATTATTATTCTTTTTGTTGTCATTCTTATCGCAGAGACCTAAAGTTTCACAGTATATTTATAGGTGTAAAGACTTCCTCAAAACAATCTGACCATTTTTTAAGCTTTTTATAGGCATTTTAAGTTATTTTCGAACTAATCAAATACAACTGTTTTGGCCGAACAGTAATGCACGAAAATTTGACACAGTTTTCATCATAAATTGTAATAGTGAAATAGAACAAAAACAAGAGGGTAAATTCTAATTCTGTTTTATTAGCGTTTAAAGTGTAAATTATGGTGAAAATCATAACATTTGATTTACTGAACTTCGCTCCGAATCGTTTTTCGTTAGGAATGGTTTATTGTTGCGTACAGATATAAATTAAATCCCCCTCTCTATCCTATATTTCCAACTATCCACCTACAAAAGTGGCCCAACGATGGTACAAAGCATATACGTGCGTAAAAAAAAAAAAAAGATGCACAATTGTGATAATCCGGTGAATTTTCTCTACTCGATACGTATTACCTACGTGGGTTTTGAAAACGTTCGTTTTCCGTATATCGCGTAGGAAATCGTCGCCTTAAAGAACCCGAGCAACGCGCCGATAATATTAATATGTCACGAGTTTCCGGCAAGATTCCAATATTTCTCGAATTTATTATTATAGTTATTTAAAGACCGTTAAAGAATGCGTTCAACAAATGTCCTTTTACTCACGTCCGAGGTGGCGGCGGCGGAACGGGTTCGAAAATTCAACGCAATATTATTGTATTATTTGAAGTAGACAAACATTCAAAATCAGCGCTCTTAAAACAAACTGTTTATATAAAGACCCGACAGAAAGATGCGTCTAATAAACTCAGACTTCATCACTCTCTTAGATTTGTAAACCAAAGAAGTCTTGATGTGAAATTCGTGTATGCAAGTATAAAATCCTAAACTAGGATCACATAATAATATTGTATTCTTGTTGTAGTACAAATACTTAAAGTGCTGTCAATCGTACATTAAATAAAATAAAATAAAAATAAATAAAATATTACTTTGACGCGTCAATTGGCCTTTTTTTATAATGTATATTAAAACCGAATATGATATCTGGTGGTCGTCGAGTGTTAATATACAATAATATTATAGTCTGGGGGGGGGGGGTGAAAACGAGTTCGAAAAACGCACTAAATCCTATAACATAATTTTTATCGAATATAAAAACTATACTATATTATTGTAACTCAAAAGCCGTTTTCTGTTTTAAACCAATAGGTACACATACAAAATAATTATATTATACTGACGCCCGTGGCAGCTGTCAGCGTTTAACTAATATCGCCGTAAGAAACCGAAAACAGTCGGTATTTTTTGTTGGTCCTTGAGATTTACCCGGCAAAATTCGGATAACTCATTTGTACCGAACCAAACTTATTCTTCCCGAGAAATACCCGTGGGCTGCGACGATCAAATTATATAACAGTATTACTACTACACAGTGTCTATCTCTATACACAAGTTGTTTTCGTTTTAAATGTAAAAATCGTTATTTTTCCGCTCCACCAAGCAACTCGATATCAACGAAAAATAATTTGAAACAGTCCGAAACACAAGCGATTCCAGAACTTCCGAATGATATTTAAAATCCGACTTGGAGGTTATCCACACATTTGACCGCCTGGACGTAGATATTTCAGATCTCTTCGTACCACGAATTTGGCTGTAATTATTGGCGCATTTATTTTATTATTTTTCTATAATACAGTTTGATAATATGCATTTATTTAATACTTATTTTAATACGGTAATTACGGTAATGGAATGCCTATTGAAAAATTTAAGAATATTGTTAAATTGTTTTTGTACTTGGATCGATCAACTTCACATAAACATTTTTTCCCCCATCCTTGTTTTTATTGAAGTTTTAGATTAGCAGAGCAGTGTTATTATATTATATCCACTCGGAGAATATATTATGTACGAAATTCGGAAAGACCCGCTGGGTTATGATGGGTATTTGAAACCAGCAGGTACCTAGCGGGAACAACCCGAAATTCGAAAACTCATTATAATTATAATAATCGAATCCGCGCACGAAGAATTCGTTCGGTCAAAGTATTTTTTATACTCCTAAGGAAATTTTATTTTGCACGTTTGGGCAGTCTCTTCTTCTGGTCTTCGATATTTTCTCGGCTCGCTGGCTGGCTGTAGCTCTCCGTGCTCCTCCGTGTAAAACTCAAATTCTTCAACACTTAATTATTTTGTTATTGTCGCGTCTTCAAAGTGAAGATTTTTCGGTAGATATGATAATCTAGGATCACTTATATTAATAATTTGCCAAGAATAATCGACGATTAATTTGAAACATTTTTATTTTCGCGCTTGTGATATTATACCTACGCGTTTATTATACGCGTGATAGGTTCTCGAGGATTTCGGAGGGAACGCATTTAATTAATAAAGTTCCACCCCTCGACGCCCTGATCCGGGTCTCGTCCCGGTATCGTACCCGAGCCGTTATTATAATTTGCATTAAAAGTATAATAATATTACAAAAATAAAAAAAAATAAAAAAGGGACGGGGAAGAGATGATTTACCGAGGCAACGGCCGCAGGACTTACGGACCGCGTGACGAAATGATATAAAAAGTTGTTATTCATATTTGTTATATATTTGTACGACACAAATATAATATATTTATATATGAAGAAAACATCAATAAAACGATTCGAAAACAAATGGTCATATGGGCGTGGTCTTCCGAGACCTCTGCCGTCGAGTTATTATTACGCGGCTGTCGGCGACGACGGCGTGGAGTCCGCTCGTTATTTGTGATTATGTGTTCCCCCAACAACTCCCACCCGCCGCACGGCGACCGCTGATCGTCGACGGCACCTGCCGGTTCTCCGACGGACGGGACGCCCAGTGAAAAACTCCGACGTGAATATTAAATTGAACGCGCAAGAAAACGAAAAAAAAAAAAAAAAATCAAACAAAAAATACCCCAAGGAATTCGATCGAATATATACGTATATATATTAAAAAAAAAAAGAGGTGTCTAATAAACGAGATACTTACGCCGGAAAAATAATAAATAAACCTAGAAAAAAAAAAAAATAATACTAACTTCGGGGCGAAACAATAATATTAATACTGTATAGTATACACACCTATATACGTATAGTACGGCATTCGCGTTGTCTACAGCAATAATATTACATTATTATAACAACACTGCTATATATATATTTTCCGGGGTTATAAATATAAACTCGTATTTTTTTGTTTCCTTTCCATTATTATTGGTTTATAGTTCTTTTCTCGCTTTTATTTTTTTTTTTTTCCATGCGCGCGCTTTTGACAGCCACGACGAGAAGACCGATATTCTATTACTATTTATATAGAAGAAAAAAAATGAAATGAAATATACGCGGTTTTAATTAATCGAACTACGACGGTATTCCTACAACCGGGTTCTTATAGAAAACTAAATAATTGTGTATACCCACTATAGTTGTCAGGGGCGTAGGAATATGGTGGAGGGGGTGGTGGGTTGACTATCAATTATTTCTAATAGGGTGACGTGGCAAAAAAATATAAATTGCGATTAGGAGTGAATCGAGAGTTGAAAAAAAAAAATGTTTAGTAATATTGTACAGCACATGAGCAAATATTTATTAATGACTTAATATTATTGAACATTGTTATTTTTATTATTTTTAAATATCATACAATTAAATTTACTCTATGTCTAGTTTTATCACAATTCCTAATGGATTTGCAATAGCGTTCCTAAAAAAAATTCAGAAGAGCTAGTCCAGTTAGTCGCTTTTGGTAAACGGTATTTCGTAAATATATTTTTAAGCGCTTCTCAGTAGCAAAATAATGTTCTGCACTCTCAATAGACATAGGGAGAGTAGCTAAAATTAGTAATAGCTCAAAAATGAGATGGAAAACAGTTAATTACACTTCTTCAATGTTTTAATCGTATTTAAGTCATCATTACTCTCTTATTACTTCTCGGTCTACAGTTGATACTCGTACAAGAGATCTTTCTCGTTTTTCATTTAGGAGGTATCTTTTATGATTATCTGTCAATTTTTTTTTAACATGATTCTTATTTTTGATAAATTATGGCATTAGATCTGGAATATTCTGGACGTTCTCAATCTTCTCGTGTTGCTTAGAAAATCTGGTTGCCAGTTCAATTAGCACATGGTTAAGAAAAGGATAATAAAAATTTATTTTATAATATGTTTCGGCTGTCTTCGCAGGAATATTGCTTCGTCCTGTTTATGGTTTAAATTGCTGTAAGTCACTTAATATCTAAATCTTTAAAATCTGTTACGAACAAATTCATCTTCAGTTATTACTCAGAGGAGTATATTTATTATAATTTAACAATAATGAAAATTTGAGAAATGTTTTACTAAAAAAAAATCATTTTTAATACTTTTTAGTAGAAATCACCTATATGCAAATTAAGTGTAGAACATTATTAATATTGTATAGTGTTGACAAGCCGTTTGAAAATATTATCTTTCTTGGATGTTATTTTACCAGTCTTGGCCAAGTCACATAATACTTATAAAAAGTACCTATTACGGTTTATATTATTATAATCGTTAGGTATATGTTTATACGTTTTAAAAATGT
Source organism: Tuberolachnus salignus (assembly GCA_956483605.1). Taxonomy (NCBI): domain Eukaryota; kingdom Metazoa; phylum Arthropoda; class Insecta; order Hemiptera; family Aphididae; genus Tuberolachnus; species Tuberolachnus salignus. The sequence goes on along the minus strand of OY101430.1, from coordinate 30,797,473 downwards.
AATGTAATTATACTTTTATATTACCTAAATTTTTTTTTTTCTGAATCTAAAAAAAAATTCGTTGGTATTTAATTTAATTATTTTAAAAATTTTATTCATTCAGAGAAATTTGTTTTAAATTATTATTTAGACGACAAAAGTACCTTATGAAATTAATCTATTTTCCTTAAAATTACAAAATATGCTTGGCAGGTAAATTTTTAACAGTTATAGCTGGAGGTCAGAATAATATTCGTTTGCGTATTTTTATGTGACTCCATGTAGTCTGACAGAGGTTTGAAATCTTTATGAATTGTTAAACGCAAAAATAATAATTAATTACAAACATTTTTTCCTACATATTTGAGAATATTTCAAGACAAAAGAATATTAGAGAATATATCAAATCAGATGGATTTTCGATAATTTTGTCTTTGTTCGTTGCAGTGGTTCAATATTATAAGTCGTTATAAAGTCTGTTATTTTTGACGAAACTATACGAACGAATAACGATGTTATAATAATACTGTTATTTTATCTAAAGCAATTCAATGCATAACTATGGGGATAGACTCTACAGTGTCGTAATTAATGTTTTGTTTCTCTATTGTCACTCCCGAAATAATTATTTTAACCTATTTTAGTTTTAATTTTCCTAAAAATGTATGACATACTATAGTTTATTTGATTAACAGCAAAATATCTCAATCGTATTTTCTAAAACCGACAAAAAATTTTGTTTCCCATAAAAAAATCATATTTTGAATTTAAGAAAAAATACTAATGTAAAAGCAGTAGTATTTTCCTATGATTTTTTTAAAATATACAAGAAGAATATTATCAACTTTCTAAGAGAAAATAGCATCTTATTTTGACTATTTTAAGATAATATTATTCCGGCCTCTAGTTATAATACCTACATATCTGTTATGTTATCGTTATAATTGATAATCCTTAATGAGTTTATTAACGCAATAAAAATGAATTTTGTGCACAGACAATTCATTTTGCCGAATATTATTTTAATAAAAACACGCGTTTACGTGAATCGAAAAGACAAATTAATACATACCCATATGTTAGTTTGTACCAACAGTGTGGGAGGAGGGTGAACTAATTTGTTTTGGCCAAAACTATATAGCGGATATGTATAATATTAGTATTGTACATATTTTATCTATATTATGAAGGAGACAAATTTCGAATGAGCTTCGTGACTCTAGTTTAGCATGTTTAAAGGTCAAACGTGCACGTTTATATGTATTTTTAGTTCGGCAATATACGCGAGTGCGGCAGTAAATAACATAAATAATTATATTATAGACTAAATATACATATATGTAATACTTCTACTGGAAAAAAAAAAAAAAAAAAAAAACTTTATTCGTAAACTATATAATTGGATCTAAAATCAAACAAAGGCGTGTATATATATATATATACACAGCAATTTAAACAATTTGAGTAATTATTATCAAACTCTGTTAGTGATTTCCTTCCGCGTGATATTGAAGTTTACGATTTCAACAATTTACTCGTACTAATAATTTTCAAAATTAATTTTAGTTAAAATCGCATGCAGTCTCTTCCGCGCGGCGACTACTACTCGTTATAATAACAATTACATAAGCAATTTACAACAAGGAAACGCAGGGAAATGTTACACAATATTTGAAACGAAATAGTGTATATACTATATATATATATATAAGTACCATGTGTGTGTGTGTGTGTGTGTGTGTATTTATACGTTTTTGATCGAAACGTGCGCAGGAAAATCCGTAATATAGAACATGCACAGTTGATTGTGTATAGTAATTGTAATTAAATCGTATGTATGATAATTAAAAAACCTTTGTGGAGCTTTTGTTGTTAAATCGCGCGGGTGTATATATATATTAGGGTGTCACTTATTTATATAAGACAAATATTTTTTTGTCAAATTTTGTAAAGTGCAGGGCGGAAATGTGTTTCAATACATCTAGAAATATTGTCTATAAAGTTTTTGCTCGTACAAATATAATTAACACGTAGCGATGTAAGCCCAAAGATTTATAAAAAAAAAAACCGTCAAATTTCACATTAAGCCTATTTAAATATACATACTTAAGTTTTTATTTTACAAAAAATGTTATAGAATCATTATTGTTGCATTAAATATTTTCTAAAAAAAATGTATTTGATATCTTTTCAAAAAGTAAACCACTTTTTACGAAATCAAGAAAAATAAATCATCGTTATATATAATAAATATAAAATATATAATTTTAGTTTTAACAAATTTTCTGTATTTTATAAATATATACGAAAAAACTGTAAATAACTATTATTGTATATCTAATAATTTTGTAAAAAAAAGTAAATCAACCCTTTCGTAAGAAATTTGGAATATCCATAAAAATACTGTAATTTTCCCTTAAAATAAAATCAATTTGAACTTCCAATAATTTTTTTCTTCATGTAGTTACATTTAAAACATAATCATCTTGTATAATATTCGTAATATAACAATTTTATCATATATAATAGATATAAATGACATTTATAGATATAGCGACATACTGATTGATTTTAGTTGTTTTTTTTTTCCTATAACAGCTAATTCCTCCGTATTATAGTCCAATTATTTAAATAAATTATACATCTATATACGTAACATTGAAGGAAATCACGTTTTGAGTCAATATTTTTTTAAGAGATTAAACCATATTCTATATTATAATGTACACCGATATCGATCGATATTACACTATATAATCTAGCATATAGTACAGTTTTATAAAACATTTGGATGTTCATAAAAGTAATATATATGTGTGTTTATCACGTAATTTTGTTTTCGTTTAATGTTCCCTAATATTAACGGTGGATGATACTTGAAATTAAACACGATATATATATATATATAATATTATCTCGTCAAAGAAAAATAAACGCCGTATCTAAAACCCGATGCTATTAAAATTTGTCCGGAAAATATTAAATTTATCAATTGTGTTTTCGAAAATGCAGCCCTGACGATACGTTTATAACTGGAATGATAAAACGTGGTCTAAAACGCAATTTTCAGAGCAGTGAACATTTTAGCTAAAATAAAACCAGATTTTCTGATGGAAAATACTTGCATTACCGATAACAGTGATAACTAGGGCTAGGTATTTGTAGCATTTGTATTTTTTCATCTTAGTTCTTAAAGATATAATTCAATTCATACACCGCAGAGTTCAAAAATATAAAACGTTGGTAAATTTTTTTAATTTTATTATGTTTATTTTCACGAATTAATGCATTTTTGGTAGGTTAGCCTTGCCAATTTATTAGGTTTTTCTAATCATTTTTTGTTAATTATATGCATATTCGATATTTTAAAATTGATTAAACAAATATTTTTATGTACGTTTTTTTTAACGAAATACAACTTACCCTTATATACTTCTACTAATAGGTACATACATATTTATAAAATTAAAGTAAAATTATTATCTTCATAAATAATGTTATTATAGTCACATTTAGTGGAATTTCGTGTACATGTGGTGAAATATTATTCATTTAATAAAACAGTTTTTCATTTATTGTTTCACATAAATATTAAATTGTATTTAGGAGTTTTTAAAATTAATTTTTTTGAACATATGAAAATGTATTTGTTAGTAAATTATTTTTCGGTATCAAAAATAATATTCAACTCAATTTTACATTTTTATGTTTAAAAAGCATTTTTTTTTTAGCATTATTGGTAAATTTTTAATGCTTTTTTTTATAGGTTTTTGTGCATAATTTGTCTAGCCCTAGTGAAAACCGATAGAGCCAATTTATCGACGGCCTCCTTTTTTTCTATAGCACGTGGGGTATTACGGTGTATTTTATTTCGTATTAATTTTCGACTGTAAAATTGAAGCAATTCTATTAAAAAAATATTTTTTACCAACCATATATTAATAGGTATAATATTTGTTGTAACAATCGGTTAAAATAAAATATGTATTTTCAATAATATATAGTAAACGCACTCTAAACGGTTTGGGCACCCTGGCACAGTTGCCCCTCTCTTCCCTTGCACCCCTTTTATAATATATTTCTTTTCACACGTGCGGAAACTAAATACGTTTATCCTTAACGAATTTTTTTCTTTTTTTTTTTTTTTTTTCTGATAGGCATGTATAGTAATACAATCTATTTAGCTCATTGAAATATTAAACAGTACTCAGCGCACCGTAATAATAGCGCGTATTTGAACTTGGCCAACTATTTGAATGCCGGTTGACAGGCCGTGCGCTTGCCACGCCTGCAATATTTATCGTTGGATTTTCCCTCGTATATATTATACAGCCGGGTATTACGGAACGTTTCGAGTTCACGAGCGGCCATGTAGGTACTTTTTATATTATTTTTTTCTTGCAGAGAAAAATTGAATTTATTACTGCAGCAACTATTTCGTGTGCTAACCGATCGGTGAGTGTTTTCTTTTTTTCTTTTTTTTTTTTACAGGTACGTATTATACAAATTGTACAACTCTAAAATTCAAGTGCGTTCCGCATTTGATGTACCAACCTGCTTGTATTTAACGTTGTTATTATTTTTAGATTTTGAGTAAAGAAACTATGATGTGTGTATGTGTTTTTTTTTCTGTCCGCCGACCACTTTTCTACCAGACATCCTAATCCGATCTTCAAGTGTAGCACCGTTTCTGAAAGCATTTTGGACCTAGTTGGTGCATTAAGGGGGGCACATTTGGATTTTTGTTTCAGTTTTCTTAATAATTGGGAAAAAACATTGGAAAACCGAGAAAATGCAATGGTTTTATTATTTTCGATGTTTTCCTTTCGTTGTAACTTGGTTAAAATTAATCGTCAAGGTCTTAAATTTTCAAAGAATATTAATATCAGTCTTTTCTAAAGATGGATAGATTTTCAAAATATTTGAGCAGTTTTTGGGATATTTATAGGCCATTAAAATACTCGCGTTTTTATATGATTTTATGTAGATAAAATTGTACATCCAAAGCAGTAATGCTTTAAACCTATACTTATGATTCATCATTAATTGTACATAGTAGTCAAAAAAAAAATAAAAAAATATTTGAACGTAATGAAGAATTTTTTTTGTATACGCGTTTAAAGTTAAAATTTTAATGGATATCGTAATATTCACGGCATTTCGCGTACCTTTTTTTTCGAATTAATTGAATAATACCAGCTATTTTTTCCTAATATAAATACACACAAATTTGGCATAAGATTCATAATAGGACGTACTAAATGGTGAAAAGGGGAAACAAGTTGAGTTAATTTTAATAATTTTTATTTATAAGTATTTATATTGCGAATTTGTATGAAAATCTGTTTTTTTTTTCAATCAAAGGGTTTGTCATAAGATTTACGTGTCTCTCCATATGTCCCTATAGCTTCATAGTTCATTTAAGATATATGTATTTATTTCGGTGTATTTCATCACTCGTTTAACAAAGAACTTCTTTGGTTTTTCATTCTTATCGTTTCATAGATTTTTCCTTCAATTATTCCGGGTATACTCAAGAGTATAAAAATAATGGTAAAATAACCTTTCCATATTAAAATTAATGTCCAATCCCTAAGCGTTCCATGTTGACTTCTGCGTATCTATCGTATGGACAACCTCTTCATTTCTTATTATTTCTGTCCATGAGATTCTCGGAGATATTCTCCAGCACTCCATTTTGAAGGTTTAAATTTTGGCATTCTTCGTATTAAGAATTGTCATGTTGCTATATTTTTAATAAATAATATGAAAAATGGAATTGGACGGTTTTAGTAATTCTCGAATCCAATTATAATATTTTAATAAAATATCCGTGTATGCTATATAATAAATCACTATATTCTACGAAGAAAAAACCGGTGTTCGAGTATAATATTATTCAAAACGAAATCGTACGCGATGATATATTATATTTGTTCATCGCGTTCAAAACTATACTGTTAAAGATAACTGGGCTTTGAATTCATTGTAACAAAATCATTTTAAATTCTGAGCGTAGCGTAATGTATTGGTTTAACTATGATGCGTGTGTGTTTTTTTTCTTCTCTCCATGAACATTTCCATCAAAAATAATGCTCCTATCATCAACTTCAGAGATGGTTTTTGGTAGACAATTTTGTCTAGTTAGTGACATAAAGAGTTCCTTTCTTTGATCCGAAATAAGCCTGGAATAAGTTCTTTTTAATAAGATGGACATGAACGTGAATCAATCCTCTATTGAAAGGAACTAGTACCGATTTTAGAATTTCAAATTTTGTTAGTTTTTATTTGAATATGTTGATAGCATTCTTTTTTGGTTTCTCAAAAATGCTTAACAATTTTACACAAGATTCATCGTAAGATGTTCTTATAGCCACAAACAAATTTCAAAAATCTGAAGTCATGATTTGTTTTTATAAGCGTTTAAATTGTAAATTATGACGAAAATCTTTAAATGTTCGGCATTTAGCGTAATTTTTTCCGATTTATGCAAACACAATTTGTTCGACTATAAAAAATACTGAAAAATTGGTAACGGAGAGTCGTAATTTGTAGAAATTAGTTAATGTATTATTTTCATATTGATTTTATTCAAACATGTTTTAGCCTCAACTTTGGTCAAAATCGTTTTGTATGTAATTTATGATTTATCATTGCGTTACAGATATAAACTAAATCATACCCTAAATGTACCCTACCTACTTAGCCTCATATACAACAGTGTTCTACCCATGATGCATAGTACCCTTGTCGGGTTTTTTTTATAATTATTTCGTTTATTAAAATATAAGACGAAGCTTTCTTGGTACTACTCGGTCATTTCGAAACTTTTATTTTGAATTTTTTGACATGTCCGGTTTCGTGTGCGTCATTTTCCCCCCTCTATTTATTTTATTTTTCAATATTTCCGTTTTTATTTCAATATTATTTATTTATTCTGTCTATTGAAATAATGAAAAAAAAGAGTACAAGAACCTGCCTATTGATATGCAGTTAAGTTTAAAATGTTGTGTGTAAATATTATACATATATGCATATAAACAATGTTTGAATAATAATTTTTAAGTACCCACACAGCATGATTTGTGTAAAATATTATCATTTCAAATTATTATTTTAATGATTTTGTCAAAAAAGTATATTACAGTGCTAATTAGGATTAAAATTGTTGATATTTTTTTTTTCTTATATCCATGACGTACGGTTTTGACCTCATCTACAGATCACCAAGGGATTCATGGACCACCGGTGAAGAACTCATGTTCTAAAAACATTTTTTTTTTTGGAATTTTTTAGGTTTTTTTTTATTATTTTTTTTTTCTAGTGATATTTGAAGTAATTTGCTATACAGTGTAATCAGTGCCGTGTTCAATAACGGTCGGTACGCGAATAACGAGCGACAAATGCGTTTAATTGGTAAACAATACTTCGCTTGTAGACGATATGATGCATCGAGGTAGGTACACAATTTAATTAAATTATAATAACACGGGATTTCCTATAAAACACCGACGGTTTTCATAATATTTGAACGAGTAATCCGCATTTCTGCGGCCGAGTAAAATACATAGAATATAATGTCATTTTTAATTTGTTTACAATTTTTTTTTTTTTTTAAATTTCTTTTATTAATTATCGTGTTTATATAATCTAATATAACAATCTAATATATGAAATCACACTCAGGGAAACTGCAGCAGCTGTAAGTGATGGAAAATGACGGAGGAAAATGTATATATATATAGAGGCACCCCTACACTCTGTGTCGCGGTATAAGGTATAATGATTACGCGATGGATAAACCCGATTGTCGAGTTTATTATAATTCGATCAATGTCGCTCGATAAAATATTATTATTGCCCCGACAATTTAAAACCACTCGATATTATACGTTATGGTATTTTGAACCGTTGCTGAAATGTTAATCGCGCGTCCGCAAGGAGTTTTTAAACCCGAACGTTATTGTTTCTGTCCTCCATAAATTTACCCTTAGACCGCCCACAAAAAAAAAAAAAAAATAAATAAATTGACGTCTTACGTGCATTGCGCTGTACGAGAGAAATCGACTATCCTTAACACTTGTCTGTTATGGGAAAAGTTAAGTCCAACAAGGCGAAATAAGAAAAGAAAATTATTGTTAACACCAGAAATATAAACCAATAAAAATTATGTTTCACCTTGTTACCGAGAATATTTGTATACATTTATTTGGTAAAACAAAAGTCAATCTAAATTTGTACTGTTTACCGTATACTTTGTATAACTCGTTAAAATCGATTCAAAATCTTAAAATCGTCAATATTATTATATTATTTGATGTACGGGACTATATAGTATTATTTGTATTTAAACGTTACATAATATCAGCGTTCAAATATCGTGAAAGTTTTACTTTCAGCCACTATTGTACTCATTGCTATATTCGTATAACAACAATCCAACAAAATGTTTTCGTATTTACTTATAACAGTGTAAAATATATAAACAAATTTATATATGTTGTATCGTAGCTGTGAACTATCACAACCGATTGTTTCCAATATTATAATAATAATAATAATAATAATAGTCTAAATCGTAGCTATTGTAATGGATTAGACAATTTTTTAGAATCAGAGCGTACAACGAATATACCTATTGGTTTATACCTATGATATGTGTGTAATTTTTTTCTTTTGTCTCTTAGCAACTTTTTTTTTTAAAACCGAATAATGACATTTTATGAATGAGAAATCATGTCGCTTACGCAGACGCATGTGAACATCAATCAAATCATTAAAACTTATTATTGTTTAACACGTTAACTGCCACGAGCCCGCCGGCGACCTAACATGGATGTGTTAAAGTGGACGCCGGCGGTCTCGTGGCAGTCAACGTGTTAATATTCTTTTCAAGTTAAATTCAAAACATCAATCTGTATTCGTTCGCAGCCGTAAAATATAAAGTGCATATCTCCGATTGTATTATGCGTATCGTCTCGAGTCACGAAAAGAGACATTTTTAAAAGTCAAAATAATAATTTTAGTAAATTTCATGGTTTTTTAGACGAAACGATTCAAAAATATCGGAAATTGTCTAAAATCAATATTCAAAATAATATTTAACACACAAATGATAATATTATGCAAAACGAAAGTACCTAAAACACGTGCAAGTATATATTCTATTTTATTATGCAGGTGTATACTGCAGTTATAATGGTTGTAGGTAAGAATTTGTTTTAAATATATTTGGCATTTGAACTGTTAAATACAAAGTATAAATAATACAAGATGTGTTCGAAAAATTCCAATACTTTGAATTTCACGCCAATGGAGCGTCGAAACGTATCGTGGGTGCGATTGGCATCGCTGGTCTTCCTGTAATCTTCCTGAGTACGTCTGTTTTTGAAGATTCTCTAAAGTCTTCTTTGTTTTGACGTCACAGATGTCTTTGTAAGTTATGTTTTTTCAGGTTTGGAGAGTTTAGGATCTAATGAAAAAAAAAGCAATTGACGAGCATATTGAGGGGGGAGGGGTTGGAGAAAATGTTGCCTTCCACCGTGACAAGAGAACCTTTGTTGGCAGAGAAATTCAACATATTTTAGCTCATCGAAATAAAAGACAAAACGCTCTCCAACATCCAAATAAGCTCGGAAGTCGTTTTTCTTTTAGATTTAAACAGATATCGCCAAACACGAAAAAGATATTTTACAAAAACATGTGTAACATCTAGTATTTTACCATTACTCCAATAGATGAACAACGATCGCGGAGTATTTACTATTTTTCCTCCCTGTTGCATAATACAGTTCACAGATTTATTTTAGATACCATAACGGTTTGGGAATATATTTCACAGACTGAAGCTCCTGTACTACTGGCCATAAGCGTTTTGATCCTTTCCACGTTTTAAAATTAAAAATAAGTATGTAAATACGACTGTAGACCTACGTGTTTAAAAAGTAATATATATTATATTTCCCTAAACCATTTACATGTTTTTAATGGGGCTCCGAATGTTATAACATATAAAAGGAACAAAAAAGTATGTTTTAAATTTCTTTACGGTTTCCCGGCAAGTCACGCGGCCAACCCACTCGAAAATTATTGTCAAAACTGACGCTGTGCGGTATTTAATTTAATTTAATAATTTTGTATATTTTATACACGGTCCGTTTATAATAATATGCCAGACATCACACGCACGGTGTATCTAGAAAATGCGTTTAAACGATCCGTTTTCTACATATTTGTTCGTATATATAATGTAGTTTATTTTATAATAATATTATATGTACCGACCTATGTAATTTATCTGAGTTCGTCGTGTAGTTTACGGATTTTTTTCCCCGTCATTAATTTAATATATTTATACGCGTACATTCCGAAATAGCACATTTCAGGCTCAGTACGTATTATAATATAAAATATGAATAATAAAAAAAAAATCGATAGACTTGAAAATATAATATTATACAAAAGACGAATAAAAACACACAAAAAAAACGTTCAGTATCTATATATATAAAAAAAAAAAGGTATTTCATTAAAAATTAACCCTTAATGCAAATGGATCGGATTTGTGTTAACTAATTAACCTATATATTTATGATGAAAAAAAATAAAGTGACTGTTTGGTTAGTCTGTGTCGATATATTCTACACCCGTGTTGATGATAAATGATTAATATTTTAATGTCGCCCATATATAATTATTATAACACATGAAATATGAAAATAGAAAATATATCGAAATCTCACGTAATAAATGTAATGTCTTTTATAAATAAATTGTTCGTGTTCAAAATTAATTACGAACACGGTAGTGTAATGTGTATAACGTAACGCGTAATGTTTTCATTTATTATTATTATTTTTTTTTTTTAGCACATATTATTATTATTGTTTAAAATTAAATTGCATACACGGTCAAAACGTTTCATCGTTGATGAAAATTACCCAAAATAATATCGCCACTATAATATTCAACTATACGCCGAGTTGTTCGTAAAGTTTTACAAAATGTTTGAAATATTAATAGGTATAATTCGCATTCGACCGTACATTTTTTTTATTTCTATTAAACGTACGCGCTACGCTCCCATACAGTGTGCAGCTATTTTAGACAACAGTAATGCGATAAAAAAAAAAAAGTTATTTTCCAAGACTCCGTTACCCTAAACACACGCATTATTCGACGGATCATTATTATCCGAAATAAACTTTTGTTTTAGTGTTAGTAGGCGGCACTCGTTTTAAAACGCCAACGTTTTGATTGATCGACCAATCCGCTTACACGGCATATATTTTTTAATCGCAGTATTATTCGTGCGCTTATTTTTTATAATGTTGAGGTTAGGTGTATCGTATATATATATATATATATATTTTTTTTTATTTTACCAAAAACAAAACGATGAAGATGATATTACAACATCGTTTCTTATTTCGTTTTATTATTATTATTAAAGCTGTAGTGTTATTATTATAATTTTTTGCTCGTGTTCTGTCGCTCTGAAATTCTAACAGATTAACTTAATCTAACTTGTCAGCATGCCGCATTTGAGCGTATTTCTCGCGGAGTGATGGTAGCAACGACCGCTACAACAATTTTCGCGGGGCGTAAATCACCTTCGCGTCCTGTAGTCGGAAGCGTAATAATAATAACGATAAGAAAAAAAAACCCCGTCGGAAAAAAATATAAAAAATTATCCTCCGAAACGACGACGGTGGAGATAATGATAATAATATCGCGTAAAGAATTCGACTGCCATCGTTTGTTTTCTGTATATATATATATATATATATATATATATATATATACATATAATTTACAATTGAGGATTATTATCTGATCTGGGATTTTTCGTGATCATTTACTGTTTGTTTAACCTAGTAAAAAAATTAATATTTCAACATTTCAAAATAAGATTAAATTTAAAATATTATATTTATTTATTAATTTTATTTAACTTGTTTAGTTGATATAACGAACTTCACTCTGAAACATCTCGAGTTTGCTAGTTTTCCTTATTTTTTCCGCTCTTGCAATGTTTCTAACACACCGACCGGGCAATTAAATTCGTAAGAAAATAAAATATAAAGTATAACGATCATAGCTATACAGCCCATGGCTATCTAGATAACCTCGGTATAGCCGGTTGGTATAACTGGGTATATAGTACAGGTATCATGGCCACCACTGGCAGTGATTTTAACAATTAGCTTCATGTAACCACGGCTGAATAACTAGGTATAAAATAGCATTACGACGTATTCCGGTTGTGTCCAATTACACATTTGGCGATATCGAAGGTTGTTTTTCTTTATTCTATGACCAGATTAAACCACCGCCGTGGTTGGTGTCCATAACGCTTGCGTATCACAGAGTCATCGTCGGTACCTAGTTTTTTAGCCATTCGTATACCTAGCACGGAAATCTTGTGACAAAAAAAAAAAACAATCACTGCCAGCAGTGCCGGTTGAGTTTTGTTTCCATGAAATTGTATTGTTTTCAACGGTGTATTTACACACGTGCGGTTCACAACCAAAGTACGTCGTAATGCCATCGCGCTTAGTTATTTGGACATGAGGTAATATATTGTAGAACGTAGGTGAGCTGTTATCAGCGCTTACAGAACTGTGGCCGTGACGGGGGGGGGGAGGACTTATGCCGGTGTTGACGTCAATTTAGATAATGAATTTCGGTCGCGCGAGCGTATACGTATATAAAAAATAAAAATCGACCATATTATACCGCGAGTAACGTCCGTCTCTGTTCGTGTGCAGTAGGTGTACACTTCGTGTACGAACAGCATGCGCACCTCCTCCGCCTTTCGACACCGTGACAGAATAATAAAACGTCAGCTTAAGGGTGTAAAGGTTACACGACGACGGCGGCGGCGGCAGTGCGGTCATTTGTCCGATTCTATGTATGTATACATATAGGGCGTTAGGTGGTACCTCTGGCCCACGAGAAAAGGCCACCGGAGTATACGTTATTTTTATTCCTGCACCACCGCGGATGCACCGACACGAAACTACAAGATATTCGACTATATTTATTACAATAGGTTTATCTACAAGCAGAACAAGCAGCTGATTACAATAGACTAATATCATGTGGACATGTTAGGGCGTCAAATTTGCCACGCATTAAAAAAAAAAATATATAATCAAATAAATTAACATTTTGTTTTTTCGAGACGACAGTTGGTTAGTATCTCTTGGATAGTTTCTAGAGCTTATCTATTTATATTTTATATTCAAAAAATCATCTGGAAGAATCCAGAGAATATTATTGTATCTACAGTAAATTGTCGACAAATTGTTATATCGGCTACAAATTTGAATCGTCCTGACAAGTTCCAAAATGAAACCGATTGAATAAATTTATTTCACGGTTATTAAAATATTTCCCTCAGTTTTCTGCCCCGGGTTATTAGGAAGTGTGAAGCTTACCAGTCATCAGAACCGTGGCTACTGTTTGATAAATTTCATGTGATGCTCGGACCTTTAGAGATCATTTGAAAGATCTGAAAACTTGTGGGAATTTTGTTTTTACCCAGCCAAACGTAATAATATCATTAGAAGAGTAAACAAATGAAAAAAAAAAAAAAAAATATTCTGGTCCAACCCGATATAATTCCCTATTTGAATGTCCGTCTTTCGTATTACACCGTGATATTGGCACGGGGAAAGAGGGCGTAGAGATGACTATAGTAGATGTTATACGAAAAGAAATAATTGCGCTGCACGCGTACGACACGTGGTTACCGCCGTTGTATCGGAAGGAAATAAAAGGCCAAACGACAGCACGCTAAAAGCATTTGACGTCCTCGTGACAATTCCGAGTGTGTTTAGCGTTTGATATATATATATATATATATACGTCTCGGGATTTAAAAGTAAGTGTCAGCCATACGCGCTAAATATATTTTATACGACACACACATATTCGCCGTTTCTCTATTTTTCTCTCCTTATTATATTTTTCTTTTTTCTCGCTCACAAGTGGCAAAAAAAATAAAAAGGAAAAAAAAAAGCGCCTATTAGTGACTGCTTTATCTGCGGCAGTGATCTCAAGTCGTCCTTTGGCCCCGTTTCTCCACGGAAATTTTCATCTCGAAAACTTACGGAGTGCCACCCAACAACGTACCTATATATATTTATATGAATTTTGAACACGATTAAATCGTTCTGAAAATGCAAATACTTTTTGCCGGATATTTGTTCGCACTTGAATTAAGAACTTTTTTAACATTCATCTCGTTTATATCTCCGTCGATTTCTGGTCACTTTGGAGAAAAAAACGAATTTAATTGTACATAAAGTACGAAAAACGTTTTTTTAACGATGGGCCACACTGCAGTAAGTTGTTGTAAGGAATGTGAACGTCACGGGCTCGAAATTATTTAAACCGACAAATGTTGGTACGCAGTACGTGTAAAATTTTATTTTTTATTTTTTTTTTTGATAACCTTAATACCTAACCTAACCTATAATAAACAACGCCGGTCGATGACAGCTATTATAATAAAATAGGTATAGTAATGTAAACGCGTATGTCGGTTTTCCCCTTCTCCCCCACAAATTATAAACATGTTTAATACAATATAATCTGATAATATCCGCGGATAATATTTCCCGAGAGGCCGGTGATGAAAAGGAAGTCCCCCATAAAATGTGCGTGCAGTCGGTACTCCGTGTGTGCGTGTACGTGGGTCAGAGTAATTACATATGTACACGAGTTTATTATAGAAAATTTAAAAAAAATAAGGTATAAATTATAATATATTATTCCATGCAATATTCTTTTTTACGTGTTTTAAAAATGTATAGTATAATATTATAATGTATAATTATTAGTAACATTATAGTATTGAATGACCGCGAATAAGTACCTCTCTTTATTTTTATTTTTAAAATTTTGTTTTTGGAAACGCGCATTTTTTTCTCGAAATATCCGCTGTCAACTGAATATTGAAAATAATGAATTGTGATTACGTCCCTATAAACTTTTTACTATTATTATTATATAACGGACCAACGTTCAGGACCTGCACTGCCACTAATAAGCCTCTCCATCATCTTCTCCTAATATTCAGTCCATCTTCACATTCCCGCCTACTGTTCTCAAATCGTTCTCCACTGTGTATTTTCCTTTTCTCCTCGGTCAGACTTGTTAAGTGTTTGAGTTTAAAATTATCTAAATATAAATAATAAATTCTTTTTCGGTACTCGAATACGTATTTTAAATACTTCTATGAAAATTACTTAGTATTAGCATTAAAGAAAAAAAACCTTACGTAAACGACTCTACTTGTATAAAATAAAATGTTAACAAAAGTATTTGAAAGTATCTGTATTCGTACTCAAATATCAGTGAACTAACCCACTCGAATGCATATTCTAAATAGGTACATTTGAAAATAATATCTGTATTTGCACTCGAAATACTTTTAAAAATTATTTTTTACTAGTCTGCCTACCGAGTGGTCGTCTCGTTGCATTTATATTTCATTGTACCATTTGAGGACGCGACACTGGCATTTGCCGTCTGTCTACCTAACGGGCGATATAGAAAAAACACGCTTTAGAAATTTGAATAGAAATCGCTTGATTTTGTTTCTAGAGTAAAATACTATTAAATTTATAGGACAACATTTCGGTGTGTGAGAAGAAAAAAAAAATTGTTTTTAAAAGTTGTATGTAATTTAAAAATGTTGAAACGGTCGTTTTATTCTAAACGGAAATTGATCGTTATATTCGGAATAACAGGGAGGGGGGAAACGCACTGTCTTGCACTGCGAAATATTGCTATCTTTTAATTTTGCAATAGGCGATTTTACTTTAAAATCAAAATCAAGAGAGTTCTGCTCAGTCCCTGCGTAAAACAAATACGGCAAATGCCCAGTGCCTAGTTATACCTACATTATGCATTTTGCGAGAATATTTCACTTACCACAACATTAGACCGTCTGTAAGATTATACCTCCTATAGAACTCAACTCAAAATATCGATGCAGAGTCGTAAAACTGATTGACGAGTACAGTATACCACGGCTAATCATATATATTAACAATATTCTATAACTATACCTATACAACATACAAGTATGTAAATATAGTTCCTATCATGGTACTTTTGTTTAAACATTTTTTGAGAAATGCTTTTCGGAAAAGTAGTAATATTCGAAGACATTTTGCTCGGTACACTTATACAGTATAACATCATAATAGCATTACCATAAAACTACCAGCTGGTCATATTTTTGTTCCCGTTAATCTACAAAAAACGTTCCCCGCCAATAAACACTAAGTTATACATTTTCAACTAAGCCAATTTTCGACCTATCCTCACCTACGCTGGTCCTGGATGGGCACTCAACGTTTATGCTACCACCAAGTCCAAACTCGAAGCTACCCAGGCCGGAATCATCATCAACCTTTCGTGGTATGCCAGTAACCAGACTAAAAGAGACAATACAATGATCCCTCCGAGTCATGGATCTCATTGATTCTGCTACTGTTCCTCTAAAAAACAAAATAGCTATTTCCGCACATTGTGAGCATTAACACGTGAACATAATTTTAAACCGAACGATTTCATTTAACAAATACTATCTGATTAATGTCTCGCCAGTTCCATTCGGTCGCGTTCACCTTATTAATCTTTGGTAGAAGCATCACTTGGAACGAAATAAGAACATATAGCTCAATTCAATGTTATAATGTCAACGGGAACAGATAGACGACCAGTCGGTTGTCCGTAATACAATATAAAATACGTATACGAATTTAATAAACGGAACGGCGTACGTACAACATAATAATATGGTAAGGTGGTAATAGAAACAAAAACGCCACTGCCGCTGTGGCGAGAGGCGATATTACTTTGTATAATATAGAAAAGCGGTGTACAAGAAGAAGAAGAAGAAAAAAAAAATGTTTGAGGCATCGTGAAAATATGACGACCGCGTTCCAAATGCGCCGAGCTGGATTGCATTTATCAACCGACCCCATACACCACCGCTCCGCGGGGCGACCTTCACCGGGATACGAATATTTGTATTTATTTATTTTTTCATGCCGGTCGTTTATTTGTATACGCGCACGACAATAATAATATACGTAACCTATACTTTGTTTATTTACAAGATGAAAACATATAAGAATAACATAATAATAGTAGTATATACTATAGTATAATAGGACACTGTATTTATATTCGCCAGTAGAATTTTATTTATTTGTTTTGTAATTCGAAATTTACACAACTCTGCGGCTGCACCAGTTATCGTTTTCATTCTTTTTGCCGTTCCCTAGTCCCGCGCACTATCGTCGTCACCCCTTTAGATAATATATATATATATATATATATATATATCGGCAAAACAATTAATCGTGGACCTGAAATTTTCACCGTACATTAATACTAGGCCTTTCTAGGCGAGAACATGTGTTCAAAAACAATCTGGCGATTTTCTACCTATTTATAGGCATTTGATGTTTCCTAGTTATATTAGTTCTTTGTTCGGTTTAATGTGGACAAATCCACTTTGGCCGAGAACAAATGCTTGAAAATACCACAAGACGTTCATCATAAGTTTTACTTCGGAGTAAAAAATAAAGGATAGTTGAGCGTAACGTAATTGTTTAAGATTCTGCGCGAAACGAAGAATGTATAGGTTTTTACATTATGTGTTGTTTTTATCCGTCCATGAACAACTTTTCCACCAGACTTCCTGCTCCAATTTTCAAGTGTAATTTCCTTTTCTGAAAGTATTTTAGATCTAATCAGTGCATTGGTAATGTCATTTTTTCGAATTTTCTGAAAAATCCCGGAACAATTTACGACAATGTTTTCATTATTTTCTTTTTGTTGCAACTCGATTAAAAATAATCGTAACGACTTGAATTTTACAGTAAAGGCTTAATAGTAATGTTAGGTTTTTCTAGGCGTGGACAAATTTTCACAACATTGTGGCCCATTTTTGAATTGTATTTATAGGCATTCAATTTTTTTCTCGAATTTATTGAATAAAACCGTTTTTGCCAAACAGAAATGCACGAACATGTGACACAAGGTCCATCATAAGTTGTTCTTAACGATGAAAAAGAATTATAAACTTGAGTGAATATTAATAATTGTTTTTTTTTATAACCGTTTATAACATTTGTTAAATGTGCATTTTAATGAAAATCTTAAAAACTCAAAATATTTCAATACACGATTAACTGAACATCTCTCAAAATCGTTTTTCGTCAGCAATGCTTAATTATTGCGTAAGGGTACAAATTAAATTATCCTCTTTATCCAATAAACTTCCCAACTTCCCGCGTTCAACAGTGTGAGCTATCCGCGACCATTTTTTCATACAGCTTTGGTGGTTTAGATTTATGGGAAAGAAATTTGGAAAAATCCACGTCGACCCGCCTTTTCTGACAATCCTCCGGATATGATGGCGCGCAGAAAGGGCAATTTTGGCATTGTCTCGTAACGTCGTCTTCAAATATTATATATATTTATATATACACCGATTCGTATTCATTTAAACAAGCAGCAGTAAACGAATATAGGTACGATGATGGTACCTATATATTATTATTATTATGACGGTCTAGTGAAGTGAAGTGCCCCGCCGACATTCCCGCGGCGAGAACCGTTCGCAATGTTTATACCTAACAAAAGGGCATATTAATTATTTCGAGTGGCTCTCCCGCGCGCTCGGGTTTTCCGGTTTCCCCCTCGCAGTCGGCAACTCTACGAGTTCTTTGCTAATAATAATAATAATAACGAACCGCAAAACTGTATTGCAATGCAGTTGTAAAAAATACTAAATATGAGGACGAATCTGATCGAAAATCAAACACGCACTATACCGGGTTAGAATATTCCTATATAGCTCTATATGTTAACAGCCCGAAGCTGTAATTTTCCATTCCTTGCTCTTCTCCGCTTTCCTTTTCAGTTCGAAATACGATCTGCGGTCAGTGTTACCTAAACTCTTCGATCAATGTAGTCCAGCGACGGCCTTCCACTGCTATTTTATCCCTCTATGGCACCTTCTATTTTTCTGCTAAGGAGCCTAGAACTGTTATGGCGAATTATATGTTCAATTAAATTATTGTTTTTTAAGATTTTCTAAAAACTTTTTGATTGTTTCTCCGAGTCTTAAAAAAAAAACTTTTTCGTTTGTTATCTGTCCAGCTATTCACCGGTAGCATCTGTTTAACCTATAGTCCCGTCTCGATTCCATACGTAGTGCTACGCACGAAACATAATACACCTTATAAATAATATAAAACAAATATTATATTCTCAGGGACGATATTTTATATCTACAATCATTTTGAGTTAATTTGATTTGACGTTATTTCCCTCCTCTGTCATACTTTGAATAATTTATTTGTTTATGTATTTATAATAT
The DNA here is from genome assembly GCA_956483605.1 of Tuberolachnus salignus. Classification (NCBI taxonomy): domain Eukaryota; kingdom Metazoa; phylum Arthropoda; class Insecta; order Hemiptera; family Aphididae; genus Tuberolachnus; species Tuberolachnus salignus. The sequence goes on along the minus strand of OY101430.1, from coordinate 30,778,080 downwards.
TATACATATTTCAAAGTCGTTGATCGAGCTCGAAGGTGGCAGCAAGTATTGATAATAATATGACATCTCACCGTCACAAATATTAGTTTACCGTTTTTCCGTTTGTTCGCTTATTCCTTCGGCATTTAAAAAAAATGCATCAATCACATCACGAAAAGTTATAATATAAAATTATTAAATAAATTATATTTCCCAAAATATGTAATATTGTTGTAGTTATTTAGAAGTTGTTTCTGGTTAGTAAATGTTATCTATTTGATGTGAGGAGGAGCTCATTATTTGATTTTCTTAATATAATGGGAATAAATCGGTAAAACACGTCGGAAAATGGGAATGTATATATACCCAGTAACGGTTTCTGTCAATGTGTCTAATGTTTATTTTGTTGTTATTCAGTGAATTCATATCAGCATTTTCTTGACACAATTTTCAGAATATTCTGAATTTTTTTTTTGATTTATGATAAATTCTTTGAAATTTTCAATTTTTGTTCATTTTATGTGGATTTATATCCATTACATGGTATGTAACAACATATATGTTGACCAATGTGTTGTTATTTATTTGTATTAGAATTTTTAGTTAAAATTATTTTTAAAAAACAAACAATCGTAATTAATTTTGTAGTTATAAATTAATATACAATATTCAGTGTAACTTTATCCATGGTCAAATAAACTTAATATTTACCCAAGAATTTATCAAAACATGTTAACCAAACTTTGTTCAGAACCATATTTCGTTTACATTGATTTATCGTTGCACACGATACAATATAATACCTTATAATATATCCTACCTTACCAACTTCCGACCTACAATAGTGTCCCACTTTGCAAAGTATATCGGCATTTTTTTCAGTGTCATCCGCCACACCAGAGCCTACTGTGGATACCCAGACCGTTGCATTCGCTACAGTGACTTTCATCCATTTTCTGAATGTACCAAATTACGAAATTTATCAGCTAAATGTGCGCTATGCTCTGGAGACCACACTGTTAACTATAGAGGCTGCAATTTATACAGGGAACATCAACGACGAAACTACCACCTAACACAAGAAGTAACTTTATACACCATTAAAACTAAGTTAAATAATGATAATGTAAAAGTAAGCTATCCGTTTCTAACCAAACCTGATATAAACGCAACCGATCATACTAAATCATATGCTCTAGCCACTTCTAGCCGATTACCCCACAGTCATTGCCTTCTGATTTAACTAAAGACCTTACATCCTTTATGAATGATTTCACGTCTTTCTTCAATCCGTTGATTGCCCTCCTAACTAAAGTAATCTCCTCCCTTCTGAGCAATACAAATGAATATCAACTCATACACGAATAATTCCTAATAAATAATAATTTTTAACGCAAATGGTTTTAAAAACCATGTTAATGAATAGCAAAGTGTATAATAATATAATAAGCGTATAGATATTGAACATATCACTGAAACTCATTTTACCACATATTCCTTTATTTCTATTCCGGGATATAATTTACTTAAATCCAATCACCCAGGTGGTACAGCACATGGTGGAGTCGCATTACTCTTTAAAACTAATTTAAAATTTTATTCACTCCCCAATTTCTCACAAAATCATATACAATCGTGTGCTATCTCAATTGTACTTAAAAATATTCCGCTGCAATTTATTGCCCTCTTAGGCAAAATATAACGAATTTTAATCTCTCTGATTACTTTGGTACAATGGCTAATAATTTTATTATCGGTGATGATTACAACGCTGAACAAAGTTGGGGCTGCCGATCACTAACCCTTGAGGTAATCTTCTTTATAATTTTGCTAATACTAATAAATATAATATACTTATACCACCAGAACCAAAATATTGGCCAAAATCTACTAAGAAAAAACCTGATATTCTAGATATTCTTTTCACAAAAGTACCTAAAAATGTATACTGCGCTGTAAACAAAATTCTAAAATTGAATTTTGACCATTCTGACCATTCGATGTTGTACTAAATATAAATACTACACTTCAACCGTCTCCCGACAGACCATTCATTTTTTTGTCAACAACCGATCGCTATAAATTTCATAACTTAGTTGACCATAATATTAATTTAAAAGAGAGTTTCAAATCTGATCATGATATTGATGAAGCAGTCAATGATTTAACTATTCCTATTCAGTCCATGGCTTATGTCGAATACCGTAAGTAATGGTTATAGACCCCTTCAAAAACAGCCCTTTCTATCTGAAGAAATACTCTCTCTAATAACTGAAAAACGTAGTGATAGAGCACGCTATCAACTCACGCGACTGTCTACTCATAAAAGTGCATATAACAAACTAGCTAACTCATTAAAAAGGACTCAGGCAAAGCTTAAACCTGAAAATCACAAACTAAAACTAACTAAACTTTCCTCCTACGACGGCAGCATATAGTGAGAAACAACAAAATTGCTTTAATATAAAGTACCCTCGTCTCTTTTAAAGAAACCGGATAATTAATTTGATTTTTCTGATATTGATAAAGCCGACGTTTTTAAAACCCACCTGTATGAAACATTTCAACCTCATAATGATGGTACTCATACCTCAACATATAAATTAAGTTTAATCTTTTTTAGGCCTTCCACTTCCTAGAAACCAACTGAAAAAATACTTTACTTCAAATCAAGTTAAACAGACAATTCAGAAATACATATTAAAAAAGTTTCCCGGATTTGACATAATTGCAGCGGAAGCTGCTAGGTGTCTACCTAAAAAAGCTATAGTACTTTTAAGCTTATATATTCAATGCAATACTACAGCTATCATATTTTCCACTTTTGTGGAAATTTTCAAAAATAATTTTGTTTCTCAAACCTGACAAACCTCTTGACACTCTCTTCCTACAGACCGATTAGACTCTTGCCTTTTTTCACTAATAACCTTGCCTAAATATCCAGCTTGGATTCCACACTTCACATAGTACAATACACCATGTCCATAGAGTTGTTGACTCAATTTCGATGTCACTTGAAAGTAAACTTTATTACATTTGTACCTTTATTTATTTTTCACAAGCTTTTGAACGGTTTGGCATGGAGAATTACTATCTAAAGGTTTAGATAAAGAAGGTTTTAGGTAAAAATTTTCTTCCCCCTTATTTCTCTTAATTAAATCTTACTTAACTGATTGATACTTCCAAGTACAGTATTGCCCCTTAATATAGGGAATTACGAAAATGAATGCTGGTGTCCCTCAAGGAGGTATCTTATCACTGTTGCTTTTTAACATTTATGCTTACGACCAGCCAACCTTGCAACATACTATTGTTACTGATTATGTTGATGACAAGCTCATTATATAAATTAGTGAGAATCCATAACTGCTTCATCAAATCTTCAAAGGCATCTTAATTTTATGTCAGAGTGGTATGTTTAATGACGAGTTAAAATAAATCGATACATACAACGTTTACGCTTAATCAAGGTTTATGTCCTAATATTACTTTAGATAACGTATCAATTCCTACTTCTAATACAGTCAGTTACTTGAAAATTAACCTTGATAAACTCAAAACTAAAATACTTGTATGCGTATGCTCAGTCCTATTTTAAGCAGAAATAATCAGCACTTTTCTTAAAACCAAACTATTATTTTATAAAACTCTCTTAAATTCATATAGACCCACGGGCTGCAGTTCTGGGGCGCAGCAAAAAAATCAAACATTAATAAAATCTACACGTTCCAAAATATTGCACAGCGACGTATCACTAATGCTCCCCCCCATATGTTTCTACCCTGACTGTTCATAAAGATCTAGCCATGAAAAAACTGCTTTTAAAGAAGCACACATACACTATGTCTGTTTTCATAAGGGTCTTTGAAATCACCCCGAATCTCTAGTTAAGGATCTGCCCATCCTAACTCTGCCGGGAAATCCTATTCGCAGGCTTAAAAGAAAATTGTTTCATGACCTTTTACAAATCTAGTCAAAATTATCCTTACAAACAATTAAACTCTTTTAAAAGTCAACTACAATAAATCAAACTCAGTGTCGTTTCTTAATCAACTCTTACATATCTACCTTACCCTTATCATATGAGCGTATTGTACATTAATGTATAGATTGTTTATTTCTAATAGAATTTAAAAAAATGTGCTATCTGAATAGATTATATTAATTGATAACAATATTAAACTACTAGTATATTGTTTTACCAGCTACAACAAAATTGTAAATTGTAAATAAAAATAATGGGTTTTTACAGACAAATATTATTATATATTATTACGACTATAATATAAACTGCTGAACTAGTACCAACACGACCCTTTATTTCGAACCACTTTAACTACTTTATCTTTTTATTTTACCTATTTTCTTATTATACCGAAAAATTTACAGAATAGTTAGCAAGTAAATTTTTTATGGGCGTTCCCAAAATATGCGCCGAGGATTTATTTTTATTGAATTTTAAAACACAAATTTCTCGGGCGTTATTTATATAGTTTATTAAATTTTCTAAATAATAAGGCGTTTACGGTTTAATTCGAATCGTGTCATTTACATTTGCTGGTTTATTTTTGCAATATTCTACTTAACAACGATTTACCTAACAATCTTTTGAGTTTATATAATTTCAATACATATTAATAGAATTTAGCGCGTGATTACAACGGGATGTTTAAATATTTACAACTATTAATTAGGAGTAAAAAATAATATATATATATATATATACATCTAAGGGGTGAAAATTAATTATTATACCTACTTATTATTAAAACTGCAGTATTTATTATAATTATTATTATTGCGATAGTTTGGTGTTTAGTGATTTTATTAATTATTTTTTTTTTTCCCCAGGTCAAAATAACCCGCCATGAAGTTAACGATGTAAACGCTGTGTTTAACATAAAAATCAAAGTAGAGCTCGTTCGGTACATTTTAAAAGTAATTTTTGAATATTTTGTACGGTACTGCAGAACATGGAATAATAATAGATAATAAGATTATAAACAGGGATGGGCGGTGATTAGTATTAATGTTATGTTACTTTTATAACTTGTGGCGATTAATCACAACATTTTCAATTAACTTTAAAATTTAATTCGTTACAATTTGTTTTGTAACTTGTAATCAAAGGTACGCGTAACCTAAGTTACGAAAAGCGCCTCGGGTCGGCATTTTGGCAATTGCTAATTATTATTTTAACTATACAAATAACTTGTATAATTATTATCTCTAAACAAATGCATTATTTCATATAATTGTATTATTTTATTTATTGAATAATAACGATTATGATGATAATATTATTATGAAAACGAATACCTAACCGACATACTTAGGGTAGATAATCCATTTTTTTCAGTTTGAACATAAAGAATTTCACTGGATTATTCAATTTTTTTTGTTTTATTTAAACAGGATACATATAGTTAGACAATTCCAATGTTTTCGTAAAAAGGTTAAGTATACATTATTATTATGTATATCCAAACGAAAACAAAAACTGCAAATGCTATTGTTTAATTTGTCGTATAATAATATATAATGACTGTCGAACAAACTTTATATAAATCAACATTATATTAATAATATTTCATATGTGCAAATAGAGGTACGTTATGTGTTTTGCTATTATAACGAAAGATAAACATGATATATTACATGTATATACTATCCTTATTATTACATATAAACTGTACAATTTCTTTAAAAAAAAAAAAAAAATCTAATTAAAATAGTTAAATGATAAACAGCTATAATTATTATCAATATTTTGTTTCACGAAACAATAGTATAGGTAAATATGTTTTTTATAATGAATGTAAATGCTGTATTTTAATTATTACAAAAGTCGTATAAAATTATTACAATAATTATAATTAGTGTATTGTAGTATTGTAGCAATGGTAAATTTAAAATATTCAACTCGAACCAATAAAAAAAAAAAAAAAAAAAAAAAAAAAAAAAAAAAAAAAAAAAAAAAAAAAAACTATATAATAATAGAAATTTCGTTTTTAAATAATTAACTGTTAAAATTAAATTAGGTATGTACTACATAAACTCACATTTTTTTTTAAAATGTAAAATAAAAACGTCATGTAGGTAGTTTGTGCGTGAATGTATTAAGTTCTTATTGCATTATGCACACGATGTTGTAATTGAAATATAAAGTTTTTTTTTTTTTTTAAAAATACGAATTAGTGTTGCCGATATAATATGTTTTGATATTATAGCAAGCCTGTAATTTACAATTTAAATTATCAACTATAATACATTATTTCATTTTAACATACGAAAAATATTACATCGACATATAATTTACGCTGTTTATCAACTTAACCCACGTCCGACCGTAGGAATTATTCTAATATTTTTGTTTTCGGTATAGTAATATCATAAAAAATAATACGAAACATAACGTTTATTTTATAAATAAAGTAAAACCACGACGGCTGCAATATCCCTATGGTTTACTTATTATTCTGATACCAAACTGTAATATTACGTTCACGGTAGTTGGGGCTGAAGATGATAACGACGTAATATAGTGTTATCAAAGTGCACGATTGCTATAAAAAGTCAACTGCCTACCTGTATTGTAGTTTTACTAATATTTTTTTTTTCAAGTTAACATTATGTACATGAATATTTCGATAGTTTTTTTTTTATTATTTTTTTATTAAACATAATGTAGCGTTACGGGCGCGACATTCAATATTACATTTCCTATAAAACGTCATCCAATCAGTGTATTTTTATTTTTTAGAACAAAATTATTATTAATTGAAAACAATAACAATAATAATATGTCGTCTTTAATAAAACAGCGCAGACGAGAACGGTTTATTCGATTCATTCTTCTCGCGCGCCGGTATTCGATAATCGATTTGCCGGTTATGTTTGTAACGAATACTCGGTGCCATTAACAGTCTCGTCTCCAAATTTTCATCTTTTGCGATAATTGACAAGGCAATAATGTATATATATATATATATCTCAAAATATTCATTAAGGGGCCTCGTCACAAACATTCGTTTTCGCTGTCTGTCTCGCGCGTAACATAGCAACAAAAGCATTCCGCATTTTCACTCTCTGGTTGAGTTTAAAGGCAAAGGGAGCTATTATACATTTTAAATAGAAGAGCACTTATTATGGTTAGGAAAGACATTTTTTTTTTTTAAAGTATTCATTTATTATCACGACGTGCGTGTTTTAATTTAACTAAACGTTAACCATTAATAAGTTGTTAAAAAATAAAAATATTAAAACCTAATGTATCAAGAATCTATAGTAAATACATTTCTTTATAATACAATTTATAACAGGTCCTTTTACCCTAAACTCATTATCTCTCATTATACTAAAACATATTTCAGTTCCTTTGGTGTTGCCGAAAAATGCACGGAAATTGTGGTGAAAATCGTTTGGTATCGAATTAAAAATTAATTACAGGTTATGCTAAAAACATTTCAAACCCGAAGGTGTAATTGCAATCATATGGGTAATATAGTTTTTAGACTTTTAGAGCTCTGGTGTAAATAAATATTCCAATATTCTGCTTTAAAAATTATTACAAGTAACAATTGCTGTCGCAGATAATAGGATGCAGAGCGGTAGACCGTCTAGTTTAATCAGCACGTTAGGTTTACTACATCTCGATCTCCAACTTGTATACCTCGTGGTAATTAATCACAAATTGTTTCTATATCATCACATAAATCATTTCTGCTGATATTATACTGCTCTTATGTAATTCTATCACACAATCGGATGTCTTGTTGTTTTATATAATATCTATGATCGTTCTATATATATATATATATCTATGATAATCATAGGTTAGTTTCAAGCACACATTTTGAATTGCAAATAATTATTTTTTCATTTCAGTCCTTACTTTAACGTGTCTAATTAAGACAATTAAAAAAAAAAAAAAATTAATTTAAATTTAACATACTGTTTAATAATTATCATTTTAAACGATTTAAAAATTAAATCTAACATAAAAATAAAACATTTTGTCCATACGTTATCGTTGTATTCAACGATTTCTCTACAATATATGTGATTTTCAATATAATAATAATATTATAGTAGGTCACCGTTATAAGATATTATAATTTATATTACCATAATGTATTTACTCGTCAATCTTCGTAATATTTAAATTTCCCGCATGTCCTTTAAATATGTTTTATAACATACATATTGTTATCTAGTATAAATATAGATTTTTCAATGTGTTATTTTTATACACATAAGTTATAGCCAGTGCGTGAAATTATATGTCACTATATATAGTAGAAACATTTTGTTGGGGAGGGATAAAATTGTTTCGACATTTTCCCCGCCGAACATATCGTTATTTTTTCGACGATTTTATACTTAAAATTCATAGTGACTCCTTGCTCACGATATAGTCAACGAGCCTCCTTTCTTGTTTTAACGAACAAAATGTTAACTTTAATTAGAGTCCGGATTTTGATTTAGCCAATATATGATGCTTACATATTGAGCTAGAACAATGAAAATACGCTATTCTCTACACATATTAGTAAAATATACTTTCGTATAACCGAAATATGCACTTCTATGTAAAAAATAAAAATGTTTCATTTAGGTTCCTTGTATTACGAGTCGTGGACATAGTTTAATACTCTCGTAGTCGTGCATAAAATTACATCCGATAGAAATATATTTTCACATAAAAACCAGGAATCGAATTATTATTACATAATACGAAAAGTCAAACGGGCACTACATATTTTCGTTAGGGGCACGATTTCAAGTTTACCATCTTGGTAATTAATTTCACAAATTGTTCTGAATTTTTAAATTTGTTCGTTTAATTGTTAATAATATTATTATTATCAATCATATTTCACTAACTTCGATAAGATATTTCCATGATTGTAGATTATCTATAACCGTAAGTAGATATTAAATTTATTGATTTAGTCGATAGTAATTTTAGAACCATGATTGTAGATAATATTTTTGTTTTTGATTATCATGGTGTATTATCTACCGTGGTGGTGAATACAACAATAACTGATAAGAGTTTATGACGACATTGGCCGTGTCGCAAGAAGCCCGATAAATTTCACATGAAATTGTATCTTTAAAAGAAATCATTAAGGATAAAAACTTTAAATCTATTCGAGAGTTGACTTAATTTATTCTTGAAAATTAATTTTTCACAACTTACACAGAAGTCGTAGGAGCCTGAATTATTTGTTCGACTTTACCAGTTACAGTTGCCTCTGCAGAAAGGTCTTTCTCTAAACTTAAACTAAGGGAAAACTATTTAAGAAATTCAATGGGACAGTAACGTTTGTCAAATATTGCATTGCTAAATATTGAACAACAATGCAGACTGAGTTGTTTTTAAATAAAATAATTACAAACTTTTCGAAAACCAAGGCAAGAATAATTACATTTAACAAATTAGAACATACATTTATTTTGATAATTGACTATAAAATATACAATTTTAAATTTTAAATTTTAATTTTAACCAGTTGAGTGAATCTTTGTAAAAACAAATTTTAATTTAATGCTGGACATTTTGCTTTTTATTTTATTTTATAAATTTTTGTTTATTGGTGTATACAGTTGTAAAATGATCAAATCATTTTCGCCGTATAATTGTGTGATATGAGTTATAAGTTGTTTTACTCTACTTGTATCATAATTCCACCCTAAATTGGATATTAACCCATTAGAGTTTATAGCATGTGCACAAATTTAGGACACTTAAATCTCTATTGTCTTGAACCCTTAAAATCCTTGTTGTGGCACTGATTGAGGATGAAGTATGTAGTTTAAGTTTTATCTATAAATCTAAATGTGTTGTTGATTTATAGATATATAGCAGTAATTGAAAAGATCCTGTTAAAAAGAAATTTGTTCATTTTTTTATTTCTTAAGTTAAAAAAAAAAAAAAAACAAGAAAAGAGACAAATCAAAGAAACATTTTTCTTTTGGCATTCGATTTTTTGATCATATTTTCAAATGGCACAAGAATATTGTAATATAATTTAAAAATTATGTCAAGGTGTACCATTAAAACTCGTCACTAGCTAAATTGTATAAGAACAACGATAATATAATCGTATCTTCCCAACAGAATAATAATTTATAATATTTTTCAATATAGTTGTAGCTATATCTAGATAAATAAAAAAAATTAAAAATAGTCTATATGTGCGGTATCCTCCTGAACTATAATTATATTGCAATGAAATATAGTCATCGAATAATGGTAACAACAAATTACCAACAGAGTTTTTAAATAAAAATACGAATAAAATTTAAAAAAAGGCGTGGCACAAAACTAGTTACAAAAATAATATATTATACTAAAATCATTCAAAACATAATAATATAATATGCAAATGTCGGGCTTTTTAACCTAACTGTATATAAAACACGAATTATATAATAAAATTGAACAGTTGAACACATTAAATTGACATTTCGTAATACGCGAACGGGTAGCATATGGAACGAACAAAATAGTTTCTGTTCCCAACGCTAATATTATATGGACCCCGGTGTTCTGGGGTTGAGTTCTTTTTAAAGAAAAAAATTAATTATTTTGTTCCGGAAATGTTACATGACACATCAAACGAACGTGTTCATTTGAACTCGTTCCTCCCAAACACTGTTTAATATTATATACAATTGTAAAATTCAAAATCAAGTATACGGCAGTGCGTATCGCCGATGAGGTATGGGTTGGGTAGCTATATAGATTTTATAAGATCACGCCCCCGCCCGCAAACACGCGATTCGCCGCACGACGACCGCGACGATGGTTTTGCGTAAATTATACCTGCGGGTAATATTGCGTAATAATATTATAACACCGTTGCTATACGGGCCCGCGAGTATAACTAAAATACCGTTTTTTTTTTTCGTTTTTTTTTTTTACGACAAGTCAAAAGTTATCGCGGGCGGTTTTATTTTTATATACATTTATATAGGGCAAACGAGTCCAAAACAATTGCCGGGTCTGTCGCGGGAGAAAACAGAGGTGGCGTGTAAAACATAATATTTTATTTTTATTTTTTGTGTGTGTGTGTGTGTGAGACCCAGCAATTTTCTATTCCACCCCTATTACGAAAAAATCAGTTCGCCACGCCGTCATCGGGCCGGGGGAGGGACATAGTAATAATATCGAAACAGGGGCGTATCCCAATGTCGCCTTATTTTTAATCGTAGATATGCCGTAGGATTTTCGAAAAAAACATACGAGAAAATCTTTTGGCGGCAATACTCAACCGTATGGAATCACTCGACCGCATGTGGCATACTGTGGCAGACTGCCCACGTGTAGTGCAATAAATGGAAAACCGCGATCAATTCGTGCATTGCTAATTAACTATAGTTACTGGTCAGCGGTAGCCATGAGTCCGTGTCACAGACTCTTCTTTTCGGTGTCTCAAAACCACAAAGTTGACTGAAGTGTAACTGAGTGTGACGAAATGAAATTAAAAAGCCGGACGTATTTTGCACCATGGGTAGACAACTGTTGTAGGTGGGAATTTAGAAAGGTATGGGATAGAGGGTAATTTAGTTTGTATACTGAAAACAACGATAAATAACCATAGCAACCAAAAACACGTATCTAATCGAAGCTCGATAAACTGGTATCGACAAACGGGTTGTCGGTAATAATCGTATTTTGCCCCGTGTAGCCAAGGTAACCAAGCAGATATCAACGAAAATAAAACCAATGTCATTTGTTGCGAGTTTTTTGGAAAAAATGAAAAATGTTTCAAATAAATTACCTTCGGGCGAAAAATCCGCATATTTTTTGAGGCATGGCATAAAAAAATCGGAACATTTTGACTAGACCGAAAAAGTGTTTTTCGTGATAAACGCACGTCTTTGTAAAACTATAATTATGTTTTTTTGCTCGTACACTCAGAATCTAATGTAATATTTTGTTTGTATGCTATCGTATTTTACGACAACAATAACGTCGATCCGGATAATCCATTCGGGGGCCTAAATCCACTCTACTGATCCCCCTAGGTTACGGTTCTTTGATCCGCCCTATCCCCTGTCAAACTTCATGTATTCTACGACACTGTATTGAACGCGTTATTATTCAACACTTTAGTCTGTGCATATACCTAATAATAATAATAATAATCTATGTATATTTAAACTCGTAGTACAATTGTATGGCGAAGCGTTGTATATTATATATTTGTACGTTCGTACAGCGGGTGTTACTTTACTGTATATTATATAGTGGAGGCGCCAGATACTGCCGATTAACATAATCGGAAAGATTCCGAACCGCTGGAAGTCGATTATATACCGCGGCGGTTACCCCGGTAACCGAGAACGGTGTGATTTCCGAGTGGAGGCGATAAAAACCGTCGTTGTTTTTGTTGTTATTATTATTAATTTCATCCAGACGCGAGCTTTTGCAAAAGCCAAACGGTAACGCAATATAATTGCGATCAATTGACGAATCGCTCGATACGTCGGAAGCCCGACGATGTTTAAATATTAGTGATAACGTAATAATATCGTTGCACATCTTTTGTTTGCCTAATTTTTCTACGCATATTTACAAAAATAGGGAAATAATTAAATTTTGTGTTTTTCATTTTACTAAAGTCTATGTTATTCAATAATATACTTGAATTGCGGAGGAATACGAGCTACGAGAAACACACAAATTTAAAACTTTAAGACCCTTAAATTTTTAGCTCAAAATCGGGGTTTTTATTCTTTAATGTAATCATTATTTATGTTGTTTTTAAATATTTTTAAAAATATCATTTTTATCAGTTTTATCCCGCCATTATTAACTTAAGCTCTTTTTATCGAATTGTTTTTGGTTAGTAACATGTTACAGTGCGAAAATATAATTTTACAATTTGAACATAAAAAACAATTTAATATATTTTTTTTTATTTTAACAATTTGCAGAAAATTGTTTATCGCTTGTTAAAAAATCTATTCAATGTCTTTCTCTGCACACCCGTAAAAAAAAACGTTTGCAATCAGCCAATCTTTATAGAACGTGGCCTCATTTCGTAAGTATCATCTATAGGTTATTTAATTAGCTTGAACAAACTAATAGTTGAGTTAAATATATTATACTGTATAATATTTTGTAAATGGCGAGGATTCGCGTGTTGCACTGATCTATATAATGGATTCCTTACATAATAATCCCAGTTCAAAAATGTTTTACTTTGGTATTACTATACACAACCGATTGCAAAATTGTTTGACGAACCGCCGTGTATTTTGATCGTGTGTCAGTGGAACCTCCCATTTACAGATTTTTCAACCAATCTAGTTGAGGGATGAGTTACGGTATTACTGTTATTATAAGTTGGTACAATTTCTTAGAACTATCAATATTCATATATTTATTATATATATATAAATCGATATTTCTTTTTATAAAATGTTTTAGATGATTTTTTTTTTTATATTTTAAAATAAATTATGAAAAATAAACAAGATAATTTATCATCTTTAGGCGATTAGTAGTTATGTTAGATTGCAGGAGCAGAAAATAACTCATCTATGCAGTGTTTGGTGACTTCAACTTATTATTGATAACAAAAAAGATCTAATTTATGGTACCAATTATTTTATAATGTGTCAAATTGCCCATTATTCTTTTTTTACTTCTAAATTGTCTAAATTATTGTTCGTTAAAAGTTGTAATTTCTACATTTGTATTTTTTCACGCTTATTAAGGGCTGTGATATCTATAGTATTTTTCAATTTGTCCCCCTAATTCGGAATTAGTTTATTTCATCGTTCATTGGGGCTGAACATGGTTTAAATACGTTATGTCGCAAAACAATTGCACGAAATTCGTGCAATTAATTTCGTTATTACGTTTTCTGAAATTGATATTCGAGTCACTTTAACATATATGTATATATTTTAATAAATATGTATTTAATAATTATTTACTTTTTTTTTTTAGTATAGACATTGGTGGTTTTTTATTCGTAAAATGGTTTAAATAAATTAAAATTTTAATTTTACCGAAAAAGTTATTTAGCGTTAAGGGTGCACCTAGTGTAAACTGTAATCAGTTATCTAAAACTAGAGTGACTAGTGTAATTTGTATTTAGCTACACTGTAACCCGGTAGCGTATTTACGGGAGTGGCTCCACCCACGGGTCTGTAAACTAAAACTTTCGTCATCCGCCCCCCTAGACAAAATCGTAAATACGCCTCTGCTGTAAGGCAGACTAACTTGCTCATCCCTGCAATAATTATATATGTATAACAATCGGATATACCGCCGCTGTTTAAAATGTTTACGCTATCCGGTGGCCACCACATGAAATCATATGAAATTTACCGCCGTATTGTCGCCGGGGTTAAAAATAGTGGAAAAACTCTCGAATTCACTCGACATGCCCGTGATTAATAGCCGGCGGGCGATATTAAACGATCGAACCCTGTATTACACAGTGATATTACCCAGACGGCGAGCGCGCGTTTGTATATTACATTAAATGAAATATTATATGAGGGACGAAATCTCGCACCCGCGGGGGCTTTGTCGTTAACGACGGGTAATATCCCGGGCGCGCGAAAACCGTCCCGGCCGAAGCAGACGGAATCGCGACACGACCGGGACCGCCCGTTTTCAGATCAATGTTATTTTCCGACGGCCGGGAACGTCTTACGACGATCAATTATACACGGTCGAAATTATAGTTACCGTCGATAAATTCCCACTAAGTAATTGCTTATGCTTAAATTCGGTACGTACACGACGGTACGGTATAGCGTATTATAACAGTTGTTGTAATTTATACGAGTGTAATGACGGGGTATATAATACTCGGTGCGCGGTCCCCAACGCGGTCGGTCTAATATAAATCATATTATATACATTTCGATATAAAACGATCAAACCGTACCGTTTTAGAAGAGAGAAAAAAAAAATCACAACTGACAGTACTCATACGGCCCAAGATACCTTGGCTCGCATATTTATTTCATTTATTATACAATTGTTTATTATCGCACAAAGCAATGCAACAAATATATTAATAACCTGAGTTATATATATATATATAAAAAAACAAACAAATATATATTTTTAATTTAACATCCAACTGACGTGTCTTTTTTTTTTTTTTTTTTCTTGTCGTTTGAAATACAAACAGACACTGCACTGCAACAGGACAAATAATGTCTTAATCATCGAATATATTTTAATCGCACTTTAATCGTAAAATTTGTACAACCGGCCCCCAATGCATATACGTTGCAATTTGAAAGTAATAAAATAAATCGATTATTTAACGTACGGCGGCATATACGTACTTGCATGTCCTATATTTAAGGTTTTATATTTTCTCCACTTACAGGTAAACGCAATATTTTTGTAAAAATGGAACGCCCAATAATACTATTATAATATCGCTGCGACTGCGTAGATAAACTTACGACGTAAATAGCGTTGAGCCCGCCATCGACGATTATTAAATTTATAGTATTAATAAAATGTTTTCCCCCGTCGATTTTCAGTCTGAATGTTCAATACTTATTCGAATTATAATTTCCGCGAGTGATTTAACGACTGGCAATGTATAGGGCAGGGCAGCATAGGGGGGGGGAGCGAAATATGAACAAACATAAATATTTATTCTAAGTGTAGGTATAGAAATATTTTTTCACCGCGGCATTTTCCGGCGTCTAATATCTACGCAAACCCTCCTCGTCCGTACCCAATTTTATTGATTGCCGAATGTCACACACCCCCCGCGCGAGCTCTCGCCCCTCCCCCCCGGTCTGTTATAATATTGTTTTATTATTTATGATATACGAAAGGCTTCCGAATAAAAATATTGAAATAATAAATTATTGTAAATTTTATATTATAACCGTCGTTGTAAACGATTTACTCGCACTGCAAGTTATAGGCGAACGTCGAGCAATACATTTTTACAAACGGTCGAAATATCGGATCGCGTTGCCGAAATTATATTATTACATTGTTGTGCAGCAAGACAATTTGTATTCTTTTTCTCGAAAATATACTTATTTTGTCCACCTGTGGATTTTGTGCGATCCGAATTTTTGTTCGTTCTCACTCCCCCCCCTCCTCCTCAACCACCACCACAAACATCATCCTTATCTCGATGTTAATTTTTTGGCACTGGGTCTCCTCATAAATTTTTTTGAACACCGCAATTTACAAATATAATTTATTTTTGTATAAAACAATATACGTATAGCTATATGTGTGATATCCACGGAAATAATAATAATAAAAAAAAAAACCGATTACGATCGCGGGTTATTGGCCTCTTCTAATCGATTCCGAATGTTACCGAATAATATTTTTTGATGTCCTACTTTTCATTTGGTCAAATTATTGTAACATTTTTTTGTTTGCTATAAAATCAATTAGGATAAAAATAGGTAAGTATAGGTATGTAACTAGGTGCACGTGTTAAACGATAATTACAATAGGGAATTAATAATTTTATTTTTATTTTTACAGTGATATAATATTATAAACGATCGATTTTCATGGAAATTTCAACGGAACAACTATCTGAATAATACATTTAACCGAGCTATATATTTTAGTAAAAACCGTATATTATATATTATATATAGACACAAAATTATTTAACGATTAGTAAAATTATAACGTTATCAAATATGATCGACTGCTAGACGTAGATAACTATGGTATACCTAACCCAAATGGCAACGTGAAAATCGTTAAATATTAATAATAAAGTATTCTCAAATGGATTTTATATAATTTTATATAATTTTACATAATTTTATATAATTTTATATAATATATATATTTAATTTTAAGTATACTTATTGCGACACCAATGGTTTTTTGAAAATTATTTATAATAATTTAGAATGTCGACTGGCGAAACGTGTAATTTATATTATTAATTTTTAAATATGAGAGTTTACATGGTGTCCCGCGAAGATATAGCGATGTCTCCTGAGATAATGAATTTATTCAAACTCTGTTTTTTTTTTTTTATATGACTCACACGGATAAGGACTACACAAAATAATTTTTTTGTTTTGATAAAAAATATAAACAAAAGAAAAACTTTTTTATTAATCATTTAAATTGTATAAGGTTTATTGGCATAATGGATTTATATAGTATATAGGAATCGTTGTCATCGCAATTATTTTATTTAATATGGCCGTTACTTTTGGGATAACAAATCGATTACAACACTTTTATTATACGAATAACGCATTTTAATGTATTATTATTCGTCTTGGCATTGTGAGGGTTAGGGTATTTTTCATTAAAATGAGTGTCTCGAGTCTTTCGGATATTATTATATATGCGCATTGTACTCCTGACACAAGAAACTCTGCTCAAAGGCGAGCAAGTATTGCTTACAAAACATGTGATACTGTGTGGAAAATTGCAAAGAAAAGCCTGTTCAAATAATAATATAATATTAATTGAAATAAATATACGATCAAATTGAATACAACCGGCCGAATGAGCGGATAAGATAAACTTCGACATTATCGTGACAAAATTAAAGTTAAACAAGTATAATGTTATTTGGCACGAATGTCGCAGAATTACCTATGTCAGTGTAACATTTTTTTTTAAAATTGTTTTTTATACGCACGAACAGCACGATTTTTATATACACACATGCCTGCTATATTATTATAACATAAGGCACTTATTTTTTTAAACACGAAAATAAATGTTATCATTACGTCGTCGTAAATATACTATCGTCGTGTACACACGTACGATTACAATTTAATGATGAAACGTATTATATTAAAAATTATTATAAAAATAATATTAAAAATAGTTATTTCAAACGGCATGGACGATGTACTTCTTTAATATTATTATTACGTACATGAATATAAAATATTATTTCATATTATAACGTTTTTTTAATTATTTAAATTGCAATAACGTAATTTCTTAAAAAAAAAAAACTTTAGATGTCTGATTAAATATAACTTATTAATGTTGACACGAGTTCGCGGTTAAATTTTCAGCAGCCCAATAAATTCACATTTTAGAAAATACTAAAAAAATTATGCACCGAATTTACTTTTTTTTTTTTTAGCTTAATATAAGACATATAACCGCTTTCTTATCCCTATATGATACAATGATTTATAGGTTTTTTATTAGTAAACTAACTAGGAAACTAGGGATAAATTGGGATAAGAAAGCGCGAGCATTAAATCAAGATAAATGGAAAGGGCATAACCTAACCTAAGACCGGTTATATGACGATATGGTCCTAGAGGTCGCATTGTACCACGAAAAAGACAGAAGATTAGTTAGATGAGTACTATATTTTTTTTAGTTTTAAATGTTATAAAGACCGGTACATGTTAAATAAGTGAACTGCGTTGACAAGGTAGAAAATTACTCACATGCTCTTACTAAGAACTTAAAATTCTATTATCGAGAAGAAACAAAGTAGTCGTTCTACACGGGAATTATTGTTAGAACAACCTACGGTTGCGAATTGTAGACTATATTAACCGAATGGAGAAAAAAAATGATGTTATTTGATTGTCTGTGGTCCGGTATACCCATGACAACGTACTGGGACGATGGATCAAAAGAGATCCGAGGATGACAAGAGTACCGAAGGCAAACGTTTTGACGTGATGTGTTTACCGCAATCTGTAGACACAAGTTCGGTAATAGAGTATAGATCAAAAGTAAAGAGACCCAGAAGACGTCTAAAAAATCGACGGATGGATGGACAGAGTGGCAAGAGAGGGTACAAAATTACGAGTAATGGAACACAGTTTCGATGGCGGTAGTGCTGATCAAACCAAGAAGAGCAAGACCAATAGATTGCATTATTTACTAAAAGTTCGTACGAAATTTAAATTCCTAATATGTGGGTTAGAATTTTATTTATGATCTCTAAGAAAGTAATATATAACTTTACAAACTATAGAAACTTTTTTTTTTGTTATGATATAACAAATTGTACCTAAGGCAGTTAAAAAAAAATTCGATGTTTCCCTGAAGACCGTTCAAATATAATATTATTTTCCAGAGATAAAAAAAATTACCTTAATAAATTTTATAACCTTTAATTATATTATATTCCTAATATTGTGTTTATGGGTTTTTGTATTTTTCAAAGCATTTGTATTAATGCGATTTTTGGAATTTTAAGCGCATTTCGAGCTGCTTTTTTGAAAGATTTTAATAACTGCTTGTGAGTTTTGTGATTCGGTCGAGTAATTTAATTATTCCAAAGAGTTTAACTTACTTTTATTAATTTACTTTGCCAATTATTTAAAACCCCGTATAGTTGTAAATTGTATCAAGTCTAACATATTATTTAACTGTAAGCTTTAAACAAATAAAGTTCGGTTTTTTTTTGTAAATATTTATATTAATTTGTCTATTAATTAGTCGGTAGGTTAGGTTAGTTTATTGATTATTGTATGTGACAGAAAATATTTTTAAATGACGTTAGTTATCTGATACAAACGTTTTGTTAACAATTTAATAAAAAAAAAAAAAAAAAAAAAACCAAAACAGTAAACACGTAATTTTCCGTTCAACATGACGGGATATTTTTCAATTCCGTCTTAAGAATATTATTCATTTTTATTTTTATGAAAATCATTATTTTAAAAATGTATTTCACTTGTAGTATTTATGCTCACACGTTAAGATAAAAATAAAATTATTTCATACGCTTTTTAAGTTATAGGCTATAGGATACATGAAAGAATGAAGTAAAAAAAAAACCAGAAATAAATTTAACTCCCCATTCCCAGTAATTTTGAAGAAGTTTTCGTGTCTCCTCAAACAAATTAAGCACATTTCTTGATCTATGAGGGTAGGAGGAATGCACCTATTGGTTTTGCTATGTGATTTATTTATTTTTCTGTATATTAACTTCTTTTCAAAAATCTTTTTCTGAATTTCAATGGTGGTTTCTAGTAGTGAATTGTGTTTTGTTGGTGCATTTAAGAGGTCATGGGGAGGTCGTGGTTTGATTTTCTAAATAGTTTGAACGGACATAAACCTGGAAAAACGTGGGGAACCTATTTACACAATAACGATTTCTGGTTTCGATATCGTTTTTATTTATTGGAATTCGGTGAAAAATAGTAGTAGAGACCCGAAACGTACACCAAGTACTTAAATTACCATTTTATAGACGCAGTACAATTTTCAATATATTCTAGTGTTTCATTTTTGATTTATAAATAGATATTTTTAATTGTCTAGTATTTTTTTTTGGTTTTTTTTTTTTTTTTTTTACGAACAATTGTAATTTATTTTATAATCACAAATAAAACAGTTTTCAATTTAAATTCATCAAAACACGTTTAACCGAACTTTCTTCAAAATCGTTTTCCGTTCGCAATGGTTTATCGTCAGTTACGTACTCCCGTTTACAACGGCGCGAAGTATGCGGGATATTTTTTTTAATCGAATTAAAACGCGTCTTTTGGGGGTTAGTCCACGGGGTAAAATAATTAACTAGAAGTTTGGAATTATAGTCGACGCACATTCGTCACTTCAACTGTACGTTAATTACGTAAGTCTTTACTGCCGAGTGTTGAACTATTTTTTTTTAAATTATACAAAAAAATGTACAAAACAAACGATTTTAACTCTCGGAAAAATTTGATAAAAATACATTTTGAACTTTGTTAAACTGGACGATATTTATAAAAATAAGTATGAATATTTTTAATTAATTTAATTTTTTTTTTTTTTATGAAACTGTCCGGCTCAAGCCGGTTTTGTAGCTTTTTTAAAATTTTAAATTACATTACACTCGTCAAGGTTAGCATTACACATAAAATGTCGAAACGATTCCGTTTAAATTTAACTATTCGTACGTATTATCTATACCTATTATTGTAATTCTTTTCGCAGTTTTTTTTTTTTTGCATTTTCTACGGCATAGCGTAGCACGTACCTATCGGTATAGCTGTGAAATTCGAAAAATGACATTATAAAAGTACCATCTGCGTGCCAACTATACATACCTAACTATTTGTATATAGAGATATTATATATGGAGTTACTATACGCAAAACTTTTCGAGCGTGTTTACTGACCTAAAAAATGTTTTCAAGAAAAAAAATGCCGTAAAACTAATAGCTCCATCGCTCAAGCTATAGCTCGGAGTCCGTAATAAAAAAAAAAAAATAAAATAAACGATGAATTTCTATTCTAAAGTGACCCCCCTTCGATATCACTACTATAATATATTAAATAAGTCATATAAATTAAAACTCTTAAAATATTGATATAATCTCCTATATATAATATTGTACTATTTATTAGTGTATAGTCTATGAAATTGTTTTAAATTTAAACACGACATTTATTGTTAAATTCATGTAAAATTAAATTGAGTTCGATAATCAATTTGTTATAATTGTTTTTAATTTGTACATTTGTACTTTTGTAAAAAAAAACCGTTCTATGACAAAGCCACCAAAAGGGAATAAATATTATATTTATATTGTATATAACCAGGATTACTAAATGGAGGAGGCCAAGAAAAAACCCTCAAAATGACACTCGCTTGGCTTTGTTGGACGGCTCTTTCGCTTATTTCTACTACATGCTATGCCTTTTACAGTCGATGGAATTGTGTTGCACGTTAATGTTTTTTTTCCTTTATTACATTTAAACCAGGTCTCTGCACTCGAAAAAATCCTCCTAGCCCAAAACCCGAATTACAAAATTGATTGAAAATATAAACAACCGAATTAAAAATCTCAAAACAATCCGAATTGTTAATCATCTAGAATTAAGTGGCATGTTAGTTTGTATGTATTTTTTGCAACTGCGATAATAGTTTGCAAGTGTTTTAAAAAATTGTCATCTTATAATTATATTAAAGATTTGACATAACGAATGTTGTGCACTTATTTATAACTAAATATATATTTTTTAATTTCAAAATGATACTTAATAGTTTGTGAAGAGCCGAGTATTTGATTAAAGCCTGGTCTGAAACGTTTCAAGTGTTTTAAACAGATTTCTATTTTTTTTTTTTTTTTAAATAAATCGTACATATACCGTAAAGTAGCATGGACGTAAAACGATTAAGGATAGAAATATTTAAAACATGGAAATACGACGAATGGATGGGGCCGTGGCCCTCTTTGATACTCCTAGCTACGCCACTGAATATACTTATTTTTTTTTATGCTATACCAGTTTTTTGTGGTCGTAGTCCGTTATACTTGTCGGTGCGAACCACAATATTATTGTATTATCTTTGTGTGGGTTTACAGAACAAATAATAATAATACCAACCGTAGTGTTCCGATTACCTTTATTTTGAAACAAGATTATTTGTGTGCAAGTCAAGTCATATACACGTACAACAAAATATTATTTGTTCAGGAGGGGGGAGGGTTAAGATTGTATTTATAAAAATATTAGATTAGGTTTTTTTTTATCTATAAATACATAATATAAAATTAATAAAAAACATTTATTAAACAATTTCA
The DNA here is from genome assembly GCA_956483605.1 of Tuberolachnus salignus. Classification (NCBI taxonomy): domain Eukaryota; kingdom Metazoa; phylum Arthropoda; class Insecta; order Hemiptera; family Aphididae; genus Tuberolachnus; species Tuberolachnus salignus. The sequence continues at coordinate 30,755,589 of OY101430.1, read as the reverse complement.
GGTGGACCAAGAAACAACTCGTGTACTCGGATGCCCCGTACAGAACGCCTTTATTTTTTTTTTTTGAACCGGTAATACCCCCGCCTCCTGGAAACGCCGTGAGGCACTACTTCAGGAGGCGCCGTACAGAACGCTTCAACTAACCCAAAATATTATTGTACACTATATAGGTACGTACCTGTAACCTTCGGTGTGCGAATGTCCCGCGGAACTCCTGGACGGTTCCAATGGTCGGGACGCGGTGCTCGCCGACTGGCAGTCGCAGTGCATAACGCACAGCACGATGGACGTGACGACGCAAATGGTGAACGGCACGGCGAAGTAGTGAACGATGTCGGCGTACTGCTGCCGCTTGTCGTAGTTGACCACGGTCAACGTGTGGTTCTGCCGCGAATAGTAACACGGGAACGTGGAGCCCGGCGTGCCGTACATCTTTGTGAAATTGGAGCAGGCCACGCCGGGGGGATACCCACAGCCCTTGATGTTGACGAGGAGCACGGCTTCCGACACGACGATCCCACCTTCGTGGTCGCCATCGCGGCCACTGTGACCGCCGTCTCCGCCGTCTCCGCCAATGCCACCTCCGCCGTCTCCGCCTCCACCGGCCGTCTTGTACGTCACGTAGATGTGACTGCAGTTGTACACGTCGCTGGTGCATCCCTCCCGGCACGAGCTCCACGTGCAGTTGTACAAACCGGTTAACTGTACACGGCGTATCGTCGTACACATGACAGGTTCCGGGACGAAGTCGGCCAGCAGCGTGGACACGGCCGGGTCCACGTATAGCGGTACGAGGAACAGCAGCATTGAACCCGAGCCCACGGCTATCATGGCGAACGACATCGTCGAGTAGAACCACACCTTCTCGCGGAACGTCCGCGGGGTGCCCTGCTTTTGATTCTTGGCCGCTGCTAATTCCAACAGCTTCTTCTTGCGGAGTTGCTGCTGTTTGGTATCCAGCAACAGTTCGGAGCTGGCGGACCGCATCGCGTCGCATGGTGCGCGTCCCCGCAACCGGTTGCGCGCGTCACGCCGCACGCCACTGACACCACCGGCGGTGGCGGTGTTGGCGGTGGTGCTGGTGCTGGTGTCGCAACTGCTGCGGTGGGTGTTGGTACTGCACCGTCACCGTTGTAATCGCACTGGTCTACACTACTCGAGACGACCGAAAACACCATCCGTCGCCACGGAATGGTGACGGACCGCACGCCTTCGGGGCGTGCTACGAACGAGACCGCGGGTGTCAATGCAGGACTTCCCCCTGTCGCCGGTATAGGTATATACCGGACGTACTTTATGTACGCTATATATATATATATATATATTTATGGGCTGCGGACGGACGTGGACGGACTTTCTACTGACGAGCGGTACAGGTCTGGCGAGCCGGTCCGCGGGAACCGTCGGTTCGAGCGCGGTGCAGTGCGTGTGTGCTCGAACCGCGGTACGCCGACACACTGACGGTATACGGTGTGTGCGCGTTTGACGGCCGGCCGCGGGTTGCCCGGCGTAAAACGCTCCGCCGTTCGCTAGCCGCCCGCGCTGGCTGGGCGTTCTCAACACGCACGCTCCGACGTCGGTGGCGGTGGCGGCGGCGGCGGCGGCGGCGGTGGCGACGACGACGACGACGACGACCAACGTTCCTACTACCTCGCCGCCCGTCAGTCCGCCGGCCGTTCTCGCTCGACCCCGTACGCGTTCCTTCCCCCGTACCCACCACCCTCACCAGCCCTCACCTAGGACACTCCACCGTCGCCCCCATCATCGTACCCCCCTGAATTTCAGACACAATGGCAACGGACGCACGTGCGTGACCAGAAATCGTACGGCCTAACGTCGTCGTACCACCGCGACCCCCCAACTGCACGGGACACCGATGTTATTATTTCGGACGATTGCCCGTTCGCGTAATTGTACCTATATACAAAACGTATATTATTATTATTATTATTATTGTGGGTGTATGTGCGTTGTGTATTGTTCGCACACAGATTGACAAATCCTTTTGTGCGCCTATTATATTAATATTAGGTATAACTGCCCCGTGGTGCTTGGCCGTCGTCCTCGACGTGAGCGACGTCCAAATACTCCCCAATATCATCCCACGGCCGCCCTCATCTAACCACCTGTAAATCTAATTATTTTTGTCCTTTTTTTCATTTAACTTATTTAATAATCGATTGAGTAATATCACTGCGGTCATAAATACAACAAGATTATTATATTAATGGACACTATAACCGTTTTACGGGACAAATTCTGACGTCTTCAATTTTTAATGTTTTTAAAACAGGATTTTATTTTTTTTTTTTTATTGCAATTTTGCAAGACGCTACAATTTTAAATTTTCCTTTGGAAAACATAATGCCTTGCTTTGTTTAGGGTGTGATCTGTGCCAAGGGTCGCTTCTTCATAGAGAGCGTGATGTTTAGGAACATTTAGGATCGAGTGGATTGAGTATGCTTAGGTTAAAATTTGATTGATCTTTTCCTAATTAAGGCGCCTAGAGCGCATCTCAGCTTGGAGATATTTTGAATGCTAGGTAAGTTTGGTTAGGAGATTGATTTTTTGAGCTTGGAGGAAAATGAAGAAATGAATAACCGGAAATGGACTGGAATTGGTAGATTTTCGTATAGTGTGGTTGATTACGTATGTAAGTAGCCTGGTGATGAATATTATTTCTCAGATGCTGTGAATTACACTTAACTACAATAGTCGTATTTATATTTTTATCAAACGCATTTAATAATAAGGTATTTCGAGCTAAAACTTCACATAGACGTATAAATAGCAGACACTCAATTTTTTGGTAAAAATTGTTTTTTTTTTTTTTAAGATTCTGATACAGAAAAATTTATATTTGACAATCAAAAGCCGACTGATAGTTCCGGATTTATAAATTGTTTCCTGGGCATTTTTCAGGGTTGTCTAGTTCTATGTCAGAGCACTATGATATTTTATCACTAGTACAACTGTAATTTAAAAATATGCACTTTTTTTTTAACACAGCATTTGGTGGATTTGATGTACCTATCATTATAGTTATACTTTAAAGTACAAAAATGATAAAATAAATACATAAAGGTACCTATATATAATACACATCAGTGATATAGGTAAATATTAATTAATAAGAACGGGATATAAAAACACGATAAAATAATATCTATTGTAAACTCTTAAAATAATATATTTATCATAAATCATCTAATATGCTCAGAAAAATGGTAAAATATGCTTTAAAAAATATAAAATCACTAAATTATGCACTGTAACTTTTAATATTTTTCTTGTATTGTTGTGAAATTAATCTTTAGCTTACTTAACAATAAATCTGATAGTTCACAAAAAACATACAACTTCCGAACCCTATTTATCACCACACGTAGGTTAACGACAAGGTATGTTAGCAACTGCTATGATCATTTTGTACAAAATGTGTAACGTGTTGTTTTTAAAAATAATAATACTTATGAAAAATTATTTTATTAATTTGTTTCAATAATGATCATTTGATAACATCAAAATAAACTAATAAGGAATAATACGTGTGGTTGAAAAAATGTTCATCCGACGACCACCGACCCAATGTTGATTTACGCTGGTAAAATTGACCTTTATTATAAGCCCTGGACTTCGGATGTAATTGTTTGAATGTCATATTTTGTGTAACACAAAAAGAAAATTGATTGAATGTTTACAAAATTAGTTATATAAATAACTATATTTAATGTTGATCTTTAGCCCTTAATATAGGCCTCTCGGAAATAGCCGAACAACAGTTCCTTAACTTTCTGATCTGCCACAGCCGTCAACGTAATAAATAATAATATCGGTCGTACAATAATAATAATAATATTATTATTGTACGACGTATACTATATACGCTATAAGCCAATTCCCGAGGGGGTAATGGGTTTCTTAGTGGGGTCGTTGTTGAAAACGTCACCATCAGACGCTGTGTATCTTGAATAAAACAACGGTTCCGGGAGCCAGGTAATTGGAACGTACAGGGGGATATTCGCGGGGGAGTTATGATTGTACCGCAGGAAACAAAACCGTGAAATAATTGTCGTTCTATAATCTCTATTCTTCTTCTTCTTCTTCTTCTTCTTCTTCTTCTTTTTCTTCTTCTTCTTCTTCATCTTCTTCTTCTTCTTCTTCTTCTTATTCGCCGCTGCTTATTGGCTGCGGACCTTAAGATGACGCCTCGTCGGCATCTACACGCCGTTTCGGTATACAAATATAATAACTAACAGGTGACATAGCAAAATTAAGTTATGATTAGAACACAAATTGTTGCGTTTAGTTTGAAATTACAATTTAAACATGAAAAATATCAGTAATGGTCAAGTTGGGTTTTTTTTTAATTTTAAATATCTGTATTAAACTGTTTTGTTAATATTTTTCACTTTGAATTTTATTATCCGCGTTTAATTTCTAATTAAACGCGGATAATTTCACTCTAATTTCAACACGAGTGCTACAATTCATATTCTACGAAACATTATTTTACTATGTCACCCAGTAGATTGACTACAGAGTTACCAAAAAAAAGCGTGTTCTTTTGTATACAAATTAGCCAGTTTAAAATTAGTAAATAATAAAAAAAAAAAAAAAAAAAAAATGTATTAGAACTTTTATTTCAAATTAGAACTGCATGCTAAGTGAAAACTACAACCACTTTTTTTATTACTAATATCTACTGGGGAGAACATAATTGTAAAATCAATAGTAATAACTAATAATTACTCAAATAAGCACATGTCACAACAAAGTAAAATTGTTAGACACCGTTTATTGACTATATAGGCTACAATAATATCTATATATTCTTTAACTTTGTAATATATTTCAACTTTTTAGTTAAAAGCCTGAAAAAGAATACTGCAAATAATAAAACTAAAATCAATAGATAATATAACGTATAAGTCGATTAAATTAAAAACTTGCAGAACAATGAGTATATATTGTATTATAATTTTTAAGTTGTAGTAAGTAAATCACTGATAAAAGTATACTGAAATCTGAGTACGCTGAGCGTTGAATATATTTGAACTGTAAAATTCTCCAATTTCCATACAACGTGACCGACAAACATAATTAATATATGCGGGCTGATTGACCCGAATCAAAACAACGATCAATACTCGATCGAGTCTTGATCGATTATTATTATTTATTTTTATTTTTTTATTTTGTTTCTGTCTATTATCTGCCGTGTATCTACCACCGTATTGTTGTGTCGAACAAATTCGATTAAAACAATAATATTATGTTATATTGTTTGTAAAGTGAATTTTTGTAAAAGCCCGGTGTTCGGACAGCCTGCTAAAAGTATACTACCATACAAAATAGAACAATTAGCCGCAACGACTTGCAAAACTATTGGCTCATCCGCGTAGTGTTTTTCTTTTTTCTTATTCGAGTTTTAGACGCCTTATAGTTTTTTTGTAACGGGTATGTACCGCCTGCAGAGTGCTTTTCCAAAATTAAAATAATTTTAAACAAAAAACATCATCTATCGTAATTGCGTAATTCTACACCTATATCGGTCATGCTCTTTGATAAACAAATACCTTTGTCATTTTTTCTTATGAAAATTATATCGAATATCCGTGTTCATGAATTTTTTTTAAATAAGTATATAAGCGTTTGGAGTTCAATATATAAATTATTTAAAAACTATTTTTTGCTAAAATATAGTAAAATTTCAATACCGAAAACGAAAACGACGAGATTGCGGAAAATAAATTACGGTGATTCGATGTTATCGCATTGATAAATAAATATTATTAAATATTTTTATTTTTTATTTTTTAGCTTGATATAGGCCACTTAGGCCCTTCGTCTCCACCCAGTCTATCTCAATTAGCAGCAATATTTTCCCCATTGTTTACTCATAGCGATATTCATTTTTTCAAACTCCATCTCTGATCTCTGCCTCGGTGGCCATTTGCTGTCCGTTGTCCATTTTCTGATTTTCTCGATTAGTTGTCCTTGTGCTCGCCACACGTGACCTGCCTAGCTTAATCTTCTGCGTTTGATTGTTGTAGCTATGACTAAGTACTATAGGTATGACGAATGGTATTATGACGTATTTCAGTTGTGAACAGCGCATGTATATTTACACAATTGAAAATATTGACTTTTCATGGAGTCTGAGCTAGCAGAGATGATTGTCACCAAGATTTTTGCGCTGGGTATATTATGTATCTAACTGATAAATTCACTTCCAGCGGTGGCCATGACACCAGCATATCACAAAGTAGCTATCATACCTATAGTTTAGGCAACCAGACGTCCCGTTTAAAACGAAATTGTCCTTTTTTGATCATCATATCCCGTTGTCCCGACAAACTTCAAACAGGACGCTTTGTATCCCGCTTTTAGAAGATGGTCCCGTTTTAATCCCGTTATTTCCATATAATAATATTAATTTTAAGAAAAAAATATCGATGTATGAAAACAATATAAAATAGTTTCTCGTATATTTAAAATTTCAAATCAAAGTTATAAATAACAGATAACAGTTTTGGTGGAACGAACGCTGAGACCCAATGCCGACGAACAATAAAATTAGCGATAAGAATGAGACATGTTGTATATCGTATGCTATAATACTAAGTCGTACTACAAAACAAATGTATATAATATAATTTATAAATTTATAATTAATTAATTATATTAGATATTATATTGATTCATTTTGGTTGACGCTCTTGATAGTCGATCCGTGAATTCCTTTCCGTCAATTCGTATTATATTTTGAAATTGAAGCGTACATATCGATTTTTTCCTAACTTTTAAAAATAATACTTCAGATGCCCAAGAGACGATGTGGTTTTAATCCAAAACTAAACATTCAGTATCTTTTTTTAAGAGAAGCTGATGAAATATGTTAGAGAAAGTCCTGTGTACCGAGTGTAAATCTATATTCTCAATTCAACATAGTGGGATATTAGATATCAAAGAGCACTTACAAAAACGTAAACACGTATTGACCGTATCTAGCAGTTCTAATAAATTAACATAATTTTTGATCAATAATGGAAAATCTGGGCTATCGGATGAGAGCAAACATATTGCGGCAGAAGAAGGTATGTTTGCTTTTCATATTATCATGTATAATCAATCGTTTCGATCTATGGATTGTACATCCTCATTAACGGAACAAGTTTTAAAAGAGTTAAAAATAATAAATTTGCAACAATTATGGTAGATACATCAAATCACAAAAATCTAAAACTTGTACCAATTTTTATCTGATATTTTAATTCACAAGAAGGAGTACAAATCAAAGTTTTAGAATTTACAAATTTACAATGTGAAACCGCAGATATTTAACTAGTTATATAATGAATGTTTTAAAAAAAAAACCAACTTATCCAATAAAATAGTTGCTTTGTCGGGTGATAACTGTAATACAAATTTCGATGGTGTCACAAGAAAAGGCAAAACAAAATGTTTTTGCTATTCTTAACGATAATTTAAAAACTAATATGTCAGGCATTGGATGTGCGGGTCATATCTTATACAGCGCAATACAAACCTGTACGGATATTTTGCAATCGAAATTCAATTCATAGTTAATAAGATATTTCAATATTTTTATATACACACAGTTCGAGAGGAGCAATTTAAAGAATTTTGTGATTTTGTAAATGTCGAGTACAAAAATATTTTGGGTACTGTTAAAACACGATGGTTATCTTTGCTACCAGCTGTTACTAGAATTATAGATTTATTCCAGGCATTAAAAATATATCTTTTAACTCAAGATAAATGTCCTACAATTCTGAAACAGTTTTTCGATAACTCTGTTTCTATTGCATGGATATATTTTATTCAAAGCCAATTGAAAGTGTTATGTGGGAATATAAGGAACAGGCAAAGCCAACAATATTTTACATAAAAATTAGCTTTAATTATTGAAGACCTTGATGAAAATAAGATATACAACAAAAATAATTTTATAGAAAATACTGATGTTTTTATAGTGTTTTTCTTATCTTATGTAGAAAAATGGAGTTGTTATTTTGAACCGTTCAACATTTTTCGTTAGACTCAGATATTAGATATTCCCGCTTGGGCAGACGTTCAAGAAAGTCTTCAATATTTATTTAAAAATAAAAATATAAACTTGAATTGGAATCCGGACCAGGATAAGTTATTTGATGAATATAATCATGTGATACAAGTTAGAAAAAATGAAATTTCTTTCAACAATTACTGCGAATACTTATTCACTCATTGACTATTCCTGGAACAAATGCATCTGTAGAAAGAATATTTTCAATAACAAATGTTTTGTGGACAGATGAAATAAATCGTTTTAATGTCGAAACCATTAGATCGATTACTATTGCAAAACGGAACTTTTAAACCTTCACCTGTTCACAATATTATGAATTTCTTTTGAAGCCCCCAAAATTGTTAAATTCAATAAGTTCATCAGAAAAGTACGAAAAAAGAGTGGAAAGTGTGGAAGGAGGAATTCATGAATAATTAAGATAGCGATGATGATGATGTAATTTTCCTAATTCTTAATAAAAAAAAATATATTGTTTAATACAATACATTTGTTTTACTTTAATATTAAAATGTAAATTTTTCTAATTGTTTAAAAAATTATAGTAGTTTTGAAATGCAACATTGTGTGGTTGGAGCTGGTCGAAAAAAACACGTAAAACGACCAATAAGCATGGTTAAATTGCGGGGCTTGAGATGAACGGATTTTAATTTCGAAAACAGATTTGATTATGTACACTAATTTTCTAGATTCCGATTAAGGCAATTTTTGATATTTGATAAATTGAATGTGTAATTAGGTATACAAATAATGAAAATATAATTTTTTTTAACTATCAATATTTTAACGATAAAGATGAATATCAAAAATAGCCTAAAGTTATAGACACTTAAATCGGGTTTCATTAACTTTGAACAAATCAGTGTTGACATGTGCTTGCGAATGGCATTCGGCAACGGCAGCTCGAAACCCGCCGCGCGGGACCGACGCATTAATTGTGTTCACAATATACGGATAAGAAAACCATTTGTAGACCAAAATGTATAATAAGTTTATTTAAGATAATAGTTTCTGGGAAAACCATGTGGAGGTTATGTTTTTGAATTGAAAATTGAAAATATTTTATTTGGAAAGTCTGTTACAACTTAATTAATTAATCGAACCTCAACTTATCAACGAAACAAACTAACATGGCTTTATATTATTTTTATTTAGTAATTAAAAAAAAAATATACAATACAACATATATATATTCAAACAAACTCTATTTATTGCTATACTATTAAAATTAAATTACAGAAAATAATATTCTACTCCTATATCAAATTGTACAGCAGTTAATTCCGGTTGTAAGTTTAACGGTTATTGGCGTTATATGTAAAAACATCTCAATACTTGGTAAAAATCTAGTCAAATATGACGCCCGTCTGGCAGCAGCAACATTGGATACGTACTATAATTATTATTATTACTATTCGTACAGAATGAAAATAGATATTATATTGTTGCAATAAACTTATAAATAAACTCAATGTTTTAATGGTGCGAAAGGTGGCGGTACTCGTACACGATTCAATCTCACTCGCACTAACATTTATTTACTTCTCACACGAAGACATGTCCCAAATGTGCGTGTCACATTAGTTGCCTAATTTGGTCTCCTTCGAATTGACCACGCTCCTACCCCCTTAATGAATAATAAAAAGAAAATATTACTTAACATTAAAACATGTTTATTATTTAAATTGGTTTACTCAAAAAAGGGTAAAGTAATAAGAAAATAATTGGAGTTTTACTCCCTACAGTAGTGTGGATATGTGTAAATGTATATGGATGAGGATTTCTTTGCCGGGAGGGTTTTTATTTGGGATGGGGGAAGTAACAACTGTCCCGTTTTTTTTATTTTCCTAATATGGTCACCCTACTATAGTTATTCAGCCATCATGGTTTGCAACCGTATCAGCTTATTTTAATATAATATACTGGATATGACCATACAGAGTATTCAGTATCATTTATTTCCTGGTTAGTCGTTTGCCTTTTTAACTCCCGTATTCTGGTCCTTCTTAAGACCAAAAACCCGATGCCGTAGGATAAATCAATAAAACGTTTAAAAAGAATTTTTACTATTACAGTAAAACTTCGATAAAACGGAACGCTTGAATTCACAAAAAACCATACGTAGAAAGTTACATAAAACATTATATATTTATTTTTAGCCAGTATACCTGCATAATAAAATTTATATTTTAAATTAAAGATCATTTATTTTTACATAATACATACAATTTATATTATTTGGAAAAAAAGTTTTTATTTTTTTTATTTGTAGAGGCATCGCGCTCCACACACTATTTAGCTTTTTATGTCAAATCCAAAAGCTCACTACATGATATTGTAAGGGAGAATTTGTGTCGTTCCTCGAGGTAGCAGATAGGAGTTTTGTAGTTTTTTATCAGATTTTCTGGTTCTTCATAGTTTACGTCATTGTCAGCCTCTTCTTCGTTACACCTTTATCCTTATTCATGATTTGTTACTGGAGCGGGCAACTCAGATTATAATATGCTGTATGGTGTATACGTACATATCGATTTTATTAGTTTTTAATGTCATCTTATGAAGTCCGCGCGGCCTGTATATCGATCATACCTTATCTATGGGTATTGACAATACGAAAATTAAATTGACGGTCATTCTAGTTTGGTAATTCTATGTATAATTTGATTTTCGATGTTGTAATTTTCGTTTTAGTGAGAGTTTGCAGCCGATTTTGGTATGAAAACGTGTCCGTTTCCGGCTTAATGAAATTTCCGTCTTGGCGGGATGAAATCATTATGTTTTTGAAACGGGGGTTACCGTGTTAACGGGGTTTCCGCCTTATCGAGGTTTAACTTTACTATGATATTTTTTTTTTTAATGAAATACACCGAAAAAATTGGTCAAATTATTATGACCACACTGCCTATTCTACTAGGTAATTATGATAGAGCTCGTGCCGAAAACCGCGTGTACTATAATTTGACCAGAAATTAATATTATTTATTTGACTTCCATTAAAATATATTAAAAAATAAATTGTCAAGTTTTCCGCTTGAAAATTGACCATTTTTTATTAATTTCGTCGACTATTTTAATATGATAGAAACGGACCACGGGTATTATTATTACGATGCTATTGTTTCGAAATATTTTCAAACCCAAGTTCACTGTACCGTATGTAATCTCTTGTTCGGAATATAAAAAATATTATAATCATAATTACATAACGTATTATGGAATTCATTTACTTTCTAGATATTTTTTTTTTTTATATACATTTTTACGTTCAACGAGATTCACTTGTTGTCTATATACTTTATACCTATATTTTAAGGGCTTAAACATGTTGTTTAAAACACGATTTTACTTTTCGAGGGGAAAAAAAGGGCTGTACACCTATATATAGGTACCTACCTACCACCGAGATTAATAATTACAATGCCTCTTAGTTGAACTGGATGGGAAAATTACGTAAATATATTACTATATGAATACACTTTTAACATAGAAAAGTTATTAAGTGCAGGTCGGTTGTGGAGTACACGGGTAAGTTAATAACAATTAAATACTTATAAACCGATCCACTCTAAACCTTAACGTAAATATATAATTATACACCATTCGCGAAAGTTATAATATTTCATTACACTATACCAGGAATCAGAAACCCTTTAGAACCATACGCCATGTTCGGAGCCAGGAGGGCATCCGGACCAACAGAAACTAACAATTTGGTGGGGGGGGGCAGGAACTATAGCAACGGCAGCGCTGTTGGCTGGCCCGCAGCAAATGTGGATCAAGACGATGGTGAAGTGGGCCTGGAGGTTCCAACATTCCGTACCACCCGCGGACAGCAGACGTAAATGGACGCTAATTCCTCAGGAACTACTTAGCTGTTGGGTGAGCAGGAAGCACTGCGAGGTCTCCTTTCACCTCACTCAACTTCTCACGGCGCACAACTGCTTTAACCGATTCCACTATAGAATAGTCGCGCCCCGTCGGCCGGGTGCTCTCATTGTGCACTACCTGACGGATACGTGGAAAAGGAGGACGACGCGTTCCACACCATCGTTCGCTGCGAAGCGTTCGACGGTGATCGCAAACGCCTTGTCCTTAAGACGAGATAGGTCCCTTGAATCCGGGTGGTCTGGACCACCCCCCACTACCACCTAACCCCTCCCTATCGCTGTAAAACCCGAAAAACTGGAAAGTGGTGGTTCGTTTTTCAGACGACGTGATGGCCGCCAAGGAGGACGCCGAACGAGAGAGGCAAAGTCTTCAGGGTGTTGTTCCGTCGCGACAGGTGAGGTGGTAAGCGGTGGGAAGGAGGTAGGTCGTCATTTAACTGACTTCTTAAGCCCTTTAGCCACCGATAGATTCATCTAGTGAAATTTCTAATTTTTTTGAAGAAAATTATAAGGGGTTCTTACAAGGGGAACAATTGTGGTATCCTTCCGACACCACAATTGTTCTGTAAATATATTGTTTTTAATAAACGATAGCAACCAGCCGTCTGAAGTATTACCTAACGGTATTTCCAGGTGGTGGGTGTATTGCCGGTTCAAAAAAAAAAAAAAAAAAAAAAAAAAAATGGTCGGCAACCTCTTTATTAGCCAGCCGTTATTCTAGAAAGTTACATAGTTCAATGAGTTGTGTTGGTGTGCACAACCTCTTTATTTATTTTTTTTTTAGTGGTCGTAGTAAATTTGATTAGGAATTGGTAGGTTATACTATATTATAGTAATATATATATGTATATATAAATTTCCGCATGTATGATAATAACTTGAAACGGTAGATTTTTTTTTTTTGTAATTATTGTCAAGACAAGATTTTGAAAAAGTCGGAAATTTGGATGGTAGGTTAGGTTAGGTTTTGGAAAAAACATTAATACGTTCAAAATCATTAATACGTTGCTTAGTTACCAAAAAACGTATTTTTTTCATTATTCTAAATATAATAAAGCCAAATACTACTCTTTCGCTCACTGATCAACTCTCAGATCTATCCGCTGGACCCTGATTTGAAATTTTGATGGTATAGAACTGTTATTGTGTAGGGATGAGATAAGAAAGAATTTTTGGAAATCAGTTCCTAAAAGTGTGCTCACAAATGAATTTTTCGAAATTCAACTTCCGGATTACCTTGAGGACACAAGGTGAAAAAACAAAAACAGTTGTTATTACTGTCAGATTGGGTTTGTAACAGGCAAGAAAGTCCTACTTCAAAAGAGATTAGCTGACCCAGCAATACTTTGCTATTGCAGATAATGCTGTTGCTAGATCATTATGTATTATTGCCCATGTCACTATTAAAAAAAAAAAAACAGATAGAAAGTGGATAGTCCACCTTCGGCAGACTAAATGTGTTATGCTTTATCTTTGCAACTGCTAATCAACAAAAATAATTTAAGTTACAATTGAGTTAAGTACACGTTAGAAATGTATTGTTAATGATCTTTGATCATTATAATAAAAGCTTACAGGCAGGAAAAAAAAAATTTGAATTAAATCAGAATTTCATGTCAAAAATATATATATATATTGTTTTTTGCTGTAAAATGATCATTTTGTCCATTGCGATGCTGTATGATACACGATATTTTTTGTTTTGTTGTCTGGCGCGTAAACAAACAAAGCTGATGGTTTTAAGTATTTTCATTTATTACCTTAGATACCCACAGCACAGGGATTCCACTACAATAATTAATTCAATTTTTTTTTTTCATCCGTGTTACCAAGGTAACCGTTTAATTAACAAAAAAAAAATCGATTTTTGTACTAAAAATACCATAAATTCAAATAGGGGGTAGATTTCAACCTTCTCCGAACATCGCGAACATTTTGCAAAAAAAATCGCTCCCAGTTGTTTTTGAGTCTATAAATCTTGTACAGAAAAACATCCATTTATATATATATATATATATATATATATATATATATATATATATATATAAAAGCCAAATATTACCCATTTACTCACTGATCAACGCCGATTAGCGAGAGGGATTAGTGAGAGGGATTGGAGAGAGGGATTAGCGAGAAGAAAGAATAAAAACCCGCGATAGAACCAATAAATGTCAGCAAGGGGTTTAATCCACAGGCAATACCAATTTTTCACGGTCAACGCCATGTGGGACAGCTAGTACAATATAATAATATTCGGTGTTGACGCGTATTCTATAAAGAACCGCAGATTGCATGTTAAAAAGCCGCAGGTTGCCGATCCCTGCACTATACACATAAGCAGGTGTTAAAAAAAAACCGACATAAGTCACACCGCGACTGGGCCACTGATGTAGATGAGAAGTTGTAAAGGTATAGGAGATATATTATTATATGAGGTAATTTATTAATTTGTATCTGTACGCGACGATAAATCATTGCGAAAAAAAAACGATTCTGTGCGAAGCAGTTTGGTTAAACGTGTTTTGATAAAATGATTTAAATTGAAGAATTGTATGTATTTTTTTAGCTTTAAAATAAATTATAATTGTTATTTGTGTTTTAACGAATCGTAACATAAATTTAAACTTAATGGATTGATAAAAATTTGAAAAATTTGTATAAACAAAACTAGAACATGTCAAATAGTTATTTTTAACTCAAGAAAGGTCAGAGTATTTTGAAAATTGTACTACAATTAACCGTGTTACTTCTCGACAACAACTGATAAAAATAGTTATAATAAGATATTTATTTATGTTAGATAGTATACATCAGCTGTAATCACACCTAAGTATGATATTACATGATTTACTTTCAAACCGACACATGGCAGAATATGATGGATTAAATTAAACTATCTGTTGATGGATCAACACATTGTATGTGACAAAATTTTGGGTTTTTTTTTTTTCAATAATTTATGACCGTAAAATGTGCATATACAGAACAATTAAAATATAAACGTGTTTATATATATGTATGTAATCTTTAGATAATTTCCAAAGATATACAGATATCCTTTATTAATAAAACAATAATGCACGGTTGTTGCTCATACGCAACAGTATGCATTAATCATTACACGGGACGTATATTTTTTCCCGGTGTATTTCAGTGTCGTATTTTTGCGTGTATCATCATTTTACTTTTATACATCATAAATAGGTATTTTTTTTTATAATATATAGAATGATTTTATTGAATAGAGAAATAGTACAATTGCTAGAAATTAACCTCTATCTGATTCCGAAGACGACTTGGAATCTTGTGACCAACAAGGTATAGTTATATAGATAAAAATATAGTTGGTTTAGAGGCTCTAGATAGAGTTTTAGAAAATATTGATGACGAACAATTAGATCCGTCCACATTTCGTAAGTGTATATAATAAACACATGGGAGGAGTAGACCTGTTGGATAGCTTGTTAGGACGACAGAAAATTAAAATAAAAATCGTAAATGGTACTTGAGAATTTTCTATCATTTACTTGACGTGACTGTTGTCAATTCATGGCTGTTACATAAGCGAATTATTGCAAAAAAAAAAATAACATAAAATTAGGAACAACGTTGATTAAACAATGAAATTCAAGAAGATTTGGCCAAACTCTGTGCAAATTTAGTCAGTCTACTTCTTCTAGAAGAAGACAGTCAAATATCATTAAAAGTTCAAGAAACCGAATGCTTCGAAACCAACAAATAAAGATCTACGCATGGATTGCATTGATTACTGGTCGAATGATGCAGTAGTTGCTGTAAAATGCTAGGTTGCAACGGATACACATGGCAAGAATGCAAAAAATGTTAAATTGGATTATGCGTTGGAAAGCAAAACACATGCTTCAATAAGTGGTCATACGTACTACCTAATTAAATAGTGTAAGACCTTTTTATGTTATAATTGAAGTGTATACTCATTTTAGGTATCTATTATATGACAACATTTAATAAATAAAAAATTAAAATATATTAATTTATTTTGTTTTTCGTAGTTATAAATGTTGCTCTAAAGCAATAACCAACTTGTTCAACCTTTAAAATTAAAATAGATTTTTGACATTATTATTTACGTATTCTATCAGTTTAGAACTACCCAAAAAAAAATTTTTTAATAAACAAAAAAAATCACGCATTGTAGCGTTAAAAAGTGCTAATATTGGTTAGTGTTTTCGGTGAAAATTTCAGGTGCCTACATTTAATTTGCACTGAATTACAACAAAAAGCAATATCGAAATTACCAGAAACCGTTATTGTGTAAATATTCGCGGATTCCCTTCATTATTAAAGGAAATTTTATGGGTAGGGGTGGGGGAGAAATGACCGTGCATTAAATACCAGAATATTGACTAAATGAATCACCGATAGGCCCGAAATACATTTTATTATTTTTAATATATTTAAAAGAAAATACTGCACATGGTAATTAATTATCTATTAATCATAATTGTATACCTGTGTGAAATTAACTATCGGTACTATTTATTGAAAAATATTTGATTAAAATAATTTTATTCTTGGATCGGACTATATAATATTAATATTAATGAATTCCGTGATGAAACTTTAAAAATGACATTATCGAAAGTAGATGTCGGGGGGGGGAAAGTATAATAAAAAAACCCGTTCACGAAAAGATAAACGTGTGTAAGACGTAGTCGTTAAACATCGTTCAGTTCGCGGTGAGCTTTATGATAATAATATATCGTTGTTAATGATAGGGAATATTATGTTTACCAAAACTATTTTTCACCCGGCAAAAAAAAAAAAAAAAAAAAAAAATGTGTGTTTATTTTTCATATTTTATCGCTTTCGGAATAGAACAAGGGAGAAAAGCCGTATAGTGACGCGACGGGTCCCGCCGGAACGAAAAGGCGGAATATCTTATCGATATTATGATTTTAGAAAATGCGTCTTTCCAAATAATAGGACGGAATACGGACCTAGTGAATATATATTATTATATTTGTTATTGAAACACCCACCTACTACGATTCGATCTCGGAATGGTGAAAAAACGTTTACAAGAGATCATTTAGCGGAGTATAGTTATACAGGCAATTATATACTACCTCACGAGATATATATATATATATATATATATATATATATATATATATATATATATATATTATATAAAAGGTAATTGACTAAAGGGAAATCGTTAACGGGTAACTTGGCACCGGTATGTTAATTGCAGTATCCGCGCCTTAATACATAGATAAGCAGTCTGTATACATTAATATACAGGGTAGTTATTTTATCAAAAGTTGATATTTTGTATGTATACCATAATAATACATACCCCTATCGTAAAACCCATTTGTTTAGAGAACATATTGTAAACGACCGTCATTAAACGATTCTATAACGTCTGAAAATTCAAATTTACTCAAATTCTTCGTGTACAATATAGACTACCAGTATCGCTCTGTATTTTATTATAGCGCTGTATAAGTTTACAATATACGTAGTTTCAAACGGTAAAAAAGCAATAAACTCGTATACATTATATATTATAATCGGAATCAAAATAATATATTATATCGTGAGCGGGCACCCGGAAACGGTATAAATAGTAAATACACGTCTAAAAAATTCACGTGATAAATATACTGGATGGATTTTACATAAAACGTATAGCTACCAGATCCGGATTAAACCCAATAACCTAGGGCTAGGCCCGGTTTTTTTTTTTTTTTAATAGCTCACTATAATGTTGTCTAGGTAAATGCTTGACAACCTTTAATATTTTCACAATATTTTTGTCCGTGTATAGTCAATACTCATCCATTAATATTTCTAACTATGTAATCCTGGTGATAATTTTTAGATTTCCATTTAAACGAATTCTTCTAATTTATAGTTTGATTTTCTACAAAAATGGTTTCTTTTACGATGGTAACCTGTCATTGCCTAGCCCTAGGTACGTGCCTAACTTCCCTATACGTTTATTCAGGCATGATTAGGCACTTAGTGTAATAGTGTTATAAACTACTTAAAATACACGGGTTTTTCAACTGGCAATACTTTATTCGAACATTTTTTTCTAAATTCCCAATGATTAAAAAAAAAAAAAAACTGACAACAATAATGACTATAAACCGGTATTAAATTTGTTGATTTCTGGGTAACCTTAATTATAAGATAAATAAAAAAACACGACCAATACCTACTATAACCATCAAATTAACTGGACTCCACTCGGAATCCTTTTTTGATTGCAATGATTTTAGTACCTTTATTAACTACATTATTCCACATCTTATAACTTATTTCCAGCATCCTCATTACAACAACGGCCTACCCATGGTGTGAAGTGTGCCCTGCTTTTTCATATATTAGTTCAATATTTATTATTATGGCGACAGAAACAACAATATAACAACGCCAAAAAATGATTATAATCGAATAATATTTTGTATTAAAATTTCAACAACGACGGCGTCGATGTAATGGGAATATACATTGTAGGTTACCATGAACGCGAACGAATAAGCCGATTATTATCTGCATATTCTAAATTGTATAGACAGATATTGACATAATATTATTTATTAACATTGGTTTATTTCCCAGATGAATCTCGAAAAAAAAATTCAATGTGTGGTGCGAAGACGAAGTTAGTATAGGGGCTGGGCAAAAAATTCAATACCGAATAAAAATAAATCGCATTTAAATTATAGGTATAATATTTTTTTAAATTATTTATTAATCACAAAAAATTTCAACACATCGGGTGCTATTACATCTATATGCACAATATTAATAATAAAAATAATCGCATGAGTATGAAAATGATAGCTGAAAAAGGAAATTAAATATTATTATTAAATAATAATAATGCAATGGCAGCAATAGCAAGATAATATTCAGCATTTAATATTGATTTTCATCTTTTGATGAAAACTCCTCGTCGTCCGATAGGAGGATGTCTTGAGTTAGTCTAGGCCACAGGCGTCTGTTGAGGGTTTTGCTGCCTATGTTGTAATGACAGGCTCTGCTCGCATATTTTAGCTTGGCATGAACATTTTTAAATAAAGTATGATTAATTTAAGTCTCACATTTTCACTAATGTTTTGCCTTGTTTGGTTAGGGGGAGTGGGGTGCTCTGTTTCAAGTGTCGCTTTTTCCAAAGAGTACGATGTTAAATATGATTTGGTTTAGAAGGTTTAAGACCGAGTTGATTGAGATAGCTTCAGCTATAATGTGATTTGACGGTTCCTCATATTTAAGCCGTCCAGAGCGCCGCTTTGCTTAGAGATTATTTGAATGTGGAGCAAGTTTGATGAGGAAATTGTTTGTGCTTGGAGGAAGAAGAAAAGATGAATAATCGGAAATGGACTGGATATTTGTGGATTTTCATTTGGTGATAGTCTGGAGTTGTTACGTAGAGTGACGGATTGATGCATTTCAGATTTGATTTGAAGATGTTGGACGACCAAACAGAGCTGGTATGGATTAATATTGGACGTAGGTAATTTGTATAGATGTAGAAATTCGTTGAGATTTATAGGGGACTTGTGTTGCTACTCGTGGGAATGAGAAGAAATCTGGGTGCTTTAGTTTTATTACTTAACTATTTAAGTAAATATTTATAAATTCATAATGATTATGCATATTTTAAGAATATTATGAAACATGATTCTAAATGATTCTATGAAGCTGTTTATTTTCGTAAATACTCTAACTTTCCCCCCGTTATTAAGGAAATCACAAATAAAATTAAAAAAATTACCTCTAGTCGACACATTGAGCCATAGAATAATTGAACTGTGTATTCGTAAATCGAAAATGACGCTACAGAGTTCTAGAACGGGACCAATGTATTTGTGGATCGTAAACATAGAAATTCATTATCGGAATTCGAAGTTTAAACTCCTTGTGACCTAGGTTAAACATGGTCGTTAATATCGTAATATGGTAATCTAGAATCAAATTGCGCGGGAAGAGCGACACGCGATTTCCGCAGACACCGCCGACGGACGATAACGTGCTGACACGCGAGCAAATCTCATTCTACTTATTAGATAAGATTGTCTAACGTCGAACTGCATTAATCGTCGTCCGATCGAAAAGTCAATACGACTGTCCGTCGTGGATTACGTGTAATGCGAAACCGAAATCGCTATTGGCCGGACGTTTGACGTTTGACGTTTATAGTATTCGGCTCTGCTCCAAAGATAAGGTAAATAAACTCTAAGTTATTAAGTTCAAAATAAAATCGATTGGTTTTAATTGTAACAATAACGGCACGCGTCGATACGCATACAATGACGAACGTTCCATTGTACGACTGTTTATCTGTTATCAGCATCCGACCGATCGAAAATGATAACTACTATTTTCGGTAACGCGGCCCGGTCACGTATTAACATATTGCACACGAAATAAAAGCTTATCCGACGTGGTTTTTGAAAAACAAATCGGGATTTATTTTCGATTAAAAATTTGACACGAGTGGGCGAATGAAGGTGGCCGAAGGCCCCAAAACGTAATATTTTGTATTCAAACGTTACTAATTTAAATATAGGAATAGAAACTGCGCTTTCGGACCGTTGCCATTTATCCTTATAAGATTTTTGGTCAACAAGTTGTTAACCGACAAACTTAAAAAAAAAAAACAAACAACCTCATCACAGTATAATCATTACAATTCTCGCTATGCTCAAGATATAAATAATTGTTAAAACAAATATGTGAATTGACGAGTTCCTGGCCTAATCCCATCATAAGTTGCATCATACTTTCATGGGCTGTTCGTTATTTTTGCGTATGAAATTCATTTTTTTTTTTGCCAAATTTGGGGCCATAGACAAAATATTGTAATTTTTTTTATTATTTTTAGTCAGAATAATTGATTTTATTGGGCAGTTTCTTGTTGGCTACTTTAGATAAAATCAACACCATCTATTGGCGACTTACACGAACTATTTAATTATTTTAAGATAACGTATTAGTATATAACTAGATAGCGTTTTGGTTCCAAAATCAACAAACTATACTATTTAGAGACCAATGTCCTCTCCCTTTTAGAGCTCAGATTTCTAAAAAAGTGAAAAAGTTTTTGTTTATAACTCATTTGGATTTACAAGCGAATTCAATATGCATCAGGGTGGGTCGAAAACACCGATTTTTAATTTCGAAAACGCAATAGCATGGTAAAGTTGTAGTTTAGTATCTTAAATAAGGGAAAAATAATAAAAAAAATTCCAAATGCATATCTTCAGTTCGCGCATTGGGCTTAAAGTTTGGAAAGAATAGTCAAAAACTGAAATATTTAAAAACTTCAGAAAAATTTTAAAATTAATATATTTAAAATTGTTCAGTCATTAAATAACAGTATACAGTACAGTGTATTATTTTTTAAGCATTCTCAGAAAGTGTTAGCATAGTTTTAAATTATTCTTTGCAATCGAATGACGGTATTGCTGATCTTGAGAGCAACGTTGCCCCTATAAAATCATCTTTGTTTCCTTCTCCACATACTTTTTGAGATGACTCCGTAACAAGCTTTGCGATTCTTTCCACATTTTGAGTGTGACATGAAAAGTTAATAAACTCGATCTCTGGTTTAACTCTTGTATTTTGACGCTCTTTGACATTGGAGGAGACGAGAGTTTGATGTTAGTCCAGTTAAGAGTTCAGTGAAGTCTGAAGCTTCAAGGTTAACTTTTGGTAGTAGAAAATTTCTCATCGATTTTTTATTAGGTTTTTCCGTCTAGCTTTTAGTGACCTCCGAAAGGCTATTTCCCTTACATGGACTTTCTTATTTACTGTCATTATTAATAGCATAATTTCGGAATAACAAAAAAAATCATTTCTGTGAATAACAGAATCAATTATCTGCCGTAAATTGCCGGGCAGCTGTCATGTCGTCTAAAACTTTGAATATATTAGTTGGTCCATACTTCACCAAGTGATTTCTTGTAATATCAAATCATACTGGTGAGTACGTCATCATTATGTAGCTAACCGGTATCTTAAGTTCATAAGAAGTAAAAAAAATAAGAAGTGCCCCTCTTTCCATTATTTAAAAATAAATTTGATCAAGTTTTTCCACAATTTAAAAATTGAAAATGTCTGCACACTGTAAAACTTTATACAATCAAATTTAAAACTATATTAAAAAAAAAAAAAAAAAAAATATTTACTTAATTGTTCGAAAACGACCTAATGAAATTTTAAAACCCCTTAAAATCAAAAAACTAAGAAGTGCTCCTCTTTGTTTTTTTTGAAAAAGATTTTGAATAAAATGACAATCGGTCGAAAATGACATTGGACTCCGTGGGGCTCAATTGAAATTGGCAGGTTTTATTCCTGAAATGGCCTACTTAAAAGCTGTCAACGATATAATATAATATAGTACCGTTCAAGCGATGAGTTTGTTTGATAAGTGTTCTAGGGGGGACTCCGCTCTTTCAGAAACAAAACTAAAACGACGGTATGCTGACTTCAAACGTGGCTGTAGAGACACCGATGATGCAGAATGCAGTGGATGCCTCCAAATAAGGCGGTTACACCATAAAACATTGAAAAAATCCTCAAAATTTATTTAAATGATCGCAAAGCGAAATTGCTTTAGTTAGCTGACATCGTGAAGTTATCAAAAGAACGTGTTGGCTTTATATTGCATGATAATTTGTCAACGAGAATACTCTGTTCAATGTGGGTGTCGCGCTTGCTGATAGTTGAGCAAAACAAACAAAGTCATGATGATCCTAATCAATGACAAAACTACACGAATTAACGATCGAATTGCTTCTGCATCCACTGTATTCTCCAGATTCGGCTCACAGCGACTACTGGCAATTCGCAAATCTCAAAATAAAATGCTCGAAAACGACACTTGTTCGAACACGATACTCGACCGAAAACGACACTTGGTCGAATGCAACACTTGTTCGAACACGACACTCGATCGAAAACGTCACTTTGTCGATAATGATATTGAACTCCGCATACTTACGCGGCTCAATCGAAATTAGCCAGTATTATTCGTGAAATGGCCTACTTTATAGCTGTCAACGAAATAATAAAATATAATTTCGTTTTCTATCAAATCAGTATTTTTCTCCTACTTTCCATAATTTTTATGTTCAATATAGTTCGAAACAATTTAACCATATTTTATCATTGTGTTTTGTTAAAGGCTTTTTGTATATCGTCTGTGTTCGTTAATCGTTTTATATTTATTTGGAAAATAATTTGTATTTATTTCCACTCTATGCATGTCGAATCCGGGACATGTGTCTGAACGATCGTCAATTTCTACCGAGTGTTTAACGGAATGCAACGAAAAAATATGTACTGAAATGGCACTCGGATATACGAATGCAGAGTGCAGAAACAATTTCGCTGTGCTCTTCGGTGTCGTGAAGAATTCGTCAGAAAAACGCGTCGAAATCGCACACAGTGATTCATAAACTATTGTGAGACTAGTGAATAAATATCGCCAGTCACTACCAAATCTCATCCGTGTAACTCTTGGTTATATTGATTGGGTATTTTTTAATATCACAAGGAATTCGTCTAGAAAACCGAGTTGAAATCGCACGTGGGCTCTGTTATTCTCCATGAATTCTAAAATAATAGTTGTTTAAAATAAGGGCATTCACCTTGTCATCGTGTAGAAACATATACAATCTCTGCCATGATTATTTCGTAAATGTAACCGCACAGACCCGCTGTAAGATAATGGTAACCCGCACTGATTGTGTTGTCGACTTTGCAGTAGGGTTAGGCATGAATTGCGGAATGTCCGGATTTCAAAATCCGGATTTGCCTGATTATCCAAATGATCCGGATTTGTTGATTTGCTTTTTTTTTTTTTTTTTTTATGTGACTAATTATTAGTTTAGACTGGTAGTCGTCATGCGTCGGAAATAAGATGTACATTTTAAATATTGTATAAAATTAAAAAAAAAAAAAAAAAAAAATGGATCATTGAACAACAAAATTGAGTAGGATTACCCGTGAAATCCTCCAGATTCCATAAAGTTTAAGCGGATTAATAATTCGAGGTGCTGTTAATATTATAAATACAAAAGTAACTCTGTTCGTGTAACCTTTCCATACCAAAACCGTTGAACAGATTTCGATCGAAATATTGTGTGAATTGAAATGCTCATGTTGTGTTTAATTTACAGCGGTTTTCAAAATTAACAAAATTTAAAAAAAAAAAAATCGAAGATAAAACAATAGAGAAAAACGATTATGCGCGATAGGTTTCCCAGTGATTTCAGAACAAATTTCTGCACGTTGTAGAATTTTATACAAACAAATTTTAAACTATATTAAAAAAAAAAAAAATTAAAAAAATTTTTAGAAAAAATATTTACTTAATTGTTCGAAAACGACCTAACCAAATTTTAAAACCCCTTAAAATCAAAAAAATAAGAAGTGCCCCCTCTTTATATTTTTTCAAAACAAATTTGATCAAGTTTTTCCACAATTTAAAAATTGAAAAATTTTTTCACATTGTAGAACATAAACAACAAGTTGAAATTTTGAAGAGCTCGGCCCCTGGTGTAGGTGTAGGGGCCCCTTGGTGTAGGGGCTCCATGTTTGGTATTTGGCGTTGAAGTCAGCGCTGATATTATGTGTGAAGCTTAAAGTTTGAGAGAGAATACCCAGTTCAGCCGAAGGAAAAGGTCTTCCTGGGGGAAAATAGCATGAAGAGATTTTTTTGAAGGGCTCTTTAATAATTTTTTTTTAAGATCCAGGTGAGATTGACAGCCCCTAAAGTTGGCCGGGTGATTACCACTGCATAAAGCGCATTTAGCCGGAGAACTGCGTTCTTTGGTGCATGCAGTTGATTCATGTTGCTCACCGCAACGGACACACCGATGATAATGATAACAATAACTACGAGTATGGCCATAGTTCTGGCAACAGTGACATTGCGGAATTTCTTTTTTAAGATGTGGAGTTTCAACATTGATTTTAGTATAACATAATGTAGTTAGTTTGAAAATATCGGAGTTTAATGGACTCGGTTCTAAATCAATAAAGAAGATCGGAAGGGGGGAATCGGTAGTCTTGTTAGTTACAGGCATTATGTTACGAGTGATAAATCCTTTATTTAATTGTTCTGTTTAATATAAGAGGTGTCGATTGAATGATGCAAGTTCTAATTACGACACGATATGCTTTTTCCTCTTTTAGTTAGAAATGAGGCGTTATTATTCTTGAGGTAAGTGACGACTGATCGATAGGAGTCAGGGCTATATGTTTGGAGTTTAATACCTTTGGTAGAGCTTTTGCAATCAGATCCAGATTCATCAGTTAATTGTTTAATTTTTAGACAAAAATTGTTATAGCTTATTTGTTCTTGAATAAATATAGGAGGGGGTTTCGAAGTTTTAATTTTATTGATAATTGGATTTATAAGTGTAGTTTCCATTGGTTGAGGTTCATTAAGAGGAGAAATCGGAGAAAAACGGTTAGCTGAGATAAAAATATTGGTGTCTGGTTTTTTTGTGGTGGGAAAAGTGCTGTTTGGTGATCATGGACGTTTTGAGTTCAATGAGACTGTTTGCCAGACCGAATCGTTGTCAGAGAAGTCCGAGGAACTGTTGTTGCTCGTTTGATCAATTAATGATTTGGAGAGAATTAACGGTGGTACAGTTTTATTTTAACCAACAACCGTTTATTCTTTGGTGATTTGGGATTTTTGTTGATAGTAGTTAGACGGCGATTAGAGTAACTCATAATGATGTAGATAAATATAATTTATAATTATATTTAAAATGAGGCGATTTATAGGTTGGTTAAGATTAGGTAACTTATACATTACCTGTGGCACTAGTACCGCGCGGCGAGCGCAAGGCACGACGAACAATACACACGAAAACAAGAGCTGATAACGGAGCGAGTGGCAATTAACGTGTGGACTGTACGGCGTCTATGCATGAACTGACGTAGCTATATACAATTATTATATGACTGAATAATTTTATAATTTTTCTGAAGATTTTAAATATTTCAGTTTTTGACTATTTTTCTCCTAACTTCCAGCCCGATACGTGAATTGAAGATATGCACTTAGATTTTTTAAAAATTATTTTTACCCCTTATTTAGGATATTAAACAATAACTTTCCCGTGTTATTGCGTTTTCGAAATTAACAAATCGTTTTTTTCGACCCACCCTAATATGCATCTTGATCATGTTTATAATTGCTACAATAATTTGTCTAATCTAGAACTTAGAACACGGCCTTAGAACTCTTGCTCATGGACAAAATTTCAATCGATAAGCATCTACAATGTAATTGATTGAATCATTGAAAAGAGCGCTGTGGTGTATATAACCTCGACTCCCCGGTGGCTTGATTTTGAAAATTATATTCCGTAACTGATAGGAATAAAAACACGAAAAAAATTCGATAAAATTAAATTAAATTTATTTTGTGGCGCTACAGTCACTGCGGAAATATTTTCAAATACGGTCGAAAACTAAAAAAAAAAAACGGTTATATATGAAAAATTATAATTTGTCTATTACGGAAACATTTATATCCATATAACTTATAATAATTATAATATGATATATAATTATGTTTATTATTATTATTTTTTATTGAAAATATATTAGTTTATTATTAATCAGTAGTAATCAGAATCATTATAATTATTAAATGTATGGGGAGAATCACAGATATGTTTCCATTAACATGGAAATTTAAAAAATAATATTTGATGAGAATAATCGAACAATTGTACAATAGTTTTTGTTATGGTAAGTAGTCACACAGTAAGAAAGTAATCAGTAAAGCTTTTAACCACCCCCCCCCCAAAAAAAAAAAATAAATAAATAAATAAAAGTTGTAAATACGCCTCTGGGATGTAGCAATGCGTGTATTAATTTGCTCATATTCCAAATTGTGTCCAACATTAATTCAAACAATGTATTTACATCAGTGTCGCCAAAGATATACAGTGCCGCAAACCTTTTATGTTTCTGTGTTCCGAATGGTCAAAGGACGACCTCACGATCATTACGAACATGCAGGGGGCGTCACAGTCGATAGTAGCGCTCGGCCAACGGGCCGACGCCCTCTGCTCGCTCATTCTCCGCGTAACGCGCTTGCCATCGAAACAACTTCGTCCACCATTTACAGGACTGTGCATTTTATAACTCATTTTTACCTAATTTACTTTGTGCCGTATTTTTACTTGCTATTATATTTTTATTCGGACAGATTTATATGATGTTTTGTGTTACCTATGGTTAGGGTCTTTATCACGTTCCTCCGTTCTCGCTCCTATTTATTTTTCATTTCACACACGTTGTGGTTTGTCCACTCCATTCGTTTTCGCATCGCCCGTTCGTCACGCCGTTATATAGGAATTAATGGGTAATGCCCATATTCACTTGACATAATGTCACGCGAGGAAAACTGTGGCTACCTATCACACGGTGATGGAGCAAATTTCACGTGCCCCGTCGATATTTTCACCGCTTCGGCATCTATCTGTCTGCTTGGTTTTCGGCGACATTCACCCGACTAATGGTTAGTGGACGAATGTCCACGCATAATCGACCTTCAACAATCATCAACGAACAACGCGACACGACTACGATTACATCGTCGCCTAAAGCTCGACAACCTCTGTGACTCCAACAATCGCGAACACAACGTGAGCCAAGGACACCGGACATAGGCAGCTCACTCATAGCTAGGGATGGCAAAATGTAATCTAAACATTGAAAACATGGATACGTTACTTTTTTACATATTAAGTTTAGTTAATCACCCTGTACACTAATACATTGATTATTTTTAGACGATGTATCGTCAGTATCGATGATATTCGAACGATATAGTATTATGATCAACAGACTATCTCACCCACATCAAGGTTTGACTGGTGGTTCATCACGTGGACCATACCCGTTGTGTCGGTCGACGGCCAACACCTACTCGACATACCACAACACGAACACCTAGTCAACATTCCTCAACAACGACACCGGCTCAACATACGTATGTTTTCTAGTCGACAGTAAAAACCCAAACCACTATAATGGATCGAGTAATACAATTTCACTAACTATAAATAAAAGTCACAGAGTAGAAAAATGACAAATCCATCTAACAAAGCTGTTCAATTAACAGGCGAGATAAATTAGTTAGGCCTCTTGAATTTCCGTTGGGAAAGGCTGAAACCCGCCTTTGTTCTAGACCGTTGGTACGCAACAGCCGCCAATACCATCTAGCAGGTTACTCAAAAAAAAATAAAAATGTGTCCCTTGAGGAGAGAAAAGAAACTCTTACCCGGGGAGTAATGTGGTGACCACCGTTCTATTACAAATATTTGTTTATTTCAATGTTCACAGCGGTCGACGGACAACCTCACGTAACTACAAAGGGCGCCATGATTGAGAGAAGCGTTCGGCTGACGCCCTATGCTCGCTCGACTCTCGTCTTCCGTTGTTTCATGTAAATTTACCAGACTTTTTATAACTTATTTTTCTTTAATTGGTGTTACCGGAAATCATCATCCTAGAGGTTTTAGTTCTTAATAACACCTTTTTCAGCCGTAACCCCATTTCGCCAAATTTGTAGTGGTTTATAATAATAATCATTGGTAATTTATTTCTGCAATTTATAGTTTTATATGTTCTCAGACAGATCATGTTAATGTCACATTATGTAGACAAGTGGCAACAATACCCGATCGATTTTGATAATTCGTGTTCATTCCATAATATTATCTTCTTAGTCCATGATTGGGATCAAGAACATATAATAGTATCCGGACATTATTATTTATCAGAAAATCGATCAACTGGTCACTTATGGATATTTTTCGTGGCTAGAAGACAAATTAAGATTTTGTTGGGCAATTATTGTAATTAATATAAATGTAAATTAATATAAAAATCGACAATTCAAATAAATAAAATACAATATTCTGTCGGCTTAGAGCAACAACTCGTTAACGGCAAAAAGGTAGTTGTTGGAAAATGGAGCTTTAAAAAGTAGTTGTGACATGATTGATAATAAATTAATAGGCAAACAAAAATTATTAAAGGACCTTTAATGTGTTTTTGCTGTGAAGCTCCAGTTAAAACCATAAAATTCTTTAACGATAAATTCGTTTGTGATCTTAACAAATTCCTCCCAGCGCCATACTATCTAATAATCCGTTCTTACATCTGTGATCGTACACTTGCAGTTCGACAAGGCGATCAACATCCTCTTACTTCCCAATCTCTGCCGGTGTTCCACAGGGAAGTGTCTTGTCGCCCGATTTATTTAATATGTATACACCAGATATTCCAAGAACAGCAAATACGACCATAGCAACTTATGTAGATGATAGAGCTATACTCGCCTCCAATTCAGAACCCATTCAAGCTTCAATCAATTTCCAAATTCAGCTCAACTTAATAAACACCTTGGCAACCAAGTAAAGAATTTTAATAAATCCCGACAAATCCTTCCATGTGCCATTTACACTTCAGAAAAACAATTTCCTTTCGCTTCAACTTCAAGGAGTCGATATTTCTACGACACAGGTAAAATATTTGGGTATTTTACTAGATAAAAGATTAACCTGGGGCCCACAACTGAAGTTCAAACGTACAATTTTTAACAATTGCCTTCATCTGCTTTGACCAATTCTCAAGTCTAAACTTTCAATTCACACAAAATCCACACTATACAAGTCTCTACATAGACCCATCTGTGCGTACGGTATGCAAATTTGGGGGTGCGCCAAACCATTTCAAGTCCGCACCATCCAAGCCGCTCAGTCCATCATACTTCGGCTATTAGTCGAGTCCCCCTGGTATGTATCAAATAAAACCCTACATTAAGACTTAAAAATTTCAACAGTTGACCAATTAGCCAAATTATACTACAACAGATTTCACTTTAGGCTACATCATCCCAATCCTTTAGTGTTCCGCCTTTCATCACGTATTTTTCCCGACAATCCTCCACGCCGCCACAAGAGGAATTGTGCCGTGACCTATTATATTAATATGAATTAAAATAAAATTATCAGAGGGTGCCGTCGCTAGATGATTTTCCTGATTATGTGATTCATGTGTTGTGTTTATGCGTATGTGTTATGTTACCATCCTTTTTAATTATTGTGTTTGCAAATACAGATATTAAATTAAAAAAAAAAAAAAAAAAAAAAAAAACAAATGTTATTAAAACCATTGGTGAATTTTCAAAAAAGGGAAAAAAACGATTTCTATAAGGTTTCGATGTTTAAGTACCTCAATAAGAATTATTGCCAATTGATTTTTACGCTACATGGTGTTGAAATAATAAAAAAATCAAAATTTGGCCACTGATGAGTTTTTGGTACGTGAGGATATTCTTGTTCCCAAACATCATCACACGAGCGTTTGTTGGGCTGATGGAGATTTTAGACATGCCGAACCACAGTTGGACAGTCATCCTGTTATTGAAGCTAGAAGCTTAATGTAGATCGTAAAGTCAAGAGGGGGGGAAGGACAACTTTCCAAAAGTTTTGTTTAGTAGTTAAGATAATCCAAACGAACGTTGTTATTAATCTAATAATTAAAATGATGATAAAAAAGACATATGTTATAAGAAATTCTATACTTAAAAGTATGTTATTTTATCGTAGTTAACTCTAAAAATATACTGTAGTAAAACAACATATAGTATTTATTTGAGTCGTATGAGTTGTGTGGTTATATCTCGTCGAAAATTTTTCTTTGATCAATCATAGCACCCATTTGACTTTCTTGTTAAATAAATAACCAATGAAATAAGAACCTAAGCATTCTCTAGACGACCTTTAATAGTAACTTTTCTTGGGTATTTTTCAATTGTTTTTTCCGAAATGGCTCCAGGAGGTAAATCGGCTGGGAAGGCCATGAAGAAGTCGGCCGGTAAAGCACAAAAAAATGTCGTGAAATCTGATAGGAAGCGTAAGACCAAGAGGAAGGAATCTTACGGTATTTACATTTACAAAGTTTTGAAGCAAGTACACCCCGACACCGGAGTTTCGTCGAAGGCAATGAGCATCATGAACAGCTTTGTCAACGACATCTTTGAACGCATCGGTGCAGAGGCCAGTCGGCTGGCCCAGTACAACAAACGGTCAACAATAACCAGTCGGGAAATCCAGACCGCCGTCCGATTGTTGTTGCCCGGAGAATTGGCCAAGCACGCCGTCAGCGAAGGTACAAAAGCCGTCACTAAGTATACCAGCTCCAAATAACAAAATTGAACGTCTTAATTACCACACGCAAAAATGGGCCCTTATCAGGGCCACCAAGTATTATTGTTTTACGTATATTTTATATAATAAAACTATGTTCATAAAATAATAATAAAATTAATTTAATTTTAAAATCCACTGACAAAAATAAAACTTTTGTTTTTTACATCTCATCATACCGCTGAAGAACTTTGTCTATTCAACGATAGTTTTTAAATTGATGAAATGGACATTTAGGATATTACTGAAGGTGTCAGATAAGTAGCATTATTTCTTGAAAATGAATTTCTTACTTATTCGTCCATTATCTAAGTATAATCAAAAGTTCAATTCACAGCCGAAACCTGGAACCGTGGCAGTGGAGGGGATAGATTCCTAGTTTTCCTCATAAAAACTGCTAGTAACTATTTTTATATCTAGGCTTTGAATTAAACAAATGCATAATTGTTCCAGCAGAATTCTGGTAATCGGATTCAGCAACCAATTAGAGAGGAGAGGTCACTGTCCGTGCGAGCGATAACATTCCTCTGCAATCTCCTGTTCACACTATATTGTCGTAGTATTATTACGATTACTTTTGTTTGTTTGATCGTCATACCTTCTGCGTGTGCCCGCCGTGCAAAACATGTGCCACACAGCTACGTTTTAGATTTTAATAAATATTCGTTCGTTCATTGATCGAGACTTTTATTTCGTTCGCCTACAACCCACCATCCTCACCTTCCTGCCCGTCTCATCAGTCGTCCGGAGGTATTTACAAGCATAGTGCAGCCCCATTCATTGCTGCCACCTGACGTCACCATTTTCTGGTTCGTAGTATTATAGCTTTTTAAGTCCCGACTTGTAAACCTGTTGTGTTGGTGCAGTGAGCCGAACCATTCACAAGGTCCTCTCCCTTAGTTGTAGGGTTTTCATTGTAATTATCCCGTCGTGTCGTTATCTCTCTCTTTGTGGTTACCGACCACCCGTTCAAAGGAGCACCGTCACATTGTAGGTACTACGTACGGGGGGGCTTTTCGTTAGGTACACCCAACTGGGTTTAAACACCATTTCGCATACACATATTGTAACTTCGATTTGATACATTTAATTAGGCAAGTGATATTTACAATAAAACCAGCTAATAATAATATTATCGAATATTAGAAATTACGTATTTCCAAAAGTACATAAAAATAAATAATACCAATAATTGAATGTTATTGTCCCCATATGGGTTCGAGATTTATGTCACCGATTTATTATAACTTATAACAATATTATTTCTACTAGTTCATTTTTATTAATAAACATTGGTTGGTAGGTAAAGTATTCCCTAATTGTACGAATGTGTTTTTTTCTTTCCAAAAGATATTGAAAGAACTGCAAATTCGTTGGATAATAAATTCGGGCAAGTCATTATTAAACATCATAACAGGTTATCATTGTTATAATTGTATTATATGACGGAGGAGTTGGACAATTTGATAATGGAACTTGTACAGGCATACACTAAATTATCTCTGTTTCCCTGGAATATGAATAAAAAAGTAAAGTTATAATTGTTATTAATAACAAACGTACACAGACAAACATTCATCATATTATTATATAATAACACAATAATAACGCAGAAAAAGGACAATAAGAAAGGGAAATAAGCTTAATATGAATAACAATAAATGATAAATAAAATATATTCTAAAGGAACACCTTAAAACAATTTAATACATTATTTCAAACACAAAATTTAATGTTTCTAACGAACTGTATAACAAATATATTATACTTCGAAGGTTTAACACAAACAACAATTATGTTAATCGATAACACTAATATGTTTGATGAGAATGCTAATAAAATAAGTTGAATAAATGTTCAAGTATATATACGTAAAACTAAACAAAATACGTTGTTTTCATTGGCCGTGGTAGTTTTAACTGTACGGAGAAGTGGGGATATTCGGTCCGACATTCTGATTGGACGGTGGCGTGCAATAAACGTATAAATACAGGTTACCCGGCAGATTAAGTATCATTCGATCGAGACACATCCAACGGACAACAAGTATTTTTGACGCTCAATCACTTCATAATGACAGGACGCGGTAAAGGAGGAAAAGGTCTTGGTAAAGGAGGAGCGAAACGGCATCGTAAAGTATTGCGAGACAACATCCAAGGAATCACCAAACCAGCTATCCGCCGTTTGGCTCGTCGTGGCGGTGTGAAACGTATCTCCGGTCTTATCTACGAAGAGACTCGTGGCGTGCTGAAGGTATTTCTGGAAAACGTTATCCGAGATGCCGTCACCTACACCGAACACGCTAAGAGAAAGACGGTAACCGCTATGGACGTCGTTTACGCTCTTAAACGACAAGGCCGTACCCTGTACGGTTTTGGAGGTTAATACATTGAAGTGTCCTCCTCTACACGCTGAAACGATGTTACTGTTTCGAAAAATAGACATACTTTGATCTCTTATCCTCTATTTTTAACTCTATAAAACGGTCCTTTTCAGGGCCACTAAATTTGTTGTTTTTATTATAATTTTAACGTTCATTCAGGCCTAAAATTTGTGTCTCTGCCTACACATATGTTGCTAGCTACTTTATTTATATATACTTAATTGAATTTGGTGACATTTTGTAAAATTTTCATTTCTTAAAAAGTAATCTAATAATACATGGATCGTTTTAAAAGACCACAAGTACAATAAATCCCCTATGATGTAACATTTTTTTTTTTTGCTGTGCTAAAACTTCTTTAAATAATAATTAGATAATAATACTATATATAATAGTGACATATCTATCATTATTTTATGTAAGTATTACTTTACCCGGTCAGCCATAAGGTTAATGTACAACAAATTATCTAAATCAAAATAAACAATATTTTTTTTATTCAATTGTTATCACCTTACTTGAATTAGAAGTGCGCGAATATTTTTGTCCCCAATAATGATTGTTTTAATTATTTTCGTTTATATAATTGTAATAAAATTAACAATGATTTATCACAACGATGATCGAGTCATTCGGCAGAATATTCCTATAGTATCTAATAAGTAATCAAATAATTGCCCTCTGGTTGTACCTTCTATTCAGAGGATTTAATAAAATAAAAACAAGTGATACTTGCGTATAATAAACTTCCGTTAATATTATGGGTAAGTTATATTTCTAAAATTTATAAATACAAATTTAAAAAAATGCTCTAATTTAGTTTCCCGGCACTAGGCTTTATTTATTGGTCTCTCGCGATTGTGTAGTGATACTTAATCGGCAATTTCACAATTCGTCTGGACGCACATGTACTTTAAGACCCTGGTTAGTTAATCCATATTATACATAATTAAAAAAATAATAAGTTGTATATCTACGCAAAATATTCATATTAACACGTTAAAGGCAGAGTCAGTTACAAAAGACTTATAAACTCAGTGTTGTTATTTTTTGTATTCAGTGCTATTATCTGATTAGAACAATATAAATGAACGCGAAATAGTCAAACAAAATTTTGTTACAAAAAATATTTTATACTTTTTAAGATTTAAAAAATTCAAAATTTGTTTGGAATGACATTTCCATCCAGAGTTTTTTATAGGTACATCATAGTAGACGTACACATTAATAATTTAAGTAGTAAAATCGTAAAAATAAATTTTTGGTCCTGAAAAGGACCGTTTTATAGATGAGAAGTATAGTAATAATTGATAGCATATTAAGCACGTTCACCACGAATACGACGTGCCAATTGAATGTCCTTCGGCATAATGGTCACCCGTTTGGCGTGGATTGCGCACAAGTTGGTATCTTCGAAAAGACCCACAAGATAAGCTTCACTCGCCTCTTGTAGAGCCATTACGGCGGAACTCTGGAAACGCAAATCGGTCTTAAAGTCCTGAGCGATTTCACGGACAAGACGTTGAAATGGCAATTTACGGATCAACAGTTCCGTGCTCTTCTGGTAACGACGGATTTCACGGAGTGCAACAGTACCCGGACGGTAACGATGTGGTTTCTTTACTCCACCGGTTGCCGGTGCGCTCTTACGTGCGGCTTTTGTGGCCAACTGCTTTCTCGGAGCCTTGCCACCAGTCGATTTACGAGCTGTCTGCTTGGTACGTGCCATTTTTGCGATGGATTTAAAATAAAGTTTACTTATAATTGAATCAGTAAGCGTGTAGGAGATAATTCTTAACGAATGAGCTATCATTGGTAAACGACCACTATATATACTAAAAAGAGAACCGTTTGTGGCATTCTCATTGGTCTGCATTCTACCTGTGCAAACTGTGAGCATAAAAATGAGGCTTATCGTATGATTAGTCTACTCGTAAACCAAATTATTTATTGGCAGCATACCATTGGTAGAGTAAGTTCATAGAGTTTGTACAACTAAAGATAACAATATTACATATTTTGTTTTATGACACACGTACAATGTAAACTTACTATATCCGAACAAAGTTGATTTTTTCCCTACGTTTAGTATTTAAAGATCAAGGAGAGATTTATTTTTTATTTTTGCTTAGAGTTTCAACGGTCATGACGCGAAATAATAATAAAAAAAATGCATACATTAATAGTGGCGTAGGCCTATGAGCGTGCACTCACTGTATTGGAACTGACAAGTTTAATGTATTGTCTTTTAAATTCATGACTACGGTTTGGGTTATTTAACTTTAAGACAGATTCTCAGATATGATTACATAAGATGTAAATAGGTATCTTCAATAAAAAAATTAAATAAAAGTCAGTGGTGACTTATATAGTAATCTAGAAAGCATTGCAACTGGCGGGTTAAATAGTTTTACTGCATAAAAAATAATAATGACTTTAAAATGTAACAAATGGCAAAAAACATAAAAACACAATAAATAAGGAAAGTATAAACTTTTTCGTAAACGAGGTTTTTCGAAAAATTAAAGGCCTCGTAAAAGGTTGTAAAATTTTTACTCGGGACTGTATATTATGGAAAAATAATTTTGTTAATGACAAAAGACAAACATTTTATTTAAATTTTTACACATTGTTCACTGATTTATAACGGTTCCAATAAATTATTACTGATAAAATAAAGCCACGTACTTTATTTATAGAATATCTGTAACAATTTGGTTGGAAACATCCAAACTGCAATATTGACGAATTTCAACTTACGAGTAGAAATTATAATAAAATACCAAAATTATGTAATTCGCATTTTTTACGAGGTGTTGTTACTCAACATGTCAGTTTTGTCGAAAGATTTTACGGAAATTGAATGTTGTGCAATGTATCGATTTAGAGATCCTGAATGTCCTATGATGGCGGAAAGTTTATAACAACTTTTTAATAATTATAATATATTACACGTTAATTATAATCTAATTAATTAGATATCGATATATATTTTTTAGTATCCAGGTTTGTTAAGTTACCAAATCGTAATTTGTTATCGTTGCATATTGCGTAATATACCCTAAACAATCAAACGTTTTGATTTCGAATTGGAAATACATAAGATCATATCAAATCAGAGATTATTCAAAATAAAACTGTGAAAATGTCCTTGGGGTTAGTTTTTTTATTTAATTTGTACGAGTAAAATATATTCAATTCGATGTGTTGATGGGCTACCACAAGTCAGAACGAGTGATCGTAGAAATAGTCCCAAAGGTACAAAATATTCTATGGCCGGTTACTATATTTCCGGAATACTTTTGGCAACCGATCTGAAAACGCGATTGTATTCGAAAACATCTGAAGAACACGCGAAAACTGATTATGTCGATTACCATGGTTATCGGACGGTCAGAAGCCCGTTGACAAAGATCAACCGAAACCCCAGTGATTGCGCTGAAAAAACGCTCTACGATGTACGTGTAGCAAAGCGCATAAAAACGAATATATATGTTTTTTATTCGCCATTTAGTGGGCTTTCTGATAAGTTCAATGTCGGTCGTTTAAAATGATTACCAGGAAAGTAATCGGGAAAAACGCCGACACAAATAAAAAGAACGGAAAGACATATATAATGATAGTTTACTAGTAGGTACGGCGTACTATATATATATATACCAGCAATAAACTATGCGTCACTGTAAGGTTTAAAGACTAGTTTTTTTTCATTCTATAATTTTCAGAACTCATTCAGTATGACCGATACCGTGTTAACCAAGCCATCCGCGTCGTCTCCCAAGAAGAAGCCGGTGGTTAAGAAAAAAGCAGCACCCGTTCATCCGTCAACTGCCGTCATGGTAATATCCGCGATCAAAGAGCTAGGGGAACGTAAGGGATCCTCGCTGCCGGCGATCAAAAAGTATTTGGCCGCAAATTATCAAGTTGACCCAGTCAGATCGGCCACGTATATCAGAAAGTTTTTGAGCGGAAGTGTTTTGAATGGTACCGTACTTCAAACCAAGGGTCATTACAAATTGGCTTTTAATGAAACCAAGAGGAGGAATGCCGCCGCCGTCACTGTGGCTAAGAAACCGATTGCGAAATCTGTTACGAAGATAGCTACAACGCTCAAAAAGAAGTCTATCGTCAAAAAAGTGAAAAGCTCAGCCGCCAAGAGACCGAGGGCTCCTCCGAAAACTGTCGCCAAACCCAAGAAAGCTGCAGCCAAACCGGTGGTTACGGCCTCTAAGCCTAAACTAGTCAAGGCAGGCGGCGCGGCTAGTCAAAAAAAGAAATAGAGTTTTTTTAAATTATGTAACCCCAATCCATTAAAAAGGCCCTTTTCAGGGCCACCAATTTATTACTAAATAGTCTCCTATTTTTACCCGTTCATGTTTAAAAATTAATTTATTTGTAGTCCTATCTTCTTTATCCCTACGAATATAAATGATTTTACAAGTTTGAAGACGACCTTGTAAGCTACAGAAATATTGTTAAGTTGTTATTGATTTGATTGAGTGTAAACGTATTATTTTATATAAAGTTATTTGTACATAACACATTCACCATTAATCAATAACAATAATAATATTAATATTAATAATTTTCATGTAGCAGTACAACATTCAAATCTTAATACAATATAAAAATCGAGCGAAAAATGGAATCTATTTATTTAATAGTATATTATTCATATGATTGAATAAATTTTATTTTCATTTGTAAATATAAAATATACCGGATGCTTTAACCGCGTAGCATGGTTGGAGGGGAAGTTTAGTGCTTGGAAAATTGAACCTAATCTGTTCTACCACAAGAATATAATAATCAAAGTTAATTCCAATTGTTCTTGTGACAACAAAAACAACTATATTTGAACAAAGTTTAGTATTTTATATGATTTTAATTTACATTTTCCAAAACCATCATTATGAAGAATTTAGCATTGATTGGCATTACAATACTATTTATTGTACTAAAAGAAATCTTATATTTCAAAAATCTTGACAGTTACGTTATATGAAATGGAGTAACTAATTTCCATTGTTTTTGTCCTATTAATATGACGTCGCGTTAAGTTTAACTAAAAATGGAACTTACGATCATTGTAGAGAATTTCATCCGTGACGAAATGTTTTTTTTACTAGTGTTTAACATCCATTATAAAAAATGCCAGGAATACATTACATGTGGTTATTAAGAGCGGGAGTCGCGTATTCGAATAGAATTGATTATAGTTACATGAAACTGAACTTCATAATAATTTATATTTTTGTCGATTCATCTAATAACCAAATAAATTCTGTATAGTTGATAATTTGTATAACATGCCGGTTCCCTCATATTGATATAAATCTGAAAATATTAAAAAACTAATTAAAAGACGATCCGATTTGGTGGCCAATAATTGGGCCTTTTTTGAAATGA
Organism: Tuberolachnus salignus; assembly: GCA_956483605.1. Taxonomy (NCBI): domain Eukaryota; kingdom Metazoa; phylum Arthropoda; class Insecta; order Hemiptera; family Aphididae; genus Tuberolachnus; species Tuberolachnus salignus. Next base: position 30,716,565 of record OY101430.1, on the reverse strand, counting down.
AAAAGCGTGGACAAAAATGCTTAGGCAGATTTGGTCGGTTTTTCTCTGTCTTCTTGGGCAAGAGAACAGTTTTGATATTCGGTAACACGCCGCCTCTGTGATACCGTTTAACAATATATTCAATTCTTTATTGTTTCTTATGACCAATTGTAGATGTCGGGAAATCATATGGGACTTCTTGTTGTCACAAACGGCATAAGCAGACAATTCCAATACCTCAGCCATACCAAGTACTACATGACAGCGGCTAAGTAAACAGGAGCGCTGGCTCAAACACGTTCAGCACAGTTACCTTTTGTAAGCAATCGATAGATACGCCTACGGAAAATTTACAAGTTCGGCATGTGATGACCTAGTTTTTGATTTACCGCCCTTAGATTTGTCTGCCTTGCCCCATCCGCTTATGATAGCTGTCGGCAGAACAATTGAATGGAAAACACGTGTGTGCAGTCCAGGAAACAATGATTATGTGCACAGAGAAATGGCTTAATGTATTTCTAGATTTTTATAATACATTAATATGAATACGCCAATTGGCCTATCATTTTATAAACGATGATATAAAACGTCATATGTTGTGTATATGGTTATAATATAAAATGTTGTTTTTTATCGTCGAAATATTGAAACAACTATTTAATCAAAACGAGAAACGACATTCGTCACCTTACATGATTGTGCCGCCAAGTGAGTTTTATTATCGGCAAATTTAACCATGGTGGTACGTGTGTGATATAAAACAGTGATAATATTTTGAGTATGCTTTGTAATGTTCTCAGTAGCGGATCACATTATTGTCACATTATCGACACCATCCGAAATGGTTCCTACAACGAATTCAGCAGGTAAAGCAATGAAGAAGTCTGTCAAAGTCCAGAAAAATATCATGAAATCCTCCGACAAGAAGCGCAGCATGCCCAATAGGATGATACCGTAATGTATTTTTATATTCAAAAAAGCCATTATTAATATTAGGATTTCCATCAAAGGAAAAAAAAAATTTCAACCACAAATACAATATTAATTAATTCCTATAGATTGCACGTCATTTTAAAATAATTAAATTTTATTATATCTGACAAAAAAAAAAAAAGAAACAAGTCCGATTAATAGGATAAGAATGTGTCTAAATCAGTTGTAAATAATTATCCGTATAATTAAAAAAACTTTTATTTTTCAAATTTTGTTCGAAAATCAACTAGATTTAATTAATTAGACCGACCAGATGTCTTGTTTTTATTTTCTCATTGATAAGTAAATATGTTGTACGCATCAATTGATTATTTTACATTTGTCTCGAAATGTATAGGGCAGGAAAAAAAAAGTTTTGATCTTCGGTTTCGGTGGTGGGGGTGGAGGCTGATGTAGTGGAAAATTTAGTGGCCCTGAAAAGGACCGTTTTATAGAGTTAAAAATAGAGGACTTGAGATCAATATGTGTCTATTTTTCGAAACAGTAACATCGTTTCAGCGTGTAGAGGACTTCAATGTATTAACCTCCAAAACCGTACAGGGTACGGCCTTGTCGTTTAAGAGCGTAAACGACGTCCATAGCGGTCACCGTCTTCCTCTTAGCGTGCTCCGTGTAAGTGACGGCATCTCGGATAACGTTTTCCAGAAATACCTTCAGCACACCACGGGTTTCTTCGTAGATAAGACCGGAGATACGTTTAACACCGCCACGGCGAGCCAAACGACGGATAGCTGGTTTGGTGATTCCCTGGATGTTGTCTCGCAATACCTTACGATGCCGCTTCGCTCCTCCCTTTCCAAGACCTTTACCTCCTTTACCGCGTCCTGTCATCGTGGTACTTACTAGTGTTTGTTGTTACGGTGGGTTGACTTGTTGCTTGGCAGTAGAATGGGCTTCAACTGATTTTAAACGACTAGGCGACTGACTCTTATACGATCAGGGTCTGACTGCTCTGACCAATAAGAACGTACGTCAATTCCAATCCCCTCCTGCTACTCAAAACTATAACATAGACGATGCCGGGTAGCTAATAATATCGTCTCAGGCATTTATTGATTTTCTGGAACAATATGAACATAAATGTATTTTTGTAGTTAAACAAATGTAAGGAAAATAAATTACTTTCTTGCATGCTGTAAACTGAGTTCTTATATATATTTTCTTATAGGCACAAATTTGTTAGTTTATTTAATTTTTAGAATTTCTTAAAGTTTTTTCAGCTATTAAAATGGCAATATTTTTTATAGTTTGAGCCCAAATAAGCGGGAACTAACCAGTAGACGTTTGGTGTGAGGAGCGGTCCAATCTTGTCCTTCTAATACCTATAATTATATTAGGATATTTTTAATGTCAATAAAATATTTTAGTTACCAAGTTATCTTAATAAATATTATATAACTATTTTAAATTGTAATCACTTATCATATCAAAATCTATAATTATAAATATTATGCCACGTATAACTTGAAAAAGTGCACACTAAATTATCTTATGAAAAGCTTTCATGTTATCCATTATTTTATTATCTATGATCGCGACGGCCCATGTGTCCCAGAATTGAAAGAATAATAATCTGCATTAACTGCAATAAAAACTCAATTTTAACCAAATCTTTTATTATTCAATGGTTTATATCATAAAAATAAAAAATGTTTATTTATATATATTGGTTAAACATATTGGCTTTATCACGAACCCATTACAAAATTGATAAATCACTATTGATACGTGATATTCCCTTATTTTTGATAAAACGAGTATACATTTTGGGTACTAATAAAAAAAACCGAAACGTAAGTAAATTGTTTGAATTTTACGGAACTATTATAGTGTTATTAATACTTTTGGACTGTTTTAAATTAATACATTATACATTGTAGGCTTGTGGAATAAAAACTAAACTTTATTTATGTGAGATTGACATTGAAACGAGCCTCCCGCCGCACAGTGGGACCCCGGCTTTATGATGCATAGCTGGGCCCACTGAAAATTTCTGAGATCGGAGAGTGGTGATGATCCGTTTCTTTACCGTCATTCGGGTTGTTCCGGCCATTTCCAATACACTTGTCCAGAATAGTAGGAAGTTATAAAGAAAACGATTATCATTAGTGAACAATTTTTAAAAACGACGAAATTAAACAACATTCTTTAAACGTTTGGTGCGTGAAGTTTGTGTCATTTTTTAATGTTTTTTCTTATTTATTTTCACACGATAGAACATCATTTTTCTACAGCATATTGTGTATAATATGTGTTGTTGTAGGATTTTGATATCTAAAACAAGCGGTACAATCACAGACCTTCCACGGGTAAACCATTTTGTATAAATATTTATTGAAACGTTACATCTGAGTACAGTATTCGATAAGACGTTACATATCTACAAGTATTATATAATTCTTAACGAAATGGCTCCAGGAGGTAAAACAGCTGGTGGTAAAGCGATGAAGAAAACAGCGGGCAAGGCCCAGAAGAGCGTCGTCAAATCAGACCGGAAGCGCAAACCCAGGCGAAAGGAATCTTATGGTATTTACATTTATAAAGTGCTGAAACAAGTTCACCCCGACACCGGTGTATCGTCGAAGGCGATGAGCATCATGAACAGCTTCGTCAACGACATATTCGAACGGATCGGTGCCGAGGCTGCACGTTTGGCTCTGTATAACAAACGGTCCACCGTCACCAGTCGAGAAATTCAGACTGCCGTACGTCTCTTGTTGCCCGGCGAGTTGGCCAAACACGCCGTCAGCGAAGGTACTAAAGCCGTGACAAAGTACACAAGTTCCAAATAAACAAATCGTCCAAATTTGCTGCGCCCCTTAAACAATTATTTTATAGTTATTCCGTGTTTAAAACGGCCCTTCTCAGGGCCATCAATTATATTTTATGTGAGAGGGCACAGAACCGACTAAACTTAGATCACCGTATGCCGTCGGGTTTACATGATTAAGGACTTACACAATATTATCATGTAGATCAAATTATTTCGATTGTCACTACGTCTAATAGGGGGGACATTGTGGTTAACGATTTATTGAAATTGGTTCTAATGATTGATGCAGCAAACCAGCAACAATTAATGCGAAACTTAATTTTAACCTTTCGCTCATTAACAAACTTATGGCCAAATGAGGTGAGTTAACTGAGTCGACGCAAGAATATTGGCCGAGAAATCGGTATTGTATAAACAAGTAGTATTCACTGTTTCAATTAATTAGAACAATAAAAACGTTGATAAATTGTCGATCACGTGTTGCGATTTATCATAACGTGGTAACCCCGGCTTAATGCTGGGCGCACACCTAAAGAAAGAGAGCAATACTACTCCGAGCTTGTTTGAACCATCATTAGAACATGTGTAAATTAATTGACGCGCGCACACTAATCAGTCAATATCATCAACACACAACAAGACAAATCAAAACATGTTCGATCTTGATCGGTCCGGTTCTATTTTTGCTCCGAGCAAAATACGAAAACCAAAGTCACTTGTTTATTTTACTACTAGTACATTACCGAACACGTTATTATAATACAAAGATTATATCATATTCATTTAAAATGGCATATGCGATCCAGAGAAATTAATAAATGTAGTATTTTTAGGAAAAACTATCTATGATTATAGTAATAGATTGATTCACGATAGATTATGGAATGTAATGCGAATGAAATTTTTGAATTTAAACTCGTCTTCATGTTATTCGGCCAAAAAATTTAAACTCGTATTATTTTCTAACCGTTTTTTGTTTATTTCGTGCATTGCGTTTTATTTTACTGCTTTCACTATTTAATACAAATTGCCACATAAACGGCACAATGACGTCGTCTTCGTCAGAATTCATCTTGACGACTGGTGTTTAATAACAAAAATTAATCCAAAATTATTGTGTCTTGTTCTGTTCTGTTTTGTTAGTGTGAATGGAATTTGTTCCGAGGTGTTTGGAGCAAAATGTTCCGCGCAGCTCGGAGCAGTTTTGCTCTTTTGGTGTGTGCCCAGCGTAAAACGTCACGGGGCCACACTTGCTCGACGATTGCACATGTTTACGTCGTGATTCTGATTATCATATAAGGCCGTGACGACGACACCGTCTCCGCAAACGCGCCCTTTTACGAATACAATTATTTTTAGATTTTTTTGTTCGTCAATAATAATTCGCTATGGATAGAATGAATTAAAAATTTTAATTTTCCAAAATGTTTCTTTTGAATTATAATAGCGTTTAGTAAGATTACTCAAGATAAACAATGTTGTCATGATATTTTACTTGAATTATAATATGATTAAAATCCAAAATTTGTGTATGATACGAGTACATCATAATAAAACATGGTAAAAGAATAACGGTTTGTTACGATCGTATTAAATTTACAAACTCTGCGAAACAATGATTTCGTAACATTTCGTATGCACGGCGGCAGCTGCCTACTAAGACGAGCAACGTCGACGCCGATCAGAGGGGTCTGAACATTCCGGCGGCTCAGTATTTGTATGCGCGCGAGTGGTCGGTCAACTTACGGCGAACAGTGTACACTTACCTACTGACGGGCAGATTTTTAATAATGGTTAAACATCTATTCATACATAAATATAGAAAGTTAGGTGACATTCTGTAGTAGATCAATTTCGCAGGGTGGGGAGTTATAATGCTTAACAATGTACTTCATTAGTTATTTACTGACAACCGGAATATGTTAATGGAGGTTGAAATTTTTTTTTTTTTTTTTTAAATATATAATTTATATATAATTTCATGTATTTCGCTTGGAATCGTCGTTTTTGTTTTGCAATGATTTATCGTATAAAATCTAAACTAATCAATAAACCCTTGAATCCCAGGGCTTGTGATCTTTTAAATATATAAGACGTCACAGGAGACACAGGAGACCAACGGTCAAGAGCGAGTGTCGAGAAGGACGTCATCGTCGAGCCAACCCGTTGCATTTTTTCAAACCGCTTATAAAACTATACAAATTGGTAGCTCATACTAATAGATTTTATGACATAACTTAAATTTGTACTTATATAATAAATAATAATTTATAAGACGAGTCTCGATCACATTTTTCTACCGTTCTGTATCATGTTCAACTGGCACGCAACAAGAGCGATCAGAAAAGGACCAGAAAAGAACCTACTAATGTGAGGCAGAAGTACGATCTAACTTCCGTCTGAGCATAATGTACGATAGTGTCCATTTACATACCGCTCTCGTATCGACACTACGTGCTTCTTGAAGGTTTCTAACCTAACCTAACCTTCCTGAAGGTTTCTAGTAAGATAAAAGTAGTAAGATATTAGGCAATAGGGAAAAAGGTTTGCGTCTGCGCGTGTAGAGTTCCCTCTCGTAACGACTAGATAATTTTTGAGTTAATTATCTACTGCAATTAGCTTTTTACACGTGAAGAAACCAAAAAACAAAGCTATTCTTCGACCTCATCATATCGCGATACCTCTAAATTTAAGAGCTATGCAAAATACTACGATTGTGATTATATGATAAATAACAGCAATGTAATAAACAAATATTAAGAGTTTTTTTAATTTTTTCTTATTACCATTTATATTTTAAGATCTAATAAATAAACAACTATATTGTTCATAAAAGTTTATATAAGTAATAAATAATGTATAATTGTAGAGTCAAAAAGATATTGTTATTTTAAATTTGTATATTTAAAAGGGCCAAAGACGGTTCTATACCTGATTAAAGATTATTATTATGGCAGTGAAGTTTTATCAAAAAAACTTAATAAATTGATTGCAATGTTGCATTAAATTATATTCAAAATTGCACTTATAATTTTGAAAAATTTTAGTTTATACGTATTTTATTAAAAATAACTTATTTTAACGGATTGATTTTCGGCGTTTTTACGGACGAAATAGATGCGACAAAGTATACCGTACCATTAAATGATGTCGATTACAAATTACAATGATATCGGAACCTGGATATATTAAACGTAAATGATTGTTGACTGTGGTCGATATTTATAATTGAATTGTTTATTGAAGGACGAGTTAATATAAAAAAAATAAAATAAGATATAGAAATATGTATATAATTATACAATTTTTTACAGATATATACATGTGTACGCTGCTACGTTTAATTAATATATCAAGTTAAATATTCTTAAAATTTTATGAAAATGATGAAAAACAAAGAAAATTACACTAAAATATAAATAATTGTCATAATTGTTTTTCATTATAATAAAAAAAAGTTTGTGTTTAAATTATTATATTATTTGTTGCTGTGGAAGACCATACTACTATTATTATAAAGTAATTATTTTGCGGTAATAAAGTCGACGTCGGCTGCCGGCCACAATTATTCGCCACACAGTCAATGTGTGTATTGTCGTCTTAGTGCATTTTTTGGTAAATTGTTCCTCCATCGTTATTTCGAGGTGGACGATTATAATTTGTTTTGTATGAAATTTATTACCTTTGTTTTCGTTCATGTCAAATTAAAATTGTTAAATTATTTTCAACAATATTTAATCAAATTACATTTTAAGCTCGCTTAGCAATGCATATTAAGTAACTGAACAAAAAAGATGCAAATACAATAACATCACTACCTTACTGATTATTATACTCAATTGACCTATTGATATTCTATAATATATATAAATTACAGTTTTAATTGCATAAATATTTTTAATATTATCAAGGTTGTATCCACAAAAATAACAAATGAAAGTTCATTAGTTTGACAAGTATTTTGTAAGTTAAATTCAAAAACATAATTGTAGATTTTTGGCACCGTGCCCCTGTCGATTTTTCTGCGCCAGTGACGTGTTAAAGATTTTGGCAACTCATTATACCGAAAACTCACCGGATGAAGTATCGAACATGTATTTAGTCAATTATTGATTTCACACTAAGACACAATATACGAGTAAATTTATTATGACTCAAGTCATTTTAATAGTCGCGTCTTTGACCCTATTAAACTGCTGTAGTATATATTTTTAACTAGTTCTACTATAATATTTAGGATCATGGGCTTAAAATACAATGGTATTAAGGGGTCGGGGTGGAAATATATAGTTGCATATCAAATAGTCTGGCTAAAACTTCTATAATTTACCTTAAATATATGTTAATATTACATTTGGTTGCATACTAGTATATGGTGATCAATTAGTAGGTAACAAAATAAATTAAAAATAAATAAACCTCAATATATCAAAAAGATAAAAAACTTACATATTTTATTTAAGCTGCTATACACTAACATAGGTCACTCCAAAAGTAAAAAAAAAAATGTATATTAAATGAAGTTAAGGTCAACAAAACGAAAATAAAAAATGTATAACAATTATATATATTGTATAAACACAAATAAACACATAGGAGCAAAAAAAAAAATTATACAAGAATACAAAGAGTCAAGGTTAATAGTCAAAAACCCGAAATATTAAAATGTATTCTAAACTATAAAAGGTAATGTAATAACATGTATCAAAAAAAGAAACCAAACATTTAAAAAAAACAAATTAAAATAATCAATATTGAAATTTAAATGGCATTGGAGGGCAGCAAAAGTGACCAAACAATATCAGCATCAATTAAATTGTAAGCAAAAAAACAGCAAAAACCACTAACCAAAATGAAAGAATAGACATCTTGCAGCCAGTAGATCTAGTACAATAAAAATACTAAAAAAACAAAAGGCAGGTTGACAAGCACAAAAAGTAAACCATCAAATTAAAAATTAATATCAATATAAACTAGGATAATTAGCTTACTTTCGATCACACTAAACGTGCTAGTAGCAGTAAGTAATATAATGTTTGCATACATAGAGCATTGTCACAGCCAGTCAACAGGAAACGACTTGATCAACAACAACCCATTTGAATCTACAGGCTCAAACAAATTGATTACAGACTCTTTGTCCATAAAACGAAGTCGGTAAGTGTCTAAAAAAAAAAAAAAAAAAGAGGTATATATTTGTTCAACAATCTATATAATTATATATTACACAATACCTAGGTAGGTAAATTATCAACATTTAGTTTTTAGCACCACATTTTTTCAAAAGCTATTGTCCTACATAAATAATACTAGGAAATAAGTATTCATAAATTAAATCCCGTTAAAATTAAGAATTTTTTCAATTTGATTTATAGTAGCCATTATCAAAGTAGCGCTCATTCTCGAGAAAATTAAAAGACACTCGGAAAATGAGCAGTAATATGAAAATAAATACCAATAAAACAATTTCCGTAAACCGACATTGATTTTTCTTCTGTTGTCTTCGCAGTACCGATTATCAAAATAGCGCTCATTCTCGAGATAATTAAAATACACTCGGAGAATGAGCACTATTTTGAAAATAGATACCTATACACTAATATCCGTAGAACGACTTTTCACTGTCTTCTGTTGTCTTCGCAGTACCGATTATCAAAGTAGCGCTCGTTCTCGAGATAATTAAAATACACTCGGAGAATGAGCACTATTTTGAAAATAGATACCTATACACAAATATCCGTAGAACGACTTTTCACTGTCTTCTGTTGTCTTCGCAGTACCGATTATCAAAGTAGCGCTCATTCTCGAGATAATTAAAATACACTCGGAGAATGAGCACTATTTTGAAAATAGATACCTATAAACTAATTTCCCTTGTTAGACTTTTCAGTGTCTTCGCATTACGGATTATCAATGTAGAACCGATACTCGGAGTAAAAAAAAAAAAAAACATTTGAGTATAGGCTGTTATTCGAAATTATATACTTATAAATAAATTACCGTGGTACGAATTAGAAAGTTACATACGGTCGTGATGTCGAAAATCGACGTCTTCTAGCTTTCGTTGTCCGGGTTTCCATGAAAACCCGGATGCTTGTAAGTACTTGAACATCATCGTTTGGTGTAAAGTTACGACACGGATATCTGGAGAAGTGCTGAAGATCGTCAATGTAAAACTTCTGGAAAAGAAAAACGAACGTCGACAGCAAATTGCAGGACAAAACAATAAAATTTTCAATTATAATATATTGTTGGTTAATTACCGTGGCGTAGATCAGTAAGAACGGTGACTAATCTCTAAAAAAAATGTAAAGATTGTTGGCTATTATCTTGATACATGGAGCATTGTCATGTCCATTTGAACAGTATACGACTTGGTCAATAACTACCCCCTTGATTCTACAGGCTCAAACAAATCGATTACATACTCGATATCCGGAAAACAAGGTCGGTAAGACGGCTAAACAAAAAAAAAAAAAAAGGTTTTTATTTGTTCAACAATTTATTCATTTCTATAAAACCGATACATAGGAGTAAATGATCAAAACATAGCTTATAGCGTCCACTTTTTTCGAATGATATTGTGCTACATAAATAATAGTAGTAAATAAGTATTCATAAATAAAATCCCGTCGAAAAATTAAGATTTTTTTCAATTTGACTTATAGTAGCCATTATCAAAGTAGCGCTCATTCTCGAGAAAATTAAATAACACTCGGATAATGAACGCTACTTTGAAAATAGATACCTATACACTAATATCCGTAGAACGACTTTTCACTGTCTTCTGTTGTCTTCGCAGTACCGATTATCAAAGTAGCGCTCATTCTCGAGAAAATTAAATAACACTCGGATAATGAACGCTACTTTGAAAATAGATACCTATACACTAATATCCGTAGAACGACTTTTTACTGTCTTCTGTTGTCTTCGCAGTACCGATTATCAAAATAGCGCTCATTCTCGAGATAATTAAAATACACTCGGAGAATGAGCACTATTTTGAAAATAGATACCTATAAACTAATTTCCCTTGTTAGACTTTTCAGTGTCTTCGCATTACGGATTATCAAAGTAGAACCGATACTCGAAGTAAAAAAAAAAAAAAACATTTGTGTATAGGCTGTTGTTCGAAATTATATACTTATAAATAAATTACCGTGGTACGAATTATAATTGTCCTTAATAAATATATAGTACTAATTATTTTACATTTATTTCATTTTTCTAAAATAAGTTTACAAATGAAAAAACAAAAACGATTTTAATTATTTGTGGTTTTTTGACAGTATATATCAGGCAGTTCATATAGATTCCGACAAATTTGGACAGACTGTCGGTTAACCACCTTACAAAATATAGTAGTGTACACTTGAGCCAGCCAGTTAAAATCAAATTATTATTAAATTGCTTAGATGTCACTAGTCATTTAACTCAAAATAAAATAGTAAGACCACTTCAATTTGCAATAATTGAAACAAATATTATGTAACCCATGACAGTAAATTTATAAAAGCTATGTTTTTATTGCACAATACGATATAAAAACCAAAATAGAAAGTTACATACGGCCGTGATGTCGAAAATCTACGTCTTCTAGCTTTCGTTGTGCGGGTTTCCATGAAAACCCGGATGCTTGTAAGTACTTGAACATCATCGTTTGGTGTAAAGTTACGACCCGGATATCTGGAGAAGTTCTGAAGATCGTCAATGTAAAACTTCTGGAAAAGAAAAACGAACGTCGACAGCAAATTGCAGGACAAAACAATAAAATTTTCAATTATAATATATTGTTGGTTAATTACCGTGGCGTAGATCAGTAAGAACGGTGACTAATCTCTAAAAAAAATGTAAAGATTGTTGGCTATTATCTTGATACATGGAGCATTGTCATGTCCATTTGAACAGTATACGACTTGGTCAATAACTACCCCCTTGATTCTACAGGCTCAAACAAATCGATTACATACTCGATATCCGGAAAACGAAGTCGGTAAGACGGCTAAACAAAAAAAAAAATAAAGGTTTTTATTTGTTCAACAATTTATTCATTTCTATAAAACCGATACATAGGAGTAAATGATCAAAACATAGCTTATAGCGTCCACTTTTTTCGAATGATATTGTGCTACATAAATAATAGTAGTAAATAAGTATTCATAAATAAAATCCCGTCGAAAAATTAAGATTTTTTTCAATTTGACTTATAGTAGCCATTATCAAAGTAGCGCTCGTTCTCGAGATAATTAAAATACACTCGGAGAATGAGCACTATTTTGAAAATAGATACCTATACACTAATATCCGTAGAACGACTTTTCACTGTCTTCTGTTGTCTTCGCAGTACCGATTATCAAAGTAGCGCTCGTTCTCGAGATAATTAAAATACACTCGGAGAATGAGCACTATTTTGAAAATAGATACCTATACACAAATATCCGTAGAACGACTTTTCACTGTCTTCTGTTGTCTTCGCAGTACCGATTATCAAAGTAGCGCTCATTCTCGAGATAATTAAAATACACTCGGAGAATGAGCACTATTTTGTACATATTTTTATTATAACATTCAATTTGCCGTATTTAATTATTGTTAACACGTGTACCAAAGAGAATAGATTCGTAATATGCGAATGACTAAGTTTATATTTTTAACTTTCTTACGTAATAATAAATAATGATATATACGTATGTTTACCGGAAATAATTTCACCACTGCCGCCGTTTATCAATATTTCCGAATTTATGACGAGATAAAACGACATTCCATTTAAAATACTAAATATGTAACAAATATGGTTTATATATGTCGAAAGGATTGTATAACCAGTCGTACATGTGATATTTTATATTTTTTCGACGTCACGTCATATACGTAGACGGTTAATCACTATTTACATGCATCTTCCGAATCAATCAATTATTGCCGTATGATAGTAGAATTATTAGCGTATATCAGTCATTATTTTGTACGTATAGTTGTATTAAAATTATTATTAACAATCTTTTAATTGTGCTATTTATATTACATCGCAAAAAACTATTGATAAATTATCAGTTACAATGAATATAATAATGCGGTTTTGATTACGTTTTCTGATGAAACTAATTTTAAATTATATTTTAATAATCGAACTTTGTATAAAAAAAAATTTTATTATGCATATTTGTACATATTTTTATTATAACATTCAATTTGCCGTATTAAATTATTGTTAACACGTGTACCAAAGAGAATAGATTCGAAATATGCGAATGACTAAGTTTATATTTTTAACTTTCTTACGTAATAATAAATAATGATATATACGTATGTTTACCGGGAATAATTTCACCACTGCCGCCGTTTATCAATATTTCAGAATTTATGACGAGATAAAACGACATTCCATTTAAAATACTAAATATGTTACAAATATGGTTTATATATGTCGAAAGGATTGTATAACCAGTCGTACATGTGATATTTTATATTTTTTGGACGTCACGTCATATACGTAGACGGTTAATCACTATTTACATGAATCTTCCGAATCAATCAATTATTGCCGTATGATAGTAGAATTATTAGCGTATATCAGTCATTATTTTGTACGTATAGTTGTATTAAAATTAGTATTAACAATCTTTTAATTGTGCTATTTATATTACATCGCAAAAAACTATTGATAAATTATCAGTTACAATGAATATAATAATGCGGTTTTGATTACGTTTTCTGATGAAACTAATTTTAAAATTATATTTTAATAATCGAACTTTGTATAAAAAAAAATTTTATTATGTCTATTTGTACATATTTTTATTATAACATTCAATTTGCCGTATTAAATTATTGTTAACACGTGTACCAAAGAGATTAGATTCGAAATATGCGAATGACTAAGTTTATATTTTTAACTTTCTTACGTAATAATAAATAATGATATATACGTATGTTTACCGGGAATAATTTCACCACTGCCGCCGTTTATCAATATTTCTGAATTTATGACGAGATAAAACGACATTCCATTTAAAATACTAAATATGTTACAAATATGGTTTATATATGTCGAAAGGATTGTATAACCAGTCGTACATGTGATATTTTATATTTTTTGGACGTCACGTCATATACGTAGACGGTTAATCACTATTTACATGAATCTTCCGAATCAATCAATTATTGCCGTATGATAGTAGAATTATTAGCGTATATCAGTCATTATTTTGTACGTATAGTTGTATTAAAATTATTATTAACAATCTTTTAATTGTGCTATTTATATTACATCGCAAAAAACTATTGATAAATTATCAGTTACAATGAATATAATAATGCGGTTTTGATTACGATTTCTGATGAAACTAATTTTAAATTATATTTTAATAATCGAACTTTGTATAAAAAAAAATTTTATTATGCATATTTGTACATATTTTTATTATAACATTCAATTTGCCGTATTAAATTATTGTTAACACGTGTACCAAAGAGAATAGATTCCAAATATGCGAATGACTAAGTTTATATTTTTAACTTTCTTACGTAATAATAAATAATGATATATACGTATGTTTACCGGGAATAATTTCACCACTGCCGCCGTTTATCAATATTTCAGAATTTATGACGAGATAAAACGACATTCCATTTAAAATACTAAATATGTTACAAATATGGTTTATATATGTCGAAAGGATTGTATAACCAGTCGTACATGTGATATTTTATATTTTTTGGACGTCACGTCATATACGTAGACGGTTAATCACTATTTACATGAATCTTCCGAATCAATCAATTATTGCCGTATGATAGTAGAATTATTAGCGTATATCAGTCATTATTTTGTACGTATATTTGTATTAAAATTATTATTAACAATCTTTTAATTGTGCTATTTATATTACATCGCAAAAAACTATTGATAAATTATCAGTTACAATGAATATAATAATGCGGTTTTGATTACGTTTTCTGATGAAACTAATTTTAAAATTATATTTTAATAATCGAACTTTGTATAAAAAAAAATTTTATTATGTCTATTTGTACATATTTTTATTATAACATTCAATTTGCCGTATTAAATTATTGTTAACACGTGTACCAAAGAGAATAGATTCGAAATATGCGAATGACTAAGTTTATATTTTTAACTTTCTTACGTAATAATAAATAATGATATATACGTATGTTTACCGGGAATAATTTCACCACTGCCGCCGTTTATCAATATTTCAGAATTTATGACGAGATAAAACGACATTCCATTTAAAATACTAAATATGTTACAAATATGGTTTATATATGTCGAAAGGATTGTATAACCAGTCGTACATGTGATATTTTATATTTTTTCGACGTCACGTCATATACGTAGACGGTTAATCACTATTTACATGAATCTTCCGAATCAATCAATTATTGCCGTATGATAGTAGAATTATTAGCGTATATCAGTCATTATTTTGTACGTATAGTTGTATTAAAATTAGTATTAACAATCTTTTAATTGTGCTATTTATATTACATCGCAAAAAACTATTGATAAATTATCAGTTACAATGAATATAATAATGCGGTTTTGATTACGTTTTCTGATGAAACTAATTTTAAAATTATATTTTAATAATCGAACTTTGTATAAAAAAAAATTTTATTATGTCTATTTGTACATATTTTTATTATAACATTCAATTTGCCGTATTAAATTATTGTTAACACGTGTACCAAAGAGATTAGATTCGAAATATGCGAATGACTAAGTTTATATTTTTAACTTTCTTACGTAATAATAAATAATGATATATACGTATGTTTACCGGGAATAATTTCACCACTGCCGCCGTTTATCAATATTTCTGAATTTATGACGAGATAAAACGACATTCCATTTAAAATACTAAATATGTTACAAATATGGTTTATATATGTCGAAAGGATTGTATAACCAGTCGTACATGTGATATTTTATATTTTTTGGACGTCACGTCATATACGTAGACGGTTAATCACTATTTACATGAATCTTCCGAATCAATCAATTATTGCCGTATGATAGTAGAATTATTAGCGTATATCAGTCATTATTTTGTACGTATAGTTGTATTAAAATTATTATTAACAATCTTTTAATTGTGCTATTTATATTACATCGCAAAAAACTATTGATAAATTATCAGTTACAATGAATATAATAATGCGGTTTTGATTACGTTTTCTGATGAAACTAATTTTAAATTATATTTTAATAATCGAACTTTGTATAAAAAAAAATTTTATTATGCATATTTGTACATATTTTTATTATAACATTCAATTTGCCGTATTAAATTATTGTTAACACGTGTACCAAAGAGAATAGATTCGAAATATGCGAATGACTAAGTTTATATTTTTAACTTTCTTACGTAATAATAAATAATGATATATACGTATGTTTACCGGGAATAATTTCACCACTGCCGCCGTTTATCAATATTTCAGAATTTATGACGAGATAAAACGACATTCCATTTAAAATACTAAATATGTTACAAATATGGTTTATATATGTCGAAAGGATTGTATAACCAGTCATACATGTGATATTTTATATTTTTTCGACGTCACGTCATATACGTAGACGGTTAATCACTATTTACATGAATCTTCCGAATCAATCAATTATTGCCGTATGATAGTAGAATTATTAGCGTATATCAGTCATTATTTTGTACGTATAGTTGTATTAAAATTAGTATTAACAATCTTTTAATTGTGCTATTTATATTACATCGCAAAAAACTATTGATAAATTATCAGTTACAATGAATATAATAATGCGGTTTTGATTACGTTTTCTGATGAAACTAATTTTAAAATTATATTTTAATAATCGAACTTTGTATAAAAAAAAATTTTATTATGTCTATTTGTACATATTTTTATTATAACATTCAATTTGCCGTATTAAATTATTGTTAACACGTGTACCAAAGAGATTAGATTCGAAATATGCGAATGACTAAGTTTATATTTTTAACTTTCTTACGTAATAATAAATAATGATATATACGTATGTTTACCGGGAATAATTTCACCACTGCCGCCGTTTATCAATATTTCTGAATTTATGACGAGATAAAACGACATTCCATTTAAAATACTAAATGTGTTACAAATATGGTTTATATATGTCGAAAGGATTGTATAACCAGTCGTACATGTGATATTTTATATTTTTTGGACGTCACGTCATATACGTAGACGGTTAATCACTATTTACATGAATCTTCCGAATCAATCAATTATTGCCGTATGATAGTAGAATTATTAGCGTATATCAGTCATTATTTTGTACGTATAGTTGTATTAAAATTATTATTAACAATCTTTTAATTGTGCTATTTATATTACATCGCAAAAAACTATTGATAAATTATCAGTTACAATGAATATAATAATGCGGTTTTGATTACGATTTCTGATGAAACTAATTTTAAATTATATTTTAATAATCGAACTTTGTATAAAAAAAAATTTTATTATGCATATTTGTACATATTTTTATTATAACATTCAATTTGCCGTATTAAATTATTGTTAACACGTGTACCAAAGAGAATAGATTCGAAATATGCGAATGACTAAGTTTATATTTTTAACTTTCTTACGTAATAATAAATAATGATATATACGTATGTTTACCGGGAATAATTTCACCACTGCCGCCGTTTATCAATATTTCAGAATTTATGACGAGATAAAACGACATTCCATTTAAAATACTAAATATGTTACAAATATGGTTTATATATGTCGAAAGGATTGTATAACCAGTCGTACATGTGATATTTTATATTTTTTGGACGTCACGTCATATACGTAGACGGTTAATCACTATTTACATGAATCTTCCGAATCAATCAATTATTGCCGTATGATAGTAGAATTATTAGCGTATATCAGTCATTATTTTGTACGTATAGTTGTATTAAAATTATTATTAACAATCTTTTAATTGTGCTATTTATATTACATCGCAAAAAACTATTGATAAATTATCAGTTACAATGAATATAATAATGCGGTTTTGATTACGTTTTCTGATGAAACTAATTTTAAAATTATATTTTAATAATCGAACTTTGTATAAAAAAAAATTTTATTATGTCTATTTGTACATATTTTTATTATAACATTCAATTTGCCGTATTAAATTATTGTTAACACGTGTACCAAAGAGAATAGATTCGAAATATGCGAATGACTAAGTTTATATTTTTAACTTTCTTACGTAATAATAAATAATGATATATACGTATGTTTACCGGGAATAATTTCACCACTGCCGCCGTTTATCAATATTTCAGAATTTATGACGAGATAAAACGACATTCCATTTAAAATACTAAATATGTTACAAATATGGTTTATATATGTCGAAAGGATTGTATAACCAGTCGTACATGTGATATTTTATATTTTTTGGACGTCACGTCATATACGTAGACGGTTAATCACTATTTACATGAATCTTCCGAATCAATCAATTATTGCCGTATGATAGTAGAATTATTAGCGTATATCAGTCATTATTTTGTACGTATAGTTGTATTAAGATTATTATTAACAATCTTTTAATTGTGCTATTTATATTACATCGCAAAAAACTATTGATAAATTATCAGTTACAATGAATATAATAATGCGGTTTTGATTACGTTTTCTGATGAAACTAATTTTAAATTATATTTTAATAATCGAACTTTGTATAAAAAAAAATTTTATTATGCATATTTGTACATATTTTTATTATAACATTCAGTTTGCCGTATTAAATTATTGTTAACACGTGTACCAAAGAGAATAGATTCCAAATATGCGAATGACTAAGTTTATATTTTTAACTTTCTTACGTAATAATAAATAATGATATATACGTATGTTTACCGGGAATAATTTCACCACTGCCGCCGTTTATCAATATTACCGAATTTATGACGAGATAAAACGACATTCCATTTAAAATACTAAATATGTTACAAATATGGTTTATATATGTCGAAAGTATTGTATAACCAGTCGTACATGTGATATTTTATATTTTTTCGACGTCACGTCATATACGTAGACGGTTAAACACTATTTACATGCATCTTCCGAATCAATCAATTATTGCCGTATGATAGTAGAATTATAAGCGTATATCAGTCATTATTTTGTACGTATAGTTGTATTAAAATTAGTATTAACAATCTTTTAATTGTGCTATTTATATTACATCGCAAAAAACTATTGATAAATTATCAGTTACAATGAATATAATAATGCGGTTTTGATTACGTTTTCTGATGAAACTAATTTTAAAATTATATTTTAATAATCGAACTTTGTATAAAAAAAAATTTTATTATGTCTATTTGTACATATTTTTATTATAACATTCAATTTGCCGTATTAAATTATTGTTAACACGTGTACCAAAGAGATTAGATTCGAAATATGCGAATGACTAAGTTTATATTTTTAACTTTCTTACGTAATAATAAATAATGATATATACGTATGTTTACCGGGAATAATTTCACCACTGCCGCCGTTTATCAATATTTCAGAATTTATGACGAGATAAAACGACATTCCATTTAAAATACTAAATATGTTACAAATATGGTTTATATATGTCGAAAGGATTGTATAACCAGTCGTACATGTGATATTTTATATTTTTTGGACGTCACGTCATATACGTAGACGGTTAATCACTATTTACATGAATCTTCCGAATCAATCAATTATTGCCGTATGATAGTAGAATTATTAGCGTATATCAGTCATTATTTTGTACGTATAGTTGTATTAAAATTATTATTAACAATCTTTTAATTGTGCTATTTATATTACATCGCAAAAAACTATTGATAAATTATCAGTTACAATGAATATAATAATGCGGTTTTGATTACGTTTTCTGATGAAACTAATTTTAAATTATATTTTAATAATCGAACTTTGTATAAAAAAAAATTTTATTATGCATATTTGTACATATTTTTATTATAACATTCAGTTTGCCGTATTAAATTATTGTTAACACGTGTACCAAAGAGAATAGATTCCAAATATGCGAATGACTAAGTTTATATTTTTAACTTTCTTACGTAATAATAAATAATGATATATACGTATGTTTACCGGGAATAATTTCACCACTGCCGCCGTTTATCAATATTACCGAATTTATGACGAGATAAAACGACATTCCATTTAAAATACTAAATATGTTACAAATATGGTTTATATATGTCGAAAGTATTGTATAACCAGTCGTACATGTGATATTTTATATTTTTTCGACGTCACGTCATATACGTAGACGGTTAAACACTATTTACATGCATCTTCCGAATCAATCAATTATTGCCGTATGATAGTAGAATTATAAGCGTATATCAGTCATTATTTTGTACGTATAGTTGTATTAAAATTAGTATTAACAATCTTTTAATTGTGCTATTTATATTACATCGCAAAAAACTATTGATAAATTATCAGTTACAATGAATATAATAATGCGGTTTTGATTACGTTTTCTGATGAAACTAATTTTAAAATTATATTTTAATAATCGAACTTTGTATAAAAAAAAATTTTATTATGTCTATTTGTACATATTTTTATTATAACATTCAATTTGCCGTATTAAATTATTGTTAACACGTGTACCAAAGAGATTAGATTCGAAATATGCGAATGACTAAGTTTATATTTTTAACTTTCTTACGTAATAATAAATAATGATATATACGTATGTTTACCGGGAATAATTTCACCACTGCCGCCGTTTATCAATATTTCTGAATTTATGACGAGATAAAACGACATTCCATTTAAAATACTAAATATGTTACAAATATGGTTTATATATGTCGAAAGGATTGTATAACCAGTCGTACATGTGATATTTTATATTTTTTGGACGTCACGTCATATACGTAGACGGTTAATCACTATTTACATGAATCTTCCGAATCAATCAATTATTGCCGTATGATAGTAGAATTATTAGCGTATATCAGTCATTATTTTGTACGTATAGTTGTATTAAAATTATTATTAACAATCTTTTAATTGTGCTATTTATATTACATCGCAAAAAACTATTGATAAATTATCAGTTACAATGAATATAATAATGCGGTTTTGATTACGATTTCTGATGAAACTAATTTTAAATTATATTTTAATAATCGAACTTTGTATAAAAAAAAATTTTATTATGCATATTTGTACATATTTTTATTATAACATTCAATTTGCCGTATTAAATTATTGTTAACACGTGTACCAAAGAGAATAGATTCGAAATATGCGAATGACTAAGTTTATATTTTTAACTTTCTTACGTAATAATAAATAATGATATATACGTATGTTTACCGGGAATAATTTCACCACTGCCGCCGTTTATCAATATTTCAGAATTTATGACGAGATAAAACGACATTCCATTTAAAATACTAAATATGTTACAAATATGGTTTATATATGTCGAAAGGATTGTATAACCAGTCGTACATGTGATATTTTATATTTTTTGGACGTCACGTCATATACGTAGACGGTTAATCACTATTTACATGAATCTTCCGAATCAATCAATTATTGCCGTATGATAGTAGAATTATTAGCGTATATCAGTCATTATTTTGTACGTATAGTTGTATTAAAATTATTATTAACAATCTTTTAATTGTGCTATTTATATTACATCGCAAAAAACTATTGATAAATTATCAGTTACAATGAATATAATAATGCGGTTTTGATTACGTTTTCTGATGAAACTAATTTTAAAATTATATTTTAATAATCGAACTTTGTATAAAAAAAAATTTTATTATGTCTATTTGTACATATTTTTATTATAACATTCAATTTGCCGTATTAAATTATTGTTAACACGTGTACCAAAGAGAATAGATTCGAAATATGCGAATGACTAAGTTTATATTTTTAACTTTCTTACGTAATAATAAATAATGATATATACGTATGTTTACCGGGAATAATTTCACCACTGCCGCCGTTTATCAATATTTCAGAATTTATGACGAGATAAAACGACATTCCATTTAAAATACTAAATATGTTACAAATATGGTTTATATATGTCGAAAGGATTGTATAACCAGTCGTACATGTGATATTTTATATTTTTTGGACGTCACGTCATATACGTAGACGGTTAATCACTATTTACATGAATCTTCCGAATCAATCAATTATTGCCGTATGATAGTAGAATTATTAGCGTATATCAGTCATTATTTTGTACGTATAGTTGTATTAAGATTATTATTAACAATCTTTTAATTGTGCTATTTATATTACATCGCAAAAAACTATTGATAAATTATCAGTTACAATGAATATAATAATGCGGTTTTGATTACGTTTTCTGATGAAACTAATTTTAAATTATATTTTAATAATCGAACTTTGTATAAAAAAAAATTTTATTATGCATATTTGTACATATTTTTATTATAACATTCAGTTTGCCGTATTAAATTATTGTTAACACGTGTACCAAAAAGAATAGATTCCAAATATGCGAATGACTAAGTTTATATTTTTAACTTTCTTACGTAATAATAAATAATGATATATACGTATGTTTACCGGGAATAATTTCACCACTGCCGCCGTTTATCAATATTACCGAATTTATGACGAGATAAAACGACATTCCATTTAAAATACTAAATATGTTACAAATATGGTTTATATATGTCGAAAGTATTGTATAACCAGTCGTACATGTGATATTTTATATTTTTTCGACGTCACGTCATATACGTAGACGGTTAAACACTATTTACATGCATCTTCCGAATCAATCAATTATTGCCGTATGATAGTAGAATTATAAGCGTATATCAGTCATTATTTTGTACGTATAGTTGTATTAAAATTAGTATTAACAATCTTTTAATTGTGCTATTTATATTACATCGCAAAAAACTATTGATAAATTATCAGTTACAATGAATATAATAATGCGGTTTTGATTACGTTTTCTGATGAAACTAATTTTAAAATTATATTTTAATAATCGAACTTTGTATAAAAAAAAATTTTATTATGTCTATTTGTACATATTTTTATTATAACATTCAATTTGCCGTATTAAATTATTGTTAACACGTGTACCAAAGAGATTAGATTCGAAATATGCGAATGACTAAGTTTATATTTTTAACTTTCTTACGTAATAATAAATAATGATATATACGTATGTTTACCGGGAATAATTTCACCACTGCCGCCGTTTATCAATATTTCTGAATTTATGACGAGATAAAATGACATTCCATTTAAAATACTAAATATGTTACAAATATGGTTTATATATGTCGAAAGGATTGTATAACCAGTCGTACATGTGATATTTTATATTTTTTGGACGTCACGTCATATACGTAGACGGTTAATCACTATTTACATGAATCTTCCGAATCAATCAATTATTGCCGTATGATAGTAGAATTATTAGCGTATATCAGTCATTATTTTGTACGTATAGTTGTATTAAAATTATTATTAACAATCTTTTAATTGTGCTATTTATATTACATCGCAAAAAACTATTGATAAATTATCAGTTACAATGAATATAATAATGCGGTTTTGATTACGTTTTCTGATGAAACTAATTTTAAATTATATTTTAATAATCGAACTTTGTATAAAAAAAAATTTTATTATGCATATTTGTACATATTTTTATTATAACATTCAGTTTGCCGTATTAAATTATTGTTAACACGTGTACCAAAGAGAATAGATTCCAAATATGCGAATGACTAAGTTTATATTTTTAACTTTCTTACGTAATAATAAATAATGATATATACGTATGTTTACCGGGAATAATTTCACCACTGCCGCCGTTTATCAATATTACCGAATTTATGACGAGATAAAACGACATTCCATTTAAAATACTAAATATGTTACAAATATGGTTTATATATGTCGAAAGTATTGTTTAACCAGTCGTACATGTGATATTTTATATTTTTTCGACGTCACGTCATATACGTAGACGGTTAAACACTATTTACATGCATCTTCCGAATCAATCAATTATTGCCGTATGATAGTAGAATTATAAGCGTATATCAGTCATTATTTTGTACGTATAGTTGTATTAAAATTAGTATTAACAATCTTTTAATTGTGCTATTTATATTACATCGCAAAAAACTATTGATAAATTATCAGTTACAATGAATATAATAATGCGGTTTTGATTACGTTTTCTGATGAAACTAATTTTAAAATTATATTTTAATAATCGAACTTTGTATAAAAAAAAATTTTATTATGTCTATTTGTACATATTTTTATTATAACATTCAATTTGCTGTATTAAATTATTGTTAACACGTGTACCAAAGAGATTAGATTCGAAATATGCGAATGACTAAGTTTATATTTTTAACTTTCTTACGTAATAATAAATAATGATATATACGTATGTTTACCGGGAATAATTTCACCACTGCCGCCGTTTATCAATATTTCTGAATTTATGACGAGATAAAACGACATTCCATTTAAAATACTAAATATGTTACAAATATGGTTTATATATGTCGAAAGGATTGTATAACCAGTCGTACATGTGATATTTTATATTTTTTGGACGTCACGTCATATACGTAGACGGTTAATCACTATTTACATGAATCTTCCGAATCAATCAATTATTGCCGTATGATAGTAGAATTATTAGCGTATATCAGTCATTATTTTGTACGTATAGTTGTATTAAAATTATTATTAACAATCTTTTAATTGTGCTATTTATATTACATCGCAAAAAACTATTGATAAATTATCAGTTACAATGAATATAATAATGCGGTTTTGATTACGTTTTCTGATGAAACTAATTTTAAATTATATTTTAATAATCGAACTTTGTATAAAAAAAAATTTTATTATGCATATTTGTACATATTTTTATTATAACATTCAATTTGCCGTATTAAATTATTGTTAACACGTGTACCAAAGAGAATAGATTCGAAATATGCGAATGACTAAGTTTATATTTTTAACTTTCTTACGTAATAATAAATAATGATATATACGTATGTTTACCGGGAATAATTTCACCACTGCCGCCGTTTATCAATATTTCAGAATTTATGACGAGATAAAACGACATTCCATTTAAAATACTAAATATGTTACAAATATGGTTTATATATGTCGAAAGGATTGTATAACCAGTCGTACATGTGATATTTTATATTTTTTGGACGTCACGTCATATACGTAGACGGTTAATCACTATTTACATGAATCTTCCGAATCAATCAATTATTGCCGTATGATAGTAGAATTATTAGCGTATATCAGTCATTATTTTGTACGTATAGTTGTATTAAAATTATTATTAACAATCTTTTAATTGTGCTATTTATATTACATCGCAAAAAACTATTGATAAATTATCAGTTACAATGAATATAATAATGCGGTTTTGATTACGTTTTCTGATGAAACTAATTTTAAATTATATTTTAATAATCGAACTTTGTATAAAAAAAAATTTTATTATGCATATTTGTACATATTTTTATTATAACATTCAGTTTGCCGTATTAAATTATTGTTAACACGTGTACCAAAGAGAATAGATTCCAAATATGCGAATGACTAAGTTTATATTTTTAACTTTCTTACGTAATAATAAATAATGATATATACGTATGTTTACCGGGAATAATTTCACCACTGCCGCCGTTTATCAATATTACCGAATTTATGACGAGATAAAACGACATTCCATTTAAAATACTAAATATGTTACAAATATGGTTTATATATGTCGAAAGTATTGTATAACCAGTCGTACATGTGATATTTTATATTTTTTCGACGTCACGTCATATACGTAGACGGTTAAACACTATTTACATGCATCTTCCGAATCAATCAATTATTGCCGTATGATAGTAGAATTATAAGCGTATATCAGTCATTATTTTGTACGTATAGTTGTATTAAAATTAGTATTAACAATCTTTTAATTGTGCTATTTATATTACATCGCAAAAAACTATTGATAAATTATCAGTTACAATGAATATAATAATGCGGTTTTGATTACGTTTTCTGATGAAACTAATTTTAAAATTATATTTTAATAATCGAACTTTGTATAAAAAAAAATTTTAATATGTCTATTTGTACATATTTTTATTATAACATTCAATTTGCCGTATTAAATTATTGTTAACACGTGTACCAAAGAGAATAGATTCGAAATATGCGAATGACTAAGTTTATATTTTTAACTTTCTTACGTAATAATAAATAATGATATATACGTATGTTTACCGGGAATAATTTCACCACTGCCGCCGTTTATCAATATTTCCGAATTTATGACGAGATAAAACGACATTCCATTTAAAATACTAAATATGTTACAAATATGGTTTATATATGTCGAAAGGATTGTATAACCAGTCGTACATGTGATATTTTATATTTTTTCGACGTCACGTCATATACGTAGACGGTTAAACACTATTTACATGCATCTTCCGAATCAATCAATTATTGCCGTATGATAGTAGAATTATAAGCGTATATCAGTCATTATTTTGTACGTATAGTTGTATTAAAATTATTATTAACAATCTTTTAATTGTGCTATTTATATTACATCGCAAAAAACTATTGATAAATTATCAGTTACAATGAATATAATAATGCGGTTTTGATTACGTTTTCTGATGAAACTAATTTTAAATTATATTTTAATAATCGAACTTTGTATAAAAAAAAATTTTATTATGCATATTTGTACATATTTTTATTATAACATTCAGTTTGCCGTATTAAATTATTGTTAACACGTGTACCAAAGAGAATAGATTCCAAATATGCGAATGACTAAGTTTATATTTTTAACTTTCTTACGTAATAATAAATAATGATATATACGTATGTTTACCGGGAATAATTTCACCACTGCCGCCGTTTATCAATATTTCAGAATTTATGACGAGATAAAACGACATTCCATTTAAAATACTAAATATGTTACAAATATGGTTTATATATGTCGAAAGGATTGTAT
Organism: Tuberolachnus salignus; assembly: GCA_956483605.1. NCBI lineage: Eukaryota > Metazoa > Arthropoda > Insecta > Hemiptera > Aphididae > Tuberolachnus > Tuberolachnus salignus. The sequence goes on along the minus strand of OY101430.1, from coordinate 30,689,680 downwards.
AATCAGTCGTACATGTGATATTTTATATTTTTTGGACGTCACGTCATATACGTAGACGGTTAATCACTATTTACATGAATCTTCCGAATCAATCAATTATTGCCGTATGATAGTAGAATTATTAGCGTATATCAGTCATTATTTTGTACGTATAGTTGTATTAAAATTATTATTAACAATCTTTTAATTGTGCTATTTATATTACATCGCAAAAAACTATTGATATATTATCAGTTACAATGAATATAATAATGCGGTTTTGATTACGTTTTCTGATGAAACTAATTTTAAATTATATTTTAATAATCGAACTTTGTATAAAAAAAAATTTTATTATGCATATTTGTACATATTTTTATTATAACATTCAATTTGCCGTATTAAATTATTGTTAACACGTGTACCAAAGAGAATAGATTCGAAATATGCGAATGACTAAGTTTATATTTTTAACTTTCTTACGTAATAATAAATAATGATATATACGTATGTTTACCGGGAATAATTTCACCACTGCCGCCGTTTATCAATATTTCAGAATTTATGACGAGATAAAACGACATTCCATTTAAAATACTAAATATGTTACAAATATGGTTTATATATGTCGAAAGGATTGTATAACCAGTCGTACATGTGATATTTTATATTTTTTGGACGTCACGTCATATACGTAGACGGTTAATCACTATTTACATGAATCTTCCGAATCAATCAATTATTGCCGTATGATAGTAGAATTATTAGCGTATATCAGTCATTATTTTGTACGTATAGTTGTATTAAAATTATTATTAACAATCTTTTAATTGTGCTATTTATATTACATCGCAAAAAACTATTGATAAATTATCAGTTACAATGAATATAATAATGCGGTTTTGATTACGTTTTCTGATGAAACTAATTTTAAATTATATTTTAATAATCGAACTTTGTATAAAAAAAAATTTTATTATGCATATTTGTACATATTTTTATTATAACATTCAGTTTGCCGTATTAAATTATTGTTAACACGTGTACCAAAGAGAATAGATTCCAAATATGCGAATGACTAAGTTTATATTTTTAACTTTCTTACGTAATAATAAATAATGATATATACGTATGTTTACCGGGAATAATTTCACCACTGCCGCCGTTTATCAATATTACCGAATTTATGACGAGATAAAACGACATTCCATTTAAAATACTAAATATGTTACAAATATGGTTTATATATGTCGAAAGTATTGTATAACCAGTCGTACATGTGATATTTTATATTTTTTCGATGTCACGTCATATACGTAGACGGTTAAACACTATTTACATGCATCTTCCGAATCAATCAATTATTGCCGTATGATAGTAGAATTATAAGCGTATATCAGTCATTATTTTGTACGTATAGTTGTATTAAAATTAGTATTAACAATCTTTTAATTGTGCTATTTATATTACATCGCAAAAAACTATTGATAAATTATCAGTTACAATGAATATAATAATGCGGTTTTGATTACGTTTTCTGATGAAACTAATTTTAAAATTATATTTTAATAATCGAACTTTGTATAAAAAAAAATTTTATTATGTCTATTTGTACATATTTTTATTATAACATTCAATTTGCCGTATTAAATTATTGTTAACACGTGTACCAAAGAGATTAGATTCGAAATATGCGAATGACTAAGTTTATATTTTTAACTTTCTTACGTAATAATAAATAATGATATATACGTATGTTTACCGGGAATAATTTCACCACTGCCGCCGTTTATCAATATTTCTGAATTTATGACGAGATAAAACGACATTCCATTTAAAATACTAAATATGTTACAAATATGGTTTATATATGTCGAAAGTATTGTATAACCAGTCGTACATGTGATATTTTATATTTTTTCGACGTCACGTCATATACGTAGACGGTTAAACACTATTTACATGCATCTTCCGAATCAATCAATTATTGCCGTATGATAGTAGAATTATTAGCGTATATCAGTCATTATTTTGTACGTATAGTTGTATTAAAATTATTATTAACAATCTTTTAATTGTGCTATTTATATTACATCGCAAAAAACTATTGATAAATTATCAGTTACAATGAATATAATAATGCGGTTTTGATTACGTTTTCTGATGAAACTAATTTTAAATTATATTTTAATAATCGAACTTTGTATAAAAAAAAATTTTATTATGCATATTTGTACATATTTTTATTATAACATTCAATTTGCCGTATTAAATTATTGTTAACACGTGTACCAAAGAGAATAGATTCGAAATATGCGAATGACTAAGTTTATATTTTTAACTTTCTTACGTAATAATAAATAATGATATATACGTATGTTTACCGGGAATAATTTCACCACTGCCACCGTTTATCAATATTTCAGAATTTATGACGAGATAAAACGACATTCCATTTAAAATACTAAATATGTTACAAATATGGTTTATATATGTCGAAAGGATTGTATAACCAGTCGTACATGTGATATTTTATATTTTTTGGACGTCACGTCATATACGTAGACGGTTAATCACTATTTACATGAATCTTCCGAATCAATCAATTATTGCCGTATGATAGTAGAATTATTAGCGTATATCAGTCATTATTTTGTACGTATAGTTGTATTAAAATTATTATTAACAATCTTTTAATTGTGCTATTTATATTACATCGCAAAAAACTATTGATAAATTATCAGTTACAATGAATATAATAATGCGGTTTTGATTACGTTTTCTGATGAAACTAATTTTAAATTATATTTTAATAATCGAACTTTGTATAAAAAAAAATTTTATTATGCATATTTGTACATATTTTTATTATAACATTCAGTTTGCCGTATTAAATTATTGTTAACACGTGTACCAAAGAGAATAGATTCCAAATATGCGAATGACTAAGTTTATATTTTTAACTTTCTTACGTAATAATAAATAATGATATATACGTATGTTTACCGGGAATAATTTCACCACTGCCGCCGTTTATCAATATTACCGAATTTATGACGAGATAAAACGACATTCCATTTAAAATACTAAATATGTTACAAATATGGTTTATATATGTCGAAAGTATTGTATAACCAGTCGTACATGTGATATTTTATATTTTTTCGACGTCACGTCATATACGTAGACGGTTAAACACTATTTACATGCATCTTCCGAATCAATCAATTATTGCCGTATGATAGTAGAATTATAAGCGTATATCAGTCATTATTTTGTACGTATAGTTGTATTAAAATTAGTATTAACAATCTTTTAATTGTGCTATTTATATTACATCGCAAAAAACTATTGATAAATTATCAGTTACAATGAATATAATAATGCGGTTTTGATTACGTTTTCTGATGAAACTAATTTTAAAATTATATTTTAATAATCGAACTTTGTATAAAAAAAAATTTTATTATGTCTATTTGTACATATTTTTATTATAACATTCAATTTGCCGTATTAAATTATTGTTAACACGTGTACCAAAGAGATTAGATTCGAAATATGCGAATGACTAAGTTTATATTTTTAACTTTCTTACGTAATAATAAATAATGATATATACGTATGTTTACCGGGAATAATTTCACCACTGCCGCCGTTTATCAATATTTCTGAATTTATGACGAGATAAAACGACATTCCATTTAAAATACTAAATATGTTACAAATATGGTTTATATATGTCGAAAGGATTGTATAACCAGTCGTACATGTGATATTTTATATTTTTTGGACGTCACGTCATATACGTAGACGGTTAATCACTATTTACATGAATCTTCCGAATCAATCAATTATTGCCGTATGATAGTAGAATTATTAGCGTATATCAGTCATTATTTTGTACGTATAGTTGTATTAAAATTATTATTAACAATCTTTTAATTGTGCTATTTATATTACATCGCAAAAAACTATTGATAAATTATCAGTTACAATGAATATAATAATGCGGTTTTGATTACGTTTTCTGATGAAACTAATTTTAAATTATATTTTAATAATCGAACTTTGTATAAAAAAAAATTTTATTATGCATATTTGTACATATTTTTATTATAACATTCAATTTGCCGTATTAAATTATTGTTAACACGTGTACCAAAGAGAATAGATTCGAAATATGCGAATGACTAAGTTTATATTTTTAACTTTCTTACGTAATAATAAATAATGATATATACGTATGTTTACCGGGAATAATTTCACCACTGCCGCCGTTTATCAATATTTCAGAATTTATGACGAGATAAAACGACATTCCATTTAAAATACTAAATATGTTACAAATATGGTTTATATATGTCGAAAGGATTGTATAACCAGTCGTACATGTGATATTTTATATTTTTTGGACGTCACGTCATATACGTAGACGGTTAATCACTATTTACATGAATCTTCCGAATCAATCAATTATTGCCGTATGATAGTAGAATTATTAGCGTATATCAGTCATTATTTTGTACGTATAGTTGTATTAAAATTATTATTAACAATCTTTTAATTGTGCTATTTATATTACATCGCAAAAAACTATTGATAAATTATCAGTTACAATGAATATAATAATGCGGTTTTGATTACGTTTTCTGATGAAACTAATTTTAAATTATATTTTAATAATCGAACTTTGTATAAAAAAAAATTTTATTATGCATATTTGTACATATTTTTATTATAACATTCAGTTTGCCGTATTAAATTATTGTTAACACGTGTACCAAAGAGAATAGATTCCAAATATGCGAATGACTAAGTTTATATTTTTAACTTTCTTACGTAATAATAAATAATGATATATACGTATGTTTACCGGGAATAATTTCACCACTGCCGCCGTTTATCAATATTACCGAATTTATGACGAGATAAAACGACATTCCATTTAAAATACTAAATATGTTACAAATATGGTTTATATATGTCGAAAGTATTGTATAACCAGTCGTACATGTGATATTTTATATTTTTTCGACGTCACGTCATATACGTAGACGGTTAAACACTATTTACATGCATCTTCCGAATCAATCAATTATTGCCGTATGATAGTAGAATTATAAGCGTATATCAGTCATTATTTTGTACGTATAGTTGTATTAAAATTAGTATTAACAATCTTTTAATTGTGCTATTTATATTACATCGCAAAAAACTATTGATAAATTATCAGTTACAATGAATATAATAATGCGGTTTTGATTACGTTTTCTGATGAAACTAATTTTAAAATTATATTTTAATAATCGAACTTTGTATAAAAAAAAATTTTAATATGTCTATTTGTACATATTTTTATTATAACATTCAATTTGCCGTATTAAATTATTGTTAACACGTGTACCAAAGAGAATAGATTCGAAATATGCGAATGACTAAGTTTATATTTTTAACTTTCTTACGTAATAATAAATAATGATATATACGTATGTTTACCGGGAATAATTTCACCACTGCCGCCGTTTATCAATATTTCCGAATTTATGACGAGATAAAACGACATTCCATTTAAAATACTAAATATGTAACAAATATGGTTTATATATGTCGAAAGGATTGTATAACCAGTCGTACATGTGTTTTTTTATATTTTTTGGACGTCACGTCATATACGTAGACGGTTAATCACTATTTACATGAATCTTCCGAATCAATCAATTATTGCCGTATGATAGTAGAATTATTAGCGTATATTAGTCATTATTTTGTACGTATAGTTGTATTAAAATTATTATTAACAATCTTTTAATTGGGCTATTTATATTACTTTGCAAAAAACTTTTGATAAATTATCAGTTACAATGAATATAATAATGCGGTTTTGATTACGTTTTCTGATGAAACTAATTTTAAAATTATATTTTAATAATCGAACTTTGTATAAAAAAAAATTTTATTATGCATATTTGTACATATTTTTATTATAACATTCAGTTTGCCGTATTAAATTATTGTTAACACGTGTACCAAAGAGAATAGATTCCAAATATGCGAATGACTAAGTTTATATTTTTAACTTTCTTACGTAATAATAAATAATGATATATACGTATGTTTACCGGGAATAATTTCACCACTGCCGCCGTTTATCAATATTACCGAATTTATGACGAGATAAAACGACATTCTATTTAAAATACTAAATATGTTACAAATATGGTTTATATATGTCGAAAGGATTGTATAATCAGTCGTACATGTGATATTTTATATTTTTTGGACGTCACGTCAAATACGTAGACGGTTAATCACTATTTACATGAATCTTCCGAATCAATCAATTATTGCCGTATGATAGTAGAATTATTAGCGTATATCAGTCATTATTTTGTACGTATAGTTGTATTAAAATTATTATTAACAATCTTTTAATTGTGCTATTTATATTACATCGCAAAAAACTATTGATATATTATCAGTTACAATGAATATAATAATGCGGTTTTGATTACGTTTTCTGATGAAACTAATTTTAAATTATATTTTAATAATCGAACTTTGTATAAAAAAAAATTTTATTATGCATATTTGTACATATTTTTATTATAACATTCAATTTGCCGTATTAAATTATTGTTAACACGTGTACCAAAGAGAATAGATTCGAAATATGCGAATGACTAAGTTTATATTTTTAACTTTCTTACGTAATAATAAATAATGATATATACGTATGTTTACCGGGAATAATTTCACCACTGCCGCCGTTTATCAATATTTCAGAATTTATGACGAGATAAAACGACATTCCATTTAAAATACTAAATATGTTACAAATATGGTTTATATATGTCGAAAGGATTGTATAACCAGTCGTACATGTGATATTTTATATTTTTTGGACGTCACGTCATATACGTAGACGGTTAATCACTATTTACATGAATCTTCCGAATCAATCAATTATTGCCGTATGATAGTAGAATTATTAGCGTATATCAGTCATTATTTTGTACGTATAGTTGTATTAAAATTATTATTAACAATCTTTTAATTGTGCTATTTATATTACATCGCAAAAAACTATTGATAAATTATCAGTTACAATGAATATAATAATGCGGTTTTGATTACGTTTTCTGATGAAACTAATTTTAAATTATATTTTAATAATCGAACTTTGTATAAAAAAAAATTTTATTATGCATATTTGTACATATTTTTATTATAACATTCAGTTTGCCGTATTAAATTATTGTTAACACGTGTACCAAAGAGAATAGATTCCAAATATGCGAATGACTAAGTTTATATTTTTAACTTTCTTACGTAATAATAAATAATGATATATACGTATGTTTACCGGGAATAATTTCACCACTGCCGCCGTTTATCAATATTACCGAATTTATGACGAGATAAAACGACATTCCATTTAAAATACTAAATATGTTACAAATATGGTTTATATATGTCGAAAGTATTGTATAACCAGTCGTACATGTGATATTTTATATTTTTTCGACGTCACGTCATATACGTAGACGGTTAAACACTATTTACATGCATCTTCCGAATCAATCAATTATTGCCGTATGATAGTAGAATTATAAGCGTATATCAGTCATTATTTTGTACGTATAGTTGTATTAAAATTAGTATTAACAATCTTTTAATTGTGCTATTTATATTACATCGCAAAAAACTATTGATAAATTATCAGTTACAATGAATATAATAATGCGGTTTTGATTACGTTTTCTGATGAAACTAATTTTAAAATTATATTTTAATAATCGAACTTTGTATAAAAAAAAATTTTAATATGTCTATTTGTACATATTTTTATTATAACATTCAATTTGCCGTATTAAATTATTGTTAACACGTGTACCAAAGAGAATAGATTCGAAATATGCGAATGACTAAGTTTATATTTTTAACTTTCTTACGTAATAATAAATAATGATATATACGTATGTTTACCGGGAATAATTTCACCACTGCCGCCGTTTATCAATATTTCCGAATTTATGACGAGATAAAACGACATTCCATTTAAAATACTAAATATGTAACAAATATGGTTTATATATGTCGAAAGGATTGTATAACCAGTCGTACATGTGTTTTTTTATATTTTTTGGACGTCACGTCATATACGTAGACGGTTAATCACTATTTACATGAATCTTCCGAATCAATCAATTATTGCCGTATGATAGTAGAATTATTAGCGTATATTAGTCATTATTTTGTACGTATAGTTGTATTAAAATTATTATTAACAATCTTTTAATTGGGCTATTTATATTACTTTGCAAAAAACTTTTGATAAATTATCAGTTACAATGAATATAATAATGCGGTTTTGATTACGTTTTCTGATGAAACTAATTTTAAAATTATATTTTAATAATCGAACATTGTATAAAAAAAAATTTTATTATGCATATTTGTACATATTTTTATTATAACATTCAGTTTGCCGTATTAAATTATTGTTAACACGTGTACCAAAGAGAATAGATTCCAAATATGCGAATGACTAAGTTTATATTTTTAACTTTCTTACGTAATAATAAATAATGATATATACGTATGTTTACCGGGAATAATTTCACCACTGCCGCCGTTTATCAATATTACCGAATTTATGACGAGATAAAACGACATTCTATTTAAAATACTAAATATGTTACAAATATGGTTTATATATGTCGAAAGGATTGTATAACCAGTCGTACATGTGATATTTTATATTTTTTCGACGTCACGTCATATACGTAGACGGTTAAACACTATTTACATGCATCTTCCGAATCAATCAATTATTGCCGTATGATAGTAGAATTATAAGCGTATATCAGTCATTATTTTGTACGTATAGTTGTATTAAAATTATTATTAACAATCTTTTAATTGTGCTATTTATATTACATCGCAAAAAACTATTGATAAATTATCAGTTACAATGAATATAATAATGCGGTTTTGATTACGTTTTCTGATGAAACTAATTTTAAATTATATTTTAATAATCGAACTTTGTATAAAAAAAAATTTTATTATGCATATTTGTACATATTTTTATTATAACATTCAGTTTGCCGTATTAAATTATTGTTAACACGTGTACCAAAGAGAATAGATTCCAAATATGCGAATGACTAAGTTTATATTTTTAACTTTCTTACGTAATAATAAATAATGATATATACGTATGTTTACCGGGAATAATTTCACCACTGCCGCCGTTTATCAATATTTCAGAATTTATGACGAGATAAAACGACATTCCATTTAAAATACTAAATATGTTACAAATATGGTTTATATATGTCGAAAGGATTGTATAATCAGTCGTACATGTGATATTTTATATTTTTTGGACGTCACGTCAAATACGTAGACGGTTAATCACTATTTACATGAATCTTCCGAATCAATCAATTATTGCCGTATGATAGTAGAATTATTAGCGTATATCAGTCATTATTTTGTACGTATAGTTGTATTAAAATTATTATTAACAATCTTTTAATTGTGCTATTTATATTACATCGCAAAAAACTATTGATATATTATCAGTTACAATGAATATAATAATGCGGTTTTGATTACGTTTTCTGATGAAACTAATTTTAAATTATATTTTAATAATCGAACTTTGTATAAAAAAAAATTTTATTATGCATATTTGTACATATTTTTATTATAACATTCAATTTGCCGTATTAAATTATTGTTAACACGTGTACCAAAGAGAATAGATTCGAAATATGCGAATGACTAAGTTTATATTTTTAACTTTCTTACGTAATAATAAATAATGATATATACGTATGTTTACCGGGAATAATTTCACCACTGCCGCCGTTTATCAATATTTCAGAATTTATGACGAGATAAAACGACATTCCATTTAAAATACTAAATATGTTACAAATATGGTTTATATATGTCGAAAGGATTGTATAACCAGTCGTACATGTGATATTTTATATTTTTTGGACGTCACGTCATATACGTAGACGGTTAATCACTATTTACATGAATCTTCCGAATCAATCAATTATTGCCGTATGATAGTAGAATTATTAGCGTATATCAGTCATTATTTTGTACGTATAGTTGTATTAAAATTATTATTAACAATCTTTTAATTGTGCTATTTATATTACATCGCAAAAAACTATTGATAAATTATCAGTTACAATGAATATAATAATGCGGTTTTGATTACGTTTTCTGATGAAACTAATTTTAAATTATATTTTAATAATCGAACTTTGTATAAAAAAAAATTTTATTATGCATATTTGTACATATTTTTATTATAACATTCAGTTTGCCGTATTAAATTATTGTTAACACGTGTACCAAAGAGAATAGATTCCAAATATGCGAATGACTAAGTTTATATTTTTAACTTTCTTACGTAATAATAAATAATGATATATACGTATGTTTACCGGGAATAATTTCACCACTGCCGCCGTTTATCAATATTACCGAATTTATGACGAGATAAAACGACATTCCATTTAAAATACTAAATATGTTACAAATATGGTTTATATATGTCGAAAGTATTGTATAACCAGTCGTACATGTGATATTTTATATTTTTTCGATGTCACGTCATATACGTAGACGGTTAAACACTATTTACATGCATCTTCCGAATCAATCAATTATTGCCGTATGATAGTAGAATTATAAGCGTATATCAGTCATTATTTTGTACGTATAGTTGTATTAAAATTAGTATTAACAATCTTTTAATTGTGCTATTTATATTACATCGCAAAAAACTATTGATAAATTATCAGTTACAATGAATATAATAATGCGGTTTTGATTACGTTTTCTGATGAAACTAATTTTAAAATTATATTTTAATAATCGAACTTTGTATAAAAAAAAATTTTATTATGTCTATTTGTACATATTTTTATTATAACATTCAATTTGCCGTATTAAATTATTGTTAACACGTGTACCAAAGAGAATAGATTCCAAATATGCGAATGACTAAGTTTATATTTTTAACTTTCTTACGTAATAATAAATAATGATATATACGTATGTTTACCGGGAATAATTTCACCACTGCCGCCGTTTATCAATATTACCGAATTTATGACGAGATAAAACGACATTCCATTTAAAATACTAAATATGTTACAAATATGGTTTATATATGTCGAAAGTATTGTATAACCAGTCGTACATGTGATATTTTATATTTTTTCGACGTCACGTCATATACGTAGACGGTTAAACACTATTTACATGCATCTTCCGAATCAATCAATTATTGCCGTATGATAGTAGAATTATAAGCGTATATCAGTCATTATTTTGTACGTATAGTTGTATTAAAATTAGTATTAACAATCTTTTAATTGTGCTATTTATATTACATCGCAAAAAACTATTGATAAATTATCAGTTACAATGAATATAATAATGCGGTTTTGATTACGTTTTCTGATGAAACTAATTTTAAAATTATATTTTAATAATCGAACTTTGTATAAAAAAAAATTTTATTATGCATATTTGTACATATTTTTATTATAACATTCAATTTGCCGTATTAAATTATTGTTAACACGTGTACCAAAGAGATTAGATTCGAAATATGCGAATGACTAAGTTTATATTTTTAACTTTCTTACGTAATAATAAATAATGATATATACGTATGTTTACCGGGAATAATTTCACCACTGCCGCCGTTTATCAATATTTCTGAATTTATGACGAGATAAAACGACATTCCATTTAAAATACTAAATATGTTACAAATATGGTTTATATATGTCGAAAGGATTGTATAACCAGTCGTACATGTGATATTTTATATTTTTTGGACGTCACGTCATATACGTAGACGGTTAATCACTATTTACATGAATCTTCCGAATCAATCAATTATTGCCGTATGATAGTAGAATTATTAGCGTATATCAGTCATTATTTTGTACGTATAGTTGTATTAAAATTATTATTAACAATCTTTTAATTGTGCTATTTATATTACATCGCAAAAAACTATTGATAAATTATCAGTTACAATGAATATAATAATGCGGTTTTGATTACGTTTTCTGATGAAACTAATTTTAAATTATATTTTAATAATCGAACTTTGTATAAAAAAAAATTTTATTATGCATATTTGTACATATTTTTATTATAACATTCAATTTGCCGTATTAAATTATTGTTAACACGTGTACCAAAGAGAATAGATTCGAAATATGCGAATGACTAAGTTTATATTTTTAACTTTCTTACGTAATAATAAATAATGATATATACGTATGTTTACCGGGAATAATTTCACCACTGCCGCCGTTTATCAATATTTCAGAATTTATGACGAGATAAAACGACATTCCATTTAAAATACTAAATATGTTACAAATATGGTTTATATATGTCGAAAGGATTGTATAACCAGTCGTACATGTGATATTTTATATTTTTTGGACGTCACGTCATATACGTAGACGGTTAATCACTATTTACATGAATCTTCCGAATCAATCAATTATTGCCGTATGATAGTAGAATTATTAGCGTATATCAGTCATTATTTTGTACGTATAGTTGTATTAAAATTATTATTAACAATCTTTTAATTGTGCTATTTATATTACATCGCAAAAAACTATTGATAAATTATCAGTTACAATGAATATAATAATGCGGTTTTGATTACGTTTTCTGATGAAACTAATTTTAAATTATATTTTAATAATCGAACTTTGTATAAAAAAAAATTTTATTATGCATATTTGTACATATTTTTATTATAACATTCAGTTTGCCGTATTAAATTATTGTTAACACGTGTACCAAAGAGAATAGATTCCAAATATGCGAATGACTAAGTTTATATTTTTAACTTTCTTACGTAATAATAAATAATGATATATACGTATGTTTACCGGGAATAATTTCACCACTGCCGCCGTTTATCAATATTACCGAATTTATGACGAGATAAAACGACATTCCATTTAAAATACTAAATATGTTACAAATATGGTTTATATATGTCGAAAGTATTGTATAACCAGTCGTACATGTGATATTTTATATTTTTTCGACGTCACGTCATATACGTAGACGGTTAAACACTATTTACATGCATCTTCCGAATCAATCAATTATTGCCGTATGATAGTAGAATTATAAGCGTATATCAGTCATTATTTTGTACGTATAGTTGTATTAAAATTAGTATTAACAATCTTTTAATTGTGCTATTTATATTACATCGCAAAAAACTATTGATAAATTATCAGTTACAATGAATATAATAATGCGGTTTTGATTACGTTTTCTGATGAAACTAATTTTAAAATTATATTTTAATAATCGAACTTTGTATAAAAAAAAATTTTAATATGTCTATTTGTACATATTTTTATTATAACATTCAATTTGCCGTATTAAATTATTGTTAACACGTGTACCAAAGAGAATAGATTCGAAATATGCGAATGACTAAGTTTATATTTTTAACTTTCTTACGTAATAATAAATAATGATATATACGTATGTTTACCGGGAATAATTTCACCACTGCCGCCGTTTATCAATATTTCCGAATTTATGACGAGATAAAACGACATTCCATTTAAAATACTAAATATGTAACAAATATGGTTTATATATGTCGAAAGGATTGTATAACCAGTCGTACATGTGTTTTTTTATATTTTTTGGACGTCACGTCATATACGTAGACGGTTAATCACTATTTACATGAATCTTCCGAATCAATCAATTATTGCCGTATGATAGTAGAATTATTAGCGTATATTAGTCATTATTTTGTACGTATAGTTGTATTAAAATTATTATTAACAATCTTTTAATTGGGCTATTTATATTACTTTGCAAAAAACTTTTGATAAATTATCAGTTACAATGAATATAATAATGCGGTTTTGATTACGTTTTCTGATGAAACTAATTTTAAAATTATATTTTAATAATCGAACTTTGTATAAAAAAAAATTTTATTATGCATATTTGTACATATTTTTATTATAACATTCAGTTTGCCGTATTAAATTATTGTTAACACGTGTACCAAAGAGAATAGATTCCAAATATGCGAATGACTAAGTTTATATTTTTAACTTTCTTACGTAATAATAAATAATGATATATACGTATGTTTACCGGGAATAATTTCACCACTGCCGCCGTTTATCAATATTACCGAATTTATGACGAGATAAAACGACATTCTATTTAAAATACTAAATATGTTACAAATATGGTTTATATATGTCGAAAGGATTGTATAACCAGTCGTACATGTGATATTTTATATTTTTTCGACGTCACGTCATATACGTAGACGGTTAAACACTATTTACATGCATCTTCCGAATCAATCAATTATTGCCGTATGATAGTAGAATTATAAGCGTATATCAGTCATTATTTTGTACGTATAGTTGTATTAAAATTATTATTAACAATCTTTTAATTGTGCTATTTATATTACATCGCAAAAAACTATTGATAAATTATCAGTTACAATGAATATAATAATGCGGTTTTGATTACGTTTTCTGATGAAACTAATTTTAAATTATATTTTAATAATCGAACTTTGTATAAAAAAAAATTTTATTATGCATATTTGTACATATTTTTATTATAACATTCAGTTTGCCGTATTAAATTATTGTTAACACGTGTACCAAAGAGAATAGATTCCAAATATGCGAATGACTAAGTTTATATTTTTAACTTTCTTACGTAATAATAAATAATGATATATACGTATGTTTACCGGGAATAATTTCACCACTGCCGCCGTTTATCAATATTTCAGAATTTATGACGAGATAAAACGACATTCCATTTAAAATACTAAATATGTTACAAATATGGTTTATATATGTCGAAAGGATTGTATAATCAGTCGTACATGTGATATTTTATATTTTTTGGACGTCACGTCATATACGTAGACGGTTAATCACTATTTACATGAATCTTCCGAATCAATCAATTATTGCCGTATGATAGTAGAATTATTAGCGTATATCAGTCATTATTTTGTACGTATAGTTGTATTAAAATTATTATTAACAATCTTTTAATTGTGCTATTTATATTACATCGCAAAAAACTATTGATATATTATCAGTTACAATGAATATAATAATGCGGTTTTGATTACGTTTTCTGATGAAACTAATTTTAAATTATATTTTAATAATCGAACTTTGTATAAAAAAAAATTTTATTATGCATATTTGTACATATTTTTATTATAACATTCAATTTGCCGTATTAAATTATTGTTAACACGTGTACCAAAGAGAATAGATTCGAAATATGCGAATGACTAAGTTTATATTTTTAACTTTCTTACGTAATAATAAATAATGATATATACGTATGTTTACCGGGAATAATTTCACCACTGCCGCCGTTTATCAATATTTCAGAATTTATGACGAGATAAAACGACATTCCATTTAAAATACTAAATATGTTACAAATATGGTTTATATATGTCGAAAGGATTGTATAACCAGTCGTACATGTGATATTTTATATTTTTTGGACGTCACGTCATATACGTAGACGGTTAATCACTATTTACATGAATCTTCCGAATCAATCAATTATTGCCGTATGATAGTAGAATTATTAGCGTATATCAGTCATTATTTTGTACGTATAGTTGTATTAAAATTATTATTAACAATCTTTTAATTGTGCTATTTATATTACATCGCAAAAAACTATTGATAAATTATCAGTTACAATGAATATAATAATGCGGTTTTGATTACGTTTTCTGATGAAACTAATTTTAAATTATATTTTAATAATCGAACTTTGTATAAAAAAAAATTTTATTATGCATATTTGTACATATTTTTATTATAACATTCAGTTTGCCGTATTAAATTATTGTTAACACGTGTACCAAAGAGAATAGATTCGAAATATGCGAATGACTAAGTTTATATTTTTAACTTTCTTACGTAATAATAAATAATGATATATACGTATGTTTACCGGGAATAATTTCACCACTGCCGCCGTTTATCAATATTTCAGAATTTATGACGAGATAAAACGACATTCCATTTAAAATACTAAATATGTTACAAATATGGTTTATATATGTCGAAAGGATTGTATAATCAGTCGTACATGTGATATTTTATATTTTTTGGACGTCACGTCATATACGTAGACGGTTAATCACTATTTACATGAATCTTCCGAATCAATCAATTATTGCCGTATGATAGTAGAATTATTAGCGTATATCAGTCATTATTTTGTACGTATAGTTGTATTAAAATTATTATTAACAATCTTTTAATTGTGCTATTTATATTACATCGCAAAAAACTATTGATATATTATCAGTTACAATGAATATAATAATGCGGTTTTGATTACGTTTTCTGATGAAACTAATTTTAAATTATATTTTAATAATCGAACTTTGTATAAAAAAAAATTTTATTATGCATATTTGTACATATTTTTATTATAACATTCAATTTGCCGTATTAAATTATTGTTAACACGTGTACCAAAGAGAATAGATTCGAAATATGCGAATGACTAAGTTTATATTTTTAACTTTCTTACGTAATAATAAATAATGATATATACGTATGTTTACCGGGAATAATTTCACCACTGCCGCCGTTTATCAATATTTCAGAATTTATGACGAGATAAAACGACATTCCATTTAAAATACTAAATATGTTACAAATATGGTTTATATATGTCGAAAGGATTGTATAACCAGTCGTACATGTGATATTTTATATTTTTTGGACGTCACGTCATATACGTAGACGGTTAATCACTATTTACATGAATCTTCCGAATCAATCAATTATTGCCGTATGATAGTAGAATTATTAGCGTATATCAGTCATTATTTTGTACGTATAGTTGTATTAAAATTATTATTAACAATCTTTTAATTGTGCTATTTATATTACATCGCAAAAAACTATTGATAAATTATCAGTTACAATGAATATAATAATGCGGTTTTGATTACGTTTTCTGATGAAACTAATTTTAAATTATATTTTAATAATCGAACTTTGTATAAAAAAAAATTTTATTATGCATATTTGTACATATTTTTATTATAACATTCAGTTTGCCGTATTAAATTATTGTTAACACGTGTACCAAAGAGAATAGATTCCAAATATGCGAATGACTAAGTTTATATTTTTAACTTTCTTACGTAATAATAAATAATGATATATACGTATGTTTACCGGGAATAATTTCACCACTGCCGCCGTTTATCAATATTACCGAATTTATGACGAGATAAAACGACATTCCATTTAAAATACTAAATATGTTACAAATATGGTTTATATATGTCGAAAGTATTGTATAACCAGTCGTACATGTGATATTTTATATTTTTTCGATGTCACGTCATATACGTAGACGGTTAAACACTATTTACATGCATCTTCCGAATCAATCAATTATTGCCGTATGATAGTAGAATTATAAGCGTATATCAGTCATTATTTTGTACGTATAGTTGTATTAAAATTAGTATTAACAATCTTTTAATTGTGCTATTTATATTACATCGCAAAAAACTATTGATAAATTATCAGTTACAATGAATATAATAATGCGGTTTTGATTACGTTTTCTGATGAAACTAATTTTAAAATTATATTTTAATAATCGAACTTTGTATAAAAAAAAATTTTATTATGTCTATTTGTACATATTTTTATTATAACATTCAATTTGCCGTATTAAATTATTGTTAACACGTGTACCAAAGAGATTAGATTCGAAATATGCGAATGACTAAGTTTATATTTTTAACTTTCTTACGTAATAATAAATAATGATATATACGTATGTTTACCGGGAATAATTTCACCACTGCCGCCGTTTATCAATATTACCGAATTTATGACGAGATAAAACGACATTCCATTTAAAATACTAAATATGTTACAAATATGGTTTATATATGTCGAAAGGATTGTATAACCAGTCGTACATGTGATATTTTATATTTTTTGGACGTCACGTCATATACGTAGACGGTTAATCACTATTTACATGAATCTTCCGAATCAATCAATTATTGCCGTATGATAGTAGAATTATTAGCGTATATCAGTCATTATTTTGTACGTATAGTTGTATTAAAATTATTATTAACAATCTTTTAATTGTGCTATTTATATTACATCGCAAAAAACTATTGATAAATTATCAGTTACAATGAATATAATAATGCGGTTTTGATTACGTTTTCTGATGAAACTAATTTTAAATTATATTTTAATAATCGAACTTTGTATAAAAAAAAATTTTATTATGCATATTTGTACATATTTTTATTATAACATTCAATTTGCCGTATTAAATTATTGTTAACACGTGTACCAAAGAGAATAGATTCGAAATATGCGAATGACTAAGTTTATATTTTTAACTTTCTTACGTAATAATAAATAATGATATATACGTATGTTTACCGGGAATAATTTCACCACTGCCGCCGTTTATCAATATTTCAGAATTTATGACGAGATAAAACGACATTCCATTTAAAATACTAAATATGTTACAAATATGGTTTATATATGTCGAAAGGATTGTATAACCAGTCGTACATGTGATATTTTATATTTTTTGGACGTCACGTCATATACGTAGACGGTTAATCACTATTTACATGAATCTTCCGAATCAATCAATTATTGCCGTATGATAGTAGAATTATTAGCGTATATCAGTCATTATTTTGTACGTATAGTTGTATTAAAATTATTATTAACAATCTTTTAATTGTGCTATTTATATTACATCGCAAAAAACTATTGATAAATTATCAGTTACAATGAATATAATAATGCGGTTTTGATTACGTTTTCTGATGAAACTAATTTTAAATTATATTTTAATAATCGAACTTTGTATAAAAAAAAATTTTATTATGCATATTTGTACATATTTTTATTATAACATTCAATTTGCCGTATTAAATTATTGTTAACACGTGTACCAAAGAGAATAGATTCGAAATATGCGAATGACTAAGTTTATATTTTTAACTTTCTTACGTAATAATAAATAATGATATATACGTATGTTTACCGGGAATAATTTCACCACTGCCGCCGTTTATCAATATTACCGAATTTATGACGAGATAAAACGACATTCCATTTAAAATACTAAATATGTTACAAATATGGTTTATATATGTCGAAAGTTTTGTATAACCAGTCGTACATGTGATATTTTATATTTTTTCGACGTCACGTCATATACGTAGACGGTTAAACACTATTTACATGCATCTTCCGAATCAATCAATTATTGCCGTATGATAGTAGAATTATAAGCGTATATCAGTCATTATTTTGTACGTATAGTTGTATTAAAATTATTATTAACAATCTTTTAATTGTGCTATTTATATTACATCGCAAAAAACTATTGATAAATTATCAGTTACAATGAATATAATAATGCGGTTTTGATTACGTTTTCTGATGAAACTAATTTTAAATTATATTTTAATAATCGAACTTTGTATAAAAAAAAATTTTATTATGCATATTTGTACATATTTTTATTATAACATTCAGTTTGCCGTATTAAATTATTGTTAACACGTGTACCAAAGAGAATAGATTCCAAATATGCGAATGACTAAGTTTATATTTTTAACTTTCTTACGTAATAATAAATAATGATATATACGTATGTTTACCGGGAATAATTTCACCACTGCCGCCGTTTATCAATATTTCAGAATTTATGACGAGATAAAACGACATTCCATTTAAAATACTAAATATGTTACAAATATGGTTTATATATGTCGAAAGGATTGTATAATCAGTCGTACATGTGATATTTTATATTTTTTGGACGTCACGTCATATACGTAGACGGTTAATCACTATTTACATGAATCTTCCGAATCAATCAATTATTGCCGTATGATAGTAGAATTATTAGCGTATATCAGTCATTATTTTGTACGTATAGTTGTATTAAAATTATTATTAACAATCTTTTAATTGTGCTATTTATATTACATCGCAAAAAACTATTGATATATTATCAGTTACAATGAATATAATAATGCGGTTTTGATTACGTTTTCTGATGAAACTAATTTTAAATTATATTTTAATAATCGAACTTTGTATAAAAAAAAATTTTATTATGCATATTTGTACATATTTTTATTATAACATTCAATTTGCCGTATTAAATTATTGTTAACACGTGTACCAAAGAGAATAGATTCGAAATATGCGAATGACTAAGTTTATATTTTTAACTTTCTTACGTAATAATAAATAATGATATATACGTATGTTTACCGGGAATAATTTCACCACTGCCGCCGTTTATCAATATTTCAGAATTTATGACGAGATAAAACGACATTCCATTTAAAATACTAAATATGTTACAAATATGGTTTATATATGTCGAAAGGATTGTATAACCAGTCGTACATGTGATATTTTATATTTTTTGGACGTCACGTCATATACGTAGACGGTTAATCACTATTTACATGAATCTTCCG
The DNA here is from genome assembly GCA_956483605.1 of Tuberolachnus salignus. Lineage (NCBI taxonomy): Eukaryota > Metazoa > Arthropoda > Insecta > Hemiptera > Aphididae > Tuberolachnus > Tuberolachnus salignus. The sequence goes on along the minus strand of OY101430.1, from coordinate 30,669,057 downwards.
AATCAATCAATTATTGCCGTATGATAGTAGAATTATTAGCGTATATCAGTCATTATTTTGTACGTATAGTTGTATTAAAATTATTATTAACAATCTTTTAATTGTGCTATTTATATTACATCGCAAAAAACTATTGATAAATTATCAGTTACAATGAATATAATAATGCGGTTTTGATTACGTTTTCTGATGAAACTAATTTTAAATTATATTTTAATAATCGAACTTTGTATAAAAAAAAATTTTATTATGCATATTTGTACATATTTTTATTATAACATTCAGTTTGCCGTATTAAATTATTGTTAACACGTGTACCAAAGAGAATAGATTCCAAATATGCGAATGACTAAGTTTATATTTTTAACTTTCTTACGTAATAATAAATAATGATATATACGTATGTTTACCGGGAATAATTTCACCACTGCCGCCGTTTATCAATATTTCAGAATTTATGACGAGATAAAACGACATTCCATTTAAAATACTAAATATGTTACAAATATGGTTTATATATGTCGAAAGGATTGTATAATCAGTCGTACATGTGATATTTTATATTTTTTGGACGTCACGTCATATACGTAGACGGTTAATCACTATTTACATGAATCTTCCGAATCAATCAATTATTGCCGTATGATAGTAGAATTATTAGCGTATATCAGTCATTATTTTGTACGTATAGTTGTATTAAAATTATTATTAACAATCTTTTAATTGTGCTATTTATATTACATCGCAAAAAACTATTGATATATTATCAGTTACAATGAATATAATAATGCGGTTTTGATTACGTTTTCTGATGAAACTAATTTTAAATTATATTTTAATAATCGAACTTTGTATAAAAAAAAATTTTATTATGCATATTTGTACATATTTTTATTATAACATTCAATTTGCCGTATTAAATTATTGTTAACACGTGTACCAAAGAGAATAGATTCGAAATATGCGAATGACTAAGTTTATATTTTTAACTTTCTTACGTAATAATAAATAATGATATATACGTATGTTTACCGGGAATAATTTCACCACTGCCGCCGTTTATCAATATTTCAGAATTTATGACGAGATAAAACGACATTCCATTTAAAATACTAAATATGTTACAAATATGGTTTATATATGTCGAAAGGATTGTATAACCAGTCGTACATGTGATATTTTATATTTTTTGGACGTCACGTCATATACGTAGACGGTTAATCACTATTTACATGAATCTTCCGAATCAATCAATTATTGCCGTATGATAGTAGAATTATTAGCGTATATCAGTCATTATTTTGTACGTATAGTTGTATTAAAATTATTATTAACAATCTTTTAATTGTGCTATTTATATTACATCGCAAAAAACTATTGATAAATTATCAGTTACAATGAATATAATAATGCGGTTTTGATTACGTTTTCTGATGAAACTAATTTTAAATTATATTTTAATAATCGAACTTTGTATAAAAAAAAATTTTATTATGCATATTTGTACATATTTTTATTATAACATTCAATTTGCCGTATTAAATTATTGTTAACACGTGTACCAAAGAGAATAGATTCGAAATATGCGAATGACTAAGTTTATATTTTTAACTTTCTTACGTAATAATAAATAATGATATATACGTATGTTTACCGGGAATAATTTCACCACTGCCGCCGTTTATCAATATTTCAGAATTTATGACGAGATAAAACGACATTCCATTTAAAATACTAAATATGTTACAAATATGGTTTATATATGTCGAAAGGATTGTATAACCAGTCGTACATGTGATATTTTATATTTTTTGGACGTCACGTCATATACGTAGACGGTTAATCACTATTTACATGAATCTTCCGAATCAATCAATTATTGCCGTATGATAGTAGAATTATTAGCGTATATCAGTCATTATTTTGTACGTATAGTTGTATTAAAATTATTATTAACAATCTTTTAATTGTGCTATTTATATTACATCGCAAAAAACTATTGATAAATTATCAGTTACAATGAATATAATAATGCGGTTTTGATTACGTTTTCTGATGAAACTAATTTTAAATTATATTTTAATAATCGAACTTTGTATAAAAAAAAATTTTATTATGCATATTTGTACATATTTTTATTATAACATTCAGTTTGCCGTATTAAATTATTGTTAACACGTGTACCAAAGAGAATAGATTCCAAATATGCGAATGACTAAGTTTATATTTTTAACTTTCTTACGTAATAATAAATAATGATATATACGTATGTTTACCGGGAATAATTTCACCACTGCCGCCGTTTATCAATATTACCGAATTTATGACGAGATAAAACGACATTCCATTTAAAATACTAAATATGTTACAAATATGGTTTATATATGTCGAAAGTATTGTATAACCAGTCGTACATGTGATATTTTATATTTTTTCGACGTCACGTCATATACGTAGACGGTTAAACACTATTTACATGCATCTTCCGAATCAATCAATTATTGCCGTATGATAGTAGAATTATAAGCGTATATCAGTCATTATTTTGTACGTATAGTTGTATTAAAATTAGTATTAACAATCTTTTAATTGTGCTATTTATATTACATCGCAAAAAACTATTGATAAATTATCAGTTACAATGAATATAATAATGCGGTTTTGATTACGTTTTCTGATGAAACTAATTTTAAAATTATATTTTAATAATCGAACTTTGTATAAAAAAAAATTTTATTATGTCTATTTGTACATATTTTTATTATAACATTCAATTTGCCGTATTAAATTATTGTTAACACGTGTACCAAAGAGATTAGATTCGAAATATGCGAATGACTAAGTTTATATTTTTAACTTTCTTACGTAATAATAAATAATGATATATACGTATGTTTACCGGGAATAATTTCACCACTGCCGCCGTTTATCAATATTTCTGAATTTATGACGAGATAAAACGACATTCCATTTAAAATACTAAATATGTTACAAATATGGTTTATATATGTCGAAAGGATTGTATAACCAGTCGTACATGTGATATTTTATATTTTTTGGACGTCACGTCATATACGTAGACGGTTAATCACTATTTACATGAATCTTCCGAATCAATCAATTATTGCCGTATGATAGTAGAATTATTAGCGTATATCAGTCATTATTTTGTACGTATAGTTGTATTAAAATTATTATTAACAATCTTTTAATTGTGCTATTTATATTACATCGCAAAAAACTATTGATAAATTATCAGTTACAATGAATATAATAATGCGGTTTTGATTACGTTTTCTGATGAAACTAATTTTAAATTATATTTTAATAATCGAACTTTGTATAAAAAAAAATTTTATTATGCATATTTGTACATATTTTTATTATAACATTCAGTTTGCCGTATTAAATTATTGTTAACACGTGTACCAAAGAGAATAGATTCCAAATATGCGAATGACTAAGTTTATATTTTTAACTTTCTTACGTAATAATAAATAATGATATATACGTATGTTTACCGGGAATAATTTCACCACTGCCGCCGTTTATCAATATTACCGAATTTATGACGAGATAAAACGACATTCTATTTAAAATACTAAATATGTTACAAATATGGTTTATATATGTCGAAAGTATTGTATAACCAGTCGTACATGTGATATTTTATATTTTTTCGACGTCACGTCATATACGTAGACGGTTAAACACTATTTACATGCATCTTCCGAATCAATCAATTATTGCCGTATGATAGTAGAATTATAAGCGTATATCAGTCATTATTTTGTACGTATAGTTGTATTAAAATTAGTATTAACAATCTTTTAATTGTGCTATTTATATTACATCGCAAAAAACTATTGATAAATTATCAGTTACAATGAATATAATAATGCGGTTTTGATTACGTTTTCTGATGAAACTAATTTTAAAATTATATTTTAATAATCGAACTTTGTATAAAAAAAAATTTTATTATGCATATTTGTACATATTTTTATTATAACATTCAGTTTGCCGTATTAAATTATTGTTAACACGTGTACCAAAGAGAATAGATTCCAAATATGCGAATGACTAAGTTTATATTTTTAACTTTCTTACGTAATAATAAATAATGATATATACGTATGTTTACCGGGAATAATTTCACCACTGCCGCCGTTTATCAATATTACCGAATTTATGACGAGATAAAACGACATTCCATTTAAAATACTAAATATGTTACAAATATGGTTTATATATGTCGAAAGTATTGTATAACCAGTCGTACATGTGATATTTTATATTTTTTCGACGTCACGTCATATACGTAGACGGTTAAACACTATTTACATGCATCTTCCGAATCAATCAATTATTGCCGTATGATAGTAGAATTATAAGCGTATATCAGTCATTATTTTGTACGTATAGTTGTATTAAAAATATTATTAACAATCTTTTAATTGTGCTATTTATATTACATCGCAAAAAACTATTGATAAATTATCAGTTACAATGAATATAATAATGCGGTTTTGATTACGTTTTCTGATGAAACTAATTTTAAATTATATTTTAATAATCGAACTTTGTATAAAAAAAAATTTTATTATGCATATTTGTACATATTTTTATTATAACATTCAGTTTGCCGTATTAAATTATTGTTAACACGTGTACCAAAGAGAATAGATTCCAAATATGCGAATGACTAAGTTTATATTTTTAACTTTCTTACGTAATAATAAATAATGATATATACGTATGTTTACCGGGAATAATTTCACCACTGCCGCCGTTTATCAATATTTCAGAATTTATGACGAGATAAAACGACATTCCATTTAAAATACTAATTATGTTACAAATATGGTTTATATATGTCGAAAGGATTGTATAATCAGTCGTACATGTGATATTTTATATTTTTTGGACGTCACGTCATATACGTAGACGGTTAATCACTATTTACATGAATCTTCCGAATCAATCAATTATTGCCGTATGATAGTAGAATTATTAGCGTATATCAGTCATTATTTTGTACGTATAGTTGTATTAAAATTATTATTAACAATCTTTTAATTGTGCTATTTATATTACATCGCAAAAAACTATTGATATATTATCAGTTACAATGAATATAATAATGCGGTTTTGATTACGTTTTCTGATGAAACTAATTTTAAATTATATTTTAATAATCGAACTTTGTATAAAAAAAAATTTTATTATGCATATTTGTACATATTTTTATTATAACATTCAATTTGCCGTATTAAATTATTGTTAACACGTGTACCAAAGAGAATAGATTCGAAATATGCGAATGACTAAGTTTATATTTTTAACTTTCTTACGTAATAATAAATAATGATATATACGTATGTTTACCGGGAATAATTTCACCACTGCCGCCGTTTATCAATATTTCAGAATTTATGACGAGATAAAACGACATTCCATTTAAAATACTAAATATGTTACAAATATGGTTTATATATGTCGAAAGGATTGTATAACCAGTCGTACATGTGATATTTTATATTTTTTGGACGTCACGTCATATACGTAGACGGTTAATCACTATTTACATGAATCTTCCGAATCAATCAATTATTGCCGTATGATAGTAGAATTATTAGCGTATATCAGTCATTATTTTGTACGTATAGTTGTATTAAAATTATTATTAACAATCTTTTAATTGTGCTATTTATATTACATCGCAAAAAACTATTGATAAATTATCAGTTACAATGAATATAATAATGCGGTTTTGATTACGTTTTCTGATGAAACTAATTTTAAATTATATTTTAATAATCGAACTTTGTATAAAAAAAAATTTTATTATGCATATTTGTACATATTTTTATTATAACATTCAGTTTGCCGTATTAAATTATTGTTAACACGTGTACCAAAGAGAATAGATTCCAAATATGCGAATGACTAAGTTTATATTTTTAACTTTCTTACGTAATAATAAATAATGATATATACGTATGTTTACCGGGAATAATTTCACCACTGCCGCCGTTTATCAATATTACCGAATTTATGACGAGATAAAACGACATTCCATTTAAAATACTAAATATGTTACAAATATGGTTTATATATGTCGAAAGTATTGTATAACCAGTCGTACATGTGATATTTTATATTTTTTCGATGTCACGTCATATACGTAGACGGTTAAACACTATTTACATGCATCTTCCGAATCAATCAATTATTGCCGTATGATAGTAGAATTATAAGCGTATATCAGTCATTATTTTGTACGTATAGTTGTATTAAAATTAGTATTAACAATCTTTTAATTGTGCTATTTATATTACATCGCAAAAAACTATTGATAAATTATCAGTTACAATGAATATAATAATGCGGTTTTGATTACGTTTTCTGATGAAACTAATTTTAAAATTATATTTTAATAATCGAACTTTGTATAAAAAAAAATTTTATTATGTCTATTTGTACATATTTTTATTATAACATTCAATTTGCCGTATTAAATTATTGTTAACACGTGTACCAAAGAGATTAGATTCGAAATATGCGAATGACTAAGTTTATATTTTTAACTTTCTTACGTAATAATAAATAATGATATATACGTATGTTTACCGGGAATAATTTCACCACTGCCGCCGTTTATCAATATTTCTGAATTTATGACGAGATAAAACGACATTCCATTTAAAATACTAAATATGTTACAAATATGGTTTATATATGTCGAAAGGATTGTATAACCAGGCGTACATGTGATATTTTATATTTTTTGGACGTCACGTCATATACGTAGACGGTTAATCACTATTTACATGAATCTTCCGAATCAATCAATTATTGCCGTATGATAGTAGAATTATTAGCGTATATCAGTCATTATTTTGTACGTATAGTTGTATTAAAATTATTATTAACAATCTTTTAATTGTGCTATTTATATTACATCGCAAAAAACTATTGATAAATTATCAGTTACAATGAATATAATAATGCGGTTTTGATTACGTTTTCTGATGAAACTAATTTTAAATTATATTTTAATAATCGAACTTTGTATAAAAAAAAATTTTATTATGCATATTTGTACATATTTTTATTATAACATTCAATTTGCCGTATTAAATTATTGTTAACACGTGTACCAAAGAGAATAGATTCGAAATATGCGAATGACTAAGTTTATATTTTTAACTTTCTTACGTAATAATAAATAATGATATATACGTATGTTTACCGGGAATAATTTCACCACTGCCGCCGTTTATCAATATTTCAGAATTTATGACGAGATAAAACGACATTCCATTTAAAATACTAAATATGTTACAAATATGGTTTATATATGTCGAAAGGATTGTATAACCAGTCGTACATGTGATATTTTATATTTTTTGGACGTCACGTCATATACGTAGACGGTTAATCACTATTTACATGAATCTTCCGAATCAATCAATTATTGCCGTATGATAGTAGAATTATTAGCGTATATCAGTCATTATTTTGTACGTATAGTTGTATTAAAATTATTATTAACAATCTTTTAATTGTGCTATTTATATTACATCGCAAAAAACTATTGATAAATTATCAGTTACAATGAATATAATAATGCGGTTTTGATTACGTTTTCTGATGAAACTAATTTTAAATTATATTTTAATAATCGAACTTTGTATAAAAAAAAATTTTAATATGCATATTTGTACATATTTTTATTATAACATTCAATTTGCCGTATTAAATTATTGTTAACACGTGTACCAAAGAGAATAGATTCGAAATATGCGAATGACTAAGTTTATATTTTTAACTTTCTTACGTAATAATAAATAATGATATATACGTATGTTTACCGGGAATAATTTCACCACTGCCGCCGTTTATCAATATTACCGAATTTATGACGAGATAAAACGACATTCCATTTAAAATACTAAATATGTTACAAATATGGTTTATATATGTCGAAAGTATTGTATAACCAGTCGTACATGTGATATTTTATATTTTTTCGACGTCACGTCATATACGTAGACGGTTAAACACTATTTACATGCATCTTCCGAATCAATCAATTATTGCCGTATGATAGTAGAATTATAAGCGTATATCAGTCATTATTTTGTACGTATAGTTGTATTAAAATTATTATTAACAATCTTTTAATTGTGCTATTTATATTACATCGCAAAAAACTATTGATAAATTATCAGTTACAATGAATATAATAATGCGGTTTTGATTACGTTTTCTGATGAAACTAATTTTAAATTATATTTTAATAATCGAACTTTGTATAAAAAAAAATTTTATTATGCATATTTGTACATATTTTTATTATAACATTCAGTTTGCCGTATTAAATTATTGTTAACACGTGTACCAAAGAGAATAGATTCCAAATATGCGAATGACTAAGTTTATATTTTTAACTTTCTTACGTAATAATAAATAATGATATATACGTATGTTTACCGGGAATAATTTCACCACTGCCGCCGTTTATCAATATTTCAGAATTTATGACGAGATAAAACGACATTCCATTTAAAATACTAAATATGTTACAAATATGGTTTATATATGTCGAAAGGATTGTATAATCAGTCGTACATGTGATATTTTATATTTTTTGGACGTCACGTCATATACGTAGACGGTTAATCACTATTTACATGAATCTTCCGAATCAATCAATTATTGCCGTATGATAGTAGAATTATTAGCGTATATTAGTCATTATTTTGTACGTATAGTTGTATTAAAATTATTATTAACAATCTTTTAATTGGGCTATTTATATTACTTTGCAAAAAACTTTTGATAAATTATCAGTTACAATGAATATAATAATGCGGTTTTGATTACGTTTTCTGATGAAACTAATTTTAAAATTATATTTTAATAATCGAACTTTGTATAAAAAAAAATTTTATTATGCATATTTGTACATATTTTTATTATAACATTCAGTTTGCCGTATTAAATTATTGTTAACACGTGTACCAAAGAGAATAGATTCCAAATATGCGAATGACTAAGTTTATATTTTTAACTTTCTTACGTAATAATAAATAATGATATATACGTATGTTTACCGGGAATAATTTCACCACTGCCGCCGTTTATCAATATTACCGAATTTATGACGAGATAAAACGACATTCTATTTAAAATACTAAATATGTTACAAATATGGTTTATATATGTCGAAAGGATTGTATAACCAGTCGTACATGTGATATTTTATATTTTTTCGACGTCACGTCATATACGTAGACGGTTAAACACTATTTACATGCATCTTCCGAATCAATCAATTATTGCCGTATGATAGTAGAATTATAAGCGTATATCAGTCATTATTTTGTACGTATAGTTGTATTAAAATTATTATTAACAATCTTTTAATTGTGCTATTTATATTACATCGCAAAAAACTATTGATAAATTATCAGTTACAATGAATATAATAATGCGGTTTTGATTACGTTTTCTGATGAAACTAATTTTAAATTATATTTTAATAATCGAACTTTGTATAAAAAAAAATTTTATTATGCATATTTGTACATATTTTTATTATAACATTCAGTTTGCCGTATTAAATTATTGTTAACACGTGTACCAAAGAGAATAGATTCCAAATATGCGAATGACTAAGTTTATATTTTTAACTTTCTTACGTAATAATAAATAATGATATATACGTATGTTTACCGGGAATAATTTCACCACTGCCGCCGTTTATCAATATTTCAGAATTTATGACGAGATAAAACGACATTCCATTTAAAATACTAAATATGTTACAAATATGGTTTATATATGTCGAAAGGATTGTATAATCAGTCGTACATGTGATATTTTATATTTTTTGGACGTCACGTCATATACGTAGACGGTTAATCACTATTTACATGAATCTTCCGAATCAATCAATTATTGCCGTATGATAGTAGAATTATTAGCGTATATCAGTCATTATTTTGTACGTATAGTTGTATTAAAATTATTATTAACAATCTTTTAATTGTGCTATTTATATTACATCGCAAAAAACTATTGATATATTATCAGTTACAATGAATATAATAATGCGGTTTTGATTACGTTTTCTGATGAAACTAATTTTAAATTATATTTTAATAATCGAACTTTGTATAAAAAAAAATTTTATTATGCATATTTGTACATATTTTTATTATAACATTCAATTTGCCGTATTAAATTATTGTTAACACGTGTACCAAAGAGAATAGATTCGAAATATGCGAATGACTAAGTTTATATTTTTAACTTTCTTACGTAATAATAAATAATGATATATACGTATGTTTACCGGGAATAATTTCACCACTGCCGCCGTTTATCAATATTTCAGAATTTATGACGAGATAAAACGACATTCCATTTAAAATACTAAATATGTTACAAATATGGTTTATATATGTCGAAAGGATTGTATAACCAGTCGTACATGTGATATTTTATATTTTTTGGACGTCACGTCATATACGTAGACGGTTAATCACTATTTACATGAATCTTCCGAATCAATCAATTATTGCCGTATGATAGTAGAATTATTAGCGTATATCAGTCATTATTTTGTACGTATAGTTGTATTAAAATTATTATTAACAATCTTTTAATTGTGCTATTTATATTACATCGCAAAAAACTATTGATAAATTATCAGTTACAATGAATATAATAATGCGGTTTTGATTACGTTTTCTGATGAAACTAATTTTAAATTATATTTTAATAATCGAACTTTGTATAAAAAAAAATTTTATTATGCATATTTGTACATATTTTTATTATAACATTCAGTTTGCCGTATTAAATTATTGTTAACACGTGTACCAAAGAGAATAGATTCCAAATATGCGAATGACTAAGTTTATATTTTTAACTTTCTTACGTAATAATAAATAATGATATATACGTATGTTTACCGGGAATAATTTCACCACTGCCGCCGTTTATCAATATTTCAGAATTTATGACGAGATAAAACGACATTCCATTTAAAATACTAAATATGTTACAAATATGGTTTATATATGTCGAAAGGATTGTATAATCAGTCGTACATGTGATATTTTATATTTTTTGGACGTCACGTCATATACGTAGACGGTTAATCACTATTTACATGAATCTTCCGAATCAATCAATTATTGCCGTATGATAGTAGAATTATTAGCGTATATCAGTCATTATTTTGTACGTATAGTTGTATTAAAATTATTATTAACAATCTTTTAATTGTGCTATTTATATTACATCGCAAAAAACTATTGATATATTATCAGTTACAATGAATATAATAATGCGGTTTTGATTACGTTTTCTGATGAAACTAATTTTAAAATTATATTTTAATAATCGAACTTTGTATAAAAAAAAATTTTATTATGTCTATTTGTACATATTTTTATTATAACATTCAATTTGCCGTATTAAATTATTGTTAACACGTGTACCAAAGAGATTAGATTCGAAATATGCGAATGACTAAGTTTATATTTTTAACTTTCTTACGTAATAATAAATAATGATATATACGTATGTTTACCGGGAATAATTTCACCACTGCCGCCGTTTATCAATATTTCTGAATTTATGACGAGATAAAACGACATTCCATTTAAAATACTAAATATGTTACAAATATGGTTTATATATGTCGAAAGGATTGTATAACCAGTCGTACATGTGATATTTTATATTTTTTGGACGTCACGTCATATACGTAGACGGTTAATCACTATTTACATGAATCTTCCGAATCAATCAATTATTGCCGTATGATAGTAGAATTATTAGCGTATATCAGTCATTATTTTGTACGTATAGTTGTATTAAAATTATTATTAACAATCTTTTAATTGTGCTATTTATATTACATCGCAAAAAACTATTGATAAATTATCAGTTACAATGAATATAATAATGCGGTTTTGATTACGTTTTCTGATGAAACTAATTTTAAATTATATTTTAATAATCGAACTTTGTATAAAAAAAAATTTTATTATGCATATTTGTACATATTTTTATTATAACATTCAATTTGCCGTATTAAATTATTGTTAACACGTGTACCAAAGAGAATAGATTCGAAATATGCGAATGACTAAGTTTATATTTTTAACTTTCTTACGTAATAATAAATAATGATATATACGTATGTTTACCGGGAATAATTTCACCACTGCCGCCGTTTATCAATATTTCAGAATTTATGACGAGATAAAACGACATTCCATTTAAAATACTAAATATGTTACAAATATGGTTTATATATGTCGAAAGGATTGTATAACCAGTCGTACATGTGATATTTTATATTTTTTGGACGTCACGTCATATACGTAGACGGTTAATCACTATTTACATGAATCTTCCGAATCAATCAATTATTGCCGTATGATAGTAGAATTATTAGCGTATATCAGTCATTATTTTGTACGTATAGTTGTATTAAAATTATTATTAACAATCTTTTAATTGTGCTATTTATATTACATCGCAAAAAACTATTGATAAATTATCAGTTACAATGAATATAATAATGCGGTTTTGATTACGTTTTCTGATGAAACTAATTTTAAATTATATTTTAATAATCGAACTTTGTATAAAAAAAAATTTTATTATGCATATTTGTACATATTTTTATTATAACATTCAATTTGCCGTATTAAATTATTGTTAACACGTGTACCAAAGAGAATAGATTCGAAATATGCGAATGACTAAGTTTATATTTTTAACTTTCTTACGTAATAATAAATAATGATATATACGTATGTTTACCGGGAATAATTTCACCACTGCCGCCGTTTATCAATATTACCGAATTTATGACGAGATAAAACGACATTCCATTTAAAATACTAAATATGTTACAAATATGGTTTATATATGTCGAAAGTATTGTATAACCAGTCGTACATGTGATATTTTATATTTTTTCGACGTCACGTCATATACGTAGACGGTTAAACACTATTTACATGCATCTTCCGAATCAATCAATTATTGCCGTATGATAGTAGAATTATAAGCGTATATCAGTCATTATTTTGTACGTATAGTTGTATTAAAATTATTATTAACAATCTTTTAATTGTGCTATTTATATTACATCGCAAAAAACTATTGATAAATTATCAGTTACAATGAATATAATAATGCGGTTTTGATTACGTTTTCTGATGAAACTAATTTTAAATTATATTTTAATAATCGAACTTTGTATAAAAAAAAATTTTATTATGCATATTTGTACATATTTTTATTATAACATTCAGTTTGCCGTATTAAATTATTGTTAACACGTGTACCAAAGAGAATAGATTCCAAATATGCGAATGACTAAGTTTATATTTTTAACTTTCTTACGTAATAATAAATAATGATATATACGTATGTTTACCGGGAATAATTTCACCACTGCCGCCGTTTATCAATATTTCAGAATTTATGACGAGATAAAACGACATTCCATTTAAAATACTAAATATGTTACAAATATGGTTTATATATGTCGAAAGGATTGTATAATCAGTCGTACATGTGATATTTTATATTTTTTGGACGTCACGTCATATACGTAGACGGTTAATCACTATTTACATGAATCTTCCGAATCAATCAATTATTGCCGTATGATAGTAGAATTATTAGCGTATATCAGTCATTATTTTGTACGTATAGTTGTATTAAAATTATTATTAACAATCTTTTAATTGTGCTATTTATATTACATCGCAAAAAACTATTGATATATTATCAGTTACAATGAATATAATAATGCGGTTTTGATTACGTTTTCTGATGAAACTAATTTTAAATTATATTTTAATAATCGAACTTTGTATAAAAAAAAATTTTATTATGCATATTTGTACATATTTTTATTATAACATTCAATTTGCCGTATTAAATTATTGTTAACACGTGTACCAAAGAGAATAGATTCGAAATATGCGAATGACTAAGTTTATATTTTTAACTTTCTTACGTAATAATAAATAATGATATATACGTATGTTTACCGGGAATAATTTCACCACTGCCGCCGTTTATCAATATTTCAGAATTTATGACGAGATAAAACGACATTCCATTTAAAATACTAAATATGTTACAAATATGGTTTATATATGTCGAAAGGATTGTATAACCAGTCGTACATGTGATATTTTATATTTTTTGGACGTCACGTCATATACGTAGACGGTTAATCACTATTTACATGAATCTTCCGAATCAATCAATTATTGCCGTATGATAGTAGAATTATTAGCGTATATCAGTCATTATTTTGTACGTATAGTTGTATTAAAATTATTATTAACAATCTTTTAATTGTGCTATTTATATTACATCGCAAAAAACTATTGATAAATTATCAGTTACAATGAATATAATAATGCGGTTTTGATTACGTTTTCTGATGAAACTAATTTTAAATTATATTTTAATAATCGAACTTTGTATAAAAAAAAATTTTATTATGCATATTTGTACATATTTTTATTATAACATTCAGTTTGCCGTATTAAATTATTGTTAACACGTGTACCAAAGAGAATAGATTCCAAATATGCGAATGACTAAGTTTATATTTTTAACTTTCTTACGTAATAATAAATAATGATATATACGTATGTTTACCGGGAATAATTTCACCACTGCCGCCGTTTATCAATATTACCGAATTTATGACGAGATAAAACGACATTCCATTTAAAATACTAAATATGTTACAAATATGGTTTATATATGTCGAAAGTATTGTATAACCAGTCGTACATGTGATATTTTATATTTTTTCGATGTCACGTCATATACGTAGACGGTTAAACACTATTTACATGCATCTTCCGAATCAATCAATTATTGCCGTATGATAGTAGAATTATAAGCGTATATCAGTCATTATTTTGTACGTATAGTTGTATTAAAATTAGTATTAACAATCTTTTAATTGTGCTATTTATATTACATCGCAAAAAACTATTGATAAATTATCAGTTACAATGAATATAATAATGCGGTTTTGATTACGTTTTCTGATGAAACTAATTTTAAAATTATATTTTAATAATCGAACTTTGTATAAAAAAAAATTTTATTATGTCTATTTGTACATATTTTTATTATAACATTCAATTTGCCGTATTAAATTATTGTTAACACGTGTACCAAAGAGATTAGATTCGAAATATGCGAATGACTAAGTTTATATTTTTAACTTTCTTACGTAATAATAAATAATGATATATACGTATGTTTACCGGGAATAATTTCACCACTGCCGCCGTTTATCAATATTTCTGAATTTATGACGAGATAAAACGACATTCCATTTAAAATACTAAATATGTTACAAATATGGTTTATATATGTCGAAAGGATTGTATAACCAGTCGTACATGTGATATTTTATATTTTTTGGACGTCACGTCATATACGTAGACGGTTAATCACTATTTACATGAATCTTCCGAATCAATCAATTATTGCCGTATGATAGTAGAATTATTAGCGTATATCAGTCATTATTTTGTACGTATAGTTGTATTAAAATTATTATTAACAATCTTTTAATTGTGCTATTTATATTACATCGCAAAAAACTATTGATAAATTATCAGTTACAATGAATATAATAATGCGGTTTTGATTACGTTTTCTGATGAAACTAATTTTAAATTATATTTTAATAATCGAACTTTGTATAAAAAAAAATTTTATTATGCATATTTGTACATATTTTTATTATAACATTCAATTTGCCGTATTAAATTATTGTTAACACGTGTACCAAAGAGAATAGATTCGAAATATGCGAATGACTAAGTTTATATTTTTAACTTTCTTACGTAATAATAAATAATGATATATACGTATGTTTACCGGGAATAATTTCACCACTGCCGCCGTTTATCAATATTTCAGAATTTATGACGAGATAAAACGACATTCCATTTAAAATACTAAATATGTTACAAATATGGTTTATATATGTCGAAAGGATTGTATAACCAGTCGTACATGTGATATTTTATATTTTTTGGACGTCACGTCATATACGTAGACGGTTAATCACTATTTACATGAATCTTCCGAATCAATCAATTATTGCCGTATGATAGTAGAATTATTAGCGTATATCAGTCATTATTTTGTACGTATAGTTGTATTAAAATTATTATTAACAATCTTTTAATTGTGCTATTTATATTACATCGCAAAAAACTATTGATAAATTATCAGTTACAATGAATATAATAATGCGGTTTTGATTACGTTTTCTGATGAAACTAATTTTAAATTATATTTTAATAATCGAACTTTGTATAAAAAAAAATTTTATTATGCATATTTGTACATATTTTTATTATAACATTCAGTTTGCCGTATTAAATTATTGTTAACACGTGTACCAAAGAGAATAGATTCCAAATATGCGAATGACTAAGTTTATATTTTTAACTTTCTTACGTAATAATAAATAATGATATATACGTATGTTTACCGGGAATAATTTCACCACTGCCGCCGTTTATCAATATTACCGAATTTATGACGAGATAAAACGACATTCCATTTAAAATACTAAATATGTTACAAATATGGTTTATATATGTCGAAAGTATTGTATAACCAGTCGTACATGTGATATTTTATATTTTTTCGATGTCACGTCATATACGTAGACGGTTAAACACTATTTACATGCATCTTCCGAATCAATCAATTATTGCCGTATGATAGTAGAATTATAAGCGTATATCAGTCATTATTTTGTACGTATAGTTGTATTAAAATTAGTATTAACAATCTTTTAATTGTGCTATTTATATTACATCGCAAAAAACTATTGATAAATTATCAGTTACAATGAATATAATAATGCGGTTTTGATTACGTTTTCTGATGAAACTAATTTTAAAATTATATTTTAATAATCGAACTTTGTATAAAAAAAAATTTTATTATGTCTATTTGTACATATTTTTATTATAACATTCAATTTGCCGTATTAAATTATTGTTAACACGTGTACCAAAGAGATTAGATTCGAAATATGCGAATGACTAAGTTTATATTTTTAACTTTCTTACGTAATAATAAATAATGATATATACGTATGTTTACCGGGAATAATTTCACCACTGCCGCCGTTTATCAATATTTCTGAATTTATGACGAGATAAAACGACATTCCATTTAAAATACTAAATATGTTACAAATATGGTTTATATATGTCGAAAGGATTGTATAACCAGTCGTACATGTGATATTTTATATTTTTTGGACGTCACGTCATATACGTAGACGGTTAATCACTATTTACATGAATCTTCCGAATCAATCAATTATTGCCGTATGATAGTAGAATTATTAGCGTATATCAGTCATTATTTTGTACGTATAGTTGTATTAAAATTATTATTAACAATCTTTTAATTGTGCTATTTATATTACATCGCAAAAAACTATTGATAAATTATCAGTTACAATGAATATAATAATGCGGTTTTGATTACGTTTTCTGATGAAACTAATTTTAAATTATATTTTAATAATCGAACTTTGTATAAAAAAAAATTTTATTATGCATATTTGTACATATTTTTATTATAACATTCAATTTGCCGTATTAAATTATTGTTAACACGTGTACCAAAGAGAATAGATTCGAAATATGCGAATGACTAAGTTTATATTTTTAACTTTCTTACGTAATAATAAATAATGATATATACGTATGTTTACCGGGAATAATTTCACCACTGCCGCCGTTTATCAATATTACCGAATTTATGACGAGATAAAACGACATTCCATTTAAAATACTAAATATGTTACAAATATGGTTTATATATGTCGAAAGTATTGTATAACCAGTCGTACATGTGATATTTTATATTTTTTCGACGTCACGTCATATACGTAGACGGTTAAACACTATTTACATGCATCTTCCGAATCAATCAATTATTGCCGTATGATAGTAGAATTATAAGCGTATATCAGTCATTATTTTGTACGTATAGTTGTATTAAAATTATTATTAACAATCTTTTAATTGTGCTATTTATATTACATCGCAAAAAACTATTGATAAATTATCAGTTACAATGAATATAATAATGCGGTTTTGATTACGTTTTCTGATGAAACTAATTTTAAATTATATTTTAATAATCGAACTTTGTATAAAAAAAAATTTTATTATGCATATTTGTACATATTTTTATTATAACATTCAGTTTGCCGTATTAAATTATTGTTAACACGTGTACCAAAGAGAATAGATTCCAAATATGCGAATGACTAAGTTTATATTTTTAACTTTCTTACGTAATAATAAATAATGATATATACGTATGTTTACCGGGAATAATTTCACCACTGCCGCCGTTTATCAATATTACCGAATTTATGACGAGATAAAACGACATTCCATTTAAAATACTAAATATGTTACAAATATGGTTTATATATGTCGAAAGTATTGTATAACCAGTCGTACATGTGATATTTTATATTTTTTCGATGTCACGTCATATACGTAGACGGTTAAACACTATTTACATGCATCTTCCGAATCAATCAATTATTGCCGTATGATAGTAGAATTATAAGCGTATATCAGTCATTATTTTGTACGTATAGTTGTATTAAAATTAGTATTAACAATCTTTTAATTGTGCTATTTATATTACATCGCAAAAAACTATTGATAAATTATCAGTTACAATGAATATAATAATGCGGTTTTGTTTACGTTTTCTGATGAAACTAATTTTAAAATTATATTTTAATAATCGAACTTTGTATAAAAAAAAATTTTATTATGTCTATTTGTACATATTTTTATTATAACATTCAATTTGCCGTATTAAATTATTGTTAACACGTGTACCAAAGAGATTAGATTCGAAATATGCGAATGACTAAGTTTATATTTTTAACTTTCTTACGTAATAATAAATAATGATATATACGTATGTTTACCGGGAATAATTTCACCACTGCCGCCGTTTATCAATATTTCTGAATTTATGACGAGATAAAACGACATTCCATTTAAAATACTAAATATGTTACAAATATGGTTTATATATGTCGAAAGGATTGTATAACCAGTCGTACATGTGATATTTTATATTTTTTGGACGTCACGTCATATACGTAGACGGTTAATCACTATTTACATGAATCTTCCGAATCAATCAATTATTGCCGTATGATAGTAGAATTATTAGCGTATATCAGTCATTATTTTGTACGTATAGTTGTATTAAAATTATTATTAACAATCTTTTAATTGTGCTATTTATATTACATCGCAAAAAACTATTGATAAATTATCAGTTACAATTAATATAATAATGCGGTTTTGATTACGTTTTCTGATGAAACTAATTTTAAATTATATTTTAATAATCGAACTTTGTATAAAAAAAAATTTTATTATGCATATTTGTACATATTTTTATTATAACATTCAATTTGCCGTATTAAATTATTGTTAACACGTGTACCAAAGAGAATAGATTCGAAATATGCGAATGACTAAGTTTATATTTTTAACTTTCTTACGTAATAATAAATAATGATATATACGTATGTTTACCGGGAATAATTTCACCACTGCCGCCGTTTATCAATATTTCAGAATTTATGACGAGATAAAACGACATTCCATTTAAAATACTAAATATGTTACAAATATGGTTTATATATGTCGAAAGGATTGTATAACCAGTCGTACATGTGATATTTTATATTTTTTGGACGTCACGTCATATACGTAGACGGTTAATCACTATTTACATGAATCTTCCGAATCAATCAATTATTGCCGTATGATAGTAGAATTATTAGCGTATATCAGTCATTATTTTGTACGTATAGTTGTATTAAAATTATTATTAACAATCTTTTAATTGTGCTATTTATATTACATCGCAAAAAACTATTGATAAATTATCAGTTACAATGAATATAATAATGCGGTTTTGATTACGTTTTCTGATGAAACTAATTTTAAATTATATTTTAATAATCGAACTTTGTATAAAAAAAAATTTTATTATGCATATTTGTACATATTTTTATTATAACATTCAATTTGCCGTATTAAATTATTGTTAACACGTGTACCAAAGAGAATAGATTCGAAATATGCGAATGACTAAGTTTATATTTTTAACTTTCTTACGTAATAATAAATAATGATATATACGTATGTTTACCGGGAATAATTTCACCACTGCCGCCGTTTATCAATATTTCAGAATTTATGACGAGATAAAACGACATTCCATTTAAAATACTAAATATGTTACAAATATGGTTTATATATGTCGAAAGGATTGTATAACCAGTCGTACATGTGATATTTTATATTTTTTGGACGTCACGTCATATACGTAGACGGTTAATCACTATTTACATGAATCTTCCGAATCAATCAATTATTGCCGTATGATAGTAGAATTATTAGCGTATATCAGTCATTATTTTGTACGTATAGTTGTATTAAAATTATTATTAACAATCTTTTAATTGTGCTATTTATATTACATCGCAAAAAACTATTGATAAATTATCAGTTACAATGAATATAATAATGCGGTTTTGATTACGTTTTCTGATGAAACTAATTTTAAATTATATTTTAATAATCGAACTTTGTATAAAAAAAAATTTTATTATGCATATTTGTACATATTTTTATTATAACATTCAATTTGCCGTATTAAATTATTGTTAACACGTGTACCAAAGAGAATAGATTCGAAATATGCGAATGACTAAGTTTATATTTTTAACTTTCTTACGTAATAATAAATAATGACATATACGTATGTTTACCGGGAATAATTTCACCACTGCCGCCGTTTATCAATATTTCAGAATTTATGACGAGATAAAACGACATTCCATTTAAAATACTAAATATGTTACAAATATGGTTTATATATGTCGAAAGGATTGTATAACCAGTCGTACATGTGATATTTTATATTTTTTGGACGTCACGTCATATACGTAGACGGTTAATCACTATTTACATGAATCTTCCGAATCAATCAATTATTGCCGTATGATAGTAGAATTATTAGCGTATATCAGTCATTATTTTGTACGTATAGTTGTATTAAAATTATTATTAACAATCTTTTAATTGTGCTATTTATATTACATCGCAAAAAACTATTGATAAATTATCAGTTACAATGAATATAATAATGCGGTTTTGATTACGTTTTCTGATGAAACTAATTTTAAATTATATTTTAATAATCGAACTTTGTATAAAAAAAAATTTTATTATGCATATTTGTACATATTTTTATTATAACATTCAATTTGCCGTATTAAATTATTGTTAACACGTGTACCAAAGAGAATAGATTCGAAATATGCGAATGACTAAGTTTATATTTTTAACTTTCTTACGTAATAATAAATAATGATATATACGTATGTTTACCGGGAATAATTTCACCACTGCCGCCGTTTATCAATATTTCAGAATTTATGACGAGATAAAACGACATTCCATTTAAAATACTAAATATGTTACAAATATGGTTTATATATGTCGAAAGGATTGTATAACCAGTCGTACATGTGATATTTTATATTTTTTGGACGTCACGTCATATACGTAGACGGTTAATCACTATTTACATGAATCTTCCGAATCAATCAATTATTGCCGTATGATAGTAGAATTATTAGCGTATATCAGTCATTATTTTGTACGTATAGTTGTATTAAAATTATTATTAACAATCTTTTAATTGTGCTATTTATATTACATCGCAAAAAACTATTGATAAATTATCAGTTACAATGAATATAATAATGCGGTTTTGATTACGTTTTCTGATGAAACTAATTTTAAATTATATTTTAATAATCGAACTTTGTATAAAAAAAAATTTTATTATGCATATTTGTACATATTTTTATTATAACATTCAGTTTGCCGTATTAAATTATTGTTAACACGTGTACCAAAGAGAATAGATTCCAAATATGCGAATGACTAAGTTTATATTTTTAACTTTCTTACGTAATAATAAATAATGATATATACGTATGTTTACCGGGAATAATTTCACCACTGCCGCCGTTTATCAATATTTCAGAATTTATGACGAGATAAAACGACATTCCATTTAAAATACTAAATATGTTACAAATATGGTTTATATATGTCGAAAGGATTGTATAACCAGTCGTACATGTGATATTTTATATTTTTTGGACGTCACGTCATATACGTAGACGGTTAATCACTATTTACATGAATCTTCCGAATCAATCAATTATTGCCGTATGATAGTAGAATTATTAGCGTATATCAGTCATTATTTTGTACGTATAGTTGTATTAAAATTATTATTAACAATCTTTTAATTGTGCTATTTATATTACATCGCAAAAAACTATTGATAAATTATCAGTTACAATGAATATAATAATGCGGTTTTGATTACGTTTTCTGATGAAACTAATTTTAAATTATATTTTAATAATCGAACTTTGTATAAAAAAAAATTTTATTATGCATATTTGTACATATTTTTATTATAACATTCAATTTGCCGTATTAAATTATTGTTAACACGTGTACCAAAGAGATTAGATTCGAAATATGCGAATGACTAAGTTTATATTTTTAACTTTCTTACGTAATAATAAATAATGATATATACGTATGTTTACCGGGAATAATTTCACCACTGCCGCCGTTTATCAATATTTCAGAATTTATGACGAGATAAAACGACATTCCATTTAAAATACTAAATATGTTACAAATATGGTTTATATATGTCGAAAGGATTGTATAACCAGTCGTACATGTGATATTTTATATTTTTTGGACGTCACGTCATATACGTAGACGGTTAATCACTATTTACATGAATCTTCCGAATCAATCAATTATTGCCGTATGATAGTAGAATTATTAGCGTATATCAGTCATTATTTTGTACGTATAGTTGTATTAAAATTATTATTAACAATCTTTTAATTGTGCTATTTATATTACATCGCAAAAAACTATTGATAAATTATCAGTTACAATGAATATAATAATGCGGTTTTGATTACGTTTTCTGATGAAACTAATTTTAAAATTATATTTTAATAATCGAACTTTGTATAAAAAAAAATTTTATTATGTCTATTTGTACATATTTTTATTATAACATTCAATTTGCCGTATTAAATTATTGTTAACACGTGTACCAAAGAGAATAGATTCGAAATATGCGAATGACTAAGTTTATATTTTTAACTTTCTTACGTAATAATAAATAATGATATATACGTATGTTTACCGGGAATAATTTCACCACTGCCGCCGTTTATCAATATTTCAGAATTTATGACGAGATAAAACGACATTCCATTTAAAATACTAAATATGTTACAAATATGGTTTATATATGTCGAAAGGATTGTATAACCAGTCGTACATGTGATATTTTATATTTTTTCGACGTCACGTCATATACGTAGACGGTTAATCACTATTTACATGAATCTTCCGAATCAATCAATTATTGCCGTATGATAGTAGAATTATTAGCGTATATCAGTCATTATTTTGTACGTATAGTTGTATTAAAATTAGTATTAACAATCTTTTAATTGTGCTATTTATATTACATCGCAAAAAACTATTGATAAATTATCAGTTACAATGAATATAATAATGCGGTTTTGATTACGTTTTCTGATGAAACTAATTTTAAAATTATATTTTAATAATCGAACTTTGTATAAAAAAAAATTTTATTATGTCTATTTGTACATATTTTTATTATAACATTCAATTTGCCGTATTAAATTATTGTTAACACGTGTACCAAAGAGATTAGATTCGAAATATGCGAATGACTAAGTTTATATTTTTAACTTTCTTACGTAATAATAAATAATGATATATACGTATGTTTACCGGGAATAATTTCACCACTGCCGCCGTTTATCAATATTTCTGAATTTATGACGAGATAAAACGACATTCCATTTAAAATACTAAATATGTTACAAATATGGTTTATATATGTCGAAAGGATTGTATAACCAGTCGTACATGTGATATTTTTTATTTTTTGGACGTCACGTCATATACGTAGACGGTTAATCACTATTTACATGAATCTTCCGAATCAATCAATTATTGCCGTATGATAGTAGAATTATTAGCGTATATCAGTCATTATTTTGTACGTATAGTTGTATTAAAATTATTATTAACAATCTTTTAATTGTGCTATTTATATTACATCGCAAAAAACTATTGATAAATTATCAGTTACAATGAATATAATAATGCGGTTTTGATTACGTTTTCTGATGAAACTAATTTTAAATTATATTTTAATAATCGAACTTTGTATAAAAAAAAATTTTATTATGCATATTTGTACATATTTTTATTATAACATTCAATTTGCCGTATTAAATTATTGTTAACACGTGTACCAAAGAGAATAGATTCGAAATATGCGAATGACTAAGTTTATATTTTTAACTTTCTTACGTAATAATAAATAATGATATATACGTATGTTTACCGGGAATAATTTCACCACTGCCGCCGTTTATCAATATTTCAGAATTTATGACGAGATAAAACGACATTCCATTTAAAATACTAAATATGTTACAAATATGGTTTATATATGTCGAAAGGATTGTATAACCAGTCGTACATGTGATATTTTATATTTTTTGGACGTCACGTCATATACGTAGACGGTTAATCACTATTTACATGAATCTTCCGAATCAATCAATTATTGCCGTATGATAGTAGAATTATTAGCGTATATCAGTCATTATTTTGTACGTATAGTTGTATTAAAATTATTATTAACAATCTTTTAATTGTGCTATTTATATTACATCGCAAAAAACTATTGATAAATTATCAGTTACAATGAATATAATAATGCGGTTTTGATTACGTTTTCTGATGAAACTAATTTTAAATTATATTTTAATAATCGAACTTTGTATAAAAAAAAATTTTATTATGCATATTTGTACATATTTTTATTATAACATTCAATTTGCCGTATTAAATTATTGTTAACACGTGTACCAAAGAGAATAGATTCGAAATATGCGAATGACTAAGTTTATATTTTTAACTTTCTTACGTAATAATAAATAATGATATATACGTATGTTTACCGGGAATAATTTCACCACTGCCGCCGTTTATCAATATTTCAGAATTTATGACGAGATAAAACGACATTCCATTTAAAATACTAAATATGTTACAAATATGGTTTATATATGTCGAAAGGATTGTATAACCAGTCGTACATGTGATATTTTATATTTTTTGGACGTCACGTCATATACGTAGACGGTTAATCACTATTTACATGAATCTTCCGAATCAATCAATTATTGCCGTATGATAGTAGAATTATTAGCGTATATCAGTCATTATTTTGTACGTATAGTTGTATTAAAATTATTATTAACAATCTTTTAATTGTGCTATTTATATTACATCGCAAAAAACTATTGATAAATTATCAGTTACAATGAATATAATAATGCGGTTTTGATTACGTTTTCTGATGAAACTAATTTTAAATTATATTTTAATAATCGAACTTTGTATAAAAAAAAATTTTATTATGCATATTTGTACATATTTTTATTATAACATTCAATTTGCCGTATTAAATTATTGTTAACACGTGTACCAAAGAGAATAGATTCGAAATATGCGAATGACTAAGTTTATATTTTTAACTTTCTTACGTAATAATAAATAATGATATATACGTATGTTTACCGGGAATAATTTCACCACTGCCGCCGTTTATCAATATTTCAGAATTTATGACGAGATAAAACGACATTCCATTTAAAATACTAAATATGTTACAAATATGGTTTATATATGTCGAAAGGATTGTATAACCAGTCGTACATGTGATATTTTATATTTTTTGGACGTCACGTCATATACGTAGACGGTTAATCACTATTTACATGAATCTTCCGAATCAATCAATTATTGCCGTATGATAGTAGAATTATTAGCGTATATCAGTCATTATTTTGTACGTATAGTTGTATTAAAATTATTATTAACAATCTTTTAATTGTGCTATTTATATTACATCGCAAAAAACTATTGATAAATTATCAGTTACAATGAATATAATAATGCGGTTTTGATTACGTTTTCTGATGAAACTAATTTTAAAATTATATTTTAATAATCGAACTTTGTATAAAAAAAAATTTTATTATGTCTATTTGTACATATTTTTATTATAACATTCAATTTGCCGTATTAAATTATTGTTAACACGTGTACCAAAGAGAATAGATTCGAAATATGCGAATGACTAAGTTTATATTTTTAACTTTCTTACGTAATAATAAATAATGATATATACGTATGTTTACCGGGAATAATTTCACCACTGCCGCCGTTTATCAATATTTCAGAATTTATGACGAGATAAAACGACATTCCATTTAAAATACTAAATATGTTACAAATATGGTTTATATATGTCGAAAGGATTGTATAACCAGTCGTACATGTGATATTTTATATTTTTTCGACGTCACGTCATATACGTAGACGGTTAATCACTATTTACATGAATCTTCCGAATCAATCAATTATTGCCGTATGATAGTAGAATTATTAGCGTATATCAGTCATTATTTTGTACGTATAGTTGTATTAAAATTAGTATTAACAATCTTTTAATTGTGCTATTTATATTACATCGCAAAAAACTATTGATAAATTATCAGTTACAATGAATATAATAATGCGGTTTTGATTACGTTTTCTGATGAAACTAATTTTAAAATTATATTTTAATAATCGAACTTTGTATAAAAAAAAATTTTATTATGTCTATTTGTACATATTTTTATTATAACATTCAATTTGCCGTATTAAATTATTGTTAACACGTGTACCAAAGAGATTAGATTCGAAATATGCGAATGACTAAGTTTATATTTTTAACTTTCTTACGTAATAATAAATAATGATATATACGTATGTTTACCGGGAATAATTTCACCACTGCCGCCGTTTATCAATATTTCTGAATTTATGACGAGATAAAACGACATTCCATTTAAAATACTAAATATGTTACAAATATGGTTTATATATGTCGAAAGGATTGTATAACCAGTCGTACATGTGATATTTTTTATTTTTTGGACGTCACGTCATATACGTAGACGGTTAATCACTATTTACATGAATCTTCCGAATCAATCAATTATTGCCGTATGATAGTAGAATTATTAGCGTATATCAGTCATTATTTTGTACGTATAGTTGTATTAAAATTATTATTAACAATCTTTTAATTGTGCTATTTATATTACATCGCAAAAAACTATTGATAAATTATCAGTTACAATGAATATAATAATGCGGTTTTGATTACGTTTTCTGATGAAACTAATTTTAAATTATATTTTAATAATCGAACTTTGTATAAAAAAAAATTTTATTATGCATATTTGTACATATTTTTATTATAACATTCAATTTGCCGTATTAAATTATTGTTAACACGTGTACCAAAGAGAATAGATTCGAAATATGCGAATGACTAAGTTTATATTTTTAACTTTCTTACGTAATAATAAATAATGATATATACGTATGTTTACCGGGAATAATTTCACCACTGCCGCCGTTTATCAATATTTCAGAATTTATGACGAGATAAAACGACATTCCATTTAAAATACTAAATATGTTACAAATATGGTTTATATATGTCGAAAGGATTGTATAACCAGTCGTACATGTGATATTTTATATTTTTTGGACGTCACGTCATATACGTAGACGGTTAATCACTATTTACATGAATCTTCCGAATCAATCAATTATTGCCGTATGATAGTAGAATTATTAGCGTATATCAGTCATTATTTTGTACGTATAGTTGTATTAAAATTATTATTAACAATCTTTTAATTGTGCTATTTATATTACATCGCAAAAAACTATTGATAAATTATCAGTTACAATGAATATAATAATGCGGTTTTGATTACGTTTTCTGATGAAACTAATTTTAAATTATATTTTAATAATCGAACTTTGTATAAAAAAAAATTTTATTATGCATATTTGTACATATTTTTATTATAACATTCAATTTGCCGTATTAAATTATTGTTAACACGTGTACCAAAGAGAATAGATTCGAAATATGCGAATGACTAAGTTTATATTTTTAACTTTCTTACGTAATAATAAATAATGATATATACGTATGTTTACCGGGAATAATTTCACCACTGCCGCCGTTTATCAATATTTCAGAATTTATGACGAGATAAAACGACATTCCATTTAAAATACTAAATATGTTACAAATATGGTTTATATATGTCGAAAGGATTGTATAACCAGTCGTACATGTGATATTTTATATTTTTTGGACGTCACGTCATATACGTAGACGGTTAATCACTATTTACATGAATCTTCCGAATCAATCAATTATTGCCGTATGATAGTAGAATTATTAGCGTATATCAGTCATTATTTTGTACGTATAGTTGTATTAAAATTATTATTAACAATCTTTTAATTGTGCTATTTATATTACATCGCAAAAAACTATTGATAAATTATCAGTTACAATGAATATAATAATGCGGTTTTGATTACGTTTTCTGATGAAACTAATTTTAAATTATATTTTAATAATCGAACTTTGTATAAAAAAAAATTTTATTATGCATATTTGTACATATTTTTATTATAACATTCAATTTGCCGTATTAAATTATTGTTAACACGTGTACCAAAGAGAATAGATTCGAAATATGCGAATGACTAAGTTTATATTTTTAACTTTCTTACGTAATAATAAATAATGATATATACGTATGTTTACCGGGAATAATTTCACCACTGCCGCCGTTTATCAATATTTCAGAATTTATGACGAGATAAAACGACATTCCATTTAAAATACTAAATATGTTACAAATATGGTTTATATATGTCGAAAGGATTGTATAACCAGTCGTACATGTGATATTTTATATTTTTTGGACGTCACGTCATATACGTAGACGGTTAATCACTATTTACATGAATCTTCCGAATCAATCAATTATTGCCGTATGATAGTAGAATTATTAGCGTATATCAGTCATTATTTTGTACGTATAGTTGTATTAAAATTATTATTAACAATCTTTTAATTGTGCTATTTATATTACATCGCAAAAAACTATTGATAAATTATCAGTTACAATGAATATAATAATGCGGTTTTGATTACGTTTTCTGATGAAACTAATTTTAAATTATATTTTAATAATCGAACTTTGTATAAAAAAAAATTTTATTATGCATATTTGTACATATTTTTATTATAACATTCAATTTGCCGTATTAAATTATTGTTAACACGTGTACCAAAGAGAATAGATTCGAAATATGCGAATGACTAAGTTTATATTTTTAACTTTCTTACGTAATAATAAATAATGATATATACGTATGTTTACCGGGAATAATTTCACCACTGCCGCCGTTTATCAATATTTCAGAATTTATGACGAGATAAAACGACATTCCATTTAAAATACTAAATATGTTACAAATATGGTTTATATATGTCGAAAGGATTGTATAACCAGTCGTACATGTGATATTTTATATTTTTTGGACGTCACGTCATATACGTAGACGGTTAATCACTATTTACATGAATCTTCCGAATCAATCAATTATTGCCGTATGATAGTAGAATTATTAGCGTATATCAGTCATTATTTTGTACGTATAGTTGTATTAAAATTATTATTAACAATCTTTTAATTGTGCTATTTATATTACATCGCAAAAAACTATTGATAAATTATCAGTTACAATGAATATAATAATGCGGTTTTGATTACGTTTTCTGATGAAACTAATTTTAAATTATATTTTAATAATCGAACTTTGTATAAAAAAAAATTTTATTATGCATATTTGTACATATTTTTATTATAACATTCAGTTTGCCGTATTAAATTATTGTTAACACGTGTACCAAAGAGAATAGATTCCAAATATACGAATGACTAAGTTTATATTTTTAACTTTCTTACGTAATAATAAATAATGATATATACGTATGTTTACCGGGAATAATTTCACCACTGCCGCCGTTTATCAATATTTCAGAATTTATGACGAGATAAAACGACATTCCATTTAAAATACTAAATATGTTACAAATATGGTTTATATATGTCGAAAGGATTGTATAACCAGTCGTACATGTGATATTTTTTATTTTTTGGACGTCACGTCATATACGTAGACGGTTAATCACTATTTACATGAATCTTCCGAATCAATCAATTATTGCCGTATGATAGTAGAATTATTAGCGTATATCAGTCATTATTTTGTACGTATAGTTGTATTAAAATTATTATTAACAATCTTTTAATTGTGCTATTTATATTACATCGCAAAAAACTATTGATAAATTATCAGTTACAATGAATATAATAATGCGGTTTTGATTACGTTTTCTGATGAAACTAATTTTAAATTATATTTTAATAATCGAACTTTGTATAAAAAAAAATTTTATTATGCATATTTGTACATATTTTTATTATAACATTCAATTTGCCGTATTAAATTATTGTTAACACGTGTACCAAAGAGAATAGATTCGAAATATGCGAATGACTAAGTTTATATTTTTAACTTTCTTACGTAATAATAAATAATGATATATACGTATGTTTACCGGGAATAATTTCACCACTGCCGCCGTTTATCAATATTTCAGAATTTATGACGAGATAAAACGACATTCCATTTAAAATACTAAATATGTTACAAATATGGTTTATATATGTCGAAAGGATTGTATAACCAGTCGTACATGTGATATTTTATATTTTTTGGACGTCACGTCATATACGTAGACGGTTAATCACTATTTACATGAATCTTCCGAATCAATCAATTATTGCCGTATGATAGTAGAATTATTAGCGTATATCAGTCATTATTTTGTACGTATAGTTGTATTAAAATTATTATTAACAATCTTTTAATTGTGCTATTTATATTACATCGCAAAAAACTATTGATAAATTATCAGTTACAATGAATATAATAATGCGGTTTTGATTACGTTTTCTGATGAAACTAATTTTAAATTATATTTTAATAATCGAACTTTGTATAAAAAAAAATTTTATTATGCATATTTGTACATATTTTTATTATAACATTCAATTTGCCGTATTAAATTATTGTTAACACGTGTACCAAAGAGAATAGATTCGAAATATGCGAATGACTAAGTTTATATTTTTAACTTTCTTACGTAATAATAAATAATGATATATACGTATGTTTACCGGGAATAATTTCACCACTGCCGCCGTTTATCAATATTTCAGAATTTATGACGAGATAAAACGACATTCCATTTAAAATACTAAATATGTTACAAATATGGTTTATATATGTCGAAAGGATTGTATAACCAGTCGTACATGTGATATTTTATATTTTTTGGACGTCACGTCATATACGTAGACGGTTAATCACTATTTACATGAATCTTCCGAATCAATCAATTATTGCCGTATGATAGTAGAATTATTAGCGTATATCAGTCATTATTTTGTACGTATAGTTGTATTAAAATTATTATTAACAATCTTTTAATTGTGCTATTTATATTACATCGCAAAAAACTATTGATAAATTATCAGTTACAATGAATATAATAATGCGGTTTTGATTACGTTTTCTGATGAAACTAATTTTAAATTATATTTTAATAATCGAACTTTGTATAAAAAAAAATTTTATTATGCATATTTGTACATATTTTTATTATAACATTCAGTTTGCCGTATTAAATTATTGTTAACACGTGTACCAAAGAGAATAGATTCCAAATATGCGAATGACTAAGTTTATATTTTTAACTTTCTTACGTAATAATAAATAATGATATATACGTATGTTTACCGGGAATAATTTCACCACTGCCGCCGTTTATCAATATTTCAGAATTTATGACGAGATAAAACGACATTCCATTTAAAATACTAAATATGTTACAAATATGGTTTATATATGTCGAAAGGATTGTATAACCAGTCGTACATGTGATATTTTATATTTTTTGGACGTCACGTCATATACGTAGACGGTTAATCACTATTTACATGAATCTTCCGAATCAATCAATTATTGCCGTATGATAGAAGAATTATTAGCGTATATCAGTCATTATTTTGTACGTATAGTTGTATTAAAATTATTATTAACAATCTTTTAATTGTGCTATTTATATTACATCGCAAAAAACTATTGATAAATTATCAGTTACAATGAATATAATAATGCGGTTTTGATTACGTTTTCTGATGAAACTAATTTTAAATTATATTTTAATAATCGAACTTTGTATAAAAAAAAATTTTATTATGCATATTTGTACATATTTTTATTATAACATTCAGTTTGCCGTATTAAATTATTGTTAACACGTGTACCAAAGAGAATAGATTCCAAATATGCGAATGACTAAGTTTATATTTTTAACTTTCTTACGTAATAATAAATAATGATATATACGTATGTTTACCGGGAATAATTTCACCACTGCCGCCGTTTATCAATATTTCAGAATTTATGACGAGATAAAACGACATTCCATTTAAAATACTAAATATGTTACAAATATGGTTTATATATGTCGAAAGGATTGTATAACCAGTCGTACATGTGATATTTTATATTTTTTGGACGTCACGTCATATACGTAGACGGTTAATCACTATTTACATGAATCTTCCGAATCAATCAATTATTGCCGTATGATAGAAGAATTATTAGCGTATATCAGTCATTATTTTGTACGTATAGTTGTATTAAAATTATTATTAACAATCTTTTAATTGTGCTATTTATATTACATCGCAAAAAACTATTGATAAATTATCAGTTACAATGAATATAATAATGCGGTTTTGATTACGTTTTCTGATGAAACTAATTTTAAATTATATTTTAATAATCGAACTTTGTATAAAAAAAAATTTTATTATGCATATTTGTACATATTTTTATTATAACATTCAATTTGCCGTATTAAATTATTGTTAACACGTGTACCAAAGAGAATAGATTCGAAATATGCGAATGACTAAGTTTATATTTTTAACTTTCTTACGTAATAATAAATAATGATATATACGTATGTTTACCGGGAATAATTTCACCACTGCCGCCGTTTATCAATATTTCAGAATTTATGACGAGATAAAACGACATTCCATTTAAAATACTAAATATGTTACAAATATGGTTTATATATGTCGAAAGGATTGTATAACCAGTCGTACATGTGATATTTTATATTTTTTGGACGTCACGTCATATACGTAGACGGTTAATCACTATTTACATGAATCTTCCGAATCAATCAATTATTGCCGTATGATAGTAGAATTATTAGCGTATATCAGTCATTATTTTGTACGTATAGTTGTATTAAAATTATTATTAACAATCTTTTAATTGTGCTATTTATATTACATCGCAAAAAACTATTGATAAATTATCAGTTACAATGAATATAATAATGCGGTTTTGATTACGTTTTCTGATGAAACTAATTTTAAATTATATTTTAATAATCGAACTTTGTATAAAAAAAAATTTTATTATGCATATTTGTACATATTTTTATTATAACATTCAATTTGCCGTATTAAATTATTGTTAACACGTGTACCAAAGAGAATAGATTCGAAATATGCGAATGACTAAGTTTATATTTTTAACTTTCTTACGTAATAATAAATAATGATATATACGTATGTTTACCGGGAATAATTTCACCACTGCCGCCGTTTATCAATATTTCAGAATTTATGACGAGATAAAACGACATTCCATTTAAAATACTAAATATGTTACAAATATGGTTTATATATGTCGAAAGGATTGTATAACCAGTCGTACATGTGATATTTTATATTTTTTGGACGTCACGTCATATACGTAGACGGTTAATCACTATTTACATGAATCTTCCGAATCAATCAATTATTGCCGTATGATAGTAGAATTATTAGCGTATATCAGTCATTATTTTGTACGTATAGTTGTATTAAAATTATTATTAACAATCTTTTAATTGTGCTATTTATATTACATCGCAAAAAACTATTGATAAATTATCAGTTACAATGAATATAATAATGCGGTTTTGATTACGTTTTCTGATGAAACTAATTTTAAATTATATTTTAATAATCGAACTTTGTATAAAAAAAAATTTTATTATGCATATTTGTACATATTTTTATTATAACATTCAGTTTGCCGTATTAAATTATTGTTAACACGTGTACCAAAGAGAATAGATTCCAAATATACGAATGACTAAGTTTATATTTTTAACTTTCTTACGTAATAATAAATAATGATATATACGTATGTTTACCGGGAATAATTTCACCACTGCCGCCGTTTATCAATATTTCAGAATTTATGACGAGATAAAACGACATTCCATTTAAAATACT
Organism: Tuberolachnus salignus; assembly: GCA_956483605.1. Taxonomy (NCBI): domain Eukaryota; kingdom Metazoa; phylum Arthropoda; class Insecta; order Hemiptera; family Aphididae; genus Tuberolachnus; species Tuberolachnus salignus. The sequence goes on along the minus strand of OY101430.1, from coordinate 30,634,343 downwards.
AAATATGTTACAAATATGGTTTATATATGTCGAAAGGATTGTATAACCAGTCGTACATGTGATATTTTTTATTTTTTGGACGTCACGTCATATACGTAGACGGTTAATCACTATTTACATGAATCTTCCGAATCAATCAATTATTGCCGTATGATAGTAGAATTATTAGCGTATATCAGTCATTATTTTGTACGTATAGTTGTATTAAAATTATTATTAACAATCTTTTAATTGTGCTATTTATATTACATCGCAAAAAACTATTGATAAATTATCAGTTACAATGAATATAATAATGCGGTTTTGATTACGTTTTCTGATGAAACTAATTTTAAATTATATTTTAATAATCGAACTTTGTATAAAAAAAAATTTTATTATGCATATTTGTACATATTTTTATTATAACATTCAATTTGCCGTATTAAATTATTGTTAACACGTGTACCAAAGAGAATAGATTCGAAATATGCGAATGACTAAGTTTATATTTTTAACTTTCTTACGTAATAATAAATAATGATATATACGTATGTTTACCGGGAATAATTTCACCACTGCCGCCGTTTATCAATATTTCAGAATTTATGACGAGATAAAACGACATTCCATTTAAAATACTAAATATGTTACAAATATGGTTTATATATGTCGAAAGGATTGTATAACCAGTCGTACATGTGATATTTTATATTTTTTGGACGTCACGTCATATACGTAGACGGTTAATCACTATTTACATGAATCTTCCGAATCAATCAATTATTGCCGTATGATAGAAGAATTATTAGCGTATATCAGTCATTATTTTGTACGTATAGTTGTATTAAAATTATTATTAACAATCTTTTAATTGTGCTATTTATATTACATCGCAAAAAACTATTGATAAATTATCAGTTACAATGAATATAATAATGCGGTTTTGATTACGTTTTCTGATGAAACTAATTTTAAATTATATTTTAATAATCGAACTTTGTATAAAAAAAAATTTTATTATGCATATTTGTACATATTTTTATTATAACATTCAGTTTGCCGTATTAAATTATTGTTAACACGTGTACCAAAGAGAATAGATTCCAAATATGCGAATGACTAAGTTTATATTTTTAACTTTCTTACGTAATAATAAATAATGATATATACGTATGTTTACCGGGAATAATTTCACCACTGCCGCCGTTTATCAATATTTCAGAATTTATGACGAGATAAAACGACATTCCATTTAAAATACTAAATATGTTACAAATATGGTTTATATATGTCGAAAGGATTGTATAACCAGTCGTACATGTGATATTTTATATTTTTTGGACGTCACGTCATATACGTAGACGGTTAATCACTATTTACATGAATCTTCCGAATCAATCAATTATTGCCGTATGATAGAAGAATTATTAGCGTATATCAGTCATTATTTTGTACGTATAGTTGTATTAAAATTATTATTAACAATCTTTTAATTGTGCTATTTATATTACATCGCAAAAAACTATTGATAAATTATCAGTTACAATGAATATAATAATGCGGTTTTGATTACGTTTTCTGATGAAACTAATTTTAAATTATATTTTAATAATCGAACTTTGTATAAAAAAAAATTTTATTATGCATATTTGTACATATTTTTATTATAACATTCAGTTTGCCGTATTAAATTATTGTTAACACGTGTACCAAAGAGAATAGATTCCAAATATGCGAATGACTAAGTTTATATTTTTAACTTTCTTACGTAATAATAAATAATGATATATACGTATGTTTACCGGGAATAATTTCACCACTGCCGCCGTTTATCAATATTACCGAATTTATGACGAGATAAAACGACATTCCATTTAAAATACTAAATATGTTACAAATATGGTTTATATATGTCGAAAGTATTGTATAACCAGTCGTACATGTGATATTTTATATTTTTTCGACGTCACGTCATATACGTAGACGGTTAAACACTATTTACATGCATCTTCCGAATCAATCAATTATTGCCGTATGATAGTAGAATTATAAGCGTATATCAGTCATTATTTTGTACGTATAGTTGTATTAAAATTAGTATTAACAATCTTTTAATTGTGCTATTTATATTACATCGCAAAAAACTATTGATAAATTATCAGTTACAATGAATATAATAATGCGGTTTTGATTACGTTTTCTGATGAAACTAATTTTAAAATTATATTTTAATAATCGAACTTTGTATAAAAAAAAATTTTATTATGTCTATTTGTACATATTTTTATTATAACATTCAATTTGCCGTATTAAATTATTGTTAACACGTGTACCAAAGAGATTAGATTCGAAATATGCGAATGACTAAGTTTATATTTTTAACTTTCTTACGTAATAATAAATAATGATATATACGTATGTTTACCGGGAATAATTTCACCACTGCCGCCGTTTATCAATATTTCTGAATTTATGACGAGATAAAACGACATTCCATTTAAAATACTAAATATGTTACAAATATGGTTTATATATGTCGAAAGGATTGTATAACCAGTCGTACATGTGATATTTTATATTTTTTGGACGTCACGTCATATACGTAGACGGTTAATCACTATTTACATGAATCTTCCGAATCAATCAATTATTGCCGTATGATAGTAGAATTATTAGCGTATATCAGTCATTATTTTGTACGTATAGTTGTATTAAAATTATTATTAACAATCTTTTAATTGTGCTATTTATATTACATCGCAAAAAACTATTGATAAATTATCAGTTACAATGAATATAATAATGCGGTTTTGATTACGTTTTCTGATGAAACTAATTTTAAATTATATTTTAATAATCGAACTTTGTATAAAAAAAAATTTTATTATGCATATTTGTACATATTTTTATTATAACATTCAATTTGCCGTATTAAATTATTGTTAACACGTGTACCAAAGAGAATAGATTCGAAATATGCGAATGACTAAGTTTATATTTTTAACTTTCTTACGTAATAATAAATAATGATATATACGTATGTTTACCGGGAATAATTTCACCACTGCCGCCGTTTATCAATATTTCAGAATTTATGACGAGATAAAACGACATTCCATTTAAAATACTAAATATGTTACAAATATGGTTTATATATGTCGAAAGGATTGTATAACCAGTCGTACATGTGATATTTTATATTTTTTGGACGTCACGTCATATACGTAGACGGTTAATCACTATTTACATGAATCTTCCGAATCAATCAATTATTGCCGTATGATAGTAGAATAATTAGCGTATATCAGTCATTATTTTGTACGTATAGTTGTATTAAAATTATTATTAACAATCTTTTAATTGTGCTATTTATATTACATCGCAAAAAACTATTGATAAATTATCAGTTACAATGAATATAATAATGCAGTTTTGATTACGTTTTCTGATGAAACTAATTTTAAATTATATTTTAATAATCGAACTTTGTATAAAAAAAAATTTTATTATGCATATTTGTACATATTTTTATTATAACATTCAGTTTGCCGTATTAAATTATTGTTAACACGTGTACCAAAGAGAATAGATTCCAAATATGCGAATGACTAAGTTTATATTTTTAACTTTCTTACGTAATAATAAATAATGATATATACGTATGTTTACCGGGAATAATTTCACCACTGCCGCCGTTTATCAATATTACCGAATTTATGACGAGATAAAACGACATTCCATTTAAAATACTAAATATGTTACAAATATGGTTTATATATGTCGAAAGTATTGTATAACCAGTCGTACATGTGATATTTTATATTTTTTCGACGTCACGTCATATACGTAGACGGTTAAACACTATTTACATGCATCTTCCGAATCAATCAATTATTGCCGTATGATAGTAGAATTATAAGCGTATATCAGTCATTATTTTGTACGTATAGTTGTATTAAAATTAGTATTAACAATCTTTTAATTGTGCTATTTATATTACATCGCAAAAAACTATTGATAAATTATCAGTTACAATGAATATAATAATGCGGTTTTGATTACGTTTTCTGATGAAACTAATTTTAAAATTATATTTTAATAATCGAACTTTGTATAAAAAAAAATTTTAATATGTCTATTTGTACATATTTTTATTATAACATTCAATTTGCCGTATTAAATTATTGTTAACACGTGTACCAAAGAGATTAGATTCGAAATATGCGAATGACTAAGTTTATATTTTTAACTTTCTTACGTAATAATAAATAATGATATATACGTATGTTTACCGGGAATAATTTCACCACTGCCGCCGTTTATCAATATTTCTGAATTTATGACGAGATAAAACGACATTCCATTTAAAATACTAAATATGTTACAAATATGGTTTATATATGTCGAAAGGATTGTATAACCAGTCGTACATGTGATATTTTATATTTTTTGGACGTCACGTCATATACGTAGACGGTTAATCACTATTTACATGAATCTTCCGAATCAATCAATTATTGCCGTATGATAGTAGAATTATTAGCGTATATCAGTCATTATTTTGTACGTATAGTTGTATTAAAATTATTATTAACAATCTTTTAATTGTGCTATTTATATTACATCGCAAAAAACTATTGATAAATTATCAGTTACAATGAATATAATAATGCGGTTTTGATTACGTTTTCTGATGAAACTAATTTTAAATTATATTTTAATAATCGAACTTTGTATAAAAAAAAATTTTATTATGCATATTTGTACATATTTTTATTATAACATTCAATTTGCCGTATTAAATTATTGTTAACACGTGTACCAAAGAGAATAGATTCGAAATATGCGAATGACTAAGTTTATATTTTTAACTTTCTTACGTAATAATAAATAATGATATATACGTATGTTTACCGGGAATAATTTCACCACTGCCGCCGTTTATCAATATTTCAGAATTTATGACGAGATAAAACGACATTCCATTTAAAATACTAAATATGTTACAAATATGGTTTATATATGTCGAAAGGATTGTATAACCAGTCGTACATGTGATATTTTATATTTTTTGGACGTCACGTCATATACGTAGACGGTTAATCACTATTTACATGAATCTTCCGAATCAATCAATTATTGCCGTATGATAGTAGAATTATTAGCGTATATCAGTCATTATTTTGTACGTATAGTTGTATTAAAATTATTATTAACAATCTTTTAATTGTGCTATTTATATTACATCGCAAAAAACTATTGATAAATTATCAGTTACAATGAATATAATAATGCGGTTTTGATTACGTTTTCTGATGAAACTAATTTTAAATTATATTTTAATAATCGAACTTTGTATAAAAAAAAATTTTATTATGCATATTTGTACATATTTTTATTATAACATTCAGTTTGCCGTATTAAATTATTGTTAACACGTGTACCAAAGAGAATAGATTCCAAATATGCGAATGACTAAGTTTATATTTTTAACTTTCTTACGTAATAATAAATAATGATATATACGTATGTTTACCGGGAATAATTTCACCACTGCCGCCGTTTATCAATATTACCGAATTTATGACGAGATAAAACGACATTCCATTTAAAATACTAAATATGTTACAAATATGGTTTATATATGTCGAAAGTATTGTATAACCAGTCGTACATGTGATATTTTATATTTTTTCGACGTCACGTCATATACGTAGACGGTTAAACACTATTTACATGCATCTTCCGAATCAATCAATTATTGCCGTATGATAGTAGAATTATAAGCGTATATCAGTCATTATTTTGTACGTATAGTTGTATTAAAATTAGTATTAACAATCTTTTAATTGTGCTATTTATATTACATCGCAAAAAACTATTGATAAATTATCAGTTACAATGAATATAATAATGCGGTTTTGATTACGTTTTCTGATGAAACTAATTTTAAAATTATATTTTAATAATCGAACTTTGTATAAAAAAAAATTTTAATATGTCTATTTGTACATATTTTTATTATAACATTCAATTTGCCGTATTAAATTATTGTTAACACGTGTACCAAAGAGATTAGATTCGAAATATGCGAATGACTAAGTTTATATTTTTAACTTTCTTACGTAATAATAAATAATGATATATACGTATGTTTACCGGGAATAATTTCACCACTGCCGCCGTTTATCAATATTTCTGAATTTATGACGAGATAAAACGACATTCCATTTAAAATACTAAATATGTTACAAATATGGTTTATATATGTCGAAAGGATTGTATAACCAGTCGTACATGTGATATTTTATATTTTTTGGACGTCACGTCATATACGTAGACGGTTAATCACTATTTACATGAATCTTCCGAATCAATCAATTATTGCCGTATGATAGTAGAATTATTAGCGTATATCAGTCATTATTTTGTACGTATAGTTGTATTAAAATTATTATTAACAATCTTTTAATTGTGCTATTTATATTACATCGCAAAAAACTATTGATAAATTATCAGTTACAATGAATATAATAATGCGGTTTTGATTACGTTTTCTGATGAAACTAATTTTAAATTATATTTTAATAATCGAACTTTGTATAAAAAAAAATTTTATTATGCATATTTGTACATATTTTTATTATAACATTCAATTTGCCGTATTAAATTATTGTTAACACGTGTACCAAAGAGAATAGATTCGAAATATGCGAATGACTAAGTTTATATTTTTAACTTTCTTACGTAATAATAAATAATGATATATACGTATGTTTACCGGGAATAATTTCACCACTGCCGCCGTTTATCAATATTTCAGAATTTATGACGAGATAAAACGACATTCCATTTAAAATACTAAATATGTTACAAATATGGTTTATATATGTCGAAAGGATTGTATAACCAGTCGTACATGTGATATTTTATATTTTTTGGACGTCACGTCATATACGTAGACGGTTAATCACTATTTACATGAATCTTCCGAATCAATCAATTATTGCCGTATGATAGTAGAATTATTAGCGTATATCAGTCATTATTTTGTACGTATAGTTGTATTAAAATTATTATTAACAATCTTTTAATTGTGCTATTTATATTACATCGCAAAAAACTATTGATAAATTATCAGTTACAATGAATATAATAATGCGGTTTTGATTACGTTTTCTGATGAAACTAATTTTAAATTATATTTTAATAATCGAACTTTGTATAAAAAAAAATTTTATTATGCATATTTGTACATATTTTTATTATAACATTCAGTTTGCCGTATTAAATTATTGTTAACACGTGTACCAAAGAGAATAGATTCCAAATATGCGAATGACTAAGTTTATATTTTTAACTTTCTTACGTAATAATAAATAATGATATATACGTATGTTTACCGGGAATAATTTCACCACTGCCGCCGTTTATCAATATTACCGAATTTATGACGAGATAAAACGACATTCCATTTAAAATACTAAATATGTTACAAATATGGTTTATATATGTCGAAAGTATTGTATAACCAGTCGTACATGTGATATTTTATATTTTTTCGACGTCACGTCATATACGTAGACGGTTAAACACTATTTACATGCATCTTCCGAATCAATCAATTATTGCCGTATGATAGTAGAATTATAAGCGTATATCAGTCATTATTTTGTACGTATAGTTGTATTAAAATTAGTATTAACAATCTTTTAATTGTGCTATTTATATTACATCGCAAAAAACTATTGATAAATTATCAGTTACAATGAATATAATAATGCGGTTTTGATTACGTTTTCTGATGAAACTAATTTTAAAATTATATTTTAATAATCGAACTTTGTATAAAAAAAAATTTTAATATGTCTATTTGTACATATTTTTATTATAACATTCAATTTGCCGTATTAAATTATTGTTAACACGTGTACCAAAGAGATTAGATTCGAAATATGCGAATGACTAAGTTTATATTTTTAACTTTCTTACGTAATAATAAATAATGATATATACGTATGTTTACCGGGAATAATTTCACCACTGCCGCCGTTTATCAATATTTCTGAATTTATGACGAGATAAAACGACATTCCATTTAAAATACTAAATATGTTACAAATATGGTTTATATATGTCGAAAGGATTGTATAACCAGTCGTACATGTGATATTTTATATTTTTTGGACGTCACGTCATATACGTAGACGGTTAATCACTATTTACATGAATCTTCCGAATCAATCAATTATTGCCGTATGATAGTAGAATTATTAGCGTATATCAGTCATTATTTTGTACGTATAGTTGTATTAAAATTATTATTAACAATCTTTTAATTGTGCTATTTATATTACATCGCAAAAAACTATTGATAAATTATCAGTTACAATGAATATAATAATGCGGTTTTGATTACGTTTTCTGATGAAACTAATTTTAAATTATATTTTAATAATCGAACTTTGTATAAAAAAAAATTTTATTATGCATATTTGTACATATTTTTATTATAACATTCAATTTGCCGTATTAAATTATTGTTAACACGTGTACCAAAGAGAATAGATTCGAAATATGCGAATGACTAAGTTTATATTTTTAACTTTCTTACGTAATAATAAATAATGATATATACGTATGTTTACCGGGAATAATTTCACCACTGCCGCCGTTTATCAATATTTCAGAATTTATGACGAGATAAAACGACATTCCATTTAAAATACTAAATATGTTACAAATATGGTTTATATATGTCGAAAGGATTGTATAACCAGTCGTACATGTGATATTTTATATTTTTTGGACGTCACGTCATATACGTAGACGGTTAATCACTATTTACATGAATCTTCCGAATCAATCAATTATTGCCGTATGATAGTAGAATTATTAGCGTATATCAGTCATTATTTTGTACGTATAGTTGTATTAAAATTATTATTAACAATCTTTTAATTGTGCTATTTATATTACATCGCAAAAAACTATTGATAAATTATCAGTTACAATGAATATAATAATGCGGTTTTGATTACGTTTTCTGATGAAACTAATTTTAAATTATATTTTAATAATCGAACTTTGTATAAAAAAAAATTTTATTATGCATATTTGTACATATTTTTATTATAACATTCAGTTTGCCGTATTAAATTATTGTTAACACGTGTACCAAAGAGAATAGATTCCAAATATGCGAATGACTAAGTTTATATTTTTAACTTTCTTACGTAATAATAAATAATGATATATACGTATGTTTACCGGGAATAATTTCACCACTGCCGCCGTTTATCAATATTACCGAATTTATGACGAGATAAAACGACATTCCATTTAAAATACTAAATATGTTACAAATATGGTTTATATATGTCGAAAGTATTGTATAACCAGTCGTACATGTGATATTTTATATTTTTTCGACGTCACGTCATATACGTAGACGGTTAAACACTATTTACATGCATCTTCCGAATCAATCAATTATTGCCGTATGATAGTAGAATTATAAGCGTATATCAGTCATTATTTTGTACGTATAGTTGTATTAAAATTAGTATTAACAATCTTTTAATTGTGCTATTTATATTACATCGCAAAAAACTATTGATAAATTATCAGTTACAATGAATATAATAATGCGGTTTTGATTACGTTTTCTGATGAAACTAATTTTAAAATTATATTTTAATAATCGAACTTTGTATAAAAAAAAATTTTAATATGTCTATTTGTACATATTTTTATTATAACATTCAATTTGCCGTATTAAATTATTGTTAACACGTGTACCAAAGAGATTAGATTCGAAATATGCGAATGACTAAGTTTATATTTTTAACTTTCTTACGTAATAATAAATAATGATATATACGTATGTTTACCGGGAATAATTTCACCACTGCCGCCGTTTATCAATATTTCTGAATTTATGACGAGATAAAACGACATTCCATTTAAAATACTAAATATGTTACAAATATGGTTTATATATGTCGAAAGGATTGTATAACCAGTCGTACATGTGATATTTTATATTTTTTGGACGTCACGTCATATACGTAGACGGTTAATCACTATTTACATGAATCTTCCGAATCAATCAATTATTGCCGTATGATAGTAGAATTATTAGCGTATATCAGTCATTATTTTGTACGTATAGTTGTATTAAAATTATTATTAACAATCTTTTAATTGTGCTATTTATATTACATCGCAAAAAACTATTGATAAATTATCAGTTACAATGAATATAATAATGCGGTTTTGATTACGTTTTCTGATGAAACTAATTTTAAATTATATTTTAATAATCGAACTTTGTATAAAAAAAAATTTTATTATGCATATTTGTACATATTTTTATTATAACATTCAATTTGCCGTATTAAATTATTGTTAACACGTGTACCAAAGAGAATAGATTCGAAATATGCGAATGACTAAGTTTATATTTTTAACTTTCTTACGTAATAATAAATAATGATATATACGTATGTTTACCGGGAATAATTTCACCACTGCCGCCGTTTATCAATATTTCAGAATTTATGACGAGATAAAACGACATTCCATTTAAAATACTAAATATGTTACAAATATGGTTTATATATGTCGAAAGGATTGTATAACCAGTCGTACATGTGATATTTTATATTTTTTGGACGTCACGTCATATACGTAGACGGTTAATCACTATTTACATGAATCTTCCGAATCAATCAATTATTGCCGTATGATAGTAGAATTATTAGCGTATATCAGTCATTATTTTGTACGTATAGTTGTATTAAAATTATTATTAACAATCTTTTAATTGTGCTATTTATATTACATCGCAAAAAACTATTGATAAATTATCAGTTACAATGAATATAATAATGCGGTTTTGATTACGTTTTCTGATGAAAATAATTTTAAATTATATTTTAATAATCGAACTTTGTATAAAAAAAAATTTTATTATGCATATTTGTACATATTTTTATTATAACATTCAGTTTGCCGTATTAAATTATTGTTAACACGTGTACCAAAGAGAATAGATTCCAAATATGCGAATGACTAAGTTTATATTTTTAACTTTCTTACGTAATAATAAATAATGATATATACGTATGTTTACCGGGAATAATTTCACCACTGCCGCCGTTTATCAATATTACCGAATTTATGACGAGATAAAACGACATTCCATTTAAAATACTAAATATGTTACAAATATGGTTTATATATGTCGAAAGTATTGTATAACCAGTCGTACATGTGATATTTTATATTTTTTCGACGTCACGTCATATACGTAGACGGTTAAACACTATTTACATGCATCTTCCGAATCAATCAATTATTGCCGTATGATAGTAGAATTATAAGCGTATATCAGTCATTATTTTGTACGTATAGTTGTATTAAAATTAGTATTAACAATCTTTTAATTGTGCTATTTATATTACATCGCAAAAAACTATTGATAAATTATCAGTTACAATGAATATAATAATGCGGTTTTGATTACGTTTTCTGATGAAACTAATTTTAAAATTATATTTTAATAATCGAACTTTGTATAAAAAAAAATTTTAATATGTCTATTTGTACATATTTTTATTATAACATTCAATTTGCCGTATTAAATTATTGTTAACACGTGTACCAAAGAGAATAGATTCGAAATATGCGAATGACTAAGTTTATATTTTTAACTTTCTTACGTAATAATAAATAATGATATATACGTATGTTTACCGGGAATAATTTCACCACTGCCGCCGTTTATCAATATTTCCGAATTTATGACGAGATAAAACGACATTCCATTTAAAATACTAAATATGTAACAAATATGGTTTATATATGTCGAAAGGATTGTATAACCAGTCGTACATGTGTTTTTTTATATTTTTTGGACGTCACGTCATATACGTAGACGGTTAATCACTATTTACATGAATCTTCCGAATCAATCAATTATTGCCGTATGATAGTAGAATTATTAGCGTATATTAGTCATTATTTTGTACGTATAGTTGTATTAAAATTATTATTAACAATCTTTTAATTGGGCTATTTATATTACTTTGCAAAAAACTTTTGATAAATTATCAGTTACAATGAATATAATAATGCGGTTTTGATTACGTTTTCTGATGAAACTAATTTTAAAATTATATTTTAATAATCGAACTTTGTATAAAAAAAAATTTTATTATGCATATTTGTACATATTTTTATTATAACATTCAGTTTGCCGTATTAAATTATTGTTAACACGTGTACCAAAGAGAATAGATTCCAAATATGCGAATGACTAAGTTTATATTTTTAACTTTCTTACGTAATAATAAATAATGATATATACGTATGTTTACCGGGAATAATTTCACCACTGCCGCCGTTTATCAATATTACCGAATTTATGACGAGATAAAACGACATTCCATTTAAAATACTAAATATGTTACAAATATGGTTTATATATGTCGAAAGTATTGTATAACCAGTCGTACATGTGATATTTTATATTTTTTCGACGTCACGTCATATACGTAGACGGTTAAACACTATTTACATGCATCTTCCGAATCAATCAATTATTGCCGTATGATAGTAGAATTATAAGCGTATATCAGTCATTATTTTGTACGTATAGTTGTATTAAAATTATTATTAACAATCTTTTAATTGTGCTATTTATATTACATCGCAAAAAACTATTGATAAATTATCAGTTACAATGAATATAATAATGCGGTTTTGATTACGTTTTCTGATGAAACTAATTTTAAATTATATTTTAATAATCGAACTTTGTATAAAAAAAAATTTTATTATGCATATTTGTACATATTTTTATTATAACATTCAGTTTGCCGTATTAAATTATTGTTAACACGTGTACCAAAGAGAATAGATTCCAAATATGCGAATGACTAAGTTTATATTTTTAACTTTCTTACGTAATAATAAATAATGATATATACGTATGTTTACCGGGAATAATTTCACCACTGCCGCCGTTTATCAATATTTCCGAATTTATGACGAGATAAAACGACATTCCATTTAAAATACTAAATATGTAACAAATATGGTTTATATATGTCGAAAGGATTGTATAACCAGTCGTACATGTGTTTTTTTATATTTTTTGGACGTCACGTCATATACGTAGACGGTTAATCACTATTTACATGAATCTTCCGAATCAATCAATTATTGCCGTATGATAGTAGAATTATTAGCGTATATTAGTCATTATTTTGTACGTATAGTTGTATTAAAATTATTATTAACAATCTTTTAATTGGGCTATTTATATTACTTTGCAAAAAACTTTTGATAAATTATCAGTTACAATGAATATAATAATGCGGTTTTGATTACGTTTTCTGATGAAACTAATTTTAAAATTATATTTTAATAATCGAACTTTGTATAAAAAAAAATTTTATTATGCATATTTGTACATATTTTTATTATAACATTCAGTTTGCCGTATTAAATTATTGTTAACACGTGTACCAAAGAGAATAGATTCCAAATATGCGAATGACTAAGTTTATATTTTTAACTTTCTTACGTAATAATAAATAATGATATATACGTATGTTTACCGGGAATAATTTCACCACTGCCGCCGTTTATCAATATTACCGAATTTATGACGAGATAAAACGACATTCCATTTAAAATACTAAATATGTTACAAATATGGTTTATATATGTCGAAAGTATTGTATAACCAGTCGTACATGTGATATTTTATATTTTTTCGACGTCACGTCATATACGTAGACGGTTAAACACTATTTACATGCATCTTCCGAATCAATCAATTATTGCCGTATGATAGTAGAATTATAAGCGTATATCAGTCATTATTTTGTACGTATAGTTGTATTAAAATTATTATTAACAATCTTTTCATTGTGCTATTTATATTACATCGCAAAAAACTATTGATAAATTATCAGTTACAATGAATATAATAATGCGGTTTTGATTACGTTTTCTGATGAAACTAATTTTAAATTATATTTTAATAATCGAACTTTGTATAAAAAAAAATTTTATTATGCATATTTGTACATATTTTTATTATAACATTCAGTTTGCCGTATTAAATTATTGTTAACACGTGTACCAAAGAGAATAGATTCCAAATATGCGAATGACTAAGTTTATATTTTTAACTTTCTTACGTAATAATAAATAATGATATATACGTATGTTTACCGGGAATAATTTCACCACTGCCGCCGTTTATCAATATTTCCGAATTTATGACGAGATAAAACGACATTCCATTTAAAATACTAAATATGTAACAAATATGGTTTATATATGTCGAAAGGATTGTATAACCAGTCGTACATGTGTTTTTTTATATTTTTTGGACGTCACGTCATATACGTAGACGGTTAATCACTATTTACATGAATCTTCCGAATCAATCAATTATTGCCGTATGATAGTAGAATTATTAGCGTATATTAGTCATTATTTTGTACGTATAGTTGTATTAAAATTATTATTAACAATCTTTTAATTGGGCTATTTATATTACTTTGCAAAAAACTTTTGATAAATTATCAGTTACAATGAATATAATAATGCGGTTTTGATTACGTTTTCTGATGAAACTAATTTTAAAATTATATTTTAATAATCGAACTTTGTATAAAAAAAAATTTTATTATGCATATTTGTACATATTTTTATTATAACATTCAGTTTGCCGTATTAAATTATTGTTAACACGTGTACCAAAGAGAATAGATTCCAAATATGCGAATGACTAAGTTTATATTTTTAACTTTCTTACGTAATAATAAATAATGATATATACGTATGTTTACCGGGAATAATTTCACCACTGCCGCCGTTTATCAATATTACCGAATTTATGACGAGATAAAACGACATTCCATTTAAAATACTAAATATGTTACAAATATGGTTTATATATGTCGAAAGTATTGTATAACCAGTCGTACATGTGATATTTTATATTTTTTCGACGTCACGTCATATACGTAGACGGTTAAACACTATTTACATGCATCTTCCGAATCAATCAATTATTGCCGTATGATAGTAGAATTATAAGCGTATATCAGTCATTATTTTGTACGTATAGTTGTATTAAAATTATTATTAACAATCTTTTAATTGTGCTATTTATATTACATCGCAAAAAACTATTGATAAATTATCAGTTACAATGAATATAATAATGCGGTTTTGATTACGTTTTCTGATGAAACTAATTTTAAATTATATTTTAATAATCGAACTTTGTATAAAAAAAAATTTTATTATGCATATTTGTACATATTTTTATTATAACATTCAGTTTGCCGTATTAAATTATTGTTAACACGTGTACCAAAGAGAATAGATTCCAAATATGCGAATGACTAAGTTTATATTTTTAACTTTCTTACGTAATAATAAATAATGATATATACGTATGTTTACCGGGAATAATTTCACCACTGCCGCCGTTTATCAATATTTCAGAATTTATGACGAGATAAAACGACATTCCATTTAAAATACAAAATATGTTACAAATATGGTTTATATATGTCGAAAGGATTGTATAATCAGTCGTACATGTGATATTTTATATTTTTTGGACGTCACGTCATATACGTAGACGGTTAATCACTATTTACATGAATCTTCCGAATCAATCAATTATTGCCGTATGATAGTAGAATTATTAGCGTATATCAGTCATTATTTTGTACGTATAGTTGTATTAAAATTATTATTAACAATCTTTTAATTGTGCTATTTATATTACATCGCAAAAAACTATTGATAAATTATCAGTTACAATGAATATAATAATGCGGTTTTGATTACGTTTTCTGATGAAACTAATTTTAAAATTATATTTTAATAATCGAACTTTGTATAAAAAAAAATTTTAATATGTCTATTTGTACATATTTTTATTATAACATTCAATTTGCCGTATTAAATTATTGTTAACACGTGTACCAAAGAGAATAGATTCGAAATATGCGAATGACTAAGTTTATATTTTTAACTTTCTTACGTAATAATAAATAATGATATATACGTATGTTTACCGGGAATAATTTCACCACTGCCGCCGTTTATCAATATTTCCGAATTTATGACGAGATAAAACGACATTCCATTTAAAATACTAAATATGTAACAAATATGGTTTATATATGTCGAAAGGATTGTATAACCAGTCGTACATGTGTTTTTTTATATTTTTTGGACGTCACGTCATATACGTAGACGGTTAATCACTATTTACATGAATCTTCCGAATCAATCAATTATTGCCGTATGATAGTAGAATTATTAGCGTATATTAGTCATTATTTTGTACGTATAGTTGTATTAAAATTATTATTAACAATCTTTTAATTGGGCTATTTATATTACTTTGCAAAAAACTTTTGATAAATTATCAGTTACAATGAATATAATAATGCGGTTTTGATTACGTTTTCTGATGAAACTAATTTTAAAATTATATTTTAATAATCGAACTTTGTATAAAAAAAAATTTTATTATGCATATTTGTACATATTTTTATTATAACATTCAGTTTGCCGTATTAAATTATTGTTAACACGTGTACCAAAGAGAATAGATTCCAAATATGCGAATGACTAAGTTTATATTTTTAACTTTCTTACGTAATAATAAATAATGATATATACGTATGTTTACCGGGAATAATTTCACCACTGCCGCCGTTTATCAATATTTCAGAATTTATGACGAGATAAAACGACATTCCATTTAAAATACTAAATATGTTACAAATATGGTTTATATATGTCGAAAGGATTGTATAACCAGTCGTACATGTGATATTTTATATTTTTTGGACGTCACGTCATATACGTAGACGGTTAATCACTATTTACATGAATCTTCCGAATCAATCAATTATTGCCGTATGATAGTAGAATTATTAGCGTATATCAGTCATTATTTTGTACGTATAGTTGTATTAAAATTATTA
Organism: Tuberolachnus salignus; assembly: GCA_956483605.1. Lineage (NCBI taxonomy): Eukaryota > Metazoa > Arthropoda > Insecta > Hemiptera > Aphididae > Tuberolachnus > Tuberolachnus salignus. The sequence goes on along the minus strand of OY101430.1, from coordinate 30,617,322 downwards.
TTAACAATCTTTTAATTGTGCTATTTATATTACATCGCAAAAAACTATTGATAAATTATCAGTTACAATGAATATAATAATGCGGTTTTGATTACGTTTTCTGATGAAACTAATTTTAAATTATATTTTAATAATCGAACTTTGTATAAAAAAAAATTTTATTATGCATATTTGTACATATTTTTATTATAACATTCAATTTGCCGTATTAAATTATTGTTAACACGTGTACCAAAGAGAATAGATTCGAAATATGCGAATGACTAAGTTTATATTTTTAACTTTCTTACGTAATAATAAATAATGATATATACGTATGTTTACCGGGAATAATTTCACCACTGCCGCCGTTTATCAATATTTCAGAATTTATGACGAGATAAAACGACATTCCATTTAAAATACTAAATATGTTACAAATATGGTTTATATATGTCGAAAGGATTGTATAACCAGTCGTACATGTGATATTTTATATTTTTTGGACGTCACGTCATATACGTAGACGGTTAATCACTATTTACATGAATCTTCCGAATCAATCAATTATTGCCGTATGATAGTAGAATTATTAGCGTATATCAGTCATTATTTTGTACGTATAGTTGTATTAAAATTATTATTAACAATCTTTTAATTGTGCTATTTATATTACATCGCAAAAAACTATTGATAAATTATCAGTTACAATGAATATAATAATGCGGTTTTGATTACGTTTTCTGATGAAACTAATTTTAAATTATATTTTAATAATCGAACTTTGTATAAAAAAAAATTTTATTATGCATATTTGTACATATTTTTATTATAACATTCAGTTTGCCGTATTAAATTATTGTTAACACGTGTACCAAAGAGAATAGATTCCAAATATGCGAATGACTAAGTTTATATTTTTAACTTTCTTACGTAATAATAAATAATGATATATACGTATGTTTACCGGGAATAATTTCACCACTGCCGCCGTTTATCAATATTTCAGAATTTATGACGAGATAAAACGACATTCCATTTAAAATACTAAATATGTTACAAATATGGTTTATATATGTCGAAAGGATTGTATAATCAGTCGTACATGTGATATTTTATATTTTTTGGACGTCACGTCATATACGTAGACGGTTAATCACTATTTACATGAATCTTCCGAATCAATCAATTATTGCCGTATGATAGTAGAATTATTAGCGTATATCAGTCATTATTTTGTACGTATAGTTGTATTAAAATTATTATTAACAATCTTTTAATTGTGCTATTTATATTACATCGCAAAAAACTATTGATAAATTATCAGTTACAATGAATATAATAATGCGGTTTTGATTACGTTTTCTGATGAAACTAATTTTAAAATTATATTTTAATAATCGAACTTTGTATAAAAAAAAATTTTAATATGTCTATTTGTACATATTTTTATTATAACATTCAATTTGCCGTATTAAATTATTGTTAACACGTGTACCAAAGAGAATAGATTCGAAATATGCGAATGACTAAGTTTATATTTTTAACTTTCTTACGTAATAATAAATAATGATATATACGTATGTTTACCGGGAATAATTTCACCACTGCCGCCGTTTATCAATATTTCCGAATTTATGACGAGATAAAACGACATTCCATTTAAAATACTAAATATGTAACAAATATGGTTTATATATGTCGAAAGGATTGTATAACCAGTCGTACATGTGTTTTTTTATATTTTTTGGACGTCACGTCATATACGTAGACGGTTAATCACTATTTACATGAATCTTCCGAATCAATCAATTATTGCCGTATGATAGTAGAATTATTAGCGTATATTAGTCATTATTTTGTACGTATAGTTGTATTAAAATTATTATTAACAATCTTTTAATTGGGCTATTTATATTACTTTGCAAAAAACTTTTGATAAATTATCAGTTACAATGAATATAATAATGCGGTTTTGATTACGTTTTCTGATGAAACTAATTTTAAAATTATATTTTAATAATCGAACTTTGTATAAAAAAAAATTTTATTATGCATATTTGTACATATTTTTATTATAACATTCAGTTTGCCGTATTAAATTATTGTTAACACGTGTACCAAAGAGAATAGATTCCAAATATGCGAATGACTAAGTTTATATTTTTAACTTTCTTACGTAATAATAAATAATGATATATACGTATGTTTACCGGGAATAATTTCACCACTGCCGCCGTTTATCAATATTTCAGAATTTATGACGAGATAAAACGACATTCCATTTAAAATACTAAATATGTTACAAATATGGTTTATATATGTCGAAAGGATTGTATAACCAGTCGTACATGTGATATTTTATATTTTTTGGACGTCACGTCATATACGTAGACGGTTAATCACTATTTACATGAATCTTCCGAATCAATCAATTATTGCCGTATGATAGTAGAATTATTAGCGTATATCAGTCATTATTTTGTACGTATAGTTGTATTAAAATTATTATTAACAATCTTTTAATTGTGCTATTTATATTACATCGCAAAAAACTATTGATAAATTATCAGTTACAATGAATATAATAATGCGGTTTTGATTACGTTTTCTGATGAAACTAATTTTAAATTATATTTTAATAATCGAACTTTGTATAAAAAAAAATTTTATTATGCATATTTGTACATATTTTTATTATAACATTCAGTTTGCCGTATTAAATTATTGTTAACACGTGTACCAAAGAGAATAGATTCCAAATATGCGAATGACTAAGTTTATATTTTTAACTTTCTTACGTAATAATAAATAATGATATATACGTATGTTTACCGGGAATAATTTCACCACTGCCGCCGTTTATCAATATTACCGAATTTATGACGAGATAAAACGACATTCCATTTAAAATACTAAATATGTTACAAATATGGTTTATATATGTCGAAAGTATTGTATAACCAGTCGTACATGTGATATTTTATATTTTTTCGACGTCACGTCATATACGTAGACGGTTAAACACTATTTACATGCATCTTCCGAATCAATCAATTATTGCCGTATGATAGTAGAATTATAAGCGTATATCAGTCATTATTTTGTACGTATAGTTGTATTAAAATTAGTATTAACAATCTTTTAATTGTGCTATTTATATTACATCGCAAAAAACTATTGATAAATTATCAGTTACAATGAATATAATAATGCGGTTTTGATTACGTTTTCTGATGAAACTAATTTTAAAATTATATTTTAATAATCGAACTTTGTATAAAAAAAAATTTTATTATGTCTATTTGTACATATTTTTATTATAACATTCAATTTGCCGTATTAAATTATTGTTAACACGTGTACCAAAGAGATTAGATTCGAAATATGCGAATGACTAAGTTTATATTTTTAACTTTCTTACGTAATAATAAATAATGATATATACGTATGTTTACCGGGAATAATTTCACCACTGCCGCCGTTTATCAATATTTCTGAATTTATGACGAGATAAAACGACATTCCATTTAAAATACTAAATATGTTACAAATATGGTTTATATATGTCGAAAGGATTGTATAACCAGTCGTACATGTGATATTTTATATTTTTTGGACGTCACGTCATATACGTAGACGGTTAATCACTATTTACATGAATCTTCCGAATCAATCAATTATTGCCGTATGATAGTAGAATTATTAGCGTATATCAGTCATTATTTTGTACGTATAGTTGTATTAAAATTATTATTAACAATCTTTTAATTGTGCTATTTATATTACATCGCAAAAAACTATTGATAAATTATCAGTTACAATGAATATAATAATGCGGTTTTGATTACGTTTTCTGATGAAACTAATTTTAAATTATATTTTAATAATCGAACTTTGTATAAAAAAAAATTTTATTATGCATATTTGTACATATTTTTATTATAACATTCAATTTGCCGTATTAAATTATTGTTAACACGTGTACCAAAGAGAATAGATTCGAAATATGCGAATGACTAAGTTTATATTTTTAACTTTCTTACGTAATAATAAATAATGATATATACGTATGTTTACCGGGAATAATTTCACCACTGCCGCCGTTTATCAATATTTCAGAATTTATGACGAGATAAAACGACATTCCATTTAAAATACTAAATATGTTACAAATATGGTTTATATATGTCGAAAGGATTGTATAACCAGTCGTACATGTGATATTTTATATTTTTTGGACGTCACGTCATATACGTAGACGGTTAATCACTATTTACATGAATCTTCCGAATCAATCAATTATTGCCGTATGATAGTAGAATTATTAGCGTATATCAGTCATTATTTTGTACGTATAGTTGTATTAAAATTATTATTAACAATCTTTTAATTGTGCTATTTATATTACATCGCAAAAAACTATTGATAAATTATCAGTTACAATGAATATAATAATGCGGTTTTGATTACGTTTTCTGATGAAACTAATTTTAAATTATATTTTAATAATCGAACTTTGTATAAAAAAAAATTTTATTATGCATATTTGTACATATTTTTATTATAACATTCAATTTGCCGTATTAAATTATTGTTAACACGTGTACCAAAGAGAATAGATTCGAAATATGCGAATGACTAAGTTTATATTTTTAACTTTCTTACGTAATAATAAATAATGATATATACGTATGTTTACCGGGAATAATTTCACCACTGCCGCCGTTTATCAATATTTCAGAATTTATGACGAGATAAAACGACATTCCATTTAAAATACTAAATATGTTACAAATATGGTTTATATATGTCGAAAGGATTGTATAACCAGTCGTACATGTGATATTTTATATTTTTTGGACGTCACGTCATATACGTAGGCGGTTAATCACTATTTACATGAATCTTCCGAATCAATCAATTATTGCCGTATGATAGTAGAATTATTAGCGTATATCAGTCATTATTTTGTACGTATAGTTGTATTAAAATTATTATTAACAATCTTTTAATTGTGCTATTTATATTACATCGCAAAAAACTATTGATAAATTATCAGTTACAATGAATATAATAATGCGGTTTTGATTACGTTTTCTGATGAAACTAATTTTAAATTATATTTTAATAATCGAACTTTGTATAAAAAAAAATTTTATTATGCATATTTGTACATATTTTTATTATAACATTCAGTTTGCCGTATTAAATTATTGTTAACACGTGTACCAAAGAGAATAGATTCCAAATATGCGAATGACTAAGTTTATATTTTTAACTTTCTTACGTAATAATAAATAATGATATATACGTATGTTTACCGGGAATAATTTCACCACTGCCGCCGTTTATCAATATTACCGAATTTATGACGAGATAAAACGACATTCCATTTAAAATACTAAATATGTTACAAATATGGTTTATATATGTCGAAAGTATTGTATAACCAGTCGTACATGTGATATTTTATATTTTTTCGACGTCACGTCATATACGTAGACGGTTAAACACTATTTACATGCATCTTCCGAATCAATCAATTATTGCCGTATGATAGTAGAATTATAAGCGTATATCAGTCATTATTTTGTACGTATAGTTGTATTAAAATTAGTATTAACAATCTTTTAATTGTGCTATTTATATTACATCGCAAAAAACTATTGATAAATTATCAGTTACAATGAATATAATAATGCGGTTTTGATTACGTTTTCTGATGAAACTAATTTTAAAATTATATTTTAATAATCGAACTTTGTATAAAAAAAAATTTTATTATGTCTATTTGTACATATTTTTATTATAACATTCAATTTGCCGTATTAAATTATTGTTAACACGTGTACCAAAGAGATTAGATTCGAAATATGCGAATGACTAAGTTTATATTTTTAACTTTCTTACGTAATAATAAATAATGATATATACGTATGTTTACCGGGAATAATTTCACCACTGCCGCCGTTTATCAATATTTCTGAATTTATGACGAGATAAAACGACATTCCATTTAAAATACTAAATATGTTACAAATATGGTTTATATATGTCGAAAGGATTGTATAACCAGTCGTACATGTGATATTTTATATTTTTTGGACGTCACGTCATATACGTAGACGGTTAATCACTATTTACATGAATCTTCCGAATCAATCAATTATTGCCGTATGATAGTAGAATTATTAGCGTATATCAGTCATTATTTTGTACGTATAGTTGTATTAAAATTATTATTAACAATCTTTTAATTGTGCTATTTATATTACATCGCAAAAAACTATTGATAAATTATCAGTTACAATGAATATAATAATGCGGTTTTGATTACGTTTTCTGATGAAACTAATTTTAAATTATATTTTAATAATCGAACTTTGTATAAAAAAAAATTTTATTATGCATATTTGTACATATTTTTATTATAACATTCAATTTGCCGTATTAAATTATTGTTAACACGTGTACCAAAGAGAATAGATTCGAAATATGCGAATGACTAAGTTTATATTTTTAACTTTCTTACGTAATAATAAATAATGATATATACGTATGTTTACCGGGAATAATTTCACCACTGCCGCCGTTTATCAATATTTCAGAATTTATGACGAGATAAAACGACAATCCATTTAAAATACTAAATATGTTACAAATATGGTTTATATATGTCGAAAGGATTGTATAACCAGTCGTACATGTGATATTTTATATTTTTTGGACGTCACGTCATATACGTAGACGGTTAATCACTATTTACATGAATCTTCCGAATCAATCAATTATTGCCGTATGATAGTAGAATTATTAGCGTATATCAGTCATTATTTTGTACGTATAGTTGTATTAAAATTATTATTAACAATCTTTTAATTGTGCTATTTATATTACATCGCAAAAAACTATTGATAAATTATCAGTTACAATGAATATAATAATGCGGTTTTGATTACGTTTTCTGATGAAACTAATTTTAAATTATATTTTAATAATCGAACTTTGTATAAAAAAAAATTTTATTATGCATATTTGTACATATTTTTATTATAACATTCAATTTGCCGTATTAAATTATTGTTAACACGTGTACCAAAGAGAATAGATTCGAAATATGCGAATGACTAAGTTTATATTTTTAACTTTCTTACGTAATAATAAATAATGATATATACGTATGTTTACCGGGAATAATTTCACCACTGCCGCCGTTTATCAATATTTCTGAATTTATGACGAGATAAAACGACATTCCATTTAAAATACTAAATATGTTACAAATATGGTTTATATATGTCGAAAGGATTGTATAACCAGTCGTACATGTGATATTTTATATTTTTTGGACGTCACGTCATATACGTAGACGGTTAATCACTATTTACATGCATCTTCCGAATCAATCAATTATTGCCGTATGATAGTAGAATTATAAGCGTATATCAGTCATTATTTTGTACGTATAGTTGTATTAAAATTAGTATTAACAATCTTTTAATTGTGCTATTTATATTACATCGCAAAAAACTATTGATAATTTATCAGTTACAATGAATATAATAATGCGGTTTTGATTACGTTTTCTGATGAAACTAATTTTAAAATTATATTTTAATAATCGAACTTTGTATAAAAAAAAATTTTAATATGTCTATTTGTACATATTTTTATTATAACATTCAATTTGCCGTATTAAATTATTGTTAACACGTGTACCAAAGAGAATAGATTCGAAATATGCGAATGACTAAGTTTATATTTTTAACTTTCTTACGTAATAATAAATAATGATATATACGTATGTTTACCGGGAATAATTTCACCACTGCCGCCGTTTATCAATATTTCCGAATTTATGACGAGATAAAACGACATTCCATTTAAAATACTAAATATGTTACAAATATGGTTTATATATGTCGAAAGGATTGTATAACCAGTCGTACATGTGATATTTTATATTTTTTGGACGTCACGTCATATACGTAGGCGGTTAATCACTATTTACATGAATCTTCCGAATCAATCAATTATTGCCGTATGATAGTAGAATTATTAGCGTATATCAGTCATTATTTTGTACGTATAGTTGTATTAAAATTATTATTAACAATCTTTTAATTGTGCTATTTATATTACATCGCAAAAAACTATTGATAAATTATCAGTTACAATGAATATAATAATGCGGTTTTGATTACGTTTTCTGATGAAACTAATTTTAAATTATATTTTAATAATCGAACTTTGTATAAAAAAAAATTTTATTATGCATATTTGTACATATTTTTATTATAACATTCAGTTTGCCGTATTAAATTATTGTTAACACGTGTACCAAAGAGAATAGATTCCAAATATGCGAATGACTAAGTTTATATTTTTAACTTTCTTACGTAATAATAAATAATGATATATACGTATGTTTACCGGGAATAATTTCACCACTGCCGCCGTTTATCAATATTACCGAATTTATGACGAGATAAAACGACATTCCATTTAAAATACTAAATATGTTACAAATATGGTTTATATATGTCGAAAGTATTGTATAACCAGTCGTACATGTGATATTTTATATTTTTTCGACGTCACGTCATATACGTAGACGGTTAAACACTATTTACATGCATCTTCCGAATCAATCAATTATTGCCGTATGATAGTAGAATTATAAGCGTATATCAGTCATTATTTTGTACGTATAGTTGTATTAAAATTAGTATTAACAATCTTTTAATTGTGCTATTTATATTACATCGCAAAAAACTATTGATAAATTATCAGTTACAATGAATATAATAATGCGGTTTTGATTACGTTTTCTGATGAAACTAATTTTAAAATTATATTTTAATAATCGAACTTTGTATAAAAAAAAATTTTATTATGTCTATTTGTACATATTTTTATTATAACATTCAATTTGCCGTATTAAATTATTGTTAACACGTGTACCAAAGAGATTAGATTCGAAATATGCGAATGACTAAGTTTATATTTTTAACTTTCTTACGTAATAATAAATAATGATATATACGTATGTTTACCGGGAATAATTTCACCACTGCCGCCGTTTATCAATATTTCTGAATTTATGACGAGATAAAACGACATTCCATTTAAAATACTAAATATGTTACAAATATGGTTTATATATGTCGAAAGGATTGTATAACCAGTCGTACATGTGATATTTTATATTTTTTGGACGTCACGTCATATACGTAGACGGTTAATCACTATTTACATGAATCTTCCGAATCAATCAATTATTGCCGTATGATAGTAGAATTATTAGCGTATATCAGTCATTATTTTGTACGTATAGTTGTATTAAAATTATTATTAACAATCTTTTAATTGTGCTATTTATATTACATCGCAAAAAACTATTGATAAATTATCAGTTACAATGAATATAATAATGCGGTTTTGATTACGTTTTCTGATGAAACTAATTTTAAATTATATTTTAATAATCGAACTTTGTATAAAAAAAAATTTTATTATGCATATTTGTACATATTTTTATTATAACATTCAATTTGCCGTATTAAATTATTGTTAACACGTGTACCAAAGAGAATAGATTCGAAATATGCGAATGACTAAGTTTATATTTTTAACTTTCTTACGTAATAATAAATAATGATATATACGTATGTTTACCGGGAATAATTTCACCACTGCCGCCGTTTATCAATATTTCAGAATTTATGACGAGATAAAACGACATTCCATTTAAAATACTAAATATGTTACAAATATGGTTTATATATGTCGAAAGGATTGTATAACCAGTCGTACATGTGATATTTTATATTTTTTGGACGTCACGTCATATACGTAGACGGTTAATCACTATTTACATGAATCTTCCGAATCAATCAATTATTGCCGTATGATAGTAGAATTATTAGCGTATATCAGTCATTATTTTGTACGTATAGTTGTATTAAAATTATTATTAACAATCTTTTAATTGTGCTATTTATATTACATCGCAAAAAACTATTGATAAATTATCAGTTACAATGAATATAATAATGCGGTTTTGATTACGTTTTCTGATGAAACTAATTTTAAATTATATTTTAATAATCGAACTTTGTATAAAAAAAAATTTTATTATGCATATTTGTACATATTTTTATTATAACATTCAATTTGCCGTATTAAATTATTGTTAACACGTGTACCAAAGAGAATAGATTCGAAATATGCGAATGACTAAGTTTATATTTTTAACTTTCTTACGTAATAATAAATAATGATATATACGTATGTTTACCGGGAATAATTTCACCACTGCCGCCGTTTATCAATATTTCTGAATTTATGACGAGATAAAACGACATTCCATTTAAAATACTAAATATGTTACAAATATGGTTTATATATGTCGAAAGGATTGTATAACCAGTCGTACATGTGATATTTTATATTTTTTGGACGTCACGTCATATACGTAGACGGTTAATCACTATTTACATGAATCTTCCGAATCAATCAATTATTGCCGTATGATAGTAGAATTATTAGCGTATATCAGTCATTATTTTGTACGTATAGTTGTATTAAAATTATTATTAACAATCTTTTAATTGTGCTATTTATATTACATCGCAAAAAACTATTGATAAATTATCAGTTACAATGAATATAATAATGCGGTTTTGATTACGTTTTCTGATGAAACTAATTTTAAATTATATTTTAATAATCGAACTTTGTATAAAAAAAAATTTTATTATGCATATTTGTACATATTTTTATTATAACATTCAATTTGCCGTATTAAATTATTGTTAACACGTGTACCAAAGAGAATAGATTCGAAATATGCGAATGACTAAGTTTATATTTTTAACTTTCTTACGTAATAATAAATAATGATATATACGTATGTTTACCGGGAATAATTTCACCACTGCCGCCGTTTATCAATATTTCAGAATTTATGACGAGATAAAACGACATTCCATTTAAAATACTAAATATGTTACAAATATGGTTTATATATGTCGAAAGGATTGTATAACCAGTCGTACATGTGATATTTTATATTTTTTGGACGTCACGTCATATACGTAGACGGTTAATCACTATTTACATGAATCTTCCGAATCAATCAATTATTGCCGTATGATAGTAGAATTATTAGCGTATATCAGTCATTATTTTGTACGTATAGTTGTATTAAAATTATTATTAACAATCTTTTAATTGTGCTATTTATATTACATCGCAAAAAACTATTGATAAATTATCAGTTACAATGAATATAATAATGCGGTTTTGATTACGTTTTCTGATGAAACTAATTTTAAATTATATTTTAATAATCGAACTTTGTATAAAAAAAAATTTTATTATGCATATTTGTACATATTTTTATTATAACATTCAGTTTGCCGTATTAAATTATTGTTAACACGTGTACCAAAGAGAATAGATTCCAAATATGCGAATGACTAAGTTTATATTTTTAACTTTCTTACGTAATAATAAATAATGATATATACGTATGTTTACCGGGAATAATTTCACCACTGCCGCCGTTTATCAATATTACCGAATTTATGACGAGATAAAACGACATTCCATTTAAAATACTAAATATGTTACAAATATGGTTTATATATGTCGAAAGTATTGTATAACCAGTCGTACATGTGATATTTTATATTTTTTCGACGTCACGTCATATACGTAGACGGTTAAACACTATTTACATGCATCTTCCGAATCAATCAATTATTGCCGTATGATAGTAGAATTATAAGCGTATATCAGTCATTATTTTGTACGTATAGTTGTATTAAAATTAGTATTAACAATCTTTTAATTGTGCTATTTATATTACATCGCAAAAAACTATTGATAATTTATCAGTTACAATGAATATAATAATGCGGTTTTGATTACGTTTTCTGATGAAACTAATTTTAAAATTATATTTTAATAATCGAACTTTGTATAAAAAAAAATTTTAATATGTCTATTTGTACATATTTTTATTATAACATTCAATTTGCCGTATTAAATTATTGTTAACACGTGTACCAAAGAGAATAGATTCGAAATATGCGAATGACTAAGTTTATATTTTTAACTTTCTTACGTAATAATAAATAATGATATATACGTATGTTTACCGGGAATAATTTCACCACTGCCGCCGTTTATCAATATTTCCGAATTTATGACGAGATAAAACGACATTCCATTTAAAATACTAAATATGTAACAAATATGGTTTATATATGTCGAAAGGATTGTATAACCAGTCGTACATGTGTTTTTTTATATTTTTTGGACGTCACGTCATATACGTAGACGGTTAATCACTATTTACATGAATCTTCCGAATCAATCAATTATTGCCGTATGATAGTAGAATTATTAGCGTATATTAGTCATTATTTTGTACGTATAGTTGTATTAAAATTATTATTAACAATCTTTTAATTGGGCTATTTATATTACTTTGCAAAAAACTTTTGATAAATTATCAGTTACAATGAATATAATAATGCGGTTTTGATTACGTTTTCTGATGAAACTAATTTTAAAATTATATTTTAATAATCGAACTTTGTATAAAAAAAAATTTTATTATGCATATTTGTACATATTTTTATTATAACATTCAGTTTGCCGTATTAAATTATTGTTAACACGTGTACCAAAGAGAATAGATTCCAAATATGCGAATGACTAAGTTTATATTTTTAACTTTCTTACGTAATAATAAATAATGATATATACGTATGTTTACCGGGAATAATTTCACCACTGCCGCCGTTTATCAATATTACCGAATTTATGACGAGATAAAACGACATTCCATTTAAAATACTAAATATGTTACAAATATGGTTTATATATGTCGAAAGTATTGTATAACCAGTCGTACATGTGATATTTTATATTTTTTCGACGTCACGTCATATACGTAGACGGTTAAACACTATTTACATGCATCTTCCGAATCAATCAATTATTGCCGTATGATAGTAGAATTATAAGCGTATATCAGTCATTATTTTGTACGTATAGTTGTATTAAAATTATTAATAACAATCTTTTAATTGTGCTATTTATATTACATCGCAAAAAACTATTGATAAATTATCAGTTACAATGAATATAATAATGCGGTTTTGATTACGTTTTCTGATGAAACTAATTTTAAATTATATTTTAATAATCGAACTTTGTATAAAAAAAAATTTTATTATGCATATTTGTACATATTTTTATTATAACATTCAGTTTGCCGTATTAAATTATTGTTAACACGTGTACCAAAGAGAATAGATTCCAAATATGCGAATGACTAAGTTTATATTTTTAACTTTCTTACGTAATAATAAATAATGATATATACGTATGTTTACCGGGAATAATTTCACCACTGCCGCCGTTTATCAATATTTCAGAATTTATGACGAGATAAAACGACATTCCATTTAAAATACTAAATATGTTACAAATATGGTTTATATATGTCGAAAGGATTGTATAATCAGTCGTACATGTGATATTTTATATTTTTTGGACGTCACGTCATATACGTAGACGGTTAATCACTATTTACATGAATCTTCCGAATCAATCAATTATTGCCGTATGATAGTAGAATTATTAGCGTATATCAGTCATTATTTTGTACGTATAGTTGTATTAAAATTATTATTAACAATCTTTTAATTGTGCTATTTATATTACATCGCAAAAAACTATTGATAAATTATCAGTTACAATGAATATAATAATGCGGTTTTGATTACGTTTTCTGATGAAACTAATTTTAAATTATATTTTAATAATCGAACTTTGTATAAAAAAAAATTTTATTATGCATATTTGTACATATTTTTATTATAACATTCAGTTTGCCGTATTAAATTATTGTTAACACGTGTACCAAAGAGAATAGATTCCAAATATGCGAATGACTAAGTTTATATTTTTAACTTTCTTACGTAATAATAAATAATGATATATACGTATGTTTACCGGGAATAATTTCACCACTGCCGCCGTTTATCAATATTACCGAATTTATGACGAGATAAAACGACATTCCATTTAAAATACTAAATATGTTACAAATATGGTTTATATATGTCGAAAGTATTGTATAACCAGTCGTACATGTGATATTTTATATTTTTTCGACGTCACGTCATATACGTAGACGGTTAAACACTATTTACATGCATCTTCCGAATCAATCAATTATTGCCGTATGATAGTAGAATTATAAGCGTATATCAGTCATTATTTTGTACGTATAGTTGTATTAAAATTATTAATAACAATCTTTTAATTGTGCTATTTATATTACATCGCAAAAAACTATTGATAAATTATCAGTTACAATGAATATAATAATGCGGTTTTGATTACGTTTTCTGATGAAACTAATTTTAAATTATATTTTAATAATCGAACTTTGTATAAAAAAAAATTTTATTATGCATATTTGTACATATTTTTATTATAACATTCAGTTTGCCGTATTAAATTATTGTTAACACGTGTACCAAAGAGAATAGATTCCAAATATGCGAATGACTAAGTTTATATTTTTAACTTTCTTACGTAATAATAAATAATGATATATACGTATGTTTACCGGGAATAATTTCACCACTGCCGCCGTTTATCAATATTTCAGAATTTATGACGAGATAAAACGACATTCCATTTAAAATACTAAATATGTTACAAATATGGTTTATATATGTCGAAAGGATTGTATAATCAGTCGTACATGTGATATTTTATATTTTTTGGACGTCACGTCATATACGTAGACGGTTAATCACTATTTACATGAATCTTCCGAATCAATCAATTATTGCCGTATGATAGTAGAATTATTAGCGTATATCAGTCATTATTTTGTACGTATAGTTGTATTAAAATTATTATTAACAATCTTTTAATTGTGCTATTTATATTACATCGCAAAAAACTATTGATAAATTATCAGTTACAATGAATATAATAATGCGGTTTTGATTACGTTTTCTGATGAAACTAATTTTAAATTATATTTTAATAATCGAACTTTGTATAAAAAAAAATTTTATTATGCATATTTGTACATATTTTTATTATAACATTCAGTTTGCCGTATTAAATTATTGTTAACACGTGTACCAAAGAGAATAGATTCCAAATATGCGAATGACTAAGTTTATATTTTTAACTTTCTTACGTAATAATAAATAATGATATATACGTATGTTTACCGGGAATAATTTCACCACTGCCGCCGTTTATCAATATTACCGAATTTATGACGAGATAAAACGACATTCCATTTAAAATACTAAATATGTTACAAATATGGTTTATATATGTCGAAAGTATTGTATAACCAGTCGTACATGTGATATTTTATATTTTTTCGACGTCACGTCATATACGTAGACGGTTAAACACTATTTACATGCATCTTCCGAATCAATCAATTATTGCCGTATGATAGTAGAATTATAAGCGTATATCAGTCATTATTTTGTACGTATAGTTGTATTAAAATTAGTATTAACAATCTTTTAATTGTGCTATTTATATTACATCGCAAAAAACTATTGATAAATTATCAGTTACAATGAATATAATAATGCGGTTTTGATTACGTTTTCTGATGAAACTAATTTTAAAATTATATTTTAATAATCGAACTTTGTATAAAAAAAAATTTTAATATGTCTATTTGTACATATTTTTATTATAACATTCAATTTGCCGTATTAAATTATTGTTAACACGTGTACCAAAGAGAATAGATTCGAAATATGCGAATGACTAAGTTTATATTTTTAACTTTCTTACGTAATAATAAATAATGATATATACGTATGTTTACCGGGAATAATTT
The DNA here is from genome assembly GCA_956483605.1 of Tuberolachnus salignus. Taxonomy (NCBI): domain Eukaryota; kingdom Metazoa; phylum Arthropoda; class Insecta; order Hemiptera; family Aphididae; genus Tuberolachnus; species Tuberolachnus salignus. Next base: position 30,601,427 of record OY101430.1, on the reverse strand, counting down.
CACCACTGCCGCCGTTTATCAATATTTCCGAATTTATGACGAGATAAAACGACATTCCATTTAAAATACTAAATATGTAACAAATATGGTTTATATATGTCGAAAGGATTGTATAACCAGTCGTACATGTGTTTTTTTATATTTTTTGGACGTCACGTCATATACGTAGACGGTTAATCACTATTTACATGAATCTTCCGAATCAATCAATTATTGCCGTATGATAGTAGAATTATTAGCGTATATCAGTCATTATTTTGTACGTATAGTTGTATTAAAATTATTATTAACAATCTTTTAATTGTGCTATTTATATTACATCGCAAAAAACTATTGATAAATTATCAGTTACAATGAATATAATAATGCGGTTTTGATTACGTTTTCTGATGAAACTAATTTTAAATTATATTTTAATAATCGAACTTTGTATAAAAAAAAATTTTATTATGCATATTTGTACATATTTTTATTATAACATTCAGTTTGCCGTATTAAATTATTGTTAACACGTGTACCAAAGAGAATAGATTCCAAATATGCGAATGACTAAGTTTATATTTTTAACTTTCTTACGTAATAATAAATAATGATATATACGTATGTTTACCGGGAATAATTTCACCACTGCCGCCGTTTATCAATATTACCGAATTTATGACGAGATAAAACGACATTCCATTTAAAATACTAAATATGTTACAAATATGGTTTATATATGTCGAAAGTATTGTATAACCAGTCGTACATGTGATATTTTATATTTTTTCGACGTCACGTCATATACGTAGACGGTTAAACACTATTTACATGCATCTTCCGAATCAATCAATTATTGCCGTATGATAGTAGAATTATAAGCGTATATCAGTCATTATTTTGTACGTATAGTTGTATTAAAATTAGTATTAACAATCTTTTAATTGTGCTATTTATATTACATCGCAAAAAACTATTGATAATTTATCAGTTACAATGAATATAATAATGCGGTTTTGATTACGTTTTCTGATGAAACTAATTTTAAAATTATATTTTAATAATCGAACTTTGTATAAAAAAAAATTTTAATATGTCTATTTGTACATATTTTTATTATAACATTCAATTTGCCGTATTAAATTATTGTTAACACGTGTACCAAAGAGAATAGATTCGAAATATGCGAATGACTAAGTTTATATTTTTAACTTTCTTACGTAATAATAAATAATGATATATACGTATGTTTACCGGGAATAATTTCACCACTGCCGCCGTTTATCAATATTTCCGAATTTATGACGAGATAAAACGACATTCCATTTAAAATACTAAATATGTAACAAATATGGTTTATATATGTCGAAAGGATTGTATAACCAGTCGTACATGTGTTTTTTTATATTTTTTGGACGTCACGTCATATACGTAGACGGTTAATCACTATTTACATGAATCTTCCGAATCAATCAATTATTGCCGTATGATAGTAGAATTATTAGCGTATATTAGTCATTATTTTGTACGTATAGTTGTATTAAAATTATTATTAACAATCTTTTAATTGGGCTATTTATATTACTTTGCAAAAAACTTTTGATAAATTATCAGTTACAATGAATATAATAATGCGGTTTTGATTACGTTTTCTGATGAAACTAATTTTAAAATTATATTTTAATAATCGAACTTTGTATAAAAAAAAATTTTATTATGCATATTTGTACATATTTTTATTATAACATTCAGTTTGCCGTATTAAATTATTGTTAACACGTGTACCAAAGAGAATAGATTCCAAATATGCGAATGACTAAGTTTATATTTTTAACTTTCTTACGTAATAATAAATAATGATATATACGTATGTTTACCGGGAATAATTTCACCACTGCCGCCGTTTATCAATATTACCGAATTTATGACGAGATAAAACGACATTCCATTTAAAATACTAAATATGTTACAAATATGGTTTATATATGTCGAAAGTATTGTATAACCAGTCGTACATGTGATATTTTATATTTTTTCGACGTCACGTCATATACGTAGACGGTTAAACACTATTTACATGCATCTTCCGAATCAATCAATTATTGCCGTATGATAGTAGAATTATAAGCGTATATCAGTCATTATTTTGTACGTATAGTTGTATTAAAATTATTAATAACAATCTTTTAATTGTGCTATTTATATTACATCGCAAAAAACTATTGATAAATTATCAGTTACAATGAATATAATAATGCGGTTTTGATTACGTTTTCTGATGAAACTAATTTTAAATTATATTTTAATAATCGAACTTTGTATAAAAAAAAATTTTATTATGCATATTTGTACATATTTTTATTATAACATTCAGTTTGCCGTATTAAATTATTGTTAACACGTGTACCAAAGAGAATAGATTCCAAATATGCGAATGACTAAGTTTATATTTTTAACTTTCTTACGTAATAATAAATAATGATATATACGTATGTTTACCGGGAATAATTTCACCACTGCCGCCGTTTATCAATATTTCAGAATTTATGACGAGATAAAACGACATTCCATTTAAAATACTAAATATGTTACAAATATGGTTTATATATGTCGAAAGGATTGTATAATCAGTCGTACATGTGATATTTTATATTTTTTGGACGTCACGTCATATACGTAGACGGTTAATCACTATTTACATGAATCTTCCGAATCAATCAATTATTGCCGTATGATAGTAGAATTATTAGCGTATATCAGTCATTATTTTGTACGTATAGTTGTATTAAAATTATTATTAACAATCTTTTAATTGTGCTATTTATATTACATCGCAAAAAACTATTGATAAATTATCAGTTACAATGAATATAATAATGCGGTTTTGATTACGTTTTCTGATGAAACTAATTTTAAATTATATTTTAATAATCGAACTTTGTATAAAAAAAAATTTTATTATGCATATTTGTACATATTTTTATTATAACATTCAGTTTGCCGTATTAAATTATTGTTAACACGTGTACCAAAGAGAATAGATTCCAAATATGCGAATGACTAAGTTTATATTTTTAACTTTCTTACGTAATAATAAATAATGATATATACGTATGTTTACCGGGAATAATTTCACCACTGCCGCCGTTTATCAATATTACCGAATTTATGACGAGATAAAACGACATTCCATTTAAAATACTAAATATGTTACAAATATGGTTTATATATGTCGAAAGTATTGTATAACCAGTCGTACATGTGATATTTTATATTTTTTCGACGTCACGTCATATACGTAGACGGTTAAACACTATTTACATGCATCTTCCGAATCAATCAATTATTGCCGTATGATAGTAGAATTATAAGCGTATATCAGTCATTATTTTGTACGTATAGTTGTATTAAAATTAGTATTAACAATCTTTTAATTGTGCTATTTATATTACATCGCAAAAAACTATTGATAAATTATCAGTTACAATGAATATAATAATGCGGTTTTGATTACGTTTTCTGATGAAACTAATTTTAAAATTATATTTTAATAATCGAACTTTGTATAAAAAAAAATTTTAATATGTCTATTTGTACATATTTTTATTATAACATTCAATTTGCCGTATTAAATTATTGTTAACACGTGTACCAAAGAGAATAGATTCGAAATATGCGAATGACTAAGTTTATATTTTTAACTTTCTTACGTAATAATAAATAATGATATATACGTATGTTTACCGGGAATAATTTCACCACTGCCGCCGTTTATCAATATTTCCGAATTTATGACGAGATAAAACGACATTCCATTTAAAATACTAAATATGTAACAAATATGGTTTATATATGTCGAAAGGATTGTATAACCAGTCGTACATGTGTTTTTTTATATTTTTTGGACGTCACGTCATATACGTAGACGGTTAATCACTATTTACATGAATCTTCCGAATCAATCAATTATTGCCGTATGATAGTAGAATTATTAGCGTATATTAGTCATTATTTTGTACGTATAGTTGTATTAAAATTATTATTAACAATCTTTTAATTGGGCTATTTATATTACTTTGCAAAAAACTTTTGATAAATTATCAGTTACAATGAATATAATAATGCGGTTTTGATTACGTTTTCTGATGAAACTAATTTTAAAATTATATTTTAATAATCGAACTTTGTATAAAAAAAAATTTTATTATGCATATTTGTACATATTTTTATTATAACATTCAGTTTGCCGTATTAAATTATTGTTAACACGTGTACCAAAGAGAATAGATTCCAAATATGCGAATGACTAAGTTTATATTTTTAACTTTCTTACGTAATAATAAATAATGATATATACGTATGTTTACCGGGAATAATTTCACCACTGCCGCCGTTTATCAATATTACCGAATTTATGACGAGATAAAACGACATTCCATTTAAAATACTAAATATGTTACAAATATGGTTTATATATGTCGAAAGTATTGTATAACCAGTCGTACATGTGATATTTTATATTTTTTCGACGTCACGTCATATACGTAGACGGTTAAACACTATTTACATGCATCTTCCGAATCAATCAATTATTGCCGTATGATAGTAGAATTATAAGCGTATATCAGTCATTATTTTGTACGTATAGTTGTATTAAAATTATTATTAACAATCTTTTAATTGTGCTATTTATATTACATCGCAAAAAACTATTGATAAATTATCAGTTACAATGAATATAATAATGCGGTTTTGATTACGTTTTCTGATGAAACTAATTTTAAATTATATTTTAATAATCGAACTTTGTATAAAAAAAAATTTTATTATGCATATTTGTACATATTTTTATTATAACATTCAGTTTGCCGTATTAAATTATTGTTAACACGTGTACCAAAGAGAATAGATTCGAAATATGCGAATGACTAAGTTTATATTTTTAACTTTCTTACGTAATAATAAATAATGATATATACGTATGTTTACCGGGAATAATTTCACCACTGCCGCCGTTTATCAATATTTCAGAATTTATGACGAGATAAAACGACATTCCATTTAAAATACTAAATATGTTACAAATATGGTTTATATATGTCGAAAGGATTGTATAACCAGTCGTACATGTGATATTTTATATTTTTTGGACGTCACGTCATATACGTAGACGGTTAATCACTATTTACATGAATCTTCCGAATCAATCAATTATTGCCGTATGATAGTAGAATTATTAGCGTATATCAGTCATTATTTTGTACGTATAGTTGTATTAAAATTATTATTAACAATCTTTTAATTGTGCTATTTATATTACATCGCAAAAAACTATTGATAAATTATCAGTTACAATGAATATAATAATGCGGTTTTGATTACGTTTTCTGATGAAACTAATTTTAAATTATATTTTAATAATCGAACTTTGTATAAAAAAAAATTTTATTATGCATATTTGTACATATTTTTATTATAACATTCAGTTTGCCGTATTAAATTATTGTTAACACGTGTACCAAAGAGAATAGATTCCAAATATGCGAATGACTAAGTTTATATTTTTAACTTTCTTACGTAATAATAAATAATGATATATACGTATGTTTACCGGGAATAATTTCACCACTGCCGCCGTTTATCAATATTACCGAATTTATGACGAGATAAAACGACATTCCATTTAAAATACTAAATATGTTACAAATATGGTTTATATATGTCGAAAGTATTGTATAACCAGTCGTACATGTGATATTTTATATTTTTTCGACGTCACGTCATATACGTAGACGGTTAAACACTATTTACATGCATCTTCCGAATCAATCAATTATTGCCGTATGATAGTAGAATTATAAGCGTATATCAGTCATTATTTTGTACGTATAGTTGTATTAAAATTAGTATTAACAATCTTTTAATTGTGCTATTTATATTACATCGCAAAAAACTATTGATAAATTATCAGTTACAATGAATATAATAATGCGATTTTGATTACGTTTTCTGATGAAACTAATTTTAAAATTATATTTTAATAATCGAACTTTGTATAAAAAAAAATTTTATTATGTCTATTTGTACATATTTTTATTATAACATTCAATTTGCCGTATTAAATTATTGTTAACACGTGTACCAAAGAGATTAGATTCGAAATATGCGAATGACTAAGTTTATATTTTTAACTTTCTTACGTAATAATAAATAATGATATATACGTATGTTTACCGGGAATAATTTCACCACTGCCGCCGTTTATCAATATTTCTGAATTTATGACGAGATAAAACGACATTCCATTTAAAATACTAAATATGTTACAAATATGGTTTATATATGTCGAAAGGATTGTATAACCAGTCGTACATGTGATATTTTATATTTTTTGGACGTCACGTCATATACGTAGACGGTTAATCACTATTTACATGAATCTTCCGAATCAATCAATTATTGCCGTATGATAGTAGAATTATTAGCGTATATCAGTCATTATTTTGTACGTATAGTTGTATTAAAATTATTATTAACAATCTTTTAATTGTGCTATTTATATTACATCGCAAAAAACTATTGATAAATTATCAGTTACAATGAATATAATAATGCGGTTTTGATTACGTTTTCTGATGAAACTAATTTTAAATTATATTTTAATAATCGAACTTTGTATAAAAAAAAATTTTATTATGCATATTTGTACATATTTTTATTATAACATTCAATTTGCCGTATTAAATTATTGTTAACACGTGTACCAAAGAGAATAGATTCGAAATATGCGAATGACTAAGTTTATATTTTTAACTTTCTTACGTAATAATAAATAATGATATATACGTATGTTTACCGGGAATAATTTCACCACTGCCGCCGTTTATCAATATTTCAGAATTTATGACGAGATAAAACGACATTCCATTTAAAATACTAAATATGTTACAAATATGGTTTATATATGTCGAAAGGATTGTATAACCAGTCGTACATGTGATATTTTATATTTTTTGGACGTCACGTCATATACGTAGACGGTTAATCACTATTTACATGAATCTTCCGAATCAATCAATTATTGCCGTATGATAGTAGAATTATTAGTGTATATCAGTCATTATTTTGTACGTATAGTTGTATTAAAATTATTATTAACAATCTTTTAATTGTGCTATTTATATTACATCGCAAAAAACTATTGATAAATTATCAGTTACAATGAATATAATAATGCGGTTTTGATTACGTTTTCTGATGAAACTAATTTTAAATTATATTTTAATAATCGAACTTTGTATAAAAAAAAATTTTATTATGCATATTTGTACATATTTTTATTATAACATTCAGTTTGCCGTATTAAATTATTGTTAACACGTGTACCAAAGAGAATAGATTCCAAATATGCGAATGACTAAGTTTATATTTTTAACTTTCTTACGTAATAATAAATAATGATATATACGTATGTTTACCGGGAATAATTTCACCACTGCCGCCGTTTATCAATATTTCAGAATTTATGACGAGATAAAACGACATTCCATTTAAAATACTAAATATGTTACAAATATGGTTTATATATGTCGAAAGGATTGTATAATCAGTCGTACATGTGATATTTTATATTTTTTGGACGTCACGTCATATACGTAGACGGTTAATCACTATTTACATGAATCTTCCGAATCAATCAATTATTGCCGTATGATAGTAGAATTATTAGCGTATATCAGTCATTATTTTGTACGTATAGTTGTATTAAAATTATTATTAACAATCTTTTAATTGTGCTATTTATATTACATCGCAAAAAACTATTGATAAATTATCAGTTACAATGAATATAATAATGCGGTTTTGATTACGTTTTCTGATGAAACTAATTTTAAATTATATTTTAATAATCGAACTTTGTATAAAAAAAAATTTTATTATGCATATTTGTACATATTTTTATTATAACATTCAGTTTGCCGTATTAAATTATTGTTAACACGTGTACCAAAGAGAATAGATTCCAAATATGCGAATGACTAAGTTTATATTTTTAACTTTCTTACGTAATAATAAATAATGATATATACGTATGTTTACCGGGAATAATTTCACCACTGCCGCCGTTTATCAATATTACCGAATTTATGACGAGATAAAACGACATTCCATTTAAAATACTAAATATGTTACAAATATGGTTTATATATGTCGAAAGTATTGTATAACCAGTCGTACATGTGATATTTTATATTTTTTCGACGTCACGTCATATACGTAGACGGTTAAACACTATTTACATGCATCTTCCGAATCAATCAATTATTGCCGTATGATAGTAGAATTATAAGCGTATATCAGTCATTATTTTGTACGTATAGTTGTATTAAAATTAGTATTAACAATCTTTTAATTGTGCTATTTATATTACATCGCAAAAAACTATTGATAAATTATCAGTTACAATGAATATAATAATGCGGTTTTGATTACGTTTTCTGATGAAACTAATTTTAAAATTATATTTTAATAATCGAACTTTGTATAAAAAAAAATTTTAATATGTCTATTTGTACATATTTTTATTATAACATTCAATTTGCCGTATTAAATTATTGTTAACACGTGTACCAAAGAGAATAGATTCGAAATATGCGAATGACTAAGTTTATATTTTTAACTTTCTTACGTAATAATAAATAATGATATATACGTATGTTTACCGGGAATAATTTCACCACTGCCGCCGTTTATCAATATTTCCGAATTTATGACGAGATAAAACGACATTCCATTTAAAATACTAAATATGTAACAAATATGGTTTATATATGTCGAAAGGATTGTATAACCAGTCGTACATGTGTTTTTTTATATTTTTTGGACGTCACGTCATATACGTAGACGGTTAATCACTATTTACATGAATCTTCCGAATCAATCAATTATTGCCGTATGATAGTAGAATTATTAGCGTATATCAGTCATTATTTTGTACGTATAGTTGTATTAAAATTATTATTAACAATCTTTTAATTGTGCTATTTATATTACATCGCAAAAAACTATTGATAAATTATCAGTTACAATGAATATAATAATGCGGTTTTGATTACGTTTTCTGATGAAACTAATTTTAAATTATATTTTAATAATCGAACTTTGTATAAAAAAAAATTTTATTATGCATATTTGTACATATTTTTATTATAACATTCAGTTTGCCGTATTAAATTATTGTTAACACGTGTACCAAAGAGAATAGATTCCAAATATGCGAATGACTAAGTTTATATTTTTAACTTTCTTACGTAATAATAAATAATGATATATACGTATGTTTACCGGGAATAATTTCACCACTGCCGCCGTTTATCAATATTACCGAATTTATGACGAGATAAAACGACATTCCATTTAAAATACTAAATATGTTACAAATATGGTTTATATATGTCGAAAGTATTGTATAACCAGTCGTACATGTGATATTTTATATTTTTTCGACGTCACGTCATATACGTAGACGGTTAAACACTATTTACATGCATCTTCCGAATCAATCAATTATTGCCGTATGATAGTAGAATTATAAGCGTATATCAGTCATTATTTTGTACGTATAGTTGTATTAAAATTAGTATTAACAATCTTTTAATTGTGCTATTTATATTACATCGCAAAAAACTATTGATAATTTATCAGTTACAATGAATATAATAATGCGGTTTTGATTACGTTTTCTGATGAAACTAATTTTAAAATTATATTTTAATAATCGAACTTTGTATAAAAAAAAATTTTAATATGTCTATTTGTACATATTTTTATTATAACATTCAATTTGCCGTATTAAATTATTGTTAACACGTGTACCAAAGAGAATAGATTCGAAATATGCGAATGACTAAGTTTATATTTTTAACTTTCTTACGTAATAATAAATAATGATATATACGTATGTTTACCGGGAATAATTTCACCACTGCCGCCGTTTATCAATATTTCCGAATTTATGACGAGATAAAACGACATTCCATTTAAAATACTAAATATGTAACAAATATGGTTTATATATGTCGAAAGGATTGTATAACCAGTCGTACATGTGTTTTTTTATATTTTTTGGACGTCACGTCATATACGTAGACGGTTAATCACTATTTACATGAATCTTCCGAATCAATCAATTATTGCCGTATGATAGTAGAATTATTAGCGTATATTAGTCATTATTTTGTACGTATAGTTGTATTAAAATTATTATTAACAATCTTTTAATTGGGCTATTTATATTACTTTGCAAAAAACTTTTGATAAATTATCAGTTACAATGAATATAATAATGCGGTTTTGATTACGTTTTCTGATGAAACTAATTTTAAAATTATATTTTAATAATCGAACTTTGTATAAAAAAAAATTTTATTATGCATATTTGTACATATTTTTATTATAACATTCAGTTTGCCGTATTAAATTATTGTTAACACGTGTACCAAAGAGAATAGATTCCAAATATGCGAATGACTAAGTTTATATTTTTAACTTTCTTACGTAATAATAAATAATGATATATACGTATGTTTACCGGGAATAATTTCACCACTGCCGCCGTTTATCAATATTACCGAATTTATGACGAGATAAAACGACATTCCATTTAAAATACTAAATATGTTACAAATATGGTTTATATATGTCGAAAGTATTGTATAACCAGTCGTACATGTGATATTTTATATTTTTTCGACGTCACGTCATATACGTAGACGGTTAAACACTATTTACATGCATCTTCCGAATCAATCAATTATTGCCGTATGATAGTAGAATTATAAGCGTATATCAGTCATTATTTTGTACGTATAGTTGTATTAAAATTATTAATAACAATCTTTTAATTGTGCTATTTATATTACATCGCAAAAAACTATTGATAAATTATCAGTTACAATGAATATAATAATGCGGTTTTGATTACGTTTTCTGATGAAACTAATTTTAAATTATATTTTAATAATCGAACTTTGTATAAAAAAAAATTTTATTATGCATATTTGTACATATTTTTATTATAACATTCAGTTTGCCGTATTAAATTATTGTTAACACGTGTACCAAAGAGAATAGATTCCAAATATGCGAATGACTAAGTTTATATTTTTAACTTTCTTACGTAATAATAAATAATGATATATACGTATGTTTACCGGGAATAATTTCACCACTGCCGCCGTTTATCAATATTTCAGAATTTATGACGAGATAAAACGACATTCCATTTAAAATACTAAATATGTTACAAATATGGTTTATATATGTCGAAAGGATTGTATAATCAGTCGTACATGTGATATTTTATATTTTTTGGACGTCACGTCATATACGTAGACGGTTAATCACTATTTACATGAATCTTCCGAATCAATCAATTATTGCCGTATGATAGTAGAATTATTAGCGTATATCAGTCATTATTTTGTACGTATAGTTGTATTAAAATTATTATTAACAATCTTTTAATTGTGCTATTTATATTACATCGCAAAAAACTATTGATAAATTATCAGTTACAATGAATATAATAATGCGGTTTTGATTACGTTTTCTGATGAAACTAATTTTAAATTATATTTTAATAATCGAACTTTGTATAAAAAAAAATTTTATTATGCATATTTGTACATATTTTTATTATAACATTCAGTTTGCCGTATTAAATTATTGTTAACACGTGTACCAAAGAGAATAGATTCCAAATATGCGAATGACTAAGTTTATATTTTTAACTTTCTTACGTAATAATAAATAATGATATATACGTATGTTTACCGGGAATAATTTCACCACTGCCGCCGTTTATCAATATTACCGAATTTATGACGAGATAAAACGACATTCCATTTAAAATACTAAATATGTTACAAATATGGTTTATATATGTCGAAAGTATTGTATAACCAGTCGTACATGTGATATTTTATATTTTTTCGACGTCACGTCATATACGTAGACGGTTAAACACTATTTACATGCATCTTCCGAATCAATCAATTATTGCCGTATGATAGTAGAATTATAAGCGTATATCAGTCATTATTTTGTACGTATAGTTGTATTAAAATTAGTATTAACAATCTTTTAATTGTGCTATTTATATTACATCGCAAAAAACTATTGATAAATTATCAGTTACAATGAATATAATAATGCGGTTTTGATTACGTTTTCTGATGAAACTAATTTTAAAATTATATTTTAATAATCGAACTTTGTATAAAAAAAAATTTTAATATGTCTATTTGTACATATTTTTATTATAACATTCAATTTGCCGTATTAAATTATTGTTAACACGTGTACCAAAGAGAATAGATTCGAAATATGCGAATGACTAAGTTTATATTTTTAACTTTCTTACGTAATAATAAATAATGATATATACGTATGTTTACCGGGAATAATTTCACCACTGCCGCCGTTTATCAATATTACCGAATTTATGACGAGATAAAACGACATTCCATTTAAAATACTAAATATGTTACAAATATGGTTTATATATGTCGAAAGTATTGTATAACCAGTCGTACATGTGATATTTTATATTTTTTCGACGTCACGTCATATACGTAGACGGTTAAACACTATTTACATGCATCTTCCGAATCAATCAATTATTGCCGTATGATAGTAGAATTATAAGCGTATATCAGTCATTATTTTGTACGTATAGTTGTATTAAAATTATTAATAACAATCTTTTAATTGTGCTATTTATATTACATCGCAAAAAACTATTGATAAATTATCAGTTACAATGAATATAATAATGCGGTTTTGATTACGTTTTCTGATGAAACTAATTTTAAATTATATTTTAATAATCGAACTTTGTATAAAAAAAAATTTTATTATGCATATTTGTACATATTTTTATTATAACATTCAGTTTGCCGTATTAAATTATTGTTAACACGTGTACCAAAGAGAATAGATTCCAAATATGCGAATGACTAAGTTTATATTTTTAACTTTCTTACGTAATAATAAATAATGATATATACGTATGTTTACCGGGAATAATTTCACCACTGCCGCCGTTTATCAATATTTCAGAATTTATGACGAGATAAAACGACATTCCATTTAAAATACTAAATATGTTACAAATATGGTTTATATATGTCGAAAGGATTGTATAATCAGTCGTACATGTGATATTTTATATTTTTTGGACGTCACGTCATATACGTAGACGGTTAATCACTATTTACATGAATCTTCCGAATCAATCAATTATTGCCGTATGATAGTAGAATTATTAGCGTATATCAGTCATTATTTTGTACGTATAGTTGTATTAAAATTATTATTAACAATCTTTTAATTGTGCTATTTATATTACATCGCAAAAAACTATTGATAAATTATCAGTTACAATGAATATAATAATGCGGTTTTGATTACGTTTTCTGATGAAACTAATTTTAAATTATATTTTAATAATCGAACTTTGTATAAAAAAAAATTTTATTATGCATATTTGTACATATTTTTATTATAACATTCAGTTTGCCGTATTAAATTATTGTTAACACGTGTACCAAAGAGAATAGATTCCAAATATGCGAATGACTAAGTTTATATTTTTAACTTTCTTACGTAATAATAAATAATGATATATACGTATGTTTACCGGGAATAATTTCACCACTGCCGCCGTTTATCAATATTACCGAATTTATGACGAGATAAAACGACATTCCATTTAAAATACTAAATATGTTACAAATATGGTTTATATATGTCGAAAGTATTGTATAACCAGTCGTACATGTGATATTTTATATTTTTTCGACGTCACGTCATATACGTAGACGGTTAAACACTATTTACATGCATCTTCCGAATCAATCAATTATTGCCGTATGATAGTAGAATTATAAGCGTATATCAGTCATTATTTTGTACGTATAGTTGTATTAAAATTAGTATTAACAATCTTTTAATTGTGCTATTTATATTACATCGCAAAAAACTATTGATAAATTATCAGTTACAATGAATATAATAATGCGGTTTTGATTACGTTTTCTGATGAAACTAATTTTAAAATTATATTTTAATAATCGAACTTTGTATAAAAAAAAATTTTAATATGTCTATTTGTACATATTTTTATTATAACATTCAATTTGCCGTATTAAATTATTGTTAACACGTGTACCAAAGAGAATAGATTCGAAATATGCGAATGACTAAGTTTATATTTTTAACTTTCTTACGTAATAATAAATAATGATATATACGTATGTTTACCGGGAATAATTTCACCACTGCCGCCGTTTATCAATATTTCCGAATTTATGACGAGATAAAACGACATTCCATTTAAAATACTAAATATGTAACAAATATGGTTTATATATGTCGAAAGGATTGTATAACCAGTCGTACATGTGTTTTTTTATATTTTTTGGACGTCACGTCATATACGTAGACGGTTAATCACTATTTACATGAATCTTCCGAATCAATCAATTATTGCCGTATGATAGTAGAATTATTAGCGTATATTAGTCATTATTTTGTACGTATAGTTGTATTAAAATTATTATTAACAATCTTTTAATTGGGCTATTTATATTACTTTGCAAAAAACTTTTGATAAATTATCAGTTACAATGAATATAATAATGCGGTTTTGATTACGTTTTCTGATGAAACTAATTTTAAAATTATATTTTAATAATCGAACTTTGTATAAAAAAAAATTTTATTATGCATATTTGTACATATTTTTATTATAACATTCAGTTTGCCGTATTAAATTATTGTTAACACGTGTACCAAAGAGAATAGATTCCAAATATGCGAATGACTAAGTTTATATTTTTAACTTTCTTACGTAATAATAAATAATGATATATACGTATGTTTACCGGGAATAATTTCACCACTGCCGCCGTTTATCAATATTACCGAATTTATGACGAGATAAAACGACATTCCATTTAAAATACTAAATATGTTACAAATATGGTTTATATATGTCGAAAGTATTGTATAACCAGTCGTACATGTGATATTTTATATTTTTTCGACGTCACGTCATATACGTAGACGGTTAAACACTATTTACATGCATCTTCCGAATCAATCAATTATTGCCGTATGATAGTAGAATTATAAGCGTATATCAGTCATTATTTTGTACGTATAGTTGTATTAAAATTATTATTAACAATCTTTTAATTGTGCTATTTATATTACATCGCAAAAAACTATTGATAAATTATCAGTTACAATGAATATAATAATGCGGTTTTGATTACGTTTTCTGATGAAACTAATTTTAAATTATATTTTAATAATCGAACTTTGTATAAAAAAAAATTTTATTATGCATATTTGTACATATTTTTATTATAACATTCAGTTTGCCGTATTAAATTATTGTTAACACGTGTACCAAAGAGAATAGATTCGAAATATGCGAATGACTAAGTTTATATTTTTAACTTTCTTACGTAATAATAAATAATGATATATACGTATGTTTACCGGGAATAATTTCACCACTGCCGCCGTTTATCAATATTTCAGAATTTATGACGAGATAAAACGACATTCCATTTAAAATACTAAATATGTTACAAATATGGTTTATATATGTCGAAAGGATTGTATAACCAGTCGTACATGTGATATTTTATATTTTTTGGACGTCACGTCATATACGTAGACGGTTAATCACTATTTACATGAATCTTCCGAATCAATCAATTATTGCCGTATGATAGTAGAATTATTAGCGTATATCAGTCATTATTTTGTACGTATAGTTGTATTAAAATTATTATTAACAATCTTTTAATTGTGCTATTTATATTACATCGCAAAAAACTATTGATAAATTATCAGTTACAATGAATATAATAATGCGGTTTTGATTACGTTTTCTGATGAAACTAATTTTAAATTATATTTTAATAATCGAACTTTGTATAAAAAAAAATTTTATTATGCATATTTGTACATATTTTTATTATAACATTCAGTTTGCCGTATTAAATTATTGTTAACACGTGTACCAAAGAGAATAGATTCCAAATATGCGAATGACTAAGTTTATATTTTTAACTTTCTTACGTAATAATAAATAATGATATATACGTATGTTTACCGGGAATAATTTCACCACTGCCGCCGTTTATCAATATTACCGAATTTATGACGAGATAAAACGACATTCCATTTAAAATACTAAATATGTTACAAATATGGTTTATATATGTCGAAAGTATTGTATAACCAGTCGTACATGTGATATTTTATATTTTTTCGACGTCACGTCATATACGTAGACGGTTAAACACTATTTACATGCATCTTCCGAATCAATCAATTATTGCCGTATGATAGTAGAATTATAAGCGTATATCAGTCATTATTTTGTACGTATAGTTGTATTAAAATTAGTATTAACAATCTTTTAATTGTGCTATTTATATTACATCGCAAAAAACTATTGATAAATTATCAGTTACAATGAATATAATAATGCGATTTTGATTACGTTTTCTGATGAAACTAATTTTAAAATTATATTTTAATAATCGAACTTTGTATAAAAAAAAATTTTATTATGTCTATTTGTACATATTTTTATTATAACATTCAATTTGCCGTATTAAATTATTGTTAACACGTGTACCAAAGAGATTAGATTCGAAATATGCGAATGACTAAGTTTATATTTTTAACTTTCTTACGTAATAATAAATAATGATATATACGTATGTTTACCGGGAATAATTTCACCACTGCCGCCGTTTATCAATATTTCTGAATTTATGACGAGATAAAACGACATTCCATTTAAAATACTAAATATGTTACAAATATGGTTTATATATGTCGAAAGGATTGTATAACCAGTCGTACATGTGATATTTTATATTTTTTGGACGTCACGTCATATACGTAGACGGTTAATCACTATTTACATGAATCTTCCGAATCAATCAATTATTGCCGTATGATAGTAGAATTATTAGCGTATATCAGTCATTATTTTGTACGTATAGTTGTATTAAAATTATTATTAACAATCTTTTAATTGTGCTATTTATATTACATCGCAAAAAACTATTGATAAATTATCAGTTACAATGAATATAATAATGCGGTTTTGATTACGTTTTCTGATGAAACTAATTTTAAATTATATTTTAATAATCGAACTTTGTATAAAAAAAAATTTTATTATGCATATTTGTACATATTTTTATTATAACATTCAATTTGCCGTATTAAATTATTGTTAACACGTGTACCAAAGAGAATAGATTCGAAATATGCGAATGACTAAGTTTATATTTTTAACTTTCTTACGTAATAATAAATAATGATATATACGTATGTTTACCGGGAATAATTTCACCACTGCCGCCGTTTATCAATATTTCAGAATTTATGACGAGATAAAACGACATTCCATTTAAAATACTAAATATGTTACAAATATGGTTTATATATGTCGAAAGGATTGTATAACCAGTCGTACATGTGATATTTTATATTTTTTGGACGTCACGTCATATACGTAGACGGTTAATCACTATTTACATGAATCTTCCGAATCAATCAATTATTGCCGTATGATAGTAGAATTATTAGTGTATATCAGTCATTATTTTGTACGTATAGTTGTATTAAAATTATTATTAACAATCTTTTAATTGTGCTATTTATATTACATCGCAAAAAACTATTGATAAATTATCAGTTACAATGAATATAATAATGCGGTTTTGATTACGTTTTCTGATGAAACTAATTTTAAATTATATTTTAATAATCGAACTTTGTATAAAAAAAAATTTTATTATGCATATTTGTACATATTTTTATTATAACATTCAGTTTGCCGTATTAAATTATTGTTAACACGTGTACCAAAGAGAATAGATTCCAAATATGCGAATGACTAAGTTTATATTTTTAACTTTCTTACGTAATAATAAATAATGATATATACGTATGTTTACCGGGAATAATTTCACCACTGCCGCCGTTTATCAATATTTCAGAATTTATGACGAGATAAAACGACATTCCATTTAAAATACTAAATATGTTACAAATATGGTTTATATATGTCGAAAGGATTGTATAATCAGTCGTACATGTGATATTTTATATTTTTTGGACGTCACGTCATATACGTAGACGGTTAATCACTATTTACATGAATCTTCCGAATCAATCAATTATTGCCGTATGATAGTAGAATTATTAGCGTATATCAGTCATTATTTTGTACGTATAGTTGTATTAAAATTATTATTAACAATCTTTTAATTGTGCTATTTATATTACATCGCAAAAAACTATTGATAAATTATCAGTTACAATGAATATAATAATGCGGTTTTGATTACGTTTTCTGATGAAACTAATTTTAAATTATATTTTAATAATCGAACTTTGTATAAAAAAAAATTTTATTATGCATATTTGTACATATTTTTATTATAACATTCAGTTTGCCGTATTAAATTATTGTTAACACGTGTACCAAAGAGAATAGATTCCAAATATGCGAATGACTAAGTTTATATTTTTAACTTTCTTACGTAATAATAAATAATGATATATACGTATGTTTACCGGGAATAATTTCACCACTGCCGCCGTTTATCAATATTACCGAATTTATGACGAGATAAAACGACATTCCATTTAAAATACTAAATATGTTACAAATATGGTTTATATATGTCGAAAGTATTGTATAACCAGTCGTACATGTGATATTTTATATTTTTTCGACGTCACGTCATATACGTAGACGGTTAAACACTATTTACATGCATCTTCCGAATCAATCAATTATTGCCGTATGATAGTAGAATTATAAGCGTATATCAGTCATTATTTTGTACGTATAGTTGTATTAAAATTAGTATTAACAATCTTTTAATTGTGCTATTTATATTACATCGCAAAAAACTATTGATAAATTATCAGTTACAATGAATATAATAATGCGGTTTTGATTACGTTTTCTGATGAAACTAATTTTAAAATTATATTTTAATAATCGAACTTTGTATAAAAAAAAATTTTAATATGTCTATTTGTACATATTTTTATTATAACATTCAATTTGCCGTATTAAATTATTGTTAACACGTGTACCAAAGAGAATAGATTCGAAATATGCGAATGACTAAGTTTATATTTTTAACTTTCTTACGTAATAATAAATAATGATATATACGTATGTTTACCGGGAATAATTTCACCACTGCCGCCGTTTATCAATATTTCCGAATTTATGACGAGATAAAACGACATTCCATTTAAAATACTAAATATGTAACAAATATGGTTTATATATGTCGAAAGGATTGTATAACCAGTCGTACATGTGTTTTTTTATATTTTTTGGACGTCACGTCATATACGTAGACGGTTAATCACTATTTACATGAATCTTCCGAATCAATCAATTATTGCCGTATGATAGTAGAATTATTAGCGTATATCAGTCATTATTTTGTACGTATAGTTGTATTAAAATTATTATTAACAATCTTTTAATTGTGCTATTTATATTACATCGCAAAAAACTATTGATAAATTATCAGTTACAATGAATATAATAATGCGGTTTTGATTACGTTTTCTGATGAAACTAATTTTAAATTATATTTTAATAATCGAACTTTGTATAAAAAAAAATTTTATTATGCATATTTGTACATATTTTTATTATAACATTCAGTTTGCCGTATTAAATTATTGTTAACACGTGTACCAAAGAGAATAGATTCCAAATATGCGAATGACTAAGTTTATATTTTTAACTTTCTTACGTAATAATAAATAATGATATATACGTATGTTTACCGGGAATAATTTCACCACTGCCGCCGTTTATCAATATTACCGAATTTATGACGAGATAAAACGACATTCCATTTAAAATACTAAATATGTTACAAATATGGTTTATATATGTCGAAAGTATTGTATAACCAGTCGTACATGTGATATTTTATATTTTTTCGACGTCACGTCATATACGTAGACGGTTAAACACTATTTACATGCATCTTCCGAATCAATCAATTATTGCCGTATGATAGTAGAATTATAAGCGTATATCAGTCATTATTTTGTACGTATAGTTGTATTAAAATTAGTATTAACAATCTTTTAATTGTGCTATTTATATTACATCGCAAAAAACTATTGATAATTTATCAGTTACAATGAATATAATAATGCGGTTTTGATTACGTTTTCTGATGAAACTAATTTTAAAATTATATTTTAATAATCGAACTTTGTATAAAAAAAAATTTTAATATGTCTATTTGTACATATTTTTATTATAACATTCAATTTGCCGTATTAAATTATTGTTAACACGTGTACCAAAGAGAATAGATTCGAAATATGCGAATGACTAAGTTTATATTTTTAACTTTCTTACGTAATAATAAATAATGATATATACGTATGTTTACCGGGAATAATTTCACCACTGCCGCCGTTTATCAATATTTCCGAATTTATGACGAGATAAAACGACATTCCATTTAAAATACTAAATATGTAACAAATATGGTTTATATATGTCGAAAGGATTGTATAACCAGTCGTACATGTGTTTTTTTATATTTTTTGGACGTCACGTCATATACGTAGACGGTTAATCACTATTTACATGAATCTTCCGAATCAATCAATTATTGCCGTATGATAGTAGAATTATTAGCGTATATTAGTCATTATTTTGTACGTATAGTTGTATTAAAATTATTATTAACAATCTTTTAATTGGGCTATTTATATTACTTTGCAAAAAACTTTTGATAAATTATCAGTTACAATGAATATAATAATGCGGTTTTGATTACGTTTTCTGATGAAACTAATTTTAAAATTATATTTTAATAATCGAACTTTGTATAAAAAAAAATTTTATTATGCATATTTGTACATATTTTTATTATAACATTCAGTTTGCCGTATTAAATTATTGTTAACACGTGTACCAAAGAGAATAGATTCCAAATATGCGAATGACTAAGTTTATATTTTTAACTTTCTTACGTAATAATAAATAATGATATATACGTATGTTTACCGGGAATAATTTCACCACTGCCGCCGTTTATCAATATTACCGAATTTATGACGAGATAAAACGACATTCCATTTAAAATACTAAATATGTTACAAATATGGTTTATATATGTCGAAAGTATTGTATAACCAGTCGTACATGTGATATTTTATATTTTTTCGACGTCACGTCATATACGTAGACGGTTAAACACTATTTACATGCATCTTCCGAATCAATCAATTATTGCCGTATGATAGTAGAATTATAAGCGTATATCAGTCATTATTTTGTACGTATAGTTGTATTAAAATTATTAATAACAATCTTTTAATTGTGCTATTTATATTACATCGCAAAAAACTATTGATAAATTATCAGTTACAATGAATATAATAATGCGGTTTTGATTACGTTTTCTGATGAAACTAATTTTAAATTATATTTTAATAATCGAACTTTGTATAAAAAAAAATTTTATTATGCATATTTGTACATATTTTTATTATAACATTCAGTTTGCCGTATTAAATTATTGTTAACACGTGTACCAAAGAGAATAGATTCCAAATATGCGAATGACTAAGTTTATATTTTTAACTTTCTTACGTAATAATAAATAATGATATATACGTATGTTTACCGGGAATAATTTCACCACTGCCGCCGTTTATCAATATTTCAGAATTTATGACGAGATAAAACGACATTCCATTTAAAATACTAAATATGTTACAAATATGGTTTATATATGTCGAAAGGATTGTATAATCAGTCGTACATGTGATATTTTATATTTTTTGGACGTCACGTCATATACGTAGACGGTTAATCACTATTTACATGAATCTTCCGAATCAATCAATTATTGCCGTATGATAGTAGAATTATTAGCGTATATCAGTCATTATTTTGTACGTATAGTTGTATTAAAATTATTATTAACAATCTTTTAATTGTGCTATTTATATTACATCGCAAAAAACTATTGATAAATTATCAGTTACAATGAATATAATAATGCGGTTTTGATTACGTTTTCTGATGAAACTAATTTTAAATTATATTTTAATAATCGAACTTTGTATAAAAAAAAATTTTATTATGCATATTTGTACATATTTTTATTATAACATTCAGTTTGCCGTATTAAATTATTGTTAACACGTGTACCAAAGAGAATAGATTCCAAATATGCGAATGACTAAGTTTATATTTTTAACTTTCTTACGTAATAATAAATAATGATATATACGTATGTTTACCGGGAATAATTTCACCACTGCCGCCGTTTATCAATATTACCGAATTTATGACGAGATAAAACGACATTCCATTTAAAATACTAAATATGTTACAAATATGGTTTATATATGTCGAAAGTATTGTATAACCAGTCGTACATGTGATATTTTATATTTTTTCGACGTCACGTCATATACGTAGACGGTTAAACACTATTTACATGCATCTTCCGAATCAATCAATTATTGCCGTATGATAGTAGAATTATAAGCGTATATCAGTCATTATTTTGTACGTATAGTTGTATTAAAATTAGTATTAACAATCTTTTAATTGTGCTATTTATATTACATCGCAAAAAACTATTGATAAATTATCAGTTACAATGAATATAATAATGCGGTTTTGATTACGTTTTCTGATGAAACTAATTTTAAAATTATATTTTAATAATCGAACTTTGTATAAAAAAAAATTTTAATATGTCTATTTGTACATATTTTTATTATAACATTCAATTTGCCGTATTAAATTATTGTTAACACGTGTACCAAAGAGAATAGATTCGAAATATGCGAATGACTAAGTTTATATTTTTAACTTTCTTACGTAATAATAAATAATGATATATACGTATGTTTACCGGGAATAATTTCACCACTGCCGCCGTTTATCAATATTTCCGAATTTATGACGAGATAAAACGACATTCCATTTAAAATACTAAATATGTAACAAATATGGTTTATATATGTCGAAAGGATTGTATAACCAGTCGTACATGTGTTTTTTTATATTTTTTGGACGTCACGTCATATACGTAGACGGTTAATCACTATTTACATGAATCTTCCGAATCAATCAATTATTGCCGTATGATAGTAGAATTATTAGCGTATATTAGTCATTATTTTGTACGTATAGTTGTATTAAAATTATTATTAACAATCTTTTAATTGGGCTATTTATATTACTTTGCAAAAAACTTTTGATAAATTATCAGTTACAATGAATATAATAATGCGGTTTTGATTACGTTTTCTGATGAAACTAATTTTAAAATTATATTTTAATAATCGAACTTTGTATAAAAAAAAATTTTATTATGCATATTTGTACATATTTTTATTATAACATTCAGTTTGCCGTATTAAATTATTGTTAACACGTGTACCAAAGAGAATAGATTCCAAATATGCGAATGACTAAGTTTATATTTTTAACTTTCTTACGTAATAATAAATAATGATATATACGTATGTTTACCGGGAATAATTTCACCACTGCCGCCGTTTATCAATATTACCGAATTTATGACGAGATAAAACGACATTCCATTTAAAATACTAAATATGTTACAAATATGGTTTATATATGTCGAAAGTATTGTATAACCAGTCGTACATGTGATATTTTATATTTTTTCGACGTCACGTCATATACGTAGACGGTTAAACACTATTTACATGCATCTTCCGAATCAATCAATTATTGCCGTATGATAGTAGAATTATAAGCGTATATCAGTCATTATTTTGTACGTATAGTTGTATTAAAATTATTATTAACAATCTTTTAATTGTGCTATTTATATTACATCGCAAAAAACTATTGATAAATTATCAGTTACAATGAATATAATAATGCGGTTTTGATTACGTTTTCTGATGAAACTAATTTTAAATTATATTTTAATAATCGAACTTTGTATAAAAAAAAATTTTATTATGCATATTTGTACATATTTTTATTATAACATTCAGTTTGCCGTATTAAATTATTGTTAACACGTGTACCAAAGAGAATAGATTCGAAATATGCGAATGACTAAGTTTATATTTTTAACTTTCTTACGTAATAATAAATAATGATATATACGTATGTTTACCGGGAATAATTTCACCACTGCCGCCGTTTATCAATATTTCAGAATTTATGACGAGATAAAACGACATTCCATTTAAAATACTAAATATGTTACAAATATGGTTTATATATGTCGAAAGGATTGTATAACCAGTCGTACATGTGATATTTTATATTTTTTGGACGTCACGTCATATACGTAGACGGTTAATCACTATTTACATGAATCTTCCGAATCAATCAATTATTGCCGTATGATAGTAGAATTATTAGCGTATATCAGTCATTATTTTGTACGTATAGTTGTATTAAAATTATTATTAACAATCTTTTAATTGTGCTATTTATATTACATCGCAAAAAACTATTGATAAATTATCAGTTACAATGAATATAATAATGCGGTTTTGATTACGTTTTCTGATGAAACTAATTTTAAATTATATTTTAATAATCGAACTTTGTATAAAAAAAAATTTTATTATGCATATTTGTACATATTTTTATTATAACATTCAGTTTGCCGTATTAAATTATTGTTAACACGTGTACCAAAGAGAATAGATTCCAAATATGCGAATGACTAAGTTTATATTTTTAACTTTCTTACGTAATAATAAATAATGATATATACGTATGTTTACCGGGAATAATTTCACCACTGCCGCCGTTTATCAATATTACCGAATTTATGACGAGATAAAACGACATTCCATTTAAAATACTAAATATGTTACAAATATGGTTTATATATGTCGAAAGTATTGTATAACCAGTCGTACATGTGATATTTTATATTTTTTCGACGTCACGTCATATACGTAGACGGTTAAACACTATTTACATGCATCTTCCGAATCAATCAATTATTGCCGTATGATAGTAGAATTATAAGCGTATATCAGTCATTATTTTGTACGTATAGTTGTATTAAAATTAGTATTAACAATCTTTTAATTGTGCTATTTATATTACATCGCAAAAAACTATTGATAAATTATCAGTTACAATGAATATAATAATGCGATTTTGATTACGTTTTCTGATGAAACTAATTTTAAAATTATATTTTAATAATCGAACTTTGTATAAAAAAAAATTTTATTATGTCTATTTGTACATATTTTTATTATAACATTCAATTTGCCGTATTAAATTATTGTTAACACGTGTACCAAAGAGATTAGATTCGAAATATGCGAATGACTAAGTTTATATTTTTAACTTTCTTACGTAATAATAAATAATGATATATACGTATGTTTACCGGGAATAATTTCACCACTGCCGCCGTTTATCAATATTTCTGAATTTATGACGAGATAAAACGACATTCCATTTAAAATACTAAATATGTTACAAATATGGTTTATATATGTCGAAAGGATTGTATAACCAGTCGTACATGTGATATTTTATATTTTTTGGACGTCACGTCATATACGTAGACGGTTAATCACTATTTACATGAATCTTCCGAATCAATCAATTATTGCCGTATGATAGTAGAATTATTAGCGTATATCAGTCATTATTTTGTACGTATAGTTGTATTAAAATTATTATTAACAATCTTTTAATTGTGCTATTTATATTACATCGCAAAAAACTATTGATAAATTATCAGTTACAATGAATATAATAATGCGGTTTTGATTACGTTTTCTGATGAAACTAATTTTAAATTATATTTTAATAATCGAACTTTGTATAAAAAAAAATTTTATTATGCATATTTGTACATATTTTTATTATAACATTCAATTTGCCGTATTAAATTATTGTTAACACGTGTACCAAAGAGAATAGATTCGAAATATGCGAATGACTAAGTTTATATTTTTAACTTTCTTACGTAATAATAAATAATGATATATACGTATGTTTACCGGGAATAATTTCACCACTGCCGCCGTTTATCAATATTTCAGAATTTATGACGAGATAAAACGACATTCCATTTAAAATACTAAATATGTTACAAATATGGTTTATATATGTCGAAAGGATTGTATAACCAGTCGTACATGTGATATTTTATATTTTTTGGACGTCACGTCATATACGTAGACGGTTAATCACTATTTACATGAATCTTCCGAATCAATCAATTATTGCCGTATGATAGTAGAATTATTAGTGTATATCAGTCATTATTTTGTACGTATAGTTGTATTAAAATTATTATTAACAATCTTTTAATTGTGCTATTTATATTACATCGCAAAAAACTATTGATAAATTATCAGTTACAATGAATATAATAATGCGGTTTTGATTACGTTTTCTGATGAAACTAATTTTAAATTATATTTTAATAATCGAACTTTGTATAAAAAAAAATTTTATTATGCATATTTGTACATATTTTTATTATAACATTCAATTTGCCGTATTAAATTATTGTTAACACGTGTACCAAAGAGAATAGATTCGAAATATGCGAATGACTAAGTTTATATTTTTAACTTTCTTACGTAATAATAAATAATGATATATACGTATGTTTACCGGGAATAATTTCACCACTGCCGCCGTTTATCAATATTTCAGAATTTATGACGAGATAAAACGACATTCCATTTAAAATACTAAATATGTTACAAATATGGATTATATATGTCGAAAGGATTGTATAACCAGTCGTACATGTGATATTTTATATTTTTTGGACGTCACGTCATATACGTAGACGGTTAATCACTATTTACATGAATCTTCCGAATCAATCAATTATTGCCGTATGATAGTAGAATTATTAGCGTATATCAGTCATTATTTTGTACGTATAGTTGTATTAAAATTATTATTAACAATCTTTTAATTGTGCTATTTATATTACATCGCAAAAAACTATTGATAAATTATCAGTTACAATGAATATAATAATGCGGTTTTGATTACGTTTTCTGATGAAACTAATTTTAAATTATATTTTAATAATCGAATTTTGTATAAAAAAAAATTTTATTATGCATATTTGTACATATTTTTATTATAACATTCAGTTTGCCGTATTAAATTATTGTTAACACGTGTACCAAAGAGAATAGATTCCAAATATGCGAATGACTAAGTTTATATTTTTAACTTTCTTACGTAATAATAAATAATGATATATACGTATGTTTACCGGGAATAATTTCACCACTGCCGCCGTTTATCAATATTACCGAATTTATGACGAGATAAAACGACATTCCATTTAAAATACTAAATATGTTACAAATATGGTTTATATATGTCGAAAGTATTGTTTAACCAGTCGTACATGTGATATTTTATATTTTTTCGACGTCACGTCATATACGTAGACGGTTAAACACTATTTACATGCATCTTCCGAATCAATCAATTATTGCCGTATGATAGTAGAATTATAAGCGTATATCAGTCATTATTTTGTACGTATAGTTGTATTAAAATTAGTATTAACAATCTTTTAATTGTGCTATTTATATTACATCGCAAAAAACTATTGATAAATTATCAGTTACAATGAATATAATAATGCGGTTTTGATTACGTTTTCTGATGAAACTAATTTTAAAATTATATTTTAATAATCGAACTTTGTATAAAAAAAAATTTTATTATGTCTATTTGTACATATTTTTATTATAACATTCAATTTGCCGTATTAAATTATTGTTAACACGTGTACCAAAGAGATTAGATTCGAAATATGCGAATGACTAAGTTTATATTTTTAACTTTCTTACGTAATAATAAATAATGATATATACGTATGTTTACCGGGAATAATTTCACCACTGCCGCCGTTTATCAATATTTCAGAATTTATGACGAGATAAAACGACATTCCATTTAAAATACTAAATATGTTACAAATATGGTTTATATATGTCGAAAGGATTGTATAACCAGTCGTACATGTGATATTTTATATTTTTTGGACGTCACGTCATATACGTAGACGGTTAATCACTATTTACATGAATCTTCCGAATCAATCAATTATTGCCGTATGATAGTAGAATTATTAGCGTATATCAGTCATTATTTTGTACGTATAGTTGTATTAAAATTATTATTAACAATCTTTTAATTGTGCTATTTATATTACATCGCAAAAAACTATTGATAAATTATCAGTTACAATGAATATAATAATGCGGTTTTGATTACGTTTTCTGATGAAACTAATTTTAAATTATATTTTAATAATCGAACTTTGTATAAAAAAAAATTTTATTATGCATATTTGTACATATTTTTATTATAACATTCAATTTGCCGTATTAAATTATTGTTAACACGTGTACCAAAGAGAATAGATTCGAAATATGCGAATGACTAAGTTTATATTTTTAACTTTCTTACGTAATAATAAATAATGATATATACGTATGTTTACCGGGAATAATTTCACCACTGCCGCCGTTTATCAATATTTCAGAATTTATGACGAGATAAAACGACATTCCATTTAAAATACTAAATATGTTACAAATATGGTTTATATATGTCGAAAGGATTGTATAACCAGTCGTACATGTGATATTTTTTATTTTTTGGACGTCACGTCATATACGTAGACGGTTAATCACTATTTACATGAATCTTCCGAATCAATCAATTATTGCCGTATGATAGTAGAATTATTAGCGTATATCAGTCATTATTTTGTACGTATAGTTGTATTAAAATTATTATTAACAATCTTTTAATTGTGCTATTTATATTACATCGCAAAAAACTATTGATAAATTATCAGTTACAATGAATATAATAATGCGGTTTTGATTACGTTTTCTGATGAAACTAATTTTAAATTATATTTTAATAATCGAACTTTGTATAAAAAAAAATTTTATTATGCATATTTGTACATATTTTTATTATAACATTCAATTTGCCGTATTAAATTATTGTTAACACGTGTACCAAAGAGAATAGATTCGAAATATGCGAATGACTAAGTTTATATTTTTAACTTTCTTACGTAATAATAAATAATGATATATACGTATGTTTACCGGGAATAATTTCACCACTGCCGCCGTTTATCAATATTTCAGAATTTATGACGAGATAAAACGACATTCCATTTAAAATACTAAATATGTTACAAATATGGTTTATATATGTCGAAAGGATTGTATAACCAGTCGTACATGTGATATTTTATATTTTTTGGACGTCACGTCATATACGTAGACGGTTAATCACTATTTACATGAATCTTCCGAATCAATCAATTATTGCCGTATGATAGTAGAATTATTAGCGTATATCAGTCATTATTTTGTACGTATAGTTGTATTAAAATTATTATTAACAATCTTTTAATTGTGCTATTTATATTACATCGCAAAAAACTATTGATAAATTATCAGTTACAATGAATATAATAATGCGGTTTTGATTACGTTTTCTGATGAAACTAATTTTAAATTATATTTTAATAATCGAATTTTGTATAAAAAAAAATTTTATTATGCATATTTGTACATATTTTTATTATAACATTCAGTTTGCCGTATTAAATTATTGTTAACACGTGTACCAAAGAGAATAGATTCCAAATATGCGAATGACTAAGTTTATATTTTTAACTTTCTTACGTAATAATAAATAATGATATATACGTATGTTTACCGGGAATAATTTCACCACTGCCGCCGTTTATCAATATTACCGAATTTATGACGAGATAAAACGACATTCCATTTAAAATACTAAATATGTTACAAATATGGTTTATATATGTCGAAAGTATTGTATAACCAGTCGTACATGTGATATTTTATATTTTTTCGACGTCACGTCATATACGTAGACGGTTAAACACTATTTACATGCATCTTCCGAATCAATCAATTATTGCCGTATGATAGTAGAATTATAAGCGTATATCAGTCATTATTTTGTACGTATAGTTGTATTAAAATTAGTATTAACAATCTTTTAATTGTGCTATTTATATTACATCGCAAAAAACTATTGATAAATTATCAGTTACAATGAATATAATAATGCGGTTTTGATTACGTTTTCTGATGAAACTAATTTTAAAATTATATTTTAATAATCGAACTTTGTATAAAAAAAAATTTTATTATGTCTATTTGTACATATTTTTATTATAACATTCAATTTGCCGTATTAAATTATTGTTAACACGTGTACCAAAGAGATTAGATTCGAAATATGCGAATGACTAAGTTTATATTTTTAACTTTCTTACGTAATAATAAATAATGATATATACGTATGTTTACCGGGAATAATTTCACCACTGCCGCCGTTTATCAATATTTCAGAATTTATGACGAGATAAAACGACATTCCATTTAAAATACTAAATATGTTACAAATATGGTTTATATATGTCGAAAGGATTGTATAACCAGTCGTACATGTGATATTTTATATTTTTTGGACGTCACGTCATATACGTAGACGGTTAATCACTATTTACATGAATCTTCCGAATCAATCAATTATTGCCGTATGATAGTAGAATTATTAGCGTATATCAGTCATTATTTTGTACGTATAGTTGTATTAAAATTATTATTAACAATCTTTTAATTGTGCTATTTATATTACATCGCAAAAAACTATTGATAAATTATCAGTTACAATGAATATAATAATGCGGTTTTGATTACGTTTTCTGATGAAACTAATTTTAAATTATATTTTAATAATCGAACTTTGTATAAAAAAAAATTTTATTATGCATATTTGTACATATTTTTATTATAACATTCAATTTGCCGTATTAAATTATTGTTAACACGTGTACCAAAGAGAATAGATTCGAAATATGCGAATGACTAAGTTTATATTTTTAACTTTCTTACGTAATAATAAATAATGATATATACGTATGTTTACCGGGAATAATTTCACCACTGCCGCCGTTTATCAATATTTCAGAATTTATGACGAGATAAAACGACATTCCATTTAAAATACTAAATATGTTACAAATATGGTTTATATATGTCGAAAGGATTGTATAACCAGTCGTACATGTGATATTTTTTATTTTTTGGACGTCACGTCATATACGTAGACGGTTAATCACTATTTACATGAATCTTCCGAATCAATCAATTATTGCCGTATGATAGTAGAATTATTAGCGTATATCAGTCATTATTTTGTACGTATAGTTGTATTAAAATTATTATTAACAATCTTTTAATTGTGCTATTTATATTACATCGCAAAAAACTATTGATAAATTATCAGTTACAATGAATATAATAATGCGGTTTTGATTACGTTTTCTGATGAAACTAATTTTAAAATTATATTTTAATAATCGAACTTTGTATAAAAAAAAATTTTATTATGTCTATTTGTACATATTTTTATTATAACATTCAATTTGCCGTATTAAATTATTGTTAACACGTGTACCAAAGAGATTAGATTCGAAATATGCGAATGACTAAGTTTATATTTTTAACTTTCTTACGTAATAATAAATAATGATATATACGTATGTTTACCGGGAATAATTTCACCACTGCCGCCGTTTATCAATATTTCAGAATTTATGACGAGATAAAACGACATTCCATTTAAAATACTAAATATGTTACAAATATGGTTTATATATGTCGAAAGGATTGTATAACCAGTCGTACATGTGATATTTTATATTTTTTGGACGTCACGTCATATACGTAGACGGTTAATCACTATTTACATGAATCTTCCGAATCAATCAATTATTGCCGTATGATAGTAGAATTATTAGCGTATATCAGTCATTATTTTGTACGTATAGTTGTATTAAAATTATTATTAACAATCTTTTAATTGTGCTATTTATATTACATCGCAAAAAACTATTGATAAATTATCAGTTACAATGAATATAATAATGCGGTTTTGATTACGTTTTCTGATGAAATTAATTTTAAATTATATTTTAATAATCGAACTTTGTATAAAAAAAAATTTTATTATGCATATTTGTACATATTTTTATTATAACATTCAATTTGCCGTATTAAATTATTGTTAACACGTGTACCAAAGAGAATAGATTCGAAATATGCGAATGACTAAGTTTATATTTTTAACTTTCTTACGTAATAATAAATAATGATATATACGTATGTTTACCGGGAATAATTTCACCACTGCCGCCGTTTATCAATATTTCAGAATTTATGACGAGATAAAACGACATTCCATTTAAAATACTAAATATGTTACAAATATGGTTTATATATGTCGAAAGGATTGTATAACCAGTCGTACATGTGATATTTTTTATTTTTTGGACGTCACGTCATATACGTAGACGGTTAATCACTATTTACATGAATCTTCCGAATCAATCAATTATTGCCGTATGATAGTAGAATTATTAGCGTATATCAGTCATTATTTTGTACGTATAGTTGTATTAAAATTATTATTAACAATCTTTTAATTGTGCTATTTATATTACATCGCAAAAAACTATTGATAAATTATCAGTTACAATGAATATAATAATGCGGTTTTGATTACGTTTTCTGATGAAACTAATTTTAAATTATATTTTAATAATCGAACTTTGTATAAAAAAAAATTTTATTATGCATATTTGTACATATTTTTATTATAACATTCAATTTGCCGTATTAAATTATTGTTAACACGTGTACCAAAGAGAATAGATTCGAAATATGCGAATGACTAAGTTTATATTTTTAACTTTCTTACGTAATAATAAATAATGATATATACGTATGTTTACCGGGAATAATTTCACCACTGCCGCCGTTTATCAATATTTCAGAATTTATGACGAGATAAAACGACATTCCATTTAAAATACTAAATATGTTACAAATATGGTTTATATATGTCGAAAGGATTGTATAACCAGTCGTACATGTGATATTTTATATTTTTTGGACGTCACGTCATATACGTAGACGGTTAATCACTATTTACATGAATCTTCCGAATCAATCAATTATTGCCGTATGATAGTAGAATTATTAGCGTATATCAGTCATTATTTTGTACGTATAGTTGTATTAAAATTATTATTAACAATCTTTTAATTGTGCTATTTATATTACATCGCAAAAAACTATTGATGAATTATCAGTTACAATGAATATAATAATGCGGTTTTGATTACGTTTTCTGATGAAACTAATTTTAAATTATATTTTAATAATCGAACTTTGTATAAAAAAAAATTTTATTATGCATATTTGTACATATTTTTATTATAACATTCAATTTGCCGTATTAAATTATTGTTAACACGTGTACCAAAGAGAATAGATTCGAAATATGCGAATGACTAAGTTTATATTTTTAACTTTCTTACGTAATAATAAATAATGATATATACGTATGTTTACCGGGAATAATTTCACCACTGCCGCCGTTTATCAATATTTCAGAATTTATGACGAGATAAAACGACATTCCATTTAAAATACTAAATATGTTACAAATATGGTTTATATATGTCGAAAGGATTGTATAACCAGTCGTACATGTGATATTTTATATTTTTTGGACGTCACGTCATATACGTAGACGGTTAATCACTATTTACATGAATCTTCCGAATCAATCAATTATTGCCGTATGATAGTAGAATTATTAGCGTATATCAGTCATTATTTTGTACGTATAGTTGTATTAAAATTATTATTAACAATCTTTTAATTGTGCTATTTATATTACATCGCAAAAAACTATTGATAAATTATCAGTTACAATGAATATAATAATGCGGTTTTGATTACGTTTTCTGATGAAACTAATTTTAAATTATATTTTAATAATCGAACTTTGTATAAAAAAAAATTTTATTATGCATATTTGTACATATTTTTATTATAACATTCAGTTTGCCGTATTAAATTATTGTTAACACGTGTACCAAAGAGAATAGATTCCAAATATGCGAATGACTAAGTTTATATTTTTAACTTTCTTACGTAATAATAAATAATGATATATACGTATGTTTACCGGGAATAATTTCACCACTGCCGCCGTTTATCAATATTACCGAATTTATGACGAGATAAAACGACATTCCATTTAAAATACTAAATATGTTACAAATATGGTTTATATATGTCGAAAGTATTGTATAACCAGTCGTACATGTGATATTTTATATTTTTTCGACGTCACGTCATATACGTAGACGGTTAAACACTATTTACATGCATCTTCCGAATCAATCAATTATTGCCGTATGATAGTAGAATTATAAGCGTATATCAGTCATTATTTTGTACGTATAGTTGTATTAAAATTATTATTAACAATCTTTTAATTGTGCTATTTATATTACATCGCAAAAAACTATTGATAAATTATCAGTTACAATGAATATAATAATGCGGTTTTGATTACGTTTTCTGATGAAACTAATTTTAAAATTATATTTTAATAATCGAACTTTGTATAAAAAAAAATTTTATTATGTCTATTTGTACATATTTTTATTATAACATTCAATTTGCCGTATTAAATTATTGTTAACACGTGTACCAAAGAGATTAGATTCGAAATATGCGAATGACTAAGTTTATATTTTTAACTTTCTTACGTAATAATAAATAATGATATATACGTATGTTTACCGGGAATAATTTCACCACTGCCGCCGTTTATCAATATTTCTGAATTTATGACGAGATAAAACGACATTCCATTTAAAATACTAAATATGTTACAAATATGGTTTATATATGTCGAAAGGATTGTATAACCAGTCGTACATGTGATATTTTATATTTTTTGGACGTCACGTCATATACGTAGACGGTTAATCACTATTTACATGAATCTTCCGAATCAATCAATTATTGCCGTATGATAGTAGAATTATTAGCGTATATCAGTCATTATTTTGTACGTATAGTTGTATTAAAATTATTATTAACAATCTTTTAATTGTGCTATTTATATTACATCGCAAAAAACTATTGATAAATTATCAGTTACAATGAATATAATAATGCGGTTTTGATTACGTTTTCTGATGAAACTAATTTTAAATTATATTTTAATAATCGAACTTTGTATAAAAAAAAATTTTATTATGCATATTTGTACATATTTTTATTATAACATTCAATTTGCCATATTAAATTATTGTTAACACGTGTACCAAAGAGAATAGATTCGAAATATGCGAATGACTAAGTTTATATTTTTAACTTTCTTACGTAATAATAAATAATGATATATACGTATGTTTACCGGGAATAATTTCACCACTGCCGCCGTTTATCAATATTTCAGAATTTATGACGAGATAAAACGACATTCCATTTAAAATACTAAATATGTTACAAATATGGTTTATATATGTCGAAAGGATTGTATAACCAGTCGTACATGTGATATTTTTTATTTTTTGGACGTCACGTCATATACGTAGACGGTTAATCACTATTTACATGAATCTTCCGAATCAATCAATTATTGCCGTATGATAGTAGAATTATTAGCGTATATCAGTCATTATTTTGTACGTATAGTTGTATTAAAATTATTATTAACAATCTTTTAATTGTGCTATTTATATTACATCGCAAAAAACTATTGATAAATTATCAGTTACAATGAATATAATAATGCGGTTTTGATTACGTTTTCTGATGAAACTAATTTTAAAATTATATTTTAATAATCGAACTTTGTATAAAAAAAAATTTTATTATGTCTATTTGTACATATTTTTATTATAACATTCAATTTGCCGTATTAAATTATTGTTAACACGTGTACCAAAGAGATTAGATTCGAAATATGCGAATGACTAAGTTTATATTTTTAACTTTCTTACGTAATAATAAATAATGATATATACGTATGTTTACCGGGAATAATTTCACCACTGCCGCCGTTTATCAATATTTCAGAATTTATGACGAGATAAAACGACATTCCATTTAAAATACTAAATATGTTACAAATATGGTTTATATATGTCGAAAGGATTGTATAACCAGTCGTACATGTGATATTTTATATTTTTTGGACGTCACGTCATATACGTAGACGGTTAATCACTATTTACATGAATCTTCCGAATCAATCAATTATTGCCGTATGATAGTAGAATTATTAGCGTATATCAGTCATTATTTTGTACGTATAGTTGTATTAAAATTATTATTAACAATCTTTTAATTGTGCTATTTATATTACATCGCAAAAAACTATTGATAAATTATCAGTTACAATGAATATAATAATGCGGTTTTGATTACGTTTTCTGATGAAACTAATTTTAAATTATATTTTAATAATCGAACTTTGTATAAAAAAAAATTTTATTATGCATATTTGTACATATTTTTATTATAACATTCAATTTGCCGTATTAAATTATTGTTAACACGTGTACCAAAGAGAATAGATTCGAAATATGCGAATGACTAAGTTTATATTTTTAACTTTCTTACGTAATAATAAATAATGATATATACGTATGTTTACCGGGAATAATTTCACCACTGCCGCCGTTTATCAATATTTCAGAATTTATGACGAGATAAAACGACATTCCATTTAAAATACTAAATATGTTACAAATATGGTTTATATATGTCGAAAGGATTGTATAACCAGTCGTACATGTGATATTTTTTATTTTTTGGACGTCACGTCATATACGTAGACGGTTAATCACTATTTACATGAATCTTCCGAATCAATCAATTATTGCCGTATGATAGTAGAATTATTAGCGTATATCAGTCATTATTTTGTACGTATAGTTGTATTAAAATTATTATTAACAATCTTTTAATTGTGCTATTTATATTACATCGCAAAAAACTATTGATAAATTATCAGTTACAATGAATATAATAATGCGGTTTTGATTACGTTTTCTGATGAAACTAATTTTAAATTATATTTTAATAATCGAACTTTGTATAAAAAAAAATTTTATTATGCATATTTGTACATATTTTTATTATAACATTCAATTTGCCGTATTAAATTATTGTTAACACGTGTACCAAAGAGAATAGATTCGAAATATGCGAATGACTAAGTTTATATTTTTAACTTTCTTACGTAATAATAAATAATGATATATACGTATGTTTACCGGGAATAATTTCACCTCTGCCGCCGTTTATCAATATTTCAGAATTTATGACGAGATAAAACGACATTCCATTTAAAATACTAAATATGTTACAAATATGGTTTATATATGTCGAAAGGATTGTATAACCAGTCGTACATGTGATATTTTATATTTTTTGGACGTCACGTCATATACGTAGACGGTTAATCACTATTTACATGAATCTTCCGAATCAATCAATTATTGCCGTATGATAGTAGAATTATTAGCGTATATCAGTCATTATTTTGTACGTATAGTTGTATTAAAATTATTATTAACAATCTTTTAATTGTGCTATTTATATTACATCGCAAAAAACTATTGATGAATTATCAGTTACAATGAATATAATAATGCGGTTTTGATTACGTTTTCTGATGAAACTAATTTTAAATTATATTTTAATAATCGAACTTTGTATAAAAAAAAATTTTATTATGCATATTTGTACATATTTTTATTATAACATTCAATTTGCCGTATTAAATTATTGTTAACACGTGTACCAAAGAGAATAGATTCGAAATATGCGAATGACTAAGTTTATATTTTTAACTTTCTTACGTAATAATAAATAATGATATATACGTATGTTTACCGGGAATAATTTCACCACTGCCGCCGTTTATCAATATTTCAGAATTTATGACGAGATAAAACGACATTCCATTTAAAATACTAAATATGTTACAAATATGGTTTATATATGTCGAAAGGATTGTATAACCAGTCGTACATGTGATATTTTATATTTTTTGGACGTCACGTCATATACGTAGACGGTTAATCACTATTTACATGAATCTTCCGAATCAATCAATTATTGCCGTATGATAGTAGAATTATTAGCGTATATCAGTCATTATTTTGTACGTATAGTTGTATTAAAATTATTATTAACAATCTTTTAATTGTGCTATTTATATTACATCGCAAAAAACTATTGATAAATTATCAGTTACAATGAATATAATAATGCGGTTTTGATTACGTTTTCTGATGAAACTAATTTTAAATTATATTTTAATAATCGAACTTTGTATAAAAAAAAATTTTATTATGCATATTTGTACATATTTTTATTATAACATTCAATTTGCCGTATTAAATTATTGTTAACACGTGTACCAAAGAGAATAGATTCGAAATATGCGAATGACTAAGTTTATATTTTTAACTTTCTTACGTAATAATAAATAATGATATATACGTATGTTT
This sequence comes from Tuberolachnus salignus, assembly GCA_956483605.1. Lineage (NCBI taxonomy): Eukaryota > Metazoa > Arthropoda > Insecta > Hemiptera > Aphididae > Tuberolachnus > Tuberolachnus salignus. The sequence continues at coordinate 30,562,854 of OY101430.1, read as the reverse complement.
ACCGGGAATAATTTCACCACTGCCGCCGTTTATCAATATTTCAGAATTTATGACGAGATAAAACGACATTCCATTTAAAATACTAAATATGTTACAAATATGGTTTATATATGTCGAAAGGATTGTATAACCAGTCGTACATGTGATATTTTATATTTTTTGGACGTCACGTCATATACGTAGACGGTTAATCACTATTTACATGAATCTTCCGAATCAATCAATTATTGCCGTATGATAGTAGAATTATTAGCGTATATCAGTCATTATTTTGTACGTATAGTTGTATTAAAATTATTATTAACAATCTTTTAATTGTGCTATTTATATTACATCGCAAAAAACTATTGATAAATTATCAGTTACAATGAATATAATAATGCGGTTTTGATTACGTTTTCTGATGAAACTAATTTTAAATTATATTTTAATAATCGAACTTTGTATAAAAAAAAATTTTATTATGCATATTTGTACATATTTTTATTATAACATTCAGTTTGCCGTATTAAATTATTGTTAACACGTGTACCAAAGAGAATAGATTCCAAATATGCGAATGACTAAGTTTATATTTTTAACTTTCTTACGTAATAATAAATAATGATATATACGTATGTTTACCGGGAATAATTTCACCACTGCCGCCGTTTATCAATATTTCAGAATTTATGACGAGATAAAACGACATTCCATTTAAAATACTAAATATGTTACAAATATGGTTTATATATGTCGAAAGGATTGTATAACCAGTCGTACATGTGATATTTTATATTTTTTGGACGTCACGTCATATACGTAGACGGTTAATCACTATTTACATGAATCTTCCGAATCAATCAATTATTGCCGTATGATAGTAGAATTATTAGCGTATATCAGTCATTATTTTGTACGTATAGTTGTATTAAAATTATTATTAACAATCTTTTAATTGTGCTATTTATATTACATCGCAAAAAACTATTGATAAATTATCAGTTACAATGAATATAATAATGCGGTTTTGATTACGTTTTCTGATGAAACTAATTTTAAATTATATTTTAATAATCGAACTTTGTATAAAAAAAAATTTTATTATGCATATTTGTACATATTTTTATTATAACATTCAGTTTGCCGTATTAAATTATTGTTAACACGTGTACCAAAGAGAATAGATTCCAAATATGCGAATGACTAAGTTTATATTTTTAACTTTCTTACGTAATAATAAATAATGATATATACGTATGTTTACCGGGAATAATTTCACCACTGCCGCCGTTTATCAATATTACCGAATTTATGACGAGATAAAACGACATTCCATTTAAAATACTAAATATGTTACAAATATGGTTTATATATGTCGAAAGTATTGTATAACCAGTCGTACATGTGATATTTTATATTTTTTCGACGTCACGTCATATACGTAGACGGTTAAACACTATTTACATGCATCTTCCGAATCAATCAATTATTGCCGTATGATAGTAGAATTATAAGCGTATATCAGTCATTATTTTGTACGTATAGTTGTATTAAAATTATTATTAACAATCTTTTAATTGTGCTATTTATATTACATCGCAAAAAACTATTGATAAATTATCAGTTACAATGAATATAATAATGCGGTTTTGATTACGTTTTCTGATGAAACTAATTTTAAAATTATATTTTAATAATCGAACTTTGTATAAAAAAAAATTTTATTATGTCTATTTGTACATATTTTTATTATAACATTCAATTTGCCGTATTAAATTATTGTTAACACGTGTACCAAAGAGATTAGATTCGAAATATGCGAATGACTAAGTTTATATTTTTAACTTTCTTACGTAATAATAAATAATGATATATACGTATGTTTACCGGGAATAATTTCACCACTGCCGCCGTTTATCAATATTTCTGAATTTATGACGAGATAAAACGACATTCCATTTAAAATACTAAATATGTTACAAATATGGTTTATATATGTCGAAAGGATTGTATAACCAGTCGTACATGTGATATTTTATATTTTTTGGACGTCACGTCATATACGTAGACGGTTAATCACTATTTACATGAATCTTCCGAATCAATCAATTATTGCCGTATGATAGTAGAATTATTAGCGTATATCAGTCATTATTTTGTACGTATAGTTGTATTAAAATTATTATTAACAATCTTTTAATTGTGCTATTTATATTACATCGCAAAAAACTATTGATAAATTATCAGTTACAATGAATATAATAATGCGGTTTTGATTACGTTTTCTGATGAAACTAATTTTAAATTATATTTTAATAATCGAACTTTGTATAAAAAAAAATTTTATTATGCATATTTGTACATATTTTTATTATAACATTCAATTTGCCATATTAAATTATTGTTAACACGTGTACCAAAGAGAATAGATTCGAAATATGCGAATGACTAAGTTTATATTTTTAACTTTCTTACGTAATAATAAATAATGATATATACGTATGTTTACCGGGAATAATTTCACCACTGCCGCCGTTTATCAATATTTCAGAATTTATGACGAGATAAAACGACATTCCATTTAAAATACTAAATATGTTACAAATATGGTTTATATATGTCGAAAGGATTGTATAACCAGTCGTACATGTGATATTTTTTATTTTTTGGACGTCACGTCATATACGTAGACGGTTAATCACTATTTACATGAATCTTCCGAATCAATCAATTATTGCCGTATGATAGTAGAATTATTAGCGTATATCAGTCATTATTTTGTACGTATAGTTGTATTAAAATTATTATTAACAATCTTTTAATTGTGCTATTTATATTACATCGCAAAAAACTATTGATAAATTATCAGTTACAATGAATATAATAATGCGGTTTTGATTACGTTTTCTGATGAAACTAATTTTAAAATTATATTTTAATAATCGAACTTTGTATAAAAAAAAATTTTATTATGTCTATTTGTACATATTTTTATTATAACATTCAATTTGCCGTATTAAATTATTGTTAACACGTGTACCAAAGAGATTAGATTCGAAATATGCGAATGACTAAGTTTATATTTTTAACTTTCTTACGTAATAATAAATAATGATATATACGTATGTTTACCGGGAATAATTTCACCACTGCCGCCGTTTATCAATATTTCAGAATTTATGACGAGATAAAACGACATTCCATTTAAAATACTAAATATGTTACAAATATGGTTTATATATGTCGAAAGGATTGTATAACCAGTCGTACATGTGATATTTTATATTTTTTGGACGTCACGTCATATACGTAGACGGTTAATCACTATTTACATGAATCTTCCGAATCAATCAATTATTGCCGTATGATAGTAGAATTATTAGCGTATATCAGTCATTATTTTGTACGTATAGTTGTATTAAAATTATTATTAACAATCTTTTAATTGTGCTATTTATATTACATCGCAAAAAACTATTGATAAATTATCAGTTACAATGAATATAATAATGCGGTTTTGATTACGTTTTCTGATGAAACTAATTTTAAATTATATTTTAATAATCGAACTTTGTATAAAAAAAAATTTTATTATGCATATTTGTACATATTTTTATTATAACATTCAATTTGCCGTATTAAATTATTGTTAACACGTGTACCAAAGAGAATAGATTCGAAATATGCGAATGACTAAGTTTATATTTTTAACTTTCTTACGTAATAATAAATAATGATATATACGTATGTTTACCGGGAATAATTTCACCACTGCCGCCGTTTATCAATATTTCAGAATTTATGACGAGATAAAACGACATTCCATTTAAAATACTAAATATGTTACAAATATGGTTTATATATGTCGAAAGGATTGTATAACCAGTCGTACATGTGATATTTTTTATTTTTTGGACGTCACGTCATATACGTAGACGGTTAATCACTATTTACATGAATCTTCCGAATCAATCAATTATTGCCGTATGATAGTAGAATTATTAGCGTATATCAGTCATTATTTTGTACGTATAGTTGTATTAAAATTATTATTAACAATCTTTTAATTGTGCTATTTATATTACATCGCAAAAAACTATTGATAAATTATCAGTTACAATGAATATAATAATGCGGTTTTGATTACGTTTTCTGATGAAACTAATTTTAAATTATATTTTAATAATCGAACTTTGTATAAAAAAAAATTTTATTATGCATATTTGTACATATTTTTATTATAACATTCAATTTGCCGTATTAAATTATTGTTAACACGTGTACCAAAGAGAATAGATTCGAAATATGCGAATGACTAAGTTTATATTTTCAACTTTCTTACGTAATAATAAATAATGATATATACGTATGTTTACCGGGAATAATTTCACCACTGCCGCCGTTTATCAATATTTCAGAATTTATGACGAGATAAAACGACATTCCATTTAAAATACTAAATATGTTACAAATATGGTTTATATATGTCGAAAGGATTGTATAACCAGTCGTACATGTGATATTTTATATTTTTTGGACGTCACGTCATATACGTAGACGGTTAATCACTATTTACATGAATCTTCCGAATCAATCAATTATTGCCGTATGATAGTAGAATTATTAGCGTATATCAGTCATTATTTTGTACGTATAGTTGTATTAAAATTATTATTAACAATCTTTTAATTGTGCTATTTATATTACATCGCAAAAAACTATTGATGAATTATCAGTTACAATGAATATAATAATGCGGTTTTGATTACGTTTTCTGATGAAACTAATTTTAAATTATATTTTAATAATCGAACTTTGTATAAAAAAAAATTTTATTATGCATATTTGTACATATTTTTATTATAACATTCAATTTGCCGTATTAAATTATTGTTAACACGTGTACCAAAGAGAATAGATTCGAAATATGCGAATGACTAAGTTTATATTTTTAACTTTCTTACGTAATAATAAATAATGATATATACGTATGTTTACCGGGAATAATTTCACCACTGCCGCCGTTTATCAATATTTCAGAATTTATGACGAGATAAAACGACATTCCATTTAAAATACTAAATATGTTACAAATATGGTTTATATATGTCGAAAGGATTGTATAACCAGTCGTACATGTGATATTTTATATTTTTTGGACGTCACGTCATATACGTAGACGGTTAATCACTATTTACATGAATCTTCCGAATCAATCAATTATTGCCGTATGATAGTAGAATTATTAGCGTATATCAGTCATTATTTTGTACGTATAGTTGTATTAAAATTATTATTAACAATCTTTTAATTGTGCTATTTATATTACATCGCAAAAAACTATTGATAAATTATCAGTTACAATGAATATAATAATGCGGTTTTGATTACGTTTTCTGATGAAACTAATTTTAAATTATATTTTAATAATCGAACTTTGTATAAAAAAAAATTTTATTATGCATATTTGTACATATTTTTATTATAACATTCAATTTGCCGTATTAAATTATTGTTAACACGTGTACCAAAGAGAATAGATTCGAAATATGCGAATGACTAAGTTTATATTTTTAACTTTCTTACGTAATAATAAATAATGATATATACGTATGTTTACCGGGAATAATTTCACCACTGCCGCCGTTTATCAATATTTCAGAATTTATGACGAGATAAAACGACATTCCATTTAAAATACTAAATATGTTACAAATATGGTTTATATATGTCGAAAGGATTGTATAACCAGTCGTACATGTGATATTTTATATTTTTTGGACGTCACGTCATATACGTAGACGGTTAATCACTATTTACATGAATCTTCCGAATCAATCAATTATTGCCGTATGATAGTAGAATTATTAGCGTATATCAGTCATTATTTTGTACGTATAGTTGTATTAAAATTATTATTAACAATCTTTTAATTGTGCTATTTATATTACATCGCAAAAAACTATTGATAAATTATCAGTTACAATGAATATAATAATGCGGTTTTGATTACGTTTTCTGATGAAACTAATTTTAAATTATATTTTAATAATCGAACTTTGTATAAAAAAAAATTTTATTATGCATATTTGTACATATTTTTATTATAACATTCAGTTTGCCGTATTAAATTATTGTTAACACGTGTACCAAAGAGAATAGATTCCAAATATGCGAATGACTAAGTTTATATTTTTAACTTTCTTACGTAATAATAAATAATGATATATACGTATGTTTACCGGGAATAATTTCACCACTGCCGCCGTTTATCAATATTTCAGAATTTATGACGAGATAAAACGACATTCCATTTAAAATACTAAATATGTTACAAATATGGTTTATATATGTCGAAAGGATTGTATAACCAGTCGTACATGTGATATTTTATATTTTTTGGACGTCACGTCATATACGTAGACGGTTAATCACTATTTACATGAATCTTCCGAATCAATCAATTATTGCCGTATGATAGTAGAATTATTAGCGTATATCAGTCATTATTTTGTACGTATAGTTGTATTAAAATTATTATTAACAATCTTTTAATTGTGCTATTTATATTACATCGCAAAAAACTATTGATAAATTATCAGTTACAATGAATATAATAATGCGGTTTTGATTACGTTTTCTGATGAAACTAATTTTAAATTATATTTTAATAATCGAACTTTGTATAAAAAAAAATTTTATTATGCATATTTGTACATATTTTTATTATAACATTCAGTTTGCCGTATTAAATTATTGTTAACACGTGTACCAAAGAGAATAGATTCCAAATATGCGAATGACTAAGTTTATATTTTTAACTTTCTTACGTAATAATAAATAATGATATATACGTATGTTTACCGGGAATAATTTCACCACTGCCGCCGTTTATCAATATTACCGAATTTATGACGAGATAAAACGACATTCCATTTAAAATACTAAATATGTTACAAATATGGTTTATATATGTCGAAAGTATTGTATAACCAGTCGTACATGTGATATTTTATATTTTTTCGACGTCACGTCATATACGTAGACGGTTAAACACTATTTACATGCATCTTCCGAATCAATCAATTATTGCCGTATGATAGTAGAATTATAAGCGTATATCAGTCATTATTTTGTACGTATAGTTGTATTAAAATTATTATTAACAATCTTTTAATTGTGCTATTTATATTACATCGCAAAAAACTATTGATAAATTATCAGTTACAATGAATATAATAATGCGGTTTTGATTACGTTTTCTGATGAAACTAATTTTAAAATTATATTTTAATAATCGAACTTTGTATAAAAAAAAATTTTATTATGTCTATTTGTACATATTTTTATTATAACATTCAATTTGCCGTATTAAATTATTGTTAACACGTGTACCAAAGAGATTAGATTCGAAATATGCGAATGACTAAGTTTATATTTTTAACTTTCTTACGTAATAATAAATAATGATATATACGTATGTTTACCGGGAATAATTTCACCACTGCCGCCGTTTATCAATATTTCTGAATTTATGACGAGATAAAACGACATTCCATTTAAAATACTAAATATGTTACAAATATGGTTTATATATGTCGAAAGGATTGTATAACCAGTCGTACATGTGATATTTTATATTTTTTGGACGTCACGTCATATACGTAGACGGTTAATCACTATTTACATGAATCTTCCGAATCAATCAATTATTGCCGTATGATAGTAGAATTATTAGCGTATATCAGTCATTATTTTGTACGTATAGTTGTATTAAAATTATTATTAACAATCTTTTAATTGTGCTATTTATATTACATCGCAAAAAACTATTGATAAATTATCAGTTACAATGAATATAATAATGCGGTTTTGATTACGTTTTCTGATGAAACTAATTTTAAATTATATTTTAATAATCGAACTTTGTATAAAAAAAAATTTTATTATGCATATTTGTACATATTTTTATTATAACATTCAATTTGCCATATTAAATTATTGTTAACACGTGTACCAAAGAGAATAGATTCGAAATATGCGAATGACTAAGTTTATATTTTTAACTTTCTTACGTAATAATAAATAATGATATATACGTATGTTTACCGGGAATAATTTCACCACTGCCGCCGTTTATCAATATTTCAGAATTTATGACGAGATAAAACGACATTCCATTTAAAATACTAAATATGTTACAAATATGGTTTATATATGTCGAAAGGATTGTATAACCAGTCGTACATGTGATATTTTTTATTTTTTGGACGTCACGTCATATACGTAGACGGTTAATCACTATTTACATGAATCTTCCGAATCAATCAATTATTGCCGTATGATAGTAGAATTATTAGCGTATATCAGTCATTATTTTGTACGTATAGTTGTATTAAAATTATTATTAACAATCTTTTAATTGTGCTATTTATATTACATCGCAAAAAACTATTGATAAATTATCAGTTACAATGAATATAATAATGCGGTTTTGATTACGTTTTCTGATGAAACTAATTTTAAAATTATATTTTAATAATCGAACTTTGTATAAAAAAAAATTTTATTATGTCTATTTGTACATATTTTTATTATAACATTCAATTTGCCGTATTAAATTATTGTTAACACGTGTACCAAAGAGATTAGATTCGAAATATGCGAATGACTAAGTTTATATTTTTAACTTTCTTACGTAATAATAAATAATGATATATACGTATGTTTACCGGGAATAATTTCACCACTGCCGCCGTTTATCAATATTTCAGAATTTATGACGAGATAAAACGACATTCCATTTAAAATACTAAATATGTTACAAATATGGTTTATATATGTCGAAAGGATTGTATAACCAGTCGTACATGTGATATTTTATATTTTTTGGACGTCACGTCATATACGTAGACGGTTAATCACTATTTACATGAATCTTCCGAATCAATCAATTATTGCCGTATGATAGTAGAATTATTAGCGTATATCAGTCATTATTTTGTACGTATAGTTGTATTAAAATTATTATTAACAATCTTTTAATTGTGCTATTTATATTACATCGCAAAAAACTATTGATAAATTATCAGTTACAATGAATATAATAATGCGGTTTTGATTACGTTTTCTGATGAAACTAATTTTAAATTATATTTTAATAATCGAACTTTGTATAAAAAAAAATTTTATTATGCATATTTGTACATATTTTTATTATAACATTCAATTTGCCGTATTAAATTATTGTTAACACGTGTACCAAAGAGAATAGATTCGAAATATGCGAATGACTAAGTTTATATTTTTAACTTTCTTACGTAATAATAAATAATGATATATACGTATGTTTACCGGGAATAATTTCACCACTGCCGCCGTTTATCAATATTTCAGAATTTATGACGAGATAAAACGACATTCCATTTAAAATACTAAATATGTTACAAATATGGTTTATATATGTCGAAAGGATTGTATAACCAGTCGTACATGTGATATTTTTTATTTTTTGGACGTCACGTCATATACGTAGACGGTTAATCACTATTTACATGAATCTTCCGAATCAATCAATTATTGCCGTATGATAGTAGAATTATTAGCGTATATCAGTCATTATTTTGTACGTATAGTTGTATTAAAATTATTATTAACAATCTTTTAATTGTGCTATTTATATTACATCGCAAAAAACTATTGATAAATTATCAGTTACAATGAATATAATAATGCGGTTTTGATTACGTTTTCTGATGAAACTAATTTTAAATTATATTTTAATAATCGAACTTTGTATAAAAAAAAATTTTATTATGCATATTTGTACATATTTTTATTATAACATTCAATTTGCCGTATTAAATTATTGTTAACACGTGTACCAAAGAGAATAGATTCGAAATATGCGAATGACTAAGTTTATATTTTTAACTTTCTTACGTAATAATAAATAATGATATATACGTATGTTTACCGGGAATAATTTCACCACTGCCGCCGTTTATCAATATTTCAGAATTTATGACGAGATAAAACGACATTCCATTTAAAATACTAAATATGTTACAAATATGGTTTATATATGTCGAAAGGATTGTATAACCAGTCGTACATGTGATATTTTATATTTTTTGGACGTCACGTCATATACGTAGACGGTTAATCACTATTTACATGAATCTTCCGAATCAATCAATTATTGCCGTATGATAGTAGAATTATTAGCGTATATCAGTCATTATTTTGTACGTATAGTTGTATTAAAATTATTATTAACAATCTTTTAATTGTGCTATTTATATTACATCGCAAAAAACTATTGATGAATTATCAGTTACAATGAATATAATAATGCGGTTTTGATTACGTTTTCTGATGAAACTAATTTTAAATTATATTTTAATAATCGAACTTTGTATAAAAAAAAATTTTATTATGCATATTTGTACATATTTTTATTATAACATTCAATTTGCCGTATTAAATTATTGTTAACACGTGTACCAAAGAGAATAGATTCGAAATATGCGAATGACTAAGTTTATATTTTTAACTTTCTTACGTAATAATAAATAATGATATATACGTATGTTTACCGGGAATAATTTCACCACTGCCGCCGTTTATCAATATTTCAGAATTTATGACGAGATAAAACGACATTCCATTTAAAATACTAAATATGTTACAAATATGGTTTATATATGTCGAAAGGATTGTATAACCAGTCGTACATGTGATATTTTATATTTTTTGGACGTCACGTCATATACGTAGACGGTTAATCACTATTTACATGAATCTTCCGAATCAATCAATTATTGCCGTATGATAGTAGAATTATTAGCGTATATCAGTCATTATTTTGTACGTATAGTTGTATTAAAATTATTATTAACAATCTTTTAATTGTGCTATTTATATTACATCGCAAAAAACTATTGATAAATTATCAGTTACAATGAATATAATAATGCGGTTTTGATTACGTTTTCTGATGAAACTAATTTTAAATTATATTTTAATAATCGAACTTTGTATAAAAAAAAATTTTATTATGCATATTTGTACATATTTTTATTATAACATTCAGTTTGCCGTATTAAATTATTGTTAACACGTGTACCAAAGAGAATAGATTCCAAATATGCGAATGACTAAGTTTATATTTTTAACTTTCTTACGTAATAATAAATAATGATATATACGTATGTTTACCGGGAATAATTTCACCACTGCCGCCGTTTATCAATATTACCGAATTTATGACGAGATAAAACGACATTCCATTTAAAATACTAAATATGTTACAAATATGGTTTATATATGTCGAAAGTATTGTATAACCAGTCGTACATGTGATATTTTATATTTTTTCGACGTCACGTCATATACGTAGACGGTTAAACACTATTTACATGCATCTTCCGAATCAATCAATTATTGCCGTATGATAGTAGAATTATAAGCGTATATCAGTCATTATTTTGTACGTATAGTTGTATTAAAATTATTATTAACAATCTTTTAATTGTGCTATTTATATTACATCGCAAAAAACTATTGATAAATTATCAGTTACAATGAATATAATAATGCGGTTTTGATTACGTTTTCTGATGAAACTAATTTTAAAATTATATTTTAATAATCGAACTTTGTATAAAAAAAAATTTTATTATGTCTATTTGTACATATTTTTATTATAACATTCAATTTGCCGTATTAAATTATTGTTAACACGTGTACCAAAGAGATTAGATTCGAAATATGCGAATGACTAAGTTTATATTTTTAACTTTCTTACGTAATAATAAATAATGATATATACGTATGTTTACCGGGAATAATTTCACCACTGCCGCCGTTTATCAATATTTCAGAATTTATGACGAGATAAAACGACATTCCATTTAAAATACTAAATATGTTACAAATATGGTTTATATATGTCGAAAGGATTGTATAACCAGTCGTACATGTGATATTTTATATTTTTTGGACGTCACGTCATATACGTAGACGGTTAATCACTATTTACATGAATCTTCCGAATCAATCAATTATTGCCGTATGATAGTAGAATTATTAGCGTATATCAGTCATTATTTTGTACGTATAGTTGTATTAAAATTATTATTAACAATCTTTTAATTGTGCTATTTATATTACATCGCAAAAAACTATTGATAAATTATCAGTTACAATGAATATAATAATGCGGTTTTGATTACGTTTTCTGATGAAACTAATTTTAAATTATATTTTAATAATCGAACTTTGTATAAAAAAAAATTTTATTATGCATATTTGTACATATTTTTATTATAACATTCAATTTGCCGTATTAAATTATTGTTAACACGTGTACCAAAGAGAATAGATTCGAAATATGCGAATGACTAAGTTTATATTTTTAACTTTCTTACGTAATAATAAATAATGATATATACGTATGTTTACCGGGAATAATTTCACCACTGCCGCCGTTTATCAATATTTCAGAATTTATGACGAGATAAAACGACATTCCATTTAAAATACTAAATATGTTACAAATATGGTTTATATATGTCGAAAGGATTGTATAACCAGTCGTACATGTGATATTTTTTATTTTTTGGACGTCACGTCATATACGTAGACGGTTAATCACTATTTACATGAATCTTCCGAATCAATCAATTATTGCCGTATGATAGTAGAATTATTAGCGTATATCAGTCATTATTTTGTACGTATAGTTGTATTAAAATTATTATTAACAATCTTTTAATTGTGCTATTTATATTACATCGCAAAAAACTATTGATAAATTATCAGTTACAATGAATATAATAATGCGGTTTTGATTACGTTTTCTGATGAAACTAATTTTAAATTATATTTTAATAATCGAACTTTGTATAAAAAAAAATTTTATTATGCATATTTGTACATATTTTTATTATAACATTCAATTTGCCGTATTAAATTATTGTTAACACGTGTACCAAAGAGAATAGATTCGAAATATGCGAATGACTAAGTTTATATTTTTAACTTTCTTACGTAATAATAAATAATGATATATACGTATGTTTACCGGGAATAATTTCACCACTGCCGCCGTTTATCAATATTTCAGAATTTATGACGAGATAAAACGACATTCCATTTAAAATACTAAATATGTTACAAATATGGTTTATATATGTCGAAAGGATTGTATAACCAGTCGTACATGTGATATTTTATATTTTTTGGACGTCACGTCATATACGTAGACGGTTAATCACTATTTACATGAATCTTCCGAATCAATCAATTATTGCCGTATGATAGTAGAATTATTAGCGTATATCAGTCATTATTTTGTACGTATAGTTGTATTAAAATTATTATTAACAATCTTTTAATTGTGCTATTTATATTACATCGCAAAAAACTATTGATGAATTATCAGTTACAATGAATATAATAATGCGGTTTTGATTACGTTTTCTGATGAAACTAATTTTAAATTATATTTTAATAATCGAACTTTGTATAAAAAAAAATTTTATTATGCATATTTGTACATATTTTTATTATAACATTCAATTTGCCGTATTAAATTATTGTTAACACGTGTACCAAAGAGAATAGATTCGAAATATGCGAATGACTAAGTTTATATTTTTAACTTTCTTACGTAATAATAAATAATGATATATACGTATGTTTACCGGGAATAATTTCACCACTGCCGCCGTTTATCAATATTTCAGAATTTATGACGAGATAAAACGACATTCCATTTAAAATACTAAATATGTTACAAATATGGTTTATATATGTCGAAAGGATTGTATAACCAGTCGTACATGTGATATTTTATATTTTTTGGACGTCACGTCATATACGTAGACGGTTAATCACTATTTACATGAATCTTCCGAATCAATCAATTATTGCCGTATGATAGTAGAATTATTAGCGTATATCAGTCATTATTTTGTACGTATAGTTGTATTAAAATTATTATTAACAATCTTTTAATTGTGCTATTTATATTACATCGCAAAAAACTATTGATAAATTATCAGTTACAATGAATATAATAATGCGGTTTTGATTACGTTTTCTGATGAAACTAATTTTAAATTATATTTTAATAATCGAACTTTGTATAAAAAAAAATTTTATTATGCATATTTGTACATATTTTTATTATAACATTCAATTTGCCGTATTAAATTATTGTTAACACGTGTACCAAAGAGAATAGATTCGAAATATGCGAATGACTAAGTTTATATTTTTAACTTTCTTACGTAATAATAAATAATGATATATACGTATGTTTACCGGGAATAATTTCACCACTGCCGCCGTTTATCAATATTTCAGAATTTATGACGAGATAAAACGACATTCCATTTAAAATACTAAATATGTTACAAATATGGTTTATATATGTCGAAAGGATTGTATAACCAGTCGTACATGTGATATTTTATATTTTTTGGACGTCACGTCATATACGTAGACGGTTAATCACTATTTACATGAATCTTCCGAATCAATCAATTATTGCCGTATGATAGTAGAATTATTAGCGTATATCAGTCATTATTTTGTACGTATAGTTGTATTAAAATTATTATTAACAATCTTTTAATTGTGCTATTTATATTACATCGCAAAAAACTATTGATAAATTATCAGTTACAATGAATATAATAATGCGGTTTTGATTACGTTTTCTGATGAAACTAATTTTAAATTATATTTTAATAATCGAACTTTGTATAAAAAAAAATTTTATTATGCATATTTGTACATATTTTTATTATAACATTCAGTTTGCCGTATTAAATTATTGTTAACACGTGTACCAAAGAGAATAGATTCCAAATATGCGAATGACTAAGTTTATATTTTTAACTTTCTTACGTAATAATAAATAATGATATATACGTATGTTTACCGGGAATAATTTCACCACTGCCGCCGTTTATCAATATTACCGAATTTATGACGAGATAAAACGACATTCCATTTAAAATACTAAATATGTTACAAATATGGTTTATATATGTCGAAAGTATTGTATAACCAGTCGTACATGTGATATTTTATATTTTTTCGACGTCACGTCATATACGTAGACGGTTAAACACTATTTACATGCATCTTCCGAATCAATCAATTATTGCCGTATGATAGTAGAATTATAAGCGTATATCAGTCATTATTTTGTACGTATAGTTGTATTAAAATTATTATTAACAATCTTTTAATTGTGCTATTTATATTACATCGCAAAAAACTATTGATAAATTATCAGTTACAATGAATATAATAATGCGGTTTTGATTACGTTTTCTGATGAAACTAATTTTAAAATTATATTTTAATAATCGAACTTTGTATAAAAAAAAATTTTATTATGTCTATTTGTACATATTTTTATTATAACATTCAATTTGCCGTATTAAATTATTGTTAACACGTGTACCAAAGAGATTAGATTCGAAATATGCGAATGACTAAGTTTATATTTTTAACTTTCTTACGTAATAATAAATAATGATATATACGTATGTTTACCGGGAATAATTTCACCACTGCCGCCGTTTATCAATATTTCTGAATTTATGACGAGATAAAACGACATTCCATTTAAAATACTAAATATGTTACAAATATGGTTTATATATGTCGAAAGGATTGTATAACCAGTCGTACATGTGATATTTTATATTTTTTGGACGTCACGTCATATACGTAGACGGTTAATCACTATTTACATGAATCTTCCGAATCAATCAATTATTGCCGTATGATAGTAGAATTATTAGCGTATATCAGTCATTATTTTGTACGTATAGTTGTATTAAAATTATTATTAACAATCTTTTAATTGTGCTATTTATATTACATCGCAAAAAACTATTGATAAATTATCAGTTACAATGAATATAATAATGCGGTTTTGATTACGTTTTCTGATGAAACTAATTTTAAATTATATTTTAATAATCGAACTTTGTATAAAAAAAAATTTTATTATGCATATTTGTACATATTTTTATTATAACATTCAGTTTGCCGTATTAAATTATTGTTAACACGTGTACCAAAGAGAATAGATTCCAAATATGCGAATGACTAAGTTTATATTTTTAACTTTCTTACGTAATAATAAATAATGATATATACGTATGTTTACCGGGAATAATTTCACCACTGCCGCCGTTTATCAATATTTCAGAATTTATGACGAGATAAAACGACATTCCATTTAAAATACTAAATATGTTACAAATATGGTTTATATATGTCGAAAGTATTGTATAACCAGTCGTACATGTGATATTTTATATTTTTTCGACGTCACGTCATATACGTAGACGGTTAAACACTATTTACATGCATCTTCCGAATCAATCAATTATTGCCGTATGATAGTAGAATTATAAGCGTATATCAGTCATTATTTTGTACGTATAGTTGTATTAAAATTAGTATTAACAATCTTTTAATTGTGCTATTTATATTACATCGCAAAAAACTATTGATAAATTATCAGTTACAATGAATATAATAATGCGATTTTGATTACGTTTTCTGATGAAACTAATTTTAAAATTATATTTTAATAATCGAACTTTGTATAAAAAAAAATTTTATTATGTCTATTTGTACATATTTTTATTATAACATTCAATTTGCCGTATTAAATTATTGTTAACACGTGTACCAAAGAGATTAGATTCGAAATATGCGAATGACTAAGTTTATATTTTTAACTTTCTTACGTAATAATAAATAATGATATATACGTATGTTTACCGGGAATAATTTCACCACTGCCGCCGTTTATCAATATTTCTGAATTTATGACGAGATAAAACGACATTCCATTTAAAATACTAAATATGTTACAAATATGGTTTATATATGTCGAAAGGATTGTATAACCAGTCGTACATGTGATATTTTATATTTTTTGGACGTCACGTCATATACGTAGACGGTTAATCACTATTTACATGAATCTTCCGAATCAATCAATTATTGCCGTATGATAGTAGAATTATTAGCGTATATCAGTCATTATTTTGTACGTATAGTTGTATTAAAATTATTATTAACAATCTTTTAATTGTGCTATTTATATTACATCGCAAAAAACTATTGATAAATTATCAGTTACAATGAATATAATAATGCGGTTTTGATTACGTTTTCTGATGAAACTAATTTTAAATTATATTTTAATAATCGAACTTTGTATAAAAAAAAATTTTATTATGCATATTTGTACATATTTTTATTATAACATTCAATTTGCCGTATTAAATTATTGTTAACACGTGTACCAAAGAGAATAGATTCGAAATATGCGAATGACTAAGTTTATATTTTTAACTTTCTTACGTAATAATAAATAATGATATATACGTATGTTTACCGGGAATAATTTCACCACTGCCGCCGTTTATCAATATTTCAGAATTTATGACGAGATAAAACGACATTCCATTTAAAATACTAAATATGTTACAAATATGGTTTATATATGTCGAAAGGATTGTATAACCAGTCGTACATGTGATATTTTATATTTTTTGGACGTCACGTCATATACGTAGACGGTTAATCACTATTTACATGAATCTTCCGAATCAATCAATTATTGCCGTATGATAGTAGAATTATTAGCGTATATCAGTCATTATTTTGTACGTATAGTTGTATTAAAATTATTATTAACAATCTTTTAATTGTGCTATTTATATTACATCGCAAAAAACTATTGATAAATTATCAGTTACAATGAATATAATAATGCGGTTTTGATTACGTTTTCTGATGAAACTAATTTTAAATTATATTTTAATAATCGAACTTTGTATAAAAAAAAATTTTATTATGCATATTTGTACATATTTTTATTATAACATTCAATTTGCCGTATTAAATTATTGTTAACACGTGTACCAAAGAGAATAGATTCGAAATATGCGAATGACTAAGTTTATATTTTTAACTTTCTTACGTAATAATAAATAATGATATATACGTATGTTTACCGGGAATAATTTCACCACTGCCGCCGTTTATCAATATTTCAGAATTTATGACGAGATAAAACGACATTCCATTTAAAATACTAAATATGTTACAAATATGGTTTATATATGTCGAAAGGATTGTATAACCAGTCGTACATGTGATATTTTATATTTTTTGGACGTCACGTCATATACGTAGACGGTTAATCACTATTTACATGAATCTTCCGAATCAATCAATTATTGCCGTATGATAGTAGAATTATTAGCGTATATCAGTCATTATTTTGTACGTATAGTTGTATTAAAATTATTATTAACAATCTTTTAATTGTGCTATTTATATTACATCGCAAAAAACTATTGATAAATTATCAGTTACAATGAATATAATAATGCGGTTTTGATTACGTTTTCTGATGAAACTAATTTTAAATTATATTTTAATAATCGAATTTTGTATAAAAAAAAATTTTATTATGCATATTTGTACATATTTTTATTATAACATTCAGTTTGCCGTATTAAATTATTGTTAACACGTGTACCAAAGAGATTAGATTCGAAATATGCGAATGACTAAGTTTATATTTTTAACTTTCTTACGTAATAATAAATAATGATATATACGTATGTTTACCGGGAATAATTTCACCACTGCCGCCGTTTATCAATATTTCTGAATTTATGACGAGATAAAACGACATTCCATTTAAAATACTAAATATGTTACAAATATGGTTTATATATGTCGAAAGGATTGTATAACCAGTCGTACATGTGATATTTTATATTTTTTGGACGTCACGTCATATACGTAGACGGTTAATCACTATTTACATGAATCTTCCGAATCAATCAATTATTGCCGTATGATAGTAGAATTATTAGCGTATATCAGTCATTATTTTGTACGTATAGTTGTATTAAAATTATTATTAACAATCTTTTAATTGTGCTATTTATATTACATCGCAAAAAACTATTGATAAATTATCAGTTACAATGAATATAATAATGCGGTTTTGATTACGTTTTCTGATGAAACTAATTTTAAATTATATTTTAATAATCGAACTTTGTATAAAAAAAAATTTTATTATGCATATTTGTACATATTTTTATTATAACATTCAGTTTGCCGTATTAAATTATTGTTAACACGTGTACCAAAGAGATTAGATTCGAAATATGCGAATGACTAAGTTTATATTTTTAACTTTCTTACGTAATAATAAATAATGATATATACGTATGTTTACCGGGAATAATTTCACCACTGCCGCCGTTTATCAATATTTCAGAATTTATGACGAGATAAAACGACATTCCATTTAAAATACTAAATATGTTACAAATATGGTTTATATATGTCGAAAGGATTGTATAACCAGTCGTACATGTGATATTTTATATTTTTTGGACGTCACGTCATATACGTAGACGGTTAATCACTATTTACATGAATCTTCCGAATCAATCAATTATTGCCGTATGATAGTAGAATTATTAGCGTATATCAGTCATTATTTTGTACGTATAGTTGTATTAAAATTATTATTAACAATCTTTTAATTGTGCTATTTATATTACATCGCAAAAAACTATTGATAAATTATCAGTTACAATGAATATAATAATGCGGTTTTGATTACGTTTTCTGATGAAACTAATTTTAAATTATATTTTAATAATCGAACTTTGTATAAAAAAAAATTTTATTATGCATATTTGTACATATTTTTATTATAACATTCAATTTGCCGTATTAAATTATTGTTAACACGTGTACCAAAGAGAATAGATTCGAAATATGCGAATGACTAAGTTTATATTTTTAACTTTCTTACGTAATAATAAATAATGATATATACGTATGTTTACCGGGAATAATTTCACCACTGCCGCCGTTTATCAATATTTCTGAATTTATGACGAGATAAAACGACATTCCATTTAAAATACTAAATATGTTACAAATATGGTTTATATATGTCGAAAGGATTGTATAACCAGTCGTACATGTGATATTTTATATTTTTTGGACGTCACGTCATATACGTAGACGGTTAATCACTATTTACATGAATCTTCCGAATCAATCAATTATTGCCGTATGATAGTAGAATTATTAGCGTATATCAGTCATTATTTTGTACGTATAGTTGTATTAAAATTATTATTAACAATCTTTTAATTGTGCTATTTATATTACATCGCAAAAAACTATTGATAAATTATCAGTTACAATGAATATAATAATGCGGTTTTGATTACGTTTTCTGATGAAACTAATTTTAAATTATATTTTAATAATCGAATTTTGTATAAAAAAAAATTTTATTATGCATATTTGTACATATTTTTATTATAACATTCAGTTTGCCGTATTAAATTATTGTTAACACGTGTACCAAAGAGATTAGATTCGAAATATGCGAATGACTAAGTTTATATTTTTAACTTTCTTACGTAATAATAAATAATGATATATACGTATGTTTACCGGGAATAATTTCACCACTGCCGCCGTTTATCAATATTTCTGAATTTATGACGAGATAAAACGACATTCCATTTAAAATACTAAATATGTTACAAATATGGTTTATATATGTCGAAAGGATTGTATAACCAGTCGTACATGTGATATTTTATATTTTTTGGACGTCACGTCATATACGTAGACGGTTAATCACTATTTACATGAATCTTCCGAATCAATCAATTATTGCCGTATGATAGTAGAATTATTAGCGTATATCAGTCATTATTTTGTACGTATAGTTGTATTAAAATTATTATTAACAATCTTTTAATTGTGCTATTTATATTACATCGCAAAAAACTATTGATAAATTATCAGTTACAATGAATATAATAATGCGGTTTTGATTACGTTTTCTGATGAAACTAATTTTAAATTATATTTTAATAATCGAACTTTGTATAAAAAAAAATTTTATTATGCATATTTGTACATATTTTTATTATAACATTCAGTTTGCCGTATTAAATTATTGTTAACACGTGTACCAAAGAGATTAGATTCGAAATATGCGAATGACTAAGTTTATATTTTTAACTTTCTTACGTAATAATAAATAATGATATATACGTATGTTTACCGGGAATAATTTCACCACTGCCGCCGTTTATCAATATTTCAGAATTTATGACGAGATAAAACGACATTCCATTTAAAATACTAAATATGTTACAAATATGGTTTATATATGTCGAAAGGATTGTATAACCAGTCGTACATGTGATATTTTATATTTTTTGGACGTCACGTCATATACGTAGACGGTTAATCACTATTTACATGAATCTTCCGAATCAATCAATTATTGCCGTATGATAGTAGAATTATTAGCGTATATCAGTCATTATTTTGTACGTATAGTTGTATTAAAATTATTATTAACAATCTTTTAATTGTGCTATTTATATTACATCGCAAAAAACTATTGATAAATTATCAGTTACAATGAATATAATAATGCGGTTTTGATTACGTTTTCTGATGAAACTAATTTTAAATTATATTTTAATAATCGAACTTTGTATAAAAAAAAATTTTATTATGCATATTTGTACATATTTTTATTATAACATTCAATTTGCCGTATTAAATTATTGTTAACACGTGTACCAAAGAGAATAGATTCGAAATATGCGAATGACTAAGTTTATATTTTTAACTTTCTTACGTAATAATAAATAATGATATATACGTATGTTTACCGGGAATAATTTCACCACTGCCGCCGTTTATCAATATTTCTGAATTTATGACGAGATAAAACGACATTCCATTTAAAATACTAAATATGTTACAAATATGGTTTATATATGTCGAAAGGATTGTATAACCAGTCGTACATGTGATATTTTATATTTTTTGGACGTCACGTCATATACGTAGACGGTTAATCACTATTTACATGAATCTTCCGAATCAATCAATTATTGCCGTATGATAGTAGAATTATTAGCGTATATCAGTCATTATTTTGTACGTATAGTTGTATTAAAATTATTATTAACAATCTTTTAATTGTGCTATTTATATTACATCGCAAAAAACTATTGATAAATTATCAGTTACAATGAATATAATAATGCGGTTTTGATTACGTTTTCTGATGAAACTAATTTTAAATTATATTTTAATAATCGAACTTTGTATAAAAAAAAATTTTATTATGCATATTTGTACATATTTTTATTATAACATTCAATTTGCCGTATTAAATTATTGTTAACACGTGTACCAAAGAGAATAGATTCGAAATATGCGAATGACTAAGTTTATATTTTTAACTTTCTTACGTAATAATAAATAATGATATATACGTATGTTTACCGGGAATAATTTCACCACTGCCGCCGTTTATCAATATTTCAGAATTTATGACGAGATAAAACGACATTCCATTTAAAATACTAAATATGTTACAAATATGGTTTATATATGTCGAAAGGATTGTATAACCAGTCGTACATGTGATATTTTATATTTTTTGGACGTCACGTCATATACGTAGACGGTTAATCACTATTTACATGAATCTTCCGAATCAATCAATTATTGCCGTATGATAGTAGAATTATTAGCGTATATCAGTCATTATTTTGTACGTATAGTTGTATTAAAATTATTATTAACAATCTTTTAATTGTGCTATTTATATTACATCGCAAAAAACTATTGATAAATTATCAGTTACAATGAATATAATAATGCGGTTTTGATTACGTTTTCTGATGAAACTAATTTTAAATTATATTTTAATAATCGAACTTTGTATAAAAAAAAATTTTATTATGCATATTTGTACATATTTTTATTATAACATTCAATTTGCCGTATTAAATTATTGTTAACACGTGTACCAAAGAGAATAGATTCGAAATATGCGAATGACTAAGTTTATATTTTTAACTTTCTTACGTAATAATAAATAATGATATATACGTATGTTTACCGGGAATAATTTCACCACTGCCGCCGTTTATCAATATTTCAGAATTTATGACGAGATAAAACGACATTCCATTTAAAATACTAAATATGTTACAAATATGGTTTATATATGTCGAAAGGATTGTATAACCAGTCGTACATGTGATATTTTATATTTTTTGGACGTCACGTCATATACGTAGACGGTTAATCACTATTTACATGAATCTTCCGAATCAATCAATTATTGCCGTATGATAGTAGAATTATTAGCGTATATCAGTCATTATTTTGTACGTATAGTTGTATTAAAATTATTATTAACAATCTTTTAATTGTGCTATTTATATTACATCGCAAAAAACTATTGATAAATTATCAGTTACAATGAATATAATAATGCGGTTTTGATTACGTTTTCTGATGAAACTAATTTTAAATTATATTTTAATAATCGAATTTTGTATAAAAAAAAATTTTATTATGCATATTTGTACATATTTTTATTATAACATTCAGTTTGCCGTATTAAATTATTGTTAACACGTGTACCAAAGAGAATAGATTCCAAATATGCGAATGACTAAGTTTATATTTTTAACTTTCTTACGTAATAATAAATAATGATATATACGTATGTTTACCGGGAATAATTTCACCACTGCCGCCGTTTATCAATATTACCGAATTTATGACGAGATAAAACGACATTCCATTTAAAATACTAAATATGTTACAAATATGGTTTATATATGTCGAAAGTATTGTATAACCAGTCGTACATGTGATATTTTATATTTTTTCGACGTCACGTCATATACGTAGACGGTTAAACACTATTTACATGCATCTTCCGAATCAATCAATTATTGCCGTATGATAGTAGAATTATAAGCGTATATCAGTCATTATTTTGTACGTATAGTTGTATTAAAATTAGTATTAACAATCTTTTAATTGTGCTATTTATATTACATCGCAAAAAACTATTGATAAATTATCAGTTACAATGAATATAATAATGCGGTTTTGATTACGTTTTCTGATGAAACTAATTTTAAAATTATATTTTAATAATCGAACTTTGTATAAAAAAAAATTTTATTATGTCTATTTGTACATATTTTTATTATAACATTCAATTTGCCGTATTAAATTATTGTTAACACGTGTACCAAAGAGATTAGATTCGAAATATGCGAATGACTAAGTTTATATTTTTAACTTTCTTACGTAATAATAAATAATGATATATACGTATGTTTACCGGGAATAATTTCACCACTGCCGCCGTTTATCAATATTTCAGAATTTATGACGAGATAAAACGACATTCCATTTAAAATACTAAATATGTTACAAATATGGTTTATATATGTCGAAAGGATTGTATAACCAGTCGTACATGTGATATTTTATATTTTTTGGACGTCACGTCATATACGTAGACGGTTAATCACTATTTACATGAATCTTCCGAATCAATCAATTATTGCCGTATGATAGTAGAATTATTAGCGTATATCAGTCATTATTTTGTACGTATAGTTGTATTAAAATTATTATTAACAATCTTTTAATTGTGCTATTTATATTACATCGCAAAAAACTATTGATAAATTATCAGTTACAATGAATATAATAATGCGGTTTTGATTACGTTTTCTGATGAAACTAATTTTAAATTATATTTTAATAATCGAACTTTGTATAAAAAAAAATTTTATTATGCATATTTGTACATATTTTTATTATAACATTCAATTTGCCGTATTAAATTATTGTTAACACGTGTACCAAAGAGAATAGATTCGAAATATGCGAATGACTAAGTTTATATTTTTAACTTTCTTACGTAATAATAAATAATGATATATACGTATGTTTACCGGGAATAATTTCACCACTGCCGCCGTTTATCAATATTTCTGAATTTATGACGAGATAAAACGACATTCCATTTAAAATACTAAATATGTTACAAATATGGTTTATATATGTCGAAAGGATTGTATAACCAGTCGTACATGTGATATTTTATATTTTTTGGACGTCACGTCATATACGTAGACGGTTAATCACTATTTACATGAATCTTCCGAATCAATCAATTATTGCCGTATGATAGTAGAATTATTAGCGTATATCAGTCATTATTTTGTACGTATAGTTGTATTAAAATTATTATTAACAATCTTTTAATTGTGCTATTTATATTACATCGCAAAAAACTATTGATAAATTATCAGTTACAATGAATATAATAATGCGGTTTTGATTACGTTTTCTGATGAAACTAATTTTAAATTATATTTTAATAATCGAACTTTGTATAAAAAAAAATTTTATTATGCATATTTGTACATATTTTTATTATAACATTCAATTTGCCGTATTAAATTATTGTTAACACGTGTACCAAAGAGAA
Source organism: Tuberolachnus salignus (assembly GCA_956483605.1). Lineage (NCBI taxonomy): Eukaryota > Metazoa > Arthropoda > Insecta > Hemiptera > Aphididae > Tuberolachnus > Tuberolachnus salignus. Next base: position 30,537,425 of record OY101430.1, on the reverse strand, counting down.
TAGATTCGAAATATGCGAATGACTAAGTTTATATTTTTAACTTTCTTACGTAATAATAAATAATGATATATACGTATGTTTACCGGGAATAATTTCACCACTGCCGCCGTTTATCAATATTTCAGAATTTATGACGAGATAAAACGACATTCCATTTAAAATACTAAATATGTTACAAATATGGTTTATATATGTCGAAAGGATTGTATAACCAGTCGTACATGTGATATTTTATATTTTTTGGACGTCACGTCATATACGTAGACGGTTAATCACTATTTACATGAATCTTCCGAATCAATCAATTATTGCCGTATGATAGTAGAATTATTAGCGTATATCAGTCATTATTTTGTACGTATAGTTGTATTAAAATTATTATTAACAATCTTTTAATTGTGCTATTTATATTACATCGCAAAAAACTATTGATAAATTATCAGTTACAATGAATATAATAATGCGGTTTTGATTACGTTTTCTGATGAAACTAATTTTAAATTATATTTTAATAATCGAACTTTGTATAAAAAAAAATTTTATTATGCATATTTGTACATATTTTTATTATAACATTCAATTTGCCGTATTAAATTATTGTTAACACGTGTACCAAAGAGAATAGATTCGAAATATGCGAATGACTAAGTTTATATTTTTAACTTTCTTACGTAATAATAAATAATGATATATACGTATGTTTACCGGGAATAATTTCACCACTGCCGCCGTTTATCAATATTTCAGAATTTATGACGAGATAAAACGACATTCCATTTAAAATACTAAATATGTTACAAATATGGTTTATATATGTCGAAAGGATTGTATAACCAGTCGTACATGTGATATTTTATATTTTTTGGACGTCACGTCATATACGTAGACGGTTAATCACTATTTACATGAATCTTCCGAATCAATCAATTATTGCCGTATGATAGTAGAATTATTAGCGTATATCAGTCATTATTTTGTACGTATAGTTGTATTAAAATTATTATTAACAATCTTTTAATTGTGCTATTTATATTACATCGCAAAAAACTATTGATAAATTATCAGTTACAATGAATATAATAATGCGGTTTTGATTACGTTTTCTGATGAAACTAATTTTAAATTATATTTTAATAATCGAATTTTGTATAAAAAAAAATTTTATTATGCATATTTGTACATATTTTTATTATAACATTCAGTTTGCCGTATTAAATTATTGTTAACACGTGTACCAAAGAGAATAGATTCCAAATATGCGAATGACTAAGTTTATATTTTTAACTTTCTTACGTAATAATAAATAATGATATATACGTATGTTTACCGGGAATAATTTCACCACTGCCGCCGTTTATCAATATTACCGAATTTATGACGAGATAAAACGACATTCCATTTAAAATACTAAATATGTTACAAATATGGTTTATATATGTCGAAAGTATTGTATAACCAGTCGTACATGTGATATTTTATATTTTTTCGACGTCACGTCATATACGTAGACGGTTAAACACTATTTACATGCATCTTCCGAATCAATCAATTATTGCCGTATGATAGTAGAATTATAAGCGTATATCAGTCATTATTTTGTACGTATAGTTGTATTAAAATTAGTATTAACAATCTTTTAATTGTGCTATTTATATTACATCGCAAAAAACTATTGATAAATTATCAGTTACAATGAATATAATAATGCGGTTTTGATTACGTTTTCTGATGAAACTAATTTTAAATTATATTTTAATAATCGAACTTTGTATAAAAAAAAATTTTATTATGCATATTTGTACATATTTTTATTATAACATTCAATTTGCCGTATTAAATTATTGTTAACACGTGTACCAAAGAGAATAGATTCGAAATATGCGAATGACTAAGTTTATATTTTTAACTTTCTTACGTAATAATAAATAATGATATATACGTATGTTTACCGGGAATAATTTCACCACTGCCGCCGTTTATCAATATTTCAGAATTTATGACGAGATAAAACGACATTCCATTTAAAATACTAAATATGTTACAAATATGGTTTATATATGTCGAAAGGATTGTATAACCAGTCGTACATGTGATATTTTTTATTTTTTGGACGTCACGTCATATACGTAGACGGTTAATCACTATTTACATGAATCTTCCGAATCAATCAATTATTGCCGTATGATAGTAGAATTATTAGCGTATATCAGTCATTATTTTGTACGTATAGTTGTATTAAAATTATTATTAACAATCTTTTAATTGTGCTATTTATATTACATCGCAAAAAACTATTGATAAATTATCAGTTACAATGAATATAATAATGCGGTTTTGATTACGTTTTCTGATGAAACTAATTTTAAATTATATTTTAATAATCGAACTTTGTATAAAAAAAAATTTTATTATGCATATTTGTACATATTTTTATTATAACATTCAATTTGCCGTATTAAATTATTGTTAACACGTGTACCAAAGAGAATAGATTCGAAATATGCGAATGACTAAGTTTATATTTTTAACTTTCTTACGTAATAATAAATAATGATATATACGTATGTTTACCGGGAATAATTTCACCACTGCCGCCGTTTATCAATATTTCAGAATTTATGACGAGATAAAACGACATTCCATTTAAAATACTAAATATGTTACAAATATGGTTTATATATGTCGAAAGGATTGTATAACCAGTCGTACAAGTGATATTTTATATTTTTTGGACGTCACGTCATATACGTAGACGGTTAATCACTATTTACATGAATCTTCCGAATCAATCAATTATTGCCGTATGATAGTAGAATTATTAGCGTATATCAGTCATTATTTTGTACGTATAGTTGTATTAAAATTATTATTAACAATCTTTTAATTGTGCTATTTATATTACATCGCAAAAAACTATTGATGAATTATCAGTTACAATGAATATAATAATGCGGTTTTGATTACGTTTTCTGATGAAACTAATTTTAAATTATATTTTAATAATCGAACTTTGTATAAAAAAAAATTTTATTATGCATATTTGTACATATTTTTATTATAACATTCAATTTGCCGTATTAAATTATTGTTAACACGTGTACCAAAGAGAATAGATTCGAAATATGCGAATGACTAAGTTTATATTTTTAACTTTCTTACGTAATAATAAATAATGATATATACGTATGTTTACCGGGAATAATTTCACCACTGCCGCCGTTTATCAATATTTCAGAATTTATGACGAGATAAAACGACATTCCATTTAAAATACTAAATATGTTACAAATATGGTTTATATATGTCGAAAGGATTGTATAACCAGTCGTACATGTGATATTTTATATTTTTTGGACGTCACGTCATATACGTAGACGGTTAATCACTATTTACATGAATCTTCCGAATCAATCAATTATTGCCGTATGATAGTAGAATTATTAGCGTATATCAGTCATTATTTTGTACGTATAGTTGTATTAAAATTATTATTAACAATCTTTTAATTGTGCTATTTATATTACATCGCAAAAAACTATTGATAAATTATCAGTTACAATGAATATAATAATGCGGTTTTGATTACGTTTTCTGATGAAACTAATTTTAAATTATATTTTAATAATCGAACTTTGTATAAAAAAAAATTTTATTATGCATATTTGTACATATTTTTATTATAACATTCAGTTTGCCGTATTAAATTATTGTTAACACGTGTACCAAAGAGAATAGATTCCAAATATGCGAATGACTAAGTTTATATTTTTAACTTTCTTACGTAATAATAAATAATGATATATACGTATGTTTACCGGGAATAATTTCACCACTGCCGCCGTTTATCAATATTACCGAATTTATGACGAGATAAAACGACATTCCATTTAAAATACTAAATATGTTACAAATATGGTTTATATATGTCGAAAGTATTGTATAACCAGTCGTACATGTGATATTTTATATTTTTTCGACGTCACGTCATATACGTAGACGGTTAAACACTATTTACATGCATCTTCCGAATCAATCAATTATTGCCGTATGATAGTAGAATTATAAGCGTATATCAGTCATTATTTTGTACGTATAGTTGTATTAAAATTAGTATTAACAATCTTTTAATTGTGCTATTTATATTACATCGCAAAAAACTATTGATAAATTATCAGTTACAATGAATATAATAATGCGGTTTTGATTACGTTTTCTGATGAAACTAATTTTAAAATTATATTTTAATAATCGAACTTTGTATAAAAAAAAATTTTATTATGTCTATTTGTACATATTTTTATTATAACATTCAATTTGCCGTATTAAATTATTGTTAACACGTGTACCAAAGAGATTAGATTCGAAATATGCGAATGACTAAGTTTATATTTTTAACTTTCTTACGTAATAATAAATAATGATATATACGTATGTTTACCGGGAATAATTTCACCACTGCCGCCGTTTATCAATATTTCTGAATTTATGACGAGATAAAACGACATTCCATTTAAAATACTAAATATGTTACAAATATGGTTTATATATGTCGAAAGGATTGTATAACCAGTCGTACATGTGATATTTTATATTTTTTGGACGTCACGTCATATACGTAGACGGTTAATCACTATTTACATGAATCTTCCGAATCAATCAATTATTGCCGTATGATAGTAGAATTATTAGCGTATATCAGTCATTATTTTGTACGTATAGTTGTATTAAAATTATTATTAACAATCTTTTAATTGTGCTATTTATATTACATCGCAAAAAACTATTGATAAATTATCAGTTACAATGAATATAATAATGCGGTTTTGATTACGTTTTCTGATGAAACTAATTTTAAATTATATTTTAATAATCGAACTTTGTATAAAAAAAAATTTTATTATGCATATTTGTACATATTTTTATTATAACATTCAGTTTGCCGTATTAAATTATTGTTAACACGTGTACCAAAGAGAATAGATTCCAAATATGCGAATGACTAAGTTTATATTTTTAACTTTCTTACGTAATAATAAATAATGATATATACGTATGTTTACCGGGAATAATTTCACCACTGCCGCCGTTTATCAATATTTCAGAATTTATGACGAGATAAAACGACATTCCATTTAAAATACTAAATATGTTACAAATATGGTTTATATATGTCGAAAGGATTGTATAACCAGTCGTACATGTGATATTTTATATTTTTTGGACGTCACGTCATATACGTAGACGGTTAATCACTATTTACATGAATCTTCCGAATCAATCAATTATTGCCGTATGATAGTAGAATTATTAGCGTATATCAGTCATTATTTTGTACGTATAGTTGTATTAAAATTATTATTAACAATCTTTTAATTGTGCTATTTATATTACATCGCAAAAAACTATTGATAAATTATCAGTTACAATGAATATAATAATGCGGTTTTGATTACGTTTTCTGATGAAACTAATTTTAAATTATATTTTAATAATCGAACTTTGTATAAAAAAAAATTTTATTATGCATATTTGTACATATTTTTATTATAACATTCAGTTTGCCGTATTAAATTATTGTTAACACGTGTACCAAAGAGAATAGATTCCAAATATGCGAATGACTAAGTTTATATTTTTAACTTTCTTACGTAATAATAAATAATGATATATACGTATGTTTACCGGGAATAATTTCACCACTGCCGCCGTTTATCAATATTACCGAATTTATGACGAGATAAATCGACATTCCATTTAAAATACTAAATATGTTACAAATATGGTTTATATATGTCGAAAGTATTGTATAACCAGTCGTACATGTGATATTTTATATTTTTTCGACGTCACGTCATATACGTAGACGGTTAATCACTATTTACATGCATCTTCGGAATCAATCAATTATTGCCGTATGATAGTAGAATTATTAGCGTATATTAGTCATTATTTTGTACGTATAGTTGTATTAAAATTATTATTAACAATCTTTTAATCGGGCTATTTATATTACATCGCAAAAAACTATTGATAAATTATCAGTTACAATGAATATAATAATGCGGTTTTGATTACGTTTTCTGATGAAACTAATTTTAAATTATATTTTAATAATCGAACTTTGTATAAAAAAAAATTTTATTATGCATATTTGTACATATTTTTATTATAACATTCAATTTGCCGTATTAAATTATTGTTAACACGTGTACCAAAGAGAATAGATTCGAAATATGCGAATGACTAAGTTTATATTTTTAACTTTCTTACGTAATAATAAATAATCATATATACGTATGTTTACCGGGAATAATTTCACCACTGCCGCCGTTTATCAATATTTCAGAATTTATGACGAGATAAAACGACATTCCATTTAAAATACTAAATATGTTACAAATATGGTTTATATATGTCGAAAGGATTGTATAACCAGTCGTACATGTGATATTTTATATTTTTTCGACGTCACGTCATATACGTAGACGGTTAAACACTATTTACATGCATCTTCCGAATCAATCAATTATTGCCGTATGATAGTAGAATTATTAGCGTATATCAGTCATTATTTTGTACGTATAGTTGTATTAAAATTATTATTAACAATCTTTTAATTGTGCTATTTATATTACATCGCAAAAAACTATTGATAAATTATCAGTTACAATGAATATAATAATGCGGTTTTGATTACGTTTTCTGATGAAACTAATTTTAAATTATATTTTAATAATCGAACTTTGTATAAAAAAAAATTTTATTATGCATATTTGTACATATTTTTATTATAACATTCAGTTTGCCGTATTAAATTATTGTTAACACGTGTACCAAAGAGAATAGATTCCAAATATGCGAATGACTAAGTTTATATTTTTAACTTTCTTACGTAATAATAAATAATGATATATACGTATGTTTACCGGGAATAATTTCACCACTGCCGCCGTTTATCAATATTTCAGAATTTATGACGAGATAAAACGACATTCCATTTAAAATACTAAATATGTTACAAATATGGTTTATATATGTCGAAAGGATTGTATAACCAGTCGTACATGTGATATTTTATATTTTTTGGACGTCACGTCATATACGTAGACGGTTAATCACTATTTACATGAATCTTCCGAATCAATCAATTATTGCCGTATGATAGTAGAATTATTAGCGTATATCAGTCATTATTTTGTACGTATAGTTGTATTAAAATTATTATTAACAATCTTTTAATTGTGCTATTTATATTACATCGCAAAAAACTATTGATAAATTATCAGTTACAATGAATATAATAATGCGGTTTTGATTACGTTTTCTGATGAAACTAATTTTAAATTATATTTTAATAATCGAACTTTGTATAAAAAAAAATTTTATTATGCATATTTGTACATATTTTTATTATAACATTCAGTTTGCCGTATTAAATTATTGTTAACACGTGTACCAAAGAGAATAGATTCCAAATATGCGAATGACTAAGTTTATATTTTTAACTTTCTTACGTAATAATAAATAATGATATATACGTATGTTTACCGGGAATAATTTCACCACTGCCGCCGTTTATCAATATTTCAGAATTTATGACGAGATAAAACGACATTCCATTTAAAATACTAAATATGTTACAAATATGGTTTATATATGTCGAAAGGATTGTATAACCAGTCGTACATGTGATATTTTATATTTTTTGGACGTCACGTCATATACGTAGACGGTTAATCACTATTTACATGAATCTTCCGAATCAATCAATTATTGCCGTATGATAGTAGAATTATTAGCGTATATCAGTCATTATTTTGTACGTATAGTTGTATTAAAATTATTATTAACAATCTATTAATTGTGCTATTTATATTACATCGCAAAAAACTATTGATAAATTATCAGTTACAATGAATATAATAATGCGGTTTTGATTACGTTTTCTGATGAAACTAATTTTAAATTATATTTTAATAATCGAACTTTGTATAAAAAAAAATTTTATTATGCATATTTGTACATATTTTTATTATAACATTCAGTTTGCCGTATTAAATTATTGTTAACACGTGTACCAAAGAGAATAGATTCCAAATATGCGAATGACTAAGTTTATATTTTTAACTTTCTTACGTAATAATAAATAATGATATATACGTATGTTTACCGGGAATAATTTCACCACTGCCGCCGTTTATCAATATTACCGAATTTATGACGAGATAAAACGACATTCCATTTAAAATACTAAATATGTTACAAATATGGTTTATATATGTCGAAAGTATTGTATAACCAGTCGTACATGTGATATTTTATATTTTTTCGACGTCACGTCATATACGTAGACGGTTAAACACTATTTACATGCATCTTCCGAATCAATCAATTATTGCCGTATGATAGTAGAATTATAAGCGTATATCAGTCATTATTTTGTACGTATAGTTGTATTAAAATTATTATTAACAATCTTTTAATTGTGCTATTTATATTACATCGCAAAAAACTATTGATAAATTATCAGTTACAATGAATATAATAATGCGGTTTTGATTACGTTTTCTGATGAAACTAATTTTAAAATTATATTTTAATAATCGAACTTTGTATAAAAAAAAATTTTATTATGTCTATTTGTACATATTTTTATTATAACATTCAATTTGCCGTATTAAATTATTGTTAACACGTGTACCAAAGAGATTAGATTCGAAATATGCGAATGACTAAGTTTATATTTTTAACTTTCTTACGTAATAATAAATAATGATATATACGTATGTTTACCGGGAATAATTTCACCACTGCCGCCGTTTATCAATATTTCTGAATTTATGACGAGATAAAACGACATTCCATTTAAAATACTAAATATGTTACAAATATGGTTTATATATGTCGAAAGGATTGTATAACCAGTCGTACATGTGATATTTTATATTTTTTCGACGTCACGTCATATACGTAGACGGTTAAACACTATTTACATGCATCTTCCGAATCAATCAATTATTGCCGTATGATAGTAGAATTATTAGCGTATATCAGTCATTATTTTGTACGTATAGTTGTATTAAAATTATTATTAACAATCTTTTAATTGTGCTATTTATATTACATCGCAAAAAACTATTGATAAATTATCAGTTACAATGAATATAATAATGCGGTTTTGATTACGTTTTCTGATGAAACTAATTTTAAATTATATTTTAATAATCGAACTTTGTATAAAAAAAAATTTTATTATGCATATTTGTACATATTTTTATTATAACATTCAGTTTGCCGTATTAAATTATTGTTAACACGTGTACCAAAGAGAATAGATTCCAAATATGCGAATGACTAAGTTTATATTTTTAACTTTCTTACGTAATAATAAATAATGATATATACGTATGTTTACCGGGAATAATTTCACCACTGCCGCCGTTTATCAATATTTCAGAATTTATGACGAGATAAAACGACATTCCATTTAAAATACTAAATATGTTACAAATATGGTTTATATATGTCGAAAGGATTGTATAACCAGTCGTACATGTGATATTTTATATTTTTTGGACGTCACGTCATATACGTAGACGGTTAATCACTATTTACATGAATCTTCCGAATCAATCAATTATTGCCGTATGATAGTAGAATTATTAGCGTATATCAGTCATTATTTTGTACGTATAGTTGTATTAAAATTATTATTAACAATCTTTTAATTGTGCTATTTATATTACATCGCAAAAAACTATTGATAAATTATCAGTTACAATGAATATAATAATGCGGTTTTGATTACGTTTTCTGATGAAACTAATTTTAAATTATATTTTAATAATCGAACTTTGTATAAAAAAAAATTTTATTATGCATATTTGTACATATTTTTATTATAACATTCAGTTTGCCGTATTAAATTATTGTTAACACGTGTACCAAAGAGAATAGATTCCAAATATGCGAATGACTAAGTTTATATTTTTAACTTTCTTACGTAATAATAAATAATGATATATACGTATGTTTACCGGGAATAATTTCACCACTGCCGCCGTTTATCAATATTACCGAATTTATGACGAGATAAAACGACATTCCATTTAAAATACTAAATATGTTACAAATATGGTTTATATATGTCGAAAGTATTGTATAACCAGTCGTACATGTGATATTTTATATTTTTTCGACGTCACGTCATATACGTAGACGGTTAAACACTATTTACATGCATCTTCCGAATCAATCAATTATTGCCGTATGATAGTAGAATTATAAGCGTATATCAGTCATTATTTTGTACGTATAGTTGTATTAAAATTATTATTAACAATCTTTTAATTGTGCTATTTATATTACATCGCAAAAAACTATTGATAAATTATCAGTTACAATGAATATAATAATGCGGTTTTGATTACGTTTTCTGATGAAACTAATTTTAAAATTATATTTTAATAATCGAACTTTGTATAAAAAAAAATTTTATTATGTCTATTTGTACATATTTTTATTATAACATTCAATTTGCCGTATTAAATTATTGTTAACACGTGTACCAAAGAGATTAGATTCGAAATATGCGAATGACTAAGTTTATATTTTTAACTTTCTTACGTAATAATAAATAATGATATATACGTATGTTTACCGGGAATAATTTCACCACTGCCGCCGTTTATCAATATTTCTGAATTTATGACGAGATAAAACGACATTCCATTTAAAATACTAAATATGTTACAAATATGGTTTATATATGTCGAAAGGATTGTATAACCAGTCGTACATGTGATATTTTATATTTTTTCGACGTCACGTCATATACGTAGACGGTTAAACACTATTTACATGCATCTTCCGAATCAATCAATTATTGCCGTATGATAGTAGAATTATTAGCGTATATCAGTCATTATTTTGTACGTATAGTTGTATTAAAATTATTATTAACAATCTTTTAATTGTGCTATTTATATTACATCGCAAAAAACTATTGATAAATTATCAGTTACAATGAATATAATAATGCGGTTTTGATTACGTTTTCTGATGAAACTAATTTTAAATTATATTTTAATAATCGAACTTTGTATAAAAAAAAATTTTATTATGCATATTTGTACATATTTTTATTATAACATTCAGTTTGCCGTATTAAATTATTGTTAACACGTGTACCAAAGAGAATAGATTCCAAATATGCGAATGACTAAGTTTATATTTTTAACTTTCTTACGTAATAATAAATAATGATATATACGTATGTTTACCGGGAATAATTTCACCACTGCCGCCGTTTATCAATATTTCAGAATTTATGACGAGATAAAACGACATTCCATTTAAAATACTAAATATGTTACAAATATGGTTTATATATGTCGAAAGGATTGTATAACCAGTCGTACAAGTGATATTTTATATTTTTTGGACGTCACGTCATATACGTAGACGGTTAATCACTATTTACATGAATCTTCCGAATCAATCAATTATTGCCGTATGATAGTAGAATTATTAGCGTATATCAGTCATTATTTTGTACGTATAGTTGTATTAAAATTATTATTAACAATCTTTTAATTGTGCTATTTATATTACATCGCAAAAAACTATTGATGAATTATCAGTTACAATGAATATAATAATGCGGTTTTGATTACGTTTTCTGATGAAACTAATTTTAAATTATATTTTAATAATCGAACTTTGTATAAAAAAAAATTTTATTATGCATATTTGTACATATTTTTATTATAACATTCAATTTGCCGTATTAAATTATTGTTAACACGTGTACCAAAGAGAATAGATTCGAAATATGCGAATGACTAAGTTTATATTTTTAACTTTCTTACGTAATAATAAATAATGATATATACGTATGTTTACCGGGAATAATTTCACCACTGCCGCCGTTTATCAATATTTCAGAATTTATGACGAGATAAAACGACATTCCATTTAAAATACTAAATATGTTACAAATATGGTTTATATATGTCGAAAGGATTGTATAACCAGTCGTACATGTGATATTTTATATTTTTTGGACGTCACGTCATATACGTAGACGGTTAATCACTATTTACATGAATCTTCCGAATCAATCAATTATTGCCGTATGATAGTAGAATTATTAGCGTATATCAGTCATTATTTTGTACGTATAGTTGTATTAAAATTATTATTAACAATCTTTTAATTGTGCTATTTATATTACATCGCAAAAAACTATTGATAAATTATCAGTTACAATGAATATAATAATGCGGTTTTGATTACGTTTTCTGATGAAACTAATTTTAAATTATATTTTAATAATCGAACTTTGTATAAAAAAAAATTTTATTATGCATATTTGTACATATTTTTATTATAACATTCAGTTTGCCGTATTAAATTATTGTTAACACGTGTACCAAAGAGAATAGATTCCAAATATGCGAATGACTAAGTTTATATTTTTAACTTTCTTACGTAATAATAAATAATGATATATACGTATGTTTACCGGGAATAATTTCACCACTGCCGCCGTTTATCAATATTACCGAATTTATGACGAGATAAAACGACATTCCATTTAAAATACTAAATATGTTACAAATATGGTTTATATATGTCGAAAGTATTGTATAACCAGTCGTACATGTGATATTTTATATTTTTTCGACGTCACGTCATATACGTAGACGGTTAAACACTATTTACATGCATCTTCCGAATCAATCAATTATTGCCGTATGATAGTAGAATTATAAGCGTATATCAGTCATTATTTTGTACGTATAGTTGTATTAAAATTATTATTAACAATCTTTTAATTGTGCTATTTATATTACATCGCAAAAAACTATTGATAAATTATCAGTTACAATGAATATAATAATGCGGTTTTGATTACGTTTTCTGATGAAACTAATTTTAAAATTATATTTTAATAATCGAACTTTGTATAAAAAAAAATTTTATTATGTCTATTTGTACATATTTTTATTATAACATTCAATTTGCCGTATTAAATTATTGTTAACACGTGTACCAAAGAGATTAGATTCGAAATATGCGAATGACTAAGTTTATATTTTTAACTTTCTTACGTAATAATAAATAATGATATATACGTATGTTTACCGGGAATAATTTCACCACTGCCGCCGTTTATCAATATTTCTGAATTTATGACGAGATAAAACGACATTCCATTTAAAATACTAAATATGTTACAAATATGGTTTATATATGTCGAAAGGATTGTATAACCAGTCGTACATGTGATATTTTATATTTTTTGGACGTCACGTCATATACGTAGACGGTTAATCACTATTTACATGAATCTTCCGAATCAATCAATTATTGCCGTATGATAGTAGAATTATTAGCGTATATCAGTCATTATTTTGTACGTATAGTTGTATTAAAATTATTATTAACAATCTTTTAATTGTGCTATTTATATTACATCGCAAAAAACTATTGATAAATTATCAGTTACAATGAATATAATAATGCGGTTTTGATTACGTTTTCTGATGAAACTAATTTTAAATTATATTTTAATAATCGAACTTTGTATAAAAAAAAATTTTATTATGCATATTTGTACATATTTTTATTATAACATTCAGTTTGCCGTATTAAATTATTGTTAACACGTGTACCAAAGAGAATAGATTCCAAATATGCGAATGACTAAGTTTATATTTTTAACTTTCTTACGTAATAATAAATAATGATATATACGTATGTTTACCGGGAATAATTTCACCACTGCCGCCGTTTATCAATATTTCAGAATTTATGACGAGATAAAACGACATTCCATTTAAAATACTAAATATGTTACAAATATGGTTTATATATGTCGAAAGGATTGTATAACCAGTCGTACATGTGATATTTTATATTTTTTGGACGTCACGTCATATACGTAGACGGTTAATCACTATTTACATGAATCTTCCGAATCAATCAATTATTGCCGTATGATAGTAGAATTATTAGCGTATATCAGTCATTATTTTGTACGTATAGTTGTATTAAAATTATTATTAACAATCTTTTAATTGTGCTATTTATATTACATCGCAAAAAACTATTGATAAATTATCAGTTACAATGAATATAATAATGCGGTTTTGATTACGTTTTCTGATGAAACTAATTTTAAATTATATTTTAATAATCGAACTTTGTATAAAAAAAAATTTTATTATGCATATTTGTACATATTTTTATTATAACATTCAGTTTGCCGTATTAAATTATTGTTAACACGTGTACCAAAGAGAATAGATTCCAAATATGCGAATGACTAAGTTTATATTTTTAACTTTCTTACGTAATAATAAATAATGATATATACGTATGTTTACCGGGAATAATTTCACCACTGCCGCCGTTTATCAATATTACCGAATTTATGACGAGATAAATCGACATTCCATTTAAAATACTAAATATGTTACAAATATGGTTTATATATGTCGAAAGTATTGTATAACCAGTCGTACATGTGATATTTTATATTTTTTCGACGTCACGTCATATACGTAGACGGTTAATCACTATTTACATGCATCTTCGGAATCAATCAATTATTGCCGTATGATAGTAGAATTATTAGCGTATATTAGTCATTATTTTGTACGTATAGTTGTATTAAAATTATTATTAACAATCTTTTAATCGGGCTATTTATATTACATCGCAAAAAACTATTGATAAATTATCAGTTACAATGAATATAATAATGCGGTTTTGATTACGTTTTCTGATGAAACTAATTTTAAATTATATTTTAATAATCGAACTTTGTATAAAAAAAAATTTTATTATGCATATTTGTACATATTTTTATTATAACATTCAATTTGCCGTATTAAATTATTGTTAACACGTGTACCAAAGAGAATAGATTCGAAATATGCGAATGACTAAGTTTATATTTTTAACTTTCTTACGTAATAATAAATAATCATATATACGTATGTTTACCGGGAATAATTTCACCACTGCCGCCGTTTATCAATATTTCAGAATTTATGACGAGATAAAACGACATTCCATTTAAAATACTAAATATGTTACAAATATGGTTTATATATGTCGAAAGGATTGTATAACCAGTCGTACATGTGATATTTTATATTTTTTCGACGTCACGTCATATACGTAGACGGTTAAACACTATTTACATGCATCTTCCGAATCAATCAATTATTGCCGTATGATAGTAGAATTATTAGCGTATATCAGTCATTATTTTGTACGTATAGTTGTATTAAAATTATTATTAACAATCTTTTAATTGTGCTATTTATATTACATCGCAAAAAACTATTGATAAATTATCAGTTACAATGAATATAATAATGCGGTTTTGATTACGTTTTCTGATGAAACTAATTTTAAATTATATTTTAATAATCGAACTTTGTATAAAAAAAAATTTTATTATGCATATTTGTACATATTTTTATTATAACATTCAGTTTGCCGTATTAAATTATTGTTAACACGTGTACCAAAGAGAATAGATTCCAAATATGCGAATGACTAAGTTTATATTTTTAACTTTCTTACGTAATAATAAATAATGATATATACGTATGTTTACCGGGAATAATTTCACCACTGCCGCCGTTTATCAATATTTCAGAATTTATGACGAGATAAAACGACATTCCATTTAAAATACTAAATATGTTACAAATATGGTTTATATATGTCGAAAGGATTGTATAACCAGTCGTACATGTGATATTTTATATTTTTTGGACGTCACGTCATATACGTAGACGGTTAATCACTATTTACATGAATCTTCCGAATCAATCAATTATTGCCGTATGATAGTAGAATTATTAGCGTATATCAGTCATTATTTTGTACGTATAGTTGTATTAAAATTATTATTAACAATCTTTTAATTGTGCTATTTATATTACATCGCAAAAAACTATTGATAAATTATCAGTTACAATGAATATAATAATGCGGTTTTGATTACGTTTTCTGATGAAACTAATTTTAAATTATATTTTAATAATCGAACTTTGTATAAAAAAAAATTTTATTATGCATATTTGTACATATTTTTATTATAACATTCAGTTTGCCGTATTAAATTATTGTTAACACGTGTACCAAAGAGAATAGATTCCAAATATGCGAATGACTAAGTTTATATTTTTAACTTTCTTACGTAATAATAAATAATGATATATACGTATGTTTACCGGGAATAATTTCACCACTGCCGCCGTTTATCAATATTTCAGAATTTATGACGAGATAAAACGACATTCCATTTAAAATACTAAATATGTTACAAATATGGTTTATATATGTCGAAAGGATTGTATAACCAGTCGTACATGTGATATTTTATATTTTTTGGACGTCACGTCATATACGTAGACGGTTAATCACTATTTACATGAATCTTCCGAATCAATCAATTATTGCCGTATGATAGTAGAATTATTAGCGTATATCAGTCATTATTTTGTACGTATAGTTGTATTAAAATTATTATTAACAATCTTTTAATTGTGCTATTTATATTACATCGCAAAAAACTATTGATAAATTATCAGTTACAATGAATATAATAATGCGGTTTTGATTACGTTTTCTGATGAAACTAATTTTAAATTATATTTTAATAATCGAACTTTGTATAAAAAAAAATTTTATTATGCATATTTGTACATATTTTTATTATAACATTCAGTTTGCCGTATTAAATTATTGTTAACACGTGTACCAAAGAGAATAGATTCCAAATATGCGAATGACTAAGTTTATATTTTTAACTTTCTTACGTAATAATAAATAATGATATATACGTATGTTTACCGGGAATAATTTCACCACTGCCGCCGTTTATCAATATTACCGAATTTATGACGAGATAAAACGACATTCCATTTAAAATACTAAATATGTTACAAATATGGTTTATATATGTCGAAAGTATTGTATAACCAGTCGTACATGTGATATTTTATATTTTTTCGACGTCACGTCATATACGTAGACGGTTAAACACTATTTACATGCATCTTCCGAATCAATCAATTATTGCCGTATGATAGTAGAATTATAAGCGTATATCAGTCATTATTTTGTACGTATAGTTGTATTAAAATTATTATTAACAATCTTTTAATTGTGCTATTTATATTACATCGCAAAAAACTATTGATAAATTATCAGTTACAATGAATATAATAATGCGGTTTTGATTACGTTTTCTGATGAAACTAATTTTAAAATTATATTTTAATAATCGAACTTTGTATAAAAAAAAATTTTATTATGTCTATTTGTACATATTTTTATTATAACATTCAATTTGCCGTATTAAATTATTGTTAACACGTGTACCAAAGAGATTAGATTCGAAATATGCGAATGACTAAGTTTATATTTTTAACTTTCTTACGTAATAATAAATAATGATATATACGTATGTTTACCGGGAATAATTTCACCACTGCCGCCGTTTATCAATATTTCTGAATTTATGACGAGATAAAACGACATTCCATTTAAAATACTAAATATGTTACAAATATGGTTTATATATGTCGAAAGGATTGTATAACCAGTCGTACATGTGATATTTTATATTTTTTCGACGTCACGTCATATACGTAGACGGTTAAACACTATTTACATGCATCTTCCGAATCAATCAATTATTGCCGTATGATAGTAGAATTATTAGCGTATATCAGTCATTATTTTGTACGTATAGTTGTATTAAAATTATTATTAACAATCTTTTAATTGTGCTATTTATATTACATCGCAAAAAACTATTGATAAATTATCAGTTACAATGAATATAATAATGCGGTTTTGATTACGTTTTCTGATGAAACTAATTTTAAATTATATTTTAATAATCGAACTTTGTATAAAAAAAAATTTTATTATGCATATTTGTACATATTTTTATTATAACATTCAGTTTGCCGTATTAAATTATTGTTAACACGTGTACCAAAGAGAATAGATTCCAAATATGCGAATGACTAAGTTTATATTTTTAACTTTCTTACGTAATAATAAATAATGATATATACGTATGTTTACCGGGAATAATTTCACCACTGCCGCCGTTTATCAATATTTCAGAATTTATGACGAGATAAAACGACATTCCATTTAAAATACTAAATATGTTACAAATATGGTTTATATATGTCGAAAGGATTGTATAACCAGTCGTACATGTGATATTTTATATTTTTTGGACGTCACGTCATATACGTAGACGGTTAATCACTATTTACATGAATCTTCCGAATCAATCAATTATTGCCGTATGATAGTAGAATTATTAGCGTATATCAGTCATTATTTTGTACGTATAGTTGTATTAAAATTATTATTAACAATCTTTTAATTGTGCTATTTATATTACATCGCAAAAAACTATTGATAAATTATCAGTTACAATGAATATAATAATGCGGTTTTGATTACGTTTTCTGATGAAACTAATTTTAAATTATATTTTAATAATCGAACTTTGTATAAAAAAAAATTTTATTATGCATATTTGTACATATTTTTATTATAACATTCAGTTTGCCGTATTAAATTATTGTTAACACGTGTACCAAAGAGAATAGATTCCAAATATGCGAATGACTAAGTTTATATTTTTAACTTTCTTACGTAATAATAAATAATGATATATACGTATGTTTACCGGGAATAATTTCACCACTGCCGCCGTTTATCAATATTACCGAATTTATGACGAGATAAAACGACATTCCATTTAAAATACTAAATATGTTACAAATATGGTTTATATATGTCGAAAGTATTGTATAACCAGTCGTACATGTGATATTTTATATTTTTTCGACGTCACGTCATATACGTAGACGGTTAAACACTATTTACATGCATCTTCCGAATCAATCAATTATTGCCGTATGATAGTAGAATTATAAGCGTATATCAGTCATTATTTTGTACGTATAGTTGTATTAAAATTATTATTAACAATCTTTTAATTGTGCTATTTATATTACATCGCAAAAAACTATTGATAAATTATCAGTTACAATGAATATAATAATGCGGTTTTGATTACGTTTTCTGATGAAACTAATTTTAAAATTATATTTTAATAATCGAACTTTGTATAAAAAAAAATTTTATTATGTCTATTTGTACATATTTTTATTATAACATTCAATTTGCCGTATTAAATTATTGTTAACACGTGTACCAAAGAGATTAGATTCGAAATATGCGAATGACTAAGTTTATATTTTTAACTTTCTTACGTAATAATAAATAATGATATATACGTATGTTTACCGGGAATAATTTCACCACTGCCGCCGTTTATCAATATTTCTGAATTTATGACGAGATAAAACGACATTCCATTTAAAATACTAAATATGTTACAAATATGGTTTATATATGTCGAAAGGATTGTATAACCAGTCGTACATGTGATATTTTATATTTTTTCGACGTCACGTCATATACGTAGACGGTTAAACACTATTTACATGCATCTTCCGAATCAATCAATTATTGCCGTATGATAGTAGAATTATTAGCGTATATCAGTCATTATTTTGTACGTATAGTTGTATTAAAATTATTATTAACAATCTTTTAATTGTGCTATTTATATTACATCGCAAAAAACTATTGATAAATTATCAGTTACAATGAATATAATAATGCGGTTTTGATTACGTTTTCTGATGAAACTAATTTTAAATTATATTTTAATAATCGAACTTTGTATAAAAAAAAATTTTATTATGCATATTTGTACATATTTTTATTATAACATTCAGTTTGCCGTATTAAATTATTGTTAACACGTGTACCAAAGAGAATAGATTCCAAATATGCGAATGACTAAGTTTATATTTTTAACTTTCTTACGTAATAATAAATAATGATATATACGTATGTTTACCGGGAATAATTTCACCACTGCCGCCGTTTATCAATATTTCAGAATTTATGACGAGATAAAACGACATTCCATTTAAAATACTAAATATGTTACAAATATGGTTTATATATGTCGAAAGGATTGTATAACCAGT
Organism: Tuberolachnus salignus; assembly: GCA_956483605.1. Taxonomy (NCBI): domain Eukaryota; kingdom Metazoa; phylum Arthropoda; class Insecta; order Hemiptera; family Aphididae; genus Tuberolachnus; species Tuberolachnus salignus. Next base: position 30,517,299 of record OY101430.1, on the reverse strand, counting down.
CGTACATGTGATATTTTATATTTTTTGGACGTCACGTCATATACGTAGACGGTTAATCACTATTTACATGAATCTTCCGAATCAATCAATTATTGCCGTATGATAGTAGAATTATTAGCGTATATCAGTCATTATTTTGTACGTATAGTTGTATTAAAATTATTATTAACAATCTTTTAATTGTGCTATTTATATTACATCGCAAAAAACTATTGATAAATTATCAGTTACAATGAATATAATAATGCGGTTTTGATTACGTTTTCTGATGAAACTAATTTTAAATTATATTTTAATAATCGAACTTTGTATAAAAAAAAATTTTATTATGCATATTTGTACATATTTTTATTATAACATTCAGTTTGCCGTATTAAATTATTGTTAACACGTGTACCAAAGAGAATAGATTCCAAATATGCGAATGACTAAGTTTATATTTTTAACTTTCTTACGTAATAATAAATAATGATATATACGTATGTTTACCGGGAATAATTTCACCACTGCCGCCGTTTATCAATATTTCAGAATTTATGACGAGATAAAACGACATTCCATTTAAAATACTAAATATGTTACAAATATGGTTTATATATGTCGAAAGGATTGTATAACCAGTCGTACATGTGATATTTTATATTTTTTGGACGTCACGTCATATACGTAGACGGTTAATCACTATTTACATGAATCTTCCGAATCAATCAATTATTGCCGTATGATAGTAGAATTATTAGCGTATATCAGTCATTATTTTGTACGTATAGTTGTATTAAAATTATTATTAACAATCTTTTAATTGTGCTATTTATATTACATCGCAAAAAACTATTGATAAATTATCAGTTACAATGAATATAATAATGCGGTTTTGATTACGTTTTCTGATGAAACTAATTTTAAATTATATTTTAATAATCGAACTTTGTATAAAAAAAAATTTTATTATGCATATTTGTACATATTTTTATTATAACATTCAGTTTGCCGTATTAAATTATTGTTAACACGTGTACCAAAGAGAATAGATTCCAAATATGCGAATGACTAAGTTTATATTTTTAACTTTCTTACGTAATAATAAATAATGATATATACGTATGTTTACCGGGAATAATTTCACCACTGCCGCCGTTTATCAATATTACCGAATTTATGACGAGATAAAACGACATTCCATTTAAAATACTAAATATGTTACAAATATGGTTTATATATGTCGAAAGTATTGTATAACCAGTCGTACATGTGATATTTTATATTTTTTCGACGTCACGTCATATACGTAGACGGTTAAACACTATTTACATGCATCTTCCGAATCAATCAATTATTGCCGTATGATAGTAGAATTATAAGCGTATATCAGTCATTATTTTGTACGTATAGTTGTATTAAAATTATTATTAACAATCTTTTAATTGTGCTATTTATATTACATTGCAAAAAACTATTGATAAATTATCAGTTACAATGAATATAATAATGCGGTTTTGATTACGTTTTCTGATGAAACTAATTTTAAAATTATATTTTAATAATCGAACTTTGTATAAAAAAAAATTTTATTATGTCTATTTGTACATATTTTTATTATAACATTCAATTTGCCGTATTAAATTATTGTTAACACGTGTACCAAAGAGATTAGATTCGAAATATGCGAATGACTAAGTTTATATTTTTAACTTTCTTACGTAATAATAAATAATGATATATACGTATGTTTACCGGGAATAATTTCACCACTGCCGCCGTTTATCAATATTTCTGAATTTATGACGAGATAAAACGACATTCCATTTAAAATACTAAATATGTTACAAATATGGTTTATATATGTCGAAAGGATTGTATAACCAGTCGTACATGTGATATTTTATATTTTTTGGACGTCACGTCATATACGTAGACGGTTAATCACTATTTACATGAATCTTCCGAATCAATCAATTATTGCCGTATGATAGTAGAATTATTAGCGTATATCAGTCATTATTTTGTACGTATAGTTGTATTAAAATTATTATTAACAATCTTTTAATTGTGCTATTTATATTACATCGCAAAAAACTATTGATAAATTATCAGTTACAATGAATATAATAATGCGGTTTTGATTACGTTTTCTGATGAAACTAATTTTAAATTATATTTTAATAATCGAACTTTGTATAAAAAAAAATTTTATTATGCATATTTGTACATATTTTTATTATAACATTCAATTTGCCGTATTAAATTATTGTTAACACGTGTACCAAAGAGAATAGATTCGAAATATGCGAATGACTAAGTTTATATTTTTAACTTTCTTACGTAATAATAAATAATGATATATACGTATGTTTACCGGGAATAATTTCACCACTGCCGCCGTTTATCAATATTTCTGAATTTATGACGAGATAAAACGACATTCCATTTAAAATACTAAATATGTTACAAATATGGTTTATATATGTCGAAAGGATTGTATAACCAGTCGTACATGTGATATTTTATATTTTTTGGACGTCACGTCATATACGTAGACGGTTAATCACTATTTACATGAATCTTCCGAATCAATCAATTATTGCCGTATGATAGTAGAATTATTAGCGTATATCAGTCATTATTTTGTACGTATAGTTGTATTAAAATTATTATTAACAATCTTTTAATTGTGCTATTTATATTACATCGCAAAAAACTATTGATAAATTATCAGTTACAATGAATATAATAATGCGGTTTTGATTACGTTTTCTGATGAAACTAATTTTAAATTATATTTTAATAATCGAACTTTGTATAAAAAAAAATTTTATTATGCATATTTGTACATATTTTTATTATAACATTCAATTTGCCGTATTAAATTATTGTTAACACGTGTACCAAAGAGAATAGATTCGAAATATGCGAATGACTAAGTTTATATTTTTAACTTTCTTACGTAATAATAAATAATGATATATACGTATGTTTACCGGGAATAATTTCACCACTGCCGCCGTTTATCAATATTTCAGAATTTATGACGAGATAAAACGACATTCCATTTAAAATACTAAATATGTTACAAATATGGTTTATATATGTCGAAAGGATTGTATAACCAGTCGTACATGTGATATTTTATATTTTTTGGACGTCACGTCATATACGTAGACGGTTAATCACTATTTACATGAATCTTCCGAATCAATCAATTATTGCCGTATGATAGTAGAATTATTAGCGTATATCAGTCATTATTTTGTACGTATAGTTGTATTAAAATTATTATTAACAATCTTTTAATTGTGCTATTTATATTACATCGCAAAAAACTATTGATAAATTATCAGTTACAATGAATATAATAATGCGGTTTTGATTACGTTTTCTGATGAAACTAATTTTAAATTATATTTTAATAATCGAACTTTGTATAAAAAAAAATTTTATTATGCATATTTGTACATATTTTTATTATAACATTCAGTTTGCCGTATTAAATTATTGTTAACACGTGTACCAAAGAGAATAGATTCCAAATATGCGAATGACTAAGTTTATATTTTTAACTTTCTTACGTAATAATAAATAATGATATATACGTATGTTTACCGGGAATAATTTCACCACTGCCGCCGTTTATCAATATTACCGAATTTATGACGAGATAAAACGACATTCCATTTAAAATACTAAATATGTTACAAATATGGTTTATATATGTCGAAAGTATTGTATAACCAGTCGTACATGTGATATTTTATATTTTTTCGACGTCACGTCATATACGTAGACGGTTAATCACTATTTACATGAATCTTCCGAATCAATCAATTATTGCCGTATGATAGTAGAATTATTAGCGTATATTAGTCATTATTTTGTACGTATAGTTGTATTAAAATTATTATTAACAATCTTTTAATTGGGCTATTTATATTACTTTGCAAAAAACTTTTGATAAATTATCAGTTACAATGAATATAATAATGCGGTTTTGATTACGTTTTCTGATGAAACTAATTTTAAAATTATATTTTAATAATCGAACTTTGTATAAAAAAAAATTTTATTATGCATATTTGTACATATTTTTATTATAACATTCAATTTGCCGTATTAAATTATTGTTTACACGTGTACCAAAGAGAATAGATTCGAAATATGCGAATGACTAAGTTTATATTTTTAACTTTCTTACGTAATAATAAATAATGATATATACGTATGTTTACCGGGAATAATTTCACCACTGCCGCCGTTTATCAATATTTCCGAATTTATGACGAGATAAAACGACATTCCATTTAAAATACTAAATATGTTACAAATATGGTTTATATATGCCGAAAGGATTGTATAACCAGTCGTACATGTGTTTTTTTATATTTTTTCGACGTCACGTCATATACGTAGACGGTTAATCACTATTTACATGCATCTTCGTAATCAATCAATTATTGCCGTATGATAGTAGAATTATTAGCGTATATCAGTCATTATTTTGTACGTATAGTTGTATTAAAATTATTATTAACAATCTTTTAATCGGGCTATTTATATTACATCGCAAAAAACTATTGATAAATTATCAGTTACAATGAATATAATAATGCGGTTTTGATTACGTTTTCTGATGAAACTAATTTTAAATTATATTTTAATAATCGAACTTTGTATAAAAAAAAATTTTATTATGCATATTTGTACATATTTTTATTATAACATTCAATTTGCCGTATTAAATTATTGTTAACACGTGTACCAAAGAGAATAGATTCGAAATATGCGAATGACTAAGTTTATATTTTTAACTTTCTTACGTAATAATAAATAATGATATATACGTATGTTTACCGGGAATAATTTCACCACTGCCGCCGTTTATCAATATTTCAGAATTTATGACGAGATAAAACGACATTCCATTTAAAATACTAAATATGTTACAAATATGGTTTATATATGTCGAAAGGATTGTATAACCAGTCGTACATGTGATATTTTATATTTTTTGGACGTCACGTCATATACGTAGACGGTTAATCACTATTTACATGAATCTTCCGAATCAATCAATTATTGCCGTATGATAGTAGAATTATTAGCGTATATCAGTCATTATTTTGTACGTATAGTTGTATTAAAATTATTATTAACAATCTTTTAATTGTGCTATTTATATTACATCGCAAAAAACTATTGATAAATTATCAGTTACAATGAATATAATAATGCGGTTTTGATTACGTTTTCTGATGAAACTAATTTTAAATTATATTTTAATAATCGAACTTTGTATAAAAAAAAATTTTATTATGCATATTTGTACATATTTTTATTATAACATTCAGTTTGCCGTATTAAATTATTGTTAACACGTGTACCAAAGAGAATAGATTCCAAATATGCGAATGACTAAGTTTATATTTTTAACTTTCTTACGTAATAATAAATAATGATATATACGTATGTTTAACGGGAATAATTTCACCACTGCCGCCGTTTATCAATATTACCGAATTTATGACGAGATAAATCGACATTCCATTTAAAATACTAAATATGTTACAAATATGGTTTATATATGTCGAAAGTATTGTATAACCAGTCGTACATGTGATATTTTATATTTTTTCGACGTCACGTCATATACGTAGACGGTTAATCACTATTTACATGCATCTTCGGAATCAATCAATTATTGCCGTATGATAGTAGAATTATTAGCGTATATTAGTCATTATTTTGTACGTATAGTTGTATTAAAATTATTATTAACAATCTTTTAATCGGGCTATTTATATTACATCGCAAAAAACTATTGATAAATTATCAGTTACAATGAATATAATAATGCGGTTTTGATTACGTTTTCTGATGAAACTAATTTTAAATTATATTTTAATAATCGAACTTTGTATAAAAAAAAATTTTATTATGCATATTTGTACATATTTTTATTATAACATTCAATTTGCCGTATTAAATTATTGTTAACACGTGTACCAAAGAGAATAGATTCGAAATATGCGAATGACTAAGTTTATATTTTTAACTTTCTTACGTAATAATAAATAATGATATATACGTATGTTTACCGGGAATAATTTCACCACTGCCGCCGTTTATCAATATTTCAGAATTTATGACGAGATAAAACGACATTCCATTTAAAATACTAAATATGTTACAAATATGGTTTATATATGTCGAAAGGATTGTATAACCAGTCGTACATGTGATATTTTATATTTTTTCGACGTCACGTCATATACGTAGACGGTTAAACACTATTTACATGCATCTTCCGAATCAATCAATTATTGCCGTATGATAGTAGAATTATTAGCGTATATCAGTCATTATTTTGTACGTATAGTTGTATTAAAATTATTATTAACAATCTTTTAATTGTGCTATTTATATTACATCGCAAAAAACTATTGATAAATTATCAGTTACAATGAATATAATAATGCGGTTTTGATTACGTTTTCTGATGAAACTAATTTTAAATTATATTTTAATAATCGAACTTTGTATAAAAAAAAATTTTATTATGCATATTTGTACATATTTTTATTATAACATTCAGTTTGCCGTATTAAATTATTGTTAACACGTGTACCAAAGAGAATAGATTCCAAATATGCGAATGACTAAGTTTATATTTTTAACTTTCTTACGTAATAATAAATAATGATATATACGTATGTTTACCGGGAATAATTTCACCACTGCCGCCGTTTATCAATATTTCAGAATTTATGACGAGATAAAACGACATTCCATTTAAAATACTAAATATGTTACAAATATGGTTTATATATGTCGAAAGGATTGTATAACCAGTCGTACATGTGATATTTTATATTTTTTGGACGTCACGTCATATACGTAGACGGTTAATCACTATTTACATGAATCTTCCGAATCAATCAATTATTGCCGTATGATAGTAGAATTATTAGCGTATATCAGTCATTATTTTGTACGTATAGTTGTATTAAAATTATTATTAACAATCTTTTAATTGTGCTATTTATATTACATCGCAAAAAACTATTGATAAATTATCAGTTACAATGAATATAATAATGCGGTTTTGATTACGTTTTCTGATGAAACTAATTTTAAATTATATTTTAATAATCGAACTTTGTATAAAAAAAAATTTTATTATGCATATTTGTACATATTTTTATTATAACATTCAATTTGCCGTATTAAATTATTGTTAACACGTGTACCAAAGAGAATAGATTCGAAATATGCGAATGACTAAGTTTATATTTTTAACTTTCTTACGTAATAATAAATAATGATATATACGTATGTTTACCGGGAATAATTTCACCACTGCCGCCGTTTATCAATATTTCAGAATTTATGACGAGATAAAACGACATTCCATTTAAAATACTAAATATGTTACAAATATGGTTTATATATGTCGAAAGGATTGTATAACCAGTCGTACATGTGATATTTTATATTTTTTGGACGTCACGTCATATACGTAGACGGTTAATCACTATTTACATGAATCTTCCGAATCAATCAATTATTGCCGTATGATAGTAGAATTATTAGCGTATATCAGTCATTATTTTGTACGTATAGTTGTATTAAAATTATTATTAACAATCTTTTAATTGTGCTATTTATATTACATCGCAAAAAACTATTGATAAATTATCAGTTACAATGAATATAATAATGCGGTTTTGATTACGTTTTCTGATGAAACTAATTTTAAAATTATATTTTAATAATCGAACTTTATATAAAAAAAAATTTTAATATGTCTATTTGTACATATTTTTATTATAACATTCAATTTGCCGTATTAAATTATTGTTAACACGTGTACCAAAGAGAATAGATTCGAAATATGCGAATGACTAAGTTTATATTTTTAACTTTCTTACGTAATAATAAATAATGATATATACGTATGTTTACCGGGAATAATTTCACCACTGCCGCCGTTTATCAATATTTCCGAATTTATGACGAGATAAAACGACATTCCATTTAAAATACTAAATATGTAACAAATATGGTTTATATATGTCGAAAGGATTGTATAACCAGTCGTACATGTGTTTTTTTATATTTTTTGGACGTCACGTCATATACGTAGACGGTTAATCACTATTTACATGAATCTTCCGAATCAATCAATTATTGCCGTATGATAGTAGAATTATTAGCGTATATTAGTCATTATTTTGTACGTATAGTTGTATTAAAATTATTATTAACAATCTTTTAATTGGGCTATTTATATTACTTCGCAAAAAACTTTTGATAAATTATCAGTTACAATGAATATAATAATGCGGTTTTGATTACGTTTTCTGATGAAACTAATTTTAAAATTATATTTTAATAATCGAACTTTGTATAAAAAAAAATTTTATTATGCATATTTGTACATATTTTTATTATAACATTCAATTTGCCGTATTAAATTATTGTTTACACGTGTACCAAAGAGAATAGATTCGAAATATGCGAATGACTAAGTTTATATTTTTAACTTTCTTACGTAATAATAAATAATGATATATACGTATGTTTACCGGGAATAATTTCACCACTGCCGCCGTTTATCAATATTTCCGAATTTATGACGAGATAAAACGACATTCCATTTAAAATACTAAATATGTAACAAATATGGTTTATATATGTCGAAAGGATTGTATAACCAGTCGTACATGTGTTTTTTTATATTTTTTGGACGTCACGTCATATACGTAGACGGTTAATCACTATTTACATGAATCTTCCGAATCAATCAATTATTGCCGTATGATAGTAGAATTATTAGCGTATATTAGTCATTATTTTGTACGTATAGTTGTATTAAAATTATTATTAACAATCTTTTAATTGGGCTATTTATATTACTTTGCAAAAAACTTTTGATAAATTATCAGTTACAATGAATATAATAATGCGGTTTTGATTACGTTTTCTGATGAAACTAATTTTAAAATTATATTTTAATAATCGAACTTTGTATAAAAAAAAATTTTATTATGCATATTTGTACATATTTTTATTATAACATTCAATTTGCCGTATTAAATTATTGTTTACACGTGTACCAAAGAGAATAGATTCGAAATATGCGAATGACTAAGTTTATATTTTTAACTTTCTTACGTAATAATAAATAATGATATATACGTATGTTTACCGGGAATAATTTCACCACTGCCGCCGTTTATCAATATTTCCGAATTTATGACGAGATAAAACGACATTCCATTTAAAATACTAAATATGTTACAAATATGGTTTATATATGCCGAAAGGATTGTATAACCAGTCGTACATGTGTTTTTTTATATTTTTTCGACGTCACGTCATATACGTAGACGGTTAATCACTATTTACATGCATCTTCGTAATCAATCAATTATTGCCGTATGATAGTAGAATTATTAGCGTATATCAGTCATTATTTTGTACGTATAGTTGTATTAAAATTATTATTAACAATCTTTTAATCGGGCTATTTATATTACATCGCAAAAAACTATTGATAAATTATCAGTTACAATGAATATAATAATGCGGTTTTGATTACGTTTTCTGATGAAACTAATTTTAAATTATATTTTAATAATCGAACTTTGTATAAAAAAAAATTTTATTATGCATATTTGTACATATTTTTATTATAACATTCAATTTGCCATATTAAATTATTGTTAACACGTGTACCAAAGAGAATAGATTCGAAATATGCGAATGACTAAGTTTATATTTTTAACTTTCTTACGTAATAATAAATAATGATATATACGTATGTTTACCGGGAATAATTTCACCACTGCCGCCGTTTATCAATATTTCAGAATTTATGACGAGATAAAACGACATTCCATTTAAAATACTAAATATGTTACAAATATGGTTTATATATGTCGAAAGGATTGTATAACCAGTCGTACATGTGATATTTTATATTTTTTCGACGTCACGTCATATACGTAGACGGTTAAACACTATTTACATGCATCTTCCGAATCAATCAATTATTGCCGTATGATAGTAGAATTATTAGCGTATATCAGTCATTATTTTGTACGTATAGTTGTATTAAAATTATTATTAACAATCTTTTAATTGTGCTATTTATATTACATCGCAAAAAACTATTGATAAATTATCAGTTACAATGAATATAATAATGCGGTTTTGATTACGTTTTCTGATGAAACTAATTTTAAATTATATTTTAATAATCGAACTTTGTATAAAAAAAAATTTTATTATGCATATTTGTACATATTTTTATTATAACATTCAGTTTGCCGTATTAAATTATTGTTAACACGTGTACCAAAGAGAATAGATTCCAAATATGCGAATGACTAAGTTTATATTTTTAACTTTCTTACGTAATAATAAATAATGATATATACGTATGTTTACCGGGAATAATTTCACCACTGCCGCCGTTTATCAATATTTCAGAATTTATGACGAGATAAAACGACATTCCATTTAAAATACTAAATATGTTACAAATATGGTTTATATATGTCGAAAGGATTGTATAACCAGTCGTACATGTGATATTTTATATTTTTTGGACGTCACGTCATATACGTAGACGGTTAATCACTATTTACATGAATCTTCCGAATCAATCAATTATTGCCGTATGATAGTAGAATTATTAGCGTATATCAGTCATTATTTTGTACGTATAGTTGTATTAAAATTATTATTAACAATCTTTTAATTGTGCTATTTATATTACATCGCAAAAAACTATTGATAAATTATCAGTTACAATGAATATAATAATGCGGTTTTGATTACGTTTTCTGATGAAACTAATTTTAAATTATATTTTAATAATCGAACTTTGTATAAAAAAAAATTTTATTATGCATATTTGTACATTTTTTTATTATAACATTCAATTTGCCGTATTAAATTATTGTTAACACGTGTACCAAAGAGAATAGATTCGAAATATGCGAATGACTAAGTTTATATTTTTAACTTTCTTACGTAATAATAAATAATGATATATACGTATGTTTACCGGGAATAATTTCACCACTGCCGCCGTTTATCAATATTTCAGAATTTATGACGAGATAAAACGACATTCCATTTAAAATACTAAATATGTTACAAATATGGTTTATATATGTCGAAAGGATTGTATAACCAGTCGTACATGTGATATTTTATATTTTTTGGACGTCACGTCATATACGTAGACGGTTAATCACTATTTACATGAATCTTCCGAATCAATCAATTATTGCCGTATGATAGTAGAATTATTAGCGTATATCAGTCATTATTTTGTACGTATAGTTGTATTAAAATTATTATTAACAATCTTTTAATTGTGCTATTTATATTACATCGCAAAAAACTATTGATAAATTATCAGTTACAATGAATATAATAATGCGGTTTTGATTACGTTTTCTGATGAAACTAATTTTAAATTATATTTTAATAATCGAACTTTGTATAAAAAAAAATTTTATTATGCATATTTGTACATATTTTTATTATAACATTCAGTTTGCCGTATTAAATTATTGTTAACACGTGTACCAAAGAGAATAGATTCCAAATATGCGAATGACTAAGTTTATATTTTTAACTTTCTTACGTAATAATAAATAATGATATATACGTATGTTTACCGGGAATAATTTCACCACTGCCGCCGTTTATCAATATTACCGAATTTATGACGAGATAAAACGACATTCCATTTAAAATACTAAATATGTTACAAATATGGTTTATATATGTCGAAAGTATTGTATAACCAGTCGTACATGTGATATTTTATATTTTTTCGACGTCACGTCATATACGTAGACGGTTAATCACTATTTACATGCATCTTCGGAATCAATCAATTATTGCCGTATGATAGTAGAATTATTAGCGTATATTAGTCATTATTTTGTACGTATAGTTGTATTAAAATTATTATTAACAATCTTTTAATCGGGCTATTTATATTACATCGCAAAAAACTATTGATTAATTATCAGTTACAATGAATATAATAATGCGGTTTTGATTACGTTTTCTGATGAAACTAATTTTAAATTATATTTTAATAATCGAACTTTGTATAAAAAAAAATTTTATTATGCATATTTGTACATATTTTTATTATAACATTCAATTTGCCGTATTAAATTATTGTTAACACGTGTACCAAAGAGAATAGATTCGAAATATGCGAATGACTAAGTTTATATTTTTAACTTTCTTACGTAATAATAAATAATGATATATACGTATGTTTACCGGGAATAATTTCACCACTGCCGCCGTTTATCAATATTTCAGAATTTATGACGAGATAAAACGACATTCCATTTAAAATACTAAATATGTTACAAATATGGTTTATATATGTCGAAAGGATTGTATAACCAGTCGTACATGTGATATTTTATATTTTTTGGACGTCACGTCATATACGTAGACGGTTAATCACTATTTACATGAATCTTCCGAATCAATCAATTATTGCCGTATGATAGTAGAATTATTAGCGTATATCAGTCATTATTTTGTACGTATAGTTGTATTAAAATTATTATTAACAATCTTTTAATTGTGCTATTTATATTACATCGCAAAAAACTATTGATAAATTATCAGTTACAATGAATATAATAATGCGGTTTTGATTACGTTTTCTGATGAAACTAATTTTAAAATTATATTTTAATAATCGAACTTTATATAAAAAAAAATTTTAATATGTCTATTTGTACATATTTTTATTATAACATTCAATTTGCCGTATTAAATTATTGTTAACACGTGTACCAAAGAGAATAGATTCGAAATATGCGAATGACTAAGTTTATATTTTTAACTTTCTTACGTAATAATAAATAATGATATATACGTATGTTTACCGGGAATAATTTCACCACTGCCGCCGTTTATCAATATTTCCGAATTTATGACGAGATAAAACGACATTCCATTTAAAATACTAAATATGTAACAAATATGGTTTATATATGTCGAAAGGATTGTATAACCAGTCGTACATGTGTTTTTTTATATTTTTTGGACGTCACGTCATATACGTAGACGGTTAATCACTATTTACATGAATCTTCCGAATCAATCAATTATTGCCGTATGATAGTAGAATTATTAGCGTATATTAGTCATTATTTTGTACGTATAGTTGTATTAAAATTATTATTAACAATCTTTTAATTGGGCTATTTATATTACTTCGCAAAAAACTTTTGATAAATTATCAGTTACAATGAATATAATAATGCGGTTTTGATTACGTTTTCTGATGAAACTAATTTTAAAATTATATTTTAATAATCGAACTTTGTATAAAAAAAAATTTTATTATGCATATTTGTACATATTTTTATTATAACATTCAATTTGCCGTATTAAATTATTGTTTACACGTGTACCAAAGAGAATAGATTCGAAATATGCGAATGACTAAGTTTATATTTTTAACTTTCTTACGTAATAATAAATAATGATATATACGTATGTTTACCGGGAATAATTTCACCACTGCCGCCGTTTATCAATATTTCCGAATTTATGACGAGATAAAACGACATTCCATTTAAAATACTAAATATGTAACAAATATGGTTTATATATGCCGAAAGGATTGTATAACTAGTCGTACATGTGTTTTTTTATATTTTTTCGACGTCACGTCATATACGTAGACGTTTAATCACTATTTACATGCATCTTCCGAATCAATCAATTATTGCCGTATGATAGTAGAATTATTAGCGTATATCAGTCATTATTTTGTACGTATAGTTGTATTAAAATTATTATTAACAATCTTTTAATCGTTCTATTTATATTACATCGCAAAAAACTATTGATAAATTATCAGTTACAATGAATATAATAATGCGGTTTTGATTACGTTTTCTAATGAAACTACTTTTAAATTATATTTTAATAATCGAACTTTGTATAAAAAAAAATTTTAATCTGTCTATTTGTACATATTTTTATTATAACATTCAATTTGCCGTATTAATTATTGTTAACACGTGTACCAAAGAGAATAGATTTGAAATATGCGAATGACTAAGTTTATTTTTTTAACTTTCTTACGTAATAATAAATAATGATATATACGTATGTTTACCGGGAATAATTTCACCACTGCCGCCGTTTATCAATATTTCCGAATTTATGACGAGATAAAACGACATTCCATTTAAAATACTAAATATGTAACAAATATGGTTTATATATGTCGAAAGGATTGTATAACCAGTCGTACATGTGTTTTTTTATATTTTTTCGACGTCACGTCATATACGTAGACGGTTAATCACTATTTACATGAATCTTCCGAATCAATCAATTATTGCCGTATGATAGTAGAATTATTAGCGTATATCAGTCATTATTTTGTACGTATAGTTGTATTAAAATTATTATTAACAATCTTTTAATTGTGCTATTTATATTACATCGCAAAAAACTATTGATAAATTATCAGTTACAATGAATATAATAATGCGGTTTTGATTACGTTTTCTGATGAAACTAATTTTAAATTATATTTTAATAATCGAACTTTGTATAAAAAAAAATTTTATTATGCATATTTGTACATATTTTTATTATAACATTCAGTTTGCCGTATTAAATTATTGTTAACACGTGTACCAAAGAGAATAGATTCGAAATATGCGAATGACTAAGTTTATATTTTTAACTTTCTTACGTAATAATAAATAATGATATATACGTATGTTTACCGGGAATAATTTCACCACTGCCGCCGTTTATCAATATTACCGAATTTATGACGAGATAAAACGACATTCCATTTAAAATACTAAATATGTTACAAATATGGTTTATATATGTCGAAAGTATTGTATAACCAGTCGTACATGTGATATTTTATATTTTTTCGACGTCACGTCATATACGTAGACGGTTAAACACTATTTACATGCATCTTCCGAATCAATCAATTATTGCCGTATGATAGTAGAATTATAAGCGTATATCAGTCATTATTTTGTACGTATAGTTGTATTAAAATTAGTATTAACAATCTTTTAATTGTTCTATTTATATTACATCGCAAAAAACTATTGATAAATTATCAGTTACAATGAATATAATAATGCGGTTTTGATTACGTTTTCTGATGAAACTAATTTTAAAATTATATTTTAATAATCGAACTTTGTATAAAAAAAAATTTTAATATGTCTATTTGTACATATTTTTATTATAACATTCAATTTGCCGTATTAAATTATTGTTAACACGTGTACCAAAGAGAATAGATTCGAAATATGCGAATGACTAAGTTTATATTTTTAACTTTCTTACGTAATAATAAATAATGATATATACGTATGTTTACCGGGAATAATTTCACCACTGCCGCCGTTTATCAATATTTCCGAATTTATGACGAGATAAAACGACATTCCATTTAAAATACTAAATATGTAACAAATATGGTTTATATATGTCGAAAGGATTGTATAACCAGTCGTACATGTGTTTTTTTATATTTTTTGGACGTCACGTCATATACGTAGACGTTTAATCACTATTTACATGAATCTTCCGAATCAATCAATTATTGCCGTATGATAGTAGAATTATTAGCGTATATTAGTCATTATTTTGTACGTATAGTTGTATTAAAATTATTATTAACAATCTTTTAATTGGGCTATTTATATTACATCGCAAAAAACTTTTGATAAATTATCAGTTACAATGAATATAATAATGCGGTTTTGATTACGTTTTCTGATGAAACTAATTTTAAAATTATATTTTAATAATCGAACTTTGTATAAAAAAAAATTTTATTATGCATATTTGTACATATTTTTATTATAACATTCAGTTTGCCGTATTAAATTATTGTTAACACGTGTACCAAAGAGAATAGATTCCAAATATGCGAATGACTAAGTTTATATTTTTAACTTTCTTACGTAATAATAAATAATGATATATACGTATGTTTACCGGAAATAATTTCACCACTGCCGCCGTTTATCAATATTACCGAATTTATGACGAGATAAAACGACATTCCATTTAAAATACTAAATATGTTACAAATATGGTTTATATATGTCGAAAGTATTGTATAACCAGTCGTACATGTGATATTTTATATTTTTTCGACGTCACGTCATATACGTAGACGTTTAATCACTATTTACATGCATCTTCCGAATCAATCAATTATTGCCGTATGATAGTAGAATTATTAGCGTATATCAGTCATTATTTTGTACGTATAGTTGTATTAAAATTATTATTAACAATCTTTTAATCGTTCTATTTATATTACATCGCAAAAAACTATTGATAAATTATCAGTTACAATGAATATAATAATGCGGTTTTGATTAGGTTTTCTAATGAAACTACTTTTAAATTATATTTTAATAATCGAACTTTGTATAAAAAAAAATTTTAATCTGTCTATTTGTACATATTTTTATTATAACATTCAATTTGCCGTATTAATTATTGTTAACACGTGTACCAAAGAGAATAGATTTGAAATATGCGAATGACTAAGTTTATTTTTTTAACTTTCTTACGTAATAATAAATAATGATATATACGTATGTTTACCGGGAATAATTTCACCACTGCCGCCGTTTATCAATATTTCCGAATTTATGACGAGATAAAACGACATTCCATTTAAAATACTAAATATGTAACAAATATGGTTTATATATGTCGAAAGGATTGTATAACCAGTCGTACATGTGTTTTTTTATATTTTTTCGACGTCACGTCATATACGTAGACGGTTAATCACTATTTACATGAATCTTCCGAATCAATCAATTATTGCCGTATGATAGTAGAATTATTAGCGTATATCAGTCATTATTTTGTACGTATAGTTGTATTAAAATTATTATTAACAATCTTTTAATTGTGCTATTTATATTACATCGCAAAAAACTATTGATAAATTATCAGTTACAATGAATATAATAATGCGGTTTTGATTACGTTTTCTGATGAAACTAATTTTAAATTATATTTTAATAATCGAACTTTGTATAAAAAAAAATTTTATTATGCATATTTGTACATATTTTTATTATAACATTCAGTTTGCCGTATTAAATTATTGTTAACACGTGTACCAAAGAGAATAGATTCGAAATATGCGAATGACTAAGTTTATATTTTTAACTTTCTTACGTAATAATAAATAATGATATATACGTATGTTTACCGGGAATAATTTCACCACTGCCGCCGTTTATCAATATTACCGAATTTATGACGAGATAAAACGACATTCCATTTAAAATACTAAATATGTTACAAATATGGTTTATATATGTCGAAAGTATTGTATAACCAGTCGTACATGTGATATTTTATATTTTTTCGACGTCACGTCATATACGTAGACGGTTAAACACTATTTACATGCATCTTCCGAATCAATCAATTATTGCCGTATGATAGTAGAATTATAAGCGTATATCAGTCATTATTTTGTACGTATAGTTGTATTAAAATTAGTATTAACAATCTTTTAATTGTTCTATTTATATTACATCGCAAAAAACTATTGATAAATTATCAGTTACAATGAATATAATAATGCGGTTTTGATTACGTTTTCTGATGAAACTAATTTTAAAATTATATTTTAATAATCGAACTTTGTATAAAAAAAAATTTTAATATGTCTATTTGTACATATTTTTATTATAACATTCAATTTGCCGTATTAAATTATTGTTAACACGTGTACCAAAGAGAATAGATTCGAAATATGCGAATGACTAAGTTTATATTTTTAACTTTCTTACGTAATAATAAATAATGATATATACGTATGTTTACCGGGAATAATTTCACCACTGCCGCCGTTTATCAATATTTCCGAATTTATGACGAGATAAAACGACATTCCATTTAAAATACTAAATATGTAACAAATATGGTTTATATATGTCGAAAGGATTGTATAACTAGTCGTACATGTGTTTTTTTATATTTTTTCGACGTCACGTCATATACGTAGACGGTTAATCACTATTTACATGCATCTTCCGAATCAATCAATTATTGCCGTATGATAGTAGAATTATTAGCGTATATCAGTCATTATTTTGTACGTATAGTTGTATTAAAATTATTATTAACAATCTTTTAATTGTGCTATTTATATTACATCGCAAAAAACTATTGATAAATTATCAGTTACAATGAATATAATAATGCGGTTTTGATTACGTTTTCTGATGAAACTAACTTTAAATTATATTTTAATAATCGAACTTTGTATAAAAAAAAATTTTATTATGCATATTTGTACATATTTTTATTATAACATTCAGTTTGCCGTATTAAATTATTGTTAACACGTGTACCAAAGAGAATAGATTCGAAATATGCGAATGACTAAGTTTATATTTTTAACTTTCTTACGTAATAATAAATAATGATATATACGTATGTTTACCGGGAATAATTTCACCACTGCCGCCGTTTATCAATATTACCGAATTTATGACGAGATAAAACGACATTCCATTTAAAATACTAAATATGTTACAAATATGGTTTATATATGTCGAAAGTATTAACCAGTCGTACATGTGATATTTTATATTTTTCGACGTCACGTCATATACGTAGACGGTTAAACACTATTTACATGCATCTTCCGAATCAATCAATTATTGCCGTATGATAGTAGAATTATAAGCGTATATCAGTCATTATTTTGTACGTATAGTTGTATTAAAATTAGTATTAACAATCTTTTAATTGTTCTATTTATATTACATCGCAAAAAACTATTGATAAATTATCAGTTACAATGAATATAATAATGCGGTTTTGATTACGTTTTCTGATGAAACTAATTTTAAAATTATATTTTAATAATCGAACTTTGTATAAAAAAAAATTTTAATATGTCTATTTGTACATATTTTTATTATAACATTCAATTTGCCGTATTAAATTATTGTTAACACGTGTACCAAAGAGAATAGATTCGAAATATGCGAATGACTAAGTTTATATTTTTAACTTTCTTACGTAATAATAAATAATGATATATACGTATGTTTACCGGGAATAATTTCACCACTGCCGCCGTTTATCAATATTTCCGAATTTATGACGAGATAAAACGACATTCCATTTAAAATACTAAATATGTAACAAATATGGTTTATATATGTCGAAAGGATTGTATAACCAGTCGTACATGTGTTTTTTTATATTTTTTGGACGTCACGTCATATACGTAGACGTTTAATCACTATTTACATGAATCTTCCGAATCAATCAATTATTGCCGTATGATAGTAGAATTATTAGCGTATATTAGTCATTATTTTGTACGTATAGTTGTATTAAAATTATTATTAACAATCTTTTAATTGGGCTATTTATATTACATCGCAAAAAACTTTTGATAAATTATCAGTTACAATGAATATAATAATGCGGTTTTGATTACGTTTTCTGATGAAACTAATTTTAAAATTATATTTTAATAATCGAACTTTGTATAAAAAAAAATTTTATTATGCATATTTGTACATATTTTTATTATAACATTCAATTTGCCGTATTAAATTATTGTTTACACGTGTACCAAAGAGAATAGATTCGAAATATGCGAATGACTAAGTTTATATTTTTAACTTTCTTACGTAATAATAAATAATGATATATACGTATGTTTACCGGGAATAATTTCACCACTGCCGCCGTTTATCAATATTTCCGAATTTATGACGAGATAAAACGACATTCCATTTAAAATACTAAATATGTAACAAATATGGTTTATATATGCCGAAAGGATTGTATAACTAGTCGTACATGTGTTTTTTTATATTTTTTCGACGTCACGTCATATACGTAGACGGTTAATCACTATTTACATGCATCTTCGGAATCAATCAATTATTGCCGTATGATAGTAGAATTATTAGCGTATATTAGTCATTATTTTGTACGTATAGTTGTATTAAAATTATTATTAACAATCTTTTAATCGGGCTATTTATATTACATCGCAAAAAACTATTGATAAATTATCAGTTACAATGAATATAATAATGCGGTTTTGATTACGTTTTCTGATGAAACTAATTTTAAAATTATATTTTAATAATCGAACTTTGTATAAAAAAAAATTTTAATATGTCTATTTGTACATATTTTTATTATAACATTCAATTTGCCGTATTAAATTATTGTTAACACGTGTACCAAAGAGAATAGATTCGAAATATGCGAATGACTAAGTTTATATTTTTAACTTTCTTACGTAATAATAAATAATGATATATACGTATGTTTACCGGGAATAATTTCACCACTGCCGCCGTTTATCAATATTTCCGAATTTATGACGAGATAAAACGACATTCCATTTAAAATACTAAATATGTAACAAATATGGTTTATATATGCCGAAAGGATTGTATAACTAGTCGTACATGTGTTTTTTTATATTTTTTCGACGTCACGTCATATACGTAGACGGTTAATCACTATTTACATGCATCTTCGGAATCAATCAATTATTGCCGTATGATAGTAGAATTATTAGCGTATATCAGTCATTATTTTGTACGTATAGTTGTATTAAAATTATTATTAACAATCTTTTAATCGGGCTATTTATATTACATCGCAAAAAACTATTGATAAATTATCAGTTACAATGAATATAATAATGCGGTTTTGATTACGTTTTCTGATGAAACTAATTTTAAAATTATATTTTAATAATCGAACTTTGTATAAAAAAAAATTTTAATATGTCTATTTGTACATATTTTTATTATAACATTCAATTTGCCGTATTAAATTATTGTTAACACGTGTACCAAAGAGAATAGATTCGAAATATGCGAATGACTAAGTTTATATTTTTAACTTTCTTACGTAATAATAAATAATGATATATACGTATGTTTACCGGGAATAATTTCACCACTGCCGCCGTTTATCAATATTTCCGAATTTATGACGAGATAAAACGACATTCCATTTAAAATACTAAATATGTAACAAATATGGTTTATATATGCCGAAAGGATTGTATAACTAGTCGTACATGTGTTTTTTTATATTTTTTCGACGTCACGTCATATACGTAGACGGTTAATCACTATTTACATGCATCTTCGGAATCAATCAATTATTGCCGTATGATAGTAGAATTATTAGCGTATATCAGTCATTATTTTGTACGTATAGTTGTATTAAAATTATTATTAACAATCTTTTAATCGTTCTATTTATATTACATCGCAAAAAACTATTGATAAATTATCAGTTACAATGAATATAATAATGCGGTTTTGATTACGTTTTCTAATAAAACTACTTTTAAATTATATTTTAATAATCGAACTTTGTATAAAAAAAAATTTTAATATGTCTATTTGTACATATTTTTATTATAACATTCAATTTGCCGTATTAAATTATTGTTAACACGTGTACCAAAGAGAATAGATTTGAAATATGCGAATGACTAAGTTTATTTTTTTAACTTTCTTACGTAATAATAAATAATGATATATACGTATGTTTACCGGGAATAATTTCACCACTGCCGCCGTTTATCAATATTTCCGAATTTATGACGAGATAAAACGACATTCCATTTAAAATACTAAATATGTAACAAATATGGTTTATATATGTCGAAAGGATTGTATAACCAGTCGTACATGTGTTTTTTTATATTTTTTGGACGTCACGTCATATACGTAGACGGTTAATCACTATTTACATGAATCTTCCGAATCAATCAATTATTGCCGTATGATAGTAGAATTATTAGCGTATATCAGTCATTATTTTGTACGTATAGTTGTATTAAAATTATTATTAACAATCTTTTAATCGTGCTATTTATATTACATCGCAAAAAACTATTGATAAATTATCAGTTACAATGAATATAATAATGCGGTTTTGATTACGTTTTCTGATGAAACTAATTTTAAATTATATTTTAATAATCGAACTTTGTATAAAAAAAAATTTTATTATGCATATTTGTACATATTTTTATTATAACATTCAGTTTGCCGTATTAAATTATTGTTAACACGTGTACCAAAGAGAATAGATTCGAAATATGCGAATGACTAAGTTTATATTTTTAACTTTCTTACGTAATAATAAATAATGATATATACGTATGTTTACCGGGAATAATTTCACCACTGCCGCCGTTTATCAATATTACCGAATTTATGACGAGATAAAACGACATTCCATTTAAAATACTAAATATGTTACAAATATGGTTTATATATGTCGAAAGTATTAACCAGTCGTACATGTGATATTTTATATTTTTTCGACGTCACGTCATATACGTAGACGGTTAAACACTATTTACATGCATCTTCCGAATCAATCAATTATTGCCGTATGATAGTAGAATTATAAGCGTATATCAGTCATTATTTTGTACGTATAGTTGTATTAAAATTAGTATTAACAATCTTTTAATTGTTCTATTTATATTACATCGCAAAAAACTATTGATAAATTATCAGTTACAATGAATATAATAATGCGGTTTTGATTACGTTTTCTGATGAAACTAATTTTAAAATTATATTTTAATAATCGAACTTTGTATAAAAAAAAATTTTAATATGTCTATTTGTACATATTTTTATTATAACATTCAATTTGCCGTATTAAATTATTGTTAACACGTGTACCAAAGAGAATAGATTCGAAATATGCGAATGACTAAGTTTATATTTTTAACTTTCTTACGTAATAATAAATAATGATATATACGTATGTTTACCGGGAATAATTTCACCACTGCCGCCGTTTATCAATATTTCCGAATTTATGACGAGATAAAACGACATTCCATTTAAAATACTAAATATGTAACAAATATGGTTTATATATGCCGAAAGGATTGTATAACTAGTCGTACATGTGTTTTTTTATATTTTTTCGACGTCACGTCATATACGTAGACGGTTAATCACTATTTACATGCATCTTCGGAATCAATCAATTATTGCCGTATGATAGTAGAATTATTAGCGTATATCAGTCATTATTTTGTACGTATAGTTGTATTAAAATTATTATTAACAATCTTTTAATCGTTCTATTTATATTACATCGCAAAAAACTATTGATAAATTATCAGTTACAATGAATATAATAATGCGGTTTTGATTACGTTTTCTAATAAAACTACTTTTAAATTATATTTTAATAATCGAACTTTGTATAAAAAAAAATTTTAATATGTCTATTTGTACATATTTTTATTATAACATTCAATTTGCCGTATTAAATTATTGTTAACACGTGTACCAAAGAGAATAGATTTGAAATATGCGAATGACTAAGTTTATTTTTTTAACTTTCTTACGTAATAATAAATAATGATATATACGTATGTTTACCGGGAATAATTTCACCACTGCCGCCGTTTATCAATATTTCCGAATTTATGACGAGATAAAACGACATTCCATTTAAAATACTAAATATGTAACAAATATGGTTTATATATGTCGAAAGGATTGTATAACCAGTCGTACATGTGTTTTTTTATATTTTTTGGACGTCACGTCATATACGTAGACGGTTAATCACTATTTACATGAATCTTCCGAATCAATCAATTATTGCCGTATGATAGTAGAATTATTAGCGTATATCAGTCATTATTTTGTACGTATAGTTGTATTAAAATTATTATTAACAATCTTTTAATCGTGCTATTTATATTACATCGCAAAAAACTATTGATAAATTATCAGTTACAATGAATATAATAATGCGGTTTTGATTACGTTTTCTGATGAAACTAATTTTAAATTATATTTTAATAATCGAACTTTGTATAAAAAAAAATTTTATTATGCATATTTGTACATATTTTTATTATAACATTCAGTTTGCCGTATTAAATTATTGTTAACACGTGTACCAAAGAGAATAGATTCGAAATATGCGAATGACTAAGTTTATATTTTTAACTTTCTTACGTAATAATAAATAATGATATATACGTATGTTTACCGGGAATAATTTCACCACTGCCGCCGTTTATCAATATTACCGAATTTATGACGAGATAAAACGACATTCCATTTAAAATACTAAATATGTTACAAATATGGTTTATATATGTCGAAAGTATTAACCAGTCGTACATGTGATATTTTATATTTTTTCGACGTCACGTCATATACGTAGACGGTTAAACACTATTTACATGCATCTTCCGAATCAATCAATTATTGCCGTATGATAGTAGAATTATAAGCGTATATCAGTCATTATTTTGTACGTATAGTTGTATTAAAATTAGTATTAACAATCTTTTAATTGTTCTATTTATATTACATCGCAAAAAACTATTGATAAATTATCAGTTACAATGAATATAATAATGCGGTTTTGATTACGTTTTCTGATGAAACTAATTTTAAAATTATATTTTAATAATCGAACTTTGTATAAAAAAAAATTTTAATATGTCTATTTGTACATATTTTTATTATAACATTCAATTTGCCGTATTAAATTATTGTTAACACGTGTACCAAAGAGAATAGATTCGAAATATGCGAATGACTAAGTTTATATTTTTAACTTTCTTACGTAATAATAAATAATGATATATACGTATGTTTACCGGGAATAATTTCACCACTGCCGCCGTTTATCAATATTTCCGAATTTATGACGAGATAAAACGACATTCCATTTAAAATACTAAATATGTAACAAATATGGTTTATATATGCCCAAAGGATTGTATAACTAGTCGTACATGTGTTTTTTTATATTTTTTCGACGTCACGTCATATACGTAGACGGTTAATCACTATTTACATGCATCTTCGGAATCAATCAATTATTGCCGTATGATAGTAGAATTATTAGCGTATATTAGTCATTATTTTGTACGTATAGTTGTATTAAAATTATTATTAACAATCTTTTAATCGGGCTATTTATATTACATCGCAAAAAACTATTGATAAATTATCAGTTACAATGAATATAATAATGCGGTTTTGATTACGTTTTCTGATGAAACTAATTTTAAAATTATATTTTAATAATCGAACTTTGTATAAAAAAAAATTTTAATATGTCTATTTGTACATATTTTTATTATAACATTCAATTTGCCGTATTAAATTATTGTTAACACGTGTACCAAAGAGAATAGATTCGAAATATGCGAATGACTAAGTTTATATTTTTAACTTTCTTACGTAATAATAAATAATGATATATACGTATGTTTACCGGGAATAATTTCACCACTGCCACCGTTTATCAATATTTCAGAATTTATGACGAGATAAAACGACATTCCATTTAAAATACTAAATATGTTACAAATATGGTTTATATATGTCGAAAGGATTGTATAACCAGTCGTACATGTGATATTTTATATTTTTTGGACGTCACGTCATATACGTAGACGGTTAATCACTATTTACATGAATCTTCCGAATCAATCAATTATTGCCGTATGATAGTAGAATTATTAGCGTATATCAGTCATTATTTTGTACGTATAGTTGTATTAAAATTATTATTAACAATCTTTTAATTGTGCTATTTATATTACATCGCAAAAAACTATTGATAAATTATCAGTTACAATGAATATAATAATGCGGTTTTGATTACGTTTTCTGATGAAACTAATTTTAAATTATATTTTAATAATCGAACTTTGTATAAAAAAAAATTTTATTATGCATATTTGTACATATTTTTATTATAACATTCAGTTTGCCGTATTAAATTATTGTTAACACGTGTACCAAAGAGAATAGATTCCAAATATGCGAATGACTAAGTTTATATTTTTAACTTTCTTACGTAATAATAAATAATGATATATACGTATGTTTACCGGGAATAATTTCACCACTGCCGCCGTTTATCAATATTACCGAATTTATGACGAGATAAAACGACATTCCATTTAAAATACTAAATATGTTACAAATATGGTTTATATATGTCGAAAGTATTGTATAACCAGTCGTACATGTGATATTTTATATTTTTTCGACGTCACGTCATATACGTAGACGGTTAATCACTATTTACATGCATCTTCGGAATCAATCAATTATTGCCGTATGATAGTAGAATTATTAGCGTATATTAGTCATTATTTTGTACGTATAGTTGTATTAAAATTATTATTAACAATCTTTTAATCGGGCTATTTATATTACATCGCAAAAAACTATTGATTAATTATCAGTTACAATGAATATAATAATGCGGTTTTGATTACGTTTTCTGATGAAACTAATTTTAAATTATATTTTAATAATCGAACTTTGTATAAAAAAAAATTTTATTATGCATATTTGTACATATTTTTATTATAACATTCAATTTGCCGTATTAAATTATTGTTAACACGTGTACCAAAGAGAATAGATTCGAAATATGCGAATGACTAAGTTTATATTTTTAACTTTCTTACGTAATAATAAATAATGATATATACGTATGTTTACCGGGAATAATTTCACCACTGCCGCCGTTTATCAATATTTCAGAATTTATGACGAGATAAAACGACATTCCATTTAAAATACTAAATATGTTACAAATATGGTTTATATATGTCGAAAGGATTGTATAACCAGTCGTACATGTGATATTTTATATTTTTTGGACGTCACGTCATATACGTAGACGGTTAATCACTATTTACATGAATCTTCCGAATCAATCAATTATTGCCGTATGATAGTAGAATTATTAGCGTATATCAGTCATTATTTTGTACGTATAGTTGTATTAAAATTATTATTAACAATCTTTTAATTGTGCTATTTATATTACATCGCAAAAAACTATTGATAAATTATCAGTTACAATGAATATAATAATGCGGTTTTGATTACGTTTTCTGATGAAACTAATTTTAAAATTATATTTTAATAATCGAACTTTATATAAAAAAAAATTTTAATATGTCTATTTGTACATATTTTTATTATAACATTCAATTTGCCGTATTAAATTATTGTTAACACGTGTACCAAAGAGAATAGATTCGAAATATGCGAATGACTAAGTTTATATTTTTAACTTTCTTACGTAATAATAAATAATGATATATACGTATGTTTACCGGGAATAATTTCACCACTGCCGCCGTTTATCAATATTTCCGAATTTATGACGAGATAAAACGACATTCCATTTAAAATACTAAATATGTAACAAATATGGTTTATATATGTCGAAAGGATTGTATAACCAGTCGTACATGTGTTTTTTTATATTTTTTGGACGTCACGTCATATACGTAGACGGTTAATCACTATTTACATGAATCTTCCGAATCAATCAATTATTGCCGTATGATAGTAGAATTATTAGCGTATATTAGTCATTATTTTGTACGTATAGTTGTATTAAAATTATTATTAACAATCTTTTAATTGGGCTATTTATATTACTTCGCAAAAAACTTTTGATAAATTATCAGTTACAATGAATATAATAATGCGGTTTTGATTACGTTTTCTGATGAAACTAATTTTAAAATTATATTTTAATAATCGAACTTTGTATAAAAAAAAATTTTATTATGCATATTTGTACATATTTTTATTATAACATTCAATTTGCCGTATTAAATTATTGTTTACACGTGTACCAAAGAGAATAGATTCGAAATATGCGAATGACTAAGTTTATATTTTTAACTTTCTTACGTAATAATAAATAATGATATATACGTATGTTTACCGGGAATAATTTCACCACTGCCGCCGTTTATCAATATTTCCGAATTTATGACGAGATAAAACGACATTCCATTTAAAATACTAAATATGTAACAAATATGGTTTATATATGCCGAAAGGATTGTATAACTAGTCGTACATGTGTTTTTTTATATTTTTTCGACGTCACGTCATATACGTAGACGTTTAATCACTATTTACATGCATCTTCCGAATCAATCAATTATTGCCGTATGATAGTAGAATTATTAGCGTATATCAGTCATTATTTTGTACGTATAGTTGTATTAAAATTATTATTAACAATCTTTTAATCGTTCTATTTATATTACATCGCAAAAAACTATTGATAAATTATCAGTTACAATGAATATAATAATGCGGTTTTGATTATGTTTTCTAATGAAACTACTTTTAAATTATATTTTAATAATCGAACTTTGTATAAAAAAAAATTTTAATCTGTCTATTTGTACATATTTTTATTATAACATTCAATTTGCCGTATTAATTATTGTTAACACGTGTACCAAAGAGAATAGATTTGAAATATGCGAATGACTAAGTTTATTTTTTTAACTTTCTTACGTAATAATAAATAATGATATATACGTATGTTTACCGGGAATAATTTCACCACTGCCGCCGTTTATCAATATTTCCGAATTTATGACGAGATAAAACGACATTCCATTTAAAATACTAAATATGTAACAAATATGGTTTATATATGTCGAAAGGATTGTATAACCAGTCGTACATGTGTTTTTTTATATTTTTTCGACGTCACGTCATATACGTAGACGGTTAATCACTATTTACATGAATCTTCCGAATCAATCAATTATTGCCGTATGATAGTAGAATTATTAGCGTATATCAGTCATTATTTTGTACGTATAGTTGTATTAAAATTATTATTAACAATCTTTTAATTGTGCTATTTATATTACATCGCAAAAAACTATTGATAAATTATCAGTTACAATGAATATAATAATGCGGTTTTGATTACGTTTTCTGATGAAACTAATTTTAAATTATATTTTAATAATCGAACTTTGTATAAAAAAAAATTTTATTATGCATATTTGTACATATTTTTATTATAACATTCAGTTTGCCGTATTAAATTATTGTTAACACGTGTACCAAAGAGAATAGATTCGAAATATGCGAATGACTAAGTTTATATTTTTAACTTTCTTACGTAATAATAAATAATGATATATACGTATGTTTACCGGGAATAATTTCACCACTGCCGCCGTTTATCAATATTACCGAATTTATGACGAGATAAAACGACATTCCATTTAAAATACTAAATATGTTACAAATATGGTTTATATATGTCGAAAGTATTGTATAACCAGTCGTACATGTGATATTTTATATTTTTTCGACGTCACGTCATATACGTAGACGGTTAAACACTATTTACATGCATCTTCCGAATCAATCAATTATTGCCGTATGATAGTAGAATTATAAGCGTATATCAGTCATTATTTTGTACGTATAGTTGTATTAAAATTAGTATTAACAATCTTTTAATTGTTCTATTTATATTACATCGCAAAAAACTATTGATAAATTATCAGTTACAATGAATATAATAATGCGGTTTTGATTACGTTTTCTGATGAAACTAATTTTAAAATTATATTTTAATAATCGAACTTTGTATAAAAAAAAATTTTAATATGTCTATTTGTACATATTTTTATTATAACATTCAATTTGCCGTATTAAATTATTGTTAACACGTGTACCAAAGAGAATAGATTCGAAATATGCGAATGACTAAGTTTATATTTTTAACTTTCTTACGTAATAATAAATAATGATATATACGTATGTTTACCGGGAATAATTTCACCACTGCCGCCGTTTATCAATATTTCCGAATTTATGACGAGATAAAACGACATTCCATTTAAAATACTAAATATGTAACAAATATGGTTTATATATGTCGAAAGGATTGTATAACCAGTCGTACATGTGTTTTTTTATATTTTTTGGACGTCACGTCATATACGTAGACGTTTAATCACTATTTACATGAATCTTCCGAATCAATCAATTATTGCCGTATGATAGTAGAATTATTAGCGTATATTAGTCATTATTTTGTACGTATAGTTGTATTAAAATTATTATTAACAATCTTTTAATTGGGCTATTTATATTACATCGCAAAAAACTTTTGATAAATTATCAGTTACAATGAATATAATAATGCGGTTTTGATTACGTTTTCTGATGAAACTAATTTTAAAATTATATTTTAATAATCGAACTTTGTATAAAAAAAAATTTTATTATGCATATTTGTACATATTTTTATTATAACATTCAGTTTGCCGTATTAAATTATTGTTAACACGTGTACCAAAGAGAATAGATTCCAAATATGCGAATGACTAAGTTTATATTTTTAACTTTCTTACGTAATAATAAATAATGATATATACGTATGTTTACCGGAAATAATTTCACCACTGCCGCCGTTTATCAATATTACCGAATTTATGACGAGATAAAACGACATTCCATTTAAAATACTAAATATGTTACAAATATGGTTTATATATGTCGAAAGTATTGTATAACCAGTCGTACATGTGATATTTTATATTTTTTCGACGTCACGTCATATACGTAGACGTTTAATCACTATTTACATGCATCTTCCGAATCAATCAATTATTGCCGTATGATAGTAGAATTATTAGCGTATATCAGTCATTATTTTGTACGTATAGTTGTATTAAAATTATTATTAACAATCTTTTAATCGTTCTATTTATATTACATCGCAAAAAACTATTGATAAATTATCAGTTACAATGAATATAATAATGCGGTTTTGATTAGGTTTTCTAATGAAACTACTTTTAAATTATATTTTAATAATCGAACTTTGTATAAAAAAAAATTTTAATCTGTCTATTTGTACATATTTTTATTATAACATTCAATTTGCCGTATTAATTATTGTTAACACGTGTACCAAAGAGAATAGATTTGAAATATGCGAATGACTAAGTTTATTTTTTTAACTTTCTTACGTAATAATAAATAATGATATATACGTATGTTTACCGGGAATAATTTCACCACTGCCGCCGTTTATCAATATTTCCGAATTTATGACGAGATAAAACGACATTCCATTTAAAATACTAAATATGTAACAAATATGGTTTATATATGTCGAAAGGATTGTATAACCAGTCGTACATGTGTTTTTTTATATTTTTTCGACGTCACGTCATATACGTAGACGGTTAATCACTATTTACATGAATCTTCCGAATCAATCAATTATTGCCGTATGATAGTAGAATTATTAGCGTATATCAGTCATTATTTTGTACGTATAGTTGTATTAAAATTATTATTAACAATCTTTTAATTGTGCTATTTATATTACATCGCAAAAAACTATTGATAAATTATCAGTTACAATGAATATAATAATGCGGTTTTGATTACGTTTTCTGATGAAACTAATTTTAAATTATATTTTAATAATCGAACTTTGTATAAAAAAAAATTTTATTATGCATATTTGTACATATTTTTATTATAACATTCAGTTTGCCGTATTAAATTATTGTTAACACGTGTACCAAAGAGAATAGATTCGAAATATGCGAATGACTAAGTTTATATTTTTAACTTTCTTACGTAATAATAAATAATGATATATACGTATGTTTACCGGGAATAATTTCACCACTGCCGCCGTTTATCAATATTACCGAATTTATGACGAGATAAAACGACATTCCATTTAAAATACTAAATATGTTACAAATATGGTTTATATATGTCGAAAGTATTGTATAACCAGTCGTACATGTGATATTTTATATTTTTTCGACGTCACGTCATATACGTAGACGGTTAAACACTATTTACATGCATCTTCCGAATCAATCAATTATTGCCGTATGATAGTAGAATTATAAGCGTATATCAGTCATTATTTTGTACGTATAGTTGTATTAAAATTAGTATTAACAATCTTTTAATTGTTCTATTTATATTACATCGCAAAAAACTATTGATAAATTATCAGTTACAATGAATATAATAATGCGGTTTTGATTACGTTTTCTGATGAAACTAATTTTAAAATTATATTTTAATAATCGAACTTTGTATAAAAAAAAATTTTAATATGTCTATTTGTACATATTTTTATTATAACATTCAATTTGCCGTATTAAATTATTGTTAACACGTGTACCAAAGAGAATAGATTCGAAATATGCGAATGACTAAGTTTATATTTTTAACTTTCTTACGTAATAATAAATAATGATATATACGTATGTTTACCGGGAATAATTTCACCACTGCCGCCGTTTATCAATATTTCCGAATTTATGACGAGATAAAACGACATTCCATTTAAAATACTAAATATGTAACAAATATGGTTTATATATGTCGAAAGGATTGTATAACTAGTCGTACATGTGTTTTTTTATATTTTTTCGACGTCACGTCATATACGTAGACGGTTAATCACTATTTACATGCATCTTCCGAATCAATCAATTATTGCCGTATGATAGTAGAATTATTAGCGTATATCAGTCATTATTTTGTACGTATAGTTGTATTAAAATTATTATTAACAATCTTTTAATTGTGCTATTTATATTACATCGCAAAAAACTATTGATAAATTATCAGTTACAATGAATATAATAATGCGGTTTTGATTACGTTTTCTGATGAAACTAACTTTAAATTATATTTTAATAATCGAACTTTGTATAAAAAAAAATTTTATTATGCATATTTGTACATATTTTTATTATAACATTCAGTTTGCCGTATTAAATTATTGTTAACACGTGTACCAAAGAGAATAGATTCGAAATATGCGAATGACTAAGTTTATATTTTTAACTTTCTTACGTAATAATAAATAATGATATATACGTATGTTTACCGGGAATAATTTCACCACTGCCGCCGTTTATCAATATTACCGAATTTATGACGAGATAAAACGACATTCCATTTAAAATACTAAATATGTTACAAATATGGTTTATATATGTCGAAAGTATTAACCAGTCGTACATGTGATATTTTATATTTTTCGACGTCACGTCATATACGTAGACGGTTAAACACTATTTACATGCATCTTCCGAATCAATCAATTATTGCCGTATGATAGTAGAATTATAAGCGTAT
Organism: Tuberolachnus salignus; assembly: GCA_956483605.1. Taxonomy (NCBI): domain Eukaryota; kingdom Metazoa; phylum Arthropoda; class Insecta; order Hemiptera; family Aphididae; genus Tuberolachnus; species Tuberolachnus salignus. Next base: position 30,484,210 of record OY101430.1, on the reverse strand, counting down.
ATCAGTCATTATTTTGTACGTATAGTTGTATTAAAATTAGTATTAACAATCTTTTAATTGTTCTATTTATATTACATCGCAAAAAACTATTGATAAATTATCAGTTACAATGAATATAATAATGCGGTTTTGATTACGTTTTCTGATGAAACTAATTTTAAAATTATATTTTAATAATCGAACTTTGTATAAAAAAAAATTTTAATATGTCTATTTGTACATATTTTTATTATAACATTCAATTTGCCGTATTAAATTATTGTTAACACGTGTACCAAAGAGAATAGATTCGAAATATGCGAATGACTAAGTTTATATTTTTAACTTTCTTACGTAATAATAAATAATGATATATACGTATGTTTACCGGGAATAATTTCACCACTGCCGCCGTTTATCAATATTTCCGAATTTATGACGAGATAAAACGACATTCCATTTAAAATACTAAATATGTAACAAATATGGTTTATATATGTCGAAAGGATTGTATAACCAGTCGTACATGTGTTTTTTTATATTTTTTGGACGTCACGTCATATACGTAGACGTTTAATCACTATTTACATGAATCTTCCGAATCAATCAATTATTGCCGTATGATAGTAGAATTATTAGCGTATATTAGTCATTATTTTGTACGTATAGTTGTATTAAAATTATTATTAACAATCTTTTAATTGGGCTATTTATATTACATCGCAAAAAACTTTTGATAAATTATCAGTTACAATGAATATAATAATGCGGTTTTGATTACGTTTTCTGATGAAACTAATTTTAAAATTATATTTTAATAATCGAACTTTGTATAAAAAAAAATTTTATTATGCATATTTGTACATATTTTTATTATAACATTCAATTTGCCGTATTAAATTATTGTTTACACGTGTACCAAAGAGAATAGATTCGAAATATGCGAATGACTAAGTTTATATTTTTAACTTTCTTACGTAATAATAAATAATGATATATACGTATGTTTACCGGGAATAATTTCACCACTGCCGCCGTTTATCAATATTTCCGAATTTATGACGAGATAAAACGACATTCCATTTAAAATACTAAATATGTAACAAATATGGTTTATATATGCCGAAAGGATTGTATAACTAGTCGTACATGTGTTTTTTTATATTTTTTCGACGTCACGTCATATACGTAGACGGTTAATCACTATTTACATGCATCTTCGGAATCAATCAATTATTGCCGTATGATAGTAGAATTATTAGCGTATATTAGTCATTATTTTGTACGTATAGTTGTATTAAAATTATTATTAACAATCTTTTAATCGGGCTATTTATATTACATCGCAAAAAACTATTGATAAATTATCAGTTACAATGAATATAATAATGCGGTTTTGATTACGTTTTCTGATGAAACTAATTTTAAAATTATATTTTAATAATCGAACTTTGTATAAAAAAAAATTTTAATATGTCTATTTGTACATATTTTTATTATAACATTCAATTTGCCGTATTAAATTATTGTTAACACGTGTACCAAAGAGAATAGATTCGAAATATGCGAATGACTAAGTTTATATTTTTAACTTTCTTACGTAATAATAAATAATGATATATACGTATGTTTACCGGGAATAATTTCACCACTGCCGCCGTTTATCAATATTTCCGAATTTATGACGAGATAAAACGACATTCCATTTAAAATACTAAATATGTAACAAATATGGTTTATATATGCCGAAAGGATTGTATAACTAGTCGTACATGTGTTTTTTTATATTTTTTCGACGTCACGTCATATACGTAGACGGTTAATCACTATTTACATGCATCTTCGGAATCAATCAATTATTGCCGTATGATAGTAGAATTATTAGCGTATATCAGTCATTATTTTGTACGTATAGTTGTATTAAAATTATTATTAACAATCTTTTAATCGGGCTATTTATATTACATCGCAAAAAACTATTGATAAATTATCAGTTACAATGAATATAATAATGCGGTTTTGATTACGTTTTCTGATGAAACTAATTTTAAAATTATATTTTAATAATCGAACTTTGTATAAAAAAAAATTTTAATATGTCTATTTGTACATATTTTTATTATAACATTCAATTTGCCGTATTAAATTATTGTTAACACGTGTACCAAAGAGAATAGATTCGAAATATGCGAATGACTAAGTTTATATTTTTAACTTTCTTACGTAATAATAAATAATGATATATACGTATGTTTACCGGGAATAATTTCACCACTGCCGCCGTTTATCAATATTTCCGAATTTATGACGAGATAAAACGACATTCCATTTAAAATACTAAATATGTAACAAATATGGTTTATATATGTCGAAAGGATTGTATAACCAGTCGTACATGTGTTTTTTTATATTTTTTGGACGTCACGTCATATACGTAGACGGTTAATCACTATTTACATGAATCTTCCGAATCAATCAATTATTGCCGTATGATAGTAGAATTATTAGCGTATATCAGTCATTATTTTGTACGTATAGTTGTATTAAAATTATTATTAACAATCTTTTAATCGTGCTATTTATATTACATCGCAAAAAACTATTGATAAATTATCAGTTACAATGAATATAATAATGCGGTTTTGATTACGTTTTCTGATGAAACTAATTTTAAATTATATTTTAATAATCGAACTTTGTATAAAAAAAAATTTTATTATGCATATTTGTACATATTTTTATTATAACATTCAGTTTGCCGTATTAAATTATTGTTAACACGTGTACCAAAGAGAATAGATTCGAAATATGCGAATGACTAAGTTTATATTTTTAACTTTCTTACGTAATAATAAATAATGATATATACGTATGTTTACCGGGAATAATTTCACCACTGCCGCCGTTTATCAATATTACCGAATTTATGACGAGATAAAACGACATTCCATTTAAAATACTAAATATGTTACAAATATGGTTTATATATGTCGAAAGTATTAACCAGTCGTACATGTGATATTTTATATTTTTTCGACGTCACGTCATATACGTAGACGGTTAAACACTATTTACATGCATCTTCCGAATCAATCAATTATTGCCGTATGATAGTAGAATTATAAGCGTATATCAGTCATTATTTTGTACGTATAGTTGTATTAAAATTAGTATTAACAATCTTTTAATTGTTCTATTTATATTACATCGCAAAAAACTATTGATAAATTATCAGTTACAATGAATATAATAATGCGGTTTTGATTACGTTTTCTGATGAAACTAATTTTAAAATTATATTTTAATAATCGAACTTTGTATAAAAAAAAATTTTAATATGTCTATTTGTACATATTTTTATTATAACATTCAATTTGCCGTATTAAATTATTGTTAACACGTGTACCAAAGAGAATAGATTCGAAATATGCGAATGACTAAGTTTATATTTTTAACTTTCTTACGTAATAATAAATAATGATATATACGTATGTTTACCGGGAATAATTTCACCACTGCCGCCGTTTATCAATATTTCCGAATTTATGACGAGATAAAACGACATTCCATTTAAAATACTAAATATGTAACAAATATGGTTTATATATGCCCAAAGGATTGTATAACTAGTCGTACATGTGTTTTTTTATATTTTTTCGACGTCACGTCATATACGTAGACGGTTAATCACTATTTACATGCATCTTCGGAATCAATCAATTATTGCCGTATGATAGTAGAATTATTAGCGTATATTAGTCATTATTTTGTACGTATAGTTGTATTAAAATTATTATTAACAATCTTTTAATCGGGCTATTTATATTACATCGCAAAAAACTATTGATAAATTATCAGTTACAATGAATATAATAATGCGGTTTTGATTACGTTTTCTGATGAAACTAATTTTAAAATTATATTTTAATAATCGAACTTTGTATAAAAAAAAATTTTAATATGTCTATTTGTACATATTTTTATTATAACATTCAATTTGCCGTATTAAATTATTGTTAACACGTGTACCAAAGAGAATAGATTCGAAATATGCGAATGACTAAGTTTATATTTTTAACTTTCTTACGTAATAATAAATAATGATATATACGTATGTTTACCGGGAATAATTTCACCACTGCCACCGTTTATCAATATTTCCGAATTTATGACGAGATAAAACGACATTCCATTTAAAATACTAAATATGTAACAAATATGGTTTATATATGTCGAAAGGATTGTATAACTAGTCGTACATGTGTTTTTTTATATTTTTTCGACGTCACGTCATATACGTAGACGGTTAATCACTATTTACATGCATCTTCCGAATCAATCAATTATTGCCGTATGATAGTAGAATTATTAGCGTATATCAGTCATTATTTTGTACGTATAGTTGTATTAAAATTATTATTAACAATCTTTTAATTGTGCTATTTATATTACATCGCAAAAAACTATTGATAAATTATCAGTTACAATGAATATAATAATGCGGTTTTGATTACGTTTTCTGATGAAACTAATTTTAAATTATATTTTAATAATCGAACTTTGTATAAAAAAAAATTTTATTCTGCATATTTGTACATATTTTTATTATAACATTCAGTTTGCCGTATTAAATTATTGTTAACACGTGTACCAAAGAGAATAGATTCGAAATATGCGAATGACTAAGTTTATATTTTTAACTTTCTTACGTAATAATAAATAATGATATATACGTATGTTTACCGGGAATAATTTCACCACTGCCGCCGTTTATCAATATTACCGAATTTATGACGAGATAAAACGACATTCCATTTAAAATACTAAATATGTTACAAATATGGTTTATATATGTCGAAAGTATTAACCAGTCGTACATGTGATATTTTATATTTTTTCGACGTCACGTCATATACGTAGACGGTTAAACACTATTTACATGCATCTTCCGAATCAATCAATTATTGCCGTATGATAGTAGAATTATAAGCGTATATCAGTCATTATTTTGTACGTATAGTTGTATTAAAATTAGTATTAACAATCTTTTAATTGTTCTATTTATATTACATCGCAAAAAACTATTGATAAATTATCAGTTACAATGAATATAATAATGCGGTTTTGATTACGTTTTCTGATGAAACTAATTTTAAAATTATATTTTAATAATCGAACTTTGTATAAAAAAAAATTTTAATATGTCTATTTGTACATATTTTTATTATAACATTCAATTTGCCGTATTAAATTATTGTTAACACGTGTACCAAAGAGAATAGATTCGAAATATGCGAATGACTAAGTTTATATTTTTAACTTTCTTACGTAATAATAAATAATGATATATACGTATGTTTACCGGGAATAATTTCACCACTGCCGCCGTTTATCAATATTTCCGAATTTATGACGAGATAAAACGACATTCCATTTAAAATACTAAATATGTAACAAATATGGTTTATATATGTCGAAAGGATTGTATAACTAGTCGTACATGTGTTTTTTTATATTTTTTCGACGTCACGTCATATACGTAGACGGTTAATCACTATTTACATGCATCTTCCGAATCAATCAATTATTGCCGTATGATAGTAGAATTATTAGCGTATATCAGTCATTATTTTGTACGTATAGTTGTATTAAAATTATTATTAACAATCTTTTAATCGTTCTATTTATATTACATCGCAAAAAACTATTGATAAATTATCAGTTACAATGAATATAATAATGCGGTTTTGATTACGTTTTCTAATGAAACTACTTTTAAATTATATTTTAATAATCGAACTTTGTATAAAAAAAAATTTTAATATGTCTATTTGTACATATTTTTATTATAACATTCAATTTGCCGTATTAAATTATTGTTAACACGTGTACCAAAGAGAATAGATTTGAAATATGCGAATGACTAAGTTTATTTTTTTAACTTTCTTACGTAATAATAAATAATGATATATACGTATGTTTACCGGGAATAATTTCACCACTGCCGCCGTTTATCAATATTTCCGAATTTATGACGAGATAAAACGACATTCCATTTAAAATACTAAATATGTAACAAATATGGTTTATATATGTCGAAAGGATTGTATAACCAGTCGTACATGTGTTTTTTTATATTTTTTGGACGTCACGTCATATACGTAGACGGTTAATCACTATTTACATGAATCTTCCGAATCAATCAATTATTGCCGTATGATAGTAGAATTATTAGCGTATATCAGTCATTATTTTGTACGTATAGTTGTATTAAAATTATTATTAACAATCTTTTAATCGTTCTATTTATATTACATCGCAAAAAACTATTGATAAATTATCAGTTACAATGAATATAATAATGCGGTTTTGATTACGTTTTCTAATGAAACTACTTTTAAATTATATTTTAATAATCGAACTTTGTATAAAAAAAAATTTTAATATGTCTATTTGTACATATTTTTATTATAACATTCAATTTGCCGTATTAAATTATTGTTAACACGTGTACCAAAGAGAATAGATTTGAAATATGCGAATGACTAAGTTTATGTTTTTAACTTTCTTACGTAATAATAAATAATGATATATACGTATGTTTACCGGGAATAATTTCACCACTGCCGCCGTTTATCAATATTTCCGAATTTATGACGAGATAAAACGACATTCTATTTAAAATACTAAATATGTAACAAATATGGTTTATATATGTCGAAAGGATTGTATAACCAGTCGTACATGTGTTTTTTTATATTTTTTGGACGTCACGTCATATACGTAGACGGTTAATCACTATTTACATGAATCTTCCGAATCAATCAATTATTGCCGTATGATATTAGAATTATTAGCGTATATCAGTCATTATTTTGTACGTATAGTTGTATTAAAATTATTATTAACAATCTTTTAATTGTGCTATTTATATTACATCGCAAAAAACTATTGATAAATTATCAGTTACAATGAATATAATAATGCGGTTTTGATTACGTTTTCTGATGAAACTAATTTTAAATTATATTTTAATAATCGAACTTTGTATAAAAAAAAATTTTATTATGCATATTTGTACATATTTTTATTATAACATTCAGTTTGCCGTATTAAATTATTGTTAACACGTGTACCAAAGAGAATAGATTCGAAATATGCGAATGACTAAGTTTATATTTTTAACTTTCTTACGTAATAATAAATAATGATATATACGTATGTTTACCGGGAATAATTTCACCACTGCCGCCGTTTATCAATATTTCCGAATTTATGACGAGATAAAACGACATTCCATTTAAAATACTAAATATGTAACAAATATGGTTTATATATGTCGAAAGGATTGTATAACCAGTCGTACATGTGTTTTTTTATATTTTTTGGACGTCACGTCATATACGTAGACGTTTAATCACTATTTACATGAATCTTCCGAATCAATCAATTATTGCCGTATGATAGTAGAATTATTAGCGTATATTAGTCATTATTTTGTACGTATAGTTGTATTAAAATTATTATTAACAATCTTTTAATTGGGCTATTTATATTACATCGCAAAAAACTTTTGATAAATTATCAGTTACAATGAATATAATAATGCGGTTTTGATTACGTTTTCTGATGAAACTAATTTTAAAATTATATTTTAATAATCGAACTTTGTATAAAAAAAAATTTTATTATGCATATTTGTACATATTTTTATTATAACATTCAATTTGCCGTATTAAATTATTGTTTACACGTGTACCAAAGAGAATAGATTCGAAATATGCGAATGACTAAGTTTATATTTTTAACTTTCTTACGTAATAATAAATAATGATATATACGTATGTTTACCGGGAATAATTTCACCACTGCCGCCGTTTATCAATATTTCCGAATTTATGACGAGATAAAACGACATTCCATTTAAAATACTAAATATGTAACAAATATGGTTTATATATGCCGAAAGGATTGTATAACTAGTCGTACATGTGTTTTTTTATATTTTTTCGACGTCACGTCATATACGTAGACGGTTAATCACTATTTACATGCATCTTCGGAATCAATCAATTATTGCCGTATGATAGTAGAATTATTAGCGTATATTAGTCATTATTTTGTACGTATAGTTGTATTAAAATTATTATTAACAATCTTTTAATCGGGCTATTTATATTACATCGCAAAAAACTATTGATAAATTATCAGTTACAATGAATATAATAATGCGGTTTTGATTACGTTTTCTGATGAAACTAATTTTAAAATTATATTTTAATAATCGAACTTTGTATAAAAAAAAATTTTAATATGTCTATTTGTACATATTTTTATTATAACATTCAATTTGCCGTATTAAATTATTGTTAACACGTGTACCAAAGAGAATAGATTCGAAATATGCGAATGACTAAGTTTATATTTTTAACTTTCTTACGTAATAATAAATAATGATATATACGTATGTTTACCGGGAATAATTTCACCACTGCCACCGTTTATCAATATTTCCGAATTTATGACGAGATAAAACGACATTCCATTTAAAATACTAAATATGTAACAAATATGGTTTATATATGTCGAAAGGATTGTATAACTAGTCGTACATGTGTTTTTTTATATTTTTTCGACGTCACGTCATATACGTAGACGGTTAATCACTATTTACATGCATCTTCCGAATCAATCAATTATTGCCGTATGATAGTAGAATTATTAGCGTATATCAGTCATTATTTTGTACGTATAGTTGTATTAAAATTATTATTAACAATCTTTTAATCGTTCTATTTATATTACATCGCAAAAAACTATTGATAAATTATCAGTTACAATGAATATAATAATGCGGTTTTGATTACGTTTTCTAATGAAACTACTTTTAAATTATATTTTAATAATCGAACTTTGTATAAAAAAAAATTTTAATATGTCTATTTGTACATATTTTTATTATAACATTCAATTTGCCGTATTAAATTATTGTTAACACGTGTACCAAAGAGAATAGATTTGAAATATGCGAATGACTAAGTTTATGTTTTTAACTTTCTTACGTAATAATAAATAATGATATATACGTATGTTTACCGGGAATAATTTCACCACTGCCGCCGTTTATCAATATTACCGAATTTATGACGAGATAAAACGACATTCCATTTAAAATACTAAATATGTTACAAATATGGTTTATATATGTCGAAAGTATTAACCAGTCGTACATGTGATATTTTATATTTTTTCGACGTCACGTCATATACGTAGACGGTTAAACACTATTTACATGCATCTTCCGAATCAATCAATTATTGCCGTATGATAGTAGAATTATAAGCGTATATCAGTCATTATTTTGTACGTATAGTTGTATTAAAATTAGTATTAACAATCTTTTAATTGTTCTATTTATATTACATCGCAAAAAACTATTGATAAATTATCAGTTACAATGAATATAATAATGCGGTTTTGATTACGTTTTCTGATGAAACTAATTTTAAAATTATATTTTAATAATCGAACTTTGTATAAAAAAAAATTTTAATATGTCTATTTGTACATATTTTTATTATAACATTCAATTTGCCGTATTAAATTATTGTTAACACGTGTACCAAAGAGAATAGATTCGAAATATGCGAATGACTAAGTTTATATTTTTAACTTTCTTACGTAATAATAAATAATGATATATACGTATGTTTACCGGGAATAATTTCACCACTGCCGCCGTTTATCAATATTTCCGAATTTATGACGAGATAAAACGACATTCCATTTAAAATACTAAATATGTAACAAATATGGTTTATATATGTCGAAAGGATTGTATAACTAGTCGTACATGTGTTTTTTTATATTTTTTCGACGTCACGTCATATACGTAGACGGTTAATCACTATTTACATGCATCTTCCGAATCAATCAATTATTGCCGTATGATAGTAGAATTATTAGCGTATATCAGTCATTATTTTGTACGTATAGTTGTATTAAAATTATTATTAACAATCTTTTAATCGTTCTATTTATATTACATCGCAAAAAACTATTGATAAATTATCAGTTACAATGAATATAATAATGCGGTTTTGATTACGTTTTCTAATGAAACTACTTTTAAATTATATTTTAATAATCGAACTTTGTATAAAAAAAAATTTTAATATGTCTATTTGTACATATTTTTATTATAACATTCAATTTGCCGTATTAAATTATTGTTAACACGTGTACCAAAGAGAATAGATTTGAAATATGCGAATGACTAAGTTTATTTTTTTAACTTTCTTACGTAATAATAAATAATGATATATACGTATGTTTACCGGGAATAATTTCACCACTGCCGCCGTTTATCAATATTTCCGAATTTATGACGAGATAAAACGACATTCCATTTAAAATACTAAATATGTAACAAATATGGTTTATATATGTCGAAAGGATTGTATAACCAGTCGTACATGTGTTTTTTTATATTTTTTGGACGTCACGTCATATACGTAGACGGTTAATCACTATTTACATGAATCTTCCGAATCAATCAATTATTGCCGTATGATAGTAGAATTATTAGCGTATATCAGTCATTATTTTGTACGTATAGTTGTATTAAAATTATTATTAACAATCTTTTAATCGTTCTATTTATATTACATCGCAAAAAACTATTGATAAATTATCAGTTACAATGAATATAATAATGCGGTTTTGATTACGTTTTCTAATGAAACTACTTTTAAATTATATTTTAATAATCGAACTTTGTATAAAAAAAAATTTTAATATGTCTATTTGTACATATTTTTATTATAACATTCAATTTGCCGTATTAAATTATTGTTAACACGTGTACCAAAGAGAATAGATTTGAAATATGCGAATGACTAAGTTTATGTTTTTAACTTTCTTACGTAATAATAAATAATGATATATACGTATGTTTACCGGGAATAATTTCACCACTGCCGCCGTTTATCAATATTTCCGAATTTATGACGAGATAAAACGACATTCTATTTAAAATACTAAATATGTAACAAATATGGTTTATATATGTCGAAAGGATTGTATAACCAGTCGTACATGTGTTTTTTTATATTTTTTGGACGTCACGTCATATACGTAGACGGTTAATCACTATTTACATGAATCTTCCGAATCAATCAATTATTGCCGTATGATATTAGAATTATTAGCGTATATCAGTCATTATTTTGTACGTATAGTTGTATTAAAATTATTATTAACAATCTTTTAATTGTGCTATTTATATTACATCGCAAAAAACTATTGATAAATTATCAGTTACAATGAATATAATAATGCGGTTTTGATTACGTTTTCTGATGAAACTAATTTTAAATTATATTTTAATAATCGAACTTTGTATAAAAAAAAATTTTATTATGCATATTTGTACATATTTTTATTATAACATTCAGTTTGCCGTATTAAATTATTGTTAACACGTGTACCAAAGAGAATAGATTCGAAATATGCGAATGACTAAGTTTATATTTTTAACTTTCTTACGTAATAATAAATAATGATATATACGTATGTTTACCGGGAATAATTTCACCACTGCCGCCGTTTATCAATATTTCCGAATTTATGACGAGATAAAACGACATTCCATTTAAAATACTAAATATGTAACAAATATGGTTTATATATGTCGAAAGGATTGTATAACCAGTCGTACATGTGTTTTTTTATATTTTTTGGACGTCACGTCATATACGTAGACGTTTAATCACTATTTACATGAATCTTCCGAATCAATCAATTATTGCCGTATGATAGTAGAATTATTAGCGTATATTAGTCATTATTTTGTACGTATAGTTGTATTAAAATTATTATTAACAATCTTTTAATTGGGCTATTTATATTACATCGCAAAAAACTTTTGATAAATTATCAGTTACAATGAATATAATAATGCGGTTTTGATTACGTTTTCTGATGAAACTAATTTTAAAATTATATTTTAATAATCGAACTTTGTATAAAAAAAAATTTTATTATGCATATTTGTACATATTTTTATTATAACATTCAATTTGCCGTATTAAATTATTGTTTACACGTGTACCAAAGAGAATAGATTCGAAATATGCGAATGACTAAGTTTATATTTTTAACTTTCTTACGTAATAATAAATAATGATATATACGTATGTTTACCGGGAATAATTTCACCACTGCCGCCGTTTATCAATATTTCCGAATTTATGACGAGATAAAACGACATTCCATTTAAAATACTAAATATGTAACAAATATGGTTTATATATGCCGAAAGGATTGTATAACTAGTCGTACATGTGTTTTTTTATATTTTTTCGACGTCACGTCATATACGTAGACGGTTAATCACTATTTACATGCATCTTCGGAATCAATCAATTATTGCCGTATGATAGTAGAATTATTAGCGTATATTAGTCATTATTTTGTACGTATAGTTGTATTAAAATTATTATTAACAATCTTTTAATCGGGCTATTTATATTACATCGCAAAAAACTATTGATAAATTATCAGTTACAATGAATATAATAATGCGGTTTTGATTACGTTTTCTGATGAAACTAATTTTAAAATTATATTTTAATAATCGAACTTTGTATAAAAAAAAATTTTAATATGTCTATTTGTACATATTTTTATTATAACATTCAATTTGCCGTATTAAATTATTGTTAACACGTGTACCAAAGAGAATAGATTCGAAATATGCGAATGACTAAGTTTATATTTTTAACTTTCTTACGTAATAATAAATAATGATATATACGTATGTTTACCGGGAATAATTTCACCACTGCCACCGTTTATCAATATTTCCGAATTTATGACGAGATAAAACGACATTCCATTTAAAATACTAAATATGTAACAAATATGGTTTATATATGTCGAAAGGATTGTATAACTAGTCGTACATGTGTTTTTTAATATTTTTTCGACGTCACGTCATATACGTAGACGGTTAATCACTATTTACATGCATCTTCCGAATCAATCAATTATTGCCGTATGATAGTAGAATTATTAGCGTATATCAGTCATTATTTTGTACGTATAGTTGTATTAAAATTATTATTAACAATCTTTTAATCGTTCTATTTATATTACATCGCAAAAAACTATTGATAAATTATCAGTTACAATGAATATAATAATGCGGTTTTGATTACGTTTTCTAATGAAACTACTTTTAAATTATATTTTAATAATCGAACTTTGTATAAAAAAAAATTTTAATATGTCTATTTGTACATATTTTTATTATAACATTCAATTTGCCGTATTAAATTATTGTTAACACGTGTACCAAAGAGAATAGATTTGAAATATGCGAATGACTAAGTTTATGTTTTTAACTTTCTTACGTAATAATAAATAATGATATATACGTATGTTTACCGGGAATAATTTCACCACTGCCGCCGTTTATCAATATTTCCGAATTTATGACGAGATAAAACGACATTCTATTTAAAATACTAAATATGTAACAAATATGGTTTATATATGTCGAAAGGATTGTATAACCAGTCGTACATGTGTTTTTTTATATTTTTTGGACGTCACGTCATATACGTAGACGGTTAATCACTATTTACATGAATCTTCCGAATCAATCAATTATTGCCGTATGATATTAGAATTATTAGCGTATATCAGTCATTATTTTGTACGTATAGTTGTATTAAAATTATTATTAACAATCTTTTAATTGTGCTATTTATATTACATCGCAAAAAACTATTGATAAATTATCAGTTACAATGAATATAATAATGCGGTTTTGATTACGTTTTCTGATGAAACTAATTTTAAATTATATTTTAATAATCGAACTTTGTATAAAAAAAAATTTTATTATGCATATTTGTACATATTTTTATTATAACATTCAGTTTGCCGTATTAAATTATTGTTAACACGTGTACCAAAGAGAATAGATTCGAAATATGCGAATGACTAAGTTTATATTTTTAACTTTCTTACGTAATAATAAATAATGATATATACGTATGTTTACCGGGAATAATTTCACCACTGCCGCCGTTTATCAATATTACCGAATTTATGACGAGATAAAACGACATTCCATTTAAAATACTAAATATGTTACAAATATGGTTTATATATGTCGAAAGTATTAACCAGTCGTACATGTGATATTTTATATTTTTTCGACGTCACGTCATATACGTAGACGGTTAAACACTATTTACATGCATCTTCCGAATCAATAAATTATTGCCGTATGATAGTAGAATTATAAGCGTATATCAGTCATTATTTTGTACGTATAGTTGTATTAAAATTAGTATTAACAATCTTTTAATTGTTCTATTTATATTACATCGCAAAAAACTATTGATAAATTATCAGTTACAATGAATATAATAATGCGGTTTTGATTACGTTTTCTGATGAAACTAATTTTAAAATTATATTTTAATAATCGAACTTTGTATAAAAAAAAATTTTAATATGTCTATTTGTACATATTTTTATTATAACATTCAATTTGCCGTATTAAATTATTGTTAACACGTGTACCAAAGAGAATAGATTCGAAATATGCGAATGACTAAGTTTATATTTTTAACTTTCTTACGTAATAATAAATAATGATATATACGTATGTTTACCGGGAATAATTTCACCACTGCCGCCGTTTATCAATATTTCCGAATTTATGACGAGATAAAACGACATTCCATTTAAAATACTAAATATGTAACAAATATGGTTTATATATGTCGAAAGTATTGTATAACCAGTCGTACATGTGATATTTTATATTTTTTCGACGTCACGTCATATACGTAGACGGTTAAACACTATTTACATGCATCTTCCGAATCAATCAATTATTGCCGTATGATAGTAGAAATATTAGCGTATATCAGTCATTATTTTGTACGTATAGTTGTATTAAAATTATTATTAACAATCTTTTAATTGTGCTATTTATATTACATCGCAAAAAACTATTGATAAATTATCAGTTACAATGAATATAATAATGCGGTTTTGATTACGTTTTCTGATGAAACTAATTTTAAATTATATTTTAATAATCGAACTTTGTATAAAAAAAAATTTTATTATGCATATTTGTACATATTTTTATTATAACATTCAGTTTGCCGTATTAAATTATTGTTAACACGTGTACCAAAGAGAATAGATTCGAAATATGCGAATGACTAAGTTTATATTTTTAACTTTCTTACGTAATAATAAATAATGATATATACGTATGTTTACCGGGAATAATTTCACCACTGCCGCCGTTTATCAATATTACCGAATTTATGACGAGATAAAACGACATTCCATTTAAAATACTAAATATGTTACAAATATGGTTTATATATGTCGAAAGTATTAACCAGTCGTACATGTGATATTTTATATTTTTTCGACGTCACGTCATATACGTAGACGGTTAAACACTATTTACATGCATCTTCCGAATCAATCAATTATTGCCGTATGATAGTAGAAATATTAGCGTATATCAGTCATTATTTTGTACGTATAGTTGTATTAAAATTATTATTAACAATCTTTTAATTGTGCTATTTATATTACATCGCAAAAAACTATTGATAAATTATCAGTTACAATGAATATAATAATGCGGTTTTGATTACGTTTTCTGATGAAACTAATTTTAAATTATATTTTAATAATCGAACTTTGTATAAAAAAAAATTTTATTATGCATATTTGTACATATTTTTATTATAACATTCAGTTTGCCGTATTAAATTATTGTTAACACGTGTACCAAAGAGAATAGATTTGAAATATGCGAATGACTAAGTTTATATTTTTAACTTTCTTACGTAATAATAAATAATGATATATACGTATGTTTACCGGGAATAATTTCACCACTGCCACCGTTTATCAATATTTCTGAATTTATGACGAGATAAAACGACATTCCATTTAAAATACTAAATATGTAACAAATATGGTTTATATATGTCGAAAGGATTGTATAACTAGTCGTACATGTGTTTTTTTATATTTTTTCGACGTCACGTCATATACGTAGACGGTTAATCACTATTTACATGCATCTTCCGAATCAATCAATTATTGCCGTATGATAGTAGAATTATTAGCGTATATCAGTCATTATTTTGTACGTATAGTTGTATTAAAATTATTATTAACAATCTTTTAATCGTTCTATTTATATTACATCGCAAAAAACTATTGATAAATTATCAGTTACAATGAATATAATAATGCGGTTTTGATTACGTTTTCTAATGAAACTACTTTTAAATTATATTTTAATAATCGAACTTTGTATAAAAAAAAATTTTAATATGTCTATTTGTACATATTTTTATTATAACATTCAATTTGCCGTATTAAATTATTGTTAACACGTGTACCAAAGAGAATAGATTTGAAATATGCGAATGTCTAAGTTTATTTTTTTAACTTTCTTACGTAATAATAAATAATGATATATACGTATGTTTACCGGGAATAATTTCACCACTGCCGCCGTTTATCAATATTTCCGAATTTATGACGAGATAAAACGACATTCCATTTAAAATACTAAATATGTAACAAATATGGTTTATATATGTCGAAAGGATTGTATAACCAGTCGTACATGTGTTTTTTTATATTTTTTGGACGTCACGTCATATACGTAGACGGTTAATCACTATTTACATGAATCTTCCGAATCAATCAATTATTGCCGTATGATAGTAGAATTATTAGCGTATATCAGTCATTATTTTGTACGTATAGTTGTATTAAAATTATTATTAACAATCTTTTAATTGTGCTATTTATATTACATCGCAAAAAACTATTGATAAATTATCAGTTACAATGAATATAATAATGCGGTTTTGATTACGTTTTCTGATGAAACTAATTTTAAATTATATTTTAATAATCGAACTTTGTATAAAAAAAAATTTTATTATGCATATTTGTACATATTTTTATTATAACATTCAGTTTGCCGTATTAAATTATTGTTAACACGTGTACCAAAGAGAATAGATTCGAAATATGCGAATGACTAAGTTTATATTTTTAACTTTCTTACGTAATAATAAATAATGATATATACGTATGTTTACCGGGAATAATTTCACCACTGCCGCCGTTTATCAATATTACCGAATTTATGACGAGATAAAACGACATTCCATTTAAAATACTAAATATGTTACAAATATGGTTTATATATGTCGAAAGTATTAACCAGTCGTACATGTGATATTTTATATTTTTTCGACGTCACGTCATATACGTAGACGGTTAAACACTATTTACATGCATCTTCCGAATCAATCAATTATTGCCGTATGATAGTAGAATTATTAGCGTATATCAGTCATTATTTTGTACGTATAGTTGTATTAAAATTAGTATTAACAATCTTTTAATTGTTCTATTTATATTACATCGCAAAAAACTATTGATAAATTATCAGTTACAATGAATATAATAATGCGGTTTTGATTACGTTTTCTGATGAAACTAATTTTAAAATTATATTTTAATAATCGAACTTTGTATAAAAAAAAATTTTAATATGTCTATTTGTACATATTTTTATTATAACATTCAATTTGCCGTATTAAATTATTGTTAACACGTGTACCAAAGAGAATAGATTCGAAATATGCGAATGACTAAGTTTATATTTTTAACTTTCTTACGTAATAATAAATAATGATATATACGTATGTTTACCGGGAATAATTTCACCACTGCCGCCGTTTATCAATATTTCCGAATTTATGACGAGATAAAACGACATTCCATTTAAAATACTAAATATGTAACAAATATGGTTTATATATGTCGAAAGGATTGTATAACCAGTCGTACATGTGTTTTTTTATATTTTTTGGACGTCACGTCATATACGTAGACGGTTAATCACTATTTACATGAATCTTCCGAATCAATCAATTATTGCCGTATGATAGTAGAATTATTAGCGTATATTAGTCATTATTTTGTACGTATAGTTGTATTAAAATTATTATTAACAATCTTTTAATTGGGCTATTTATATTACATCGCAAAAAACTTTTGATAAATTATCAGTTACAATGAATATAATAATGCGGTTTTGATTACGTTTTCTGATGAAACTAATTTTAAAATTATATTTTAATAATCGAACTTTGTATAAAAAAAAATTTTATTATGCATATTTGTACATATTTTTATTATAACATTCAATTTGCCGTATTAAATTATTGTTTACACGTGTACCAAAGAGAATAGATTCGAAATATGCGAATGACTAAGTTTATATTTTTAACTTTCTTACGTAATAATAAATAATGATATATACGTATGTTTACCGGGAATAATTTCACCACTGCCGCCGTTTATCAATATTTCCGAATTTATGACGAGATAAAACGACATTCCATTTAAAATACTAAATATGTAACAAATATGGTTTATATATGTCGAAAGTATTGTATAACCAGTCGTACATGTGATATTTTATATTTTTTCGACGTCACGTCATATACGTAGACGGTTAAACACTATTTACATGCATCTTCCGAATCAATCAATTATTGCCGTATGATAGTAGAATTATAAGCGTATATCAGTCATTATTTTGTACGTATAGTTGTATTAAAATTAGTATTAACAATCTTTTAATTGTTCTATTTATATTACATCGCAAAAAACTATTGATAAATTATCAGTTACAATGAATATAATAATGCGGTTTTGATTACGTTTTCTGATGAAACTAATTTTAAAATTATATTTTAATAATCGAACTTTGTATAAAAAAAAATTTTAATATGTCTATTTGTACATATTTTTATTATAACATTCAATTTGCCGTATTAAATTATTGTTAACACGTGTACCAAAGAGAATAGATTCGAAATATGCGAATGACTAAGTTTATATTTTTAACTTTCTTACGTAATAATAAATAATGATATATACGTATGTTTACCGGGAATAATTTCACCACTGCCGCCGTTTATCAATATTTCCGAATTTATGACGAGATAAAACGACATTCCATTTAAAATACTAAATATGTAACAAATATGGTTTATATATGTCGAAAGGATTGTATAACTAGTCGTACATGTGTTTTTTTATATTTTTTCGACGTCACGTCATATACGTAGACGGTTAATCACTATTTACATGCATCTTCCGAATCAATCAATTATTGCCGTATGATAGTAGAATTATTAGCGTATATCAGTCATTATTTTGTACGTATAGTTGTATTAAAATTATTATTAACAATCTTTTAATCGTTCTATTTATATTACATCGCAAAAAACTATTGATAAATTATCAGTTACAATGAATATATTAATGCGGTTTTGATTACGTTTTCTAATGAAACTACTTTTAAATTATATTTTAATAATCGAACTTTGTATAAAAAAAAATTTTAATATGTCTATTTGTACATATTTTTATTATAACATTCAATTTGCCGTATTAAATTATTGTTAACACGTGTACCAAAGAGAATAGATTTGAAATATGCGAATGTCTAAGTTTATTTTTTTAACTTTCTTACGTAATAATAAATAATGATATATACGTATGTTTACCGGGAATAATTTCACCACTGCCGCCGTTTATCAATATTTCCGAATTTATGACGAGATAAAACGACATTCCATTTAAAATACTAAATATGTAACAAATATGGTTTATATATGTCGAAAGGATTGTATAACCAGTCGTACATGTGTTTTTTTATATTTTTTGGACGTCACGTCATATACGTAGACGGTTAATCACTATTTACATGAATCTTCCGAATCAATCAATTATTGCCGTATGATAGTAGAATTATTAGCGTATATCAGTCATTATTTTGTACGTATAGTTGTATTAAAATTATTATTAACAATCTTTTAATTGTGCTATTTATATTACATCGCAAAAAACTATTGATAAATTATCAGTTACAATGAATATAATAATGCGGTTTTGATTACGTTTTCTGATGAAACTAATTTTAAATTATATTTTAATAATCGAACTTTGTATAAAAAAAAATTTTATTATGCATATTTGTACATATTTTTATTATAACATTCAGTTTGCCGTATTAAATTATTGTTAACACGTGTACCAAAGAGAATAGATTCGAAATATGCGAATGACTAAGTTTATATTTTTAACTTTCTTACGTAATAATAAATAATGATATATACGTATGTTTACCGGGAATAATTTCACCACTGCCGCCGTTTATCAATATTACCGAATTTATGACGAGATAAAACGACATTCCATTTAAAATACTAAATATGTTACAAATATGGTTTATATATGTCGAAAGTATTAACCAGTCGTACATGTGATATTTTATATTTTTTCGACGTCACGTCATATACGTAGACGGTTAAACACTATTTACATGCATCTTCCGAATCAATCAATTATTGCCGTATGATAGTAGAATTATTAGCGTATATCAGTCATTATTTTGTACGTATAGTTGTATTAAAATTAGTATTAACAATCTTTTAATTGTTCTATTTATATTACATCGCAAAAAACTATTGATAAATTATCAGTTACAATGAATATAATAATGCGGTTTTGATTACGTTTTCTGATGAAACTAATTTTAAAATTATATTTTAATAATCGAACTTTGTATAAAAAAAAATTTTAATATGTCTATTTGTACATATTTTTATTATAACATTCAATTTGCCGTATTAAATTATTGTTAACACGTGTACCAAAGAGAATAGATTCGAAATATGCGAATGACTAAGTTTATATTTTTAACTTTCTTACGTAATAATAAATAATGATATATACGTATGTTTACCGGGAATAATTTCACCACTGCCGCCGTTTATCAATATTTCCGAATTTATGACGAGATAAAACGACATTCCATTTAAAATACTAAATATGTAACAAATATGGTTTATATATGTCGAAAGGATTGTATAACCAGTCGTACATGTGTTTTTTTATATTTTTTGGACGTCACGTCATATACGTAGACGGTTAATCACTATTTACATGAATCTTCCGAATCAATCAATTATTGCCGTATGATAGTAGAATTATTAGCGTATATTAGTCATTATTTTGTACGTATAGTTGTATTAAAATTATTATTAACAATCTTTTAATTGGGCTATTTATATTACATCGCAAAAAACTTTTGATAAATTATCAGTTACAATGAATATAATAATGCGGTTTTGATTACGTTTTCTGATGAAACTAATTTTAAAATTATATTTTAATAATCGAACTTTGTATAAAAAAAAATTTTATTATGCATATTTGTACATATTTTTATTATAACATTCAATTTGCCGTATTAAATTATTGTTTACACGTGTACCAAAGAGAATAGATTCGAAATATGCGAATGACTAAGTTTATATTTTTAACTTTCTTACGTAATAATAAATAATGATATATACGTATGTTTACCGGGAATAATTTCACCACTGCCGCCGTTTATCAATATTTCCGAATTTATGACGAGATAAAACGACATTCCATTTAAAATACTAAATATGTAACAAATATGGTTTATATATGTCGAAAGTATTGTATAACCAGTCGTACATGTGATATTTTATATTTTTTCGACGTCACGTCATATACGTAGACGGTTAAACACTATTTACATGCATCTTCCGAATCAATCAATTATTGCCGTATGATAGTAGAATTATAAGCGTATATCAGTCATTATTTTGTACGTATAGTTGTATTAAAATTAGTATTAACAATCTTTTAATTGTTCTATTTATATTACATCGCAAAAAACTATTGATAAATTATCAGTTACAATGAATATAATAATGCGGTTTTGATTACGTTTTCTGATGAAACTAATTTTAAAATTATATTTTAATAATCGAACTTTGTATAAAAAAAAATTTTAATATGTCTATTTGTACATATTTTTATTATAACATTCAATTTGCCGTATTAAATTATTGTTAACACGTGTACCAAAGAGAATAGATTCGAAATATGCGAATGACTAAGTTTATATTTTTAACTTTCTTACGTAATAATAAATAATGATATATACGTATGTTTACCGGGAATAATTTCACCACTGCCGCCGTTTATCAATATTTCCGAATTTATGACGAGATAAAACGACATTCCATTTAAAATACTAAATATGTAACAAATATGGTTTATATATGTCGAAAGGATTGTATAACCAGTCGTACATGTGTTTTTTTATATTTTTTGGACGTCACGTCATATACGTAGACGGTTAATCACTATTTACATGAATCTTCCGAATCAATCAATTATTGCCGTATGATAGTAGAATTATTAGCGTATATCAGTCATTATTTTGTACGTATAGTTGTATTAAAATTATTATTAACAATCTTTTAATTGTGCTATTTATATTACATCGCAAAAAACTATTGATAAATTATCAGTTACAATGAATATAATAATGCGGTTTTGATTACGTTTTCTGATGAAACTAATTTTAAATTATATTTTAATAATCGAACTTTGTATAAAAAAAAATTTTATTATGCATATTTGTACATATTTTTATTATAACATTCAGTTTGCCGTATTAAATTATTGTTAACACGTGTACCAAAGAGAATAGATTCGAAATATGCGAATGACTAAGTTTATATTTTTAACTTTCTTACGTAATAATAAATAATGATATATACGTATGTTTACCGGGAATAATTTCACCACTGCCGCCGTTTATCAATATTACCGAATTTATGACGAGATAAAACGACATTCCATTTAAAATACTAAATATGTTACAAATATGGTTTATATATGTCGAAAGTATTAACCAGTCGTACATGTGATATTTTATATTTTTTCGACGTCACGTCATATACGTAGACGGTTAAACACTATTTACATGCATCTTCCGAATCAATCAATTATTGCCGTATGATAGTAGAATTATTAGCGTATATCAGTCATTATTTTGTACGTATAGTTGTATTAAAATTAGTATTAACAATCTTTTAATTGTTCTATTTATATTACATCGCAAAAAACTATTGATAAATTATCAGTTACAATGAATATAATAATGCGGTTTTGATTACGTTTTCTGATGAAACTAATTTTAAAATTATATTTTAATAATCGAACTTTGTATAAAAAAAAATTTTAATATGTCTATTTGTACATATTTTTATTATAACATTCAATTTGCCGTATTAAATTATTGTTAACACGTGTACCAAAGAGAATAGATTCGAAATATGCGAATGACTAAGTTTATATTTTTAACTTTCTTACGTAATAATAAATAATGATATATACGTATGTTTACCGGGAATAATTTCACCACTGCCGCCGTTTATCAATATTTCCGAATTTATGACGAGATAAAACGACATTCCATTTAAAATACTAAATATGTAACAAATATGGTTTATATATGTCGAAAGGATTGTATAACCAGTCGTACATGTGTTTTTTTATATTTTTTGGACGTCACGTCATATACGTAGACGGTTAATCACTATTTACATGAATCTTCCGAATCAATCAATTATTGCCGTATGATAGTAGAATTATTAGCGTATATTAGTCATTATTTTGTACGTATAGTTGTATTAAAATTATTATTAACAATCTTTTAATTGGGCTATTTATATTACATCGCAAAAAACTTTTGATAAATTATCAGTTACAATGAATATAATAATGCGGTTTTGATTACGTTTTCTGATGAAACTAATTTTAAAATTATATTTTAATAATCGAACTTTGTATAAAAAAAAATTTTATTATGCATATTTGTACATATTTTTATTATAACATTCAATTTGCCGTATTAAATTATTGTTTACACGTGTACCAAAGAGAATAGATTCGAAATATGCGAATGACTAAGTTTATATTTTTAACTTTCTTACGTAATAATAAATAATGATATATACGTATGTTTACCGGGAATAATTTCACCACTGCCGCCGTTTATCAATATTTCCGAATTTATGACGAGATAAAACGACATTCCATTTAAAATACTAAATATGTAACAAATATGGTTTATATATGTCGAAAGTATTGTATAACCAGTCGTACATGTGATATTTTATATTTTTTCGACGTCACGTCATATACGTAGACGGTTAAACACTATTTACATGCATCTTCCGAATCAATCAATTATTGCCGTATGATAGTAGAATTATTAGCGTATATCAGTCATTATTTTGTACGTATAGTTGTATTAAAATTAGTATTAACAATCTTTTAATTGTTCTATTTATATTACATCGCAAAAAACTATTGATAAATTATCAGTTACAATGAATATAATAATGCGGTTTTGATTACGTTTTCTGATGAAACTAATTTTAAAATTATATTTTAATAATCGAACTTTGTATAAAAAAAAATTTTAATATGTCTATTTGTACATATTTTTATTATAACATTCAATTTGCCGTATTAAATTATTGTTAACACGTGTACCAAAGAGAATAGATTCGAAATATGCGAATGACTAAGTTTATATTTTTAACTTTCTTACGTAATAATAAATAATGATATATACGTATGTTTACCGGGAATAATTTCACCACTGCCGCCGTTTATCAATATTTCCGAATTTATGACGAGATAAAACGACATTCCATTTAAAATACTAAATATGTAACAAATATGGTTTATATATGTCGAAAGGATTGTATAACCAGTCGTACATGTGTTTTTTTATATTTTTTGGACGTCACGTCATATACGTAGACGGTTAATCACTATTTACATGAATCTTCCGAATCAATCAATTATTGCCGTATGATAGTAGAATTATTAGCGTATATTAGTCATTATTTTGTACGTATAGTTGTATTAAAATTATTATTAACAATCTTTTAATTGGGCTATTTATATTACATCGCAAAAAACTTTTGATAAATTATCAGTTACAATGAATATAATAATGCGGTTTTGATTACGTTTTCTGATGAAACTAATTTTAAAATTATATTTTAATAATCGAACTTTGTATAAAAAAAAATTTTATTATGCATATTTGTACATATTTTTATTATAACATTCAATTTGCCGTATTAAATTATTGTTTACACGTGTACCAAAGAGAATAGATTCGAAATATGCGAATGACTAAGTTTATATTTTTAACTTTCTTACGTAATAATAAATAATGATATATACGTATGTTTACCGGGAATAATTTCACCACTGCCGCCGTTTATCAATATTTCCGAATTTATGACGAGATAAAACGACATTCCATTTAAAATACTAAATATGTAACAAATATGGTTTATATATGTCGAAAGTATTGTATAACCAGTCGTACATGTGATATTTTATATTTTTTCGACGTCACGTCATATACGTAGACGGTTAAACACTATTTACATGCATCTTCCGAATCAATCAATTATTGCCGTATGATAGTAGAATTATAAGCGTATATCAGTCATTATTTTGTACGTATAGTTGTATTAAAATTAGTATTAACAATCTTTTAATTGTTCTATTTATATTACATCGCAAAAAACTATTGATAAATTATCAGTTACAATGAATATAATAATGCGGTTTTGATTACGTTTTCTGATGAAACTAATTTTAAAATTATATTTTAATAATCGAACTTTGTATAAAAAAAAATTTTAATATGTCTATTTGTACATATTTTTATTATAACATTCAATTTGCCGTATTAAATTATTGTTAACACGTGTACCAAAGAGAATAGATTCGAAATATGCGAATGACTAAGTTTATATTTTTAACTTTCTTACGTAATAATAAATAATGATATATACGTATGTTTACCGGGAATAATTTCACCACTGCCGCCGTTTATCAATATTTCCGAATTTATGACGAGATAAAACGACATTCCATTTAAAATACTAAATATGTTACAAATATGGTTTATATATGTCGAAAGGATTGTATAACCAGTCGTACATGTGTTTTTTTATATTTTTTGGACGTCACGTCATATACGTAGACGGTTAATCACTATTTACATGAATCTTCCGAATCAATCAATTATTGCCGTATGATAGTAGAATTATTAGCGTATATCAGTCATTATTTTGTACGTATAGTTGTATTAAAATTATTATTAACAATCTTTTAATCGTTCTATTTATATTACATCGCAAAAAACTATTGATAAATTATCAGTTACAATGAATATAATAATGCGGTTTTGATTACGTTTTCTAATGAAACTACTTTTAAATTATATTTTAATAATCGAACTTTGTATAAAAAAAAATTTTAATATGTCTATTTGTACATATTTTTATTATAACATTCAATTTGCCGTATTAAATTATTGTTAACACGTGTACCAAAGAGAATAGATTTGAAATATGCGAATGACTAAGTTTATTTTTTTAACTTTCTTACGTAATAATAAATAATGATATATACGTATGTTTACCGGGAATAATTTCACCACTGCCGCCGTTTATCAATATTTCCGAATTTATGACGAGATAAAACGACATTCCATTTAAAATACTAAATATGTAACAAATATGGTTTATATATGCCGAAAGGATTGTATAACTAGTCGTACATGTGTTTTTTTATATTTTTTCGACGTCACGTCATATACGTAGACGGTTAATCACTATTTACATGCATCTTCCGAATCAATCAATTATTGCCGTATGATAGTAGAATTATTAGCGTATATCAGTCATTATTTTGTACGTATAGTTGTATTAAAATTATTATTAACAATCTTTTAATCGTTCTATTTATATTACATCGCAAAAAACTATTGATAAATTATCAGTTACAATGAATATAATAATGCGGTTTTGATTACGTTTTCTAATGAAACTAATTTTAAATTATATTTTAATAATCGAACTTTGTATAAAAAAAAATTTTAATATGTCTATTTGTACATATTTTTATTATAACATTCAATTTGCCGTATTAAATTATTGTTAACACGTGTACCAAAGAGAATAGATTTGAAATATGCGAATGACTAAGTTTATTTTTTTAACTTTCTTACGTAATAATAAATAATGATATATACGTATGTTTACCGGGAATAATTTCACCACTGCCGCCGTTTATCAATATTTCCGAATTTATGACGAGATAAAACGACATTCCATTTAAAATACTAAATATGTAACAAATATGGTTTATATATGTCGAAAGGATTGTATAACCAGTCGTACATGTGTTTTTTTATATTTTTTGGACGTCACGTCATATACGTAGACGGTTAATCACTATTTACATGAATCTTCCGAATCAATCAATTATTGCCGTATGATAGTAGAATAATAAGCGTATATCAGTCATTATTTTGTACGTATAGTTGTATTAAAATTATTATTAACAATCTTTTAATTGTGCTATTTATATTACATCGCAAAAAACTATTGATAAATTATCAGTTACAATGAATATAATAATGCGGTTTTGATTACGTTTTCTGATGAAACTAATTTTAAATTATATTTTAATAATCGAACTTTGTATAAAAAAAAATTTTATTATGCATATTTGTACATATTTTTATTATAACATTCAGTTTGCCGTATTAAATTATTGTTAACACGTGTACCAAAGAGAATAGATTCGAAATATGCGAATGACTAAGTTTATATTTTTAACTTTCTTACGTAATAATAAATAATGATATATACGTATGTTTGCCGGGAATAATTTCACCACTGCCGCCGTTTATCAATATTACCGAATTTATGACGAGATAAAACGACATTCCATTTAAAATACTAAATATGTTACAAATATGGTTTATATATGTCGAAAGTATTAACCAGTCGTACATGTGATATTTTATATTTTTTCGACGTCACGTCATATACGTAGACGGTTAAACACTATTTACATGCATCTTCCGAATCAATCAATTATTGCCGTATGATAGTAGAATTATAAGCGTATATCAGTCATTATTTTGTACGTATAGTTGTATTAAAATTAGTATTAACAATCTTTTAATTGTTCTATTTATATTACATCGCAAAAAACTATTGATAAATTATCAGTTACAATGAATATAATAATGCGGTTTTGATTACGTTTTCTGATGAAACTAATTTTAAAATTATATTTTAATAATCGAACTTTGTATAAAAAAAAATTTTAATATGTCTATTTGTACATATTTTTATTATAACATTCAATTTGCCGTATTAAATTATTGTTAACACGTGTACCAAAGAGAATAGATTCGAAATATGCGAATGACTAAGTTTATATTTTTAACTTTCTTACGTAATAATAAATAATGATATATACGTATGTTTACCGGGAATAATTTCACCACTGCCGCCGTTTATCAATATTTCCGAATTTATGACGAGATAAAACGACATTCCATTTAAAATACTAAATATGTAACAAATATGGTTTATATATGTCGAAAGGATTGTATAACCAGTCGTACATGTGTTTTTTTATATTTTTTGGACGTCACGTCATATACGTAGACGGTTAATCACTATTTACATGAATCTTCCGAATCAATCAATTATTGCCGTATGATAGTAGAATTATTAGCGTATATTAGTCATTATTTTGTACGTATAGTTGTATTAAAATTATTATTAACAATCTTTTAATTGGGCTATTTATATTACATCGCAAAAAACTTTTGATAAATTATCAGTTACAATGAATATAATAATGCGGTTTTGATTACGTTTTCTGATGAAACTAATTTTAAAATTATATTTTAATAATCGAACTTTGTATAAAAAAAAATTTTATTATGCATATTTGTACATATTTTTATTATAACATTCAATTTGCCGTATTAAATTATTGTTTACACGTGTACCAAAGAGAATAGATTCGAAATATGCGAATGACTAAGTTTATATTTTTAACTTTCTTACGTAATAATAAATAATGATATATACGTATGTTTACCGGGAATAATTTCACCACTGCCGCCGTTTATCAATATTTCCGAATTTATGACGAGATAAAACGACATTCCATTTAAAATACTAAATATGTAACAAATATGGTTTATATATGTCGAAAGTATTGTATAACCAGTCGTACATGTGATATTTTATATTTTTTCGACGTCACGTCATATACGTAGACGGTTAAACACTATTTACATGCATCTTCCGAATCAATCAATTATTGCCGTATGATAGTAGAATTATAAGCGTATATCAGTCATTATTTTGTACGTATAGTTGTATTAAAATTAGTATTAACAATCTTTTAATTGTTCTATTTATATTACATCGCAAAAAACTATTGATAAATTATCAGTTACAATGAATATAATAATGCGGTTTTGATTACGTTTTCTGATGAAACTAATTTTAAAATTATATTTTAATAATCGAACTTTGTATAAAAAAAAATTTTAATATGTCTATTTGTACATATTTTTATTATAACATTCAATTTGCCGTATTAAATTATTGTTAACACGTGTACCAAAGAGAATAGATTCGAAATATGCGAATGACTAAGTTTATATTTTTAACTTTCTTACGTAATAATAAATAATGATATATACGTATGTTTACCGGGAATAATTTCACCACTGCCGCCGTTTATCAATATTTCCGAATTTATGACGAGATAAAACGACATTCCATTTAAAATACTAAATATGTAACAAATATGGTTTATATATGTCGAAAGGATTGTATAACCAGTCGTACATGTGTTTTTTTATATTTTTTGGACGTCACGTCATATACGTAGACGGTTAATCACTATTTACATGAATCTTCCGAATCAATCAATTATTGCCGTATGATAGTAGAATTATTAGCGTATATTAGTCATTATTTTGTACGTATAGTTGTATTAAAATTATTATTAACAATCTTTTAATTGGGCTATTTATATTACATCGCAAAAAACTTTTGATAAATTATCAGTTACAATGAATATAATAATGCGGTTTTGATTACGTTTTCTGATGAAACTAATTTTAAAATTATATTTTAATAATCGAACTTTGTATAAAAAAAAATTTTATTATGCATATTTGTACATATTTTTATTATAACATTCAATTTGCCGTATTAAATTATTGTTTACACGTGTACCAAAGAGAATAGATTCGAAATATGCGAATGACTAAGTTTATATTTTTAACTTTCTTACGTAATAATAAATAATGATATATACGTATGTTTACCGGGAATAATTTCACCACTGCCGCCGTTTATCAATATTTCCGAATTTATGACGAGATAAAACGACATTCCATTTAAAATACTAAATATGTAACAAATATGGTTTATATATGTCGAAAGTATTGTATAACCAGTCGTACATGTGATATTTTATATTTTTTCGACGTCACGTCATATACGTAGACGGTTAAACACTATTTACATGCATCTTCCGAATCAATCAATTATTGCCGTATGATAGTAGAATTATAAGCGTATATCAGTCATTATTTTGTACGTATAGTTGTATTAAAATTAGTATTAACAATCTTTTAATTGTTCTATTTATATTACATCGCAAAAAACTATTGATAAATTATCAGTTACAATGAATATAATAATGCGGTTTTGATTACGTTTTCTGATGAAACTAATTTTAAAATTATATTTTAATAATCGAACTTTGTATAAAAAAAAATTTTAATATGTCTATTTGTACATATTTTTATTATAACATTCAATTTGCCGTATTAAATTATTGTTAACACGTGTACCAAAGAGAATAGATTCGAAATATGCGAATGACTAAGTTTATATTTTTAACTTTCTTACGTAATAATAAATAATGATATATACGTATGTTTACCGGGAATAATTTCACCACTGCCGCCGTTTATCAATATTTCCGAATTTATGACGAGATAAAACGACATTCCATTTAAAATACTAAATATGTTACAAATATGGTTTATATATGTCGAAAGGATTGTATAACCAGTCGTACATGTGTTTTTTTATATTTTTTGGACGTCACGTCATATACGTAGACGGTTAATCACTATTTACATGAATCTTCCGAATCAATCAATTATTGCCGTATGATAGTAGAATTATTAGCGTATATCAGTCATTATTTTGTACGTATAGTTGTATTAAAATTATTATTAACAATCTTTTAATCGTTCTATTTATATTACATCGCAAAAAACTATTGATAAATTATCAGTTACAATGAATATAATAATGCGGTTTTGATTACGTTTTCTAATGAAACTACTTTTAAATTATATTTTAATAATCGAACTTTGTATAAAAAAAAATTTTAATATGTCTATTTGTACATATTTTTATTATAACATTCAATTTGCCGTATTAAATTATTGTTAACACGTGTACCAAAGAGAATAGATTTGAAATATGCGAATGACTAAGTTTATTTTTTTAACTTTCTTACGTAATAATAAATAATGATATATACGTATGTTTACCGGGAATAATTTCACCACTGCCGCCGTTTATCAATATTTCCGAATTTATGACGAGATAAAACGACATTCCATTTAAAATACTAAATATGTAACAAATATGGTTTATATATGCCGAAAGGATTGTATAACTAGTCGTACATGTGTTTTTTTATATTTTTTCGACGTCACGTCATATACGTAGACGGTTAATCACTATTTACATGCATCTTCCGAATCAATCAATTATTGCCGTATGATAGTAGAATTATTAGCGTATATCAGTCATTATTTTGTACGTATAGTTGTATTAAAATTATTATTAACAATCTTTTAATCGTTCTATTTATATTACATCGCAAAAAACTATTGATAAATTATCAGTTACAATGAATATAATAATGCGGTTTTGATTACGTTTTCTAATGAAACTACTTTTAAATTATATTTTAATAATCGAACTTTGTATAAAAAAAAATTTTAATATGTCTATTTGTACATATTTTTATTATAACATTCAATTTGCCGTATTAAATTATTGTTAACACGTGTACCAAAGAGAATAGATTTGAAATATGCGAATGACTAAGTTTATTTTTTTAACTTTCTTACGTAATAATAAATAATGATATATACGTATGTTTACCGGGAATAATTTCACCACTGCCGCCGTTTATCAATATTTCCGAATTTATGACGAGATAAAACGACATTCCATTTAAAATACTAAATATGTAACAAATATGGTTTATATATGTCGAAAGGATTGTATAACCAGTCGTACATGTGTTTTTTTATATTTTTTGGACGTCACGTCATATACGTAGACGGTTAATCACTATTTACATGAATCTTCCGAATCAATCAATTATTGCCGTATGATAGTAGAATAATAAGCGTATATCAGTCATTATTTTGTACGTATAGTTGTATTAAAATTATTATTAACAATCTTTTAATTGTGCTATTTATATTACATCGCAAAAAACTATTGATAAATTATCAGTTACAATGAATATAATAATGCGGTTTTGATTACGTTTTCTGATGAAACTAATTTTAAATTATATTTTAATAATCGAACTTTGTATAAAAAAAAATTTTATTATGCATATTTGTACATATTTTTATTATAACATTCAGTTTGCCGTATTAAATTATTGTTAACACGTGTACCAAAGAGAATAGATTCGAAATATGCGAATGACTAAGTTTATATTTTTAACTTTCTTACGTAATAATAAATAATGATATATACGTATGTTTGCCGGGAATAATTTCACCACTGCCGCCGTTTATCAATATTACCGAATTTATGACGAGATAAAACGACATTCCATTTAAAATACTAAATATGTTACAAATATGGTTTATATATGTCGAAAGTATTAACCAGTCGTACATGTGATATTTTATATTTTTTCGACGTCACGTCATATACGTAGACGGTTAAACACTATTTACATGCATCTTCCGAATCAATCAATTATTGCCGTATGATAGTAGAATTATAAGCGTATATCAGTCATTATTTTGTACGTATAGTTGTATTAAAATTAGTATTAACAATCTTTTAATTGTTCTATTTATATTACATCGCAAAAAACTATTGATAAATTATCAGTTACAATGAATATAATAATGCGGTTTTGATTACGTTTTCTGATGAAACTAATTTTAAAATTATATTTTAATAATCGAACTTTGTATAAAAAAAAATTTTAATATGTCTATTTGTACATATTTTTATTATAACATTCAATTTGCCGTATTAAATTATTGTTAACACGTGTACCAAAGAGAATAGATTGGAAATATGCGAATGACTAAGTTTATATTTTTAACTTTCTTACGTAATAATAAATAATGATATATACGTATGTTTACCGGGAATAATTTCACCACTGCCGCCGTTTATCAATATTTCCGAATTTATGACGAGATAAAACGACATTCCATTTAAAATACTAAATATGTTACAAATATGGTTTATATATGTCGAAAGGATTGTATAACCAGTCCTACATGTGTTTTTTTATATTTTTTGGACGTCACGTCATATACGTAGACGGTTAATCACTATTTACATGAATCTTCCGAATCAATCAATTATTGCCGTATGATAGTAGAATTATTAGCGTATATTAGTCATTATTTTGTACGTATAGTTGTATTAAAATTATTATTAACAATCTTTTAATCGTTCTATTTATATTACATCGCAAAAAACTATTGATAAATTATCAGTTACAATGAATATAATAATGCGGTTTTGATTACGTTTTCTAATGAAACTACTTTTAAATTATATTTTAATAATCGAACTTTGTATAAAAAAAAATTTTAATATGTCTATTTGTACATATTTTTATTATAACATTCAATTTGCCGTATTAAATTATTGTTAACACGTGTACCAAAGAGAATAGATTTGAAATATGCGAATGACTAAGTTTATTTTTTTAACTTTCTTACGTAATAATAAATAATGATATATACGTATGTTTACCGGGAATAATTTCACCACTGCCGCCGTTTATCAATATTTCCGAATTTATGACGAGATAAAACGACATTCCATTTAAAATACTAAATATGTAACAAATATGGTTTATATATGTCGAAAGGATTGTATAACTAGTCGTACATGTGTTTTTTTAAATTTTTTCGACGTCACGTCATATACGTAGACGGTTAATCACTATTTACATGCATCTTCCGAATCAATCAATTATTGCCGTATGATAGTAGAATTATTAGCGTATATCAGTCATTATTTTGTACGTATAGTTGTATTAAAATTATTATTAACAATCTTTTAATTGTGCTATTTATATTACATCGCAAAAAACTATTGATAAATTATCAGTTACAATGAATATAATAATGCGGTTTTGATTACGTTTTCTGATGAAACTAATTTTAAATTATATTTTAATAATCGAACTTTGTATAAAAAAAAATTTTATTATGCATATTTGTACATATTTTTATTATAACATTCAGTTTGCCGTATTAAATTATTGTTAACACGTGTACCAAAGAGAATAGATTCGAAATATGCGAATGACTAAGTTTATATTTTTAACTTTCTTACGTAATAATAAATAATGATATATACGTATGTTTACCGGGAATAATTTCACCACTGCCGCCGTTTATCAATATTACCGAATTTATGACGAGATAAAACGACATTCCATTTAAAATACTAAATATGTTACAAATATGGTTTATATATGTCGAAAGTATTGTATAACCAGTCGTACATGTGATATTTTATATTTTTTCGACGTCACGTCATATACGTAGACGGTTAATCACTATTTACATGAATCTTCCGAATCAATCAATTATTGCCGTATGATAGTAGAATTATTAGCGTATATCAGTCATTATTTTGTACGTATAGTTGTATTAAAATTATTATTAACAATCTTTTAATCGTTCTATTTATATTACATCGCAAAAAACTATTGATAAATTATCAGTTACAATGAATATAATAATGCGGTTTTGATTACGTTTTCTAATGAAACTACTTTTAAATTATATTTTAATAATCGAACTTTGTATAAAAAAAAATTTTAATATGTCTATTTGTACATATTTTTATTATAACATTCAATTTGCCGTATTAAATTATTGTTAACACGTGTACCAAAGAGAATAGATTTGAAATATGCGAATGACTAAGTTTATTTTTTTAACTTTCTTACGTAATAATAAATAATGATATATACGTATGTTTACCGGGAATAATTTCACCACTGCCGCCGTTTATCAATATTTCCGAATTTATGACGAGATAAAACGACATTCCATTTAAAATACTAAATATGTAACAAATATGGTTTATATATGCCGAAAGGATTGTATAACTAGTCGTACATGTGTTTTTTTATATTTTTTCGACGTCACGTCATATACGTAGACGGTTAATCACTATTTACATGCATCTTCCGAATCAATCAATTATTGCCGTATGATAGTAGAATTATTAGCGTATATCAGTCATTATTTTGTACGTATAGTTGTATTAAAATTATTATTAACAATCTTTTAATCGTTCTATTTATATTACATCGCAAAAAACTATTGATAAATTATCAGTTACAATGAATATAATAATGCGGTTTTGATTACGTTTTCTAATGAAACTACTTTTAAATTATATTTTAATAATCGAACTTTGTATAAAAAAAAATTTTAATATGTCTATTTGTACATATTTTTATTATAACATTCAATTTGCCGTATTAAATTATTGTTAACACGTGTACCAAAGAGAATAGATTTGAAATATGCGAATGACTAAGTTTATTTTTTTAACTTTCTTACGTAATAATAAATAATGATATATACGTATGTTTACCGGGAATAATTTCACCACTGCCGCCGTTTATCAATATTTCCGAATTTATGACGAGATAAAACGACATTCCATTTAAAATACTAAATATGTAACAAATATGGTTTATATATGTCGAAAGGATTGTATAACCAGTCGTACATGTGTTTTTTTATATTTTTTGGACGTCACGTCATATACGTAGACGGTTAATCACTATTTACATGAATCTTCCGAATCAATCAATTATTGCCGTATGATAGTAGAATAATAAGCGTATATCAGTCATTATTTTGTACGTATAGTTGTATTAAAATTATTATTAACAATCTTTTAATTGTGCTATTTATATTACATCGCAAAAAACTATTGATAAATTATCAGTTACAATGAATATAATAATGCGGTTTTGATTACGTTTTCTGATGAAACTAATTTTAAATTATATTTTAATAATCGAACTTTGTATAAAAAAAAATTTTATTATGCATATTTGTACATATTTTTATTATAACATTCAGTTTGCCGTATTAAATTATTGTTAACACGTGTACCAAAGAGAATAGATTCGAAATATGCGAATGACTAAGTTTATATTTTTAACTTTCTTACGTAATAATAAATAATGATATATACGTATGTTTGCCGGGAATAATTTCACCACTGCCGCCGTTTATCAATATTACCGAATTTATGACGAGATAAAACGACATTCCATTTAAAATACTAAATATGTTACAAATATGGTTTATATATGTCGAAAGTATTAACCAGTCGTACATGTGATATTTTATATTTTTTCGACGTCACGTCATATACGTAGACGGTTAAACACTATTTACATGCATCTTCCGAATCAATCAATTATTGCCGTATGATAGTAGAATTATAAGCGTATATCAGTCATTATTTTGTACGTATAGTTGTATTAAAATTAGTATTAACAATCTTTTAATTGTTCTATTTATATTACATCGCAAAAAACTATTGATAAATTATCAGTTACAATGAATATAATAATGCGGTTTTGATTACGTTTTCTGATGAAACTAATTTTAAAATTATATTTTAATAATCGAACTTTGTATAAAAAAAAATTTTAATATGTCTATTTGTACATATTTTTATTATAACATTCAATTTGCCGTATTAAATTATTGTTAACACGTGTACCAAAGAGAATAGATTGGAAATATGCGAATGACTAAGTTTATATTTTTAACTTTCTTACGTAATAATAAATAATGATATATACGTATGTTTACCGGGAATAATTTCACCACTGCCGCCGTTTATCAATATTTCCGAATTTATGACGAGATAAAACGACATTCCATTTAAAATACTAAATATGTTACAAATATGGTTTATATATGTCGAAAGGATTGTATAACCAGTCCTACATGTGTTTTTTTATATTTTTTGGACGTCACGTCATATACGTAGACGGTTAATCACTATTTACATGAATCTTCCGAATCAATCAATTATTGCCGTATGATAGTAGAATTATTAGCGTATATTAGTCATT
This sequence comes from Tuberolachnus salignus, assembly GCA_956483605.1. Taxonomy (NCBI): domain Eukaryota; kingdom Metazoa; phylum Arthropoda; class Insecta; order Hemiptera; family Aphididae; genus Tuberolachnus; species Tuberolachnus salignus. Next base: position 30,446,893 of record OY101430.1, on the reverse strand, counting down.
ATTTTGTACGTATAGTTGTATTAAAATTATTATTAACAATCTTTTAATCGTTCTATTTATATTACATCGCAAAAAACTATTGATAAATTATCAGTTACAATGAATATAATAATGCGGTTTTGATTACGTTTTCTAATGAAACTACTTTTAAATTATATTTTAATAATCGAACTTTGTATAAAAAAAAATTTTAATATGTCTATTTGTACATATTTTTATTATAACATTCAATTTGCCGTATTAAATTATTGTTAACACGTGTACCAAAGAGAATAGATTTGAAATATGCGAATGACTAAGTTTATTTTTTTAACTTTCTTACGTAATAATAAATAATGATATATACGTATGTTTACCGGGAATAATTTCACCACTGCCGCCGTTTATCAATATTTCCGAATTTATGACGAGATAAAACGACATTCCATTTAAAATACTAAATATGTAACAAATATGGTTTATATATGTCGAAAGGATTGTATAACTAGTCGTACATGTGTTTTTTTAAATTTTTTCGACGTCACGTCATATACGTAGACGGTTAATCACTATTTACATGCATCTTCCGAATCAATCAATTATTGCCGTATGATAGTAGAATTATTAGCGTATATCAGTCATTATTTTGTACGTATAGTTGTATTAAAATTATTATTAACAATCTTTTAATTGTGCTATTTATATTACATCGCAAAAAACTATTGATAAATTATCAGTTACAATGAATATAATAATGCGGTTTTGATTACGTTTTCTGATGAAACTAATTTTAAATTATATTTTAATAATCGAACTTTGTATAAAAAAAAATTTTATTATGCATATTTGTACATATTTTTATTATAACATTCAGTTTGCCGTATTAAATTATTGTTAACACGTGTACCAAAGAGAATAGATTCGAAATATGCGAATGACTAAGTTTATATTTTTAACTTTCTTACGTAATAATAAATAATGATATATACGTATGTTTACCGGGAATAATTTCACCACTGCCGCCGTTTATCAATATTACCGAATTTATGACGAGATAAAACGACATTCCATTTAAAATACTAAATATGTTACAAATATGGTTTATATATGTCGAAAGTATTGTATAACCAGTCGTACATGTGATATTTTATATTTTTTCGACGTCACGTCATATACGTAGACGGTTAAACACTATTTACATGCATCTTCCGAATCAATCAATTATTGCCGTATGATAGTAGAATTATAAGCGTATATCAGTCATTATTTTGTACGTATAGTTGTATTAAAATTAGTATTAACAATCTTTTAATTGTGCTATTTATATTACATCGCAAAAAACTATTGATAAATTATCAGTTACAATGAATATAATAATGCGGTTTTGATTACGTTTTCTGATGAAACTAATTTTAAAATTATATTTTAATAATCGAACTTTGTATAAAAAAAAATTTTAATATGTCTATTTGTACATATTTTTATTATAACATTCAATTTGCCATATTAAATTATTGTTAACACGTGTACCAAAGAGAATAGATTCGAAATATGCGAATGACTAAGTTTATATTTTTAACTTTCTTACGTAATAATAAATAATGATATATACGTATGTTTACCGGGAATAATTTCACCACTGCCGCCGTTTATCAATATTTCCGAATTTATGACGAGATAAAACGACATTCCATTTAAAATACTAAATATGTAACAAATATGGTTTATATATGCCGAAAGGATTGTATAACTAGTCGTACATGTGTTTTTTTATATTTTTTCGACGTCACGTCATATACGTAGACGGTTAATCACTATTTACATGCATCTTCGGAATCAATCAATTATTGCCGTATGATAGTAGAATTATTAGCGTATATCAGTCATTATTTTGTACGTATAGTTGTATTAAAATTATTATTAACAATCTTTTAATCGGGCTATTTATATTACATCGCAAAAAACTATTGATAAATTATCAGTTACAATGAATATAATAATGCGGTTTTGATTACGTTTTCTGATGAAACTAATTTTAAAATTATATTTTAATAATCGAACTTTGTATAAAAAAAAATTTTAATATGTCTATTTGTACATATTTTTATTATAACATTCAATTTGCCGTATTAAATTATTGTTAACACGTGTACCAAAGAGAATAGATTCGAAATATGCGAATGACTAAGTTTATATTTTTAACTTTCTTACGTAATAATAAATAATGATATATACGTATGTTTACCGGGAATAATTTCACCACTGCCGCCGTTTATCAATATTTCCGAATTTATGACGAGATAAAACGACATTCCATTTAAAATACTAAATATGTAACAAATATGGTTTATATATGTCGAAAGGATTGTATAACCAGTCGTACATGTGTTTTTTTATATTTTTTGGACGTCACGTCATATACGTAGACGGTTAATCACTATTTACATGAATCTTCCGAATCAATCAATTATTGCCGTATGATAGTAGAATTATTAGCGTATATTAGTCATTATTTTGTACGTATAGTTGTATTAAAATTATTATTAACAATCTTTTAATCGTTCTATTTATATTACATCGCAAAAAACTATTGATAAATTATCAGTTACAATGAATATAATAATGCGGTTTTGATTACGTTTTCTAATGAAACTACTTTTAAATTATATTTTAATAATCGAACTTTGTATAAAAAAAAATTTTAATATGTCTATTTGTACATATTTTTATTATAACATTCAATTTGCCGTATTAAATTATTGTTAACACGTGTACCAAAGAGAATAGATTTGAAATATGCGAATGACTAAGTTTATTTTTTTAACTTTCTTACGTAATAATAAATAATGATATATACGTATGTTTACCGGGAATAATTTCACCACTGCCGCCGTTTATCAATATTTCCGAATTTATGACGAGATAAAACGACATTCCATTTAAAATACTAAATATGTAACAAATATGGTTTATATATGTCGAAAGGATTGTATAACCAGTCGTACATGTGTTTTTTTATATTTTTTGGACGTCACGTCATATACGTAGACGGTTAATCACTATTTACATGAATCTTCCGAATCAATCAATTATTGCCGTATGATAGTAGAATTATTAGCGTATATCAGTCATTATTTTGTACGTATAGTTGTATTAAAATTATTATTAACAATCTTTTAATTGTGCTATTTATATTACATCGCAAAAAACTATTGATAAATTATCAGTTACAATGAATATAATAATGCGGTTTTGATTACGTTTTCTGATGAAACTAATTTTAAATTATATTTTAATAATCGAACTTTGTATAAAAAAAAATTTTATTATGCATATTTGTACATATTTTTATTATAACATTCAGTTTGCCGTATTAAATTATTGTTAACACGTGTACCAAAGAGAATAGATTCGAAATTTGCGAATGACTAAGTTTATATTTTTAACTTTCTTACGTAATAATAAATAATGATATATACGTATGTTTACCGGGAATAATTTCACCACTGCCGCCGTTTATCAATATTTCAGAATTTATGACGAGATAAAACGACATTCCATTTAAAATACTAAATATGTTACAAATATGGTTTATATATGTCGAAAGGATTGTATAACCAGTCGTACATGTGATATTTTATATTTTTTGGACGTCACGTCATATACGTAGACGGTTAATCACTATTTACATGAATCTTCCGAATCAATCAATTATTGCCGTATGATAGTAGAATTATTAGCGTATATCAGTCATTATTTTGTACGTATAGTTGTATTAAAATTATTATTAACAAACTTTTAATTGTGCTATTTATATTACATCGCAAAAAACTATTGATAAATTATCAGTTACAATGAATATAATAATGCGGTTTTGATTACGTTTTCTGATGAAACTAATTTTAAATTATATTTTAATAATCGAACTTTGTATAAAAAAAAATTTTATTATGCATATTTGTACATATTTTTATTATAACATTCAGTTTGCCGTATTAAATTATTGTTAACACGTGTACCAAAGAGAATAGATTCGAAATATGCGAATGACTAAGTTTATATTTTTAACTTTCTTACGTAATAATAAATAATGATATATACGTATGTTTACCGGGAATAATTTCACCACTGCCGCCGTTTATCAATATTACCGAATTTATGACGAGATAAAACGACATTCCATTTAAAATACTAAATATGTTACAAATATGGTTTATATATGTCGAAAGTATTGTATAACCAGTCGTACATGTGATATTTTATATTTTTTCGACGTCACGTCATATACGTAGACGGTTAAACACTATTTACATGCATCTTCCGAATCAATCAATTATTGCCGTATGATAGTAGAATTATAAGCGTATATCAGTCATTATTTTGTACGTATAGTTGTATTAAAATTAGTATTAACAATCTTTTAATTGTGCTATTTATATTACATCGCAAAAAACTATTGATAAATTATCAGTTACAATGAATATAATAATGCGGTTTTGATTACGTTTTCTGATGAAACTAATTTTAAAATTATATTTTAATAATCGAACTTTGTATAAAAAAAAATTTTAATATGTCTATTTGTACATATTTTTATTATAACATTCAATTTGCCATATTAAATTATTGTTAACACGTGTACCAAAGAGAATAGATTCGAAATATGCGAATGACTAAGTTTATATTTTTAACTTTCTTACGTAATAATAAATAATGATATATACGTATGTTTACCGGGAATAATTTCACCACTGCCGCCGTTTATCAATATTTCCGAATTTATGACGAGATAAAACGACATTCCATTTAAAATACTAAATATGTAACAAATATGGTTTATATATGCCGAAAGGATTGTATAACTAGTCGTACATGTGTTTTTTTATATTTTTTCGACGTCACGTCATATACGTAGACGGTTAATCACTATTTACATGCATCTTCGGAATCAATCAATTATTGCCGTATGATAGTAGAATTATTAGCGTATATCAGTCATTATTTTGTACGTATAGTTGTATTAAAATTATTATTAACAATCTTTTAATCGGGCTATTTATATTACATCGCAAAAAACTATTGATAAATTATCAGTTACAATGAATATAATAATGCGGTTTTGATTACGTTTTCTAATGAAACTACTTTTAAATTATATTTTAATAATCGAACTTTGTATAAAAAAAAATTTTAATATGTCTATTTGTACATATTTTTATTATAACATTCAATTTGCCGTATTAAATTATTGTTAACACGTGTACCAAAGAGAATAGATTTGAAATATGCGAATGACTAAGTTTATTTTTTTAACTTTCTTACGTAATAATAAATAATGATATATACGTATGTTTACCGGGAATAATTTCACCACTGCCGCCGTTTATCAATATTTCCGAATTTATGACGAGATAAAACGACATTCCATTTAAAATACTAAATATGTAACAAATATGGTTTATATATGTCGAAAGGATTGTATAACCAGTCGTACATGTGTTTTTTTATATTTTTTGGACGTCACGTCATATACGTAGACGGTTAATCACTATTTACATGAATCTTCCGAATCAATCAATTATTGCCGTATGATAGTAGAATTATTAGCGTATATCAGTCATTATTTTGTACGTATAGTTGTATTAAAATTATTATTAACAATCTTTTAATTGTGCTATTTATATTACATCGCAAAAAACTATTGATAAATTATCAGTTACAATGAATATAATAATGCGGTTTTGATTACGTTTTCTGATGAAACTAATTTTAAATTATATTTTAATAATCGAACTTTGTATAAAAAAAAATTTTATTATGCATATTTGTACATATTTTTATTATAACATTCAGTTTGCCGTATTAAATTATTGTTAACACGTGTACCAAAGAGAATAGATTCGAAATTTGCGAATGACTAAGTTTATATTTTTAACTTTCTTACGTAATAATAAATAATGATATATACGTATGTTTACCGGGAATAATTTCACCACTGCCGCCGTTTATCAATATTTCAGAATTTATGACGAGATAAAACGACATTCCATTTAAAATACTAAATATGTTACAAATATGGTTTATATATGTCGAAAGGATTGTATAACCAGTCGTACATGTGATATTTTATATTTTTTGGACGTCACGTCATATACGTAGACGGTTAATCACTATTTACATGAATCTTCCGAATCAATCAATTATTGCCGTATGATAGTAGAATTATTAGCGTATATCAGTCATTATTTTGTACGTATAGTTGTATTAAAATTATTATTAACAAACTTTTAATTGTGCTATTTATATTACATCGCAAAAAACTATTGATAAATTATCAGTTACAATGAATATAATAATGCGGTTTTGATTACGTTTTCTGATGAAACTAATTTTAAATTATATTTTAATAATCGAACTTTGTATAAAAAAAAATTTTATTATGCATATTTGTACATATTTTTATTATAACATTCAATTTGCCGTATTAAATTATTGTTAACACATGTACCAAAGAGAATAGATTCGAAATATGCGAATGACTAAGTTTATATTTTTAACTTTCTTACGTAATAATAAATAATGATATATACGTATGTTTACCGGGAATAATTTCACCACTGCCGCCGTTTATCAATATTACCGAATTTATGACGAGATAAAACGACATTCCATTTAAAATACTAAATATGTTACAAATATGGTTTATATATGTCGAAAGTATTGTATAACCAGTCGTACATGTGATATTTTATATTTTTTCGACGTCACGTCATATACGTAGACGGTTAAACACTATTTACATGCATCTTCCGAATCAATCAATTATTGCCGTATGATAGTAGAATTATAAGCGTATATCAGTCATTATTTTGTACGTATAGTTGTATTAAAATTAGTATTAACAATCTTTTAATTGTGCTATTTATATTACATCGCAAAAAACTATTGATAAATTATCAGTTACAATGAATATAATAATGCGGTTTTGATTACGTTTTCTGATGAAACTAATTTTAAAATTATATTTTAATAATCGAACTTTGTATAAAAAAAAATTTTAATATGTCTATTTGTACATATTTTTATTATAACATTCAATTTGCCATATTAAATTATTGTTAACACGTGTACCAAAGAGAATAGATTCGAAATATGCGAATGACTAAGTTTATATTTTTAACTTTCTTACGTAATAATAAATAATGATATATACGTATGTTTACCGGGAATAATTTCACCACTGCCGCCGTTTATCAATATTTCCGAATTTATGACGAGATAAAACGACATTCCATTTAAAATACTAAATATGTAACAAATATGGTTTATATATGCCGAAAGGATTGTATAACTAGTCGTACATGTGTTTTTTTATATTTTTTCGACGTCACGTCATATACGTAGACGGTTAATCACTATTTACATGCATCTTCGGAATCAATCAATTATTGCCGTATGATAGTAGAATTATTAGCGTATATCAGTCATTATTTTGTACGTATAGTTGTATTAAAATTATTATTAACAATCTTTTAATCGGGCTATTTATATTACATCGCAAAAAACTATTGATAAATTATCAGTTACAATGAATATAATAATGCGGTTTTGATTACGTTTTCTGATGAAACTAATTTTAAAATTATATTTTAATAATCGAACTTTGTATAAAAAAAAATTTTAATATGTCTATTTGTACATATTTTTATTATAACATTCAATTTGCCGTATTAAATTATTGTTAACACGTGTACCAAAGAGAATAGATTCGAAATATGCGAATGACTAAGTTTATATTTTTAACTTTCTTACGTAATAATAAATAATGATATATACGTATGTTTACCGGGAATAATTTCACCACTGCCGCCGTTTATCAATATTTCCGAATTTATGACGAGATAAAACGACATTCCATTTAAAATACTAAATATGTAACAAATATGGTTTATATATGTCGAAAGGATTGTATAACCAGTCGTACATGTGTTTTTTTATATTTTTTGGACGTCACGTCATATACGTAGACGGTTAATCACTATTTACATGAATCTTCCGAATCAATCAATTATTGCCGTATGATAGTAGAATTATTAGCGTATATTAGTCATTATTTTGTACGTATAGTTGTATTAAAATTATTATTAACAATCTTTTAATCGTTCTATTTATATTACATCGCAAAAAACTATTGATAAATTATCAGTTACAATGAATATAATAATGCGGTTTTGATTACGTTTTCTAATGAAACTACTTTTAAATTATATTTTAATAATCGAACTTTGTATAAAAAAAAATTTTAATATGTCTATTTGTACATATTTTTATTATAACATTCAATTTGCCGTATTAAATTATTGTTAACACGTGTACCAAAGAGAATAGATTTGAAATATGCGAATGACTAAGTTTATTTTTTTAACTTTCTTACGTAATAATAAATAATGATATATACGTATGTTTACCGGGAATAATTTCACCACTGCCGCCGTTTATCAATATTTCCGAATTTATGACGAGATAAAACGACATTCCATTTAAAATACTAAATATGTAACAAATATGGTTTATATATGTCGAAAGGATTGTATAACCAGTCGTACATGTGTTTTTTTATATTTTTTGGACGTCACGTCATATACGTAGACGGTTAATCACTATTTACATGAATCTTCCGAATCAATCAATTATTGCCGTATGATAGTAGAATTATTAGCGTATATCAGTCATTATTTTGTACGTATAGTTGTATTAAAATTATTATTAACAATCTTTTAATTGTGCTATTTATATTACATCGCAAAAAACTATTGATAAATTATCAGTTACAATGAATATAATAATGCGGTTTTGATTACGTTTTCTGATGAAACTAATTTTAAATTATATTTTAATAATCGAACTTTGTATAAAAAAAAATTTTATTATGCATATTTGTACATATTTTTATTATAACATTCAGTTTGCCGTATTAAATTATTGTTAACACGTGTACCAAAGAGAATAGATTCGAAATTTGCGAATGACTAAGTTTATATTTTTAACTTTCTTACGTAATAATAAATAATGATATATACGTATGTTTACCGGGAATAATTTCACCACTGCCGCCGTTTATCAATATTTCAGAATTTATGACGAGATAAAACGACATTCCATTTAAAATACTAAATATGTTACAAATATGGTTTATATATGTCGAAAGGATTGTATAACCAGTCGTACATGTGATATTTTATATTTTTTGGACGTCACGTCATATACGTAGACGGTTAATCACTATTTACATGAATCTTCCGAATCAATCAATTATTGCCGTATGATAGTAGAATTATTAGCGTATATCAGTCATTATTTTGTACGTATAGTTGTATTAAAATTATTATTAACAAACTTTTAATTGTGCTATTTATATTACATCGCAAAAAACTATTGATAAATTATCAGTTACAATGAATATAATAATGCGGTTTTGATTACGTTTTCTGATGAAACTAATTTTAAATTATATTTTAATAATCGAACTTTGTATAAAAAAAAATTTTATTATGCATATTTGTACATATTTTTATTATAACATTCAGTTTGCCGTATTAAATTATTGTTAACACGTGTACCAAAGAGAATAGATTCGAAATATGCGAATGACTAAGTTTATATTTTTAACTTTCTTACGTAATAATAAATAATGATATATACGTATGTTTACCGGGAATAATTTCACCACTGCCGCCGTTTATCAATATTACCGAATTTATGACGAGATAAAACGACATTCCATTTAAAATACTAAATATGTTACAAATATGGTTTATATATGTCGAAAGTATTGTATAACCAGTCGTACATGTGATATTTTATATTTTTTCGACGTCACGTCATATACGTAGACGGTTAAACACTATTTACATGCATCTTCCGAATCAATCAATTATTGCCGTATGATAGTAGAATTATAAGCGTATATCAGTCATTATTTTGTACGTATAGTTGTATTAAAATTAGTATTAACAATCTTTTAATTGTGCTATTTATATTACATCGCAAAAAACTATTGATAAATTATCAGTTACAATGAATATAATAATGCGGTTTTGATTACGTTTTCTGATGAAACTAATTTTAAAATTATATTTTAATAATCGAACTTTGTATAAAAAAAAATTTTAATATGTCTATTTGTACATATTTTTATTATAACATTCAATTTGCCATATTAAATTATTGTTAACACGTGTACCAAAGAGAATAGATTCGAAATATGCGAATGACTAAGTTTATATTTTTAACTTTCTTACGTAATAATAAATAATGATATATACGTATGTTTACCGGGAATAATTTCACCACTGCCGCCGTTTATCAATATTTCCGAATTTATGACGAGATAAAACGACATTCCATTTAAAATACTAAATATGTAACAAATATGGTTTATATATGCCGAAAGGATTGTATAACTAGTCGTACATGTGTTTTTTTATATTTTTTCGACGTCACGTCATATACGTAGACGGTTAATCACTATTTACATGCATCTTCGGAATCAATCAATTATTGCCGTATGATAGTAGAATTATTAGCGTATATCAGTCATTATTTTGTACGTATAGTTGTATTAAAATTATTATTAACAATCTTTTAATCGGGCTATTTATATTACATCGCAAAAAACTATTGATAAATTATCAGTTACAATGAATATAATAATGCGGTTTTGATTACGTTTTCTAATGAAACTACTTTTAAATTATATTTTAATAATCGAACTTTGTATAAAAAAAAATTTTAATATGTCTATTTGTACATATTTTTATTATAACATTCAATTTGCCGTATTAAATTATTGTTAACACGTGTACCAAAGAGAATAGATTTGAAATATGCGAATGACTAAGTTTATTTTTTTAACTTTCTTACGTAATAATAAATAATGATATATACGTATGTTTACCGGGAATAATTTCACCACTGCCGCCGTTTATCAATATTTCCGAATTTATGACGAGATAAAACGACATTCCATTTAAAATACTAAATATGTAACAAATATGGTTTATATATGTCGAAAGGATTGTATAACCAGTCGTACATGTGTTTTTTTATATTTTTTGGACGTCACGTCATATACGTAGACGGTTAATCACTATTTACATGAATCTTCCGAATCAATCAATTATTGCCGTATGATAGTAGAATTATTAGCGTATATCAGTCATTATTTTGTACGTATAGTTGTATTAAAATTATTATTAACAATCTTTTAATTGTGCTATTTATATTACATCGCAAAAAACTATTGATAAATTATCAGTTACAATGAATATAATAATGCGGTTTTGATTACGTTTTCTGATGAAACTAATTTTAAATTATATTTTAATAATCGAACTTTGTATAAAAAAAAATTTTATTATGCATATTTGTACATATTTTTATTATAACATTCAGTTTGCCGTATTAAATTATTGTTAACACGTGTACCAAAGAGAATAGATTCGAAATTTGCGAATGACTAAGTTTATATTTTTAACTTTCTTACGTAATAATAAATAATGATATATACGTATGTTTACCGGGAATAATTTCACCACTGCCGCCGTTTATCAATATTTCAGAATTTATGACGAGATAAAACGACATTCCATTTAAAATACTAAATATGTTACAAATATGGTTTATATATGTCGAAAGGATTGTATAACCAGTCGTACATGTGATATTTTATATTTTTTGGACGTCACGTCATATACGTAGACGGTTAATCACTATTTACATGAATCTTCCGAATCAATCAATTATTGCCGTATGATAGTAGAATTATTAGCGTATATCAGTCATTATTTTGTACGTATAGTTGTATTAAAATTATTATTAACAAACTTTTAATTGTGCTATTTATATTACATCGCAAAAAACTATTGATAAATTATCAGTTACAATGAATATAATAATGCGGTTTTGATTACGTTTTCTGATGAAACTAATTTTAAATTATATTTTAATAATCGAACTTTGTATAAAAAAAAATTTTATTATGCATATTTGTACATATTTTTATTATAACATTCAATTTGCCGTATTAAATTATTGTTAACACATGTACCAAAGAGAATAGATTCGAAATATGCGAATGACTAAGTTTATATTTTTAACTTTCTTACGTAATAATAAATAATGATATATACGTATGTTTACCGGGAATAATTTCACCACTGCCGCCGTTTATCAATATTACCGAATTTATGACGAGATAAAACGACATTCCATTTAAAATACTAAATATGTTACAAATATGGTTTATATATGTCGAAAGTATTGTATAACCAGTCGTACATGTGATATTTTATATTTTTTCGACGTCACGTCATATACGTAGACGGTTAAACACTATTTACATGCATCTTCCGAATCAATCAATTATTGCCGTATGATAGTAGAATTATAAGCGTATATCAGTCATTATTTTGTACGTATAGTTGTATTAAAATTAGTATTAACAATCTTTTAATTGTGCTATTTATATTACATCGCAAAAAACTATTGATAAATTATCAGTTACAATGAATATAATAATGCGGTTTTGATTACGTTTTCTGATGAAACTAATTTTAAAATTATATTTTAATAATCGAACTTTGTATAAAAAAAAATTTTAATATGTCTATTTGTACATATTTTTATTATAACATTCAATTTGCCGTATTAAATTATTGTTAACACGTGTACCAAAGAGAATAGATTCGAAATATGCGAATGACTAAGTTTATATTTTTAACTTTCTTACGTAATAATAAATAATGATATATACGTATGTTTACCGGGAATAATTTCACCACTGCCGCCGTTTATCAATATTTCCGAATTTATGACGAGATAAAACGACATTCCATTTAAAATACTAAATATGTAACAAATATGGTTTATATATGCCGAAAGGATTGTATAACTAGTCGTACATGTGTTTTTTTATATTTTTTCGACGTCACGTCATATACGTAGACGGTTAATCACTATTTACATGCATCTTCGGAATCAATCAATTATTGCCGTATGATAGTAGAATTATTAGCGTATATCAGTCATTATTTTGTACGTATAGTTGTATTAAAATTATTATTAACAATCTTTTAATCGGGCTATTTATATTACATCGCAAAAAACTATTGATAAATTATCAGTTACAATGAATATAATAATGCGGTTTTGATTACGTTTTCTGATGAAACTAATTTTAAAATTATATTTTAATAATCGAACTTTGTATAAAAAAAAATTTTAATATGTCTATTTGTACATATTTTTATTATAACATTCAATTTGCCGTATTAAATTATTGTTAACACGTGTACCAAAGAGAATAGATTCGAAATATGCGAATGACTAAGTTTATATTTTTAACTTTCTTACGTAATAATAAATAATTATATATACGTATGTTTACCGGGAATAATTTCACCACTGCCGCCGTTTATCAATATTTCAGAATTTATGACGAGATAAAACGACATTCCATTTAAAATACTAAATATGTTACAAATATGGTTTATATATGTCGAAAGGATTGTATAACCAGTCGTACATGTGATATTTTATATTTTTTGGACGTCACGTCATATACGTAGACGGTTAATAACTATTTACATGAATCTTCCGAATCAATCAATTATTGCCGTATGATAGTAGAATTATTAGCGTATATCAGTCATTATTTTGTACGTATAGTTGTATTAAAATTATTATTAACAAACTTTTAATTGTGCTATTTATATTACATCGCAAAAAACTATTGATAAATTATCAGTTACAATGAATATAATAATGCGGTTTTGATTACGTTTTCTGATGAAACTAATTTTAAATTATATTTTAATAATCGAACTTTGTATAAAAAAAAATTTTATTATGCATATTTGTACATATTTTTATTATAACATTCAGTTTGCCGTATTAAATTATTGTTAACACGTGTACCAAAGAGAATAGATTCGAAATATGCGAATGACTAAGTTTATATTTTTAACTTTCTTACGTAATAATAAATAATGATATATACGTATGTTTACCGGGAATAATTTCACCACTGCCGCCGTTTATCAATATTTCAGAATTTATGACGAGATAAAACGACATTCCATTTAAAATACTAAATATGTTACAAATATGGTTTATATATGTCGAAAGGATTGTATAACCAGTCGTACATGTGATATTTTATATTTTTTGGACGTCACGTCATATACGTAGACGGTTAATCACTATTTACATGAATCTTCCGAATCAATCAATTATTGCCGTATGATAGTAGAATTATTAGCGTATATCAGTCATTATTTTGTACGTATAGTTGTATTAAAATTATTATTAACAAACTTTTAATTGTGCTATTTATATTACATCGCAAAAAACTATTGATAAATTATCAGTTACAATGAATATAATAATGCGGTTTTGATTACGTTTTCTGATGAAACTAATTTTAAATTATATTTTAATAATCGAACTTTGTATAAAAAAAAATTTTATTATGCATATTTGTACATATTTTTATTATAACATTTAATTTGCCGTATTAAATTATTGTTAACACATGTACCAAAGAGAATAGATTCGAAATATGCGAATGACTAAGTTTATATTTTTAACTTTCTTACGTAATAATAAATAATGATATATACGTATGTTTACCGGGAATAATTTCACCACTGCCGCCGTTTATCAATATTACCGAATTTATGACGAGATAAAACGACATTCCATTTAAAATACTAAATATGTTACAAATATGGTTTATATATGTCGAAAGTATTGTATAACCAGTCGTACATGTGATATTTTATATTTTTTCGACGTCACGTCATATACGTAGACGGTTAAACACTATTTACATGCATCTTCCGAATCAATCAATTATTGCCGTATGATAGTAGAATTATAAGCGTATATTAGTCATTATTTTGTACGTATAGTTGTATTAAAATTAGTATTAACAATCTTTTAATTGTGCTATTTATATTACATCGCAAAAAACTATTGATAAATTATCAGTTACAATGAATATAATAATGCGGTTTTGATTACGTTTTCTGATGAAACTAATTTTAAAATTATATTTTAATAATCGAACTTTGTATAAAAAAAAATTTTAATATGTCTATTTGTACATATTTTTATTATAACATTCAATTTGCCGTATTAAATTATTGTTAACACGTGTACCAAAGAGAATAGATTCGAAATATGCGAATGACTAAGTTTATATTTTTAACTTTCTTACGTAATAATAAATAATGATATATACGTATGTTTACCGGGAATAATTTCACCACTGCCGCCGTTTATCAATATTTCCGAATTTATGACGAGATAAAACGACATTCCATTTAAAATACTAAATATGTAACAAATATGGTTTATATATGCCGAAAGGATTGTATAACTAGTCGTACATGTGTTTTTTTATATTTTTTCGACGTCACGTCATATACGTAGACGGTTAATCACTATTTACATGCATCTTCGGAATCAATCAATTATTGCCGTATGATAGTAGAATTATTAGCGTATATCAGTCATTATTTTGTACGTATAGTTGTATTAAAATTATTATTAACAATCTTTTAATCGGGCTATTTATATTACATCGCAAAAAACTATTGATAAATTATCAGTTACAATGAATATAATAATGCGGTTTTGATTACGTTTTCTGATGAAACTAATTTTAAAATTATATTTTAATAATCGAACTTTGTATAAAAAAAAATTTTAATATGTCTATTTGTACATATTTTTATTATAACATTCAATTTGCCGTATTAAATTATTGTTAACACGTGTACCAAAGAGAATAGATTCGAAATATGCGAATGACTAAGTTTATATTTTTAACTTTCTTACGTAATAATAAATAATTATATATACGTATGTTTACCGGGAATAATTTCACCACTGCCGCCGTTTATCAATATTTCAGAATTTATGACGAGATAAAACGACATTCCATTTAAAATACTAAATATGTTACAAATATGGTTTATATATGTCGAAAGGATTGTATAACCAGTCGTACATGTGATATTTTATATTTTTTGGACGTCACGTCATATACGTAGACGGTTAATCACTATTTACATGAATCTTCCGAATCAATCAATTATTGCCGTATGATAGTAGAATTATTAGCGTATATCAGTCATTATTTTGTACGTATAGTTGTATTAAAATTATTATTAACAAACTTTTAATTGTGCTATTTATATTACATCGCAAAAAACTATTGATAAATTATCAGTTACAATGAATATAATAATGCGGTTTTGATTACGTTTTCTGATGAAACTAATTTTAAATTATATTTTAATAATCGAACTTTGTATAAAAAAAAATTTTATTATGCATATTTGTACATATTTTTATTATAACATTCAATTTGCCGTATTAAATTATTGTTAACACATGTACCAAAGAGAATAGATTCGAAATATGCGAATGACTAAGTTTATATTTTTAACTTTCTTACGTAATAATAAATAATGATATATACGTATGTTTACAGGGAATAATTTCACCACTGCCGCCGTTTATCAATATTACCGAATTTATGACGAGATAAAACGACATTCCATTTAAAATACTAAATATGTTACAAATATGGTTTATATATGTCGAAAGTATTGTATAACCAGTCGTACATGTGATATTTTATATTTTTTCGACGTCACGTCATATACGTAGACGGTTAAACACTATTTACATGCATCTTCCGAATCAATCAATTATTGCCGTATGATAGTAGAATTATAAGCGTATATCAGTCATTATTTTGTACGTATAGTTGTATTAAAATTAGTATTAACAATCTTTTAATTGTGCTATTTATATTACATCGCAAAAAACTATTGATAAATTATCAGTTACAATGAATATAATAATGCGGCTTTGATTACGTTTTCTGATGAAACTAATTTTAAAATTATATTTTAATAATCGAACTTTGTATAAAAAAAAATTTTAATATGTCTATTTGTACATATTTTTATTATAACATTCAATTTGCCGTATTAAATTATTGTTAACACGTGTACCAAAGAGAATAGATTCGAAATATGCGAATGACTAAGTTTATATTTTTAACTTTCTTACGTAATAATAAATAATGATATATACGTATGTTTACCGGGAATAATTTCACCACTGCCGCCGTTTATCAATATTTCCGAATTTATGACGAGATAAAACGACATTCCATTTAAAATACTAAATATGTAACAAATATGGTTTATATATGCCGAAAGGATTGTATAACTAGTCGTACATGTGTTTTTTTATATTTTTTCGACGTCACGTCATATACGTAGACGGTTAATCACTATTTACATGCATCTTCGGAATCAATCAATTATTGCCGTATGATAGTAGAATTATTAGCGTATATTAGTCATTATTTTGTACGTATAGTTGTATTAAAATTATTATTAACAATCTTTTAATCGGGCTATTTATATTACATCGCAAAAAACTATTGATAAATTATCAGTTACAATGAATATAATAATGCGGTTTTGATTACGTTTTCTGATGAAACTAATTTTAAAATTATATTTTAATAATCGAACTTTGTATAAAAAAAAATTTTAATATGTCTATTTGTACATATTTTTATTATAACATTCAATTTGCCGTATTAAATTATTGTTAACACGTGTACCAAAGAGAATAGATTCGAAATATGCGAATGACTAAGTTTATATTTTTAACTTTCTTACGTAATAATAAATAATGATATATACGTATGTTTACCGGGAATAATTTCACCACTGCCGCCGTTTATCAATATTTCCGAATTTATGACGAGATAAAACGACATTCCATTTAAAATACTAAATATGTAACAAATATGGTTTATATATGTCGAAAGGATTGTATAACCAGTCGTACATGTGTTTTTTTATATTTTTTCGACGTCACGTCATATACGTAGACGGTTAATCACTATTTACATGCATCTTCCGAATCAATCAATTATTGCCGTATGATAGTAGAATTATTAGCGTATATCAGTCATTATTTTGTACGTATAGTTGTATTTAAATTAGTATTAACATTCTTTTAATTGTGCTATTTATATTACATCGCAAAAAACTATTGATAAATTATCAGTTACAATGAATATAATAATGCGGTTTTGATTACGTTTTCTGATGAAACTAATTTTAAAATTATATTTTAATAATCGAACTTTGTATAAAAAAAAATTTTATTATGTCTATTTGTACATATTTTTATTATAACATTCAATTTGCCGTATTAAATTATTGTTAACACGTGTACCAAAGAGAATAGATTCGAAATATGCGAATGACTAAGTTTATATTTTTAACTTTCTTACGTAATAATAAATAATGATATATACGTATGTTTACCGGGAATAATTTCACCACTGCCGCCGTTTATCAATATTTCCGAATTTATGACGAGATAAAACGACATTCCATTTAAAATACTAAATATGTTACAAATATGGTTTATATATGTCGAAAGGATTGTATAACCAGTCGTACATGTGTTTTTTTATATTTTTTGGACGTCACTTCATATACGTAGACGGTTAATCACTATTTACATGAATCTTCGGAATCAATCAATTATTGCCGTATGATAGTAGAATTATTAGCGTATATCAGTCATTATTTTGTACGTATAGTTGTATTAAAATTATTATTAACAATCTTTTAATCGGGCTATTTATATTACATCGCAAAAAACTATTGATAAATTATCAGTTACAATGAATATAATAATGCGGTTTTGATTACGTTTTCTGATGAAACTAATTTTAAAATTATATTTTAATAATCGAACTTTGTATAAAAAAAAATTTTAATATGTCTATTTGTACATATTTTTATTATAACATTCAATTTGCCGTATTAAATTATTGTTAACACGTGTACCAAAGAGAATAGATTCCAAATATGCGAATGACTAAGTTTATATTTTTAACTTTCTTACGTAATAATAAATAATGATATATACGTATGTTTACCGGGAATAATTTCACCACTGCCGCCGTTTATCAATATTTCCGAATTTATGACGAGATAAAACGACATTCCATTTAAAATACTAAATATGTTACAAATATGGTTTATATATGTCGAAAGGATTGTATAACCAGTCGTACATGTGTTTTTTTATATTTTTTGGACGTCACTTCATATACGTAGACGGTTAATCACTATTTACATGAATCTTCGGAATCAATCAATTATTGCCGTATGATAGTAGAATTATTAGCGTATATCAGTCATTATTTTGTACGTATAGTTGTATTAAAATTATTATTAACAATCTTTTAATCGGGCTATTTATATTACATCGCAAAAAACTATTGATAAATTATCAGTTACAATGAATATAATAATGCGGTTTTGATTACGTTTTCTGATGAAACTAATTTTAAAATTATATTTTAATAATCGAACTTTGTATAAAAAAAAATTTTAATATGTCTATTTGTACATATTTTTATTATAACATTCAATTTGCCGTATTAAATTATTGTTAACACGTGTACCAAAGAGAATAGATTCCAAATATGCGAATGACTAAGTTTATATTTTTAACTTTCTTACGTAATAATAAATAATGATATATACGTATGTTTACCGGGAATAATTTCACCACTGCCGCCGTTTATCAATATTTCCGAATTTATGACGAGATAAAACGACATTCCATTTAAAATACTAAATATGTAACAAATATGGTTTATATATGCCGAAAGGATTGTATAACTAGTCGTACATGTGTTTTTTTATATTTTTTCGACGTCACGTCATATACGTAGACGGTTAATCACTATTTACATGCATCTTCGGAATCAATCAATTATTGCCGTATGATAGTAGAATTATTAGCGTATATCAGTCATTATTTTGTACGTATAGTTGTATTAAAATTATTATTAACAATCTTTTAATCGGGCTATTTATATTACATCGCAAAAAACTATTGATAAATTATCAGTTACAATGAATATAATAATGCGGTTTTGATTACGTTTTCTGATGAAACTAATTTTAAAATTATATTTTAATAATCGAACTTTGTATAAAAAAAAATTTTAATATGTCTATTTGTACATATTTTTATTATAACATTCAATTTGCCGTATTAAATTATTGTTAACACGTGTACCAAAGAGAATAGATTCGAAATATGCGAATGACTAAGTTTATATTTTTAACTTTCTTACGTAATAATAAATAATGATATATACGTATGTTTACCGGGAATAATTTCACCACTGCCGCCGTTTATCAATATTTCCGAATTTATGACGAGATAAAACGACATTCCATTTAAAATACTAAATATGTTACAAATATGGTTTATATATGTCGAAAGGATTGTATAACCAGTCGTACATGTGTTTTTTTATATTTTTTGGACGTCACTTCATATACGTAGACGGTTAATCACTATTTACATGAATCTTCGGAATCAATCAATTATTGCCGTATGATAGTAGAATTATTAGCGTATATCAGTCATTATTTTGTACGTATAGTTGTATTAAAATTATTATTAACAATCTTTTAATCGGGCTATTTATATTACATCGCAAAAAACTATTGATAAATTATCAGTTACAATGAATATAATAATGCGGTTTTGATTACGTTTTCTGATGAAACTAATTTTAAAATTATATTTTAATAATCGAACTTTGTATAAAAAAAAATTTTAATATGTCTATTTGTACATATTTTTATTATAACATTCAATTTGCCGTATTAAATTATTGTTAACACGTGTACCAAAGAGAATAGATTCGAAATATGCGAATGACTAAGTTTATATTTTTAACTTTCTTACGTAATAATAAATAATGATATATACGTATGTTTACCGGGAATAATTTCACCACTGCCGCCGTTTATCAATATTTCAGAATTTATGACGAGATAAAACGACATTCCATTTAAAATACTAAATATGTAACAAATATGGTTTATATATGCCGAAAGGATTGTATAACTAGTCGTACATGTGTTTTTTTATATTTTTTCGACGTCACGTCATATACGTAGACGGTTAATCACTATTTACATGCATCTTCGGAATCAATCAATTATTGCCGTATGATAGTAGAATTATTAGCGTATATCAGTCATTATTTTGTACGTATAGTTGTATTAAAATTATTATTAACAATCTTTTAATCGGGCTATTTATATTACATCGCAAAAAACTATTGATAAATTATCAGTTACAATGAATATAATAATGCGGTTTTGATTACGTTTTCTGATGAAACTAATTTTAAAATTATATTTTAATAATCGAACTTTGTATAAAAAAAAATTTTAATATGTCTATTTGTACATATTTTTATTATAACATTCAATTTGCCGTATTAAATTATTGTTAACACGTGTACCAAAGAGAATAGATTCGAAATATGCGAATGACTAAGTTTATATTTTTAACTTTCTTACGTAATAATAAATAATGATATATACGTATGTTTACCGGGAATAATTTCACCACTGCCGCCGTTTATCAATATTTCCGAATTTATGACGAGATAAAACGACATTCCATTTAAAATACTAAATATGTAACAAATATGGTTTATATATGCCGAAAGGATTGTATAACTAGTCGTACATGTGTTTTTTTATATTTTTTCGACGTCACGTCATATACGTAGACGGTTAATCACTATTTACATGCATCTTCGGAATCAATCAATTATTGCCGTATGATAGTAGAATTATTAGCGTATATCAGTCATTATTTTGTACGTATAGTTGTATTAAAATTATTATTAACAATCTTTTAATCGGGCTATTTATATTACATCGCAAAAAACTATTGATAAATTATCAGTTACAATGAATATAATAATGCGGTTTTGATTACGTTTTCTGATGAAACTAATTTTAAAATTATATTTTAATAATCGAACTTTGTATAAAAAAAAATTTTAATATGTCTATTTGTACATATTTTTTTTTATAACATTCAATTTGCCGTATTAAATTATTGTTAACACGTGTACCAAAGAGAATAGATTCGAAATATGCGAATGACTACGTTTATATTTTTAACTTTCTTACGTAATAATAAATAATGATATATACGTATGTTTACCGGGAATAATTTCACCACTGCCGCCGTTTATCAATATTTCCGAATTTATGACGAGATAAAACGACATTCCATTTAAAATACTAAATATGTAACAAATATGGTTTATATATGTCGAAAGGATTGTATAACCAGTCGTACATGTGTTTTTTTATATTTTTTCGACGTCACGTCATATACGTAGACGGTTAATCACTATTTACATGCATCTTCCGAATCAATCAATTATTGCCGTATGATAGTAGAATTATTAGCGTATATCAGTCATTATTTTGTACGTATAGTTGTATTTAAATTAGTATTAACATTCTTTTAATTGTGCTATTTATATTACATCGCAAAAAACTATTGATAAATTATCAGTTACAATGAATATAATAATGCGGTTTTGATTACGTTTTCTGATGAAACAAATTTTAAAATTATATTTTAATAATCGAACTTTGTATAAAAAAAAATTTTAATATGTCTATTTGTACATATTTTTATTATAACATTCAATTTGCCGTATTAAATTATTGTTAACACGTGTACCAAAGAGAATAGATTCCAAATATGCGAATGACTAAGTTTATATTTTTAACTTTCTTACGTAATAATAAATAATGATATATACGTATGTTTACCGGGAATAATTTCACCACTGCCGCCGTTTATCAATATTTCCGAATTTATGACGAGATAAAACGACATTCCATTTAAAATACTAAATATGTTACAAATATGGTTTATATATGTCGAAAGGATTGTATAACCAGTCGTACATGTGTTTTTTTATATTTTTTGGACGTCACTTCATATACGTAGACGGTTAATCACTATTTACATGAATCTTCGGAATCAATCAATTATTGCCGTATGATAGTAGAATTATTAGCGTATATCAGTCATTATTTTGTACGTATAGTTGTATTAAAATTATTATTAACAATCTTTTAATCGGGCTATTTATATTACATCGCAAAAAACTATTGATAAATTATCAGTTACAATGAATATAATAATGCGGTTTTGATTACGTTTTCTGATGAAACTAATTTTAAAATTATATTTTAATAATCGAACTTTGTATAAAAAAAAATTTTAATATGTCTATTTGTACATATTTTTATTATAACATTCAATTTGCCGTATTAAATTATTGTTAACACGTGTACCAAAGAGAATAGATTCCAAATATGCGAATGACTAAGTTTATATTTTTAACTTTCTTACGTAATAATAAATAATGATATATACGTATGTTTACCGGGAATAATTTCACCACTGCCGCCGTTTATCAATATTTCCGAATTTATGACGAGATAAAACGACATTCCATTTAAAATACTAAATATGTTACAAATATGGTTTATATATGTCGAAAGGATTGTATAACCAGTCGTACATGTGTTTTTTTATATTTTTTGGACGTCACTTCATATACGTAGACGGTTAATCACTATTTACATGAATCTTCGGAATCAATCAATTATTGCCGTATGATAGTAGAATTATTAGCGTATATCAGTCATTATTTTGTACGTATAGTTGTATTAAAATTATTATTAACAATCTTTTAATCGGGCTATTTATATTACATCGCAAAAAACTATTGATAAATTATCAGTTACAATGAATATAATAATGCGGTTTTGATTACGTTTTCTGATGAAACTAATTTTAAAATTATATTTTAATAATCGAACTTTGTATAAAAAAAAATTTTAATATGTCTATTTGTACATATTTTTATTATAACATTCAATTTGCCGTATTAAATTATTGTTAACACGTGTACCAAAGAGAATAGATTCCAAATATGCGAATGACTAAGTTTATATTTTTAACTTTCTTACGTAATAATAAATAATGATATATACGTATGTTTACCGGGAATAATTTCACCACTGCCGCCGTTTATCAATATTTCCGAATTTATGACGAGATAAAACGACATTCCATTTAAAATACTAAATATGTTACAAATATGGTTTATATATGTCGAAAGGATTGTATAACCAGTCGTACATGTGTTTTTTTATATTTTTTGGACGTCACTTCATATACGTAGACGGTTAATCACTATTTACATGAATCTTCGGAATCAATCAATTATTGCCGTATGATAGTAGAATTATTAGCGTATATCAGTCATTATTTTGTACGTATAGTTGTATTAAAATTATTATTAACAATCTTTTAATCGGGCTATTTATATTACATCGCAAAAAACTATTGATAAATTATCAGTTACAATGAATATAATAATGCGGTTTTGATTACGTTTTCTGATGAAACTAATTTTAAAATTATATTTTAATAATCGAACTTTGTATAAAAAAAAATTTTAATATGTCTATTTGTACATATTTTTATTATAACATTCAATTTGCCGTATTAAATTATTGTTAACACGTGTACCAAAGAGAATAGATTCCAAATATGCGAATGACTAAGTTTATATTTTTAACTTTCTTACGTAATAATAAATAATGATATATACGTATGTTTACCGGGAATAATTTCACCACTGCCGCCGTTTATCAATATTTCCGAATTTATGACGAGATAAAACGACATTCCATTTAAAATACTAAATATGTAACAAATATGGTTTATATATGCCGAAAGGATTGTATAACTAGTCGTACATGTGTTTTTTTATATTTTTTCGACGTCACGTCATATACGTAGACGGTTAATCACTATTTACATGCATCTTCGGAATCAATCAATTATTGCCGTATGATAGTAGAATTATTAGCGTATATCAGTCATTATTTTGTACGTATAGTTGTATTAAAATTATTATTAACAATCTTTTAATCGGGCTATTTATATTACATCGCAAAAAACTATTGATAAATTATCAGTTACAATGAATATAATAATGCGGTTTTGATTACGTTTTCTGATGAAACTAATTTTAAAATTATATTTTAATAATCGAACTTTGTATAAAAAAAAATTTTAATATGTCTATTTGTACATATTTTTATTATAACATTCAATTTGCCGTATTAAATTATTGTTAACACGTGTACCAAAGAGAATAGATTCGAAATATGCGAATGACTAAGTTTATATTTTTAACTTTCTTACGTAATAATAAATAATTATATATACGTATGTTTACCGGGAATAATTTCACCACTGCCGCCGTTTATCAATATTTCAGAATTTATGACGAGATAAAACGACATTCCATTTAAAATACTAAATATGTTACAAATATGGTTTATATATGTCGAAAGGATTGTATAACCAGTCGTACATGTGATATTTTATATTTTTTGGACGTCACGTCATATACGTATACGGTTAATCACTATTTACATGAATCTTCCGAATCAATCAATTATTGCCGTATGATAGTAGAATTATTAGCGTATATCAGTCATTATTTTGTACGTATAGTTGTATTAAAATTATTATTAACAAACTTTTAATTGTGCTATTTATATTACATCGCAAAAAACTATTGATAAATTATCAGTTACAATGAATATAATAATGCGGTTTTGATTACGTTTTCTGATGAAACTAATTTTAAATTATATTTTAATAATCGAACTTTGTATAAAAAAAAATTTTATTATGCATATTTGTACATATTTTTATTATAACATTCAATTTGCCGTATTAAATTATTGTTAACACGTGTACCAAAGAGAATAGATTCGAAATATGCGAATGACTAAGTTTATATTTTTAACTTTCTTACGTAATAATAAATAATGATATATACGTATGTTTACCGGGAATAATTTCACCACTGCCGCCGTTTATCAATATTACCGAATTTATGACGAGATAAAACGACATTCCATTTAAAATACTAAATATGTTACAAATATGGTTTATATATGTCGAAAGTATTGTATAACCAGTCGTACATGTGATATTTTATATTTTTTCGACGTCACGTCATATACGTAGACGGTTAAACACTATTTACATGCATCTTCCGAATCAATCAATTATTGCCGTATGATAGTAGAATTATAAGCGTATATCAGTCATTATTTTGTACGTATAGTTGTATTAAAATTAGTATTAACAATCTTTTAATTGTGCTATTTATATTACATCGCAAAAAACTATTGATAAATTATCAGTTACAATGAATATAATAATGCGGTTTTGATTACGTTTTCTGATGAAACTAATTTTAAAATTATATTTTAATAATCGAACTTTGTATAAAAAAAAATTTTAATATGTCTATTTGTACATATTTTTATTATAACATTCAATTTGCCGTATTAAATTATTGTTAACACGTGTACCAAAGAGAATAGATTCGAAATATGCGATTGACTAAGTTTATATTTTTAACTTTCTTACGTAATAATAAATAATGATATATACGTATGTTTACCGGGAATAATTTCACCACTGCCGCCGTTTATCAATATTTCCGAATTTATGACGAGATAAAACGACATTCCATTTAAAATACTAAATATGTAACAAATATGGTTTATATATGCCGAAAGGATTGTATAACTAGTCATACATGTGTTTTTTTATATTTTTTCGACGTCACGTCATATACGTAGACGGTTAATCACTATTTACATGCATCTTCGGAATCAATCAATTATTGCCGTATGATAGTAGAATTATTAGCGTATATTAGTCATTATTTTGTACGTATAGTTGTATTAAAATTATTATTAACAATCTTTTAATCGGGCTATTTATATTACATCGCAAAAAACTATTGATAAATTATCAGTTACAATGAATATAATAATGCGGTTTTGATTACGTTTTCTGATGAAACTAATTTTAAAATTATATTTTAATAATCGAACTTTGTATAAAAAAAAATTTTAATATGTCTATTTGTACATATTTTTATTATAACATTCAATTTGCCGTATTAAATTATTGTTAACACGTGTACCAAAGAGAATAGATTCGAAATATGCGAATGACTAAGTTTATATTTTTAACTTTCTTACGTAATAATAAATAATGATATATACGTATGTTTACCGGGAATAATTTCACCACTGCCGCCGTTTATCAATATTTCAGAATTTATGACGAGATAAAACGACATTCCATTTAAAATACTAAATATGTTACAAATATGGTTTATATATGTCGAAAGTATTGTATAACCAGTCGTACATGTGATATTTTATATTTTTTCGACGTCACGTCATATACGTAGACGGTTAAACACTATTTACATGCATCTTCCGAATCAATCAATTATTGCCGTATGATAGTAGAATTATAAGCGTATATCAGTCATTATTTTGTACGTATAGTTGTATTGAAATTATTATTAACAATCTTTTAATCGGGCTATTTATATTACATCGCAAAAAACTATTGATAAATTATCAGTTACAATGAATATAATAATGCGGTTTTGATTACGTTTTCTGATGAAACTAATTTTAAAATTATATTTTAATAATCGAACTTTGTATAAAAAAAAATTTTAATATGTCTATTTGTACATATTTTTTTTTATAACATTCAATTTGCTGTATTAAATTATTGTTAACACGTGTACCAAAGAGAATAGATTCGAAATATGCGAATGACTACGTTTATATTTTTAACTTTCTTACGTAATAATAAATTATGATATATACGTATGTTTACCGGGAATAATTTCACCACTGCCGCCGTTTATCAATATTTCCGAATTTATGACGAGATAAAGCGACATTCCATTTAAAATACTAAATATGTTACAAATATGGTTTATATATGTCGAAAGGATTGTATAACCAGTCGTACATGTGTTTTTTTATATTTTTTCGACGTCACGTCATATACGTAGACGGTTAATCACTATTTACATGAATCTTCGGAATCAATCAATTATTGCCGTATGATAGTAGAATTATTAGCGTATATCAGTCATTATTTTGTACGTATAGTTGTATTAAAATTATTATTAACAATCTTTTAATCGGGCTATTTATATTACATCGCAAAAAACTATTGATAAATTATCAGTTACAATGAATATAATAATGCGGTTTTGATTACGTTTTCTGATGAAACTAATTTTAAAATTATATTTTAATAATCGAACTTTGTATAAAAAAAAATTTTAATATGTCTATTTGTACATATTTTTATTATAACATTCAATTTGCCGTATTAAATTATTGTTAACACGTGTACCAAAGAGAATAGATTCCAAATATGCGAATGACTAAGTTTATATTTTTAACTTTCTTACGTAATAATAAATAATGATATATACGTATGTTTACCGGGAATAATTTCACCACTGCCGCCGTTTATCAATATTTCCGAATTTATGACGAGATAAAACGACATTCCATTTAAAATACTAAATATGTAACAAATATGGTTTATATATGCCGAAAGGATTGTATAACTAGTCGTACATGTGTTTTTTTATATTTTTTCGACGTCACGTCATATACGTAGACGGTTAATCACTATTTACATGCATCTTCGGAATCAATCAATTATTGCCGTATGATAGTAGAATTATTAGCGTATATCAGTCATTATTTTGTACGTATAGTTGTATTAAAATTATTATTAACAATCTTTTAATCGGGCTATTTATATTACATCGCAAAAAACTATTGATAAATTATCAGTTACAATGAATATAATAATGCGGTTTTGATTACGTTTTCTGATGAAACTAATTTTAAAATTATATTTTAATAATCGAACTTTGTATAAAAAAAAATTTTAATATGTCTATTTGTACATATTTTTATTATAACATTCAATTTGCCGTATTAAATTATTGTTAACACGTGTACCAAAGAGAATAGATTCCAAATATGCGAATGACTAAGTTTATATTTTTAACTTTCTTACGTAATAATAAATAATGATATATACGTATGTTTACCGGGAATAATTTCACCACTGCCGCCGTTTATCAATATTACCGAATTTATGACGAGATAAAACGACATTCCATTTAAAATACTAAATATGTTACAAATATGGTTTATATATGTCGAAAGTATTGTATAACCAGTCGTACATGTGATATTTTATATTTTTTCGACGTCACGTCATATACGTAGACGGTTAAACACTATTTACATGCATCTTCCGAATCAATCAATTATTGCCGTATGATAGTAGAATTATAAGCGTATATCAGTCATTATTTTGTACGTATAGTTGTATTAAAATTAGTATTAACAATCTTTTAATTGTGCTATTTATATTACATCGCAAAAAACTATTGATAAATTATCAGTTACAATGAATATAATAATGCGGTTTTGATTACGTTTTCTGATGAAACTAATTTTAAAATTATATTTTAATAATCGAACTTTGTATAAAAAAAAATTTTAATATGTCTATTTGTACATATTTTTATTATAACATTCAATTTGCCGTATTAAATTATTGTTAACACGTGTACCAAAGAGAATAGATTCGAAATATGCGAATGACTAAGTTTATATTTTTAACTTTCTTACGTAATAATAAATAATGATATATACGTATGTTTACCGGGAATAATTTCACCACTGCCGCCGTTTATCAATATTTCCGAATTTATGACGAGATAAAACGACATTCCATTTAAAATACTAAATATGTAACAAATATGGTTTATATATGCCGAAAGGATTGTATAACTAGTCGTACATGTGTTTTTTTATATTTTTTCGACGTCACGTCATATACGTAGACGGTTAATCACTATTTACATGCATCTTCGGAATCAATCAATTATTGCCGTATGATAGTAGAATTATAAGCGTATATCAGTCATTATTTTGTACGTATAGTTGTATTAAAATTAGTATTAACAATCTTTTAATTGTGCTATTTATATTACATCGCAAAAAACTATTGATAAATTATCAGTTACAATGAATATAATAATGCGGTTTTGATTACGTTTTCTGATGAAACTAATTTTAAAATTATATTTTAATAATCGAACTTTGTATAAAAAAAAATTTTAATATGTCTATTTGTACATATTTTTATTATAACATTCAA
This sequence comes from Tuberolachnus salignus, assembly GCA_956483605.1. NCBI lineage: Eukaryota > Metazoa > Arthropoda > Insecta > Hemiptera > Aphididae > Tuberolachnus > Tuberolachnus salignus. The sequence goes on along the minus strand of OY101430.1, from coordinate 30,416,773 downwards.
TTTGCCGTATTAAATTATTGTTAACACGTGTACCAAAGAGAATAGATTCGAAATATGCGAATGACTAAGTTTATATTTTAACTTTCTTACGTAATAATAAATAATGATATATACGTATGTTTACCGGGAATAATTTCACCACTGCCGCCGTTTATCAATATTTCCGAATTTATGACGAGATAAAACGACATTCCATTTAAAATACTAAATATGTAACAAATATGGTTTATATATGCCGAAAGGATTGTATAACTAGTCGTACATGTGTTTTTTTATATTTTTTCGACGTCACGTCATATACGTAGACGGTTAATCACTATTTACATGCATCTTCGGAATCAATCAATTATTGCCGTATGATAGTAGAATTATTAGCGTATATTAGTCATTATTTTGTACGTATAGTTGTATTAAAATTATTATTAACAATCTTTTAATCGGGCTATTTATATTACATCGCAAAAAACTATTGATAAATTATCAGTTACAATGAATATAATAATGCGGTTTTGATTACGTTTTCTGATGAAACTAATTTTAAAATTATATTTTAATAATCGAACTTTGTATAAAAAAAAATTTTAATATGTCTATTTGTACATATTTTTATTATAACATTCAATTTGCCGTATTAAATTATTGTTAACACGTGTACCAAAGAGAATAGATTCGAAATATGCGAATGACTAAGTTTATATTTTTAACTTTCTTACGTAATAATAAATAATGATATATACGTATGTTTACCGGGAATAATTTCACCACTGCCGCCGTTTATCAATATTTCCGAATTTATGACGAGATAAAACGACATTCCATTTAAAATACTAAATATGTAACAAATATGGTTTATATATGCCGAAAGGATTGTATAACTAGTCGTACATGTGTTTTTTTATATTTTTTCGACGTCACGTCATATACGTAGACGGTTAATCACTATTTACATGCATCTTCGGAATCAATCAATTATTGCCGTATGATAGTAGAATTATTAGCGTATATCAGTCATTATTTTGTACGTATAGTTGTATTAAAATTATTATTAACAATCTTTTAATCGGGCTATTTATATTACATCGCAAAAAACTATTGATAAATTATCAGTTACAATGAATATAATAATGCGGTTTTGATTACGTTTTCTGATGAAACTAATTTTAAAATTATATTTTAATAATCGAACTTTGTATAAAAAAAAATTTTAATATGTCTATTTGTACATATTTTTATTATAACATTCAATTTGCCGTATTAAATTATTGTTAACACGTGTACCAAAGAGAATAGATTCGAAATATGCGAATGACTAAGTTTATATTTTTAACTTTCTTACGTAATAATAAATAATTATATATACGTATGTTTACCGGGAATAATTTCACCACTGCCGCCGTTTATCAATATTTCAGAATTTATGACGAGATAAAACGACATTCCATTTAAAATACTAAATATGTTACAAATATGGTTTATATATGTCGAAAGGATTGTATAACCAGTCGTACATGTGATATTTTATATTTTTTGGACGTCACGTCATATACGTAGACGGTTAATCACTATTTACATGAATCTTCCGAATCAATCAATTATTGCCGTATGATAGTAGAATTATTAGCGTATATCAGTCATTATTTTGTACGTATAGTTGTATTAAAATTATTATTAACAAACTTTTAATTGTGCTATTTATATTACATCGCAAAAAACTATTGATAAATTATCAGTTACAATGAATATAATAATGCGGTTTTGATTACGTTTTCTGATGAAACTAATTTTAAATTATATTTTAATAATCGAACTTTGTATAAAAAAAAATTTTATTATGCATATTTGTACATATTTTTATTATAACATTCAATTTGCCGTATTAAATTATTGTTAACACATGTACCAAAGAGAATAGATTCGAAATATGCGAATGACTAAGTTTATATTTTTAACTTTCTTACGTAATAATAAATAATGATATATACGTATGTTTACAGGGAATAATTTCACCACTGCCGCCGTTTATCAATATTACCGAATTTATGACGAGATAAAACGACATTCCATTTAAAATACTAAATATGTTACAAATATGGTTTATATATGTCGAAAGTATTGTATAACCAGTCGTACATGTGATATTTTATATTTTTTCGACGTCACGTCATATACGTAGACGGTTAAACACTATTTACATGCATCTTCCGAATCAATCAATTATTGCCGTATGATAGTAGAATTATAAGCGTATATCAGTCATTATTTTGTACGTATAGTTGTATTAAAATTAGTATTAACAATCTTTTAATTGTGCTATTTATATTACATCGCAAAAAACTATTGATAAATTATCAGTTACAATGAATATAATAATGCGGTTTTGATTACGTTTTCTGATGAAACTAATTTTAAAATTATATTTTAATAATCGAACTTTGTATAAAAAAAAATTTTAATATGTCTATTTGTACATATTTTTATTATAACATTCAATTTGCCGTATTAAATTATTGTTAACACATGTACCAAAGAGAATAGATTCGAAATATGCGAATGACTAAGTTTATATTTTTAACTTTCTTACGTAATAATAAATAATGATATATACGTATGTTTACAGGGAATAATTTCACCACTGCCGCCGTTTATCAATATTACCGAATTTATGACGAGATAAAACGACATTCCATTTAAAATACTAAATATGTTACAAATATGGTTTATATATGTCGAAAGTATTTTATAACCAGTCGTACATGTGATATTTTATATTTTTTCGACGTCACGTCATATACGTAGACGGTTAAACACTATTTACATGCATCTTCCGAATCAATCAATTATTGCCGTATGATAGTAGAATTATAAGCGTATATCAGTCATTATTTTGTACGTATAGTTGTATTAAAATTAGTATTAACAATCTTTTAATTGTGCTATTTATATTACATCGCAAAAAACTATTGATAAATTATCAGTTACAATGAATATAATAATGCGGTTTTGATTACGTTTTCTGATGAAACTAATTTTAAAATTATATTTTAATAATCGAACTTTGTATAAAAAAAAATTTTAATATGTCTATTTGTACATATTTTTATTATAACATTCAATTTGCCGTATTAAATTATTGTTAACACGTGTACCAAAGAGAATAGATTCGAAATATGCGAATGACTAAGTTTATATTTTTAACTTTCTTACGTAATAATAAATAATGATATATACGTATGTTTACCGGGAATAATTTCACCACTGCCGCCGTTTATCAATATTTCCGAATTTATGACGAGATAAAACGACATTCCATTTAAAATACTAAATATGTAACAAATATGGTTTATATATGCCGAAAGGATTGTATAACTAGTCGTACATGTGTTTTTTTATATTTTTTCGACGTCACGTCATATACGTAGACGGTTAATCACTATTTACATGCATCTTCGGAATCAATCAATTATTGCCGTATGATAGTAGAATTATTAGCGTATATTAGTCATTATTTTGTACGTATAGTTGTATTAATATTATTATTAACAATCTTTTAATCGGGCTATTTATATTACATCGCAAAAAACTATTGATAAATTATCAGTTACAATGAATATAATAATGCGGTTTTGATTACGTTTTCTGATGAAACTAATTTTAAAATTATATTTTAATAATCGAACTTTGTATAAAAAAAAATTTTAATATGTCTATTTGTACATATTTTTATTATAACATTCAATTTGCCGTATTAAATTATTGTTAACACGTGTACCAAAGAGAATAGATTCGAAATATGCGAATGACTAAGTTTATATTTTTAACTTTCTTACGTAATAATAAATAATGATATATACGTATGTTTACAGGGAATAATTTCACCACTGCCGCCGTTTATCAATATTTCCGAATTTATGACGAGATAAAACGACATTCCATTTAAAATACTAAATATGTAACAAATATGGTTTATATATGCCGAAAGGATTGTATAACTAGTCGTACATGTGTTTTTTTATATTTTTTCGACGTCACGTCATATACGTAGACGGTTAATCACTATTTACATGCATCTTCGGAATCAATCAATTATTGCCGTATGATAGTAGAATTATTAGCGTATATCAGTCATTATTTTGTACGTATAGTTGTATTAAAATTATTATTAACAATCTTTTAATCGGGCTATTTATATTACATCGCAAAAAACTATTGATAAATTATCAGTTACAATGAATATAATAATGCGGTTTTGATTACGTTTTCTGATGAAACTAATTTTAAAATTATATTTTAATAATCGAACTTTGTATAAAAAAAAATTTTAATATGTCTATTTGTACATATTTTTTTTTATAACATTCAATTTGCTGTATTAAATTATTGTTAACACGTGTACCAAAGAGAATAGATTCGAAATATGCGAATGACTACGTTTATATTTTTAACTTTCTTACGTAATAATACATAATGATATATACGTATGTTTACCGGGAATAATTTCACCACTGCCGCCGTTTATCAATATTTCCGAATTTATGACGAGATAAAACGACATTCTATTTAAAATACTAAATATGTAACAAATATGGTTTATATATGTCGAAAGGATTGTATAACCAGTCGTACATGTGTTTTTTTATATTTTTTGGACGTCACTTCATATACGTAGACGGTTAATCACTATTTACATGAATCTTCGGAATCAATCAATTATTGCCGTATGATAGTAGAATTATTAGCGTATATCAGTCATTATTTTGTACGTATAGTTGTATTAAAATTATTATTAACAATCTTTTAATCGGGCTATTTATATTACATCGCAAAAAACTATTGATAAATTATCAGTTACAATGAATATAATAATGCGGTTTTGATTACGTTTTCTGATGAAACTAATTTTAAAATTATATTTTAATAATCGAACTTTGTATAAAAAAAAATTTTAATATGTCTATTTGTACATATTTTTATTATAACATTCAATTTGCCGTATTAAATTATTGTTAACACGTGTACCAAAGAGAATAGATTCCAAATATGCGAATGACTAAGTTTATATTTTTAACTTTCTTACGTAATAATAAATAATGATATATACGTATGTTTACCGGGAATAATTTCACCACTGCCGCCGTTTATCAATATTTCCGAATTTATGACGAGATAAAACGACATTCCATTTAAAATACTAAATATGTAACAAATATGGTTTATATATGCCGAAAGGATTGTATAACTAGTCGTACATGTGTTTTTTTATATTTTTTCGACGTCACGTCATATACGTAGACGGTTAATCACTATTTACATGCATCTTCGGAATCAATCAATTATTGCCGTATGATAGTAGAATTATTAGCGTATATCAGTCATTATTTTGTACGTATAGTTGTATTAAAATTATTATTAACAATCTTTTAATCGGGCTATTTATATTACATCGCAAAAAACTATTGATAAATTATCAGTTACAATGAATATAATAATGCGGTTTTGATTACGTTTTCTGATGAAACTAATTTTAAAATTATATTTTAATAATCGAACTTTGTATAAAAAAAAATTTTAATATGTCTATTTGTACATATTTTTATTATAACATTCAATTTGCCGTATTAAATTATTGTTAACACGTGTACCAAAGAGAATAGATTCGAAATATGCGAATGACTAAGTTTATATTTTTAACTTTCTTACGTAATAATAAATAATTATATATACGTATGTTTACCGGGAATAATTTCACCACTGCCGCCGTTTATCAATATTTCAGAATTTATGACGAGATAAAACGACATTCCATTTAAAATACTAAATATGTTACAAATATGGTTTATATATGTCGAAAGGATTGTATAACCAGTCGTACATGTGATATTTTATATTTTTTGGACGTCACGTCATATACGTAGACGGTTAAACACTATTTACATTCATCTTCCGAATCAATCAATTATTGCCGTATGATAGTAGAATTATAAGCGTATATCAGTCATTATTTTGTACGTATAGTTGTATTAAAATTATTATTAACAAACTTTTAATTGTGCTATTTATATTACATCGCAAAAAACTATTGATAAATTATCAGTTACAATGAATATAATAATGCGGTTTTGATTACGTTTTCTGATGAAACTAATTTTAAAATTATATTTTAATAATCGAACTTTGTATAAAAAAAAATTTTAATATGTCTATTTGTACATATTTTTATTATAACATTCAATTTGCCGTATTAAATTATTGTTAACACGTGTACCAAAGAGAATAGATTCGAAATATGCGAATGACTAAGTTTATATTTTTAACTTTCTTACGTAATAATAAATAATGATATATACGTATGTTTACCGGGAATAATTTCACCACTGCCGCCGTTTATCAATATTTCCGAATTTATGACGAGATAAAACGACATTCCATTTAAAATACTAAATATGTAACAAATATGGTTTATATATGCCGAAAGGATTGTATAACTAGTCGTACATGTGTTTTTTTATATTTTTTCGACGTCACGTCATATACGTAGACGGTTAATCACTATTTACATGCATCTTCGGAATCAATCAATTATTGCCGTATGATAGTAGAATTATTAGCGTATATTAGTCATTATTTTGTACGTATAGTTGTATTAAAATTATTATTAACAATCTTTTAATCGGGCTATTTATATTACATCGCAAAAAACTATTGATAAATTATCAGTTACAATGAATATAATAATGCGGTTTTGATTACGTTTTCTGATGAAACTAATTTTAAAATTATATTTTAATAATCGAACTTTGTATAAAAAAAAATTTTAATATGTCTATTTGTACATATTTTTATTATAACATTCAATTTGCCGTATTAAATTATTGTTAACACGTGTACCAAAGAGAATAGATTCGAAATATGCGAATGACTAAGTTTATATTTTTAACTTTCTTACGTAATAATAAATAATGATATATACGTATGTTTACCGGGAATAATTTCACCACTGCCGCCGTTTATCAATATTTCCGAATTTATGACGAGATAAAACGACATTCCATTTAAAATACTAAATATGTAACAAATATGGTTTATATATGCCGAAAGGATTGTATAACCAGTCGTACATGTGTTTTTTTATATTTTTTCGACGTCACGTCATATACGTAGACGGTTAATCACTATTTACATGCATCTTCGGAATCAATCAATTATTGCCGTATGATAGTAGAATTATTAGCGTATATCAGTCATTATTTTGTACGTATAGTTGTATTAAAATTATTATTAACAATCTTTTAATCGGGCTATTTATATTACATCGCAAAAAACTATTGATAAATTATCAGTTACAATGAATATAATAATGCGGTTTTGATTACGTTTTCTGATGAAACTAATTTTAAAATTATATTTTAATAATCGAACTTTGTATAAAAAAAAATTTTAATATGTCTATTTGTACATATTTTTTTTTATAACATTCAATTTGCCGTATTAAATTATTGTTAACACGTGTACCAAAGAGAATAGATTCGAAATATGCGAATGACTACGTTTATATTTTTAACTTTCTTACGTAATAATAAATAATGATATATACGTATGTTTACCGGGAATAATTTCACCACTGCCGCCGTTTATCAATATTTCCGAATTTATGACGAGATAAAACGACATTCCATTTAAAATACTAAATATGTAACAAATATGGTTTATATATGTCGAAAGGATTGTATAACCAGTCGTACATGTGTTTTTTTATATTTTTTCGACGTCACGTCATATACGTAGACGGTTAATCACTATTTACATGCATCTTCCGAATCAATCAATTATTGCCGTATGATAGTAGAATTATTAGCGTATATCAGTCATTATTTTGTACGTATAGTTGTATTTAAATTAGTATTAACATTCTTTTAATTGTGCTATTTATATTACATCGCAAAAAACTATTGATAAATTATCAGTTACAATGAATATAATAATGCGGTTTTGATTACGTTTTCTGATGAAACTAATTTTAAAATTATATTTTAATAATCGAACTTTGTATAAAAAAAAATTTTATTATGTCTATTTGTACATATTTTTATTATAACATTCAATTTGCCGTATTAAATTATTGTTAACACGTGTACCAAAGAGAATAGATTCGAAATATGCGAATGACTAAGTTTATATTTTTAACTTTCTTACGTAATAATAAATAATGATATATACGTATGTTTACCGGGAATAATTTCACCACTGCCGCCGTTTATCAATATTACCGAATTTATGACGAGATAAAACGACATTCCATTTAAAATACTAAATATGTTACAAATATGGTTTATATATGTCGAAAGTATTGTATAACCAGTCGTACATGTGATATTTTATATTTTTTCGACGTCACGTCATATACGTAGACGGTTAAACACTATTTACATGCATCTTCCGAATCAATCAATTATTGCCGTATGATAGTAGAATTATAAGCGTATATCAGTCATTATTTTGTATGTATAATTGTATTAAAATTATTATTAACAATCTTTTAATCGGGCTATTTATATTACATCGCAAAAAACTATTGATAAATTATCAGTTACAATGAATATAATAATGCGGTTTTGATTACGTTTTCTGATGAAACTAATTTTAAAATTATATTTTAATAATCGAACTTTGTATAAAAAAAAATTTTAATATGTCTATTTGTACATATTTTTATTATAACATTCAATTTGCCGTATTAAATTATTGTTAACACGTGTACCAAAGAGAATAGATTCCAAATATGCGAATGACTAAGTTTATATTTTTAACTTTCTTACGTAATAATAAATAATGATATATACGTATGTTTACCGGGAATAATTTCACCACTGCCGCCGTTTATCAATATTTCCGAATTTATGACGAGATAAAACGACATTCCATTTAAAATACTAAATATGTAACAAATATGGTTTATATATGCCGAAAGGATTGTATAACTAGTCGTACATGTGTTTTTTTATATTTTTTCGACGTCACGTCATATACGTAGACGGTTAATCACTATTTACATGCATCTTCGGAATCAATCAATTATTGCCGTATGATAGTAGAATTATTAGCGTATATCAGTCATTATTTTGTACGTATAGTTGTATTAAAATTATTATTAACAATCTTTTAATCGGGCTATTTATATTACATCGCAAAAAACTATTGATAAATTATCAGTTACAATGAATATAATAATGCGGTTTTGATTACGTTTTCTGATGAAACTAATTTTAAAATTATATTTTAATAATCGAACTTTGTATAAAAAAAAATTTTAATATGTCTATTTGTACATATTTTTATTATAACATTCAATTTGCCGTATTAAATTATTGTTAACACGTGTACCAAAGAGAATAGATTCGAAATATGCGAATGACTAAGTTTATATTTTTAACTTTCTTACGTAATAATAAATAATTATATATACGTATGTTTACCGGGAATAATTTCACCACTGCCGCCGTTTATCAATATTTCAGAATTTATGACGAGATAAAACGACATTCCATTTAAAATACTAAATATGTTACAAATATGGTTTATATATGTCGAAAGGATTGTATAACCAGTCGTACATGTGATATTTTATATTTTTTGGACGTCACGTCATATACGTAGACGGTTAATCACTATTTACATGAATCTTCCGAATCAATCAATTATTGCCGTATGATAGTAGAATTATTAGCGTATATCAGTCATTATTTTGTACGTATAGTTGTATTAAAATTATTATTAACAAACTTTTAATTGTGCTATTTATATTACATCGCAAAAAACTATTGATAAATTATCAGTTACAATGAATATAATAATGCGGTTTTGATTACGTTTTCTGATGAAACTAATTTTAAATTATATTTTAATAATCGAACTTTGTATAAAAAAAAATTTTATTATGCATATTTGTACATATTTTTATTATAACATTCAATTTGCCGTATTAAATTATTGTTAACACGTGTACCAAAGAGAATAGATTCGAAATATGCGAATGACTAAGTTTATATTTTTAACTTTCTTACGTAATAATAAATAATGATATATACGTATGTTTACCGGGAATAATTTCACCACTGCCGCCGTTTATCAATATTTCCGAATTTATGACGAGATAAAACGACATTCCATTTAAAATACTAAATATGTAACAAATATGGTTTATATATGCCGAAAGGATTGTATAACTAGTCGTACATGTGTTTTTTTATATTTTTTCGACGTCACGTCATATACGTAGACGGTTAATCACTATTTACATGCATCTTCGGAATCAATCAATTATTGCCGTATGATAGTAGAATTATTAGCGTATATTAGTCATTATTTTGTACGTATAGTTGTATTAAAATTATTATTAACAATCTTTTAATCGGGCTATTTATATTACATCGCAAAAAACTATTGATAAATTATCAGTTACAATGAATATAATAATGCGGTTTTGATTACGTTTTCTGATGAAACTAATTTTAAAATTATATTTTAATAATCGAACTTTGTATAAAAAAAAATTTTAATATGTCTATTTGTACATATTTTTATTATAACATTCAATTTGCCGTATTAAATTATTGTTAACACGTGTACCAAAGAGAATAGATTCGAAATATGCGAATGACTAAGTTTATATTTTTAACTTTCTTACGTAATAATAAATAATGATATATACGTATGTTTACCGGGAATAATTTCACCACTGCCGCCGTTTATCAATATTTCCGAATTTATGACGAGATAAAACGACATTCCATTTAAAATACTAAATATGTAACAAATATGGTTTATATATGCCGAAAGGATTGTATAACTAGTCGTACATGTGTTTTTTTATATTTTTTCGACGTCACGTCATATACGTAGACGGTTAATCACTATTTACATGCATCTTCGGAATCAATCAATTATTGCCGTATGATAGTAGAATTATTAGCGTATATCAGTCATTATTTTGTACGTATAGTTGTATTAAAATTATTATTAACAATCTTTTAATCGGGCTATTTATATTACATCGCAAAAAACTATTGATAAATTATCAGTTACAATGAATATAATAATGCGGTTTTGATTACGTTTTCTGATGAAACTAATTTTAAAATTATATTTTAATAATCGAACTTTGTATAAAAAAAAATTTTAATATGTCTATTTGTACATATTTTTATTATAACATTCAATTTGCCGTATTAAATTATTGTTAACACGTGTACCAAAGAGAATAGATTCCAAATATGCAAATGACTAAGTTTATATTTTTAACTTTCTTACGTAATAATAAATAATGATATATACGTATGTTTACCGGGAATAATTTCACCACTGCCGCCGTTTATCAATATTTCCGAATTTATGACGAGATAAAACGACATTCCATTTAAAATACTAAATATGTAACAAATATGGTTTATATATGTCGAAAGGATTGTATAACCAGTCGTACATGTGTTTTTTTATATTTTTTCGACGTCACGTCATATACGTAGACGGTTAATCACTATTTACATGAATCTTCCGAATCAATCAATTATTGCCGTATGATAGTAGAATTATTAGCGTATATCAGTCATTATTTTGTACGTATAGTTGTATTAAAATTATTATTAACAATCTTTTAATCGTTCTATTTATATTACATCGCAAAAAACTATTGATAAATTATCAGTTACAATGAATATAATAATGCGGTTTTGATTACGTTTTCTGATGAAACTAATTTTAAAATTATATTTTAATAATCGAACTTTGTATAAAAAAAAATTTTAATATGTCTATTTGTACATATTTTTATTATAACATTCAATTTGCCGTATTAAATTATTGTTAACACGTGTACCAAAGAGAATAGATTCCAAATATGCGAATGACTAAGTTTATATTTTTAACTTTCTTACGTAATAATAAATAATGATATATACGTATGTTTACCGGGAATAATTTCACCACTGCCGCCGTTTATCAATATTTCCGAATTTATGACGAGATAAAACGACATTCCATTTAAAATACTAAATATGTTACAAATATAGTTTATATATGTCGAAAGGATTGTATAACCAGTCGTACATGTGTTTTTTTATATTTTTTGGACGTCACTTCATATACGTAGACGGTTAATCACTATTTACATGAATCTTCCGAATCAATCAATTATTGCCGTATGATAGTAGAATTATTAGCGTATATTAGTCATTATTTTGTACGTATAGTTGTATTAAAATTATTATTAACAATCTTTTAATCGTTCTATTTATATTACATCGCAAAAAACTATTGATAATTTATCAGTTACAATGAATATAATAATGCGGTTTTGATTACGTTTTCTGATGAAACTAATTTTAAATTATATTTTAATAATCGAACTTTGTATAAAAAAAAATTTTAATATGTCTATTTGTACATATTTTTATTATAACATTCAATTTGCCGTATTAAATTATTGTTAACACGTGTACCAAAGAGAATAGATTTGAAATATGCGAATGACTAAGTTTATATTTTTAACTTTCTTACGTAATAATAAATAATGATATATACGTATGTTTACCGGGAATAATTTCACCACTGCCGCCGTTTATCAATATTTCCGAATTTATGACGAGATAAAACGTCATTCCATTTAAAATACTAAATATGTAACAAATATGGTTTATATATGCCGAAAGGATTGTATAACTTTTCGTACATGTGTTTTTTTATATTTTTTCGACGTCACGTCATAGACGTAGGCGGTTAATCACTATTTACATGCATCTTCCGAATCAATCAATTTTTGCCGTATGATAGTAGAATTATTAGCGTATATTAGTCATTATTTTGTACGTATAGTTGTATTAAAATTATTATTAACAATCTTTTAATCGGGCTATTTATATTACATCGCAAAAAACTATTGATAAATTATCAGTTACAATGAATATAATAATGCGGTTTTGATTACGTTTTCTGATGAAACTAATTTTAAAATTATATTTTAATAATCGAACTTTGTATAAAAAAAAATTTTAATATGTCTATTTGTACATATTTTTATTATAACATTCAATTTGCCGTATTAAATTATTGTTAACACGTGTACCAAAGAGAATAGATTCCAAATATGCGAATGACTAAGTTTATATTTTTAACTTTCTTACGTAATAATAAATAATGATATATACGTATGTTTACCGGGAATAATTTCACCACTGCCGCCGTTTATCAATATTTCCGAATTTATGACGAGATAAAACGACATTCCATTTAAAATACTAAATATGTAACAAATATGGTTTATATATGCCGAAAGGATTGTATAACTAGTCGTACATGTGTTTTTTTATATTTTTTCGACGTCACGTCATATACGTAGACGGTTAATCACTATTTACATGCATCTTCGGAATCAATCAATTATTGCCGTATGATAGTAGAATTATTAGCGTATATCAGTCATTATTTTGTACGTATAGTTGTATTAAAATTATTATTAACAATCTTTTAATCGGGCTATTTATATTACATCGCAAAAAACTATTGATAAATTATCAGTTACAATGAATATAATAATGCGGTTTTGATTACGTTTTCTGATGAAACTAATTTTAAAATTATATTTTAATAATCGAACTTTGTATAAAAAAAAATTTTAATATGTCTATTTGTACATATTTTTATTATAACATTCAATTTGCCGTATTAAATTATTGTTAACACGTGTACCAAAGAGAATAGATTCGAAATATGCGAATGACTAAGTTTATATTTTTAACTTTCTTACGTAATAATAAATAATGATATATACGTATGTTTACCGGGAATAATTTCACCACTGCCGCCGTTTATCAATATTTCCGAATTTATGACGAGATAAAACGACATTCCATTTAAAATACTAAATATGTAACAAATATGGTTTATATATGTCGAAAGGATTGTATAACCAGTCGTACATGTGTTTTTTTATATTTTTTCGACGTCACGTCATATACGTAGACGGTTAATCACTATTTACATGCATCTTCCGAATCAATCAATTATTGCCGTATGATAGTAGAATTATTAGCGTATATCAGTCATTATTTTGTACGTATAGTTGTATTTAAATTAGTATTAACATTCTTTTAATTGTGCTATTTATATTACATCGCAAAAAACTATTGATAAATTATCAGTTACAATGAATATAATAATGCGGTTTTGATTACGTTTTCTGATGAAACTAATTTTAAAATTATATTTTAATAATCGAACTTTGTATAAAAAAAAATTTTATTATGTCTATTTGTACATATTTTTATTATAACATTCAATTTGCCGTATTAAATTATTGTTAACACGTGTACCAAAGAGAATAGATTCGAAATATGCGAATGACTAAGTTTATATTTTTAACTTTCTTACGTAATAATAAATAATGATATATACGTATGTTTACCGGGAATAATTTCACCACTGCCGCCGTTTATCAATATTTCCGAATTTATGACGAGATAAAACGACATTCCATTTAAAATACTAAATATGTAACAAATATGGTTTATATATGCCGAAAGGATTGTATAACCAGTCGTACATGTGTTTTTTTATATTTTTTGGACGTCACGTCATATACGTAGACGGTTAATCACTATTTACATGCATCTTCGGAATCAATCAATTATTGCCGTATGATAGTAGAATTATTAGCGTATATCAGTCATTATTTTGTACGTATAGTTGTATTAAAATTATTATTAACAATCTTTTAATCGGGCTATTTATATTACATCGCAAAAAACTATTGATAAATTATCAGTTACAATGAATATAATAATGCGGTTTTGATTACGTTTTCTGATGAAACTAATTTTAAAATTATATTTTAATAATCGAACTTTGTATAAAAAAAAATTTTAATATGTCTATTTGTACATATTTTTATTATAACATTCAATTTGCCGTATTAAATTATTGTTAACACGTCTACCAAAGAGAATAGATTCGAAAAATGCGAATGACTAAGTTTATATTTTTAACTTTCTTACGTAATAATAAATAATGATATATACGTATGTTTACCGGGAATAATTTCACCACTGCCGCCGTTTATCAATATTTCCGAATTTATGACGAGATAAAACGACATTCCATTTAAAATACTAAATATGTAACAAATATGGTTTATATATGCCGAAAGGATTGTATAACTATTCGTACATGTGTTTTTTTATATTTTTTCGACGTCACGTCATAGACGTAGACGGTTAATCACTATTTACATGCATCTTCCGAATCAATCAATTATTGCCGTATGATAGTAGAATTATTAGCGTATATCAGTCATTATTTTGTACGTATAGTTGTATTAAAATTATTATTAACAATCTTTTAATCGTTCTATTTATATTACATCGCAAAAAACTATTGATAAATTATCAGTTACAATGAATATAATAATGCGGTTTTGATTACGTTTTCTGATGAAACTAATTTTAAAATTATATTTTAATAATCGAACTTTGTATAAAAAAAAATTTTAATATGTCTATTTGTACATATTTTTATTATAACATTCAATTTGCCGTATTAAATTATTGTTAACACGTGTACCAAAGAGAATAGATTTGAAATATGCGAATGACTAAGTTTATATTTTTAACTTTCTTACGTAATAATAAATAATGATATATACGTATGTTTACCGGGAATAATTTCACCACTGCCGCCGTTTATCAATATTTCCGAATTTATGACGAGATAAAACGACATTCCATTTAAAATACTAAATATGTAACAAATATGGTTTATATATGCCGAAAGGATTGTATAACTAGTCGTACATGTGTTTTTTTATATTTTTTCGACGTCACGTCATATACGTAGACGGTTAATCACTATTTACATGCATCTTCGGAATCAATCAATTATTGCCGTATGATAGTAGAATTATTAGCGTATATCAGTCATTATTTTGTACGTATAGTTGTATTAAAATTATTATTAACAATCTTTTAATCGGGCTATTTATATTACATCGCAAAAAACTATTGATAAATTATCAGTTACAATGAATATAATAATGCGGTTTTGATTACGTTTTCTGATGAAACTAATTTTAAAATTATATTTTAATAATCGAACTTTGTATAAAAAAAAATTTTAATATGTCTATTTGTACATATTTTTATTATAACATTCAATTTGCCGTATTAAATTATTGTTAACACGTGTACCAAAGAGAATAGATTCCAAATATGCAAATGACTAAGTATATATTTTTAACTTTCTTTCGTAATAATAAATAATGATATATACGTATGTTTACCGGGAATAATTTCACCACTGCCGCCGTTTATCAATATTTCCGAATTTATGACGAGATAAAACGACATTCCATTTAAAATACTAAATATGTAACAAATATGGTTTATATATGTCGAAAGGATTGTATAACCAGTCGTACATGTGTTTTTTTATATTTTTTCGACGTCACGTCATATACGTAGACGGTTAATCACTATTTACATGAATCTTCCGAATCAATCAATTATTGCCGTATGATAGTAGAATTATTAGCGTATATCAGTCATTATTTTGTACGTATAGTTGTATTAAAATTATTATTAACAATCTTTTAATCGTTCTATTTATATTACATCGCAAAAAACTATTGATAAATTATCAGTTACAATGAATATAATAATGCGGTTTTGATTACGTTTTCTGATGAAACTAATTTTAAAATTATATTTTAATAATCGAACTTTGTATAAAAAAAAATTTTAATATGTCTATTTGTACATATTTTTATTATAACATTCAATTTGCCGTATTAAATTATTGTTAACACGTGTACCAAAGAGAATAGATTCGAAATATGCGAATGACTAAGTTTATATTTTTAACTTTCTTACGTAATAATAAATAATGATATATACGTATGTTTACCGGGAATAATTTCACCACTGCCGCCGTTTATCAATATTTCCGAATTTATGACGAGATAAAACGACATTCCATTTAAAATACTAAATATGTTACAAATATGGTTTATATATGTCGAAAGGATTGTATAACCAGTCGTACATGTGTTTTTTTATATTTTTTGGACGTCACTTCATATACGTAGACGGTTAATCACTATTTACATGAATCTTCCGAATCAATCAATTATTGCCGTATGATAGTAGAATTATTAGCGTATATTAGTCATTATTTTGTACGTATAGTTGTATTAAAATTATTATTAACAATCTTTTAATCGTTCTATTTATATTACATCGCAAAAAACTATTGATAATTTATCAGTTACAATGAATATAATAATGCGGTTTTGATTACGTTTTCTGATGAAACTAATTTTAAATTATATTTTAATAATCGAACTTTGTATAAAAAAAAATTTTAATATGTCTATTTGTACATATTTTTATTATAACATTCAATTTGCCGTATTAAATTATTGTTAACACGTGTACCAAAGAGAATAGATTTGAAATATGCGAATGACTAAGTTTATATTTTTAACTTTCTTACGTAATAATAAATAATGATATATACGTATGTTTACCGGGAATAATTTCACCACTGCCGCCGTTTATCAATATTTCCGAATTTATGACGAGATAAAACGTCATTCCATTTAAAATACTAAATATGTAACAAATATGGTTTATATATGCCGAAAGGATTGTATAACTTTTCGTACATGTGTTTTTTTATATTTTTTCGACGTCACGTCATATACGTAGACGGTTAATCACTATTTACATGCATCTTCGGAATCAATCAATTATTGCCGTATGATAGTAGAATTATTAGCGTATATCAGTCATTATTTTGTACGTATAGTTGTATTAAAATTATTATTAACAATCTTTTAATCGGGCTATTTATATTACATCGCAAAAAACTATTGATAAATTATCAGTTACAATGAATATAATAATGCGGTTTTGATTACGTTTTCTGATGAAACTAATTTTAAAATTATATTTTAATAATCGAACTTTGTATAAAAAAAAATTTTAATATGTCTATTTGTACATATTTTTATTATAACATTCAATTTGCCGTATTAAATTATTGTTAACACGTGTACCAAAGAGAATAGATTCGAAATATGCGAATGACTAAGTTTATATTTTTAACTTTCTTACGTAATAATAAATAATGATATATACGTATGTTTACCGGGAATAATTTCACCACTGCCGCCGTTTATCAATATTTCCGAATTTATGACGAGATAAAACGACATTCCATTTAAAATACTAAATATGTAACAAATATGGTTTATATATGTCGAAAGGATTGTATAACCAGTCGTACATGTGTTTTTTTATATTTTTTCGACGTCACGTCATATACGTAGACGGTTAATCACTATTTACATGCATCTTCCGAATCAATCAATTATTGCCGTATGATAGTAGAATTATTAGCGTATATCAGTCATTATTTTGTACGTATAGTTGTATTTAAATTAGTATTAACATTCTTTTAATTGTGCTATTTATATTACATCGCAAAAAACTATTGATAAATTATCAGTTACAATGAATATAATAATGCGGTTTTGATTACGTTTTCTGATGAAACTAATTTTAAAATTATATTTTAATAATCGAACTTTGTATAAAAAAAAATTTTATTATGTCTATTTGTACATATTTTTATTATAACATTCAATTTGCCGTATTAAATTATTGTTAACACGTGTACCAAAGAGAATAGATTCGAAATATGCGAATGACTAAGTTTATATTTTTAACTTTCTTACGTAATAATAAATAATGATATATACGTATGTTTACCGGGAATAATTTCACCACTGCCGCCGTTTATCAATATTTCCGAATTTATGACGAGATAAAACGACATTCCATTTAAAATACTAAATATGTAACAAATATGGTTTATATATGCCGAAAGGATTGTATAACTATTCGTACATGTGTTTTTTTATATTTTTTCGACGTCACGTCATAGACGTAGACGGTTAATCACTATTTACATGCATCTTCCGAATCAATCAATTATTGCCGTATGATAGTAGAATTATTAGCGTATATCAGTCATTATTTTGTACGTATAGTTGTATTAAAATTATTATTAACAATCTTTTAATCGTTCTATTTATATTACATCGCAAAAAACTATTGATAAATTATCAGTTACAATGAATATAATAATGCGGTTTTGATTACGTTTTCTGATGAAACTAATTTTAAAATTATATTTTAATAATCGAACTTTGTATAAAAAAAAATTTTAATATGTCTATTTGTACATATTTTTATTATAACATTCAATTTGCCGTATTAAATTATTGTTAACACGTGTACCAAAGAGAATAGATTTGAAATATGCGAATGACTAAGTTTATATTTTTAACTTTCTTACGTAATAATAAATAATGATATATACGTATGTTTACCGGGAATAATTTCACCACTGCCGCCGTTTATCAATATTTCCGAATTTATGACGAGATAAAACGACATTCCATTTAAAATACTAAATATGTAACAAATATGGTTTATATATGCCGAAAGGATTGTATAACTAGTCGTACATGTGTTTTTTTATATTTTTTCGACGTCACGTCATATACGTAGACGGTTAATCACTATTTACATGCATCTTCGGAATCAATCAATTATTGCCGTATGATAGTAGAATTATTAGCGTATATCAGTCATTATTTTGTACGTATAGTTGTATTAAAATTATTATTAACAATCTTTTAATCGGGCTATTTATATTACATCGCAAAAAACTATTGATAAATTATCAGTTACAATGAATATAATAATGCGGTTTTGATTACGTTTTCTGATGAAACTAATTTTAAAATTATATTTTAATAATCGAACTTTGTATAAAAAAAAATTTTTATATGTCTATTTGTACATATTTTTATTATAACATTCAATTTGCCGTATTAAATTATTGTTAACACGTGTACCAAAGAGAATAGATTCGAAATATGCGAATGACTAAGTTTATATTTTTAACTTTCTTACGTAATAATAAATAATGATATATACGTATGTTTACCGGGAATAATTTCACCACTGCCGCCGTTTATCAATATTTCTGAATTTATGACGAGATAAAACGACATTCCATTTAAAATACTAAATATGTTACAAATATGGTTTATATATGTCGAAAGGATTGTATAACCAGTCGTACATGTGTTTTTTTATATTTTTTCGACGTCACGTCATAGACGTAGACGGTTAATCACTATTTACATGCATCTTCGGAATCAATCAATTATTGCCGTATGATAGTAGAATTATTAGCGTATATCAGTCATTATTTTGTACGTATAGTTGTATTAAAATTATTATTAACAATCTTTTAATCGGGCTATTTATATTACATCGCAAAAAACTATTGATAAATTATCAGTTACAATGAATATAATAATGCGGTTTTGATTACGTTTTCTGATGAAACTAATTTTAAAATTATATTTTAATAATCGAACTTTGTATAAAAAAAAATTTTAATATGTCTATTTGTACATATTTTTATTATAACATTCAATTTGCCGTATTAAATTATTGTTAACACGTCTACCAAAGAGAATAGATTCGAAAAATGCGAATGACTAAGTTTATATTTTTAACTTTCTTACGTAATAATAAATAATGATATATACGTATGTTTACCGGGAATAATTTCACCACTGCCGCCGTTTATCAATATTTCCGAATTTATGACGAGATAAAACGACATTCCATTTAAAATACTAAATATGTAACAAATATGGTTTATATATGCCGAAAGGATTGTATAACTATTCGTACATGTGTTTTTTTATATTTTTTCGACGTCACGTCATAGACGTAGACGGTTAATCACTATTTACATGCATCTTCCGAATCAATCAATTATTGCCGTATGATAGTAGAATTATTAGCGTATATCAGTCATTATTTTGTACGTATAGTTGTATTAAAATTATTATTAACAATCTTTTAATCGTTCTATTTATATTACATCGCAAAAAACTATTGATAAATTATCAGTTACAATGAATATAATAATGCGGTTTTGATTACGTTTTCTGATGAAACTAATTTTAAAATTATATTTTAATAATCGAACTTTGTATAAAAAAAAATTTTAATATGTCTATTTGTACATATTTTTATTATAACATTCAATTTGCCGTATTAAATTATTGTTAACACGTGTACCAAAGAGAATAGATTTGAAATATGCGAATGACTAAGTTTATATTTTTAACTTTCTTACGTAATAATAAATAATGATATATACGTATGTTTACCGGGAATAATTTCACCACTGCCGCCGTTTATCAATATTTCCGAATTTATGACGAGATAAAACGACATTCCATTTAAAATACTAAATATGTAACAAATATGGTTTATATATGTCGAAAGGATTGTATAACCAGTCGTACATGTGTTTTTTTATATTTTTTGGACGTCACGTCATATACGTAGACGGTTAATCACTATTTACATGAATCTTCCGAATCAATCAATTATTGCCGTATGATAGTAGAATTATTAGCGTATATTAGTCATTATTTTGTACGTATAGTTGTATTAAAATTATTATTAACAATCTTTTAATTGGGCTATTTATATTACATCGCAAAAAACTATTGATAAATTATCAGTTACAATGAATATAATAATGCGGTTTTGATTACGTTTTCTGATGAAACTAATTTTAAAATTATATTTTAATAATCGAACTTTGTATAAAAAAAAATTTTTATATGTCTATTTGTACATATTTTTATTATAACATTCAATTTGCCGTATTAAATTATTGTTAACACGTCTACCAAAGAGAATAGATTCGAAAAATGCGAATGACTAAGTTTATATTTTTAACTTTCTTACGTAATAATAAATAATGATATATACGTATGTTTACCGGGAATAATTTCACCACTGCCGCCGTTTATCAATATTTCCGAATTTATGACGAGATAAAACGACATTCCATTTAAAATACTAAATATGTAACAAATATGGTTTATATATGCCGAAAGGATTGTATAACTATTCGTACATGTGTTTTTTTATATTTTTTCGACGTCACGTCATAGACGTAGACGGTTAATCACTATTTACATGAATCTTCCGAATCAATCAATTATTGCCGTATGATAGTAGAATTATTAGCGTATATTAGTCATTATTTTGTACGTATAGTTGTATTAAAATTATTATTAACAATCTTTTAATCGTTCTATTTATATTACATCGCAAAAAACTATTGATAATTTATCAGTTACAATGAATATAATAATGCGGTTTTGATTACGTTTTCTGATGAAACTAATTTTAAATTATATTTTAATAATCGAACTTTGTATAAAAAAAAATTTTAATATGTCTATTTGTACATATTTTTATTATAACATTCAATTTGCCGTATTAAATTATTGTTAACACGTGTACCAAAGAGAATAGATTTGAAATATGCGAATGACTAAGTTTATATTTTTAACTTTCTTACGTAATAATAAATAATGATATATACGTATGTTTACCGGGAATAATTTCACCACTGCCGCCGTTTATCAATATTTCCGAATTTATGACGAGATAAAACGACATTCCATTTAAAATACTAAATATGTAACAAATATGGTTTATATATGCCGAAAGGATTGTATAACTTTTCGTACATGTGTTTTTTTATATTTTTTCGACGTCACGTCATAGACGTAGACGGTTAATCACTATTTACATGCATCTTCCGAATCAATCAATTTTTGCCGTATGATAGTAGAATTATTAGCGTATATTAGTCATTATTTTGTACGTATAGTTGTATTAAAATTATTATTAACAATCTTTTAATCGTTCTATTTATATTACATCGCAAAAAACTATTGATAAATTATCAGTTACAATGAATATAATAATGCGGTTTTGATTACGTTTTCTGATGAAACTAATTTTAAAATTATATTTTAATAATCGAACTTTGTATAAAAAAAAATTTTATTATGTCTATTTGTACATATTTTTATTATAACATTCAATTTGCCGTATTAAATTATTGTTAACACGTGTACCAAAGAGAATAGATTCGAAATATGCGAATGACTAAGTTTATATTTTTAACTTTCTTACGTAATAATAAATAATGATATATACGTATGTTTACCGGGAATAATTTCACCACTGCCGCCGTTTATCAATATTTCCGAATTTATGACGAGATAAAACGACATTCCATTTAAAATACTAAATATGTTACAAATATGGTTTATATATGTCGAAAGGATTGTATAACCAGTCGTACATGTGTTTTTTTATATTTTTTGGACGTCACTTCATATACGTAGACGGTTAATCACTATTTACATGAATCTTCCGAATCAATCAATTATTGCCGTATGATAGTAGAATTATTAGCGTATATTAGTCATTATTTTGTACGTATAGTTGTATTAAAATTATTATTAACAATCTTTTAATCGTTCTATTTATATTACATCGCAAAAAACTATTGATAATTTATCAGTTACAATGAATATAATAATGCGGTTTTGATTACGTTTTCTGATGAAACTAATTTTAAATTATATTTTAATAATCGAACTTTGTATAAAAAAAAATTTTAATATGTCTATTTGTACATATTTTTATTATAACATTCAATTTGCCGTATTAAATTATTGTTAACACGTGTACCAAAGAGAATAGATTTGAAATATGCGAATGACTAAGTTTATATTTTTAACTTTCTTACGTAAAAATAAATAATGATATATACGTATGTTTACCGGGAATAATTTCACCACTGCCGCCGTTTATCAATATTTCCGAATTTATGACGAGATAAAACGACATTCTATTTAAAATACTAAATATGTAACAAATATGGTTTATATATGCCGAAAGGATTGTATAACTAGTCGTACATGTGTTTTTTTATATTTTTTCGACGTCACGTCATATACGTAGACGGTTAATCACTATTTACATGCATCTTCGGAATCAATCAATTATTGCCGTATGATAGTAGAATTATTAGCGTATATCAGTCATTATTTTTTACGTATAGTTGTATTTAAATTAGTATTAACATTCTTTTAATTGTGCTATTTATATTACATCGCAAAAAACTATTGATAAATTATCAGTTATAATGAATATAATAATGCGGTTTTGATTACGTTTTCTGATGAAACTAATTTTAAAATTATATTTTAATAATCGAACTTTGTATAAAAAAAAATTTTATTATGTCTATTTGTACATATTTTTATTATAACATTCAATTTGCCGTATTAAATTATTGTTAACACGTGTACCAAAGAGAATAGATTCGAAATATGCGAATGACTAAGTTTATATTTTTAACTTTCTTACGTAATAATAAATAATGATATATACGTATGTTTACCGGGAATAATTTCACCACTGCCGCCGTTTATCAATATTTCCGAATTTATGACGAGATAAAACGACATTCCATTTAAAATACTAAATATGTTACAAATATGGTTTATATATGTCGAAAGGATTGTATAACCAGTCGTACATGTGTTTTTTTATATTTTTTGGACGTCACTTCATATACGTAGACGGTTAATCACTATTTACATGAATCTTCCGAATCAATCAATTATTGCCGTATGATAGTAGAATTATTAGCGTATATTAGTCATTATTTTGTACGTATAGTTGTATTAAAATTATTATTAACAATCTTTTAATCGTTCTATTTATATTACATCGCAAAAAACTATTGATAAATTATCAGTTACAATGAATATAAGAATGCGGTTTTGATTACGTTTTCTGATGAAACTAATTTTAAAATTATATTTTAATAATCGAACTTTGTATAAAAAAAAATTTTTATATGTCTATTTGTACATATTTTTATTATAACATTCAATTTGCCGTATTAAATTATTGTTAACACGTCTACCAAAGAGAATAGATTCGAAAAATGCGAATGACTAAGTTTATATTTTTAACTTTCTTACGTAATAATAAATAATGATATATACGTATGTTTACCGGGAATAATTTCACCACTGCCGCCGTTTATCAATATTTCCGAATTTATGACGAGATAAAACGACATTCCATTTAAAATACTAAATATGTAACAAATATGGTTTATATATGT
Source organism: Tuberolachnus salignus (assembly GCA_956483605.1). Lineage (NCBI taxonomy): Eukaryota > Metazoa > Arthropoda > Insecta > Hemiptera > Aphididae > Tuberolachnus > Tuberolachnus salignus. Next base: position 30,391,621 of record OY101430.1, on the reverse strand, counting down.
CGAAAGGATTGTATAACTAGTCGTACATGTGTTTTTTTATATTTTTTCGACGTCACGTCATATACGTAGACGGTTAATCACTATTTACATGCATCTTCCGAATCAATCAATTATTGCCGTATGATAGTAGAATTATTAGCGTATATCAGTCATTATTTTGTACGTATAGTTGTATTAAAATTATTATTAACAATCTTTTAATCGTTCTATTTATATTACATCGCAAAAAACTATTGATAAATTATCAGTTACAATGAATATAATAATGCGGTTTTGATTACGTTTTCTGATGAAACTAATTTTAAATTATATTTTAATAATCGAACTTTGTATAAAAAAAAATTTTAATATGTCTATTTGTACATATTTTTATTATAACATTCAATTTGCCGTATTAAATTATTGTTAACACGTGTACCAAAGAGAATAGATTTGAAATATGCGAATGACTAAGTTTATATTTTTAACTTTCTTACGTAATAATAAATAATGATATATACGTATGTTTACCGGGAATAATTTCACCACTGCCGCCGTTTATCAATATTTCCGAATTTATGACGAGATAAAACGACATTCCATTTAAAATACTAAATATGTAACAAATATGGTTTATATATGCCGAAAGGATTGTATAACTATTCGTACATGTGTTTTTTTATATTTTTTCGACGTCACGTCATAGACGTAGACGGTTAATCACTATTTACATGCATCTTCCGAATCAATCAATTATTGCCGTATGATAGTAGAATTATTAGCGTATATCAGTCATTATTTTGCACGTATAGTTGTATTAAAATTATTATTAACAATCTTTTAATCGTTCTATTTATATTACATCGCAAAAAACTATTGATAAATTATCAGTTACAATGAATATAATAATGCGGTTTTGATTACGTTTTCTGATGAAACTAATTTTAAAATTATATTTTAATAATCGAACTTTGTATAAAAAAAAATTTTAATATGTCTATTTGTACATATTTTTATTATAACATTCAATTTGCCGTATTAAATTATTGTTAACACGTGTACCAAAGAGAATAGATTTGAAATATGCGAATGACTAAGTTTATATTTTTAACTTTCTTACGTAATAATAAATAATGATATATACGTATGTTTACCGGGAATAATTTCACCACTGCCGCCGTATATCAATATTTCCGAATTTATGACGAGATAAAACGACATTCCATTTAAAATACTAAATATGTAACAAATATGGTTTATATATGTCGAAAGGATTGTATAACCAGTCGTACATGTGTTTTTTTATATTTTTTCGACGTCACGTCATATACGTAGACGGTTAATCACTATTTACATGCATCTTCCGAATCAATCAATTATTGCCGTATGATAGTAGAATTATTAGCGTATATCAGTCATTATTTTGTACGTATAGTTGTATTTAAATTAGTATTAACATTCTTTTAATTGTGCTATTTATATTACATCGCAAAAAACTATTGATAAATTATCAGTTACAATGAATAAAATAATGCGGTTTTGATTACGTTTTCTGATGAAACTAATTTTAAAATTATATTTTAATAATCGAACTTTGTATAAAAAAAAATTTTATTATGTCTATTTGTACATATTTTTATTATAACATTCAATTTGCCGTATTAAATTATTGTTAACACGTGTACCAAAGAGAATAGATTCGAAATATGCGAATGACTAAGTTTATATTTTTAACTTTCTTACGTAATAATAAATAATGATATATACGTATGTTTACCGGGAATAATTTCACCACTGCCGCCGTTTATCAATATTTCCGAATTTATGACGAGATAAAACGACATTCCATTTAAAATACTAAATATGTTACAAATATGGTTTATATATGTCGAAAGGATTGTATAACCAGTCGTACATGTGTTTTTTTATATTTTTTGGACGTCACTTCATATACGTAGACGGTTAATCACTATTTACATGAATCTTCCGAATCAATCAATTATTGCCGTATGATAGTAGAATTATTAGCGTATATTAGTCATTATTTTGTACGTATAGTTGTATTAAAATTATTATTAACAATCTTTTAATCGTTCTATTTATATTACATCGCAAAAAACTATTGATAATTTATCAGTTACAATGAATATAATAATGCGGTTTTGATTACGTTTTCTGATGAAACTAATTTTAAATTATATTTTAATAATCGAACTTTGTATAAAAAAAAATTTTAATATGTCTATTTGTACATATTTTTATTATAACATTCAATTTGCCGTATTAAATTATTGTTAACACGTGTACCAAAGAGAATAGATTTGAAATATGCGAATGACTAAGTTTATATTTTTAACTTTCTTACGTAATAATAAATAATGATATATACGTATGTTTACCGGGAATAATTTCACCACTGCCGCCGTTTATCAATATTTCCGAATTTATGACGAGATAAAACGACATTCCATTTAAAATACTAAATATGTAACAAATATGGTTTATATATGCCGAAAGGATTGTATAACTTTTCGTACATGTGTTTTTTTATATTTTTTCGACGTCACGTCATAGACGTAGACGGTTAATCACTATTTACATGCATCTTCCGAATCAATCAATTTTTGCCGTATGATAGTAGAATTATTAGCGTATATTAGTCATTATTTTGTACGTATAGTTGTATTAAAATTATTATTAACAATCTTTTAATCGTTCTATTTATATTACATCACAAAAAACTATTGATAAATTATCAGTTACAATGAATATAATAATGCGGTTTTGATTACGTTTTCTGATGAAACTAATTTTAAATTATATTTTAATAATCGAACTTTGTATAAAAAAAAATTTTAATATGTCTATTTGTACATATTTTTATTATAACATTCAATTTGCCGTATTAAATTATTGTTAACACGTGTACCAAAGAGAATAGATTTGAAATATGCGAATGACTAAGTTTATATTTTTAACTTTCTTACGTAATAATAAATAATGATATATACGTATGTTTACCGGGAATAATTTCACCACTGCCGCCGTTTATCAATATTTCCGAATTTATGACGAGATAAAACGACATTCCATTTAAAATACTAAATATGTAACAAATATGGTTTATATATGCCAAAAGGATTGTATAACTATTCGTACATGTGTTTTTTTATATTTTTTCGACGTCACGTCATAGACGTAGACGGTTAATCACTATTTACATGCATCTTCCGAATCAATCAATTATTGCCGTATGATAGTAGAATTATTAGCGTATATTAGTCATTATTTTGTACGTATAGTTGTATTAAAATTATTATTAACAATCTTTTAATTGGGCTATTTATATTACATCGCAAAAAACTATTGATAAATTATCAGTTACAATGAATATAATAATGCGGTTTTGATTACGTTTTCTGATGAAACTAATTTTAAAATTATATTTTAATAATCGAACTTTGTATAAAAAAAAATTTTTATATGTCTATTTGTACATATTTTTATTATAACATTCAATTTGCCGTATTAAATTATTGTTAACACGTCTACCAAAGAGAATAGATTCGAAAAATGCGAATGACTAAGTTTATATTTTTAACTTTCTTACGTAATAATAAATAATGATATATACGTATGTTTACCGGGAATAATTTCACCACTGCCGCCGTTTATCAATATTTCCGAATTTATGACGAGATAAAACGACATTCCATTTAAAATACTAAATATGTAACAAATATGGTTTATATATGTCGATAGGATTGTATAACTAGTCGTACATGTGTTTTTTTATATTTTTTCGACGTCACGTCATATACGTAGACGGTTAATCACTATTTACATGCATCTTCCGAATCAATCAATTATTGCCGTATGATAGTAGAATTATTAGCGTATATCAGTCATTATTTTGTACGTATAGTTGTATTAAAATTATTATTAACAATCTTTTAATCGTTCTATTTATATTACATCGCAAAAAACTATTGATAAATTATCAGTTACAATGAATATAATAATGCGGTTTTGATTACGTTTTCTGATGAAACTAATTTTAAAATTATATTTTAATAATCGAACTTTGTATAAAAAAAAATTTTAATATGTCTATTTGTACATATTTTTATTATAACATTCAATTTGCCGTATTAAATTATTGTTAACACGTGTACCAAAGAGAATAGATTTGAAATATGCGAATGACTAAGTTTATATTTTTAACTTTCTTACGTAATAATAAATAATGATATATACGTATGTTTACCGGGAATAATTTCACCACTGCCGCCGTTTATCAATATTTCCGAATTTATGACGAGATAAAACGACATTCCATTTAAAATACTAAATATGTAACAAATATGGTTTATATATGCCGAAAGGATTGTATAACTTTTCGTACATGTGTTTTTTTATATTTTTTCGACGTCACGTCATAGACGTAGACGGTTAATCACTATTTACATGCATCTTCCGAATCAATCAATTTTTGCCGTATGATAGTAGAATTATTAGCGTATATTAGTCATTATTTTGTACGTATAGTTGTATTAAAATTATTATTAACAATCTTTTAATCGTTCTATTTATATTACATCGCAAAAAACTATTGATAAATTATCAGGTACAATGAATATAATAATGCGGTTTTGATTACGTTTTCTGATGAAACTAATTTTAAATTATATTTTAATAATCGAACTTTGTATAAAAAAAAATTTTAATATGTCTATTTGTACATATTTTTATTATAACATTCAATTTGCCGTATTAAATTATTGTTAACACGTGTACCAAAGAGAATAGATTTGAAATATGCGAATGACTAAGTTTATATTTTTAACTTTCTTACGTAATAATAAATAATGATATATACGTATGTTTACCGGGAATAATTTCACCACTGCCGCCGTTTATCAATATTTCCGAATTTATGACGAGATAAAACGACATTCCATTTAAAATACTAAATATGTAACAAATATGGTTTATATATGCCAAAAGGATTGTATAACTATTCGTACATGTGTTTTTTTATATTTTTTCGACGTCACGTCATAGACGTAGACGGTTAATCACTATTTACATGCATCTTCCGAATCAATCAATTATTGCCGTATGATAGTAGAATTATTAGCGTATATTAGTCATTATTTTGTACGTATAGTTGTATTAAAATTATTATTAACAATCTTTTAATTGGGCCATTTATATTACATCGCAAAAAACTATTGATAAATTATCAGTTACAATGAATATAATAATGCGGTTTTGATTACGTTTTCTGATGAAACTAATTTTAAAATTAAATTTTAATAATCGAACTTTGTATAAAAAAAAATTTTAATATGTCTATTTGTACATATTTTTATTATAACATTCAATTTGCCGTATTAAATTATTGTTAACACGTGTACCAAAGAGAATAGATTCCAAATATGCGAATGACTAAGTTTATATTTTTAACTTTCTTACGTAATAATAAATAATGATATATACGTATGTTTACCGGGAATAATTTCACCACTGCCGCCGTTTATCAATATTTCCGAATTTATGACGAGATAAAACGACATTCCATTTAAAATACTAAATATGTAACAAATATGGTTTATATATGCCGAAAGGATTGTATAACTATTCGTACATGTGTTTTTTTATATTTTTTCGACGTCACGTCATAGACGTAGACGGTTAATCACTATTTACATGCATCTTCCGAATCAATCAATTATTGCCGTATGATAGTAGAATTATTAGCGTATATCAGTCATTATTTTGTACGTATAGTTGTATTAAAATTATTATTAACAATCTTTTAATCGTTCTATTTATATTACATCGCAAAAAACTATTGATAAATTATCAGTTACAATGAATATAATAATGCGGTTTTGATTACGTTTTCTGATGAAACTAATTTTAAATTATATTTTAATAATCGAACTTTGTATAAAAAAAAATTTTAATATGTCTATTTGTACATATTTTTATTATAACATTCAATTTGCCGTATTAAATTATTGTTAACACGTGTACCAAAGAGAATAGATTTGAAATATGCGAATGACTAAGTTTATATTTTTAACTTTCTTACGTAATAATAAATAATGATATATACGTATGTTTACCGGGAATAATTTCACCACTGCCGCCGTTTATCAATATTTCCGAATTTATGACGAGATAAAACGACATTCCATTTAAAATACTAAATATGTAACAAATATGGTTTATATATGCCGAAAGGATTGTATAACTATTCGTACATGTGTTTTTTTATATTTTTTCGACGTCACGTCATAGACGTAGACGGTTAATCACTATTTACATGCATCTTCCGAATCAATCAATTATTGCCGTATGATAGTAGAATTATTAGCGTATATCAGTCATTATTTTGTACGTATAGTTGTATTAAAATTATTATTAACAATCTTTTAATCGTTCTATTTATATTACATCGCAAAAAACTATTGATAAATTATCAGTTACAATGAATATAATAATGCGGTTTTGATTACGTTTTCTGATGAAACTAATTTTAAAATTATATTTTAATAATCGAACTTTGTATAAAAAAAAATTTTAATATGTCTATTTGTACATATTTTTATTATAACATTCAATTTGCCGTATTAAATTATTGTTAACACGTGTACCAAAGAGAATAGATTCCAAATATGCGAATGACTAAGTTTATATTTTTAACTTTCTTACGTAATAATAAATAATGATATATACGTATGTTTACCGGGAATAATTTCACCACTGCCGCCGTTTATCAATATTTCCGAATTTATGACGAGATAAAACGACATTCCATTTAAAATACTAAATATGTAACAAATATGGTTTATATATGCCGAAAGGATTGTATAACTATTCGTACATGTGTTTTTTTATATTTTTTCGACGTCACGTCATAGACGTAGACGGTTAATCACTATTTACATGCATCTTCCGAATCAATCAATTATTGCCGTATGATAGTAGAATTATTAGCGTATATCAGTCATTATTTTGTACGTATAGTTGTATTAAAATTATTATTAACAATCTTTTAATCGTTCTATTTATATTACATCGCAAAAAACTATTGATAAATTATCAGTTACAATGAATATAATAATGCGGTTTTGATTACGTTTTCTGATGAAACTAATTTTAAATTATATTTTAATAATCGAACTTTGTATAAAAAAAAATTTTAATATGTCTATTTGTACATATTTTTATTATAACATTCAATTTGCCGTATTAAATTATTGTTAACACGTGTACCAAAGAGAATAGATTTGAAATATGCGAATGACTAAGTTTATATTTTTAACTTTCTTACGTAATAATAAATAATGATATATACGTATGTTTACCGGGAATAATTTCACCACTGCCGCCGTTTATCAATATTTCCGAATTTATGACGAGATAAAACGACATTCCATTTAAAATACTAAATATGTAACAAATATGGTTTATATATGCCGAAAGGATTGTATAACTATTCGTACATGTGTTTTTTTATATTTTTTCGACGTCACGTCATAGACGTAGACGGTTAATCACTATTTACATGCATCTTCCGAATCAATCAATTATTGCCGTATGATAGTAGAATTATTAGCGTATATCAGTCATTATTTTGTACGTATAGTTGTATTAAAATTATTATTAACAATCTTTTAATCGTTCTATTTATATTACATCGCAAAAAACTATTGATAAATTATCAGTTACAATGAATATAATAATGCGGTTTTGATTACGTTTTCTGATGAAACTAATTTTAAAATTATATTTTAATAATCGAACTTTGTATAAAAAAAAATTTTAATATGTCTATTTGTACATATTTTTATTATAACATTCAATTTGCCGTATTAAATTATTGTTAACACGTGTACCAAAGAGAATAGATTTGAAATATGCGAATGACTAAGTTTATATTTTTAACTTTCTTACGTAATAATAAATAATGATATATACGTATGTTTACCGGGAATAATTTCACCACTGCCGCCGTTTATCAATATTTCCGAATTTATGACGAGATAAAACGACATTCCATTTAAAATACTAAATATGTAACAAATATGGTTTATATATGCCGAAAGGATTGTATAACTTTTCGTACATGTGTTTTTTTATATTTTTTCGACGTCACGTCATAGACGTAGACGGTTAATCACTATTTACATGCATCTTCCGAATCAATCAATTTTTGCCGTATGATAGTAGAATTATTAGCGTATATTAGTCATTATTTTGTACGTATAGTTGTATTAAAATTATTATTAACAATCTTTTAATCGTTCTATTTATATTACATCGCAAAAAACTATTGATAAATTATCAGGTACAATGAATATAATAATGCGGTTTTGATTACGTTTTCTGATGAAACTAATTTTAAATTATATTTTAATAATCGAACTTTGTATAAAAAAAAATTTTAATATGTCTATTTGTACATATTTTTATTATAACATTCAATTTGCCGTATTAAATTATTGTTAACACGTGTACCAAAGAGAATAGATTTGAAATATGCGAATGACTAAGTTTATATTTTTAACTTTCTTACGTAATAATAAATAATGATATATACGTATGTTTACCGGGAATAATTTCACCACTGCCGCCGTTTATCAATATTTCCGAATTTATGACGAGATAAAACGACATTCCATTTAAAATACTAAATATGTAACATATATGGTTTATATATGCCAAAAGGATTGTATAACTATTCGTACATGTGTTTTTTTATATTTTTTCGACGTCACGTCATAGACGTAGACGGTTAATCACTATTTACATGCATCTTCCGAATCAATCAATTATTGCCGTATGATAGTAGAATTATTAGCGTATATTAGTCATTATTTTGTACGTATAGTTGTATTAAAATTATTATTAACAATCTTTTAATTGGGCCATTTATATTACATCGCAAAAAACTATTGATAAATTATCAGTTACAATGAATATAATAATGCGGTTTTGATTACGTTTTCTGATGAAACTAATTTTAAAATTAAATTTTAATAATCGAACTTTGTATAAAAAAAAATTTTAATATGTCTATTTGTACATATTTTTATTATAACATTCAATTTGCCGTATTAAATTATTGTTAACACGTGTACCAAAGAGAATAGATTTGAAATATGCGAATGACTAAGTTTATATTTTTAACTTTCTTACGTAATAATAAATAATGATATATACGTATGTTTACCGGGAATAATTTCACCACTGCCGCCGTTTATCAATATTTCCGAATTTATGACGAGATAAAACGACATTCCATTTAAAATACTAAATATGTAACAAATATGGTTTATATATGCCGAAAGGATTGTATAACTATTCGTACATGTGTTTTTTTATATTTTTTCGACGTCACGTCATAGACGTAGACGGTTAATCACTATTTACATGCATCTTCCGAATCAATCAATTATTGCCGTATGATAGTAGAATTATTAGCGTATATCAGTCATTATTTTGTACGTATAGTTGTATTAAAATTATTATTAACAATCTTTTAATCGTTCTATTTATATTACATCGCAAAAAACTATTGATAAATTATCAGTTACAATGAATATAATAATGCGGTTTTGATTACGTTTTCTGATGAAACTAATTTTAAATTATATTTTAATAATCGAACTTTGTATAAAAAAAAATTTTAATATGTCTATTTGTACATATTTTTATTATAACATTCAATTTGCCGTATTAAATTATTGTTAACACGTGTACCAAAGAGAATAGATTTGAAATATGCGAATGACTAAGTTTATATTTTTAACTTTCTTACGTAATAATAAATAATGATATATACGTATGTTTACCGGGAATAATTTCACCACTGCCGCCGTTTATCAATATTTCCGAATTTATGACGAGATAAAACGACATTCCATTTAAAATACTAAATATGTAACAAATATGGTTTATATATGCCGAAAGGATTGTATAACTATTCGTACATGTGTTTTTTTATATTTTTTCGACGTCACGTCATAGACGTAGACGGTTAATCACTATTTACATGCATCTTCCGAATCAATCAATTATTGCCGTATGATAGTAGAATTATTAGCGTATATCAGTCATTATTTTGTACGTATAGTTGTATTAAAATTATTATTAACAATCTTTTAATCGTTCTATTTATATTACATCGCAAAAAACTATTGATAAATTATCAGTTACAATGAATATAATAATGCGGTTTTGATTACGTTTTCTGATGAAACTAATTTTAAAATTATATTTTAATAATCGAACTTTGTATAAAAAAAAATTTTAATATGTCTATTTGTACATATTTTTATTATAACATTCAATTTGCCGTATTAAATTATTGTTAACACGTGTACCAAAGAGAATAGATTCCAAATATGCGAATGACTAAGTTTATATTTTTAACTTTCTTACGTAATAATAAATAATGATATATACGTATGTTTACCGGGAATAATTTCACCACTGCCGCCGTTTATCAATATTTCCGAATTTATGACGAGATAAAACGACATTCCATTTAAAATACTAAATATGTAACAAATATGGTTTATATATGCCGAAAGGATTGTATAACTATTCGTACATGTGTTTTTTTATATTTTTTCGACGTCACGTCATAGACGTAGACGGTTAATCACTATTTACATGCATCTTCCGAATCAATCAATTATTGCCGTATGATAGTAGAATTATTAGCGTATATCAGTCATTATTTTGTACGTATAGTTGTATTAAAATTATTATTAACAATCTTTTAATCGTTCTATTTATATTACATCGCAAAAAACTATTGATAAATTATCAGTTACAATGAATATAATAATGCGGTTTTGATTACGTTTTCTGATGAAACTAATTTTAAATTATATTTTAATAATCGAACTTTGTATAAAAAAAAATTTTAATATGTCTATTTGTACATATTTTTATTATAACATTCAATTTGCCGTATTAAATTATTGTTAACACGTGTACCAAAGAGAATAGATTTGAAATATGCGAATGACTAAGTTTATATTTTTAACTTTCTTACGTAATAATAAATAATGATATATACGTATGTTTACCGGGAATAATTTCACCACTGCCGCCGTTTATCAATATTTCCGAATTTATGACGAGATAAAACGACATTCCATTTAAAATACTAAATATGTAACAAATATGGTTTATATATGCCGAAAGGATTGTATAACTATTCGTACATGTGTTTTTTTATATTTTTTCGACGTCACGTCATAGACGTAGACGGTTAATCACTATTTACATGCATCTTCCGAATCAATCAATTATTGCCGTATGATAGTAGAATTATTAGCGTATATCAGTCATTATTTTGTACGTATAGTTGTATTAAAATTATTATTAACAATCTTTTAATCGTTCTATTTATATTACATCGCAAAAAACTATTGATAAATTATCAGTTACAATGAATATAATAATGCGGTTTTGATTACGTTTTCTGATGAAACTAATTTTAAAATTATATTTTAATAATCGAACTTTGTATAAAAAAAAATTTTAATATGTCTATTTGTACATATTTTTATTATAACATTCAATTTGCCGTATTAAATTATTGTTAACACGTGTACCAAAGAGAATAGATTTGAAATATGCGAATGACTAAGTTTATATTTTTAACTTTCTTACGTAATAATAAATAATGATATATACGTATGTTTACCGGGAATAATTTCACCACTGCCGCCGTTTATCAATATTTCCGAATTTATGACGAGATAAAACGACATTCCATTTAAAATACTAAATATGTAACAAATATGGTTTATATATGCCGAAAGGATTGTATAACTTTTCGTACATGTGTTTTTTTATATTTTTTCGACGTCACGTCATAGACGTAGACGGTTAATCACTATTTACATGCATCTTCCGAATCAATCAATTTTTGCCGTATGATAGTAGAATTATTAGCGTATATTAGTCATTATTTTGTACGTATAGTTGTATTAAAATTATTATTAACAATCTTTTAATCGTTCTATTTATATTACATCGCAAAAAACTATTGATAAATTATCAGGTACAATGAATATAATAATGCGGTTTTGATTACGTTTTCTGATGAAACTAATTTTAAATTATATTTTAATAATCGAACTTTGTATAAAAAAAAATTTTAATATGTCTATTTGTACATATTTTTATTATAACATTCAATTTGCCGTATTAAATTATTGTTAACACGTGTACCAAAGAGAATAGATTTGAAATATGCGAATGACTAAGTTTATATTTTTAACTTTCTTACGTAATAATAAATAATGATATATACGTATGTTTACCGGGAATAATTTCACCACTGCCGCCGTTTATCAATATTTCCGAATTTATGACGAGATAAAACGACATTCCATTTAAAATACTAAATATGTAACAAATATGGTTTATATATGCCAAAAGGATTGTATAACTATTCGTACATGTGTTTTTTTATATTTTTTCGACGTCACGTCATAGACGTAGACGGTTAATCACTATTTACATGCATCTTCCGAATCAATCAATTATTGCCGTATGATAGTAGAATTATTAGCGTATATTAGTCATTATTTTGTACGTATAGTTGTATTAAAATTATTATTAACAATCTTTTAATTGGGCCATTTATATTACATCGCAAAAAACTATTGATAAATTATCAGTTACAATGAATATAATAATGCGGTTTTGATTACGTTTTCTGATGAAACTAATTTTAAAATTAAATTTTAATAATCGAACTTTGTATAAAAAAAAATTTTAATATGTCTATTTGTACATATTTTTATTATAACATTCAATTTGCCGTATTAAATTATTGTTAACACGTGTACCAAAGAGAATAGATTTGAAATATGCGAATGACTAAGTTTATATTTTTAACTTTCTTACGTAATAATAAATAATGATATATACGTATGTTTACCGGGAATAATTTCACCACTGCCGCCGTTTATCAATATTTCCGAATTTATGACGAGATAAAACGACATTCCATTTAAAATACTAAATATGTAACAAATATGGTTTATATATGCCGAAAGGATTGTATAACTATTCGTACATGTGTTTTTTTATATTTTTTCGACGTCACGTCATAGACGTAGACAGTTAATCACTATTTACATGCATCTTCCGAATCAATCAATTATTGCCGTATGATAGTAGAATTATTAGCGTATATCAGTCATTATTTTGTACGTATAGTTGTATTAAAATTATTATTAACAATCTTTTAATCGTTCTATTTATATTACATCGCAAAAAACTATTGATAAATTATCAGTTACAATGAATATAATAATGCGGTTTTGATTACGTTTTCTGATGAAACTAATTTTAAATTATATTTTAATAATCGAACTTTGTATAAAAAAAAATTTTAATATGTCTATTTGTACATATTTTTATTATAACATTCAATTTGCCGTATTAAATTATTGTTAACACGTGTACCAAAGAGAATAGATTTGAAATATGCGAATGACTAAGTTTATATTTTTAACTTTCTTACGTAATAATAAATAATGATATATACGTATGTTTACCGGGAATAATTTCACCACTGCCGCCGTTTATCAATATTTCCGAATTTATGACGAGATAAAACGACATTCCATTTAAAATACTAAATATGTAACAAATATGGTTTATATATGCCGAAAGGATTGTATAACTATTCGTACATGTGTTTTTTTATATTTTTTCGACGTCACGTCATAGACGTAGACGGTTAATCACTATTTACATGCATCTTCCGAATCAATCAATTATTGCCGTATGATAGTAGAATTATTAGCGTATATCAGTCATTATTTTGTACGTATAGTTGTATTAAAATTATTATTAACAATCTTTTAATCGTTCTATTTATATTACATCGCAAAAAACTATTGATAAATTATCAGTTACAATGAATATAATAATGCGGTTTTGATTACGTTTTCTGATGAAACTAATTTTAAAATTATATTTTAATAATCGAACTTTGTATAAAAAAAAATTTTAATATGTCTATTTGTACATATTTTTATTATAACATTCAATTTGCCGTATTAAATTATTGTTAACACGTGTACCAAAGAGAATAGATTCGAAATATGCGAATGACTAAGTTTATATTTTTAACTTTCTTACGTAATAATAAATAATGATATATACGTATGTTTACCGGGAATAATTTCACCACTGCCGCCGTTTATCAATATTTCCGAATTTATGACGAGATAAAACGACATTCCATTTAAAATACTAAATATGTTACAAATATGGTTTATATATGTCGAAAGGATTGTATAACTAGTCGTACATGTGTTTTTTTATATTTTTTGGACGTCACGTCATATACGTAGACGGTTAATCACTATTTACATGCATCTTCCGAATCAATCAATTATTGCCGTATGATAGTAGAATTATTAGCGTATATCAGTCATTATTTTGTACGTATAGTTGTATTAATATTATTATTAACAATCTTTTAATCGTTCTATTTATATTACATCGCAAAAAACTATTGATAAATTATCAGTTACAATGAATATAATAATGCGGTTTTGACTACGTTTTCTGATGAAACTAATTTTAAAATTATATTTTAATAATCGAACTTTGTATAAAAAAAAATTTTAATATGTCTATTTGTACATATTTTTATTATAACATTCAATTTGCCGTATTAAATTATTGTTAACACGTGTACCAAAGAGAATAGATTTGAAATATGCGAATGACTAAGTTTATATTTTTAACTTTCTTACGTAATAATAAATAATGATATATACGTATGTTTACCGGGAATAATTTCACCACTGCCGCCGTTTATCAATATTTCCGAATTTATGACGAGATAAAACGACATTCCATTTAAAATACTAAATATGTAACAAATATGGTTTATATATGTCGAAAGGATTGTATAACCAGTCGTACATGTGTTTTTTTATATTTTTTGGACGTCACGTCATATACGTAGACGGTTAATCACTATTTACATGAATCTTCCGAATCCATCAATTATTGCCGTATGATAGTAGAATTATTAGCGTATATTAGTCATTATTTTGTACGTATAGTTGTATTAATATTATTATTAACAATCTTTTAATCGTTCTATTTATATTACATCGCAAAAAACTATTGATAAATTATCAGTTACAATGAATATAATAATGCGGTTTTGATTACGTTTTCTGATGAAACTAATTTTAAAATTATATTTTAATAATCGAACTTTGTATAAAAAAAAATTTTAATATGTCTATTTGTACATATTTTTATTATAACATTCAATTTGCCGTATTAAATTATTGTTAACACGTGTACCAAAGAGAACAGATTTGAAATATGCGAATGACTAAGTTTATATTTTTAACTTTCTTACGTAATAATAAATAATGATATATACGTATGTTTACCGGGAATAATTTCACCACTGCCGCCGTTTATCAATATTTCCGAATTTATGACGAGATAAAACGACATTCCATTTAAAATACTAAATATGTAACAAATATGGTTTATATATGTCGAAAGGATTGTATAACCAGTCGTACATGTGTTTTTTTATATTTTTTGGACGTCACGTCATATACGTAGACGGTTAATCACTATTTACATGAATCTTCCGAATCCATCAATTATTGCCGTATGATAGTAGAATTATTAGCGTATATTAGTCATTATTTTGTACGTATAGTTGTATTAAAATTATTATTAACAATCTTTTAATTGGGCTATTTATATTACATCGCAAAAAACTATTGATAAATTATCAGTTACAATGAATATAATAATGCGGTTTTGATTACGTTTTCTGATGAAACTAATTTTAAAATTATATTTTAATAATCGAACTTTGTATAAAAAAAAATTTTAATATGTCTATTTGTACATATTTTTATTATAACATTCAATTTGCCGTATTAAATTATTGTTAACACGTGTACCAAAGAGAATAGATTCGAAATATGCGAATGACTAAGTTTATATTTTCAACTTTCTTACGTAATAATAAATAATGATATATACGTATGTTTACCGGGAATAATTTCACCACTGCCGCCGTTTATCAATATTTCCGAATTTATGACGAGATAAAACGACATTCCATTTAAAATACTAAATATGTTACAAATATGGTTTATATATGTCGAAAGGATTGTATAACCAGTCGTACATGTGTTTTTTTATATTTTTTGGACGTCACTTCATATACGTAGACGGTTAATCACTATTTACATGAATCTTCCGAATCAATCAATTATTGCCGTATGATAGTAGAATTATTAGCGTATATTAGTCATTATTTTGTACGTATAGTTGTATTAAAATTATTATTAACAATCTTTTAATTGGGCCATTTATATTACATCGCAAAAAACTATTGATAAATTATCAGTTACAATGAATATAATAATGCGGTTTTGATTACGTTTTCTGATGAAACTAATTTTAAAATTAAATTTTAATAATCGAACTTTGTATAAAAAAAAATTTTAATATGTCTATTTGTACATATTTTTATTATAACATTCAATTTGCCGTATTAAATTATTGTTAACACGTGTACCAAAGAGAATAGATTTGAAATATGCGAATGACTAAGTTTATATTTTTAACTTTCTTACGTAATAATAAATAATGATATATACGTATGTTTACCGGGAATAATTTCACCACTGCCGCCGTTTATCAATATTTCCGAATTTATGACGAGATAAAACGACATTCCATTTAAAATACTAAATATGTAACAAATATGGTTTATATATGCCGAAAGGATTGTATAACTATTCGTACATGTGTTTTTTTATATTTTTTCGACGTCACGTCATAGACGTAGACGGTTAATCACTATTTACATGCATCTTCCGAATCAATCAATTATTGCCGTATGATAGTAGAATTATTAGCGTATATCAGTCATTATTTTGTACGTATAGTTGTATTAAAATTATTATTAACAATCTTTTAATCGTTCTATTTATATTACATCGCAAAAAACTATTGATAAATTATCAGTTACAATGAATATAATAATGCGGTTTTGATTACGTTTTCTGATGAAACTAATTTTAAATTATATTTTAATAATCGAACTTTGTATAAAAAAAAATTTTAATATGTCTATTTGTACATATTTTTATTATAACATTCAATTTGCCGTATTAAATTATTGTTAACACGTGTACCAAAGAGAATAGATTTGAAATATGCGAATGACTAAGTTTATATTTTTAACTTTCTTACGTAATAATAAATAATGATATATACGTATGTTTACCGGGAATAATTTCACCACTGCCGCCGTTTATCAATATTTCCGAATTTATGACGAGATAAAACGACATTCCATTTAAAATACTAAATATGTAACAAATATGGTTTATATATGCCGAAAGGATTGTATAACTATTCGTACATGTGTTTTTTTATATTTTTTCGACGTCACGTCATAGACGTAGACGGTTAATCACTATTTACATGCATCTTCCGAATCAATCAATTATTGCCGTATGATAGTAGAATTATTAGCGTATATCAGTCATTATTTTGTACGTATAGTTGTATTAAAATTATTATTAACAATCTTTTAATCGTTCTATTTATATTACATCGCAAAAAACTATTGATAAATTATCAGTTACAATGAATATAATAATGCGGTTTTGATTACGTTTTCTGATGAAACTAATTTTAAAATTATATTTTAATAATCGAACTTTGTATAAAAAAAAATTTTAATATGTCTATTTGTACATATTTTTATTATAACATTCAATTTGCCGTATTAAATTATTGTTAACACGTGTACCAAAGAGAATAGATTCGAAATATGCGAATGACTAAGTTTATATTTTTAACTTTCTTACGTAATAATAAATAATGATATATACGTATGTTTACCGGGAATAATTTCACCACTGCCGCCGTTTATCAATATTTCCGAATTTATGACGAGATAAAACGACATTCCATTTAAAATACTAAATATGTTACAAATATGGTTTATATATGTCGAAAGGATTGTATAACTAGTCGTACATGTGTTTTTTTATATTTTTTGGACGTCACGTCATATACGTAGACGGTTAATCACTATTTACATGCATCTTCCGAATCAATCAATTATTGCCGTATGATAGTAGAATTATTAGCGTATATCAGTCATTATTTTGTACGTATAGTTGTATTAATATTATTATTAACAATCTTTTAATCGTTCTATTTATATTACATCGCAAAAAACTATTGATAAATTATCAGTTACAATGAATATAATAATGCGGTTTTGACTACGTTTTCTGATGAAACTAATTTTAAAATTATATTTTAATAATCGAACTTTGTATAAAAAAAAATTTTAATATGTCTATTTGTACATATTTTTATTATAACATTCAATTTGCCGTATTAAATTATTGTTAACACGTGTACCAAAGAGAATAGATTTGAAATATGCGAATGACTAAGTTTATATTTTTAACTTTCTTACGTAATAATAAATAATGATATATACGTATGTTTACCGGGAATAATTTCACCACTGCCGCCGTTTATCAATATTTCCGAATTTATGACGAGATAAAACGACATTCCATTTAAAATACTAAATATGTAACAAATATGGTTTATATATGTCGAAAGGATTGTATAACCAGTCGTACATGTGTTTTTTTATATTTTTTGGACGTCACGTCATATACGTAGACGGTTAATCACTATTTACATGAATCTTCCGAATCCATCAATTATTGCCGTATGATAGTAGAATTATTAGCGTATATTAGTCATTATTTTGTACGTATAGTTGTATTAATATTATTATTAACAATCTTTTAATCGTTCTATTTATATTACATCGCAAAAAACTATTGATAAATTATCAGTTACAATGAATATAATAATGCGGTTTTGATTACGTTTTCTGATGAAACTAATTTTAAAATTATATTTTAATAATCGAACTTTGTATAAAAAAAAATTTTAATATGTCTATTTGTACATATTTTTATTATAACATTCAATTTGCCGTATTAAATTATTGTTAACACGTGTACCAAAGAGAACAGATTTGAAATATGCGAATGACTAAGTTTATATTTTTAACTTTCTTACGTAATAATAAATAATGATATATACGTATGTTTACCGGGAATAATTTCACCACTGCCGCCGTTTATCAATATTTCCGAATTTATGACGAGATAAAACGACATTCCATTTAAAATACTAAATATGTAACAAATATGGTTTATATATGTCGAAAGGATTGTATAACCAGTCGTACATGTGTTTTTTTATATTTTTTGGACGTCACGTCATATACGTAGACGGTTAATCACTATTTACATGAATCTTCCGAATCCATCAATTATTGCCGTATGATAGTAGAATTATTAGCGTATATTAGTCATTATTTTGTACGTATAGTTGTATTAAAATTATTATTAACAATCTTTTAATTGGGCTATTTATATTACATCGCAAAAAACTATTGATAAATTATCAGTTACAATGAATATAATAATGCGGTTTTGATTACGTTTTCTGATGAAACTAATTTTAAAATTATATTTTAATAATCGAACTTTGTATAAAAAAAAATTTTAATATGTCTATTTGTACATATTTTTATTATAACATTCAATTTGCCGTATTAAATTATTGTTAACACGTGTACCAAAGAGAATAGATTCGAAATATGCGAATGACTAAGTTTATATTTTCAACTTTCTTACGTAATAATAAATAATGATATATACGTATGTTTACCGGGAATAATTTCACCACTGCCGCCGTTTATCAATATTTCCGAATTTATGACGAGATAAAACGACATTCCATTTAAAATACTAAATATGTTACAAATATGGTTTATATATGTCGAAAGGATTGTATAACCAGTCGTACATGTGTTTTTTTATATTTTTTGGACGTCACTTCATATACGTAGACGGTTAATCACTATTTACATGAATCTTCCGAATCAATCAATTATTGCCGTATGATAGTAGAATTATTAGCGTATATTAGTCATTATTTTGTACGTATAGTTGTATTAAAATTATTATTAACAATCTTTTAATTGGGCCATTTATATTACATCGCAAAAAACTATTGATAAATTATCAGTTACAATGAATATAATAATGCGGTTTTGATTACGTTTTCTGATGAAACTAATTTTAAAATTAAATTTTAATAATCGAACTTTGTATAAAAAAAAATTTTAATATGTCTATTTGTACATATTTTTATTATAACATTCAATTTGCCGTATTAAATTATTGTTAACACGTGTACCAAAGAGAATAGATTTGAAATATGCGAATGACTAAGTTTATATTTTTAACTTTCTTACGTAATAATAAATAATGATATATACGTATGTTTACCGGGAATAATTTCACCACTGCCGCCGTTTATCAATATTTCCGAATTTATGACGAGATAAAACGACATTCCATTTAAAATACTAAATATGTAACAAATATGGTTTATATATGCCGAAAGGATTGTATAACTATTCGTACATGTGTTTTTTTATATTTTTTCGACGTCACGTCATAGACGTAGACGGTTAATCACTATTTACATGCATCTTCCGAATCAATCAATTATTGCCGTATGATAGTAGAATTATTAGCGTATATCAGTCATTATTTTGTACGTATAGTTGTATTAAAATTATTATTAACAATCTTTTAATCGTTCTATTTATATTACATCGCAAAAAACTATTGATAAATTATCAGTTACAATGAATATAATAATGCGGTTTTGATTACGTTTTCTGATGAAACTAATTTTAAATTATATTTTAATAATCGAACTTTGTATAAAAAAAAATTTTAATATGTCTATTTGTACATATTTTTATTATAACATTCAATTTGCCGTATTAAATTATTGTTAACACGTGTACCAAAGAGAATAGATTTGAAATATGCGAATGACTAAGTTTATATTTTTAACTTTCTTACGTAATAATAAATAATGATATATACGTATGTTTACCGGGAATAATTTCACCACTGCCGCCGTTTATCAATATTTCCGAATTTATGACGAGATAAAACGACATTCCATTTAAAATACTAAATATGTAACAAATATGGTTTATATATGCCGAAAGGATTGTATAACTATTCGTACATGTGTTTTTTTATATTTTTTCGACGTCACGTCATAGACGTAGACGGTTAATCACTATTTACATGCATCTTCCGAATCAATCAATTATTGCCGTATGATAGTAGAATTATTAGCGTATATCAGTCATTATTTTGTACGTATAGTTGTATTAAAATTATTATTAACAATCTTTTAATCGTTCTATTTATATTACATCGCAAAAAACTATTGATAAATTATCAGTTACAATGAATATAATAATGCGGTTTTGATTACGTTTTCTGATGAAACTAATTTTAAAATTATATTTTAATAATCGAACTTTGTATAAAAAAAAATTTTAATATGTCTATTTGTACATATTTTTATTATAACATTCAATTTGCCGTATTAAATTATTGTTAACACGTGTACCAAAGAGAATAGATTCGAAATATGCGAATGACTAAGTTTATATTTTTAACTTTCTTACGTAATAATAAATAATGATATATACGTATGTTTACCGGGAATAATTTCACCACTGCCGCCGTTTATCAATATTTCCGAATTTATGACGAGATAAAACGACATTCCATTTAAAATACTAAATATGTTACAAATATGGTTTATATATGTCGAAAGGATTGTATAACTAGTCGTACATGTGTTTTTTTATATTTTTTGGACGTCACGTCATATACGTAGACGGTTAATCACTATTTACATGCATCTTCCGAATCAATCAATTATTGCCGTATGATAGTAGAATTATTAGCGTATATCAGTCATTATTTTGTACGTATAGTTGTATTAATATTATTATTAACAATCTTTTAATCGTTCTATTTATATTACATCGCAAAAAACTATTGATAAATTATCAGTTACAATGAATATAATAATGCGGTTTTGACTACGTTTTCTGATGAAACTAATTTTAAAATTATATTTTAATAATCGAACTTTGTATAAAAAAAAATTTTAATATGTCTATTTGTACATATTTTTATTATAACATTCAATTTGCCGTATTAAATTATTGTTAACACGTGTACCAAAGAGAATAGATTTGAAATATGCGAATGACTAAGTTTATATTTTTAACTTTCTTACGTAATAATAAATAATGATATATACGTATGTTTACCGGGAATAATTTCACCACTGCCGCCGTTTATCAATATTTCCGAATTTATGACGAGATAAAACGACATTCCATTTAAAATACTAAATATGTAACAAATATGGTTTATATATGTCGAAAGGATTGTATAACCAGTCGTACATGTGTTTTTTTATATTTTTTGGACGTCACGTCATATACGTAGACGGTTAATCACTATTTACATGAATCTTCCGAATCCATCAATTATTGCCGTATGATAGTAGAATTATTAGCGTATATTAGTCATTATTTTGTACGTATAGTTGTATTAATATTATTATTAACAATCTTTTAATCGTTCTATTTATATTACATCGCAAAAAACTATTGATAAATTATCAGTTACAATGAATATAATAATGCGGTTTTGATTACGTTTTCTGATGAAACTAATTTTAAAATTATATTTTAATAATCGAACTTTGTATAAAAAAAAATTTTAATATGTCTATTTGTACATATTTTTATTATAACATTCAATTTGCCGTATTAAATTATTGTTAACACGTGTACCAAAGAGAACAGATTTGAAATATGCGAATGACTAAGTTTATATTTTTAACTTTCTTACGTAATAATAAATAATGATATATACGTATGTTTACCGGGAATAATTTCACCACTGCCGCCGTTTATCAATATTTCCGAATTTATGACGAGATAAAACGACATTCCATTTAAAATACTAAATATGTAACAAATATGGTTTATATATGTCGAAAGGATTGTATAACCAGTCGTACATGTGTTTTTTTATATTTTTTGGACGTCACGTCATATACGTAGACGGTTAATCACTATTTACATGAATCTTCCGAATCCATCAATTATTGCCGTATGATAGTAGAATTATTAGCGTATATTAGTCATTATTTTGTACGTATAGTTGTATTAAAATTATTATTAACAATCTTTTAATTGGGCTATTTATATTACATCGCAAAAAACTATTGATAAATTATCAGTTACAATGAATATAATAATGCGGTTTTGATTACGTTTTCTGATGAAACTAATTTTAAAATTATATTTTAATAATCGAACTTTGTATAAAAAAAAATTTTAATATGTCTATTTGTACATATTTTTATTATAACATTCAATTTGCCGTATTAAATTATTGTTAACACGTGTACCAAAGAGAATAGATTCGAAATATGCGAATGACTAAGTTTATATTTTCAACTTTCTTACGTAATAATAAATAATGATATATACGTATGTTTACCGGGAATAATTTCACCACTGCCGCCGTTTATCAATATTTCCGAATTTATGACGAGATAAAACGACATTCCATTTAAAATACTAAATATGTTACAAATATGGTTTATATATGTCGAAAGGATTGTATAACCAGTCGTACATGTGTTTTTTTATATTTTTTGGACGTCACTTCATATACGTAGACGGTTAATCACTATTTACATGAATCTTCCGAATCAATCAATTATTGCCGTATGATAGTAGAATTATTAGCGTATATTAGTCATTATTTTGTACGTATAGTTGTATTAAAATTATTATTAACAATCTTTTAATTGGGCTATTTATATTACATCGCAAAAAACTATTGATAAATTATCAGTTACAATGAATATAATAATGCGGTTTTGATTACGTTTTCTGATGAAACTAATTTTAAAATTATATTTTAATAATCGAACTTTGTATAAAAAAAAATTTTTATATGTCTATTTGTACATATTTTTATTATAACATTCAATTTGCCGTATTAAATTATTGTTAACACGTCTACCAAAGAGAATAGATTCGAAAAATGCGAATGACTAAGTTTATATTTTTAACTTTCTTACGTAATAATTAATAATGATATATACGTATGTTTACCGGGAATAATTTCACCACTGCCGCCGTTTATCAATATTTCCGAATTTATGACGAGATAAAACGACATTCCATTTAAAATACTAAATATGTAACAAATATGGTTTATATATGCCGAAAGGATTGTATAACTATTCGTACATGTGTTTTTTTATATTTTTTGGACGTCACTTCATATACGTAGACGGTTAATCACTATTTACATGAATCTTCCGAATCAATCAATTATTGCCGTATGATAGTAGAATTATTAGCGTATATTAGTCATTATTTTGTACGTATAGTTGTATTAAAATTATTATTAACAATCTTTTAATTGGGCTATTTATATTACATCGCAAAAAACTATTGATAAATTATCAGTTACAATGAATATAATAATGCGGTTTTGATTACGTTTTCTGATGAAACTAATTTTAAAATTATATTTTAATAATCGAACTTTGTATAAAAAAAAATTTTTATATGTCTATTTGTACATATTTTTATTATAACATTCAATTTGCCGTATTAAATTATTGTTAACACGTCTACCAAAGAGAATAGATTCGAAAAATGCGAATGACTAAGTTTATATTTTTAACTTTCTTACGTAATAATTAATAATGATATATACGTATGTTTACCGGGAATAATTTCACCACTGCCGCCGTTTATCAATATTTCCGAATTTATGACGAGATAAAACGACATTCCATTTAAAATACTAAATATGTAACAAATATGGTTTATATATGCCGAAAGGATTGTATAACTATTCGTACATGTGTTTTTTTATATTTTTTCGACGTCACGTCATAGACGTAGACGGTTAATCACTATTTACATGCATCTTCCGAATCAATCAATTATTGCCGTATGATAGTAGAATTATTAGCGTATATCAGTCATTATTTTGTACGTATAGTTGTATTAAAATTATTATTAACAATCTTTTAATCGTTCTATTTATATTACATCGCAAAAACTATTGATAAATTATCAGTTACAATGAATATAATAATGCGGTTTTGATTACGTTTTCTGATGAAACTAATTTTAAAATTATATTTTAATAATCGAACTTTGTATAAAAAAAAATTTTAATATGTCTATTTGTACATATTTTTATTATAACATTCAATTTGCCGTATTAAATTATTGTTAACACGTGTACCAAAGAGAATAGATTTGAAATATGCGAATGACTAAGTTTATATTTTTAACTTTCTTACGTAATAATAAATAATGATATATACGTATGTTTACCGGGAATAATTTCACCACTGCCGCCGTTTATCAATATTTCCGAATTTATGACGAGATAAAACGACATTCCATTTAAAATACTAAATATGTAACAAATATGGTTTATATATGCCGAAAGGATTGTATAACTATTCGTACATGTGTTTTTTTATATTTTTTGGACGTCACTTCATATACGTAGACGGTTAATCACTATTTACATGAATCTTCCGAATCAATCAATTATTGCCGTATGATAGTAGAATTATTAGCGTATATTAGTCATTATTTTGTACGTATAGTTGTATTAAAATTATTATTAACAATCTTTTAATTGGGCTATTTATATTACATCGCAAAAAACTATTGATAAATTATCAGTTACAATGAATATAATAATGCGGTTTTGATTACGTTTTCTGATGAAACTAATTTTAAAATTATATTTTAATAATCGAACTTTGTATAAAAAAAAATTTTTATATGTCTATTTGTACATATTTTTATTATAACATTCAATTTGCCGTATTAAATTATTGTTAACACGTCTACCAAAGAGAATAGATTCGAAAAATGCGAATGACTAAGTTTATATTTTTAACTTTCTTACGTAATAATTAATAATGATATATACGTATGTTTACCGGGAATAATTTCACCACTGCCGCCGTTTATCAATATTTCCGAATTTATGACGAGATAAAACGACATTCCATTTAAAATACTAAATATGTAACAAATATGGTTTATATATGCCGAAAGGATTGTATAACTATTCGTACATGTGTTTTTTTATATTTTTTCGACGTCACGTCATAGACGTAGACGGTTAATCACTATTTACATGCATCTTCCGAATCAATCAATTATTGCCGTATGATAGTAGAATTATTAGCGTATATCAGTCATTATTTTGTACGTATAGTTGTATTAAAATTATTATTAACAATCTTTTAATCGTTCTATTTATATTACATCGCAAAAACTATTGATAAATTATCAGTTACAATGAATATAATAATGCGGTTTTGATTACGTTTTCTGATGAAACTAATTTTAAAATTATATTTTAATAATCGAACTTTGTATAAAAAAAAATTTTAATATGTCTATTTGTACATATTTTTATTATAACATTCAATTTGCCGTATTAAATTATTGTTAACACGTGTACCAAAGAGAATAGATTTGAAATATGCGAATGACTAAGTTTATATTTTTAACTTTCTTACGTAATAATAAATAATGATATATACGTATGTTTACCGGGAATAATTTCACCACTGCCGCCGTTTATCAATATTTCCGAATTTATGACGAGATAAAACGACATTCCATTTAAAATACTAAATATGTAACAAATATGGTTTATATATGTCGAAAGGATTGTATAACCAGTCGTACATGTGTTTTTTTATATTTTTTGGACGTCACGTCATATACGTAGACGGTTAATCACTATTTACATGAATCTTCCGAATCCATCAATTATTGCCGTATGATAGTAGAATTATTAGCGTATATTAGTCATTATTTTGTACGTATAGTTGTATTAAAATTATTATTAACAATCTTTTAATTGGGCTATTTATATTACATCGCAAAAAACTATTGATAAATTATCAGTTACAATGAATATAATAATGCGGTTTTGATTACGTTTTCTGATGAAACTAATTTTAAAATTATATTTTAATAATCGAACTTTGTATAAAAAAAAATTTTAATATGTCTATTTGTACATATTTTTATTATAACATTCAATTTGCCGTATTAAATTATTGTTAACACGTGTACAAAAGAGAATAGATTCGAAATATGCGAATGACTAAGTTTATATTTTTAACTTTCTTACGTAATAATAAATAATGATATATACGTATGTTTACCGGGAATAATTTCACCACTGCCGCCGTTTATCAATATTTCCGAATTTATGACGAGATAAAACGACATTCCATTTAAAATACTAAATATGTTACAAATATGGTTTATATATGTCGAAAGGATTGTATAACCAGTCGTACATGTGTTTTTTTATATTTTTTGGACGTCACTTCATATACGTAGACGGTTAATCACTATTTACATGAATCTTCCGAATCAATCAATTATTGCCGTATGATAGTAGAATTATTAGCGTATATTAGTCATTATTTTGTACGTATAGTTGTATTAAAATTATTATTAACAATCTTTTAATCGTTCTATTTATATTACATCGCAAAAAACTATTGATAAATTATCAGTTACAATGAATATAATAATGCGGTTTTGATTACGTTTTCTGATGAAACTAATTTTAAAATTATATTTTAATAATCGAACTTTGTATAAAAAAAAATTTTTATATGTCTATTTGTACATATTTTTATTATAACATTCAATTTGCCGTATTAAATTATTGTTAACACGTCTACCAAAGAGAATAGATTCGAAAAATGCGAATGACTAAGTTTATATTTTTAACTTTCTTACGTAATAATAAATAATGATATATACGTATGTTTACCGGGAATAATTTCACCACTGCCGCCGTTTATCAATATTTCCGAATTTATGACGAGATAAAACGACATTCCATTTAAAATACTAAATATGTAACAAATATGGTTTATATATGCCGAAAGGATTGTATAACTATTCGTACATGTGTTTTTTTATATTTTTTCGACGTCACGTCATAGACGTAGACGGTTAATCACTATTTACATGCATCTTCCGAATCAATCAATTATTGCCGTATGATAGTAGAATTATTAGCGTATATCAGTCATTTTTTTGTACGTATAGTTGTATTAAAATTATTATTAACAATCTTTTAATCGTTCTATTTATATTACATCGCAAAAAACTATTGATAAATTATCAGTTACAATGAATATAATAATGCGGTTTTGATTACGTTTTCTGATGAAACTAATTTTAAAATTATATTTTAATAATCGAACTTTGTATAAAAAAAAATTTTAATATGTCTATTTGTACATATTTTTATTATAACATTCAATTTGCCGTATTAAATTATTGTTAACACGTGTACCAAAGAGAATAGATTTGAAATATGCGAATGACTAAGTTTATATTTTTAACTTTCTTACGTAATAATAAATAATGATATATACGTATGTTTACCGGGAATAATTTCACCACTGCCGCCGTTTATCAATATTTCCGAATTTATGACGAGATAAAACGACATTCCATTTAAAATACTAAATATGTAACAAATATGGTTTATATATGTCGAAAGGATTGTATAACCAGTCGTACATGTGTTTTTTTATATTTTTTGGACGTCACGTCATATACGTAGACGGTTAATCACTATTTACATGAATCTTCCGAATCCATCAATTATTGCCGTATGATAGTAGAATTATTAGCGTATATTAGTCATTATTTTGTACGTATAGTTGTATTAAAATTATTATTAACAATCTTTTAATCGTTCTATTTATATTACATCGCAAAAAACTATTGATAAATTATCAGTTACAATGAATATAATAATGCGGTTTTGATTACGTTTTCTGATGAAACTAATTTTAAATTATATTTTAATAATCGAACTTTGTATAAAAAAAAATTTTAATATGTCTATTTGTACATATTTTTATTATAACATTCAATTTGCCGTATTAAATTATTGTTAACACGTGTACCAAAGAGAATAGATTTGAAATATGCGAATGACTAAGTTTATATTTTTAACTTTCTTACGTAATAATAAATAATGATATATACGTATGTTTACCGGGAATAATTTCACCACTGCCGCCGTTTATCAATATTTCCGAATTTATGACGAGATAAAACGACATTCCATTTAAAATACTAAATATGTAACAAATATGGTTTAAATATGCCGAAAGGATTGTATAACTATTCGTACCAAAGAGAATAGATTCCAAATATGCGAATGACTAAGTTTATATTTTTAACTTTCTTACGTAATAATAAATAATGATATATACGTATGTTTACCGGGAATAATTTCACCACTGCCGCCGTTTATCAATATTTCCGAATTTATGACGAGATAAAACGACATTCCATTTAAAATACTAAATATGTAACAAATATGGTTTATATATGCCGAAAGGATTGTATAACTATTCGTACATGTGTTTTTTTATATTTTTTGGACGTCACGTCATATACGTAGACGGTTAATCACTATTTACATGAATCTTCCGAATCCATCAATTATTGCCGTATGATAGTAGAATTATTAGCGTATATTAGTCATTATTTTGTACGTATAGTTGTATTAAAATTATTATTAACAATCTTTTAATTGGGCTATTTATATTACATCGCAAAAAACTATTGATAAATTATCAGTTACAATGAATATAATAATGCGGTTTTGATTACGTTTTCTGATGAAACTAATTTTAAAATTATATTTTAATAATCGAACTTTGTATAAAAAAAAATTTTAATATGTCTATTTGTACATATTTTTATTATAACATTCAATTTGCCGTATTAAATTATTGTTAACACGTGTACCAAAGAGAATAGATTCCAAATATGCGAATGACTAAGTTTATATTTTTAACTTTCTTACGTAATAATAAATAATGATATATACGTATGTTTACCGGGAATAATTTCACCACTGCCGCCGTTTATCAATATTTCCGAATTTATGACGAGATAAAACGACATTCCATTTAAAATACTAAATATGTAACAAATATGGTTTAAATATGCCGAAAGGATTGTATAACTATTCGTACATGTGTTTTTTTATATTTTTTCGACGTCACGTCATAGACGTAGACGGTTAATCACTATTTACATGCATCTTCCGAATCAATCAATTATTGCCGTATGATAGTAGAATTATTAGCGTATATCAGTCATTATTTTGTACGTATAGTTGTATTAATATTATTATTAACAATCTTTTAATCGTTCTATTTATATTACATCGCAAAAAACTATTGATAAATTATCAGTTACAATGAATATAATAATGCGGTTTTGATTACGTTTTCTGATGAAACTAATTTTAAAATTATATTTTAATAATCGAACTTTGTATAAAAAAAAATTTTAATATGTCTATTTGTACATATTTTTATTATAACATTCAATTTGCCGTATTAAATTATTGTTAACACGTGTACCAAAGAGAACAGATTTGAAATATGCGAATGACTAAGTTTATATTTTTAACTTTCTTACGTAATAATAAATAATGATATATACGTATGTTTACCGGGAATAATTTCACCACTGCCGCCGTTTATCAATATTTCCGAATTTATGACGAGATAAAACGACATTCCATTTAAAATACTAAATATGTAACAAATATGGTTTATATATGTCGAAAGGATTGTATAACCAGTCGTACATGTGTTTTTTTATATTTTTTGGACGTCACGTCATATACGTAGACGGTTAATCACTATTTACATGAATCTTCCGAATCCATCAATTATTGCCGTATGATAGTAGAATTATTAGCGTATATTAGTCATTATTTTGTACGTATAGTTGTATTAAAATTATTATTAACAATCTTTTAATTGGGCTATTTATATTACATCGCAAAAAACTATTGATAAATTATCAGTTACAATGAATATAATAATGCGGTTTTGATTACGTTTTCTGATGAAACTAATTTTAAAATTATATTTTAATAATCGAACTTTGTATAAAAAAAAATTTTAATATGTCTATTTGTACATATTTTTATTATAACATTCAATTTGCCGTATTAAATTATTGTTAACACGTGTACCAAAGAGAATAGATTCGAAATATGCGAATGACTAAGTTTATATTTTCAACTTTCTTACGTAATAATAAATAATGATATATACGTATGTTTACCGGGAATAATTTCACCACTGCCGCCGTTTATCAATATTTCCGAATTTATGACGAGATAAAACGACATTCCATTTAAAATACTAAATATGTTACAAATATGGTTTATATATGTCGAAAGGATTGTATAACCAGTCGTACATGTGTTTTTTTATATTTTTTGGACGTCACTTCATATACGTAGACGGTTAATCACTATTTACATGAATCTTCCGAATCAATCAATTATTGCCGTATGATAGTAGAATTATTAGCGTATATTAGTCATTATTTTGTACGTATAGTTGTATTAAAATTATTATTAACAATCTTTTAATTGGGCTATTTATATTACATCGCAAAAAACTATTGATAAATTATCAGTTACAATGAATATAATAATGCGGTTTTGATTACGTTTTCTGATGAAACTAATTTTAAAATTATATTTTAATAATCGAACTTTGTATAAAAAAAAATTTTTATATGTCTATTTGTACATATTTTTATTATAACATTCAATTTGCCGTATTAAATTATTGTTAACACGTCTACCAAAGAGAATAGATTCGAAAAATGCGAATGACTAAGTTTATATTTTTAACTTTCTTACGTAATAATTAATAATGATATATACGTATGTTTACCGGGAATAATTTCACCACTGCCGCCGTTTATCAATATTTCCGAATTTATGACGAGATAAAACGACATTCCATTTAAAATACTAAATATGTAACAAATATGGTTTATATATGCCGAAAGGATTGTATAACTATTCGTACATGTGTTTTTTTATATTTTTTCGACGTCACGTCATAGACGTAGACGGTTAATCACTATTTACATGCATCTTCCGAATCAATCAATTATTGCCGTATGATAGTAGAATTATTAGCGTATATCAGTCATTATTTTGTACGTATAGTTGTATTAAAATTATTATTAACAATCTTTTAATCGTTCTATTTATATTACATCGCAAAAACTATTGATAAATTATCAGTTACAATGAATATAATAATGCGGTTTTGATTACGTTTTCTGATGAAACTAATTTTAAAATTATATTTTAATAATCGAACTTTGTATAAAAAAAAATTTTAATATGTCTATTTGTACATATTTTTATTATAACATTCAATTTGCCGTATTAAATTATTGTTAACACGTGTACCAAAGAGAATAGATTTGAAATATGCGAATGACTAAGTTTATATTTTTAACTTTCTTACGTAATAATAAATAATGATATATACGTATGTTTACCGGGAATAATTTCACCACTGCCGCCGTTTATCAATATTTCCGAATTTATGACGAGATAAAACGACATTCCATTTAAAATACTAAATATGTAACAAATATGGTTTATATATGTCGAAAGGATTGTATAACCAGTCGTACATGTGTTTTTTTATATTTTTTGGACGTCACGTCATATACGTAGACGGTTAATCACTATTTACATGAATCTTCCGAATCCATCAATTATTGCCGTATGATAGTAGAATTATTAGCGTATATTAGTCATTATTTTGTACGTATAGTTGTATTAAAATTATTATTAACAATCTTTTAATTGGGCTATTTATATTACATCGCAAAAAACTATTGATAAATTATCAGTTACAATGAATATAATAATGCGGTTTTGATTACGTTTTCTGATGAAACTAATTTTAAAATTATATTTTAATAATCGAACTTTGTATAAAAAAAAATTTTAATATGTCTATTTGTACATATTTTTATTATAACATTCAATTTGCCGTATTAAATTATTGTTAACACGTGTACAAAAGAGAATAGATTCGAAATATGCGAATGACTAAGTTTATATTTTTAACTTTCTTACGTAATAATAAATAATGATATATACGTATGTTTACCGGGAATAATTTCACCACTGCCGCCGTTTATCAATATTTCCGAATTTATGACGAGATAAAACGACATTCCATTTAAAATACTAAATATGTTACAAATATGGTTTATATATGTCGAAAGGATTGTATAACCAGTCGTACATGTGTTTTTTTATATTTTTTGGACGTCACTTCATATACGTAGACGGTTAATCACTATTTACATGAATCTTCCGAATCAATCAATTATTGCCGTATGATAGTAGAATTATTAGCGTATATTAGTCATTATTTTGTACGTATAGTTGTATTAAAATTATTATTAACAATCTTTTAATCGTTCTATTTATATTACATCGCAAAAAACTATTGATAAATTATCAGTTACAATGAATATAATAATGCGGTTTTGATTACGTTTTCTGATGAAACTAATTTTAAAATTATATTTTAATAATCGAACTTTGTATAAAAAAAAATTTTTATATGTCTATTTGTACATATTTTTATTATAACATTCAATTTGCCGTATTAAATTATTGTTAACACGTCTACCAAAGAGAATAGATTCGAAAAATGCGAATGACTAAGTTTATATTTTTAACTTTCTTACGTAATAATAAATAATGATATATACGTATGTTTACCGGGAATAATTTCACCACTGCCGCCGTTTATCAATATTTCCGAATTTATGACGAGATAAAACGACATTCCATTTAAAATACTAAATATGTAACAAATATGGTTTATATATGCCGAAAGGATTGTATAACTATTCGTACATGTGTTTTTTTATATTTTTTCGACGTCACGTCATAGACGTAGACGGTTAATCACTATTTACATGCATCTTCCGAATCAATCAATTATTGCCGTATGATAGTAGAATTATTAGCGTATATCAGTCATTTTTTTGTACGTATAGTTGTATTAAAATTATTATTAACAATCTTTTAATCGTTCTATTTATATTACATCGCAAAAAACTATTGATAAATTATCAGTTACAATGAATATAATAATGCGGTTTTGATTACGTTTTCTGATGAAACTAATTTTAAAATTATATTTTAATAATCGAACTTTGTATAAAAAAAAATTTTAATATGTCTATTTGTACATATTTTTATTATAACATTCAATTTGCCGTATTAAATTATTGTTAACACGTGTACCAAAGAGAATAGATTTGAAATATGCGAATGACTAAGTTTATATTTTTAACTTTCTTACGTAATAATAAATAATGATATATACGTATGTTTACCGGGAATAATTTCACCACTGCCGCCGTTTATCAATATTTCCGAATTTATGACGAGATAAAACGACATTCCATTTAAAATACTAAATATGTAACAAATATGGTTTATATATGTCGAAAGGATTGTATAACCAGTCGTACATGTGTTTTTTTATATTTTTTGGACGTCACGTCATATACGTAGACGGTTAATCACTATTTACATGAATCTTCCGAATCCATCAATTATTGCCGTATGATAGTAGAATTATTAGCGTATATTAGTCATTATTTTGTACGTATAGTTGTATTAAAATTATTATTAACAATCTTTTAATCGTTCTATTTATATTACATCGCAAAAAACTATTGATAAATTATCAGTTACAATGAATATAATAATGCGGTTTTGATTACGTTTTCTGATGAAACTAATTTTAAATTATATTTTAATAATCGAACTTTGTATAAAAAAAAATTTTAATATGTCTATTTGTACATATTTTTATTATAACATTCAATTTGCCGTATTAAATTATTGTTAACACGTGTACCAAAGAGAATAGATTTGAAATATGCGAATGACTAAGTTTATATTTTTAACTTTCTTACGTAATAATAAATAATGATATATACGTATGTTTACCGGGAATAATTTCACCACTGCCGCCGTTTATCAATATTTCCGAATTTATGACGAGATAAAACGACATTCCATTTAAAATACTAAATATGTAACAAATATGGTTTATATATGTCGAAAGGATTGTATAACCAGTCGTACATGTGTTTTTTTATATTTTTTGGACGTCACGTCATATACGTAGACGGTTAATCACTATTTACATGAATCTTCCGAATCCATCAATTATTGCCGTATGATAGTAGAATTATTAGCGTATATTAGTCATTATTTTGTACGTATAGTTGTATTAAAATTATTATTAACAATCTTTTAATTGGGCTATTTATATTACATCGCAAAAAACTATTGATAAATTATCAGTTACAATGAATATAATAATGCGGTTTTGATTACGTTTTCTGATGAAACTAATTTTAAAATTATATTTTAATAATCGAACTTTGTATAAAAAAAAATTTTAATATGTCTATTTGTACATATTTTTATTATAACATTCAATTTGCCGTATTAAATTATTGTTAACACGTGTACCAAAGAGAATAGATTCCAAATATGCGAATGACTAAGTTTATATTTTTAACTTTCTTACGTAATAATAAATAATGATATATACGTATGTTTACCGGGAATAATTTCACCACTGCCGCCGTTTATCAATATTTCCGAATTTATGACGAGATAAAACGACATTCCATTTAAAATACTAAATATGTAACAAATATGGTTTAAATATGCCGAAAGGATTGTATAACTATTCGTACCAAAGAGAATAGATTCCAAATATGCGAATGACTAAGTTTATATTTTTAACTTTCTTACGTAATAATAAATAATGATATATACGTATGTTTACCGGGAATAATTTCACCACTGCCGCCGTTTATCAATATTTCCGAATTTATGACGAGATAAAACGACATTCCATTTAAAATACTAAATATGTAACAAATATGGTTTATATATGCCGAAAGGATTGTATAACTATTCGTACATGTGTTTTTTTATATTTTTTGGACGTCACGTCATATACGTAGACGGTTAATCACTATTTACATGAATCTTCCGAATCCATCAATTATTGCCGTATGATAGTAGAATTATTAGCGTATATTAGTCATTATTTTGTACGTATAGTTGTATTAAAATTATTATTAACAATCTTTTAATTGGGCTATTTATATTACATCGCAAAAAACTATTGATAAATTATCAGTTACAATGAATATAATAATGCGGTTTTGATTACGTTTTCTGATGAAACTAATTTTAAAATTATATTTTAATAATCGAACTTTGTATAAAAAAAAATTTTAATATGTCTATTTGTACATATTTTTATTATAACATTCAATTTGCCGTATTAAATTATTGTTAACACGTGTACCAAAGAGAATAGATTCCAAATATGCGAATGACTAAGTTTATATTTTTAACTTTCTTACGTAATAATAAATAATGATATATACGTATGTTTACCGGGAATAATTTCACCACTGCCGCCGTTTATCAATATTTCCGAATTTATGACGAGATAAAACGACATTCCATTTAAAATACTAAATATGTAACAAATATGGTTTATATATGCCGAAAGGATTGTATAACTATTCGTACATGTGTTTTTTTATATTTTTTGGACGTCACGTCATATACGTAGACGGTTAATCACTATTTACATGAATCTTCCGAATCCATCAATTATTGCCGTATGATAGTAGAATTATTAGCGTATATTAGTCATTATTTTGTACGTATAGTTGTATTAAAATTATTATTAACAATCTTTTAATTGGGCTATTTATATTACATCGCAAAAAACTATTGATAAATTATCAGTTACAATGAATATAATAATGCGGTTTTGATTACGTTTTCTGATGAAACTAATTTTAAAATTATATTTTAATAATCGAACTTTGTATAAAAAAAAATTTTAATATGTCTATTTGTACATATTTTTATTATAACATTCAATTTGCCGTATTAAATTATTGTTAACACGTGTACCAAAGAGAATAGATTCCAAATATGCGAATGACTAAGTTTATATTTTTAACTTTCTTACGTAATAATAAATAATGATATATACGTATGTTTACCGGGAATAATTTCACCACTGCCGCCGTTTATCAATATTTCCGAATTTATGACGAGATAAAACGACATTCCATTTAAAATACTAAATATGTAACAAATATGGTTTAAATATGCCGAAAGGATTGTATAACTATTCGTACATGTGTTTTTTTATATTTTTTCGACGTCACGTCATAGACGTAGACGGTTAATCACTATTTACATGCATCTTCCGAATCAATCAATTATTGCCGTATGATAGTAGAATTATTAGTGTATATTAGTCATTATTTTGTACGTATAGTTGTATTAAAATTATTATTAACAATCTTTTAATCGTTCTATTTATATTACATCGCAAAAAACTATTGATAAATTATCAGTTACAATGAATATAATAATGCGGTTTTGATTACGTTTTCTGATGAAACTAATTTTAAAATTATATTTTAATAATCGAACTTTGTATAAAAAAAAATTTTATTATGTCTATTTGTACATATTTTTATTATAACATTCAATTTGCCGTATTAAATTATTGTTAACACGTGTACCAAAGAGAATAGATTCGAAATATGCGAATGACTAAGTTTATATTTTTAACTTTCTTACGTAATAATAAATAATGATATATACGTATGTTTACCGGGAATAATTTCACCACTGCCGCCGTTTATCAATATTTCCGAATTTATGACGAGATAAAACGACATTCCATTTAAAATACTAAATATGTAACAAATATGGTTTATATATGCCGAAAGGATTGTATAACTATTCGTACATGTGTTTTTTTATATTTTTTCGACGTCACGTCATAGACGTAGACGGTTAATCACTATTTACATGCATCTTCCGAATCAATCAATTATTGCCGTATGATAGTAGAATTATTAGCGTATATTAGTCATTATTTTGTACGTATAGTTGTATTAAAATTATTATTAACAATCTTTTAATTGGGCTATTTATATTACATCGCAAAAAACTATTGATAAATTATCAGTTACAATGAATATAATAATGCGGTTTTGATTACGTTTTCTGATGAAACTAATTTTAAAATTATATTTTAATAATCGAACTTTGTATAAAAAAAAATTTTTATATGTCTATTTGTACATATTTTTATTATAACATTCAATTTGCCGTATTAAATTATTGTTAACACGTCTACCAAAGAGAATAGATTCGAAAAATGCGAATGACTAAGTTTATATTTTTAACTTTCTTACGTTATAATAAATAATGATATATACGTATGTTTACCGGGAATAATTTCACCACTGCCGCCGTTTATCAATATTTCCGAATTTATGACGAGATAAAACGACATTCCATTTAAAATACTAAATATGTAACAAATATGGTTTATATATGTCGAAAGGATTGTATAACCAGTCGTACATGTGTTTTTTTATATTTTTTCGACGTCACGTCATATACGTAGATGGTTAATCACTATTTACATGCATCTTCCGAATCAATCAATTATTGCCGTATGATAGTAGAATTATTAGCGTATATCAGTCATTATTTTGTACGTATAGTTGTATTAAAATTAGTATTAACATTCTTTTAATTGTGCTATTTATATTACATCGCAAAAAAATATTGATAAATTATCAGTTACAATGAATATAATAATGCGGTTTTGATTACGTTTTCTGATGAAACTAATTTTAAAATTATATTTTAATAATTGAACTTTGTATAAAAAAAAATTTTAATATGTCTATTTGTACATATTTTTATTATAACATTCAATTTGCCGTATTAAATTATTGTTAACACGTGTACCAAAGAGAATAGATTCGAAATATGCGAATGACTAAGTTTATATTTTTAACTTTCTTACGTAATAATAAATAATGATATATACGTATGTTTACCGGGAATAATTTCACCACTGCCGCCGTTTATCAATATTTCCGAATTTATGACGAGATAAAACGACATTCCATTTAAAATACTAAATTTGTAACAAATATGGTTTATATATGTCGAAAGGATTGTATAACCAGTCGTACATGTGTTTTTTTATATTTTTTGGACGTCACGTCATATACGTAGACGGTTAATCACTATTTACATGAATCTTCCGAATCAATCAATTATTGCCGTATGATAATAGAATTATTAGCGTATATTAGTCATTATTTTGTACGTATAGTTGTATTAAAATTATTATTAACAATCTTTTAATCGTTCTATTTATATTACATCGCAAAAAACTATTGATAAATTATCAGTTACAATGAATATAATAATGCGGTTTTGATTACGTTTTCTGATGAAACTAATTTTAAATTATATTTTAATAATCGAACTTTGTATAAAAAAAAATTTTAATATGTCTATTTGTACATATTTTTATTATAACATTCAATTTGCCGTATTAAATTATTGTTAACACGTGTACCAAAGAGAATAGATTCCAAATATGCGAATGACTAAGTTTATATTTTTAACTTTCTTACGTAATAATAAATAATGATATATACGTATGTTTACCGGGAATAATTTCACCACTGCCGCCGTTTATCAATATTTCCGAATTTATGACGAGATAAAACGACATTCCATTTAAAATACTAAATATGTAACAAATATGGTATATATATGTCGAAAGGATTGTATAACCAGTCGTACATGTGATATATTATATTTTTTCGACGTCACGTCATATACGTAGACGGTTAATCACTATTTACATGCATCTTCCGAATCAATCAATTATTGCCGTATGATTGTAGAATTATTAGCGTATATCAGTCATTATTTTGTACGTATAGTTGTATTAAAATTAGTATTAACAATCTTTTTATTGTGCTATTTATATTACATCGCAAAAAACTATTGATAAATTATCAGTTACAATGAATGTAATAATGCGGTTTTGATTACGTTTTCTGATGAAACTAATTTTAAAATTATATTTTAATAATCGAACTTTGTATAAAAAAAAATTTTATTATGCATATTTGTACATATTTTTATTATAACATTCAATTTGCCGTATTAAATTATTGTTAACACGTGTACCAAAGAGAATAGATTCGAAATATGCGAATGACTAAGTTTATATTTTTAACTTTCTTACGTAATAATAAATAATGATATATACGTATGTTTACCGGGAATAATTTCACCACTGCCGCCGTTTATCAATATTTCCGAATTTATGACGAGATAAAACGACATTCCATTTAAAATACTAAATATGTAACAAATATGGTTTATATATGTCGAAAGGATTGTATAACCAGTCGTACATGTGATATATTATATTTTTTCGACGTCACGTCATATACGTAGACGGTTAATCACTATTTACATGCATCTTCCGAATCAATCAATTATTGCCGTATGATTGTAGAATTATTAGCGTATATCAGTCATTATTTTGTACGTATAGTTGTATTAAAATTAGTATTAACAATCTTTTTATTGTGCTATTTATATTACATCGCAAAAAACTATTGATAAATTATCAGTTACAATGAATGTAATAATGCGGTTTTGATTACGTTTTCTGATGAAACTAATTTTAAAATTAAATTTTAATAATCGAACTTTGTATAAAAAAAAATTTTATTATGCATATTTGTACATATTTTTATTATAACATTCAATTTGCCGTATTAAATTATTGTTAACACGTGTACCAAAGAGAATAGATTCGAAATATGCGAATGACTAAGTTTATATTTTTAACTTTCTTACGTAATAATAAATAATGATATATACGTATGTTTACCGGGAATAATTTCACCACTGCCGCCGTTTATCAATATTTCCGAATTTATGACGAGATAAAACGACATTCTATTTAAAATACTAAATATGTAACAAATATGGTTTATATATGTCGAGAGGATTGTATAACCAGTCGTACATGTGATATTTTTTATTTTTTCGACGTCACGTCATATACGTAGACGGTTAATCACTATTTACATGCATCTTCCGACTCAATCAATTATTGCCGTATGATAGTAGAATAATTAGCGTATATCAGTCATTATTTTGTACGTATAGTTGTATTAAAATTAGTATTAACAATCTTTTTATTGTGCTATTTATATTACATCGCAAAAAACTATTGATAAATTATCAGTTACAATGAATGTAATAATGCGGTTTTGATTACGTTTTCTGATGAAACTAATTTTAAAATTATATTTTAATAATCGAACTTTGTATAAAAAAAAATTTTATTATGCATATTTGTACATATTTTTATTATAACATTCAATTTGCCGTATTAAATTATTGTTAACACGTGTACCAAAGAGAATAGATTCGAAATATGCGAATGACTAAGTTTATATTTTTAACTTTCTTACGTAATAATAAATAATGATATATACGTATGTTTACCGGGAATAATTTCACCACTGCCGCCGTTTATCAATATTTCCGAATTTATGACGAGATAAAACGACATTCCATTTAAAATACTAAATATGTAACAAATATGGTTTATATATGTCGAAAGGATTGTATAACCAGTCGTACATGTGATATTTTTTATTTTTTCGACGTCACGTCATATACGTAGACGGTTAATCACTATTTACATGCATCTTCCGAATCAATCAATTATTGCCGTATGATAGTAGAATAATTAGCGTATATCAGTCATTATTTTGTACGTATAGTTGTATTAAAATTAGTATTAACAATCTTTTTATTGTGCTATTTATATTACATCGCAAAAAACTATTGATAAATTATCAGTTACAATGAATGTAATAATGCGGTTTTGATTACGTTTTCTGATGAAACTAATTTTAAAATTATATTTTAATAATCGAACTTTGTATAAAAAAAAATTTTATTATGCATATTTGTACATATTTTTATTATAACATTCAATTTGCCGTATTAAATTATTGTTAACACGTGTACCAAAGAGAATAGATTCGAAATATGCGAATGACTAAGTTTATATTTTTAACTTTCTTAAGTAATAATAAATAATGATATATACGTATGTTTACCGGGAATAATTTCACCACTGCCGCCGTTTATCAATATTTTCGAATTTATGACGAGATAAAACGACATTCCATTTAAAATACTAAATATGTAACAAATATGGTTTATATATGTCGAAAGGATTGTATAACCAGTCGTACATGTGATATTTTTTATTTTTTCGACGTCACGTCATATACGTAGACGGTTAATCACTATTTACATGCATCTTCCGACTCAATCAATTATTGCCGTATGATAGTAGAATAATTAGCGTATATCAGTCATTATTTTGTACGTATAGTTGTATTAAAATTAGTATTAACAATCTTTTTATTGTGCTATTTATATTACATCGCATAAAACTATTGATAAATTATCAGATACAATGAATGTAATAATGCGGTTTTGATTACGTTTTCTGATGAAACTAATTTTAAAATTAAATTTTAATAATCGAACTTTGTATAAAAAAAATATTTATTATGCATATTTGTACATATTTTTATTATAACATTCAATTTGCCGTATTAAATTATTGTTAACACGTGTACCAAAGAAAATAGATTCGAAATATGCGAATGACTAAGTTTATATTTTTAACTTTCTTACGTAATAATAAATAATGATATATACGTATGTTTACCGGGAATAATTTCACCACTGCCGCCGTTTATCAATATTTCCGAATTTATGACGAGATAAAACGACATTCCATTTAAAATACTAAATATGTAACAAATATGGTTTATATATGTCGAAAGGATTGTATAACCAGTCGTACATGTGATATTTTTTATTTTTTCGACGTCACGTCATATACGTAGACGGTTAATCACTATTTACATGCATCTTCCGAATCAATCAATTATTGCCGTATGATAGTAGAATAATTAGCGTATATCAGTCATTATTTTGTACGTATAGTTGTATTAAAATTAGTATTAACAATCTTTTTATTGTGCTATTTATATTACATCGCAAAAAACTATTGATAAATTATCAGTTACAATGAATGTAATAATGCGGTTTTGATTACGTTTTCTGATGAAACTAATTTTAAAATTATATTTTAATAATCGAACTTTGTATAAAAAAAAATTTTATTATGCATATTTGTACATATTTTTATTATAACATTCAATTTGCCGTATTAAATTATTGTTAACACGTGTACCAAAGAGAATAGATTCGAAATATGCGAATGACTAAGTTTATATTTTTAACTTTCTTACGTAATAATAAATAATGATATATACATATGTTTACCGGGAATAATTTCACCACTGCCGCCGTTTATCAATATTTCCGAATTTATGACGAGATAAAACGACATTCCATTTAAAATACTAAATATGTAACAAATATGGTTTATATATGTCGAAAGGATTGTATAACCAGTCGTACATGTGATATTTTTTATTTTTTCGACGTCACGTCATATACGTAGACGGTTAATCACTATTTACATGCATCTTCCGAATCAATCAATTATTGCCGTATGATTGTAGAATTATTAGCGTATATCAGTCATTATTTTGTACGTATAGTTGTATTAAAATTAGTATTAACAATCTTTTTATTGTGCTATTTATATTACATCGCAAAAAACTATTGATAAATTATCAGTTACAATGAATGTAATAATGCGGTTTTGATTACGTTTTCTGATGAAACTAATTTTAAAATTATATTTTAATAATCGAACTTTGTATAAAAAAAAATTTTATTATGCATATTTGTACATATTTTTATTATAACATTCAATTTGCCGTATTAAATTATTGTTAACACGTGTACCAAAGAGAATAGATTCGAAATATGCGAATGACTAAGTTTATATTTTTAACTTTCTTATGTAATAATAAATAATGATATATACGTATGTTTACCGGGAATAATTTCACCACTGCCGCTGTTTATCAATATTTCCGAATTTATGACGAGATAAAACGACATTCCATTTAAAATACTAAATATGTAACAAATATGGTTTATATATGTCGAAAGGATTGTATAACCAGTCGTACATGTGTTTTTTTATATTTTTTCGACGTCACGTCATATACGTAGACGGTTAATCACTATTTACATGCATCTTCCGAATCAATCAATTATTGCCGTATGATAGTAGAATTATTAGCGTATATCAGTCATTATTTTGTACGTATAGTTGTATTAAAATTAGTATTAACATTCTTTTA
Organism: Tuberolachnus salignus; assembly: GCA_956483605.1. Lineage (NCBI taxonomy): Eukaryota > Metazoa > Arthropoda > Insecta > Hemiptera > Aphididae > Tuberolachnus > Tuberolachnus salignus. The sequence goes on along the minus strand of OY101430.1, from coordinate 30,347,370 downwards.
ATTGTGCTATTTATATTACATCGCAAAAAACTATTGATAAATTATCAGTTACAATGAATATAATAATGCGGTTTTCATTACGTTTTCTGATGAAACTAATTTTAAAATTATATTTTAATAATCGAACTTTGTATAAAAAAAAATTTTAATATGTCTATTTGTACATATTTTTATTATAACATTCAATTTGCCGTATTAAATTATTGTTAACACGTGTACCAAAGAGAATAGATTCCAAATATGCGAATGACTAAGTTTATATTTTTAACTTTCTTACGTAATAATAAATAATGATATATACGTATGTTTACCGGGAATAATTTCACCACTGCCGCCGTTTATCAATATTTCCGAATTTATGACGAGATAAAACGACATTCCATTTAAAATACTAAATATGTAACAAATATGGTATATATATGTCGAAAGGATTGTATAACCAGTCGTACATGTGATATATTATATTTTTTCGACGTCACGTCATATACGTAGACGGTTAATCACTATTTACATGCATCTTCCGAATCAATCAATTATTGCCGTATGATTGTAGAATTATTAGCGTATATCAGTCATTATTTTGTACGTATAGTTGTATTAAAATTAGTATTAACAATCTTTTTATTGTGCTATTTATATTACATCGCAAAAAACTATTGATAAATTATCAGTTACAATGAATGTAATAATGCGGTTTTGATTACGTTTTCTGATGAAACTAATTTTAAAATTATATTTTAATAATCGAACTTTGTATAAAAAAAAATTTTATTATGCATATTTGTACATATTTTTATTATAACATTCAATTTGCCGTATTAAATTATTGTTAACACGTGTACCAAAGAGAATAGATTCGAAATATGCGAATGACTAAGTTTATATTTTTAACTTTCTTACGTAATAATAAATAATGATATATACGTATGTTTACCGGGAATAATTTCACCACTGCCGCCGTTTATCAATATTTCCGAATTTATGACGAGATAAAACGACATTCCATTTAAAATACTAAATATGTAACAAATATGGTTTATATATGTCGAGAGGATTGTATAACCAGTCGTACATGTGATATTTTTTATTTTTTCGACGTCACGTCATATAAGTAGACGGTTAATTACTATTTACATGCATCTTCCGACTCAATCAATTATTGCCGTATGATAGTAGAATAATTAGCGTATATCAGTCATTATTTTGTACGTATAGTTGTATTAAAATTAGTATTAACAATCTTTTTATTGTGCTATTTATATTACATCGCAAAAAACTATTGATAAATTATCAGTTACAATGAATGTAATAATGCGGTTTTGATTACGTTTTCTGATGAAACTAATTTTAAAATTATATTTTAATAATCGAACTTTGTATAAAAAAAAATTTTATTATGCATATTTGTACATATTTTTATTATAACATTCAATTTGCCGTATTAAATTATTGTTAACACGTGTACCAAAGAGAATAGATTCGAAATATGCGAATGACTAAGTTTATATTTTTAACTTTCTTACGTAATAATAAATAATGATATATACGTATGTTTACCGGGAATAATTTCACCACTGCCGCCGTTTATCAATATTTCCGAATTTATGACGAGATAAAACGACATTCCATTTAAAATACTAAATATGTAACAAATATGGTATATATATGTCGAAAGGATTGTATAACCAGTCGTACATGTGATATATTATATTTTTTCGACGTCACGTCATATACGTAGACGGTTAATCACTATTTACATGCATCTTCCGAATCAATCAATTATTGCCGTATGATTGTAGAATTATTAGCGTATATCAGTCATTATTTTGTACGTATAGTTGTATTAAAATTAGTATTAACAATCTTTTTATTGTGCTATTTATATTACATCGCAAAAAACTATTGATAAATTATCAGTTACAATGAATGTAATAATGCGGTTTTGATTACGTTTTCTGATGAAACTAATTTTAAAATTATATTTTAATAATCGAACTTTGTATAAAAAAAAATTTTATTATGCATATTTGTACATATTTTTATTATAACATTCAATTTGCCGTATTAAATTATTGTTAACACGTGTACCAAAGAGAATAGATTCGAAATATGCGAATGACTAAGTTTATATTTTTAACTTTCTTACGTAATAATAAATAATGATATATACGTATGTTTACCGGGAATAATTTCACCACTGCCGCCGTTTATCAATATTTCCGAATTTATGACGAGATAAAACGACATTCCATTTAAAATACTAAATATGTAACAAATATGGTTTATATATGTCGAGAGGATTGTATAACCAGTCGTACATGTGATATTTTTTATTTTTTCGACGTCACGTCATATACGTAGACGGTTAATTACTATTTACATGCATCTTCCGACTCAATCAATTATTGCCGTATGATAGTAGAATAATTAGCGTATATCAGTCATTATTTTGTACGTATAGTTGTATTAAAATTAGTATTAACAATCTTTTTATTGTGCTATTTATATTACATCGCATAAAACTATTGATAAATTATCAGATACAATGAATGTAATAATGCGGTTTTGATTACGTTTTCTGATGAAACTAATTTTAAAATTAAATTTTAATAATCGAACTTTGTATAAAAAAAAATTTTATTATGCATATTTGTACATATTTTTATTATAACATTCAATTTGCCGTATTAAATTATTGTTAACACGTGTACCAAAGAGAATAGATTCGAAATATGCGAATGACTAAGTTTATATTTTTAACTTTCTTACGTAATAATAAATAATGATATATACGTATGTTTACCGGGAATAATTTCACCACTGCCGCCGTTTATCAATATTTCCGAATTTATGACGAGATAAAACGACATTCTATTTAAAATACTAAATATGTAACAAATATGGTTTATATATGTCGAGAGGATTGTATAACCAGTCGTACATGTGATATTTTTTATTTTTTCGACGTCACGTCATATACGTAGACGGTTAATCACTATTTACATGCATCTTCCGACTCAATCAATTATTGCCGTATGATAGTAGAATAATTAGCGTATATCAGTCATTATTTTGTACGTATAGTTGTATTAAAATTAGTATTAACAATCTTTTTATTGTGCTATTTATATTACATCGCAAAAAACTATTGATAAATTATCAGTTACAATGAATGTAATAATGCGGTTTTGATTACGTTTTCTGATGAAACTAATTTTAAAATTATATTTTAATAATCGAACTTTGTATAAAAAAAAATTTTATTATGCATATTTGTACATATTTTTATTATAACATTCAATTTGCCGTATTAAATTATTGTTAACACGTGTACCAAAGAGAATAGATTCCAAATATGCGAATGACTAAGTTTATATTTTTAACTTTCTTACGTAATAATAAATAATGATATATACGTATGTTTACCGGGAATAATTTCACCACTGCCGCCGTTTATCAATATTTCCGAATTTATGACGAGATAAAACGACATTCCATTTAAAATACTAAATATGTAACAAATATGGTATATATATGTCGAAAGGATTGTATAACCAGTCGTACATGTGATATATTATATTTTTTCGACGTCACGTCATATACGTAGACGGTTAATCACTATTTACATGCATCTTCCGAATCAATCAATTATTGCCGTATGATTGTAGAATTATTAGCGTATATCAGTCATTATTTTGTACGTATAGTTGTATTAAAATTAGTATTAACAATCTTTTTATTGTGCTATTTATATTACATCGCAAAAAACTATTGATAAATTATCAGTTACAATGAATGTAATAATGCGGTTTTGATTACGTTTTCTGATGAAACTAATTTTAAAATTATATTTTAATAATCGAACTTTGTATAAAAAAAAATTTTATTATGCATATTTGTACATATTTTTATTATAACATTCAATTTGCCGTATTAAATTATTGTTAACACGTGTACCAAAGAGAATAGATTCGAAATATGCGAATGACTAAGTTTATATTTTTAACTTTCTTACGTAATAATAAATAATGATATATACGTATGTTTACCGGGAATAATTTCACCACTGCCGCCGTTTATCAATATTTCCGAATTTATGACGAGATAAAACGACATTCCATTTAAAATACTAAATATGTAACAAATATGGTTTATATATGTCGAGAGGATTGTATAACCAGTCGTACATGTGATATTTTTTATTTTTTCGACGTCACGTCATATAAGTAGACGGTTAATTACTATTTACATGCATCTTCCGACTCAATCAATTATTGCCGTATGATAGTAGAATAATTAGCGTATATCAGTCATTATTTTGTACGTATAGTTGTATTAAAATTAGTATTAACAATCTTTTTATTGTGCTATTTATATTACATCGCAAAAAACTATTGATAAATTATCAGTTACAATGAATGTAATAATGCGGTTTTGATTACGTTTTCTGATGAAACTAATTTTAAAATTATATTTTAATAATCGAACTTTGTATAAAAAAAAATTTTATTATGCATATTTGTACATATTTTTATTATAACATTCAATTTGCCGTATTAAATTATTGTTAACACGTGTACCAAAGAGAATAGATTCGAAATATGCGAATGACTAAGTTTATATTTTTAACTTTCTTACGTAATAATAAATAATGATATATACGTATGTTTACCGGGAATAATTTCACCACTGCCGCCGTTTATCAATATTTCCGAATTTATGACGAGATAAAACGACATTCCATTTAAAATACTAAATATGTAACAAATATGGTTTATATATGTCGAGAGGATTGTATAACCAGTCGTACATGTGATATTTTTTATTTTTTCGACGTCACGTCATATACGTAGACGGTTAATTACTATTTACATGCATCTTCCGACTCAATCAATTATTGCCGTATGATAGTAGAATAATTAGCGTATATCAGTCATTATTTTGTACGTATAGTTGTATTAAAATTAGTATTAACAATCTTTTTATTGTGCTATTTATATTACATCGCATAAAACTATTGATAAATTATCAGATACAATGAATGTAATAATGCGGTTTTGATTACGTTTTCTGATGAAACTAATTTTAAAATTAAATTTTAATAATCGAACTTTGTATAAAAAAAAATTTTATTATGCATATTTGTACATATTTTTATTATAACATTCAATTTGCCGTATTAAATTATTGTTAACACGTGTACCAAAGAGAATAGATTCGAAATATGCGAATGACTAAGTTTATATTTTTAACTTTCTTACGTAATAATAAATAATGATATATACGTATGTTTACCGGGAATAATTTCACCACTGCCGCCGTTTATCAATATTTCCGAATTTATGACGAGATAAAACGACATTCTATTTAAAATACTAAATATGTAACAAATATGGTTTATATATGTCGAGAGGATTGTATAACCAGTCGTACATGTGATATTTTTTATTTTTTCGACGTCACGTCATATACGTAGACGGTTAATCACTATTTACATGCATCTTCCGACTCAATCAATTATTGCCGTATGATAGTAGAATAATTAGCGTATATCAGTCATTATTTTGTACGTATAGTTGTATTAAAATTAGTATTAACAATCTTTTTATTGTGCTATTTATATTACATCGCAAAAAACTATTGATAAATTATCAGTTACAATGAATGTAATAATGCGGTTTTGATTACGTTTTCTGATGAAACTAATTTTAAAATTATATTTTAATAATCGAACTTTGTATAAAAAAAAATTTTATTATGCATATTTGTACATATTTTTATTATAACATTCAATTTGCCGTATTAAATTATTGTTAACACGTGTACCAAAGAGAATAGATTCGAAATATGCGAATGACTAAGTTTATATTTTTAACTTTCTTACGTAATAATAAATAATGATATATACGTATGTTTACCGGGAATAATTTCACCACTGCCGCCGTTTATCAATATTTCCGAATTTATGACGAGATAAAACGACATTCCATTTAAAATACTAAATATGTAACAAATATGGTTTATATATGTCGAAAGGATTGTATAACCAGTCGTACATGTGATATTTTTTATTTTTTCGACGTCACGTCATATACGTAGACGGTTAATCACTATTTACATGCATCTTCCGAATCAATCAATTATTGCCGTATGATAGTAGAATAATTAGCGTATATCAGTCATTATTTTGTACGTATAGTTGTATTAAAATTAGTATTAACAATCTTTTTATTGTGCTATTTATATTACATCGCAAAAAACTATTGATAAATTATCAGTTACAATGAATGTAATAATGCGGTTTTGATTACGTTTTCTGATGAAACTAATTTTAAAATTATATTTTAATAATCGAACTTTGTATAAAAAAAAATTTTATTATGCATATTTGTACATATTTTTATTATAACATTCAATTTGCCGTATTAAATTATTGTTAACACGTGTACCAAAGAGAATAGATTCGAAATATGCGAATGACTAAGTTTATATTTTTAACTTTCTTAAGTAATAATAAATAATGATATATACGTATGTTTACCGGGAATAATTTCACCACTGCCGCCGTTTATCAATATTTTCGAATTTATGACGAGATAAAACGACATTCCATTTAAAATACTAAATATGTAACAAATATGGTTTATATATGTCGAAAGGATTGTATAACCAGTCGTACATGTGATATTTTTTATTTTTTCGACGTCACGTCATATACGTAGACGGTTAATCACTATTTACATGCATCTTCCGACTCAATCAATTATTGCCGTATGATAGTAGAATAATTAGCGTATATCAGTCATTATTTTGTACGTATAGTTGTATTAAAATTAGTATTAACAATCTTTTTATTGTGCTATTTATATTACATCGCATAAAACTATTGATAAATTATCAGATACAATGAATGTAATAATGCGGTTTTGATTACGTTTTCTGATGAAACTAATTTTAAAATTAAATTTTAATAATCGAACTTTGTATAAAAAAAATATTTATTATGCATATTTGTACATATTTTTATTATAACATTCAATTTGCCGTATTAAATTATTGTTAACACGTGTACCAAAGAAAATAGATTCGAAATATACGAATGACTAAGTTTATATTTTTAACTTTCTTACGTAATAATAAATAATGATATATACGTATGTTTACCGGGAATAATTTCACCACTGCCGCCGTTTATCAATATTTCCGAATTTATGACGAGATAAAACGACATTCCATTTAAAATACTAAATATGTAACAAATATGGTTTATATATGTCGAAAGGATTGTATAACCAGTCGTACATGTGATATTTTTTATTTTTTCGACGTCACGTCATATACGTAGACGGTTAATCACTATTTACATGCATCTTCCGAATCAATCAATTATTGCCGTATGATAGTAGAATTATTAGCGTATATCAGTCATTATTTTGTACGTATAGTTGTATTAAAATTAGTATTAACATTCTTTTAATTGTGCTATTTATATTACATCGCAAAAAACTATTGATAAATTATCAGTTACAATGAATATAATAATGCGGTTTTCATTACGTTTTCTGATGAAACTAATTTTAAAATTATATTTTAATAATCGAACTTTGTATAAAAAAAAATTTTAATATGTCTATTTGTACATATTTTTATTATAACATTCAATTTGCCGTATTAAATTATTGTTAACACGTGTACCAAAGAGAATAGATTCCAAATATGCGAATGACTAAGTTTATATTTTTAACTTTCTTACGTAATAATAAATAATGATATATACGTATGTTTACCGGGAATAATTTCACCACTGCCGCCGTTTATCAATATTTCCGAATTTATGACGAGATAAAACGACATTCCATTTAAAATACTAAATATGTAACAAATATGGTATATATATGTCGAAAGGATTGTATAACCAGTCGTACATGTGATATATTATATTTTTTCGACGTCACGTCATATACGTAGACGGTTAATCACTATTTACATGCATCTTCCGAATCAATCAATTATTGCCGTATGATTGTAGAATTATTAGCGTATATCAGTCATTATTTTGTACGTATAGTTGTATTAAAATTAGTATTAACAATCTTTTTATTGTGCTATTTATATTACATCGCAAAAAACTATTGATAAATTATCAGTTACAATGAATGTAATAATGCGGTTTTGATTACGTTTTCTGATGAAACTAATTTTAAAATTATATTTTAATAATCGAACTTTGTATAAAAAAAAATTTTATTATGCATATTTGTACATATTTTTATTATAACATTCAATTTGCCGTATTAAATTATTGTTAACACGTGTACCAAAGAGAATAGATTCGAAATATGCGAATGACTAAGTTTATATTTTTAACTTTCTTACGTAATAATAAATAATGATATATACGTATGTTTACCGGGAATAATTTCACCACTGCCGCCGTTTATCAATATTTCCGAATTTATGACGAGATAAAACGACATTCCATTTAAAATACTAAATATGTAACAAATATGGTTTATATATGTCGAGAGGATTGTATAACCAGTCGTACATGTGATATTTTTTATTTTTTCGACGTCACGTCATATAAGTAGACGGTTAATTACTATTTACATGCATCTTCCGACTCAATCAATTATTGCCGTATGATAGTAGAATAATTAGCGTATATCAGTCATTATTTTGTACGTATAGTTGTATTAAAATTAGTATTAACAATCTTTTTATTGTGCTATTTATATTACATCGCAAAAAACTATTGATAAATTATCAGTTACAATGAATGTAATAATGCGGTTTTGATTACGTTTTCTGATGAAACTAATTTTAAAATTATATTTTAATAATCGAACTTTGTATAAAAAAAAATTTTATTATGCATATTTGTACATATTTTTATTATAACATTCAATTTGCCGTATTAAATTATTGTTAACACGTGTACCAAAGAGAATAGATTCGAAATATGCGAATGACTAAGTTTATATTTTTAACTTTCTTACGTAATAATAAATAATGATATATACGTATGTTTACCGGGAATAATTTCACCACTGCCGCCGTTTATCAATATTTCCGAATTTATGACGAGATAAAACGACATTCCATTTAAAATACTAAATATGTAACAAATATGGTTTATATATGTCGAAAGGATTGTATAACCAGTCGTACATGTGATATATTATATTTTTTCGACGTCACGTCATATACGTAGACGGTTAATCACTATTTACATGCATCTTCCGAATCAATCAATTATTGCCGTATGATTGTAGAATTATTAGCGTATATCAGTCATTATTTTGTACGTATAGTTGTATTAAAATTAGTATTAACAATCTTTTTATTGTGCTATTTATATTACATCGCAAAAAACTATTGATAAATTATCAGTTACAATGAATGTAATAATGCGGTTTTGATTACGTTTTCTGATGAAACTAATTTTAAAATTATATTTTAATAATCGAACTTTGTATAAAAAAAAATTTTATTATGCATATTTGTACATATTTTTATTATAACATTCAATTTGCCGTATTAAATTATTGTTAACACGTGTACCAAAGAGAATAGATTCGAAATATGCGAATGACTAAGTTTATATTTTTAACTTTCTTACGTAATAATAAATAATGATATATACGTATGTTTACCGGGAATAATTTCACCACTGCCGCCGTTTATCAATATTTCCGAATTTATGACGAGATAAAACGACATTCCATTTAAAATACTAAATATGTAACAAATATGGTTTATATATGTCGAGAGGATTGTATAACCAGTCGTACATGTGATATTTTTTATTTTTTCGACGTCACGTCATATACGTAGACGGTTAATTACTATTTACATGCATCTTCCGACTCAATCAATTATTGCCGTATGATAGTAGAATAATTAGCGTATATCAGTCATTATTTTGTACGTATAGTTGTATTAAAATTAGTATTAACAATCTTTTTATTGTGCTATTTATATTACATCGCATAAAACTATTGATAAATTATCAGATACAATGAATGTAATAATGCGGTTTTGATTACGTTTTCTGATGAAACTAATTTTAAAATTAAATTTTAATAATCGAACTTTGTATAAAAAAAAATTTTATTATGCATATTTGTACATATTTTTATTATAACATTCAATTTGCCGTATTAAATTATTGTTAACACGTGTACCAAAGAGAATAGATTCGAAATATGCGAATGACTAAGTTTATATTTTTAACTTTCTTACGTAATAATAAATAATGATATATACGTATGTTTACCGGGAATAATTTCACCACTGCCGCCGTTTATCAATATTTCCGAATTTATGACGAGATAAAACGACATTCTATTTAAAATACTAAATATGTAACAAATATGGTTTATATATGTCGAGAGGATTGTATAACCAGTCGTACATGTGATATTTTTTATTTTTTCGACGTCACGTCATATACGTAGACGGTTAATCACTATTTACATGCATCTTCCGACTCAATCAATTATTGCCGTATGATAGTAGAATAATTAGCGTATATCAGTCATTATTTTGTACGTATAGTTGTATTAAAATTAGTATTAACAATCTTTTTATTGTGCTATTTATATTACATCGCAAAAAACTATTGATAAATTATCAGTTACAATGAATGTAATAATGCGGTTTTGATTACGTTTTCTGATGAAACTAATTTTAAAATTATATTTTAATAATCGAACTTTGTATAAAAAAAAATTTTATTATGCATATTTGTACATATTTTTATTATAACATTCAATTTGCCGTATTAAATTATTGTTAACACGTGTACCAAAGAGAATAGATTCGAAATATGCGAATGACTAAGTTTATATTTTTAACTTTCTTAAGTAATAATAAATAATGATATATACGTATGTTTACCGGGAATAATTTCACCACTGCCGCCGTTTATCAATATTTTCGAATTTATGACGAGATAAAACGACATTCCATTTAAAATACTAAATATGTAACAAATATGGTTTATATATGTCGAAAGGATTGTATAACCAGTCGTACATGTGATATTTTTTATTTTTTCGACGTCACGTCATATACGTAGACGGTTAATCACTATTTACATGCATCTTCCGACTCAATCAATTATTGCCGTATGATAGTAGAATAATTAGCGTATATCAGTCATTATTTTGTACGTATAGTTGTATTAAAATTAGTATTAACAATCTTTTTATTGTGCTATTTATATTACATCGCATAAAACTATTGATAAATTATCAGATACAATGAATGTAATAATGCGGTTTTGATTACGTTTTCTGATGAAACTAATTTTAAAATTAAATTTTAATAATCGAACTTTGTATAAAAAAAATATTTATTATGCATATTTGTACATATTTTTATTATAACATTCAATTTGCCGTATTAAATTATTGTTAACACGTGTACCAAAGAAAATAGATTCGAAATATGCGAATGACTAAGTTTATATTTTTAACTTTCTTACGTAATAATAAATAATGATATATACGTATGTTTACCGGGAATAATTTCACCACTGCCGCCGTTTATCAATATTTCCGAATTTATGACGAGATAAAACGACATTCCATTTAAAATACTAAATATGTAACAAATATGGTTTATATATGTCGAAAGGATTGTATAACCAGTCGTACATGTGATATTTTTTATTTTTTCGACGTCACGTCATATACGTAGACGGTTAATCACTATTTACATGCATCTTCCGAATCAATCAATTATTGCCGTATGATAGTAGAATAATTAGCGTATATCAGTCATTATTTTGTACGTATAGTTGTATTAAAATTAGTATTAACAATCTTTTTATTGTGCTATTTATATTACATCGCAAAAAACTATTGATAAATTATCAGTTACAATGAATGTAATAATGCGGTTTTGATTACGTTTTCTGATGAAACTAATTTTAAAATTATATTTTAATAATCGAACTTTGTATAAAAAAAAATTTTATTATGCATATTTGTACATATTTTTATTATAACATTCAATTTGCCGTATTAAATTATTGTTAACACGTGTACCAAAGAGAATAGATTCGAAATATGCGAATGACTAAGTTTATATTTTTAACTTTCTTACGTAATAATAAATAATGATATATACGTATGTTTACCGGGAATAATTTCACCACTGCCGCCGTTTATCAATATTTCCGAATTTATGACGTGATAAAACGACATTCCATTTAAAAAACTAAATATGTAACAAATATGGTATATATATGTCGAAAGGATTGTATAACCAGTCGTACATGTGATATATTTTATTTTTTCGACGTCACGTCATATACGTAGACGGTTAATCACTATTTACATGCATCTTCCGAATCAATCAATTATTGCCGTATGATAGTAGAATAATTAGCGTATATCAGTCATTATTTTGTACGTATAGTTGTATTAAAATTAGTATTAACAATCTTTTTATTGTGCTATTTATATTACATCGCAAAAAACTATTGATAAATTATCAGTTACAATGAATGTAATAATGCGGTTTTGATTACGTTTTCTGATGAAACTAATTTTAAAATTATATTTTAATAATCGAACTTTGTATAAAAAAAAATTTTATTATGCATATTTGTACATATTTTTATTATAACATTCAATTTGCCGTATTAAATTATTGTTAACACGTGTACCAAAGAGAATAGATTCGAAATATGCGAATGACTAAGTTTATATTTTTAACTTTCTTAAGTAATAATAAATAATGATATATACGTATGTTTACCGGGAATAATTTCACCACTGCCGCCGTTTATCAATATTTTCGAATTTATGACGAGATAAAACGACATTCCATTTAAAATACTAAATATGTAACAAATATGGTTTATATATGTCGAAAGGATTGTATAACCAGTCGTACATGTGATATTTTTTATTTTTTCGACGTCACGTCATATACGTAGACGGTTAATCACTATTTACATGCATCTTCCGACTCAATCAATTATTGCCGTATGATAGTAGAATAATTAGCGTATATCAGTCATTATTTTGTACGTATAGTTGTATTAAAATTAGTATTAACAATCTTTTTATTGTGCTATTTATATTACATCGCATAAAACTATTGATAAATTATCAGATACAATGAATGTAATAATGCGGTTTTGATTACGTTTTCTGATGAAACTAATTTTAAAATTAAATTTTAATAATCGAACTTTGTATAAAAAAAATATTTATTATGCATATTTGTACATATTTTTATTATAACATTCAATTTGCCGTATTAAATTATTGTTAACACGTGTACCAAAGAAAATAGATTCGAAATATGCGAATGACTAAGTTTATATTTTTAACTTTCTTACGTAATAATAAATAATGATATATACGTATGTTTACCGGGAATAATTTCACCACTGCCGCCGTTTATCAATATTTCCGAATTTATGACGAGATAAAACGACATTCCATTTAAAATACTAAATATGTAACAAATATGGTTTATATATGTCGAAAGGATTGTATAACCAGTCGTACATGTGATATTTTTTATTTTTTCGACGTCACGTCATATACGTAGACGGTTAATCACTATTTACATGCATCTTCCGAATCAATCAATTATTGCCGTATGATAGTAGAATAATTAGCGTATATCAGTCATTATTTTGTACGTATAGTTGTATTAAAATTAGTATTAACAATCTTTTTATTGTGCTATTTATATTACATCGCAAAAAACTATTGATAAATTATCAGTTACAATGAATGTAATAATGCGGTTTTGATTACGTTTTCTGATGAAACTAATTTTAAAATTATATTTTAATAATCGAACTTTGTATAAAAAAAAATTTTATTATGCATATTTGTACATATTTTTATTATAACATTCAATTTGCCGTATTAAATTATTGTTAACACGTGTACCAAAGAGAATAGATTCGAAATATGCGAATGACTAAGTTTATATTTTTAACTTTCTTACGTAATAATAAATAATGATATATACATATGTTTACCGGGAATAATTTCACCACTGCCGCCGTTTATCAATATTTCCGAATTTATGACGAGATAAAACGACATTCCATTTAAAATACTAAATATGTAACAAATATGGTTTATATATGTCGAAAGGATTGTATAACCAGTCGTACATGTGATATTTTTTATTTTTTCGACGTCACGTCATATACGTAGACGGTTAATCACTATTTACATGCATCTTCCGAATCAATCAATTATTGCCGTATGATAGTAGAATAATTAGCGTATATCAGTCATTATTTTGTACGTATAGTTGTATTAAAATTAGTATTAACAATCTTTTTATTGTGCTATTTATATTACATCGCAAAAAACTATTGATAAATTATCAGTTACAATGAATGTAATAATGCGGTTTTGATTACGTTTTCTGATGAAACTAATTTTAAAATTATATTTTAATAATCGAACTTTGTATAAAAAAAAATTTTATTATGCATATTTGTACATATTTTTATTATAACATTCAATTTGCCGTATTAAATTATTGTTAACACGTGTACCAAAGAGAATAGATTCGAAATATGCGAATGACTAAGTTTATATTTTTAACTTTCTTACGTAATAATAAATAATGATATATACGTATGTTTACCGGGAATAATTTCACCACTGCCGCCGTTTATCAATATTTCCGAATTTATGACGTGATAAAACGACATTCCATTTAAAAAACTAAATATGTAACAAATATGGTATATATATGTCGAAAGGATTGTATAACCAGTCGTACATGTGATATATTTTATTTTTTCGACGTCACGTCATATACGTAGACGGTTAATCACTATTTACATGCATCTTCCGAATCAATCAATTATTGCCGTATGATTGTAGAATTATTAGCGTATATCAGTCATTATTTTGTACGTATAGTTGTATTAAAATTAGTATTAACAATCTTTTTATTGTGCTATTTATATTACATCGCATAAAACTATTGATAAATTATCAGATACAATGAATGTAATAATGCGGTTTTGATTACGTTTTCTGATGAAACTAATTTTAAAATTAAATTTTAATAATCGAACTTTGTATAAAAAAAATATTTATTATGCATATTTGTACATATTTTTATTATAACATTCAATTTGCCGTATTAAATTATTGTTAACACGTGTACCAAAGAAAATAGATTCGAAATATGCAAATGACTAAGTTTATATTTTTAACTTTCTTAAGTAATAATAAATAATGATATATACGTATGTTTACCGGGAATAATTTCACCACTGCCGCCGTTTATCAATATTTCCGAATTTATGACGAGATAAAACGACATTCCATTTAAAATACTAAATATGTAACAAATATGGTTTATATATGTCGAAAGGATTGTATAACCAGTCGTACATGTGATATTTTTTATTTTTTCGACGTCACGTCATATACGTAGACGTTTAATCACTATTTACATGCATCTTCCGACTCAATCAATTATTGCCGTATGATAGTAGAATAATTAGCGTATATCAGTCATTATTTTGTACGTATAGTTGTATTAAAATTAGTATTAACAATCTTTTTATTGTGCTATTTATATTACATCGCATAAAACTATTGATAAATTATCAGATACAATGAATGTAATAATGCGGTTTTGATTACGTTTTCTGATGAAACTAATTTTAAAATTAAATTTTAATAATCGAACTTTGTATAAAAAAAATATTTATTATGCATATTTGTACATATTTTTATTATAACATTCAATTTGCCGTATTAAATTATTGTTAACACGTGTACCAAAGAGAATAGATTCGAAATATGCGAATGACTAAGTTTATATTTTTAACTTTCTTACGTAATAATAAATAATGATATATACGTATGTTTACCGGGAATAATTTCACCACTGCCGCCGTTTATCAATATTTCCGAATTTATGACGAGATAAAACGACATTCCATTTAAAATACTAAATATGTAACAAATATGGTTTATATATGTCGAAAGGATTGTATAACCAGTCGTACATGTGATATTTTTTATTTTTTCGACGTCACGTCATATACGTAGACGGTTAATCACTATTTACATGCATCTTCCGAATCAATCAATTATTGCCGTATGATAGTAGAATAATTAGCGTATATCAGTCATTATTTTGTACGTATAGTTGTATTAAAATTAGTATTAACAATCTTTTTATTGTGCTATTTATATTACATCGCAAAAAACTATTGATAAATTATCAGATACAATGAATGTAATAATGCGGTTTTGATTACGTTTTCTGATGAAACTAATTTTAAAATTAAATTTTAATAATCGAACTTTGTATAAAAAAAATATTTATTATGCATATTTGTACATATTTTTATTATAACATTCAATTTGCCGTATTAAATTATTGTTAACACGTGTACCAAAGAAAATAGATTCGAAATATGCGAATGACTAAGTTTATATTTTTAACTTTCTTACGTAATAATAAATAATGATATATACGTATGTTTACCGGGAATAATTTCACCACTGCCGCCGTTTATCAATATTTCCGAATTTATGACGAGATAAAACGACATTCCATTTAAAATACTAAATATGTAACAAATATGGTTTATATATGTCGAAAGGATTGTATAACCAGTCGTACATGTGATATTTTTTATTTTTTCGACGTCACGTCATATACGTAGACGGTTAATCACTATTTACATGCATCTTCCGAATCAATCAATTATTGCCGTATGATAGTAGAATAATTAGCGTATATCAGTCATTATTTTGTACGTATAGTTGTATTAAAATTAGTATTAACAATCTTTTTATTGTGCTATTTATATTACATCGCAAAAAACTATTGATAAATTATCAGTTACAATGAATGTAATAATGCGGTTTTGATTACGTTTTCTGATGAAACTAATTTTAAAATTATATTTTAATAATCGAACTTTGTATAAAAAAAAATTTTATTATGCATATTTGTACATATTTTTATTATAACATTCAATTTGCCGTATTAAATTATTGTTAACACGTGTACCAAAGAGAATAGATTCGAAATATGCGAATGACTAAGTTTATATTTTTAACTTTCTTACGTAATAATAAATAATGATATATACATATGTTTACCGGGAATAATTTCACCACTGCCGCCGTTTATCAATATTTCCGAATTTATGACGAGATAAAACGACATTCCATTTAAAATACTAAATATGTAACAAATATGGTTTATATATGTCGAAAGGATTGTATAACCAGTCGTACATGTGATATTTTTTATTTTTTCGACGTCACGTCATATACGTAGACGGTTAATCACTATTTACATGCATCTTCCGAATCAATCAATTATTGCCGTATGATAGTAGAATAATTAGCGTATATCAGTCATTATTTTGTACGTATAGTTGTATTAAAATTAGTATTAACAATCTTTTTATTGTGCTATTTATATTACATCGCAAAAAACTATTGATAAATTATCAGTTACAATGAATGTAATAATGCGGTTTTGATTACGTTTTCTGATGAAACTAATTTTAAAATTATATTTTAATAATCGAACTTTGTATAAAAAAAAATTTTATTATGCATATTTGTACATATTTTTATTATAACATTCAATTTGCCGTATTAAATTATTGTTAACACGTGTACCAAAGAGAATAGATTCGAAATATGCGAATGACTAAGTTTATATTTTTAACTTTCTTACGTAATAATAAATAATGATATATACGTATGTTTACCGGGAATAATTTCACCACTGCCGCCGTTTATCAATATTTCCGAATTTATGACGTGATAAAACGACATTCCATTTAAAAAACTAAATATGTAACAAATATGGTATATATATGTCGAAAGGATTGTATAACCAGTCGTACATGTGATATATTTTATTTTTTCGACGTCACGTCATATACGTAGACGGTTAATCACTATTTACATGCATCTTCCGAATCAATCAATTATTGCCGTATGATTGTAGAATTATTAGCGTATATCAGTCATTATTTTGTACGTATAGTTGTATTAAAATTAGTATTAACAATCTTTTTATTGTGCTATTTATATTACATCGCATAAAACTATTGATAAATTATCAGATACAATGAATGTAATAATGCGGTTTTGATTACGTTTTCTGATGAAACTAATTTTAAAATTAAATTTTAATAATCGAACTTTGTATAAAAAAAATATTTATTATGCATATTTGTACATATTTTTATTATAACATTCAATTTGCCGTATTAAATTATTGTTAACACGTGTACCAAAGAAAATAGATTCGAAATATGCAAATGACTAAGTTTATATTTTTAACTTTCTTAAGTAATAATAAATAATGATATATACGTATGTTTACCGGGAATAATTTCACCACTGCCGCCGTTTATCAATATTTCCGAATTTATGACGAGATAAAACGACATTCCATTTAAAATACTAAATATGTAACAAATATGGTTTATATATGTCGAAAGGATTGTATAACCAGTCGTACATGTGATATTTTTTATTTTTTCGACGTCACGTCATATACGTAGACGTTTAATCACTATTTACATGCATCTTCCGACTCAATCAATTATTGCCGTATGATAGTAGAATAATTAGCGTATATCAGTCATTATTTTGTACGTATAGTTGTATTAAAATTAGTATTAACAATCTTTTTATTGTGCTATTTATATTACATCGCATAAAACTATTGATAAATTATCAGATACAATGAATGTAATAATGCGGTTTTGATTACGTTTTCTGATGAAACTAATTTTAAAATTAAATTTTAATAATCGAACTTTGTATAAAAAAAATATTTATTATGCATATTTGTACATATTTTTATTATAACATTCAATTTGCCGTATTAAATTATTGTTAACACGTGTACCAAAGAGAATAGATTCGAAATATGCGAATGACTAAGTTTATATTTTTAACTTTCTTACGTAATAATAAATAATGATATATACGTATGTTTACCGGGAATAATTTCACCACTGCCGCCGTTTATCAATATTTCCGAATTTATGACGAGATAAAACGACATTCCATTTAAAATACTAAATATGTAACAAATATGGTTTATATATGTCGAAAGGATTGTATAACCAGTCGTACATGTGATATTTTTTATTTTTTCGACGTCACGTCATATACGTAGACGGTTAATCACTATTTACATGCATCTTCCGAATCAATCAATTATTGCCGTATGATAGTAGAATAATTAGCGTATATCAGTCATTATTTTGTACGTATAGTTGTATTAAAATTAGTATTAACAATCTTTTTATTGTGCTATTTATATTACATCGCAAAAAACTATTGATAAATTATCAGTTACAATGAATGTAATAATGCGGTTTTGATTACGTTTTCTGATGAAACTAATTTTAAAATTATATTTTAATAATCGAACTTTGTATAAAAAAAAATTTTATTATGCATATTTGTACATATTTTTATTATAACATTCAATTTGCCGTATTAAATTATTGTTAACACGTGTACCAAAGAGAATAGATTCGAAATATGCGAATGACTAAGTTTATATTTTTAACTTTCTTACGTAATAATAAATAATGATATATACGTATGTTTACCGGGAATAATTTCACCACTGCCGCCGTTTATCAATATTTCCGAATTTATGACGAGATAAAACGACATTCCATTTAAAATACTAAATATGTAACAAATATGGTTTATATATGTCGAAAGGATTGTATAACCAGTCGTACATGTGATATTTTTTATTTTTTCGACGTCACGTCATATACGTAGACGGTTAATCACTATTTACATGCATCTTCCGAATCAATCAATTATTGCCGTATGATAGTAGAATAATTAGCGTATATCAGTCATTATTTTGTACGTATAGTTGTATTAAAATTAGTATTAACAATCTTTTTATTGTGCTATTTATATTACATCGCAAAAAACTATTGATAAATTATCAGTTACAATGAATGTAATAATGCGGTTTTGATTACGTTTTCTGATGAAACTAATTTTAAAATTATATTTTAATAATCGAACTTTGTATAAAAAAAAATTTTATTATGCATATTTGTACATATTTTTATTATAACATTCAATTTGCCGTATTAAATTATTGTTAACACGTGTACCAAAGAGAATAGATTCGAAATATGCGAATGACTAAGTTTATATTTTTAACTTTCTTACGTAATAATAAATAATGATATATACGTATGTTTACCGGGAATAATTTCACCACTGCCGCCGTTTATCAATATTTCCGAATTTATGACGAGATAAAACGACATTCTATTTAAAATACTAAATATGTAACAAATATGGTTTATATATGTCGAAAGGATTGTATAACCAGTCGTACATGTGATATATTATATTTTTTCGACGTCACGTCATATACGTAGACGGTTAATCACTATTTACATGCATCTTCCGAATCAATCAATTATTGCCGTATGATAGTAGAATAATTAGCGTATATCAGTCATTATTTTGTACGTATAGTTGTATTAAAATTAGTATTAACAATCTTTTTATTGTGCTATTTATATTACATCGCAAAAAACTATTGATAAATTATCAGATACAATGAATGTAATAATGCGGTTTTGATTACGTTTTCTGATGAAACTAATTTTAAAATTATATTTTAATAATCGAACTTTGTATAAAAAAAAATTTTATTATGCATATTTGTACATATTTTTATTATAACATTCAATTTGCCGTATTAAATTATTGTTAACACGTGTACCAAAGAGAATAGATTCGAAATATGCGAATGACTAAGTTTATATTTTTAACTTTCTTACGTAATAATAAATAATGATATATACGTATGTTTACCGGGAATAATTTCACCACTGCCGCCGTTTATCAATATTTCCGAATTTATGACGAGATAAAACGACATTCCATTTAAAATACTAAATATGTAACAAATATGGTATATATATGTCGAAAGGATTGTATAACCAGTCGTACATGTGATATATTATATTTTTTCGACGTCACGTCATATACGTAGACGGTTAATCACTATTTACATGCATCTTCCGAATCAATCAATTATTGCCGTATGATTGTAGAATTATTAGCGTATATCAGTCATTATTTTGTACGTATAGTTGTATTAAAATTAGTATTAACAATCTTTTTATTGTGCTATTTATATTACATCGCAAAAAACTATTGATAAATTATCAGATACAATGAATGTAATAATGCGGTTTTGATTACGTTTTCTGATGAAACTAATTTTAAAATAAATTTTAATAATCGAACTTTGTATAAAAAAAAATTTTATTATGCATATTTGTACATATTTTTATTATAACATTCAATTTGCCGTATTAAATTATTGTTAACACGTGTACCAAAGAGAATAGATTCGAAATATGCGAATGACTAAGTTTATATTTTTAACTTTCTTAAGTAATAATAAATAATGATATATACGTATGTTTACCGGGAATAATTTCACCACTGCCGCCGTTTATCAATATTTCCGAATTTATGACGAGATAAAACGACATTCTATTTAAAATACTAAATATGTAACAAATATGGTTTATATACGTCGAAAGGATTGTATAACCAGTCGTACATGTGATATATTATATGTTTTCGACGTCACGTCATATACGTAGACGGTTAATCACTATTTACATGCATCTTCCGAATCAATCAATTATTGCCGTATGATAGTAGAATAATTAGCGTATATCAGTCATTATTTTGTACGTATAGTTGTATTAAAATTAGTATTAACAATCTTTTTATTGTGCTATTTATATTACATCGCAAAAAACTATTGATAAATTATCAGTTACAATGAATGTAATAATGCGGTTTTGATTACGTTTTCTGATGAAACTAATTTTAAAATTATATTTTAATAATCGAACTTTGTATAAAAAAAAATTTTATTATGCATATTTGTACATATTTTTATTATAACATTCAATTTGCCGTATTAAATTATTGTTAACACGTGTACCAAAGAGAATAGATTCGAAATATGCGAATGACTAAGTTTATATTTTTAACTTTCTTACGTAATAATAAATAATGATATATACGTATGTTTACCGGGAATAATTTCACCACTGCCGCCGTTTATCAATATTTCCGAATTTATGACGTGATAAAACGACATTCCATTTAAAAAACTAAATATGTAACAAATATGGTATATATATGTCGAAAGGATTGTATAACCAGTCGTACATGTGATATATTTTATTTTTTCGACGTCACGTCATATACGTAGACGGTTAATCACTATTTACATGCATCTTCCGAATCAATCAATTATTGCCGTATGATTGTAGAATTATTAGCGTATATCAGTCATTATTTTGTACGTATAGTTGTATTAAAATTAGTATTAACAATCTTTTTATTGTGCTATTTATATTACATCGCATAAAACTATTGATAAATTATCAGATACAATGAATGTAATAATGCGGTTTTGATTACGTTTTCTGATGAAACTAATTTTAAAATTAAATTTTAATAATCGAACTTTGTATAAAAAAAATATTTATTATGCATATTTGTACATATTTTTATTATAACATTCAATTTGCCGTATTAAATTATTGTTAACACGTGTACCAAAGAAAATAGATTCGAAATATGCAAATGACTAAGTTTATATTTTTAACTTTCTTAAGTAATAATAAATAATGATATATACGTATGTTTACCGGGAATAATTTCACCACTGCCGCCGTTTATCAATATTTCCGAATTTATGACGAGATAAAACGACATTCCATTTAAAATACTAAATATGTAACAAATATGGTTTATATATGTCGAAAGGATTGTATAACCAGTCGTACATGTGATATTTTTTATTTTTTCGACGTCACGTCATATACGTAGACGTTTAATCACTATTTACATGCATCTTCCGACTCAATCAATTATTGCCGTATGATAGTAGAATAATTAGCGTATATCAGTCATTATTTTGTACGTATAGTTGTATTAAAATTAGTATTAACAATCTTTTTATTGTGCTATTTATATTACATCGCATAAAACTATTGATAAATTATCAGATACAATGAATGTAATAATGCGGTTTTGATTACGTTTTCTGATGAAACTAATTTTAAAATTAAATTTTAATAATCGAACTTTGTATAAAAAAAATATTTATTATGCATATTTGTACATATTTTTATTATAACATTCAATTTGCCGTATTAAATTATTGTTAACACGTGTACCAAAGAGAATAGATTCGAAATATGCGAATGACTAAGTTTATATTTTTAACTTTCTTACGTAATAATAAATAATGATATATACGTATGTTTACCGGGAATAATTTCACCACTGCCGCCGTTTATCAATATTTCCGAATTTATGACGAGATAAAACGACATTCCATTTAAAATACTAAATATGTAACAAATATGGTTTATATATGTCGAAAGGATTGTATAACCAGTCGTACATGTGATATTTTTTATTTTTTCGACGTCACGTCATATACGTAGACGGTTAATCACTATTTACATGCATCTTCCGAATCAATCAATTATTGCCGTATGATAGTAGAATAATTAGCGTATATCAGTCATTATTTTGTACGTATAGTTGTATTAAAATTAGTATTAACAATCTTTTTATTGTGCTATTTATATTACATCGCAAAAAACTATTGATAAATTATCAGATACAATGAATGTAATAATGCGGTTTTGATTACGTTTTCTGATGAAACTAATTTTAAAATTAAATTTTAATAATCGAACTTTGTATAAAAAAAATATTTATTATGCATATTTGTACATATTTTTATTATAACATTCAATTTGCCGTATTAAATTATTGTTAACACGTGTACCAAAGAAAATAGATTCGAAATATGCGAATGACTAAGTTTATATTTTTAACTTTCTTACGTAATAATAAATAATGATATATACGTATGTTTACCGGGAATAATTTCACCACTGCCGCCGTTTATCAATATTTCCGAATTTATGACGAGATAAAACGACATTCCATTTAAAATACTAAATATGTAACAAATATGGTTTATATATGTCGAAAGGATTGTATAACCAGTCGTACATGTGATATTTTTTATTTTTTCGACGTCACGTCATATACGTAGACGGTTAATCACTATTTACATGCATCTTCCGAATCAATCAATTATTGCCGTATGATAGTAGAATAATTAGCGTATATCAGTCATTATTTTGTACGTATAGTTGTATTAAAATTAGTATTAACAATCTTTTTATTGTGCTATTTATATTACATCGCAAAAAACTATTGATAAATTATCAGTTACAATGAATGTAATAATGCGGTTTTGATTACGTTTTCTGATGAAACTAATTTTAAAATTATATTTTAATAATCGAACTTTGTATAAAAAAAAATTTTATTATGCATATTTGTACATATTTTTATTATAACATTCAATTTGCCGTATTAAATTATTGTTAACACGTGTACCAAAGAGAATAGATTCGAAATATGCGAATGACTAAGTTTATATTTTTAACTTTCTTACGTAATAATAAATAATGATATATACATATGTTTACCGGGAATAATTTCACCACTGCCGCCGTTTATCAATATTTCCGAATTTATGACGAGATAAAACGACATTCCATTTAAAATACTAAATATGTAACAAATATGGTTTATATATGTCGAAAGGATTGTATAACCAGTCGTACATGTGATATTTTTTATTTTTTCGACGTCACGTCATATACGTAGACGGTTAATCACTATTTACATGCATCTTCCGAATCAATCAATTATTGCCGTATGATAGTAGAATAATTAGCGTATATCAGTCATTATTTTGTACGTATAGTTGTATTAAAATTAGTATTAACAATCTTTTTATTGTGCTATTTATATTACATCGCAAAAAACTATTGATAAATTATCAGTTACAATGAATGTAATAATGCGGTTTTGATTACGTTTTCTGATGAAACTAATTTTAAAATTATATTTTAATAATCGAACTTTGTATAAAAAAAAATTTTATTATGCATATTTGTACATATTTTTATTATAACATTCAATTTGCCGTATTAAATTATTGTTAACACGTGTACCAAAGAGAATAGATTCGAAATATGCGAATGACTAAGTTTATATTTTTAACTTTCTTACGTAATAATAAATAATGATATATACGTATGTTTACCGGGAATAATTTCACCACTGCCGCCGTTTATCAATATTTCCGAATTTATGACGTGATAAAACGACATTCCATTTAAAAAACTAAATATGTAACAAATATGGTATATATATGTCGAAAGGATTGTATAACCAGTCGTACATGTGATATATTTTATTTTTTCGACGTCACGTCATATACGTAGACGGTTAATCACTATTTACATGCATCTTCCGAATCAATCAATTATTGCCGTATGATTGTAGAATTATTAGCGTATATCAGTCATTATTTTGTACGTATAGTTGTATTAAAATTAGTATTAACAATCTTTTTATTGTGCTATTTATATTACATCGCATAAAACTATTGATAAATTATCAGATACAATGAATGTAATAATGCGGTTTTGATTACGTTTTCTGATGAAACTAATTTTAAAATTAAATTTTAATAATCGAACTTTGTATAAAAAAAATATTTATTATGCATATTTGTACATATTTTTATTATAACATTCAATTTGCCGTATTAAATTATTGTTAACACGTGTACCAAAGAAAATAGATTCGAAATATGCAAATGACTAAGTTTATATTTTTAACTTTCTTAAGTAATAATAAATAATGATATATACGTATGTTTACCGGGAATAATTTCACCACTGCCGCCGTTTATCAATATTTCCGAATTTATGACGAGATAAAACGACATTCCATTTAAAATACTAAATATGTAACAAATATGGTTTATATATGTCGAAAGGATTGTATAACCAGTCGTACATGTGATATTTTTTATTTTTTCGACGTCACGTCATATACGTAGACGTTTAATCACTATTTACATGCATCTTCCGACTCAATCAATTATTGCCGTATGATAGTAGAATAATTAGCGTATATCAGTCATTATTTTGTACGTATAGTTGTATTAAAATTAGTATTAACAATCTTTTTATTGTGCTATTTATATTACATCGCATAAAACTATTGATAAATTATCAGATACAATGAATGTAATAATGCGGTTTTGATTACGTTTTCTGATGAAACTAATTTTAAAATTAAATTTTAATAATCGAACTTTGTATAAAAAAAATATTTATTATGCATATTTGTACATATTTTTATTATAACATTCAATTTGCCGTATTAAATTATTGTTAACACGTGTACCAAAGAGAATAGATTCGAAATATGCGAATGACTAAGTTTATATTTTTAACTTTCTTACGTAATAATAAATAATGATATATACGTATGTTTACCGGGAATAATTTCACCACTGCCGCCGTTTATCAATATTTCCGAATTTATGACGAGATAAAACGACATTCCATTTAAAATACTAAATATGTAACAAATATGGTTTATATATGTCGAAAGGATTGTATAACCAGTCGTACATGTGATATTTTTTATTTTTTCGACGTCACGTCATATACGTAGACGGTTAATCACTATTTACATGCATCTTCCGAATCAATCAATTATTGCCGTATGATAGTAGAATAATTAGCGTATATCAGTCATTATTTTGTACGTATAGTTGTATTAAAATTAGTATTAACAATCTTTTTATTGTGCTATTTATATTACATCGCAAAAAACTATTGATAAATTATCAGTTACAATGAATGTAATAATGCGGTTTTGATTACGTTTTCTGATGAAACTAATTTTAAAATTATATTTTAATAATCGAACTTTGTATAAAAAAAAATTTTATTATGCATATTTGTACATATTTTTATTATAACATTCAATTTGCCGTATTAAATTATTGTTAACACGTGTACCAAAGAGAATAGATTCGAAATATGCGAATGACTAAGTTTATATTTTTAACTTTCTTACGTAATAATAAATAATGATATATACGTATGTTTACCGGGAATAATTTCACCACTGCCGCCGTTTATCAATATTTCCGAATTTATGACGAGATAAAACGACATTCCATTTAAAATACTAAATATGTAACAAATATGGTTTATATATGTCGAAAGGATTGTATAACCAGTCGTACATGTGATATTTTTTATTTTTTCGACGTCACGTCATATACGTAGACGGTTAATCACTATTTACATGCATCTTCCGAATCAATCAATTATTGCCGTATGATAGTAGAATAATTAGCGTATATCAGTCATTATTTTGTACGTATAGTTGTATTAAAATTAGTATTAACAATCTTTTTATTGTGCTATTTATATTACATCGCAAAAAACTATTGATAAATTATCAGTTACAATGAATGTAATAATGCGGTTTTGATTACGTTTTCTGATGAAACTAATTTTAAAATTATATTTTAATAATCGAACTTTGTATAAAAAAAAATTTTATTATGCATATTTGTACATATTTTTATTATAACATTCAATTTGCCGTATTAAATTATTGTTAACACGTGTACCAAAGAGAATAGATTCGAAATATGCGAATGACTAAGTTTATATTTTTAACTTTCTTACGTAATAATAAATAATGATATATACGTATGTTTACCGGGAATAATTTCACCACTGCCGCCGTTTATCAATATTTCCGAATTTATGACGAGATAAAACGACATTCTATTTAAAATACTAAATATGTAACAAATATGGTTTATATATGTCGAAAGGATTGTATAACCAGTCGTACATGTGATATATTATATTTTTTCGACGTCACGTCATATACGTAGACGGTTAATCACTATTTACATGCATCTTCCGAATCAATCAATTATTGCCGTATGATAGTAGAATAATTAGCGTATATCAGTCATTATTTTGTACGTATAGTTGTATTAAAATTAGTATTAACAATCTTTTTATTGTGCTATTTATATTACATCGCAAAAAACTATTGATAAATTATCAGATACAATGAATGTAATAATGCGGTTTTGATTACGTTTTCTGATGAAACTAATTTTAAAATTATATTTTAATAATCGAACTTTGTATAAAAAAAAATTTTATTATGCATATTTGTACATATTTTTATTATAACATTCAATTTGCCGTATTAAATTATTGTTAACACGTGTACCAAAGAGAATAGATTCGAAATATGCGAATGACTAAGTTTATATTTTTAACTTTCTTACGTAATAATAAATAATGATATATACGTATGTTTACCGGGAATAATTTCACCACTGCCGCCGTTTATCAATATTTCCGAATTTATGACGAGATAAAACGACATTCCATTTAAAATACTAAATATGTAACAAATATGGTATATATATGTCGAAAGGATTGTATAACCAGTCGTACATGTGATATATTATATTTTTTCGACGTCACGTCATATACGTAGACGGTTAATCACTATTTACATGCATCTTCCGAATCAATCAATTATTGCCGTATGATTGTAGAATTATTAGCGTATATCAGTCATTATTTTGTACGTATAGTTGTATTAAAATTAGTATTAACAATCTTTTTATTGTGCTATTTATATTACATCGCAAAAAACTATTGATAAATTATCAGATACAATGAATGTAATAATGCGGTTTTGATTACGTTTTCTGATGAAACTAATTTTAAAATAAATTTTAATAATCGAACTTTGTATAAAAAAAAATTTTATTATGCATATTTGTACATATTTTTATTATAACATTCAATTTGCCGTATTAAATTATTGTTAACACGTGTACCAAAGAGAATAGATTCGAAATATGCGAATGACTAAGTTTATATTTTTAACTTTCTTAAGTAATAATAAATAATGATATATACGTATGTTTACCGGGAATAATTTCACCACTGCCGCCGTTTATCAATATTTCCGAATTTATGACGAGATAAAACGACATTCTATTTAAAATACTAAATATGTAACAAATATGGTTTATATACGTCGAAAGGATTGTATAACCAGTCGTACATGTGATATATTATATGTTTTCGACGTCACGTCATATATGTAGACGGTTAATCACTATTTACATGCATCTCCCGAATCAATCAATTATTGCCGTATGATAGTAGAATAATTAGCGTATATCAGTCATTATTTTGTACGTATAGTTGTATTAAAATTAGTATTAACAATCTTTTTATTGTGCTATTTATATTACATCGCAAAAAACTATTGATAAATTATCAGATACAATGAATGTAATAATGCGGTTTTGATTACGTTTTCTGATGAAACTAATTTTAAAATTATATTTTAATAATCGAACTTTGTATAAAAAAAAATTTTATTATGCATATTTGTACATATTTTTATTATAACATTCAATTTTCCGTATTAAATTATTGTTAACACGTGTACCAAAGAGAATAGATTCGAAATATGCGAATGACTAAGTTTATATTTTTAACTTTCTTACGTAATAATAAATAATGATATATACGTATGTTTACCGGGAATAATTTCACCACTGCCGCCGTTTATCAATATTTCCGAATTTATGACGAGATAAAACGACATTCCATTTAAAATACTAAATATGTAACAAATATGGTATATATATGTCGAAAGGATTGTATAACCAGTCGTACATGTGATATATTATATTTTTTCGACGTCACGTCATATACGTAGACGGTTAATCACTATTTACATGCATCTTCCGAATCAATCAATTATTGCCGTATGATTGTAGAATTATTAGCGTATATCAGTCATTATTTTGTACGTATAGTTGTATTAAAATTAGTATTAACAATCTTTTTATTGTGCTATTTATATTACATCGCAAAAAACTATTGATAAATTATCAGTTACAATGAATGTAATAATGCGGTTTTGATTACGTTTTCTGATGAAACTAATTTTAAAATTATATTTTAATAATCGAACTTTGTATAAAAAAAAATTTTATTATGCATATTTGTACATATTTTTATTATAACATTCAATTTGCCGTATTATATTATTGTTAACACGTGTACCAAAGAGAATAGATTCGAAATATGCGAATGACTAAGTTTATATTTTTAACTTTCTTACGTAATAATAAATAATGATATATACGTATGTTTACCGGGAATAATTTCACCACTGCCGCCGTTTATCAATATTTCCGAATTTATGACGAGATAAAACGACATTCCATTTAAAATACTAAATATGTAACAAATATGGTTTATATATGTCGAAAGGATTGTATAACCAGTCTAACATGTGATATTTTTTATTTTTTCGACGTCACGTCATATACGTAGACGGTTAATCACTATTTACATGCATCTTCCGAATCAATCAATTAT
This sequence comes from Tuberolachnus salignus, assembly GCA_956483605.1. Classification (NCBI taxonomy): domain Eukaryota; kingdom Metazoa; phylum Arthropoda; class Insecta; order Hemiptera; family Aphididae; genus Tuberolachnus; species Tuberolachnus salignus. The sequence continues at coordinate 30,316,931 of OY101430.1, read as the reverse complement.
TGCCGTATGATAGTAGAATAATTAGCGTATATCAGTCATTATTTTGTACGTATAGTTGTATTAAAATTAGTATTAACAATCTTTTTATTGTGCTATTTAAATTACATCGCAAAAAACTATTGATAAATTATCAGTTACAATGAATGTAATAATGCGGTTTTGATTACGTTTTCTGATGAAACTAATTTTAAAATTATATTTTAATAATCGAACTTTGTATAAAAAAAAATTTTATTATGCATATTTGTACATATTTTTATTATAACATTCAATTTGCCGTATTATATTATTGTTAACACGTGTACCAAAGAGAATAGATTCGAAATATGCGAATGACTAAGTTTATATATTTAACTTTCTTACGTAATAATAAATAATGATATATACGTATGTTTACCGGGAATAATTTCACCACTGCCGCCGTTTATCAATATTTCCGAATTTATGACGAGATAAAACGACATTCCATTTAAAATACTAAATATGTAACAAATATGGTTTATATATGTCGAAAGGATTGTATAACCAGTCGTACATGTGATATTTTTTATTTTTTCGACGTCACGTCATATACGTAGACGGTTAATCACTATTTACATGCATCTTCCGACTCAATCAATTATGCCGTATGATAGTAGAATAATTAGCGTATATCAGTCATTATTTTGTACGTATAGTTGTATTAAAATTATTATTAACAATCTGTTTATTGTGCTATTTATATTACATCGCAAAAAACTATTGATAAATTATCAGATACAATGAATGTAATAATGCGGTTTTGATTACGTTTTCTGATGAAACTAATTTTAAAATTATATTTTAATAATCGAACTTTGTAAAAAAAAAATTTTATTATGCATATTTGTACATATTTTTATTATAACATTCAATTTGCCGTATTATATTATTGTTAACACGTGTACCAAAGAGAATAGATTCGAAATATGCGAATGACTAAGTTGATATATTTAACTTTCTTACGTAATAATAAATAATGATATATACGTATGTTTACCGGGAATAATTTCACCACTGCCGCCGTTTATCAATATTTCCGAATTTATGACGAGATAAAACGACATTCCATTTAAAATACTAAATATGTAACAAATATGGTTTATATATGTCGAAAGGATTGTATAACCAGTCTAACATGTGATATTTTTTATTTTTTCGACGTCACGTCATATACGTAGACGGTTAATCACTATTTACATGCATCTTCCGAATCAATCAATTATTGCCGTATGATAGTAGAATAATTAGCGTATATCAGTCATTATTTTGTACGTATAGTTGTATTAAAATTAGTATTAACAATCTTTTTATTGTGCTATTTAAATTACATCGCAAAAAACTATTGATAAATTATCAGTTACAATGAATGTAATAATGCGGTTTTGATTACGTTTTCTGATGAAACTAATTTTAAAATTATATTTTAATAATCGAACTTTGTATAAAAAAAAATTTTATTATGCATATTTGTACATATTTTTATTATAACATTCAATTTGCCGTATTATATTATTGTTAACACGTGTACCAAAGAGAATAGATTCGAAATATGCGAATGACTAAGTTTATATATTTAACTTTCTTACGTAATAATAAATAATGATATATACGTATGTTTACCGGGAATAATTTCACCACTGCCGCCGTTTATCAATATTTCCGAATTTATGACGAGATAAAACGACATTCCATTTAAAATACTAAATATGTAACAAATATGGTTTATATATGTCGAAAGGATTGTATAACCAGTCGTACATGTGATATTTTTTATTTTTTCGACGTCACGTTATATACGTAGACGGTTAATCACTATTTACATGCATCTTCCGACTCAATCAATTATTGCCGTATGATAGTAGAATAATTAGCGTATATCAGTCATTATTTTGTACGTATAGTTGTATTAAAATTAGTATTAACAATCTTTTTATTGTGCTATTTATATTACATCGCATAAAACTATTGATAAATTATCAGATACAATGAATGTAATAATGCGGTTTTGATTACGTTTTCTGATGAAACTAATTTTAAAATTAAATTTTAATAATCGAACTTTGTATAAAAAAAATATTTATTATGCATATTTGTACATATTTTTATTATAACATTCAATTTGCCGTATTAAATTATTGTTAACACGTGTACCAAAGAAAATAGATTCGAAATATGCGAATGACTAAGTTTATATTTTTAACTTTCTTACGTAATAATAAATAATGATATATACGTATGTTTACCGGGAATAATTTCACCACTGCCGCCGTTTATCAATATTTCCGAATTTATGACGAGATAAAACGACATTCCATTTAAAATACTAAATATGTAACAAATATGGTTTATATATGTCGAAAGGATTGTATAACCAGTCGTACATGTGATATTTTTTATTTTTTCGACGTCACGTCATATACGTAGACGGTTAATCACTATTTACATGCATCTTCCGAATCAATCAATTATTGCCGTATGATAGTAGAATAATTAGCGTATATCAGTCATTATTTTGTACGTATAGTTGTATTAAAATTAGTATTAACAATCTTTTTATTGTGCTATTTATATTACATCGCAAAAAACTATTGATAAATTATCAGTTACAATGAATGTAATAATGCGGTTTTGATTACGTTTTCTGATGAAACTAATTTTAAAATTATATTTTAATAATCGAACTTTGTATAAAAAAAAATTTTATTATGCATATTTGTACATATTTTTATTATAACATTCAATTTGCCGTATTAAATTATTGTTAACACGTGTACCAAAGAGAATAGATTCGAAATATGCGAATGACTAAGTTTATATTTTTAACTTTCTTACGTAATAATAAATAATGATATATACGTATGTTTACCGGGAATAATTTCACCACTGCCGCCGTTTATCAATATTTCCGAATTTATGACGAGATAAAACGACATTCTATTTAAAATACTAAATATGTAACAAATATGGTTTATATATGTCGAAAGGATTGTATAACCAGTCGTACATGTGATATATTATATTTTTTCGACGTCACGTCATATACGTAGACGGTTAATCACTATTTACATGCATCTTCCGAATCAATCAATTATTGCCGTATGATAGTAGAATAATTAGCGTATATCAGTCATTATTTTGTACGTATAGTTGTATTAAAATTAGTATTAACAATCTTTTTATTGTGCTATTTATATTACATCGCAAAAAACTATTGATAAATTATCAGATACAATGAATGTAATAATGCGGTTTTGATTACGTTTTCTGATGAAACTAATTTTAAAATTATATTTTAATAATCGAACTTTGTATAAAAAAAAATTTTATTATGCATATTTGTACATATTTTTATTATAACATTCAATTTGCCGTATTAAATTATTGTTAACACGTGTACCAAAGAGAATAGATTCGAAATATGCGAATGACTAAGTTTATATTTTTAACTTTCTTACGTAATAATAAATAATGATATATACGTATGTTTACCGGGAATAATTTCACCACTGCCGCCGTTTATCAATATTTCCGAATTTATGACGTGATAAAACGACATTCCATTTAAAATACTAAATATGTAACAAATATGGTATATATATGTCGAAAGGATTGTATAACCAGTCGTACATGTGATATATTATATTTTTTCGACGTCACGTCATATACGTAGACGGTTAATCACTATTTACATGCATCTTCCGAATCAATCAATTATTGCCGTATGATTGTAGAATTATTAGCGTATATCAGTCATTATTTTGTACGTATAGTTGTATTAAAATTAGTATTAACAATCTTTTTATTGTGCTATTTATATTACATCGCATAAAACTATTGATAAATTATCAGATACAATGAATGTAATAATGCGGTTTTGATTACGTTTTCTGATGAAACTAATTTTAAAATAAATTTTAATAATCGAACTTTGTATAAAAAAAAATTTTATTATGCATATTTGTACATATTTTTATTATAACATTCAATTTGCCGTATTAAATTATTGTTAACACGTGTACCAAAGAGAATAGATTCGAAATATGCGAATGACTAAGTTTATATTTTTAACTTTCTTAAGTAATAATAAATAATGATATATACGTATGTTTACCGGGAATAATTTCACCACTGCCGCCGTTTATCAATATTTCCGAATTTATGACGAGATAAAACGACATTCCATTTAAAATACTAAATATGTAACAAATATGGTATATATATGTCGAAAGGATTGTATAACCAGTCGTACATGTGATATATTATATTTTTTCGACGTCACGTCATATACGTAGACGGTTAATCACTATTTACATGCATCTTCCGAATCAATCAATTATTGCCGTATGATTGTAGAATTATTAGCGTATATCAGTCATTATTTTGTACGTATAGTTGTATTAAAATTAGTATTAACAATCTTTTTATTGTGCTATTTATATTACATCGCAAAAAACTATTGATAAATTATCAGATACAATGAATGTAATAATGCGGTTTTGATTACGTTTTCTGATGAAACTAATTTTAAAATAAATTTTAATAATCGAACTTTGTATAAAAAAAAATTTTATTATGCATATTTGTACATATTTTTATTATAACATTCAATTTGCCGTATTAAATTATTGTTAACACGTGTACCAAAGAGAATAGATTCGAAATATGCGAATGACTAAGTTTATATTTTTAACTTTCTTAAGTAATAATAAATAATGATATATACGTATGTTTACCGGGAATAATTTCACCACTGCCGCCGTTTATCAATATTTCCGAATTTATGACGAGATAAAACGACATTCTATTTAAAATACTAAATATGTAACAAATATGGTTTATATACGTCGAAAGGATTGTATAACCAGTCGTACATGTGATATATTATATGTTTTCGACGTCACGTCATATATGTAGACGGTTAATCACTATTTACATGCATCTCCCGAATCAATCAATTATTGCCGTATGATAGTAGAATAATTAGCGTATATCAGTCATTATTTTGTACGTATAGTTGTATTAAAATTAGTATTAACAATCTTTTTATTGTGCTATTTATATTACATCGCAAAAAACTATTGATAAATTATCAGATACAATGAATGTAATAATGCGGTTTTGATTACGTTTTCTGATGAAACTAATTTTAAAATTATATTTTAATAATCGAACTTTGTATAAAAAAAAATTTTATTATGCATATTTGTACATATTTTTATTATAACATTCAATTTTCCGTATTAAATTATTGTTAACACGTGTACCAAAGAGAATAGATTCGAAATATGCGAATGACTAAGTTTATATTTTTAACTTTCTTACGTAATAATAAATAATGATATATACGTATGTTTACCGGGAATAATTTCACCACTGCCGCCGTTTATCAATATTTCCGAATTTATGACGAGATAAAACGACATTCCATTTAAAATACTAAATATGTAACAAATATGGTATATATATGTCGAAAGGATTGTATAACCAGTCGTACATGTGATATATTATATTTTTTCGACGTCACGTCATATACGTAGACGGTTAATCACTATTTACATGCATCTTCCGAATCAATCAATTATTGCCGTATGATTGTAGAATTATTAGCGTATATCAGTCATTATTTTGTACGTATAGTTGTATTAAAATTAGTATTAACAATCTTTTTATTGTGCTATTTATATTACATCGCAAAAAACTATTGATAAATTATCAGTTACAATGAATGTAATAATGCGGTTTTGATTACGTTTTCTGATGAAACTAATTTTAAAATTATATTTTAATAATCGAACTTTGTATAAAAAAAAATTTTATTATGCATATTTGTACATATTTTTATTATAACATTCAATTTGCCGTATTATATTATTGTTAACACGTGTACCAAAGAGAATAGATTCGAAATATGCGAATGACTAAGTTTATATTTTTAACTTTCTTACGTAATAATAAATAATGATATATACGTATGTTTACCGGGAATAATTTCACCACTGCCGCCGTTTATCAATATTTCCGAATTTATGACGAGATAAAACGACATTCCATTTAAAATACTAAATATGTAACAAATATGGTTTATATATGTCGAAAGGATTGTATAACCAGTCTAACATGTGATATTTTTTATTTTTTCGACGTCACGTCATATACGTAGACGGTTAATCACTATTTACATGCATCTTCCGAATCAATCAATTATTGCCGTATGATAGTAGAATAATTAGCGTATATCAGTCATTATTTTGTACGTATAGTTGTATTAAAATTAGTATTAACAATCTTTTTATTGTGCTATTTAAATTACATCGCAAAAAACTATTGATAAATTATCAGTTACAATGAATGTAATAATGCGGTTTTGATTACGTTTTCTGATGAAACTAATTTTAAAATTATATTTTAATAATCGAACTTTGTATAAAAAAAAATTTTATTATGCATATTTGTACATATTTTTATTATAACATTCAATTTGCCGTATTATATTATTGTTAACACGTGTACCAAAGAGAATAGATTCGAAATATGCGAATGACTAAGTTTATATATTTAACTTTCTTACGTAATAATAAATAATGATATATACGTATGTTTACCGGGAATAATTTCACCACTGCCGCCGTTTATCAATATTTCCGAATTTATGACGAGATAAAACGACATTCCATTTAAAATACTAAATATGTAACAAATATGGTTTATATATGTCGAAAGGATTGTATAACCAGTCGTACATGTGATATTTTTTATTTTTTCGACGTCACGTCATATACGTAGACGGTTAATCACTATTTACATGCATCTTCCGACTCAATCAATTATGCCGTATGATAGTAGAATAATTAGCGTATATCAGTCATTATTTTGTACGTATAGTTGTATTAAAATTATTATTAACAATCTGTTTATTGTGCTATTTATATTACATCGCAAAAAACTATTGATAAATTATCAGATACAATGAATGTAATAATGCGGTTTTGATTACGTTTTCTGATGAAACTAATTTTAAAATTATATTTTAATAATCGAACTTTGTAAAAAAAAAATTTTATTATGCATATTTGTACATATTTTTATTATAACATTCAATTTGCCGTATTATATTATTGTTAACACGTGTACCAAAGAGAATAGATTCGAAATATGCGAATGACTAAGTTGATATATTTAACTTTCTTACGTAATAATAAATAATGATATATACGTATGTTTACCGGGAATAATTTCACCACTGCCGCCGTTTATCAATATTTCCGAATTTATGACGAGATAAAACGACATTCCATTTAAAATACTAAATATGTAACAAATATGGTTTATATATGTCGAAAGGATTGTATAACCAGTCGTACATGTGATATTTTTTATTTTTTCGACGTCACGTCATATACGTAGACGGTTAATCACTATTTACATGCATCTTCCGACTCAATCAATTATGCCGTATGATAGTAGAATAATTAGCGTATATCAGTCATTATTTTGTACGTATAGTTGTATTAAAATTATTATTAACAATCTGTTTATTGTGCTATTTATATTACATCGCAAAAAACTATTGATAAATTATCAGATACAATGAATGTAATAATGCGGTTTTGATTACGTTTTCTGATGAAACTAATTTTAAAATTATATTTTAATAATCGAACTTTGTATAAAAAAAAATTTTATTATGCATATTTGTACATATTTTTATTATAACATTCAATTTGCCGTATTATATTATTGTTAACACGTGTACCAAAGAGAATAGATTCGAAATATGCGAATGACTAAGTTGATATATTTAACTTTCTTACGTAATAATAAATAATGATATATACGTATGTTTACCGGGAATAATTTCACCACTGCCGCCGTTTATCAATATTTCCGAATTTATGACGAGATAAAACGACATTCCATTTAAAATACTAAATATGTAACAAATATGGTTTATATATGTCGAAAGGATTGTATAACCAGTCGTACATGTGATATTTTTTATTTTTTCGACGTCACGTCATATACGTAGACGGTTAATCACTATTTACATGCATCTTCCGACTCAATCAATTATGCCGTATGATAGTAGAATAATTAGCGTATATCAGTCATTATTTTGTACGTATAGTTGTATTAAAATTATTATTAACAATCTGTTTATTGTGCTATTTATATTACATCGCAAAAAACTATTGATAAATTATCAGATACAATGAATGTAATAATGCGGTTTTGATTACGTTTTCTGATGAAACTAATTTTAAAATTATATTTTAATAATCGAACTTTGTATAAAAAAAAATTTTATTATGCATATTTGTACATATTTTTATTATAACATTCAATTTGCCGTATTATATTATTGTTAACACGTGTACCAAAGAGAATAGATTCGAAATATGCGAATGACTAAGTTGATATATTTAACTTTCTTACGTAATAATAAATAATGATATATACGTATGTTTACCGGGAATAATTTCACCACTGCCGCCGTTTATCAATATTTCCGAATTTATGACGAGATAAAACGACATTCCATTTAAAATACTAAATATGTAACAAATATGGTTTATATATGTCGAAAGGATTGTATAACCAGTCTAACATGTGATATTTTTTATTTTTTCGACGTCACGTCATATACGTAGACGGTTAATCACTATTTACATGCATCTTCCGAATCAATCAATTATTGCCGTATGATAGTAGAATAATTAGCGTATATCAGTCATTATTTTGTACGTATAGTTGTATTAAAATTAGTATTAACAATCTTTTTATTGTGCTATTTAAATTACATCGCAAAAAACTATTGATAAATTATCAGTTACAATGAATGTAATAATGCGGTTTTGATTACGTTTTCTGATGAAACTAATTTTAAAATTATATTTTAATAATCGAACTTTGTATAAAAAAAAATTTTATTATGCATATTTGTACATATTTTTATTATAACATTCAATTTGCCGTATTATATTATTGTTAACACGTGTACCAAAGAGAATAGATTCGAAATATGCGAATGACTAAGTTTATATATTTAACTTTCTTACGTAATAATAAATAATGATATATACGTATGTTTACCGGGAATAATTTCACCACTGCCGCCGTTTATCAATATTTCCGAATTTATGACGAGATAAAACGACATTCCATTTAAAATACTAAATATGTAACAAATATGGTTTATATATGTCGAAAGGATTGTATAACCAGTCGTACATGTGATATTTTTTATTTTTTCGACGTCACGTTATATACGTAGACGGTTAATCACTATTTACATGCATCTTCCGACTCAATCAATTATTGCCGTATGATAGTAGAATAATTAGCGTATATCAGTCATTATTTTGTACGTATAGTTGTATTAAAATTAGTATTAACAATCTTTTTATTGTGCTATTTATATTACATCGCATAAAACTATTGATAAATTATCAGATACAATGAATGTAATAATGCGGTTTTGATTACGTTTTCTGATGAAACTAATTTTAAAATTAAATTTTAATAATCGAACTTTGTATAAAAAAAATATTTATTATGCATATTTGTACATATTTTTATTATAACATTCAATTTGCCGTATTAAATTATTGTTAACACGTGTACCAAAGAAAATAGATTCGAAATATGCGAATGACTAAGTTTATATTTTTAACTTTCTTACGTAATAATAAATAATGATATATACGTATGTTTACCGGGAATAATTTCACCACTGCCGCCGTTTATCAATATTTCCGAATTTATGACGAGATAAAACGACATTCCATTTAAAATACTAAATATGTAACAAATATGGTTTATATATGTCGAAAGGATTGTATAACCAGTCGTACATGTGATATTTTTTATTTTTTCGACGTCACGTCATATACGTAGACGGTTAATCACTATTTACATGCATCTTCCGAATCAATCAATTATTGCCGTATGATAGTAGAATAATTAGCGTATATCAGTCATTATTTTGTACGTATAGTTGTATTAAAATTAGTATTAACAATCTTTTTATTGTGCTATTTATATTACATCGCAAAAAACTATTGATAAATTATCAGTTACAATGAATGTAATAATGCGGTTTTGATTACGTTTTCTGATGAAACTAATTTTAAAATTAAATTTTAATAATCGAACTTTGTATAAAAAAAATATTTATTATGCATATTTGTACATATTTTTATTATAACATTCAATTTGCCGTATTAAATTATTGTTAACACGTGTACCAAAGAGAATAGATTCGAAATATGCGAATGACTAAGTTTATATTTTTAACTTTCTTACGTAATAATGAATAATGATATATACGTATGTTTACCGGGAATAATTTCACCACTGCCGCCGTTTATCAATATTTCCGAATTTATGACGAGATAAAACGACATTCTATTTAAAATACTAAATATGTAACAAATATGGTTTATATATGTCGAAAGGATTGTATAACCAGTCGTACATGTGATATTTTTTATTTTTTCGACGTCACGTTATATACGTAGACGGTTAATCACTATTTACATGCATCTTCCGACTCAATCAATTATTGCCGTATGATAGTAGAATAATTAGCGTATATCAGTCATTATTTTGTACGTATAGTTGTATTAAAATTAGTATTAACAATCTTTTTATTGTGCTATTTATATTACATCGCATAAAACTATTGATAAATTATCAGATACAATGAATGTAATAATGCGGTTTTGATTACGTTTTCTGATGAAACTAATTTTAAAATTAAATTTTAATAATCGAACTTTGTATAAAAAAAATATTTATTATGCATATTTGTACATATTTTTATTATAACATTCAATTTGCCGTATTAAATTATTGTTAACACGTGTACCAAAGAAAATAGATTCGAAATATGCGAATGACTAAGTTTATATTTTTAACTTTCTTACGTAATAATAAATAATGATATATACGTATGTTTACCGGGAATAATTTCACCACTGCCGCCGTTTATCAATATTTCCGAATTTATGACGAGATAAAACGACATTCCATTTAAAATACTAAATATGTAACAAATATGGTTTATATATGTCGAAAGGATTGTATAACCAGTCGTACATGTGATATATTATATTTTTTCGACGTCACGTCATATACGTAGACGGTTAATCACTATTTACATGCATCTTCCGAATCAATCAATTATTGCCGTATGATTGTAGAATTATTAGCGTATATCAGTCATTATTTTGTACGTATAGTTGTATTAAAATTAGTATTAACAATCTTTTTATTGTGCTATTTAAATTACATCGCAAAAAACTATTGATAAATTATCAGTTACAATGAATGTAATAATGCGGTTTTGATTACGTTTTCTGATGAAACTAATTTTAAAATTATATTTTAATAATCGAACTTTGTATAAAAAAAAATTTTATTATGCATATTTGTACATATTTTTATTATAACATTCAATTTGCCGTATTATATTATTGTTAACACGTGTACCAAAGAGAATAGATTCGAAATATGCGAATGACTAAGTTTATATATTTAACTTTCTTACGTAATAATAAATAATGATATATACGTATGTTTACCGGGAATAATTTCACCACTGCCGCCGTTTATCAATATTTCCGAATTTATGACGAGATAAAACGACATTCCATTTAAAATACTAAATATGTAACAAATATGGTTTATATATGTCGAAAGGATTGTATAACCAGTCGTACATGTGATATTTTTTATTTTTTCGACGTCACGTTATATACGTAGACGGTTAATCACTATTTACATGCATCTTCCGACTCAATCAATTATTGCCGTATGATAGTAGAATAATTAGCGTATATCAGTCATTATTTTGTACGTATAGTTGTATTAAAATTAGTATTAACAATCTTTTTATTGTGCTATTTATATTACATCGCATAAAACTATTGATAAATTATCAGATACAATGAATGTAATAATGCGGTTTTGATTACGTTTTCTGATGAAACTAATTTTAAAATTAAATTTTAATAATCGAACTTTGTATAAAAAAAATATTTATTATGCATATTTGTACATATTTTTATTATAACATTCAATTTGCCGTATTAAATTATTGTTAACACGTGTACCAAAGAAAATAGATTCGAAATATGCGAATGACTAAGTTTATATTTTTAACTTTCTTACGTAATAATAAATAATGATATATACGTATGTTTACCGGGAATAATTTCACCACTGCCGCCGTTTATCAATATTTCCGAATTTATGACGAGATAAAACGACATTCCATTTAAAATACTAAATATGTAACAAATATGGTTTATATATGTCGAAAGGATTGTATAACCAGTCGTACATGTGATATTTTTTATTTTTTCGACGTCACGTCATATACGTAGACGGTTAATCACTATTTACATGCATCTTCCGAATCAATCAATTATTGCCGTATGATAGTAGAATAATTAGCGTATATCAGTCATTATTTTGTACGTATAGTTGTATTAAAATTAGTATTAACAATCTTTTTATTGTGCTATTTATATTACATCGCAAAAAACTATTGATAAATTATCAGTTACAATGAATGTAATAATGCGGTTTTGATTACGTTTTCTGATGAAACTAATTTTAAAATTAAATTTTAATAATCGAACTTTGTATAAAAAAAATATTTATTATGCATATTTGTACATATTTTTATTATAACATTCAATTTGCCGTATTAAATTATTGTTAACACGTGTACCAAAGAGAATAGATTCGAAATATGCGAATGACTAAGTTTATATTTTTAACTTTCTTACGTAATAATGAATAATGATATATACGTATGTTTACCGGGAATAATTTCACCACTGCCGCCGTTTATCAATATTTCCGAATTTATGACGAGATAAAACGACATTCTATTTAAAATACTAAATATGTAACAAATATGGTTTATATATGTCGAAAGGATTGTATAACCAGTCGTACATGTGATATTTTTTATTTTTTCGACGTCACGTTATATACGTAGACGGTTAATCACTATTTACATGCATCTTCCGACTCAATCAATTATTGCCGTATGATAGTAGAATAATTAGCGTATATCAGTCATTATTTTGTACGTATAGTTGTATTAAAATTAGTATTAACAATCTTTTTATTGTGCTATTTATATTACATCGCATAAAACTATTGATAAATTATCAGATACAATGAATGTAATAATGCGGTTTTGATTACGTTTTCTGATGAAACTAATTTTAAAATTAAATTTTAATAATCGAACTTTGTATAAAAAAAATATTTATTATGCATATTTGTACATATTTTTATTATAACATTCAATTTGCCGTATTAAATTATTGTTAACACGTGTACCAAAGAAAATAGATTCGAAATATGCGAATGACTAAGTTTATATTTTTAACTTTCTTACGTAATAATAAATAATGATATATACGTATGTTTACCGGGAATAATTTCACCACTGCCGCCGTTTATCAATATTTCCGAATTTATGACGAGATAAAACGACATTCCATTTAAAATACTAAATATGTAACAAATATGGTTTATATATGTCGAAAGGATTGTATAACCAGTCGTACATGTGATATATTATATTTTTTCGACGTCACGTCATATACGTAGACGGTTAATCACTATTTACATGCATCTTCCGAATCAATCAATTATTGCCGTATGATTGTAGAATTATTAGCGTATATCAGTCATTATTTTGTACGTATAGTTGTATTAAAATTAGTATTAACAATCTTTTTATTGTGCTATTTATATTACATCGCAAAAAACTATTGATAAATTATCAGTTACAATGAATGTAATAATGCGGTTTTGATTACGTTTTCTGATGAAACTAATTTTAAAATTATATTTTAATAATCGAACTTTGTATAAAAAAAAATTTTATTATGCATATTTGTACATATTTTTATTATAACATTCAATTTGCCGTATTATATTATTGTTAACACGTGTACCAAAGAGAATAGATTCGAAATATGCGAATGACTAAGTTTATATTTTTAACTTTCTTACGTAATAATAAATAATGATATATACGTATGTTTACCGGGAATAATTTCACCACTGCCGCCGTTTATCAATATTTCCGAATTTATGACGAGATAAAACGACATTCCATTTAAAATACTAAATATGTAACAAATATGGTTTATATATGTCGAAAGGATTGTATAACCAGTCTAACATGTGATATTTTTTATTTTTTCGACGTCACGTCATATACGTAGACGGTTAATCACTATTTACATGCATCTTCCGAATCAATCAATTATTGCCGTATGATAGTAGAATAATTAGCGTATATCAGTCATTATTTTGTACGTATAGTTGTATTAAAATTAGTATTAACAATCTTTTTATTGTGCTATTTAAATTACATCGCAAAAAACTATTGATAAATTATCAGTTACAATGAATGTAATAATGCGGTTTTGATTACGTTTTCTGATGAAACTAATTTTAAAATTATATTTTAATAATCGAACTTTGTATAAAAAAAAATTTTATTATGCATATTTGTACATATTTTTATTATAACATTCAATTTGCCGTATTATATTATTGTTAACACGTGTACCAAAGAGAATAGATTCGAAATATGCGAATGACTAAGTTTATATATTTAACTTTCTTACGTAATAATAAATAATGATATATACGTATGTTTACCGGGAATAATTTCACCACTGCCGCCGTTTATCAATATTTCCGAATTTATGACGAGATAAAACGACATTCCATTTAAAATACTAAATATGTAACAAATATGGTTTATATATGTCGAAAGGATTGTATAACCAGTCGTACATGTGATATTTTTTATTTTTTCGACGTCACGTCATATACGTAGACGGTTAATCACTATTTACATGCATCTTCCGACTCAATCAATTATGCCGTATGATAGTAGAATAATTAGCGTATATCAGTCATTATTTTGTACGTATAGTTGTATTAAAATTATTATTAACAATCTGTTTATTGTGCTATTTATATTACATCGCAAAAAACTATTGATAAATTATCAGATACAATGAATGTAATAATGCGGTTTTGATTACGTTTTCTGATGAAACTAATTTTAAAATTATATTTTAATAATCGAACTTTGTATAAAAAAAAATTTTATTATGCATATTTGTACATATTTTTATTATAACATTCAATTTGCCGTATTATATTATTGTTAACACGTGTACCAAAGAGAATAGATTCGAAATATGCGAATGACTAAGTTGATATATTTAACTTTCTTACGTAATAATAAATAATGATATATACGTATGTTTACCGGGAATAATTTCACCACTGCCGCCGTTTATCAATATTTCCGAATTTATGACGAGATAAAACGACATTCCATTTAAAATACTAAATATGTAACAAATATGGTTTATATATGTCGAAAGGATTGTATAACCAGTCTAACATGTGATATTTTTTATTTTTTCGACGTCACGTCATATACGTAGACGGTTAATCACTATTTACATGCATCTTCCGAATCAATCAATTATTGCCGTATGATAGTAGAATAATTAGCGTATATCAGTCATTATTTTGTACGTATAGTTGTATTAAAATTAGTATTAACAATCTTTTTATTGTGCTATTTAAATTACATCGCAAAAAACTATTGATAAATTATCAGTTACAATGAATGTAATAATGCGGTTTTGATTACGTTTTCTGATGAAACTAATTTTAAAATTATATTTTAATAATCGAACTTTGTATAAAAAAAAATTTTATTATGCATATTTGTACATATTTTTATTATAACATTCAATTTGCCGTATTATATTATTGTTAACACGTGTACCAAAGAGAATAGATTCGAAATATGCGAATGACTAAGTTGATATATTTAACTTTCTTACGTAATAATAAATAATGATATATACGTATGTTTACCGGGAATAATTTCACCACTGCCGCCGTTTATCAATATTTCCGAATTTATGACGAGATAAAACGACATTCCATTTAAAATACTAAATATGTAACAAATATGGTTTATATATGTCGAAAGGATTGTATAACCAGTCGTACATGTGATATTTTTTATTTTTTCGACGTCACGTCATATACGTAGACGGTTAATCACTATTTACATGCATCTTCCGACTCAATCAATTATTGCCGTATGATAGTAGAATAATTAGCGTATATCAGTCATTATTTTGTACGTATAGTTGTATTAAAATTAGTATTAACAATCTTTTTATTGTGCTATTTATATTACATCGCAAAAAACTATTGATAAATTATCAGATACAATGAATGTAATAATGCGGTTTTGATTACGTTTTCTGATGAAACTAATTTTAAAATTATATTTTAATAATCGAACTTTGTATAAAAAAAAATTTTATTATGCATATTTGTACATATTTTTATTATAACATTCAATTTGCCGTATTAAATTATTGTTAACACGTGTACCAAAGAGAATAGATTCGAAATATGCGAATGACTAAGTTTATATTTTTAACTTTCTTACGTAATAATAAATAATGATATATACGTATGTTTACCGGGAATAATTTCACCACTGCCGCCGTTTATCAATATTTCCGAATTTATGACGTGATAAAACGACATTCCATTTAAAATACTAAATATGTAACAAATATGGTATATATATGTCGAAAGGATTGTATAACCAGTCGTACATGTGATATATTATATTTTTTCGACGTCACGTCATATACGTAGACGGTTAATCACTATTTACATGCATCTTCCGAATCAATCAATTATTGCCGTATGATTGTAGAATTATTAGCGTATATCAGTCATTATTTTGTACGTATAGTTGTATTAAAATTAGTATTAACAATCTTTTTATTGTGCTATTTATATTACATCGCATAAAACTATTGATAAATTATCAGATACAATGAATGTAATAATGCGGTTTTGATTACGTTTTCTGATGAAACTAATTTTAAAATAAATTTTAATAATCGAACTTTGTATAAAAAAAAATTTTATTATGCATATTTGTACATATTTTTATTATAACATTCAATTTGCCGTATTAAATTATTGTTAACACGTGTACCAAAGAGAATAGATTCGAAATATGCGAATGACTAAGTTTATATTTTTAACTTTCTTAAGTAATAATAAATAATGATATATACGTATGTTTACCGGGAATAATTTCACCACTGCCGCCGTTTATCAATATTTCCGAATTTATGACGAGATAAAACGACATTCCATTTAAAATACTAAATATGTAACAAATATGGTTTATATATGTCGAAAGGATTGTATAACCAGTCGTACATGTGATATTTTTTATTTTTTCGACGTCACGTTATATACGTAGACGGTTAATCACTATTTACATGCATCTTCCGACTCAATCAATTATTGCCGTATGATAGTAGAATAATTAGCGTATATCAGTCATTATTTTGTACGTATAGTTGTATTAAAATTAGTATTAACAATCTTTTTATTGTGCTATTTATATTACATCGCATAAAACTATTGATAAATTATCAGATACAATGAATGTAATAATGCGGTTTTGATTACGTTTTCTGATGAAACTAATTTTAAAATTAAATTTTAATAATCGAACTTTGTATAAAAAAAATATTTATTATGCATATTTGTACATATTTTTATTATAACATTCAATTTGCCGTATTAAATTATTGTTAACACGTGTACCAAAGAAAATAGATTCGAAATATGCGAATGACTAAGTTTATATTTTTAACTTTCTTACGTAATAATAAATAATGATATATACGTATGTTTACCGGGAATAATTTCACCACTGCCGCCGTTTATCAATATTTCCGAATTTATGACGAGATAAAACGACATTCCATTTAAAATACTAAATATGTAACAAATATGGTTTATATATGTCGAAAGGATTGTATAACCAGTCGTACATGTGATATATTATATTTTTTCGACGTCACGTCATATACGTAGACGGTTAATCACTATTTACATGCATCTTCCGAATCAATCAATTATTGCCGTATGATTGTAGAATTATTAGCGTATATCAGTCATTATTTTGTACGTATAGTTGTATTAAAATTAGTATTAACAATCTTTTTATTGTGCTATTTATATTACATCGCAAAAAACTATTGATAAATTATCAGTTACAATGAATGTAATAATGCGGTTTTGATTACGTTTTCTGATGAAACTAATTTTAAAATTATATTTTAATAATCGAACTTTGTATAAAAAAAAATTTTATTATGCATATTTGTACATATTTTTATTATAACATTCAATTTGCCGTATTATATTATTGTTAACACGTGTACCAAAGAGAATAGATTCGAAATATGCGAATGACTAAGTTTATATTTTTAACTTTCTTACGTAATAATAAATAATGATATATACGTATGTTTACCGGGAATAATTTCACCACTGCCGCCGTTTATCAATATTTCCGAATTTATGACGAGATAAAACGACATTCCATTTAAAATACTAAATATGTAACAAATATGGTTTATATATGTCGAAAGGATTGTATAACCAGTCTAACATGTGATATTTTTTATTTTTTCGACGTCACGTCATATACGTAGACGGTTAATCACTATTTACATGCATCTTCCGAATCAATCAATTATTGCCGTATGATAGTAGAATAATTAGCGTATATCAGTCATTATTTTGTACGTATAGTTGTATTAAAATTAGTATTAACAATATTTTATTGTGCTATTTAAATTACATCGCAAAAAACTATTGATAAATTATCAGTTACAATGAATGTAATAATGCGGTTTTGATTACGTTTTCTGATGAAACTAATTTTAAAATTATATTTTAATAATCGAACTTTGTATAAAAAAAAATTTTATTATGCATATTTGTACATATTTTTATTATAACATTCAATTTGCCGTATTATATTATTGTTAACACGTGTACCAAAGAGAATAGATTCGAAATATGCGAATGACTAAGTTTATATATTTAACTTTCTTACGTAATAATAAATAATGATATATACGTATGTTTACCGGGAATAATTTCACCACTGCCGCCGTTTATCAATATTTCCGAATTTATGACGAGATAAAACGACATTCCATTTAAAATACTAAATATGTAACAAATATGGTTTATATATGTCGAAAGGATTGTATAACCAGTCGTACATGTGATATTTTTTATTTTTTCGACGTCACGTCATATACGTAGACGGTTAATCACTATTTACATGCATCTTCCGACTCAATCAATTATGCCGTATGATAGTAGAATAATTAGCGTATATCAGTCATTATTTTGTACGTATAGTTGTATTAAAATTATTATTAACAATCTGTTTATTGTGCTATTTATATTACATCGCAAAAAACTATTGATAAATTATCAGATACAATGAATGTAATAATGCGGTTTTGATTACGTTTTCTGATGAAACTAATTTTAAAATTATATTTTAATAATCGAACTTTGTATAAAAAAAAATTTTATTATGCATATTTGTACATATTTTTATTATAACATTCAATTTGCCGTATTATATTATTGTTAACACGTGTACCAAAGAGAATAGATTCGAAATATGCGAATGACTAAGTTGATATATTTAACTTTCTTACGTAATAATAAATAATGATATATACGTATGTTTACCGGGAATAATTTCACCACTGCCGCCGTTTATCAATATTTCCGAATTTATGACGAGATAAAACGACATTCCATTTAAAATACTAAATATGTAACAAATATGGTTTATATATGTCGAAAGGATTGTATAACCAGTCTAACATGTGATATTTTTTATTTTTTCGACGTCACGTCATATACGTAGACGGTTAATCACTATTTACATGCATCTTCCGAATCAATCAATTATTGCCGTATGATAGTAGAATAATTAGCGTATATCAGTCATTATTTTGTACGTATAGTTGTATTAAAATTAGTATTAACAATCTTTTTATTGTGCTATTTAAATTACATCGCAAAAAACTATTGATAAATTATCAGTTACAATGAATGTAATAATGCGGTTTTGATTACGTTTTCTGATGAAACTAATTTTAAAATTATATTTTAATAATCGAACTTTGTATAAAAAAAAATTTTATTATGCATATTTGTACATATTTTTATTATAACATTCAATTTGCCGTATTATATTATTGTTAACACGTGTACCAAAGAGAATAGATTCGAAATATGCGAATGACTAAGTTGATATATTTAACTTTCTTACGTAATAATAAATAATGATATATACGTATGTTTACCGGGAATAATTTCACCACTGCCGCCGTTTATCAATATTTCCGAATTTATGACGAGATAAAACGACATTCCATTTAAAATACTAAATATGTAACAAATATGGTTTATATATGTCGAAAGGATTGTATAACCAGTCGTACATGTGATATTTTTTATTTTTTCGACGTCACGTCATATACGTAGACGGTTAATCACTATTTACATGCATCTTCCGACTCAATCAATTATTGCCGTATGATAGTAGAATAATTAGCGTATATCAGTCATTATTTTGTACGTATAGTTGTATTAAAATTAGTATTAACAATCTTTTTATTGTGCTATTTATATTACATCGCAAAAAACTATTGATAAATTATCAGATACAATGAATGTAATAATGCGGTTTTGATTACGTTTTCTGATGAAACTAATTTTAAAATTATATTTTAATAATCGAACTTTGTATAAAAAAAAATTTTATTATGCATATTTGTACATATTTTTATTATAACATTCAATTTGCCGTATTAAATTATTGTTAACACGTGTACCAAAGAGAATAGATTCGAAATATGCGAATGACTAAGTTTATATTTTTAACTTTCTTACGTAATAATAAATAATGATATATACGTATGTTTACCGGGAATAATTTCACCACTGCCGCCGTTTATCAATATTTCCGAATTTATGACGTGATAAAACGACATTCCATTTAAAATACTAAATATGTAACAAATATGGTATATATATGTCGAAAGGATTGTATAACCAGTCGTACATGTGATATATTATATTTTTTCGACGTCACGTCATATACGTAGACGGTTAATCACTATTTACATGCATCTTCCGAATCAATCAATTATTGCCGTATGATTGTAGAATTATTAGCGTATATCAGTCATTATTTTGTACGTATAGTTGTATTAAAATTAGTATTAACAATCTTTTTATTGTGCTATTTATATTACATCGCATAAAACTATTGATAAATTATCAGATACAATGAATGTAATAATGCGGTTTTGATTACGTTTTCTGATGAAACTAATTTTAAAATAAATTTTAATAATCGAACTTTGTATAAAAAAAAATTTTATTATGCATATTTGTACATATTTTTATTATAACATTCAATTTGCCGTATTAAATTATTGTTAACACGTGTACCAAAGAGAATAGATTCGAAATATGCGAATGACTAAGTTTATATTTTTAACTTTCTTAAGTAATAATAAATAATGATATATACGTATGTTTACCGGGAATAATTTCACCACTGCCGCCGTTTATCAATATTTCCGAATTTATGACGAGATAAAACGACATTCCATTTAAAATACTAAATATGTAACAAATATGGTTTATATATGTCGAAAGGATTGTATAACCAGTCGTACATGTGATATTTTTTATTTTTTCGACGTCACGTTATATACGTAGACGGTTAATCACTATTTACATGCATCTTCCGACTCAATCAATTATTGCCGTATGATAGTAGAATAATTAGCGTATATCAGTCATTATTTTGTACGTATAGTTGTATTAAAATTAGTATTAACAATCTTTTTATTGTGCTATTTATATTACATCGCATAAAACTATTGATAAATTATCAGATACAATGAATGTAATAATGCGGTTTTGATTACGTTTTCTGATGAAACTAATTTTAAAATTAAATTTTAATAATCGAACTTTGTATAAAAAAAATATTTATTATGCATATTTGTACATATTTTTATTATAACATTCAATTTGCCGTATTAAATTATTGTTAACACGTGTACCAAAGAAAATAGATTCGAAATATGCGAATGACTAAGTTTATATTTTTAACTTTCTTACGTAATAATAAATAATGATATATACGTATGTTTACCGGGAATAATTTCACCACTGCCGCCGTTTATCAATATTTCCGAATTTATGACGAGATAAAACGACATTCCATTTAAAATACTAAATATGTAACAAATATGGTTTATATATGTCGAAAGGATTGTATAACCAGTCGTACATGTGATATTTTTTATTTTTTCGACGTCACGTCATATACGTAGACGGTTAATCACTATTTACATGCATCTTCCGAATCAATCAATTATTGCCGTATGATAGTAGAATAATTAGCGTATATCAGTCATTATTTTGTACGTATAGTTGTATTAAAATTAGTATTAACAATCTTTTTATTGTGCTATTTATATTACATCGCAAAAAACTATTGATAAATTATCAGTTACAATGAATGTAATAATGCGGTTTTGATTACGTTTTCTGATGAAACTAATTTTAAAATTAAATTTTAATAATCGAACTTTGTATAAAAAAAATATTTATTATGCATATTTGTACATATTTTTATTATAACATTCAATTTGCCGTATTAAATTATTGTTAACACGTGTACCAAAGAGAATAGATTCGAAATATGCGAATGACTAAGTTTATATTTTTAACTTTCTTACGTAATAATGAATAATGATATATACGTATGTTTACCGGGAATAATTTCACCACTGCCGCCGTTTATCAATATTTCCGAATTTATGACGAGATAAAACGACATTCTATTTAAAATACTAAATATGTAACAAATATGGTTTATATATGTCGAAAGGATTGTATAACCAGTCGTACATGTGATATATTATATGTTTTCGACGTCACGTCATATATGTAGACGGTTAATCACTATTTACATGCATCTCCCGAATCAATCAATTATTGCCGTATGATAGTAGAATAATTAGCGTATATCAGTCATTATTTTGTACGTATAGTTGTATTAAAATTAGTATTAACAATCTTTTTATTGTGCTATTTATATTACATCGCAAAAAACTATTGATAAATTATCAGATACAATGAATGTAATAATGCGGTTTTGATTACGTTTTCTGATGAAACTAATTTTAAAATTATATTTTAATAATCGAACTTTGTATAAAAAAAAATTTTATTATGCATATTTGTACATATTTTTATTATAACATTCAATTTTCCGTATTAAATTATTGTTAACACGTGTACCAAAGAGAATAGATTCGAAATATGCGAATGACTAAGTTTATATTTTTAACTTTCTTACGTAATAATAAATAATGATATATACGTATGTTTACCGGGAATAATTTCACCACTGCCGCCGTTTATCAATATTTCCGAATTTATGACGAGATAAAACGACATTCCATTTAAAATACTAAATATGTAACAAATATGGTATATATATGTCGAAAGGATTGTATAACCAGTCGTACATGTGATATATTATATTTTTTCGACGTCACGTCATATACGTAGACGGTTAATCACTATTTACATGCATCTTCCGAATCAATCAATTATTGCCGTATGATTGTAGAATTATTAGCGTATATCAGTCATTATTTTGTACGTATAGTTGTATTAAAATTAGTATTAACAATCTTTTTATTGTGCTATTTAAATTACATCGCAAAAAACTATTGATAAATTATCAGTTACAATGAATGTAATAATGCGGTTTTGATTACGTTTTCTGATGAAACTAATTTTAAAATTATATTTTAATAATCGAACTTTGTATAAAAAAAAATTTTATTATGCATATTTGTACATATTTTTATTATAACATTCAATTTGCCGTATTATATTATTGTTAACACGTGTACCAAAGAGAATAGATTCGAAATATGCGAATGACTAAGTTTATATATTTAACTTTCTTACGTAATAATAAATAATGATATATACGTATGTTTACCGGGAATAATTTCACCACTGCCGCCGTTTATCAATATTTCCGAATTTATGACGAGATAAAACGACATTCCATTTAAAATACTAAATATGTAACAAATATGGTTTATATATGTCGAAAGGATTGTATAACCAGTCGTACATGTGATATTTTTTATTTTTTCGACGTCACGTCATATACGTAGACGGTTAATCACTATTTACATGCATCTTCCGACTCAATCAATTATGCCGTATGATAGTAGAATAATTAGCGTATATCAGTCATTATTTTGTACGTATAGTTGTATTAAAATTATTATTAACAATCTGTTTATTGTGCTATTTATATTACATCGCAAAAAACTATTGATAAATTATCAGATACAATGAATGTAATAATGCGGTTTTGATTACGTTTTCTGATGAAACTAATTTTAAAATTATATTTTAATAATCGAACTTTGTATAAAAAAAAATTTTATTATGCATATTTGTACATATTTTTATTATAACATTCAATTTGCCGTATTATATTATTGTTAACACGTGTACCAAAGAGAATAGATTCGAAATATGCGAATGACTAAGTTGATATATTTAACTTTCTTACGTAATAATAAATAATGATATATACGTATGTTTACCGGGAATAATTTCACCACTGCCGCCGTTTATCAATATTTCCGAATTTATGACGAGATAAAACGACATTCCATTTAAAATACTAAATATGTAACAAATATGGTTTATATATGTCGAAAGGATTGTATAACCAGTCGTACATGTGATATTTTTTATTTTTTCGACGTCACGTCATATACGTAGACGGTTAATCACTATTTACATGCATCTTCCGACTCAATCAATTATTGCCGTATGATAGTAGAATAATTAGCGTATATCAGTCATTATTTTGTACGTATAGTTGTATTAAAATTAGTATTAACAATCTTTTTATTGTGCTATTTATATTACATCGCAAAAAACTATTGATAAATTATCAGATACAATGAATGTAATAATGCGGTTTTGATTACGTTTTCTGATGAAACTAATTTTAAAATTATATTTTAATAATCGAACTTTGTATAAAAAAAAATTTTATTATGCATATTTGTACATATTTTTATTATAACATTCAATTTGCCGTATTAAATTATTGTTAACACGTGTACCAAAGAGAATAGATTCGAAATATGCGAATGACTAAGTTTATATTTTTAACTTTCTTACGTAATAATAAATAATGATATATACGTATGTTTACCGGGAATAATTTCACCACTGCCGCCGTTTATCAATATTTCCGAATTTATGACGAGATAAAACGACATTCCATTTAAAATACTAAATATGTAACAAATATGGTTTATATATGTCGAAAGGATTGTATAACCAGTCGTACATGTGATATTTTTTATTTTTTCGACGTCACGTCATATACGTAGACGGTTAATCACTATTTACATGCATCTTCCGAATCAATCAATTATTGCCGTATGATAGTAGAATAATTAGCGTATATCAGTCATTATTTTGTACGTATAGTTGTATTAAAATTAGTATTAACAATCTTTTTATTGTGCTATTTATATTACATCGCAAAAAACTATTGATAAATTATCAGTTACAATGAATGTAATAATGCGGTTTTGATTACGTTTTCTGATGAAACTAATTTTAAAATTATATTTTAATAATCGAACTTTGTATAAAAAAAAATTTTATTATGCATATTTGTACATATTTTTATTATAACATTCAATTTGCCGTATTAAATTATTGTTAACACGTGTACCAAAGAGAATAGATTCGAAATATGCGAATGACTAAGTTTATATTTTTAACTTTCTTACGTAATAATAAATAATGATATATACGTATGTTTACCGGGAATAATTTCACCACTGCCGCCGTTTATCAATATTTCCGAATTTATGACGAGATAAAACGACATTCCATTTAAAATACTAAATATGTAACAAATATGGTTTATATATGTCGAAAGGATTGTATAACCAGTCGTACATGTGATATATTATATTTTTTCGACGTCACGTCATATACGTAGACGGTTAATCACTATTTACATGCATCTTCCGAATCAATCAATTATTGCCGTATGATAGTAGAATAATTAGCGTATATCAGTCATTATTTTGTACGTATAGTTGTATTAAAATTAGTATTAACAATCTTTTTATTGTGCTATTTATATTACATCGCAAAAAACTATTGATAAATTATCAGTTACAATGAATGTAATAATGCGGTTTTGATTACGTTTTCTGATGAAACTAATTTTAAAATAATATTTTAATAATCGAACTTTGTATAAAAAAAAATTTTATTATGCATATTTGTACATATTTTTATTATAACATTCAATTTGCCGTATTAAATTATTGTTAACACGTGTACCAAAGAGAATAGATTCGAAATATGCGAATGACTAAGTTTATATTTTTAACTTTCTTACGTAATAATAAATAATGATATATACGTATGTTTACCGGGAATAATTTCACCACTGCCGCCGTTTATCAATATTTCCGAATTTATGACGAGATAAAACGACATTCCATTTAAAATACTAAATATGTAACAAATATGGTTTATATATGTCGAAAGGATTGTATAACCAGTCTAACATGTGATATTTTTTATTTTTTCGACGTCACGTCATATACGTAGACGGTTAATCACTATTTACATGCATCTTCCGAATCAATCAATTATTGCCGTATGATAGTAGAATAATTAGCGTATATCAGTCATTATTTTGTACGTATAGTTGTATTAAAATTAGTATTAACAATCTTTTTATTGTGCTATTTAAATTACATCGCAAAAAACTATTGATAAATTATCAGTTACAATGAATGTAATAATGCGGTTTTGATTACGTTTTCTGATGAAACTAATTTTAAAATTATATTTTAATAATCGAACTTTGTATAAAAAAAAATTTTATTATGCATATTTGTACATATTTTTATTATAACATTCAATTTGCCGTATTATATTATTGTTAACACGTGTACCAAAGAGAATAGATTCGAAATATGCGAATGACTAAGGTTATATATTTAACTTTCTTACGTAATAATAAATAATGATATATACGTATGTTTACCGGGAATAATTTCACCACTGCCGCCGTTTATCAATATTTCCGAATTTATGACGAGATAAAACGACATTCCATTTAAAATACTAAATATGTAACAAATATGGTTTATATATGTCGAAAGGATTGTATAACCAGTCGTACATGTGATATTTTTTATTTTTTCGACGTCACGTCATATACGTAGACGGTTAATCACTATTTACATGCATCTTCCGACTCAATCAATTATGCCGTATGATAGTAGAATAATTAGCGTATATCAGTCATTATTTTGTACGTATAGTTGTATTAAAATTATTATTAACAATCTGTTTATTGTGCTATTTATATTACATCGCAAAAAACTATTGATAAATTATCAGATACAATGAATGTAATAATGCGGTTTTGATTACGTTTTCTGATGAAACTAATTTTAAAATTATATTTTAATAATCGAACTTTGTATAAAAAAAAATTTTATTATGCATATTTGTACATATTTTTATTATAACATTCAATTTGCCGTATTATATTATTGTTAACACGTGTACCAAAGAGAATAGATTCGAAATATGCGAATGACTAAGTTTATATTTTTAACTTTCTTACGTAATAATAAATAATGATATATACGTATGTTTACCGGGAATAATTTCACCACTGCCGCCGTTTATCAATATTTCCGAATTTATGACGAGATAAAACGACATTCCATTTAAAATACTAAATATGTAACAAATATGGTTTATATATGTCGAAAGGATTGTATAACCAGTCGTACATGTGATATTTTTTATTTTTTCGACGTCACGTCATATACGTAGACGGTTAATCACTATTTACATGCATCTTCCGAATCAATCAATTATTGCCGTATGATAGTAGAATAATTAGCGTATATCAGTCATTATTTTGTACGTATAGTTGTATTAAAATTAGTATTAACAATCTTTTTATTGTGCTATTTAAATTACATCGCAAAAAACTATTGATAAATTATCAGTTACAATGAATGTAATAATGCGGTTTTGATTACGTTTTCTGATGAAACTAATTTTAAAATTATATTTTAATAATCGAACTTTGTATAAAAAAAAATTTTATTATGCATATTTGTACATATTTTTATTATAACATTCAATTTGCCGTATTATATTATTGTTAACACGTGTACCAAAGAGAATAGATTCGAAATATGCGAATGACTAAGTTTATATATTTAACTTTCTTACGTAATAATAAATAATGATATATACGTATGTTTACCGGGAATAATTTCACCACTGCCGCCGTTTATCAATATTTCCGAATTTATGACGAGATAAAACGACATTCCATTTAAAATACTAAATATGTAACAAATATGGTTTATATATGTCGAAAGGATTGTATAACCAGTCGTACATGTGATATTTTTTATTTTTTCGACGTCACGTCATATACGTAGACGGTTAATCACTATTTACATGCATCTTCCGACTCAATCAATTATTGCCGTATGATAGTAGAATAATTAGCGTATATCAGTCATTATTTTGTACGTATAGTTGTATTAAAATTAGTATTAACAATCTTTTTATTGTGCTATTTATATTACATCGCAAAAAACTATTGATAAATTATCAGATACAATGAATGTAATAATGTGGTTTTGATTACGTTTTCTGATGAAACTAATTTTAAAACTATATTTTAATAATCGAACTTTGTATAAAAAAAAATTTTATTATGCATATTTGTACATATTTTTATTATAACATTCAATTTGCCGTATTAAATTATTGTTAACACGTGTACCAAAGAGAATAGATTCGAAATATGCGAATGACTAAGTTTATATTTTTAACTTTCTTACGTAATAATAAATAATGATATATACGTATGTTTACCGGGAATAATTTCACCACTGCCGCCGTTTATCAATATTTCCGAATTTATGACGAGATAAAACGACATTCCATTTAAAATACTAAATATGTAACAAATATGGTTTATATATGTCGAAAGGATTGTATAACCAGTCGTACATGTGATATTTTTTATTTTTTCGACGTCACGTCATATACGTAGACGGTTAATCACTATTTACATGCATCTTCCGAATCAATCAATTATTGCCGTATGATAGTAGAATAATTAGCGTATATCAGTCATTATTTTGTACGTATAGTTGTATTAAAATTAGTATTAACAATCTTTTTATTGTGCTATTTATATTACATCGCAAAAAACTATTGATAAATTATCAGTTACAATGAATGTAATAATGCGGTTTTGATTACGTTTTCTGATGAAACTAATTTTAAAATTATATTTTAATAATCGAACTTTGTATAAAAAAAAATTTTATTATGCATATTTGTACATATTTTTATTATAACATTCAATTTGCCGTATTAAATTATTGTTAACACGTGTACCAAAGAGAATAGATTCGAAATATGCGAATGACTAAGTTTATATTTTTAACTTTCTTACGTAATAATAAATAATGATATATACGTATGTTTACCGGGAATAATTTCACCACTGCCGCCGTTTATCAATATTTCCGAATTTATGACGAGATAAAACGACATTCCATTTAAAATACTAAATATGTAACAAATATGGTTTATATATGTCGAAAGGATTGTATAACCAGTCGTACATGTGATATATTATATTTTTTCGACGTCACGTCATATACGTAGACGGTTAATCACTATTTACATGCATCTTCCGAATCAATCAATTATTGCCGTATGATAGTAGAATAATTAGCGTATATCAGTCATTATTTTGTACGTATAGTTGTATTAAAATTAGTATTAACAATCTTTTTATTGTGCTATTTATATTACATCGCAAAAAACTATTGATAAATTATCAGATACAATGAATGTAATAATGCGGTTTTGATTACGTTTTCTGATGAAACTAATTTTAAAATTATATTTTAATAATCGAACTTTGTATAAAAAAAAATTTTATTATGCATATTTGTACATATTTTTATTATAACATTCAATTTGCCGTATTATATTATTGTTAACACGTGTACCAAAGAGAATAGATTCGAAATATGCGAATGACTAAGTTTATATATTTAACTTTCTTACGTAATAATAAATAATGATATATACGTATGTTTACCGGGAATAATTTCACCACTGCCGCCGTTTATCAATATTTCCGAATTTAAGACGAGATAAAACGACATTCCATTTAAAATACTAAATATGTAACAAATATGGTTTATATATGTCGAAAGGATTGTATAACCAGTCGTACATGTGATATTTTTTATTTTTTCGACGTCACGTCATATACGTAGACGGTTAATCACTATTTACATGCATCTTCCGACTCAATCAATTATTGCCGTATGATAGTAGAATAATTAGCGTATATCAGTCATTATTTTGTACGTATAGTTGTATTAAAATTAGTATTAACAATCTTTTTATTGTGCTATTTATATTACATCGCAAAAAACTATTGATAAATTATCAGATACAATGAATGTAATAATGCGGTTTTGATTACGTTTTCTGATGAAACTAATTTTAAAATTATATTTTAATAATCGAACTTTGTATAAAAAAAAATTTTATTATGCATATTTGTACATATTTTTATTATAACATTCAATTTGCCGTATTAAATTATTGTTAACACGTGTACCAAAGAGAATAGATTCGAAATATGCGAATGACTAAGTTTATATTTTTAACTTTCTTACGTAATAATAAATAATGATATATACGTATGTTTACCGGGAATAATTTCACCACTGCCGCCGTTTATCAATATTTCCGAATTTATGACGAGATAAAACGACATTCCATTTAAAATACTAAATATGTAACAAATATGGTTTATATATGTCGAAAGGATTGTATAACCAGTCGTACATGTGATATTTTTTATTTTTTCGACGTCACGTCATATACGTAGACGGTTAATCACTATTTACATGCATCTTCCGAATCAATCAATTATTGCCGTATGATAGTAGAATAATTAGCGTATATCAGTCATTATTTTGTACGTATAGTTGTATTAAAATTAGTATTAACAATCTTTTTATTGTGCTATTTAAATTACATCGCATAAAACTATTGATAAATTATCAGTTACAATGAATGTAATAATGCGGTTTTGATTACGTTTTCTGATGAAACTAATTTTAAAATTATATTTTAATAATCGAACTTTGTATAAAAAAAAATTTTATTATGCATATTTGTACATATTTTTATTATAACATTCAATTTGCCGTATTAAATTATTGTTAACACGTGTACCAAAGAGAATAGATTCGAAATATGCGAATGACTAAGTTTATATTTTTAACTTTCTTACGTAATAATAAATAATGATATATACGTATGTTTACCGGGAATAATTTCACCACTGCCGCCGTTTATCAATATTTCCGAATTTATGACGAGATAAAACGACATTCCATTTAAAATACTAAATATGTAACAAATATGGTTTATATATGTCGAAAGGATTGTATAACCAGTCGTACATGTGATATTTTTTATTTTTTCGACGTCACGTCATATACGTAGACGGTTAATCACTATTTACATGCATCTTCCGAATCAATCAATTATTGCCGTATGATAGTAGAATAATTAGCGTATATCAGTCATTATTTTGTACGTATAGTTGTATTAAAATTAGTATTAACAATCTTTTTATTGTGCTATTTATATTACATCGCAAAAAACTATTGATAAATTATCAGTTACAATGAATGTAATAATGCGGTTTTGATTACGTTTTCTGATGAAACTAATTTTAAAATTATATTTTAATAATCGAACTTTGTATAAAAAAAAATTTTATTATGCATATTTGTACATATTTTTGTTATAACATTCAATTTGCCGTATTATATTATTGTTAACACGTGTACCAAAGAGAATAGATTCGAAATATGCGAATGACTAAGTTTATATATTTAACTTTCTTACGTAATAATAAATAATGATATATACGTATGTTTACCGGGAATAATTTCACCACTGCCGCCGTTTATCAATATTTCCGAATTTATGACGAGATAAAACGACATTCCATTTAAAATACTAAATATGTAACAAATATGGTTTATATATGTCGAAAGGATTGTATAACCAGTCGTACATGTGATATTTTTTATTTTTTCGACGTCACGTCATATACGTAGACGGTTAATCACTATTTACATGCATCTTCCGAATCAATCAATTATTGCCGTATGATAGTAGAATAATTAGCGTATATCAGTCATTATTTTGTACGTATAGTTGTATTAAAATTAGTATTAACAATCTTTTTATTGTGCTATTTATATTACATCGCAAAAAACTATTGATAAATTATCAGTTACAATGAATGTAATAATGCGGTTTTGATTACGTTTTCTGATGAAACTAATTTTAAAATTATATTTTAATAATCGAACTTTGTATAAAAAAAAATTTTATTATGCATATTTGTACATATTTTTATTATAACATTCAATTTGCCGTATTAAATTATTGTTAACACGTGTACCAAAGAGAATAGATTCGAAATATGCGAATGACTAAGTTTATATTTTTAACTTTCTTACGTAATAATAAATAATGATATATACGTATGTTTACCGGGAATAATTTCACCACTGCCGCCGTTTATCAATATTTCCGAATTTATGACGAGATAAAACGACATTCCATTTAAAATACTAAATATGTAACAAATATGGTTTATATATGTCGAAAGGATTGTATAACCAGTCGTACATGTGATATTTTTTATTTTTTCGACGTCACGTCATATACGTAGACGGTTAATCACTATTTACATGCATCTTCCGACTCAATCAATTATGCCGTATGATAGTAGAATAATTAGCGTATATCAGTCATTATTTTGTACGTATAGTTGTATTAAAATTATTATTAACAATCTGTTTATTGTGCTATTTATATTACATCGCAAAAAACTATTGATAAATTATCAGATACAATGAATGTAATAATGCGGTTTTGATTACGTTTTCTGATGAAACTAATTTTAAAATTATATTTTAATAATCGAACTTTGTATAAAAAAAAATTTTATTATGCATATTTGTACATATTTTTATTATAACATTCAATTTGCCGTATTATATTATTGTTAACACGTGTACCAAAGAGAATAGATTCGAAATATGCGAATGACTAAGTTTATATATTTAACTTTCTTACGTAATAATAAATAATGATATATACGTATGTTAACCGGGAATAATTTCACCACTGCCGCCGTTTATCAATATTTCCGAATTTATGACGAGATAAAACGACATTCCATTTAAAATACTAAATATGTAACAAATATGGTTTATATATGTCGAAAGGATTGTATAACCAGTCGTACATGTGATATTTTTTATTTTTTCGACGTCACGTCATATACGTAGACGGTTAATCACTATTTACATGCATCTTCCGACTCAATCAATTATTGCCGTATGATAGTAGAATAATTAGCGTATATCAGTCATTATTTTGTACGTATAGTTGTATTAAAATTAGTATTAACAATCTTTTTATTGTGCTATTTATATTACATCGCAAAAAACTATTGATAAATTATCAGATACAATGAATGTAATAATGCGGTTTTGATTACGTTTTCTGATGAAACTAATTTTAAAATTATATTTTAATAATCAAACTTTGTATAAAAAAAAATTTTATTATGCATATTTGTACATATTTTTATTATAACATTCAATTTGCCGTATTAAATTATTGTTAACACGTGTACCAAAGAGAATAGATTCGAAATATGCGAATGACTAAGTTTATATTTTTAACTTTCTTACGTAATAATAAATAATGATATATACGTATGTTTACCGAGAATAATTTCACCACTGCCGCCGTTTATCAATATTTCCGAATTTATGACGAGATAAAACGACATTCCATTTAAAATACTAAATATGTAACAAATATGGTTTATATATGTCGAAAGGATTGTATAACCAGTCGTACATGTGATATTTTTTATTTTTTCGACGTCACGTCATATACGTAGACGGTTAATCACTATTTACATGCATCTTCCGAATCAATCAATTATTGCCGTATGATAGTAGAATAATTAGCGTATATCAGTCATTATTTTGTACGTATAGTTGTATTAAAATTAGTATTAACAATCTTTTTATTGTGCTATTTATATTACATCGCAAAAAACTATTGATAAATTATCAGTTACAATGAATGTAATAATGCGGTTTTGATTACGTTTTCTGATGAAACTAATTTTAAAATTATATTTTAATAATCGAACTTTGTATAAAAAAAAATTTTATTATGCATATTTGTACATATTTTTATTATAACATTCAATTTGCCGTATTAAATTATTGTTAACACGTGTACCAAAGAGAATAGATTCGAAATATGCGAATGACTAAGTTTATATTTTTAACTTTCTTACGTAATAATAAATAATGATATATACGTATGTTTACCGGGAATAATTTCACCACTGCCGCCGTTTATCAATATTTCCGAATTTATGACGAGATAAAACGACATTCCATTTAAAATACTAAATATGTAACAAATATG
This sequence comes from Tuberolachnus salignus, assembly GCA_956483605.1. Classification (NCBI taxonomy): domain Eukaryota; kingdom Metazoa; phylum Arthropoda; class Insecta; order Hemiptera; family Aphididae; genus Tuberolachnus; species Tuberolachnus salignus. The sequence continues at coordinate 30,282,185 of OY101430.1, read as the reverse complement.
GTTTATATATGTCGAAAGGATTGTATAACCAGTCGTACATGTGATATATTATATTTTTTCGACGTCACGTCATATACGTAGACGGTTAATCACTATTTACATGCATCTTCCGAATCAATCAATTATTGCCGTATGATAGTAGAATAATTAGCGTATATCAGTCATTATTTTGTACGTATAGTTGTATTAAAATTAGTATTAACAATCTTTTTATTGTGCTATTTATATTACATCGCAAAAAACTATTGATAAATTATCAGTTACAATGAATGTAATAATGCGGTTTTGATTACGTTTTCTGATGAAACTAATTTTAAAATAATATTTTAATAATCGAACTTTGTATAAAAAAAAATTTTATTATGCATATTTGTACATATTTTTATTATAACATTCAATTTGCCGTATTAAATTATTGTTAACACGTGTACCAAAGAGAATAGATTCGAAATATGCGAATGACTAAGTTTATATTTTTAACTTTCTTACGTAATAATAAATAATGATATAGACGTATGTTTACCGGGAATAATTTCACCACTGCCGCCGTTTATCAATATTTCCGAATTTATGACGAGATAAAACGACATTCCATTTAAAATACTAAATATGTAACAAATATGGTTTATATATGTCGAAAGGATTGTATAACCAGTCTAACATGTGATATTTTTTATTTTTTCGACGTCACGTCATATACGTAGACGGTTAATCACTATTTACATGCATCTTCCGAATCAATCAATTATTGCCGTATGATAGTAGAATAATTAGCGTATATCAGTCATTATTTTGTACGTATAGTTGTATTAAAATTAGTATTAACAATCTTTTTATTGTGCTATTTAAATTACATCGCAAAAAACTATTGATAAATTATCAGTTACAATGAATGTAATAATGCGGTTTTGATTACGTTTTCTGATGAAACTAATTTTAAAATTATATTTTAATAATCGAACTTTGTATAAAAAAAAATTTTATTATGCATATTTGTACATATTTTTATTATAACATTCAATTTGCCGTATTATATTATTGTTAACACGTGTACCAAAGAGAATAGATTCGAAATATGCGAATGACTAAGTTTATATATTTAACTTTCTTACGTAATAATAAATAATGATATATACGTATGTTTACCGGGAATAATTTCACCACTGCCGCCGTTTATCAATATTTCCGAATTTATGACGAGATAAAACGACATTCCATTTAAAATACTAAATATGTAACAAATATGGTTTATATATGTCGAAAGGATTGTATAACCAGTCGTACATGTGATATTTTTTATTTTTTCGACGTCACGTCATATACGTAGACGGTTAATCACTATTTACATGCATCTTCCGACTCAATCAATTATGCCGTATGATAGTAGAATAATTAGCGTATATCAGTCATTATTTTGTACGTATAGTTGTATTAAAATTATTATTAACAATCTGTTTATTGTGCTATTTATATTACATCGCAAAAAACTATTGATAAATTATCAGATACAATGAATGTAATAATGCGGTTTTGATTACGTTTTCTGATGAAACTAATTTTAAAATTATATTTTAATAATCGAACTTTGTATAAAAAAAAATTTTATTATGCATATTTGTACATATTTTTATTATAACATTCAATTTGCCGTATTATATTATTGTTAACACGTGTACCAAAGAGAATAGATTCGAAATATGCGAATGACTAAGTTTATATATTTAACTTTCTTACGTAATAATAAATAATGATATATACGTATGTTTACCGGGAATAATTTCACCACTGCCGCCGTTTATCAATATTTCCGAATTTATGACGAGATAAAACGACATTCCATTTAAAATACTAAATATGTAACAAATATGGTTTATATATGTCGAAAGGATTGTATAACCAGTCGTACATGTGATATTTTTTATTTTTTCGACGTCACGTCATATACGTAGACGGTTAATCACTATTTACATGCATCTTCCGACTCAATCAATTATTGCCGTATGATAGTAGAATAATTAGCGTATATCAGTCATTATTTTGTACGTATAGTTGTATTAAAATTAGTATTAACAATCTTTTTATTGTGCTATTTATATTACATCGCAAAAAACTATTGATAAATTATCAGATACAATGAATGTAATAATGCGGTTTTGATTACGTTTTCTGATGAAACTAATTTTAAAATTATATTTTAATAATCGAACTTTGTATAAAAAAAAATTTTATTATGCATATTTGTACATATTTTTATTATAACATTCAATTAGCCGTATTAAATTATTGTTAACACGTGTACCAAAGAGAATAGATTCGAAATATGCGAATGACTAAGTTTATATTTTTAACTTTCTTACGTAATAATAAATAATGATATATACGTATGTTTACCGGGAATAATTTCACCACTGCCGCCGTTTATCAATATTTCCGAATTTATGACGAGATAAAACGACATTCCATTTAAAATACTAAATATGTAACAAATATGGTTTATATATGTCGAAAGGATTGTATAACCAGTCGTACATGTGATATATTATATTTTTTCGACGTCACGTCATATACGTAGACGGTTAATCACTATTTACATGCATCTTCCGAATCAATCAATTATTGCCGTATGATAGTAGAATAATTAGCGTATATCAGTCATTATTTTGTACGTATAGTTGTATTAAAATTAGTATTAACAATCTTTTTATTGTGCTATTTATATTACATCGCAAAAAACTATTGATAAATTATCAGTTACAATGAATGTAATAATGCGGTTTTGATTACGTTTTCTGATGAAACTAATTTTAAAATAATATTTTAATAAACGAACTTTGTATAAAAAAAAATTTTATTATGCATATTTGTACATATTTTTATTATAACATTCAATTTGCCGTATTAAATTATTGTTAACACGTGTACCAAAGAGAATAGATTCGAAATATGCGAATGACTAAGTTTATATTTTTAACTTTCTTACGTAATAATAAATAATGATATATACGTATGTTTACCGGGAATAATTTCACCACTGCCGCCGTTTATCAATATTTCCGAATTTATGACGAGATAAAACGACATTCCATTTAAAATACTAAATATGTAACAAATATGGTTTATATATGTCGAAAGGATTGTATAACCAGTCTAACATGTGATATTTTTTATTTTTTCGACGTCACGTCATATACGTAGACGGTTAATCACTATTTACATGCATCTTCCGAATCAATCAATTATTGCCGTATGATAGTAGAATAATTAGCGTATATCAGTCATTATTTTGTACGTATAGTTGTATTAAAATTAGTATTAACAATCTTTTTATTGTGCTATTTAAATTACATCGCAAAAAACTATTGATAAATTATCAGTTACAATGAATGTAATAATGCGGTTTTGATTACGTTTTCTGATGAAACTAATTTTAAAATTATATTTTAATAATCGAACTTTGTATAAAAAAAAATTTTATTATGCATATTTGTACATATTTTTATTATAACATTCAATTTGCCGTATTATATTATTGTTAACACGTGTACCAAAGAGAATAGATTCGAAATATGCGAATGACTAAGTTTATATATTTAACTTTCTTACGTAATAATAAATAATGATATATACGTATGTTTACCGGGAATAATTTCACCACTGCCGCCGTTTATCAATATTTCCGAATTTATGACGAGATAAAACGACATTCCATTTAAAATACTAAATATGTAACAAATATGGTTTATATATGTCGAAAGGATTGTATAACCAGTCGTACATGTGATATTTTTTATTTTTTCGACGTCACGTCATATACGTAGACGGTTAATCACTATTTACATGCATCTTCCGACTCAATCAATTATTGCCGTATGATAGTAGAATAATTAGCGTATATCAGTCATTATTTTGTACGTATAGTTGTATTAAAATTAGTATTAACAATCTTTTTATTGTGCTATTTATATTACATCGCAAAAAACTATTGATAAATTATCAGATACAATGAATGTAATAATGCGGTTTTGATTACGTTTTCTGATGAAACTAATTTTAAAATTATATTTTAATAATCGAACTTTGTATAAAAAAAAATTTTATTATGCATATTTGTACATATTTTTATTATAACATTCAATTTGCCGTATTAAATTATTGTTAAAACGTGTACCAAAGAGAATAGATTCGAAATATGCGAATGACTAAGTTTATATTTTTAACTTTCTTACGTAATAATAAATAATGATATATACGTATGTTTACCGGGAATAATTTCACCACTGCCGCCGTTTATCAATATTTCCGAATTTATGACGAGATAAAACGACATTCCATTTAAAATACTAAATATGTAACAAATATGGTTTATATATGTCGAAAGGATTGTATAACCAGTCGTACATGTGATATTTTTTATTTTTTCGACGTCACGTCATATACGTAGACGGTTAATCACTATTTACATGCATCTTCCGAATCAATCAATTATTGCCGTATGATAGTAGAATAATTAGCGTATATCAGTCATTATTTTGTACGTATAGTTGTATTAAAATTAGTATTAACAATCTTTTTATTGTGCTATTTAAATTACATCGCATAAAACTATTGATAAATTATCAGTTACAATGAATGTAATAATGCGGTTTTGATTACGTTTTCTGATGAAACTAATTTTAAAATTATATTTTAATAATCGAACTTTGTATAAAAAAAAATTTTATTATGCATATTTGTACATATTTTTATTATAACATTCAATTTGCCGTATTAAATTATTGTTAACACGTGTACCAAAGAGAATAGATTCGAAATATGCGAATGACTAAGTTTATATTTTTAACTTTCTTACGTAATAATAAATAATGATATATACGTATGTTTACCGGGAATAATTTCACCACTGCCGCCGTTTATCAATATTTCCGAATTTATGACGAGATAAAACGACATTCCATTTAAAATACTAAATATGTAACAAATATGGTTTATATATGTCGAAAGGATTGTATAACCAGTCGTACATGTGATATTTTTTATTTTTTCGACGTCACGTCATATACGTAGACGGTTAATCACTATTTACATGCATCTTCCGAATCAATCAATTATTGCCGTATGATAGTAGAATAATTAGCGTATATCAGTCATTATTTTGTACGTATAGTTGTATTAAAATTAGTATTAACAATCTTTTTATTGTGCTATTTAAATTACATCGCATAAAACTATTGATAAATTATCAGTTACAATGAATGTAATAATGCGGTTTTGATTACGTTTTCTGATGAAACTAATTTTAAAATTATATTTTAATAATCGAACTTTGTATAAAAAAAAATTTTATTATGCATATTTGTACATATTTTTATTATAACATTCAATTTGCCGTATTAAATTATTGTTAACACGTGTACCAAAGAGAATAGATTCGAAATATGCGAATGACTAAGTTTATATTTTTAACTTTCTTACGTAATAATAAATAATGATATATACGTATGTTTACCGGGAATAATTTCACCACTGCCGCCGTTTATCAATATTTCCGAATTTATGACGAGATAAAGCGACATTCCATTTAAAATACTAAATATGTAACAAATATGGTTTATATATGTCGAAAGGATTGTATAACCAGTCGTACATGTGATATTTTTTATTTTTTCGACGTCACGTCATATACGTAGACGGTTAATCACTATTTACATGCATCTTCCGAATCAATCAATTATTGCCGTATGATAGTAGAATAATTAGCGTATATCAGTCATTATTTTGTACGTATAGTTGTATTAAAATTAGTATTAACAATCTTTTTATTGTGCTATTTATATTACATCGCAAAAAACTATTGATAAATTATCAGTTACAATGAATGTAATAATGCGGTTTTGATTACGTTTTCTGATGAAACTAATTTTAAAATTATATTTTAATAATCGAACTTTGTATAAAAAAAAATTTTATTATGCATATTTGTACATATTTTTATTATAACATTCAATTTGCCGTATTAAATTATTGTTAACACGTGTACCAAAGAGAATAGATTCGAAATATGCGAATGACTAAGTTTATATTTTTAACTTTCTTACGTAATAATAAATAATGATATATACGTATGTTTACCGGGAATAATTTCACCACTGCCGCCGTTTATCAATATTTCCGAATTTATGACGAGATAAAACGACATTCCATTTAAAATACTAAATATGTAACAAATATGGTTTATATATGTCGAAAGGATTGTATAACCAGTCGTACATGTGATATTTTTTATTTTTTCGACGTCACGTCATATACGTAGACGGTTAATCACTATTTACATGCATCTTCCGAATCAATCAATTATTGCCGTATGATAGTAGAATAATTAGCGTATATCAGTCATTATTTTGTACGTATAGTTGTATTAAAATTAGTATTAACAATCTTTTTATTGTGCTATTTATATTACATCGCAAAAAACTATTGATAAATTATCAGTTACAATGAATGTAATAATGCGGTTTTGATTACGTTTTCTGATGAAACTAATTTTAAAATTATATTTTAATAATCGAACTTTGTATAAAAAAAAATTTTATTATGCATATTTGTACATATTTTTATTATAACATTCAATTTGCCGTATTAAATTATTGTTAACACGTGTACCAAAGAGAATAGATTCGAAATATGCGAATGACTAAGTTTATATTTTTAACTTTCTTACGTAATAATAAATAATGATATATACGTATGTTTACCGGGAATAATTTCACCACTGCCGCCGTTTATCAATATTTCCGAATTTATGACGAGATAAAACGACATTCCATTTAAAATACTAAATATGTAACAAATATGGTTTATATATGTCGAAAGGATTGTATAACCAGTCGTACATGTGATATTTTTTATTTTTTCGACGTCACGTCATATACGTAGACGGTTAATCACTATTTACATGCATCTTCCGACTCAATCAATTATGCCGTATGATAGTAGAATAATTAGCGTATATCAGTCATTATTTTGTACGTATAGTTGTATTAAAATTATTATTAACAATCTGTTTATTGTGCTATTTATATTACATCGCAAAAAACTATTGATAAATTATCAGATACAATGAATGTAATAATGCGGTTTTGATTACGTTTTCTGATGAAACTAATTTTAAAATTATATTTTAATAATCGAACTTTGTATAAAAAAAAATTTTATTATGCATATTTGTACATATTTTTATTATAACATTCAATTTGCCGTATTATATTATTGTTAACACGTGTACCAAAGAGAATAGATTCGAAATATGCGAATGACTAAGTTTATATATTTAACTTTCTTACGTAATAATAAATAATGATATATACGTATGTTAACCGGGAATAATTTCACCACTGCCGCCGTTTATCAATATTTCCGAATTTATGACGAGATAAAACGACATTCCATTTAAAATACTAAATATGTAACAAATATGGTTTATATATGTCGAAAGGATTGTATAACCAGTCGTACATGTGATATTTTTTATTTTTTCGACGTCACGTCATATACGTAGACGGTTAATCACTATTTACATGCATCTTCCGACTCAATCAATTATTGCCGTATGATAGTAGAATAATTAGCGTATATCAGTCATTATTTTGTACGTATAGTTGTATTAAAATTAGTATTAACAATCTTTTTATTGTGCTATTTATATTACATCGCAAAAAACTATTGATAAATTATCAGATACAATGAATGTAATAATGCGGTTTTGATTACGTTTTCTGATGAAACTAATTTTAAAATTATATTTTAATAATCAAACTTTGTATAAAAAAAAATTTTATTATGCATATTTGTACATATTTTTATTATAACATTCAATTTGCCGTATTAAATTATTGTTAACACGTGTACCAAAGAGAATAGATTCGAAATATGCGAATGACTAAGTTTATATTTTTAACTTTCTTACGTAATAATAAATAATGATATATACGTATGTTTACCGGGAATAATTTCACCACTGCCGCCGTTTATCAATATTTCCGAATTTATGACGAGATAAAACGACATTCCATTTAAAATACTAAATATGTAACAAATATGGTTTATATATGTCGAAAGGATTGTATAACCAGTCTAACATGTGATATTTTTTATTTTTTCGACGTCACGTCATATACGTAGACGGTTAATCACTATTTACATGCATCTTCCGAATCAATCAATTATTGCCGTATGATAGTAGAATAATTAGCGTATATCAGTCATTATTTTGTACGTATAGTTGTATTAAAATTAGTATTAACAATCTTTTTATTGTGCTATTTATATTACATCGCAAAAAACTATTGATAAATTATCAGTTACAATGAATGTAATAATGCGGTTTTGATTACGTTTTCTGATGAAACTAATTTTAAAATTATATTTTAATAATCGAACTTTGTATAAAAAAAAATTTTATTATGCATATTTGTACATATTTTTATTATAACATTCAATTTGCCGTATTAAATTATTGTTAACACGTGTACCAAAGAGAATAGATTCGAAATATGCGAATGACTAAGTTTATATTTTTAACTTTCTTACGTAATAATAAATAATGATATAGACGTATGTTTACCGGGAATAATTTCACCACTGCCGCCGTTTATCAATATTTCCGAATTTATGACGAGATAAAACGACATTCCATTTAAAATACTAAATATGTAACAAATATGGTTTATATATGTCGAAAGGATTGTATAACCAGTCTAACATGTGATATTTTTTATTTTTTCGACGTCACGTCATATACGTAGACGGTTAATCACTATTTACATGCATCTTCCGAATCAATCAATTATTGCCGTATGATAGTAGAATAATTAGCGTATATCAGTCATTATTTTGTACGTATAGTTGTATTAAAATTAGTATTAACAATCTTTTTATTGTGCTATTTAAATTACATCGCAAAAAACTATTGATAAATTATCAGTTACAATGAATGTAATAATGCGGTTTTGATTACGTTTTCTGATGAAACTAATTTTAAAATTATATTTTAATAATCGAACTTTGTATAAAAAAAAATTTTATTATGCATATTTGTACATATTTTTATTATAACATTCAATTTGCCGTATTATATTATTGTTAACACGTGTACCAAAGAGAATAGATTCGAAATATGCGAATGACTAAGTTTATATATTTAACTTTCTTACGTAATAATAAATAATGATATATACGTATGTTTACCGGGAATAATTTCACCACTGCCGCCGTTTATCAATATTTCCGAATTTATGACGAGATAAAACGACATTCCATTTAAAATACTAAATATGTAACAAATATGGTTTATATATGTCGAAAGGATTGTATAACCAGTCGTACATGTGATATTTTTTATTTTTTCGACGTCACGTCATATACGTAGACGGTTAATCACTATTTACATGCATCTTCCGACTCAATCAATTATGCCGTATGATAGTAGAATAATTAGCGTATATCAGTCATTATTTTGTACGTATAGTTGTATTAAAATTATTATTAACAATCTGTTTATTGTGCTATTTATATTACATCGCAAAAAACTATTGATAAATTATCAGATACAATGAATGTAATAATGCGGTTTTGATTACGTTTTCTGATGAAACTAATTTTAAAATTATATTTTAATAATCGAACTTTGTATAAAAAAAAATTTTATTATGCATATTTGTACATATTTTTATTATAACATTCAATTTGCCGTATTATATTATTGTTAACACGTGTACCAAAGAGAATAGATTCGAAATATGCGAATGACTAAGTTTATATATTTAACTTTCTTACGTAATAATAAATAATGATATATACGTATGTTTACCGGGAATAATTTCACCACTGCCGCCGTTTATCAATATTTCCGAATTTATGACGAGATAAAACGACATTCCATTTAAAATACTAAATATGTAACAAATATGGTTTATATATGTCGAAAGGATTGTATAACCAGTCGTACATGTGATATTTTTTATTTTTTCGACGTCACGTCATATACGTAGACGGTTAATCACTATTTACATGCATCTTCCGACTCAATCAATTATTGCCGTATGATAGTAGAATAATTAGCGTATATCAGTCATTATTTTGTACGTATAGTTGTATTAAAATTAGTATTAACAATCTTTTTATTGTGCTATTTATATTACATCGCAAAAAACTATTGATAAATTATCAGATACAATGAATGTAATAATGCGGTTTTGATTACGTTTTCTGATGAAACTAATTTTAAAATTATATTTTAATAATCGAACTTTGTATAAAAAAAAATTTTATTATGCATATTTGTACATATTTTTATTATAACATTCAATTAGCCGTATTAAATTATTGTTAACACGTGTACCAAAGAGAATAGATTCGAAATATGCGAATGACTAAGTTTATATTTTTAACTTTCTTACGTAATAATAAATAATGATATATACGTATGTTTACCGGGAATAATTTCACCACTGCCGCCGTTTATCAATATTTCCGAATTTATGACGAGATAAAACGACATTCCATTTAAAATACTAAATATGTAACAAATATGGTTTATATATGTCGAAAGGATTGTATAACCAGTCTAACATGTGATATTTTTTATTTTTTCGACGTCACGTCATATACGTAGACGGTTAATCACTATTTACATGCATCTTCCGAATCAATCAATTATTGCCGTATGATAGTAGAATAATTAGCGTATATCAGTCATTATTTTGTACGTATAGATGTATTAAAATTAGTATTAACAATCTTTTTATTGTGCTATTTAAATTACATCGCAAAAAACTATTGATAAATTATCAGTTACAATGAATGTAATAATGCGGTTTTGATTACGTTTTCTGATGAAACTAATTTTAAAATTATATTTTAATAATCGAACTTTGTATAAAAAAAAATTTTATTATGCATATTTGTACATATTTTTATTATAACATTCAATTTGCCGTATTATATTATTGTTAACACGTGTACCAAAGAGAATAGATTCGAAATATGCGAATGACTAAGTTTATATATTTAACTTTCTTACGTAATAATAAATAATGATATATACGTATGTTTACCGGGAATAATTTCACCACTGCCGCCGTTTATCAATATTTCCGAATTTATGACGAGATAAAACGACATTCCATTTAAAATACTAAATATGTAACAAATATGGTTTATATATGTCGAAAGGATTGTATAACCAGTCGTACATGTGATATTTTTTATTTTTTCGACGTCACGTCATATACGTAGACGGTTAATCACTATTTACATGCATCTTCCGACTCAATCAATTATTGCCGTATGATAGTAGAATAATTAGCGTATATCAGTCATTATTTTGTACGTATAGTTGTATTAAAATTAGTATTAACAATCTTTTTATTGTGCTATTTATATTACATCGCAAAAAACTATTGATAAATTATCAGATACAATGAATGTAATAATGCGGTTTTGATTACGTTTTCTGATGAAACTAATTTTAAAATTATATTTTAATAATCGAACTTTGTATAAAAAAAAATTTTATTATGCATATTTGTACATATTTTTATTATAACATTCAATTTGCCGTATTAAATTATTGTTAACACGTGTACCAAAGAGAATAGATTCGAAATATGCGAATGACTAAGTTTATATTTTTAACTTTCTTACGTAATAATAAATAATGATATATACGTATGTTTACCGGGAATAATTTCACCACTGCCGCCGTTTATCAATATTTCCGAATTTATGACGAGATAAAACGACATTCCATTTAAAATACTAAATATGTAACAAATATGGTTTATATATGTCGAAAGGATTGTATAACCAGTCGTACATGTGATATTTTTTATTTTTTCGACGTCACGTCATATACGTAGACGGTTAATCACTATTTACATGCATCTTCCGAATCAATCAATTATTGCCGTATGATAGTAGAATAATTAGCGTATATCAGTCATTATTTTGTACGTATAGTTGTATTAAAATTAGTATTAACAATCTTTTTATTGTGCTATTTAAATTACATCGCATAAAACTATTGATAAATTATCAGTTACAATGAATGTAATAATGCGGTTTTGATTACGTTTTCTGATGAAACTAATTTTAAAATTATATTTTAATAATCGAACTTTGTATAAAAAAAAATTTTATTATGCATATTTGTACATATTTTTATTATAACATTCAATTTGCCGTATTAAATTATTGTTAACACGTGTACCAAAGAGAATAGATTCGAAATATGCGAATGACTAAGTTTATATTTTTAACTTTCTTACGTAATAATAAATAATGATATATACGTATGTTTACCGGGAATAATTTCACCACTGCCGCCGTTTATCAATATTTCCGAATTTATGACGAGATAAAACGACATTCCATTTAAAATACTAAATATGTAACAAATATGGTTTATATATGTCGAAAGGATTGTATAACCAGTCGTACATGTGATATTTTTTATTTTTTCGACGTCACGTCATATACGTAGACGGTTAATCACTATTTACATGCATCTTCCGAATCAATCAATTATTGCCGTATGATAGTAGAATAATTAGCGTATATCAGTCATTATTTTGTACGTATAGTTGTATTAAAATTAGTATTAACAATCTTTTTATTGTGCTATTTATATTACATCGCAAAAAACTATTGATAAATTATCAGTTACAATGAATGTAATAATGCGGTTTTGATTACGTTTTCTGATGAAACTAATTTTAAAATTATATTTTAATAATCGAACTTTGTATAAAAAAAAATTTTATTATGCATATTTGTACATATTTTTATTATAACATTCAATTTGCCGTATTATATTATTGTTAACACGTGTACCAAAGAGAATAGATTCGAAATATGCGAATGACTAAGTTTATATATTTAACTTTCTTACGTAATAATAAATAATGAAATATACGTATGTTTACCGGGAATAATTTCACCACTGCCGCCGTTTATCAATATTTCCGAATTTATGACGAGATAAAACGACATTCCATTTAAAATACTAAATATGTAACAAATATGGTTTATATATGTCGAAAGGATTGTATAACCAGTCGTACATGTGATATTTTTTATTTTTTCGACGTCACGTCATATACGTAGACGGTTAATCACTATTTACATGCATCTTCCGAATCAATCAATTATTGCCGTATGATAGTAGAATAATTAGCGTATATCAGTCATTATTTTGTACGTATAGTTGTATTAAAATTAGTATTAACAATCTTTTTATTGTGCTATTTATATTACATCGCAAAAAACTATTGATAAATTATCAGTTACAATGAATGTAATAATGCGGTTTTGATTACGTTTTCTGATGAAACTAATTTTAAAATTATATTTTAATAATCGAACTTTGTATAAAAAAAAATTTTATTATGCATATTTGTACATATTTTTATTATAACATTCAATTTGCCGTATTAAATTATTGTTAACACGTGTACCAAAGAGAATAGATTCGAAATATGCGAATGACTAAGTTTATATTTTTAACTTTCTTACGTAATAATAAATAATGATATATACGTATGTTTACCGGGAATAATTTCACCACTGCCGCCGTTTATCAATATTTCCGAATTTATGACGAGATAAAACGACATTCCATTAAAAATACTAAATATGTAACAAATATGGTTTATATATGTCGAAAGGATTGTATAACCAGTCGTACATGTGATATATTATATTTTTTCGACGTCACGTCATATACGTAGACGGTTAATCACTATTTACATGCATCTTCCGAATCAATCAATTATTGCCGTATGATAGTAGAATAATTAGCGTATATCAGTCATTATTTTGTACGTATAGTTGTATTAAAATTAGTATTAACAATCTTTTTATTGTGCTATTTATATTACATCGCAAAAAACTATTGATAAATTATCAGTTACAATGAATGTAATAATGCGGTTTTGATTACGTTTTCTGATGAAACTAATTTTAAAATAATATTTTAATAATCGAACTTTGTATAAAAAAAAATTTTATTATGCATATTTGTACATATTTTTATTATAACATTCAATTTGCCGTATTAAATTATTGTTAACACGTGTACCAAAGAGAATAGATTCGAAATATGCGAATGACTAAGTTTATATTTTTAACTTTCTTACGTAATAATAAATAATGATATATACGTATGTTTACCGGGAATAATTTCACCACTGCCGCCGTTTATCAATATTTCCGAATTTATGACGAGATAAAACGACATTCCATTTAAAATACTAAATATGTAACAAATATGGTTTATATATGTCGAAAGGATTGTATAACCAGTCTAACATGTGATATTTTTTATTTTTTCGACGTCACGTCATATACGTAGACGGTTAATCACTATTTACATGCATCTTCCGAATCAATCAATTATTGCCGTATGATAGTAGAATAATTAGCGTATATCAGTCATTATTTTGTACGTATAGTTGTATTAAAATTAGTATTAACAATCTTTTTATTGTGCTATTTAAATTACATCGCAAAAAACTATTGATAAATTATCAGTTACAATGAATGTAATAATGCGGTTTTGATTACGTTTTCTGATGAAACTAATTTTAAAATTATATTTTAATAATCGAACTTTGTATAAAAAAAAATTTTATTATGCATATTTGTACATATTTTTATTATAACATTCAATTTGCCGTATTATATTATTGTTAACACGTGTACCAAAGAGAATAGATTCGAAATATGCGAATGACTAAGTTTATATATTTAACTTTCTTACGTAATAATAAATAATGATATATACGTATGTTTACCGGGAATAATTTCACCACTGCCGCCGTTTATCAATATTTCCGAATTTATGACGAGATAAAACGACATTCCATTTAAAATACTAAATATGTAACAAATATGGTTTATATATGTCGAAAGGATTGTATAACCAGTCGTACATGTGATATTTTTTATTTTTTCGACGTCACGTCATATACGTAGACGGTTAATCACTATTTACATGCATCTTCCGACTCAATCAATTATGCCGTATGATAGTAGAATAATTAGCGTATATCAGTCATTATTTTGTACGTATAGTTGTATTAAAATTATTATTAACAATCTGTTTATTGTGCTATTTATATTACATCGCAAAAAACTATTGATAAATTATCAGATACAATGAATGTAATAATGCGGTTTTGATTACGTTTTCTGATGAAACTAATTTTAAAATTATATTTTAATAATCGAACTTTGTATAAAAAAAAATTTTATTATGCATATTTGTACATATTTTTATTATAACATTCAATTTGCCGTATTATATTATTGTTAACACGTGTACCAAAGAGAATAGATTCGAAATATGCGAATGACTAAGTTTATATATTTAACTTTCTTACGTAATAATAAATAATGATATATACGTATGTTTACCGGGAATAATTTCACCACTGCCGCCGTTTATCAATATTTCCGAATTTATGACGAGATAAAACGACATTCCATTTAAAATACTAAATATGTAACAAATATGGTTTATATATGTCGAAAGGATTGTATAACCAGTCGTACATGTGATATTTTTTATTTTTTCGACGTCACGTCATATACGTAGACGGTTAATCACTATTTACATGCATCTTCCGACTCAATCAATTATTGCCGTATGATAGTAGAATAATTAGCGTATATCAGTCATTATTTTGTACGTATAGTTGTATTAAAATTAGTATTAACAATCTTTTTATTGTGCTATTTATATTACATCGCAAAAAACTATTGATAAATTATCAGATACAATGAATGTAATAATGCGGTTTTGATTACGTTTTCTGATGAAACTAATTTTAAAATTATATTTTAATAATCGAACTTTGTATAAAAAAAAATTTTATTATGCATATTTGTACATATTTTTATTATAACATTCAATTAGCCGTATTAAATTATTGTTAACACGTGTACCAAAGAGAATAGATTCGAAATATGCGAATGACTAAGTTTATATTTTTAACTTTCTTACGTAATAATAAATAATGATATATACGTATGTTTACCGGGAATAATTTCACCACTGCCGCCGTTTATCAATATTTCCGAATTTATGACGAGATAAAACGACATTCCATTTAAAATACTAAATATGTAACAAATATGGTTTATATATGTCGAAAGGATTGTATAACCAGTCGTACATGTGATATATTATATTTTTTCGACGTCACGTCATATACGTAGACGGTTAATCACTATTTACATGCATCTTCCGAATCAATCAATTATTGCCGTATGATAGTAGAATAATTAGCGTATATCAGTCATTATTTTGTACGTATAGTTGTATTAAAATTAGTATTAACAATCTTTTTATTGTGCTATTTATATTACATCGCAAAAAACTATTGATAAATTATCAGTTACAATGAATGTAATAATGCGGTTTTGATTACGTTTTCTGATGAAACTAATTTTAAAATAATATTTTAATAATCGAACTTTGTATAAAAAAAAATTTTATTATGCATATTTGTACATATTTTTATTATAACATTCAATTTGCCGTATTAAATTATTGTTAACACGTGTACCAAAGAGAATAGATTCGAAATATGCGAATGACTAAGTTTATATTTTTAACTTTCTTACGTAATAATAAATAATGATATATACGTATGTTTACCGGGAATAATTTCACCACTGCCGCCGTTTATCAATATTTCCGAATTTATGACGAGATAAAACGACATTCCATTTAAAATACTAAATATGTAACAAATATGGTTTATATATGTCGAAAGGATTGTATAACCAGTCTAACATGTGATATTTTTTATTTTTTCGACGTCACGTCATATACGTAGACGGTTAATCACTATTTACATGCATCTTCCGAATCAATCAATTATTGCCGTATGATAGTAGAATAATTAGCGTATATCAGTCATTATTTTGTACGTATAGTTGTATTAAAATTAGTATTAACAATCTTTTTATTGTGCTATTTAAATTACATCGCAAAAAACTATTGATAAATTATCAGTTACAATGAATGTAATAATGCGGTTTTGATTACGTTTTCTGATGAAACTAATTTTAAAATTATATTTTAATAATCGAACTTTGTATAAAAAAAAATTTTATTATGCATATTTGTACATATTTTTATTATAACATTCAATTTGCCGTATTATATTATTGTTAACACGTGTACCAAAGAGAATAGATTCGAAATATGCGAATGACTAAGTTTATATATTTAACTTTCTTACGTAATAATAAATAATGATATATACGTATGTTTACCGGGAATAATTTCACCACTGCCGCCGTTTATCAATATTTCCGAATTTATGACGAGATAAAACGACATTCCATTTAAAATACTAAATATGTAACAAATATGGTTTATATATGTCGAAAGGATTGTATAACCAGTCGTACATGTGATATTTTTTATTTTTTCGACGTCACGTCATATACGTAGACGGTTAATCACTATTTACATGCATCTTCCGACTCAATCAATTATTGCCGTATGATAGTAGAATAATTAGCGTATATCAGTCATTATTTTGTACGTATAGTTGTATTAAAATTAGTATTAACAATCTTTTTATTGTGCTATTTATATTACATCGCAAAAAACTATTGATAAATTATCAGATACAATGAATGTAATAATGCGGTTTTGATTACGTTTTCTGATGAAACTAATTTTAAAATTATATTTTAATAATCGAACTTTGTATAAAAAAAAATTTTATTATGCATATTTGTACATATTTTTATTATAACATTCAATTTGCCGTATTAAATTATTGTTAACACGTGTACCAAAGAGAATAGATTCGAAATATGCGAATGACTAAGTTTATATTTTTAACTTTCTTACGTAATAATAAATAATGATATATACGTATGTTTACCGGGAATAATTTCACCACTGCCGCCGTTTATCAATATTTCCGAATTTATGACGAGATAAAACGACATTCCATTTAAAATACTAAATATGTAACAAATATGGTTTATATATGTCGAAAGGATTGTATAACCAGTCGTACATGTGATATTTTTTATTTTTTCGACGTCACGTCATATACGTAGACGGTTAATCACTATTTACATGCATCTTCCGAATCAATCAATTATTGCCGTATGATAGTAGAATAATTAGCGTATATCAGTCATTATTTTGTACGTATAGTTGTATTAAAATTAGTATTAACAATCTTTTTATTGTGCTATTTAAATTACATCGCATAAAACTATTGATAAATTATCAGTTACAATGAATGTAATAATGCGGTTTTGATTACGTTTTCTGATGAAACTAATTTTAAAATTATATTTTAATAATCGAACTTTGTATAAAAAAAAATTTTATTATGCATATTTGTACATATTTTTATTATAACATTCAATTTGCCGTATTAAATTATTGTTAACACGTGTACCAAAGAGAATAGATTCGAAATATGCGAATGACTAAGTTTATATTTTTAACTTTCTTACGTAATAATAAATAATGATATATACGTATGTTTACCGGGAATAATTTCACCACTGCCGCCGTTTATCAATATTTCCGAATTTATGACGAGATAAAACGACATTCCATTTAAAATACTAAATATGTAACAAATATGGTTTATATATGTCGAAAGGATTGTATAACCAGTCGTACATGTGATATTTTTTATTTTTTCGACGTCACGTCATATACGTAGACGGTTAATCACTATTTACATGCATCTTCCGAATCAATCAATTATTGCCGTATGATAGTAGAATAATTAGCGTATATCAGTCATTATTTTGTACGTATAGTTGTATTAAAATTAGTATTAACAATCTTTTTATTGTGCTATTTATATTACATCGCAAAAAACTATTGATAAATTATCAGTTACAATGAATGTAATAATGCGGTTTTGATTACGTTTTCTGATGAAACTAATTTTAAAATTATATTTTAATAATCGAACTTTGTATAAAAAAAAATTTTATTATGCATATTTGTACATATTTTTATTATAACATTCAATTTGCCGTATTAAATTATTGTTAACACGTGTACCAAAGAGAATAGATTCGAAATATGCGAATGACTAAGTTTATATTTTTAACTTTCTTACGTAATAATAAATAATGATATATACGTATGTTTACCGGGAATAATTTCACCACTGCCGCCGTTTATCAATATTTCCGAATTTATGACGAGATAAAACGACATTCCATTTAAAATACTAAATATGTAACAAATATGGTTTATATATGTCGAAAGGATTGTATAACCAGTCGTACATGTGATATATTATATTTTTTCGACGTCACGTCATATACGTAGACGGTTAATCACTATTTACATGCATCTTCCGAATCAATCAATTATTGCCGTATGATAGTAGAATAATTAGCGTATATCAGTCATTATTTTGTACGTATAGTTGTATTAAAATTAGTATTAACAATCTTTTTATTGTGCTATTTATATTACATCGCAAAAAACTATTGATAAATTATCAGTTACAATGAATGTAATAATGCGGTTTTGATTACGTTTTCTGATGAAACTAATTTTAAAATAATATTTTAATAATCGAACTTTGTATAAAAAAAAATTTTATTATGCATATTTGTACATATTTTTATTATAACATTCAATTTGCCGTATTAAATTATTGTTAACACGTGTACCAATGAGAATAGATTCGAAATATGCGAATGACTAAGTTTATATTTTTAACTTTCTTACGTAATAATAAATAATGATATATACGTATGTTTACCGGGAATAATTTCACCACTGCCGCCGTTTATCAATATTTCCGAATTTATGACGAGATAAAACGACATTCCATTTAAAATACTAAATATGTAACAAATATGGTTTATATATGTCGAAAGGATTGTATAACCAGTCTAACATGTGATATTTTTTATTTTTTCGACGTCACGTCATATACGTAGACGGTTAATCACTATTTACATGCATCTTCCGAATCAATCAATTATTGCCGTATGATAGTAGAATAATTAGCGTATATCAGTCATTATTTTGTACGTATAGTTGTATTAAAATTAGTATTAACAATCTTTTTATTGTGCTATTTAAATTACATCGCAAAAAACTATTGATAAATTATCTGTTACAATGAATGTAATAATGCGGTTTTGATTACGTTTTCTGATGAAACTAATTTTAAAATTATATTTTAATAATCGAACTTTGTATAAAAAAAAATTTTATTATGCATATTTGTACATATTTTTATTATAACATTCAATTTGCCGTATTATATTATTGTTAACACGTGTACCAAAGAGAATAGATTCGAAATATGCGAATGACTAAGTTTATATATTTAACTTTCTTACGTAATAATAAATAATGATATATACGTATGTTTACCGGGAATAATTTCACCACTGCCGCCGTTTATCAATATTTCCGAATTTATGACGAGATAAAACGACATTCCATTTAAAATACTAAATATGTAACAAATATGGTTTATATATGTCGAAAGGATTGTATAACCAGTCGTACATGTGATATTTTTTATTTTTTCGACGTCACGTCATATACGTAGACGGTTAATCACTATTTACATGCATCTTCCGACTCAATCAATTATTGCCGTATGATAGTAGAATAATTAGCGTATATCAGTCATTATTTTGTACGTATAGTTGTATTAAAATTAGTATTAACAATCTTTTTATTGTGCTATTTATATTACATCGCAAAAAACTATTGATAAATTATCAGATACAATGAATGTAATAATGCGGTTTTGATTACGTTTTCTGATGAAACTAATTTTAAAATTATATTTTAATAATCGAACTTTGTATAAAAAAAAATTTTATTATGCATATTTGTACATATTTTTATTATAACATTCAATTTGCCGTATTATATTATTGTTAACACGTGTACCAAAGAGAATAGATTCGAAATATGCGAATGACTAAGTTTATATTTTTAACTTTCTTACGTAATAATAAATAATGATATATACGTATGTTTACCGGGAATAATTTCACCACTGCCGCCGTTTATCAATATTTCCGAATTTATGACGAGATAAAACGACATTCCATTTAAAATACTAAATATGTAACAAATATGGTTTATATATGTCGAAAGGATTGTATAACCAGTCGTACATGTGATATTTTTTATTTTTTCGACGTCACGTCATATACGTAGACGGTTAATCACTATTTACATGCATCTTCCGACTCAATCAATTATTGCCGTATGATAGTAGAATAATTAGCGTATATCAGTCATTATTTTGTACGTATAGTTGTATTAAAATTAGTATTAACAATCTTTTTATTGTGCTATTTATATTACATCGCAAAAAACTATTGATAAATTATCAGATACAATGAATGTAATAATGCGGTTTTGATTACGTTTTCTGATGAAACTAATTTTAAAATTATATTTTAATAATCGAACTTTGTATAAAAAAAAATTTTATTATGCATATTTGTACATATTTTTATTATAACATTCAATTTGCCGTATTAAATTATTGTTAACACGTGTACCAAAGAGAATAGATTCGAAATATGCGAATGACTAAGTTTATATTTTTAACTTTCTTACGTAATAATAAATAATGATATATACGTATGTTTACCGGGAATAATTTCACCACTGCCGCCGTTTATCAATATTTCCGAATTTATGACGAGATAAAACGACATTCCATTTAAAATACTAAATATGTAACAAATATGGTTTATATATGTCGAAAGGATTGTATAACCAGTCGTACATGTGATATTTTTTATTTTTTCGACGTCACGTCATATACGTAGACGGTTAATCACTATTTACATGCATCTTCCGAATCAATCAATTATTGCCGTATGATAGTAGAATAATTAGCGTATATCAGTCATTATTTTGTACGTATAGTTGTATTAAAATTAGTATTAACAATCTTTTTATTGTGCTATTTAAATTACATCGCATAAAACTATTGATAAATTATCAGTTACAATGAATGTAATAATGCGGTTTTGATTACGTTTTCTGATGAAACTAATTTTAAAATTATATTTTAATAATCGAACTTTGTATAAAAAAAAATTTTATTATGCATATTTGTACATATTTTTATTATAACATTCAATTTGCCGTATTAAATTATTGTTAACACGTGTACCAAAGAGAATAGATTCGAAATATGCGAATGACTAAGTTTATATTTTTAACTTTCTTACGTAATAATAAATAATGATATATACGTATGTTTACCGGGAATAATTTCACCACTGCCGCCGTTTATCAATATTTCCGAATTTATGACGAGATAAAACGACATTCCATTTAAAATACTAAATATGTAACAAATATGGTTTATATATGTCGAAAGGATTGTATAACCAGTCGTACATGTGATATTTTTTATTTTTTCGACGTCACGTCATATACGTAGACGGTTAATCACTATTTACATGCATCTTCCGAATCAATCAATTATTGCCGTATGATAGTAGAATAATTAGCGTATATCAGTCATTATTTTGTACGTATAGTTGTATTAAAATTAGTATTAACAATCTTTTTATTGTGCTATTTATATTACATCGCAAAAAACTATTGATAAATTATCAGTTACAATGAATGTAATAATGCGGTTTTGATTACGTTTTCTGATGAAACTAATTTTAAAATTATATTTTAATAATCGAACTTTGTATAAAAAAAAATTTTATTATGCATATTTGTACATATTTTTGTTATAACATTCAATTTGCCGTATTATATTATTGTTAACACGTGTACCAAAGAGAATAGATTCGAAATATGCGAATGACTAAGTTTATATATTTAACTTTCTTACGTAATAATAAATAATGATATATACGTATGTTTACCGGGAATAATTTCACCACTGCCGCCGTTTATCAATATTTCCGAATTTATGACGAGATAAAACGACATTCCATTTAAAATACTAAATATGTAACAAATATGGTTTATATATGTCGAAAGGATTGTATAACCAGTCGTACATGTGATATTTTTTATTTTTTCGACGTCACGTCATATACGTAGACGGTTAATCACTATTTACATGCATCTTCCGAATCAATCAATTATTGCCGTATGATAGTAGAATAATTAGCGTATATCAGTCATTATTTTGTACGTATAGTTGTATTAAAATTAGTATTAACAATCTTTTTATTGTGCTATTTATATTACATCGCAAAAAACTATTGATAAATTATCAGTTACAATGAATGTAATAATGCGGTTTTGATTACGTTTTCTGATGAAACTAATTTTAAAATTATATTTTAATAATCGAACTTTGTATAAAAAAAAATTTTATTATGCATATTTGTACATATTTTTATTATAACATTCAATTTGCCGTATTAAATTATTGTTAACACGTGTACCAAAGAGAATAGATTCGAAATATGCGAATGACTAAGTTTATATTTTTAACTTTCTTACGTAATAATAAATAATGATATATACGTATGTTTACCGGGAATAATTTCACCACTGCCGCCGTTTATCAATATTTCCGAATTTATGACGAGATAAAACGACATTCCATTTAAAATACTAAATATGTAACAAATATGGTTTATATATGTCGAAAGGATTGTATAACCAGTCGTACATGTGATATTTTTTATTTTTTCGACGTCACGTCATATACGTAGACGGTTAATCACTATTTACATGCATCTTCCGACTCAATCAATTATGCCGTATGATAGTAGAATAATTAGCGTATATCAGTCATTATTTTGTACGTATAGTTGTATTAAAATTATTATTAACAATCTGTTTATTGTGCTATTTATATTACATCGCAAAAAACTATTGATAAATTATCAGATACAATGAATGTAATAATGCGGTTTTGATTACGTTTTCTGATGAAACTAATTTTAAAATTATATTTTAATAATCGAACTTTGTATAAAAAAAAATTTTATTATGCATATTTGTACATATTTTTATTATAACATTCAATTTGCCGTATTATATTATTGTTAACACGTGTACCAAAGAGAATAGATTCGAAATATGCCAATGACTAAGTTTATATATTTAACTTTCTTACGTAATAATAAATAATGATATATACGTATGTTTACCGGGAATAATTTCACCACTGCCGCCGTTTATCAATATTTCCGAATTTATGACGAGATAAAACGACATTCCATTTAAAATACTAAATATGTAACAAATATGGTTTATATATGTCGAAAGGATTGTATAACCAGTCGTACATGTGATATTTTTTATTTTTTCGACGTCACGTCATATACGTAGACGGTTAATCACTATTTACATGCATCTTCCGAATCAATCAATTATTGCCGTATGATAGTAGAATAATTAGCGTATATCAGTCATTATTTTGTACGTATAGTTGTATTAAAATTAGTATTAACAATCTTTTTATTGTGCTATTTATATTACATCGCAAAAAACTATTGATAAATTATCAGTTACAATGAATGTAATAATGCGGTTTTGATTACGTTTTCTGATGAAACTAATTTTAAAATTATATTTTAATAATCGAACTTTGTATAAAAAAAAATTTTATTATGCATATTTGTACATATTTTTATTATAACATTCAATTTGCCGTATTAAATTATTGTTAACACGTGTACCAAAGAGAATAGATTCGAAATATGCGAATGACTAAGTTTATATTTTTAACTTTCTTACGTAATAATAAATAATGATATATACGTATGTTTACCGGGAATAATTTCACCACTGCCGCCGTTTATCAATATTTCCGAATTTATGACGAGATAAAACGACATTCCATTTAAAATACTAAATATGTAACAAATATGGTTTATATATGTCGAAAGGATTGTATAACCAGTCGTACATGTGATATATTATATTTTTTCGACGTCACGTCATATACGTAGACGGTTAATCACTATTTACATGCATCTTCCGAATCAATCAATTATTGCCGTATGATAGTAGAATAATTAGCGTATATCAGTCATTATTTTGTACGTATAGTTGTATTAAAATTAGTATTAACAATCTTTTTATTGTGCTATTTATATTACATCGCAAAAAACTATTGATAAATTATCAGTTACAATGAATGTAATAATGCGGTTTTGATTACGTTTTCTGATGAAACTAATTTTAAAATTATATTTTAATAATCGAACTTTGTATAAAAAAAATTTTATTATGCATATTTGTACATATTTTTATTATAACATTCAATTTGCCGTATTATATTATTGTTAACACGTGTACCAAAGAGAATAGATTCGAAATATGCGAATGACTAAGTTTATATATTTAACTTTCTTACGTAATAATAAACAATGAAATATACGTATGTTTACCGGGAATAATTTCACCACTGCCGCCGTTTATCAATATTTCCGAATTTATGACGAGATAAAACGACATTCCATTTAAAATACTAAATATGTAACAAATATGGTTTATATATGTCGAAAGGATTGTATAACCAGTCGTACATGTGATATTTTTTATTTTTTCGACGTCACGTCATATACGTAGACGGTTAATCACTATTTACATGCATCTTCCGAATCAATCAATTATTGCCGTATGATAGTAGAATAATTAGCGTATATCAGTCATTATTTTGTACGTATAGTTGTATTAAAATTAGTATTAACAATCTTTTTATTGTGCTATTTATATTACATCGCAAAAAACTATTGATAAATTATCAGTTACAATGAATGTAATAATGCGGTTTTGATTACGTTTTCTGATGAAACTAATTTTAAAATTATATTTTAATAATCGAACTTTGTATAAAAAAAAATTTTATTATGCATATTTGTACATATTTTTATTATAACATTCAATTTGCCGTATTAAATTATTGTTAACACGTGTACCAAAGAGAATAGATTCGAAATATGCGAATGACTAAGTTTATATTTTTAACTTTCTTACGTAATAATAAATAATGATATATACGTATGTTTACCGGGAATAATTTCACCACTGCCGCCGTTTATCAATATTTCCGAATTTATGACGAGATAAAACGACATTCCATTTAAAATACTAAATATGTAACAAATATGGTTTATATATGTCGAAAGGATTGTATAACCAGTCGTACATGTGATATTTTTTATTTTTTCGACGTCACGTCATATACGTAGACGGTTAATCACTATTTACATGCATCTTCCGACTCAATCAATTATTGCCGTATGATAGTAGAATAATTAGCGTATATCAGTCATTATTTTGTACGTATAGTTGTATTAAAATTAGTATTAACAATCTTTTTATTGTGCTATTTATATTACATCGCAAAAAACTATTGATAAATTATCAGATACAATGAATGTAATAATGCGGTTTTGATTACGTTTTCTGATGAAACTAATTTTAAAATTATATTTTAATAATCGAACTTTGTATAAAAAAAAATTTTATTATGCATATTTGTACATATTTTTATTATAACATTCAATTTGCCGTATTAAATTATTGTTAACACGTGTACCAAAGAGAATAGATTCGAAATATGCGAATGACTAAGTTTATATTTTTAACTTTCTTACGTAATAATAAATAATGATATATACGTATGTTTACCGGGAATAATTTCACCACTGCCGCCGTTTATCAATATTTCCGAATTTATGACGAGATAAAACGACATTCCATTTAAAATACTAAATATGTAACAAATATGGTTTATATATGTCGGAAGGATTGTATAACCAGTCGTACATGTGATATTTTTTATTTTTTCGACGTCACGTCATATACGTAGACGGTTAATCACTATTTACATGCATCTTCCGAATCAATCAATTATTGCCGTATGATAGTAGAATAATTAGCGTATATCAGTCATTATTTTGTACGTATAGTTGTATTAAAATTAGTATTAACAATCTTTTTATTGTGCTATTTAAATTACATCGCATAAAACTATTGATAAATTATCAGTTACAATGAATGTAATAATGCGGTTTTGATTACGTTTTCTGATGAAACTAATTTTAAAATTATATTTTAATAATCGAACTTTGTATAAAAAAAAATTTTATTATGCATATTTGTACATATTTTTATTATAACATTCAATTTGCCGTATTAAATTATTGTTAACACGTGTACCAAAGAGAATAGATTCGAAATATGCGAATGACTAAGTTTATATTTTTAACTTTCTTACGTAATAATAAATAATGATATATACGTATGTTTACCGGGAATAATTTCACCACTGCCGCCGTTTATCAATATTTCCGAATTTATGACGAGATAAAACGACATTCCATTTAAAATACTAAATATGTAACAAATATGGTTTATATATGTCGAAAGGATTGTATAACCAGTCGTACATGTGATATTTTTTATTTTTTCGACGTCACGTCATATACGTAGACGGTTAATCACTATTTACATGCATCTTCCGAATCAATCAATTATTGCCGTATGATAGTAGAATAATTAGCGTATATCAGTCATTATTTTGTACGTATAGTTGTATTAAAATTAGTATTAACAATCTTTTTATTGTGCTATTTATATTACATCGCAAAAAACTATTGATAAATTATCAGTTACAATGAATGTAATAATGCGGTTTTGATTACGTTTTCTGATGAAACTAATTTTAAAATTATATTTTAATAATCGAACTTTGTATAAAAAAAATTTTATTATGCATATTTGTACATATTTTTATTATAACATTCAATTTGCCGTATTATATTATTGTTAACACGTGTACCAAAGAGAATAGATTCGAAATATGCGAATGACTAAGTTTATATATTTAACTTTCTTACGTAATAATAAATAATGAAATATACGTATGTTTACCGGGAATAATTTCACCACTGCCGCCGTTTATCAATATTTCCGAATTTATGACGAGATAAAACGACATTCCATTTAAAATACTAAATATGTAACAAATATGGTTTATATATGTCGAAAGGATTGTATAACCAGTCGTACATGTGATATTTTTTATTTTTTCGACGTCACGTCATATACGTAGACGGTTAATCACTATTTACATGCATCTTCCGAATCAATCAATTATTGCCGTATGATAGTAGAATAATTAGCGTATATCAGTCATTATTTTGTACGTATAGTTGTATTAAAATTAGTATTAACAATCTTTTTATTGTGCTATTTATATTACATCGCAAAAAACTATTGATAAATTATCAGTTACAATGAATGTAATAATGCGGTTTTGATTACGTTTTCTGATGAAACTAATTTTAAAATTATATTTTAATAATCGAACTTTGTATAAAAAAAAATTTTATTATGCATATTTGTACATATTTTTATTATAACATTCAATTTGCCGTATTAAATTATTGTTAACACGTGTACCAAAGAGAATAGATTCGAAATATGCGAATGACTAAGTTTATATTTTTAACTTTCTTACGTAATAATAAATAATGATATATACGTATGTTTACCGGGAATAATTTCACCACTGCCGCCGTTTATCAATATTTCCGAATTTATGACGAGATAAAACGACATTCCATTTAAAATACTAAATATGTAACAAATATGGTTTATATATGTCGAAAGGATTGTATAACCAGTCGTACATGTGATATTTTTTATTTTTTCGACGTCACGTCATATACGTAGACGGTTAATCACTATTTACATGCATCTTCCGAATCAATCAATTATTGCCGTATGATAGTAGAATAATTAGCGTATATCAGTCATTATTTTGTACGTATAGTTGTATTAAAATTAGTATTAACAATCTTTTTATTGTGCTATTTATATTACATCGCAAAAAACTATTGATAAATTATCAGTTACAATGAATGTAATAATGCGGTTTTGATTACGTTTTCTGATGAAACTAATTTTAAAATTATATTTTAATAATCGAACTTTGTATAAAAAAAAATTTTATTATGCATATTTGTACATATTTTTATTATAACATTCAATTTGCCGTATTAAATTATTGTTAACACGTGTACCAAAGAGAATAGATTCGAAATATGCGAATGACTAAGTTTATATTTTTAACTTTCTTACGTAATAATAAATAATGATATATACGTATGTTTACCGGGAATAATTTCACCACTGCCGCCGTTTATCAATATTTCCGAATTTATGACGAGATAAAACGACATTCCATTTAAAATACTAAATATGTAACAAATATGGTTTATATATGTCGAAAGGATTGTATAACCAGTCGTACATGTGATATATTATATTTTTTCGACGTCACGTCATATACGTAGACGGTTAATCACTATTTACATGCATCTTCCGAATCAATCAATTATTGCCGTATGATAGTAGAATAATTAGCGTATATCAGTCATTATTTTGTACGTATAGTTGTATTAAAATTAGTATTAACAATCTTTTTATTGTGCTATTTATATTACATCGCAAAAAACTATTGATAAATTATCAGTTACAATGAATGTAATAATGCGGTTTTGATTACGTTTTCTGATGAAACTAATTTAAAAATTATATTTTAATAATCGAACTTTGTATAAAAAAAAATTTTATTATGCATATTTGTACATATTTTTATTATAACATTTAATTTGCCGTATTAAATTATTGTTAACACGTGTACCAAAGAGAATAGATTCGAAATATGCGAATGACTAAGTTTATATTTTTAACTTTCTTACGTAATAATAAATAATGATATATACGTATGTTTACCGGGAATAATTTCACCACTGCCGCCGTTTATCAATATTTTCGAATTTATGACGAGATAAAACGACATTCCATTTAAAATACTAAATATGTAACAAATATGGTTTATATATGTCGAAAGGATTGTATAACCAGTCGTACATGTGATATATTATATTTTTTCGACGTCACGTCATATACGTAGACGGTTAATCACTATTTACATGCATCTTCCGAATCAATCAATTATTGCCGTATGATAGTAGAATAATTAGCGTATATCAGTCATTATTTTTTACGTATAGTTGTATTAAAATTAGTATTAACAATCTTTTTATTGTGCTATTTATATTACATCGCATAAAACTATTGATAAATTATCAGTTACAATGAATGTAATAATGCGGTTTTGATTACGTTTTCTGATGAAACTAATATTAAAATTATATTTTAATAATCGAACTTTGTATAAAAAAAAATTTTATTATGCATATTTGTACATATTTTTATTATAACATTCAATTTGCCGTATTAAATTATTGTTAACACGTGTACCAAAGAGAATAGATTCGAAATATGCGAATGACTAAGTTTATATTTTTAACTTTCTTACGTAATAATAAATAATGATATATACGTATGTTTACCGGGAATAATTTCACCACTGCCGCCGTTTATCAATATTTCCGAATTTATGACGAGATAAAACGACATTCCATTTAAAATACTAAATATGTAACAAATATGGTTTATATATGTCGAAAGGATTGTATAACCAGTCGTACATGTGATATTTTTTATTTTTTCGACGTCACGTCATATACGTAGACGGTTAATCACTATTTACATGCATCTTCCGACTCAATCAATTATTGCCGTATGATAGTAGAATAATTAGCGTATATCAGTCATTGTTTTGTACGTATAGTTGTATTAAAATTAGTATTAACAATCTTTTTATTGTGCTATTTATATTACATCGCATAAAACTATTGATAAATTATCAGTTACAATGAATGTAATAATGCGGTTTTGATTACGTTTTCTGATGAAACTAATTTTAAAATTATATTTTAATAATCGAACTTTGTATAAAAAAAAATTTTATTATGCATATTTGTACATATTTTTATTATAACATTCAATTTGCCGTATTATATTATTGTTAACACGTGTACCAAAGAGAATAGATTCGAAATATGCGAATGACTAAGTTTATATTTTTAACTTTCTTACGTAATAATAAATAATGATATATACGTATGTTTACCGGGAATAATTTCACCACTGCCGCCGTTTATCAATATTTCCGAATTTATGACGAGATAAAACGACATTCCATTTAAAATACTAAATATGTAACAAATATGGTTTATATATGTCGAAAGGATTGTATAACCAGTCGTACATGTGATATTTTATATTTTTTCGACGTCACGTCATATACGTAGACGGTTAATCACTATTTACATGCATCTTCCGAATCAATCAATTATTGCCGTATGATAGTAGAATAATTAGCGTATATCAGTCATTATTTTGTACGTATAGTTGTATTAAAATTAGTATTAACAATCTTTTTATTGTGCTATTTATATTACATCGCAAAAAACTATTGATAAATTATCAGTTACAATGAATGTAATAATGCGGTTTTGATTACGTTTTCTGATGAAACTAATTTTAAAATTATATTTTAATAATCGAACTTTGTATAAAAAAAAATTTTATTATGCATATTTGTACATATTTTTATTATAACATTCAATTTGCCGTATTATATTATTGTTAACACGTGTACCAAAGAGAATAGATTCGAAATATGCGAATGACTAAGTTTATATATTTAACTTTCTTACGTAATAATAAATAATGATATATACGTATGTTTACCGGGAATAATTTCACCACTGCCGCCGTTTATCAATATTTCCGAATTTATGACGAGATAAAACGACATTCCATTTAAAATACTAAATATGTAACAAATATGGTTTATATATGTCGAAAGGATTGTATAACCAGTCGTACATGTGATATATTATATTTTTTCGACGTCACGTCATATACGTAGACGGTTAATCACTATTTACATGCATCTTCCGAATCAATCAATTATTGCCGTATGATAGTAGAATAATTAGCGTATATCAGTCATTATTTTGTACGTATAGTTGTATTAAAATTAGTATAAACAATCTTTTTATTGTGCTATTTATATTACATCGCAAAAAACTATTGATAAATTATCAGTTACAATGAATGTAATAATGCGGTTTTGATTACGTTTTCTGATGAAACTAATTTTAAAATAATATTTTAATAATCGAACTTTGTATAAAAAAAAATTTTATTATGCATATTTGTACATATTTTTATTATAACATTCAATTTGCCGTATTAAATTATTGTTAACACGTGTACCAAAGAGAATAGATTCGAAATATGCGAATGACTAAGTTTATATTTTTAACTTTCTTACGTAATAATAAATAATGATATATACGTATGTTTACCGGGAATAATTTCACCACTGCCGCCGTTTATCAATATTTCCGAATTTATGACGAGATAAAACGACATTCCATTTAAAATACTAAATATGTAACAAATATGGTTTATATATGTCGAAAGGATTGTATAACCAGTCTAACATGTGATATTTTTTATTTTTTCGACGTCACGTCATATACGTAGACGGTTAATCACTATTTACATGCATCTTCCGAATCAATCAATTATTGACGTATGATAGTAGAATAATTAGCGTATATTAGTCATTATTTTGTACGTATAGTTGTATTAAAATTAGTATTAACAATCTTTTTATTGTGCTATTTAAATTACATCGCAAAAAACTATTGATAAATTATCAGTTACAATGAATGTAATAATGCGGTTTTGATTACGTTTTCTGATGAAACTAATTTTAAAATTATATTTTAATAATCGAACTTTGTATAAAAAAAAATTTTATTATGCATATTTGTACATATTTTTATTATAACATTCAATTTGCCGTATTATATTATTGTTAACACGTGTACCAAAGAGAATAGATTCGAAATATGCGAATGACTAAGTTTATATATTTAACTTTCTTACGTAATAATAAATAATGATATATACGTATGTTTACCGGGAATAATTTCACCACTGCCGCCGTTTATCAATATTTCCGAATTTATGACGAGATAAAACGACATTCCATTTAAAATACTAAATATGTAACAAATATGGTTTATATATGTCGAAAGGATTGTATAACCAGTCGTACATGTGATATTTTTTATTTTTTCGACGTCACGTCATATACGTAGACGGTTAATCACTATTTACATGCATCTTCCGACTCAATCAATTATTGCCGTATGATAGTAGAATAATTAGCGTATATCAGTCATTATTTTTTACGTATAGTTGTATTAAAATTAGTATTAACAATCTTTTTATTGTGCTATTTATATTACATCGCATAAAACTATTGATAAATTATCAGTTACAATGAATGTAATAATGCGGTTTTGATTACGTTTTCTGATGAAACTAATATTAAAATTATATTTTAATAATCGAACTTTGTATAAAAAAAAATTTTATTATGCATATTTGTACATATTTTTATTATAACATTCAATTTGCCGTATTAAATTATTGTTAACACGTGTACCAAAGAGAATAGATTCGAAATATGCGAATGACTAAGTTTATATTTTTAACTTTCTTACGTAATAATAAATAATGATATATACGTATGTTTACCGGGAATAATTTCACCACTGCCGCCGTTTATCAATATTTCCGAATTTATGACGAGATAAAACGACATTCCATTTAAAATACTAAATATGTAACAAATATGGTTTATATATGTCGAAAGGATTGTATAACCAGTCGTACATGTGATATTTTTTATTTTTTCGACGTCACGTCATATACGTAGACGGTTAATCACTATTTACATGCATCTTCCGACTCAATCAATTATTGCCGTATGATAGTAGAATAATTAGCGTATATCAGTCATTGTTTTGTACGTATAGTTGTATTAAAATTAGTATTAACAATCTTTTTATTGTGCTATTTATATTACATCGCATAAAACTATTGATAAATTATCAGTTACAATGAATGTAATAATGCGGTTTTGATTACGTTTTCTGATGAAACTAATTTTAAAATTATATTTTAATAATCGAACTTTGTATAAAAAAAAATTTTATTATGCATATTTGTACATATTTTTATTATAACATTCAATTTGCCGTATTATATTATTGTTAACACGTGTACCAAAGAGAATAGATTCGAAATATGCGAATGACTAAGTTTATATTTTTAACTTTCTTACGTAATAATAAATAATGATATATACGTATGTTTACCGGGAATAATTTCACCACTGCCGCCGTTTATCAATATTTCCGAATTTATGACGAGATAAAACGACATTCCATTTAAAATACTAAATATGTAACAAATATGGTTTATATATGTCGAAAGGATTGTATAAACAGTCGTACATGTGATATTTTATATTTTTTCGACGTCACGTCATATACGTAGACGGTTAATCACTATTTACATGCATCTTCCGAATCAATCAATTATTGCCGTATGATAGTAGAATAATTAGCGTATATCAGTCATTATTTTGTACGTATAGTTGTATTAAAATTAGTATTAACAATCTTTTTATTGTGCTATTTATATTACATCGCAAAAAACTATTGATAAATTATCAGTTACAATGAATGTAATAATGCGGTTTTGATTACGTTTTCTGATGAAACTAATTTTAAAATTATATTTTAATAATCGAACTTTGTATAAAAAAAAATTTTATTATGCATATTTGTACATATTTTTATTATAACATTCAATTTGCCGTATTATATTATTGTTAACACGTGTACCAAAGAGAATAGATTCGAAATATGCGAATGACTAAGTTTATATATTTAACTTTCTTACGTAATAATAAATAATGATATATACGTATGTTTACCGGGAATAATTTCACCACTGCCGCCGTTTATCAATATTTCCGAATTTATGACGAGATAAAACGACATTCCATTTAAAATACTAAATATGTAACAAATATGGTTTATATATGTCGAAAGGATTGTATAACCAGTCGTACATGTGATATATTATATTTTTTCGACGTCACGTCATATACGTAGACGGTTAATCACTATTTACATGCATCTTCCGAATCAATCAATTATTGCCGTATGATAGTAGAATAATTAGCGTATATCAGTCATTATTTTGTACGTATAGTTGTATTAAAATTAGTATTAACAATCTTTTTATTGTGCTATTTATATTACATCGCAAAAAACTATTGATAAATTATCAGTTACAATGAATGTAATAATGCGGTTTTGATTACGTTTTCTGATGAAACTAATTTTAAAATAATATTTTAATAATCGAACTTTGTATAAAAAAAAATTTTATTATGCATATTTGTACATATTTTTATTATAACATTCAATTTGCCGTATTAAATTATTGTTAACACGTGTACCAAAGAGAATAGATTCGAAATATGCGAATGACTAAGTTTATATTTTTAACTTTCTTACGTAATAATAAATAATGATATATACGTATGTTTACCGGGAATAATTTCACCACTGCCGCCGTTTATCAATATTTCCGAATTTATGACGAGATAAAACGACATTCCATTTAAAATACTAAATATGTAACAAATATGGTTTATATATGTCGAAAGGATTGTATAACCAGTCTAACATGTGATATTTTTTATTTTTTCGACGTCACGTCATATACGTAGACGGTTAATCACTATTTACATGCATCTTCCGAATCAATCAATTATTGCCGTATGATAGTAGAATAATTAGCGTATATTAGTCATTATTTTGTACGTATAGTTGTATTAAAATTAGTATTAACAATCTTTTTATTGTGCTATTTATATTACATCGCAAAAAACTATTGATAAATTATCAGTTACAATGAATGTAATAATGCGGTTTTGATTACGTTTTCTGATGAAACTAATTTTAAAATAATATTTTAATAATCGAACTTTGTATAAAAAAAAATTTTATTATGCATATTTGTACATATTTTTATTATAACATTCAATTTGCCGTATTAAATTATTGTTAACACGTGTACCAAAGAGAATAGATTCGAAATATGCGAATGACTAAGTTTATATTTTTAACTTTCTTACGTAATAATAAATAATGATATATACGTATGTTTACCGGGAATAATTTCACCACTGCCGCCGTTTATCAATATTTCCGAATTTATGACGAGATAAAACGACATTCCATTTAAAATACTAAATATGTAACAAATATGGTTTATATATGTCGAAAGGATTGTATAACCAGTCTAACATGTGATATTTTTTATTTTTTCGACGTCACGTCATATACGTAGACGGTTAATCACTATTTACATGCATCTTCCGAATCAATCAATTATTGACGTATGATAGTAGAATAATTAGCGTATATTAGTCATTATTTTGTACGTATAGTTGTATTAAAATTAGTATTAACAATCTTTTTATTGTGCTATTTAAATTACATCGCAAAAAACTATTGATAAATTATCAGTTACAATGAATTTAATAATGCGGTTTTGATTACGTTTTCTGAAAAAACTAATTTTAAAATTATATTTTAATAATCGAACTTTGTATAAAAAAAAATTTTATTATGCATATTTGTACATATTTTTATTATAACATTCAATTTGCCGTATTATATTATTGTTAACACGTGTACCAAAGAGAATAGATTCGAAATATGCGAATGACTAAGTTTATATATTTAACTTTCTTACGTAATAATAAATAATGATATATACGTATGTTTACCGGGAATAATTTCACCACTGCCGCCGTTTATCAATATTTCCGAATTTATGACGAGATAAAACGACATTCCATTTAAAATACTAAATATGTAACAAATATGGTTTATATATGTCGAAAGGATTGTATAACCAGTCGTACATGTGATATTTTTTATTTTTTCGACGTCACGTCATATACGTAGACGGTTAATCACTATTTACATGCATCTTCCGACTCAATCAATTATTGCCGTATGATAGTAGAATAATTAGCGTATATCAGTCATTATTTTTTACGTATAGTTGTATTAAAATTAGTATTAACAATCTTTTTATTGTGCTATTTATATTACATCGCATAAAACTATTGATAAATTATCAGTTACAATGAATGTAATAATGCGGTTTTGATTACGTTTTCTGATGAAACTAATATTAAAATTATATTTTAATAATCGAACTTTGTATAAAAAAAAATTTTATTATGCATATTTGTACATATTTTTATTATACCATCAATTTGCCGTATTAAATTATTGTTAACACGTGTACCAAAGAGAATAGATTCGAAATATGCGAATGACTAAGTTTATATTTTTAACTTTCTTACGTAATAATAAATAATGATATATACGTATGTTTACCGGGAATAATTTCACCACTGCCGCCGTTTATCAATATTTCCGAATTTATGACGAGATAAAACGACATTCCATTTAAAATACTAAATATGTAACAAATATGGTTTATATATGTCGAAAGGATTGTATAACCAGTCGTACATGTGATATTTTTTATTTTTTCGACGTCACGTCATATACGTAGACGGTTAATCACTATTTACATGCATCTTCCGACTCAATCAATTATTGCCGTATGATAGTAGAATAATTAGCGTATATCAGTCATTGTTTTGTACGTATAGTTGTATTAAAATTAGTATTAACAATCTTTTTATTGTGCTATTTATATTACATCGCATAAAACTATTGATAAATTATCAGTTACAATGAATGTAATAATGCGGTTTTGATTACGTTTTCTGATGAAACTAATTTTAAAATTATATTTTAATAATCGAACTTTGTATAAAAAAAAATTTTATTATGCATATTTGTACATATTTTTATTATAACATTCAATTTGCCGTATTATATTATTGTTAACACGTGTACCAAAGAGAATAGATTCGAAATATGCGAATGACTAAGTTTATATTTTTAACTTTCTTACGTAATAATAAATAATGATATATACGTATGTTTACCGGGAATAATTTCACCACTGCCGCCGTTTATCAATATTTCCGAATTTATGACGAGATAAAACGACATTCCATTTAAAATACTAAATATGTAACAAATATGGTTTATATATGTCGAAAGGATTGTATAAACAGTCGTACATGTGATATTTTATATTTTTTCGACGTCACGTCATATACGTAGACGGTTAATCACTATTTACATGCATCTTCCGAATCAATCAATTATTGCCGTATGATAGTAGAATAATTAGCGTATATCAGTCATTATTTTGTACGTATAGTTGTATTAAAATTAGTATTAACAATCTTTTTATTGTGCTATTTATATTACATCGCAAAAAACTATTGATAAATTATCAGTTACAATGAATGTAATAATGCGGTTTTGATTACGTTTTCTGATGAAACTAATTTTAAAATTATATTTTAATAATCGAACTTTGTATAAAAAAAAATTTTATTATGCATATTTGTACATATTTTTATTATAACATTCAATTTGCCGTATTA
The DNA here is from genome assembly GCA_956483605.1 of Tuberolachnus salignus. Lineage (NCBI taxonomy): Eukaryota > Metazoa > Arthropoda > Insecta > Hemiptera > Aphididae > Tuberolachnus > Tuberolachnus salignus. The sequence goes on along the minus strand of OY101430.1, from coordinate 30,243,780 downwards.
TATTATTGTTAACACGTGTACCAAAGAGAATAGATTCGAAATATGCGAATGACTAAGTTTATATATTTAACTTTCTTACGTAATAATAAATAATGATATATACGTATGTTTACCGGGAATAATTTCACCACTGCCGCCGTTTATCAATATTTCCGAATTTATGACGAGATAAAACGACATTCCATTTAAAATACTAAATATGTAACAAATATGGTTTATATATGTCGAAAGGATTGTATAACCAGTCGTACATGTGATATATTATATTTTTTCGACGTCACGTCATATACGTAGACGGTTAATCACTATTTACATGCATCTTCCGAATCAATCAATTATTGCCGTATGATAGTAGAATAATTAGCGTATATCAGTCATTATTTTGTACGTATAGTTGTATTAAAATTAGTATTAACAATCTTTTTATTGTGCTATTTATATTACATCGCAAAAAACTATTGATAAATTATCAGTTACAATGAATGTAATAATGCGGTTTTGATTACGTTTTCTGATGAAACTAATTTTAAAATAATATTTTAATAATCGAACTTTGTATAAAAAAAAATTTTATTATGCATATTTGTACATATTTTTATTATAACATTCAATTTGCCGTATTAAATTATTGTTAACACGTGTACCAAAGAGAATAGATTCGAAATATGCGAATGACTAAGTTTATATTTTTAACTTTCTTACGTAATAATAAATAATGATATATACGTATGTTTACCGGGAATAATTTCACCACTGCCGCCGTTTATCAATATTTCCGAATTTATGACGAGATAAAACGACATTCCATTTAAAATACTAAATATGTAACAAATATGGTTTATATATGTCGAAAGGATTGTATAACCAGTCTAACATGTGATATTTTTTATTTTTTCGACGTCACGTCATATACGTAGACGGTTAATCACTATTTACATGCATCTTCCGAATCAATCAATTATTGCCGTATGATAGTAGAATAATTAGCGTATATTAGTCATTATTTTGTACGTATAGTTGTATTAAAATTAGTATTAACAATCTTTTTATTGTGCTATTTAAATTACATCGCAAAAAACTATTGATAAATTATCAGTTACAATGAATGTAATAATGCGGTTTTGATTACGTTTTCTGATGAAACTAATTTTAAAATTATATTTTAATAATCGAACTTTGTATAAAAAAAAATTTTATTATGCATATTTGTACATATTTTTATTATAACATTCAATTTGCCGTATTATATTATTGTTAACACGTGTACCAAAGAGAATAGATTCGAAATATGCGAATGACTAAGTTTATATATTTAACTTTCTTACGTAATAATAAATAATGATATATACGTATGTTTACCGGGAATAATTTCACCACTGCCGCCGTTTATCAATATTTCCGAATTTATGACGAGATAAAACGACATTCCATTTAAAATACTAAATATGTAACAAATATGGTTTATATATGTCGAAAGGATTGTATAACCAGTCGTACATGTGATATTTTTTATTTTTTCGACGTCACGTCATATACGTAGACGGTTAATCACTATTTACATGCATCTTCCGACTCAATCAATTATTGCCGTATGATAGTAGAATAATTAGCGTATATCAGTCATTATTTTGTACGTATAGTTGTATTAAAATTAGTATTAACAATCTTTTTATTGTGCTATTTATATTACATCGCAAAAAACTATTGATAAATTATCAGATACAATGAATGTAATAATGCGGTTTTGATTACGTTTTCTGATGAAACTAATTTTAAAATTATATTTTAATAATCGAACTTTGTATAAAAAAAAATTTTATTATGCATATTTGTACATATTTTTATTATAACATTCAATTTGCCGTATTAAATTATTGTTAACACGTGTACCAAAGAGAATAGATTCGAAATATGCGAATGACTAAGTTTATATTTTTAACTTTCTTACGTAATAATAAATAATGATATATACGTATGTTTACCGGGAATAATTTCACCACTGCCGCCGTTTATCAATATTTCCGAATTTATGACGAGATAAAACGACATTCCATTTAAAATACTAAATATGTAACAAATATGGTTTATATATGTCGAAAGGATTGTATAACCAGTCGTACATGTGATATTTTTTATTTTTTCGACGTCACGTCATATACGTAGACGGTTAATCACTATTTACATGCATCTTCCGAATCAATCAATTATTGCCGTATGATAGTAGAATAATTAGCGTATATCAGTCATTATTTTGTACGTATAGTTGTATTAAAATTAGTATTAACAATCTTTTTATTGTGCTATTTATATTACATCGCAAAAAACTATTGATAAATTATCAGTTACAATGAATGTAATAATGCGGTTTTGATTACGTTTTCTGATGAAACTAATTTTAAAATTATATTTTAATAATCGAACTTTGTATAAAAAAAAATTTTATTATGCATATTTGTACATATTTTTATTATAACATTCAATTTGCCGTATTAAATTATTGTTAACACGTGTACCAAAGAGAATAGATTCGAAATATGCGAATGACTAAGTTTATATTTTTAACTTTCTTACGTAATAATAAATAATGATATATACGTATGTTTACCGGGAATAATTTCACCACTGCCGCCGTTTATCAATATTTCCGAATTTATGACGAGATAAAACGACATTCCATTTAAAATACTAAATATGTAACAAATATGGTTTATATATGTCGAAAGGATTGTATAACCAGTCGTACATGTGATATTTTTTATTTTTTCGACGTCACGTCATATACGTAGACGGTTAATCACTATTTACATGCATCTTCCGAATCAATCAATTATTGCCGTATGATAGTAGAATAATTAGCGTATATCAGTCATTATTTTGTACGTATAGTTGTATTAAAATTAGTAATAACAATCTTTTTATTGTGCTATTTATATTACATCGCAAAAAACTATTGATAAATTATCAGTTACAATGAATGTAATAATGCGGTTTTGATTACGTTTTCTGATGAAACTAATTTTAAAATTATATTTTAATAATCGAACTTTGTATAAAAAAAAATTTTATTATGCATATTTGTACATATTTTTATTATAACATTCAATTTGCCGTATTATATTATTGTTAACACGTGTACCAAAGAGAATAGATTCGAAATATGCGAATGACTAAGTTTATATTTTTAACTTTCTTACGTAATAATAAATAATGATATATACGTACGTTTACCGGGAATAATTTCACCACTGCCGCCGTTTATCAATATTTCCGAATTTATGACGAGATAAAACGACATTCCATTTAAAATACTAAATATGTAACAAATATGGTTTATTTATGTCGAAAGGATTGTATAACCAGTCGTACATGTGATATTTTTTATTTTTTCGACGTCACGTCATATACGTAGACGGTTAATCACTATTTACATGCATCTTCCGAATCAATCAATTATTGCCGTATGATAGTAGAATAATTAGCGTATATCAGTCATTATTTTGTACGTATAGTTGTATTAAAATTAGTATTAACAATCTTTTTATTGTGCTATTTATATTACATCGCAAAAAACTATTGATAAATTATCAGTTACAATGAATGTAATAATGCGGTTTTGATTACGTTTTCTGATGAAACTAATTTTAAAATTATATTTTAATAATCGAACTTTGTATAAAAAAAAATTTTATTATGCATATTTGTACATATTTTTATTATAACATTCAATTTGCCGTATTATATTATTGTTAACACGTGTACCAAAGAGAATAGATTCGAAATATGCGAATGACTAAGTTTATATTTTTAACTTTCTTACGTAATAATAAATAATGATATATACGTATGTTTACCGGGAATAATTTCACCACTGCCGCCGTTTATCAATATTTCCGAATTTATGACGAGATAAAACGACATTCCATTTAAAATACTAAATATGTAACAAATATGGTTTATTTATGTCGAAAGGATTGTATAACCAGTCGTACATGTGATATTTTTTATTTTTTCGACGTCACGTCATATACGTAGACGGTTAATCACTATTTACATGCATCTTCCGAATCAATCAATTATTGCCGTATGATAGTAGAATAATTAGCGTATATCAGTCATTATTTTGTACGTATAGTTGTATTAAAATTAGTATTAACAATCTTTTTATTGTGCTATTTATATTACATCGCAAAAAACTATTGATAAATTATCAGTTACAATGAATGTAATAATGCGGTTTTGATTACGTTTTCTGATGAAACTAATTTTAAAATTATATTTTAATAATCGAACTTTGTATAAAAAAAAATTTTATTATGCATATTTGTACATATTTTTATTATAACATTCAATTTGCCGTATTATATTATTGTTAACACGTGTACCAAAGAGAATAGATTCGAAATATGCGAATGACTAAGTTTATATTTTTAACTTTCTTACGTAATAATAAATAATGATATATACGTACGTTTACCGGGAATAATTTCACCACTGCCGCCGTTTATCAATATTTCCGAATTTATGACGAGATAAAACGACATTCCATTTAAAATACTAAATATGTAACAAATATGGTTTATATATGTCGAAAGGATTGTATAACCAGTCGTACATGTGATATTTTTTATTTTTTCGACGTCACGTCATATACGTAGACGGTTAATCACTATTTACATGCATCTTCCGAATCAATCAATTATTGCCGTATGATAGTAGAATAATTAGCGTATATCAGTCATTATTTTGTACGTATAGTTGTATTAAAATTAGTAATAACAATCTTTTTATTGTGCTATTTATATTACATCGCAAAAAACTATTGATAAATTATCAGTTACAATGAATGTAATAATGCGGTTTTGATTACGTTTTCTGATGAAACTAATTTTAAAATTATATTTTAATAATCGAACTTTGTATAAAAAAAAATTTTATTATGCATATTTGTACATATTTTTATTATAACATTCAATTTGCCGTATTATATTATTGTTAACACGTGTACCAAAGAGAATAGATTCGAAATATGCGAATGACTAAGTTTATATTTTTAACTTTCTTACGTAATAATAAATAATGATATATACGTACGTTTACCGGGAATAATTTCACCACTGCCGCCGTTTATCAATATTTCCGAATTTATGACGAGATAAAACGACATTCCATTTAAAATACTAAATATGTAACAAATATGGTTTATTTATGTCGAAAGGATTGTATAACCAGTCGTACATGTGATATTTTTTATTTTTTCGACCTCACGTCATATACGTAGACGGTTAATCACTATTTACATGCATCTTCCGAATCAATCAATTATTGCCGTATGATAGTAGAATAATTAGCGTATATCAGTCATTATTTTGTACGTATAGTTGTATTAAAATTAGTATTAACAATCTTTTTATTGTGCTATTTATATTACATCGCAAAAAACTATTGATAAATTATCAGTTACAATGAATGTAATAATGCGGTTTTGATTACGTTTTCTGATGAAACTAATTTTAAAATTATATTTTAATAATCGAACTTTGTATAAAAAAAAATTTTATTATGCATATTTGTACATATTTTTATTATAACATTCAATTTGCCGTATTATATTATTGTTAACACGTGTACCAAAGAGAATAGATTCGAAATATGCGAATGACTAAGTTTATATTTTTAACTTTCTTACGTAATAATAAATAATGATATATACGTATGTTTACCGGGAATAATTTCACCACTGCCGCCGTTTATCAATATTTCCGAATTTATGACGAGATAAAACGACATTCCATTTAAAATACTAAATATGTAACAAATATGGTTTATATATGTCGAAAGGATTGTATAACCAGTCGTACATGTGATATTTTTTATTTTTTCGACGTCACGTCATATACGTAGACGGTTAATCACTATTTACATGCATCTTCCGAATCAATCAATTATTGCCGTATGATAGTAGAATAATTAGCGTATATCAGTCATTATTTTGTACGTATAGTTGTATTAAAATTAGTATTAACAATCTTTTTATTGTGCTATTTATATTACATCGCAAAAAACTATTGATAAATTATCAGTTACAATGAATGTAATAATGCGGTTTTGATTACGTTTTCTGATGAAACTAATTTTAAAATTATATTTTAATAATCGAACTTTGTATAAAAAAAAATTTTATTATGCATATTTGTACATATTTTTATTATAACATTCAATTTGCCGTATTATATTATTGTTAACACGTGTACCAAAGAGAATAGATTCGAAATATGCGAATGACTAAGTTTATATTTTTAACTTTCTTACGTAATAATAAATAATGATATATACGTACGTTTACCGGGAATAATTTCACCACTGCCGCCGTTTATCAATATTTCCGAATTTATGACGAGATAAAACGACATTCCATTTAAAATACTAAATATGTAACAAATATGGTTTATATATGTCGAAAGGATTGTATAACCAGTCGTACATGTGATATTTTTTATTTTTTCGACGTCACGTCATATACGTAGACGGTTAATCACTATTTACATGCATCTTCCGAATCAATCAATTATTGCCGTATGATAGTAGAATAATTAGCGTATATCAGTCATTATTTTGTACGTATAGTTGTATTAAAATTAGTATTAACAATCTTTTTATTGTGCTATTTATATTACATCGCAAAAAACTATTGATAAATTATCAGTTACAATGAATGTAATAATGCGGTTTTGATTACGTTTTCTGATGAAACTAATTTTAAAATTATATTTTAATAATCGAACTTTGTATAAAAAAAAATTTTATTATGCATATTTGTACATATTTTTATTATAACATTCAATTTGCCGTATTAAATTATTGTTAACACGTGTACCAAAGAGAATAGATTCGAAATATGCGAATGACTAAGTTTATATTTTTAACTTTCTTACGTAATAATAAATAATGATATATACGTATGTTTACCGGGAATAATTTCACCACTGCCGCCGTTTATCAATATTTCCGAATTTATGACGAGATAAAACGACATTCCATTTAAAATACTAAATATGTAACAAATATGGTTTATATATGTCGAAAGGATTGTATAACCAGTCGTACATGTGATATTTTTTATTTTTTCGACGTCACGTCATATACGTAGACGGTTAATCACTATTTACATGCATCTTCCGAATCAATCAATTATTGCCGTATGATAGTAGAATAATTAGCGTATATCAGTCATTATTTTGTACGTATAGTTGTATTAAAATTAGTAATAACAATCTTTTTATTGTGCTATTTATATTACATCGCAAAAAACTATTGATAAATTATCAGTTACAATGAATGTAATAATGCGGTTTTGATTACGTTTTCTGATGAAACTAATTTTAAAATTATATTTTAATAATCGAACTTTGTATAAAAAAAAATTTTATTATGCATATTTGTACATATTTTTATTATAACATTCAATTTGCCGTATTATATTATTGTTAACACGTGTACCAAAGAGAATAGATTCGAAATATGCGAATGACTAAGTTTATATTTTTAACTTTCTTACGTAATAATAAATAATGATATATACGTACGTTTACCGGGAATAATTTCACCACTGCCGCCGTTTATCAATATTTCCGAATTTATGACGAGATAAAACGACATTCCATTTAAAATACTAAATATGTAACAAATATGGTTTATTTATGTCGAAAGGATTGTATAACCAGTCGTACATGTGATATTTTTTATTTTTTCGACGTCACGTCATATACGTAGACGGTTAATCACTATTTACATGCATCTTCCGAATCAATCAATTATTGCCGTATGATAGTAGAATAATTAGCGTATATCAGTCATTATTTTGTACGTATAGTTGTATTAAAATTAGTAATAACAATCTTTTTATTGTGCTATTTATATTACATCGCAAAAAACTATTGATAAATTATCAGTTACAATGAATGTAATAATGCGGTTTTGATTACGTTTTCTGATGAAACTAATTTTAAAATTATATTTTAATAATCGAACTTTGTATAAAAAAAAATTTTATTATGCATATTTGTACATATTTTTATTATAACATTCAATTTGCCGTATTATATTATTGTTAACACGTGTACCAAAGAGAATAGATTCGAAATATGCGAATGACTAAGTTTATATTTTTAACTTTCTTACGTAATAATAAATAATGATATATACGTACGTTTACCGGGAATAATTTCACCACTGCCGCCGTTTATCAATATTTCCGAATTTATGACGAGATAAAACGACATTCCATTTAAAATACTAAATATGTAACAAATATGGTTTATTTATGTCGAAAGGATTGTATAACCAGTCGTACATGTGATATTTTTTATTTTTTCGACGTCACGTCATATACGTAGACGGTTAATCACTATTTACATGCATCTTCCGAATCAATCAATTATTGCCGTATGATAGTAGAATAATTAGCGTATATCAGTCATTATTTTGTACGTATAGTTGTATTAAAATTAGTATTACCAATCTTTTTATTGTGCTATTTATATTACATCGCAAAAAACTATTGATAAATTATCAGTTACAATGAATGTAATAATGCGGTTTTGATTACGTTTTCTGATGAAACTAATTTTAAAATTATATTTTAATAATCGAACTTTGTATAAAAAAAAATTTTATTATGCATATTTGTACATATTTTTATTATAACATTCAATTTGCCGTATTATATTATTGTTAACACGTGTACCAAAGAGAATAGATTCGAAATATGCGAATGACTAAGTTTATATTTTTAACTTTCTTACGTAATAATAAATAATGATATATACGTATGTTTACCGGGAATAATTTCACCACTGCCGCCGTTTATCAATATTTCCGAATTTATGACGAGATAAAACGACATTCCATTTAAAATACTAAATATGTAACAAATATGGTTTATTTATGTCGAAAGGATTGTATAACCAGTCGTACATGTGATATTTTTTATTTTTTCGACGTCACGTCATATACGTAGACGGTTAATCACTATTTACATGCATCTTCCGAATCAATCAATTATTGCCGTATGATAGTAGAATAATTAGCGTATATCAGTCATTATTTTGTACGTATAGTTGTATTAAAATTAGTATTAACAATCTTTTTATTGTGCTATTTATATTACATCGCAAAAAACTATTGATAAATTATCAGTTACAATGAATGTAATAATGCGGTTTTGATTACGTTTTCTGATGAAACTAATTTTAAAATTATATTTTAATAATCGAACTTTGTATAAAAAAAAATTTTATTATGCATATTTGTACATATTTTTATTATAACATTCAATTTGCCGTATTATATTATTGTTAACACGTGTACCAAAGAGAATAGATTCGAAATATGCGAATGACTAAGTTTATATTTTTAACTTTCTTACGTAATAATAAATAATGATATATACGTACGTTTACCGGGAATAATTTCACCACTGCCGCCGTTTATCAATATTTCCGAATTTATGACGAGATAAAACGACATTCCATTTAAAATACTAAATATGTAACAAATATGGTTTATATATGTCGAAAGGATTGTATAACCAGTCGTACATGTGATATTTTTTATTTTTTCGACGTCACGTCATATACGTAGACGGTTAATCACTATTTACATGCATCTTCCGAATCAATCAATTATTGCCGTATGATAGTAGAATAATTAGCGTATATCAGTCATTATTTTGTACGTATAGTTGTATTAAAATTAGTAATAACAATCTTTTTATTGTGCTATTTATATTACATCGCAAAAAACTATTGATAAATTATCAGTTACAATGAATGTAATAATGCGGTTTTGATTACGTTTTCTGATGAAACTAATTTTAAAATTATATTTTAATAATCGAACTTTGTATAAAAAAAAATTTTATTATGCATATTTGTACATATTTTTATTATAACATTCAATTTGCCGTATTATATTATTGTTAACACGTGTACCAAAGAGAATAGATTCGAAATATGCGAATGACTAAGTTTATATTTTTAACTTTCTTACGTAATAATAAATAATGATATATACGTACGTTTACCGGGAATAATTTCACCACTGCCGCCGTTTATCAATATTTCCGAATTTATGACGAGATAAAACGACATTCCATTTAAAATACTAAATATGTAACAAATATGGTTTATTTATGTCGAAAGGATTGTATAACCAGTCGTACATGTGATATTTTTTATTTTTTCGACCTCACGTCATATACGTAGACGGTTAATCACTATTTACATGCATCTTCCGAATCAATCAATTATTGCCGTATGATAGTAGAATAATTAGCGTATATCAGTCATTATTTTGTACGTATAGTTGTATTAAAATTAGTATTAACAATCTTTTTATTGTGCTATTTATATTACATCGCAAAAAACTATTGATAAATTATCAGTTACAATGAATGTAATAATGCGGTTTTGATTACGTTTTCTGATGAAACTAATTTTAAAATTATATTTTAATAATCGAACTTTGTATAAAAAAAAATTTTATTATGCATATTTGTACATATTTTTATTATAACATTCAATTTGCCGTATTATATTATTGTTAACACGTGTACCAAAGAGAATAGATTCGAAATATGCGAATGACTAAGTTTATATTTTTAACTTTCTTACGTAATAATAAATAATGATATATACGTATGTTTACCGGGAATAATTTCACCACTGCCGCCGTTTATCAATATTTCCGAATTTATGACGAGATAAAACGACATTCCATTTAAAATACTAAATATGTAACAAATATGGTTTATATATGTCGAAAGGATTGTATAACCAGTCGTACATGTGATATTTTTTATTTTTTCGACGTCACGTCATATACGTAGACGGTTAATCACTATTTACATGCATCTTCCGAATCAATCAATTATTGCCGTATTATAGTAGAATAATTAGCGTATATCAGTCATTATTTTGTACGTATAGTTGTATTAAAATTAGTATTAACAATCTTTTTATTGTGCTATTTATATTACATCGCAAAAAACTATTGATAAATTATCAGTTACAATGAATGTAATAATGCGGTTTTGATTACGTTTTCTGATGAAACTAATTTTAAAATTATATTTTAATAATCGAACTTTGTAAAAAAAAAAATTTTATTATGCATATTTGTACATATTTTTATTATAATATTCAATTTGCCGTATTATATTATTGTTAACACGTGTACCAAAGAGAATAGATTCGAAATATGCGAATGACTAAGTTTATATTTTTAACTTTCTTACGTAATAATAAATAATGATATATACGTATGTTTACCGGGAATAATTTCACCACTGCCGCCGTTTATCAATATTTCCGAATTTATGACGAGATAAAACGACATTCCATTTAAAATACTAAATATGTAACAAATATGGTTTATATATGTCGAAAGGATTGTATAACCAGTCGTACATGTGATATTTTTTATTTTTTCGACGTCACGTCATATACGTAGACGGTTAATCACTATTTACATGCATCTTCCGAATCAATCAATTATTGCCGTATGATAGTAGAATAATTAGCGTATATCAGTCATTATTTTGTACGTATAGTTGTATTAAAATTAGTATTAACAATCTTTTTATTGTGCTATTTATATTACATCGCAAAAAACTATTGATAAATTATCAGTTACAATGAATGTAATAATGCGGTTTTGATTACGTTTTCTGATGAAACTAATTTTAAAATTATATTTTAATAATCGAACTTTGTATAAAAAAAAATTTTATTATGCATATTTGTACATATTTTTATTATAACATTCAATTTGCCGTATTAAATTATTGTTAACACGTGTACCAAAGAGAATAGATTCGAAATATGCGAATGACTAAGTTTATATTTTTAACTTTCTCAAGTAATAATAAATAATGATATATACGTATGTTTACCGGGAATAATTTCACCACTGCCGCCGTTTATCAATATTTCCGAATTTATGACGAGATAAAACGACATTCCATTTAAAATACTAAATATGTAACAAATATGGTTTATATATGTCGAAAGGATTGTATAACCAGTCGTACATGTGATATTTTTTATTTTTTCGACGTCACGTCATATACGTAGACGGTTAATCACTATTTACATGCATCTTCCGAATCAATCAATTATTGCTGTATGATAGTAGAATAATTAGCGTATATCAGTCATTATTTTGTACGTATAGTTGTATTAAAATTAGTATTAACAATCTTTTTATTGTGCTATTTATATTACATCGCAAAAAACTATTGATAAATTATCAGTTACAATGAATGTAATAATGCGGTTTTGATTACGTTTTCTGATGAAACTAATTTTAAAATTATATTTTAATAATCGAACTTTGTATAAAAAAAAATTTTATTATGCATATTTGTACATATTTTTATTATAACATTCAATTTGCCGTATTATATTATTGTTAACACGTGTACCAAAGAGAATAGATTCGAAATATGCGAATGACTAAGTTTATATTTTTAACTTTCTTACGTAATAATAAATAATGATATATACGTATGTTTACCGGGAATAATTTCACCACTGCCGCCGTTTATCAATATTTCCGAATTTATGACGAGATAAAACGACATTCCATTTAAAATACTAAATATGTAACAAATATGGTTTATATATGTCGAAAGGATTGTATAACCAGTCGTACATGTGATATTTTTTATTTTTTCGACGTCACGTCATATACGTAGACGGTTAATCACTATTTACATGCATCTTCCGAATCAATTAATTATTGCCGTATGATAGTAGAATAATTAGCGTATATCAGTCATTATTTTGTACGTATAGTTGTATTAAAATTAGTATTAACAATCTTTTTATTGTGCTATTTATATTACATCGCAAAAAACTATTGATAAATTATCAGTTACAATGAATGTAATAATGCGGTTTTGATTACGTTTTCTGATGAAACTAATTTTAAAATTATATTTTAATAATCGAACTTTGTATAAAAAAAAATTTTATTATGCATATTTGTACATATTTTTATTATAACATTCAATTTGCCGTATTATATTATTGTTAACACGTGTACCAAAGAGAATAGATTCGAAATATGCGAATGACTAAGTTTATATTTTTAACTTTCTTACGTAATAATAAATAATGATATATACGTATGTTTACCGGGAATAATTTCACAACTGCCGCCGTTTATCAATATTTCCGAATTTATGACGAGATAAAACGACATTCCATTTAAAATACTAAATATGTAACAAATATGGTTTATATATGTCGAAAGGATTGTATAACCAGTCGTACATGTGATATTTTTTATTTTTTCGACGTCACGTCATATACGTAGACGGTTAATCACTATTTACATGCATCTTCCGAATCAATCAATTATTGCCGTATGATAGTAGAATAATTAGCGTATATCAGTCATTATTTTGTACGTATAGTTGTATTAAAATTAGTATTAACAATCTTTTTATTGTGCTATTTATATTACATCGCAAAAAACTATTGATAAATTATCAGTTACAATGAATGTAATAATGCGGTTTTGATTACGTTTTCTGATGAAACTAATTTTAAAATTATATTTTAATAATCGAACTTTGTATAAAAAAAAATTTTATTATGCATATTTGTACATATTTTTATTATAACATTCAATTTGCCGTATTAAATTATTGTTAACACGTGTACCAAAGAGAATAGATTCGAAATATGCGAATGACTAAGTTTATATTTTTAACTTTCTCAAGTAATAATAAATAATGATATATACGTATGTTTACCGGGAATAATTTCACCACTGCCGCCGTTTATCAATATTTCCGAATTTATGACGAGATAAAACGACATTCCATTTAAAATACTAAATATGTAACAAATATGGTTTATATATGTCGAAAGGATTGTATAACCAGTCGTACATGTGATATTTTTTATTTTTTCGACGTCACGTCATATACGTAGACGGTTAATCACTATTTACATGCATCTTCCGAATCAATCAATTATTGCCGTATGATAGTAGAATAATTAGCGTATATCAGTCATTATTTTGTACGTATAGTTGTATTAAAATTAGTATTAACAATCTTTTTATTGTGCTATTTATATTACATCGCAAAAAACTATTGATAAATTATCAGTTACAATGAATGTAATAATGCGGTTTTGATTACGTTTTCTGATGAAACTAATTTTAAAATTATATTTTAATAATCGAACTTTGTATAAAAAAAAATTTTATTATGCATATTTGTACATATTTTTATTATAACATTCAATTTGCCGTATTATATTATTGTTAACACGTGTACCAAAGAGAATAGATTCGAAATATGCGAATGACTAAGTTTATATTTTTAACTTTCTTACGTAATAATAAATAATGATATATACGTACGTTTACCGGGAATAATTTCACCACTGCCGCCGTTTATCAATATTTCCGAATTTATGACGAGATAAAACGACATTCCATTTAAAATACTAAATATGTAACAAATATGGTTTATATATGTCGAAAGGATTGTATAACCAGTCGTACATGTGATATTTTTTATTTTTTCGACGTCACGTCATATACGTAGACGGTTAATCACTATTTACATGCATCTTCCGAATCAATCAATTATTGCCGTATGATAGTAGAATAATTAGCGTATATCAGTCATTATTTTGTACGTATAGTTGTATTAAAATTAGTATTAACAATCTTTTTATTGTGCTATTTATATTACATCGCAAAAAACTATTGATAAATTATCAGTTACAATGAATGTAATAATGCGGTTTTGATTACGTTTTCTGATGAAACTAATTTTAAAATTATATTTTAATAATCGAACTTTGTATAAAAAAAAATTTTATTATGCATATTTGTACATATTTTTATTATAACATTCAATTTGCCGTATTAAATTATTGTTAACACGTGTACCAAAGAGAATAGATTCGAAATATGCGAATGACTAAGTTTATATTTTTAACTTTCTCAAGTAATAATAAATAATGATATATACGTATGTTTACCGGGAATAATTTCACCACTGCCGCCGTTTATCAATATTTCCGAATTTATGACGAGATAAAAAGACATTCCATTTAAAATACTAAATATGTAACAAATATGGTTTATATATGTCGAAAGGATTGTATAACCAGTCGTACATGTGATATTTTTTATTTTTTCGACGTCACGTCATATACGTAGACGGTTAATCACTATTTACATGCATCTTCCGAATCAATCAATTATTGCTGTATGATAGTAGAATAATTAGCGTATATCAGTCATTATTTTGTACGTATAGTTGTATTAAAATTAGTATTAACAATCTTTTTATTGTGCTATTTATATTACATCGCAAAAAACTATTGATAAATTATCAGTTACAATGAATGTAATAATGCGGTTTTGATTACGTTTTCTGATGAAACTAATTTTAAAATTATATTTTAATAATCGAACTTTGTATAAAAAAAAATTTTATTATGCATATTTGTACATATTTTTATTATAACATTCAATTTGCCGTATTATATTATTGTTAACACGTGTACCAAAGAGAATAGATTCGAAATATGCGAATGACTAAGTTTATATTTTTAACTTTCTTACGTAATAATAAATAATGATATATACGTATGTTTACCGGGAATAATTTCACCACTGCCGCCGTTTATCAATATTTCCGAATTTATGACGAGATAAAACGACATTCCATTTAAAATACTAAATATGTAACAAATATGGTTTATATATGTCGAAAGGATTGTATAACCAGTCGTACATGTGATATTTTTTATTTTTTCGACGTCACGTCATATACGTAGACGGTTAATCACTATTTACATGCATCTTCCGAATCAATTAATTATTGCCGTATGATAGTAGAATAATTAGCGTATATCAGTCATTATTTTGTACGTATAGTTGTATTAAAATTAGTATTAACAATCTTTTTATTGTGCTATTTATATTACATCGCAAAAAACTATTGATAAATTATCAGTTACAATGAATGTAATAATGCGGTTTTGATTACGTTTTCTGATGAAACTAATTTTAAAATTATATTTTAATAATCGAACTTTGTATAAAAAAAAATTTTATTATGCATATTTGTACATATTTTTATTATAACATTCAATTTGCCGTATTAAATTATTGTTAACACGTGTACCAAAGAGAATAGATTCGAAATATGCGAATGACTAAGTTTATATTTTTAACTTTCTCAAGTAATAATAAATAATGATATATACGTATGTTTACCGGGAATAATTTCACCACTGCCGCCGTTTATCAATATTTCCGAATTTATGACGAGATAAAACGACATTCCATTTAAAATACTAAATATGTAACAAATATGGTTTATATATGTCGAAAGGATTGTATAACCAGTCGTACATGTGATATTTTTTATTTTTTCGACGTCACGTCATATACGTAGACGGTTAATCACTATTTACATGCATCTTCCGAATCAATCAATTATTGCTGTATGATAGTAGAATAATTAGCGTATATCAGTCATTATTTTGTACGTATAGTTGTATTAAAATTAGTATTAACAATCTTTTTATTGTGCTATTTATATTACATCGCAAAAAACTATTGATAAATTATCAGTTACAATGAATGTAATAATGCGGTTTTGATTACGTTTTCTGATGAAACTAATTTTAAAATTATATTTTAATAATCGAACTTTGTATAAAAAAAAATTTTATTATGCATATTTGTACATATTTTTATTATAACATTCAATTTGCCGTATTATATTATTGTTAACACGTGTACCAAAGAGAATAGATTCGAAATATGCGAATGACTAAGTTTATATTTTTAACTTTCTTACGTAATAATAAATAATGATATATACGTATGTTTACCGGGAATAATTTCACCACTGCCGCCGTTTATCAATATTTCCGAATTTATGACGAGATAAAACGACATTCCATTTAAAATACTAAATATGTAACAAATATGGTTTATATATGTCGAAAGGATTGTATAACCAGTCGTACATGTGATATTTTTTATTTTTTCGACGTCACGTCATATACGTAGACGGTTAATCACTATTTACATGCATCTTCCGAATCAATTAATTATTGCCGTATGATAGTAGAATAATTAGCGTATATCAGTCATTATTTTGTACGTATAGTTGTATTAAAATTAGTATTAACAATCTTTTTATTGTGCTATTTATATTACATCGCAAAAAACTATTGATAAATTATCAGTTACAATGAATGTAATAATGCGGTTTTGATTACGTTTTCTGATGAAACTAATTTTAAAATTATATTTTAATAATCGAACTTTGTATAAAAAAAAATTTTATTATGCATATTTGTACATATTTTTATTATAACATTCAATTTGCCGTATTATATTATTGTTAACACGTGTACCAAAGAGAATAGATTCGAAATATGCGAATGACTAAGTTTATATTTTTAACTTTCTTACGTAATAATAAATAATGATATATACGTATGTTTACCGGGAATAATTTCACAACTGCCGCCGTTTATCAATATTTCCGAATTTATGACGAGATAAAACGACATTCCATTTAAAATACTAAATATGTAACAAATATGGTTTATATATGTCGAAAGGATTGTATAACCAGTCGTACATGTGATATTTTTTATTTTTTCGACGTCACGTCATATACGTAGACGGTTAATCACTATTTACATGCATCTTCCGAATCAATCAATTATTGCCGTATGATAGTAGAATAATTAGCGTATATCAGTCATTATTTTGTACGTATAGTTGTATTAAAATTAGTATTAACAATCTTTTTATTGTGCTATTTATATTACATCGCAAAAAACTATTGATAAATTATCAGTTACAATGAATGTAATAATGCGGTTTTGATTACGTTTTCTGATGAAACTAATTTTAAAATTATATTTTAATAATCGAACTTTGTATAAAAAAAAATTTTATTATGCATATTTGTACATATTTTTATTATAACATTCAATTTGCCGTATTAAATTATTGTTAACACGTGTACCAAAGAGAATAGATTCGAAATATGCGAATGACTAAGTTTATATTTTTAACTTTCTCAAGTAATAATAAATAATGATATATACGTATGTTTACCGGGAATAATTTCACCACTGCCGCCGTTTATCAATATTTCCGAATTTATGACGAGATAAAACGACATTCCATTTAAAATACTAAATATGTAACAAATATGGTTTATATATGTCGAAAGGATTGTATAACCAGTCGTACATGTGATATTTTTTATTTTTTCGACGTCACGTCATATACGTAGACGGTTAATCACTATTTACATGCATCTTCCGAATCAATCAATTATTGCCGTATGATAGTAGAATAATTAGCGTATATCAGTCATTATTTTGTACGTATAGTTGTATTAAAATTAGTATTAACAATCTTTTTATTGTGCTATTTATATTACATCGCAAAAAACTATTGATAAATTATCAGTTACAATGAATGTAATAATGCGGTTTTGATTACGTTTTCTGATGAAACTAATTTTAAAATTATATTTTAATAATCGAACTTTGTATAAAAAAAAATTTTATTATGCATATTTGTACATATTTTTATTATAACATTCAATTTGCCGTATTATATTATTGTTAACACGTGTACCAAAGAGAATAGATTCGAAATATGCGAATGACTAAGTTTATATTTTTAACTTTCTTACGTAATAATAAATAATGATATATACGTACGTTTACCGGGAATAATTTCACCACTGCCGCCGTTTATCAATATTTCCGAATTTATGACGAGATAAAACGACATTCCATTTAAAATACTAAATATGTAACAAATATGGTTTATTTATGTCGAAAGGATTGTATAACCAGTCGTACATGTGATATTTTTTATTTTTTCGACGTCACGTCATATACGTAGACGGTTAATCACTATTTACATGCATCTTCCGAATCAATTAATTATTGCCGTATGATAGTAGAATAATTAGCGTATATCAGTCATTATTTTGTACGTATAGTTGTATTAAAATTAGTATTAACAATCTTTTTATTGTGCTATTTATATTACATCGCAAAAAACTATTGATAAATTATCAGTTACAATGAATGTAATAATGCGGTTTTGATTACGTTTTCTGATGAAACTAATTTTAAAATTATATTTTAATAATCGAACTTTGTATAAAAAAAAATTTTATTATGCATATTTGTACATATTTTTATTATAACATTCAATTTGCCGTATTATATTATTGTTAACACGTGTACCAAAGAGAATAGATTCGAAATATGCGAATGACTAAGTTTATATTTTTAACTTTCTTACGTAATAATAAATAATGATATATACGTACGTTTACCGGGAATAATTTCACCACTGCCGCCGTTTATCAATATTTCCGAATTTATGACGAGATAAAACGACATTCCATTTAAAATACTAAATATGTAACAAATATGGTTTATATATGTCGAAAGGATTGTATAACCAGTCGTACATGTGATATTTTTTATTTTTTCGACGTCACGTCATATACGTAGACGGTTAATCACTATTTACATGCATCTTCCGAATCAATCAATTATTGCCGTATGATAGTAGAATAATTAGCGTATATCAGTCATTATTTTGTACGTATAGTTGTATTAAAATTAGTATTAACAATCTTTTTATTGTGCTATTTATATTACATCGCAAAAAACTATTGATAAATTATCAGTTACAATGAATGTAATAATGCGGTTTTGATTACGTTTTCTGATGAAACTAATTTTAAAATTATATTTTAATAATCGAACTTTGTATAAAAAAAAATTTTATTATGCATATTTGTACATATTTTTATTATAACATTCAATTTGCCGTATTATATTATTGTTAACACGTGTACCAAAGAGAATAGATTCGAAATATGCGAATGACTAAGTTTATATTTTTAACTTTCTTACGTAATAATAAATAATGATATATACGTATGTTTACCGGGAATAATTTCACCACTGCCGCCGTTTATCAATATTTCCGAATTTATGACGAGATAAAACGACATTCCATTTAAAATACTAAATATGTAACAAATATGGTTTATATATGTCGAAAGGATTGTATAACCAGTCGTACATGTGATATTTTTTATTTTTTCGACGTCACGTCATATACGTAGACGGTTAATCACTATTTACATGCATCTTCCGAATCAATCAATTATTGCCGTATGATAGTAGAATAATTAGCGTATATCAGTCATTATTTTGTACGTATAGTTGTATTAAAATTAGTAATAACAATCTTTTTATTGTGCTATTTATATTACATCGCAAAAAACTATTGATAAATTATCAGTTACAATGAATGTAATAATGCGGTTTTGATTACGTTTTCTGATGAAACTAATTTTAAAATTATATTTTAATAATCGAACTTTGTATAAAAAAAAATTTTATTATGCATATTTGTACATATTTTTATTATAACATTCAATTTGCCGTATTATATTATTGTTAACACGTGTACCAAAGAGAATAGATTCGAAATATGCGAATGACTAAGTTTATATTTTTAACTTTCTTACGTAATAATAAATAATGATATATACGTACGTTTACCGGGAATAATTTCACCACTGCCGCCGTTTATCAATATTTCCGAATTTATGACGAGATAAAACGACATTCCATTTAAAATACTAAATATGTAACAAATATGGTTTATTTATGTCGAAAGGATTGTATAACCAGTCGTACATGTGATATTTTTTATTTTTTCGACGTCACGTCATATACGTAGACGGTTAATCACTATTTACATGCATCTTCCGAATCAATCAATTATTGCCGTATGATAGTAGAATAATTAGCGTATATCAGTCATTATTTTGTACGTATAGTTGTATTAAAATTAGTATTAACAATCTTTTTATTGTGCTATTTATATTACATCGCAAAAAACTATTGATAAATTATCAGTTACAATGAATGTAATAATGCGGTTTTGATTACGTTTTCTGATGAAACTAATTTTAAAATTATATTTTAATAATCGAACTTTGTATAAAAAAAAATTTTATTATGCATATTTGTACATATTTTTATTATAACATTCAATTTGCCGTATTATATTATTGTTAACACGTGTACCAAAGAGAATAGATTCGAAATATGCGAATGACTAAGTTTATATTTTTAACTTTCTTACGTAATAATAAATAATGATATATACGTATGTTTACCGGGAATAATTTCACCACTGCCGCCGTTTATCAATATTTCCGAATTTATGACGAGATAAAACGACATTCCATTTAAAATACTAAATATGTAACAAATATGGTTTATATATGTCGAAAGGATTGTATAACCAGTCGTACATGTGATATTTTTTATTTTTTCGACGTCACGTCATATACGTAGACGGTTAATCACTATTTACATGCATCTTCCGAATCAATCAATTATTGCCGTATTATAGTAGAATAATTAGCGTATATCAGTCATTATTTTGTACGTATAGTTGTATTAAAATTAGTATTAACAATCTTTTTATTGTGCTATTTATATTACATCGCAAAAAACTATTGATAAATTATCAGTTACAATGAATGTAATAATGCGGTTTTGATTACGTTTTCTGATGAAACTAATTTTAAAATTATATTTTAATAATCGAACTTTGTATAAAAAAAAATTTTATTATGCATATTTGTACATATTTTTATTATAATATTCAATTTGCCGTATTATATTATTGTTAACACGTGTACCAAAGAGAATAGATTCGAAATATGCGAATGACTAAGTTTATATTTTTAACTTTCTTACGTAATAATAAATAATGATATATACGTATGTTTACCGGGAATAATTTCACCACTGCCGCCGTTTATCAATATTTCCGAATTTATGACGAGATAAAACGACATTCCATTTAAAATACTAAATATGTAACAAATATGGTTTATATATGTCGAAAGGATTGTATAACCAGTCGTACATGTGATATTTTTTATTTTTTCGACGTCACGTCATATACGTAGACGGTTAATCACTATTTACATGCATCTTCCGAATCAATCAATTATTGCCGTATGATAGTAGAATAATTAGCGTATATCAGTCATTATTTTGTACGTATAGTTGTATTAAAATTAGTATTAACAATCTTTTTATTGTGCTATTTATATTACATCGCAAAAAACTATTGATAAATTATCAGTTACAATGAATGTAATAATGCGGTTTTGATTACGTTTTCTGATGAAACTAATTTTAAAATTATATTTTAAT
Source organism: Tuberolachnus salignus (assembly GCA_956483605.1). Taxonomy (NCBI): domain Eukaryota; kingdom Metazoa; phylum Arthropoda; class Insecta; order Hemiptera; family Aphididae; genus Tuberolachnus; species Tuberolachnus salignus. The sequence goes on along the minus strand of OY101430.1, from coordinate 30,221,431 downwards.
AATCGAACTTTGTATAAAAAAAAATTTTATTATGCATATTTGTACATATTTTTATTATAACATTCAATTTGCCGTATTATATTATTGTTAACACGTGTACCAAAGAGAATAGATTCGAAATATGCGAATGACTAAGTTTATATTTTTAACTTTCTTACGTAATAATAAATAATGATATATACGTATGTTTACCGGGAATAATTTCACCACTGCCGCCGTTTATCAATATTTCCGAATTTATGACGAGATAAAACGACATTCCATTTAAAATACTAAATATGTAACAAATATGGTTTATATATGTCGAAAGGATTGTATAACCAGTCGTACATGTGATATTTTTTATTTTTTCGACGTCACGTCATATACGTAGACGGTTAATCACTATTTACATGCATCTTCCGAATCAATCAATTATTGCCGTATGATAGTAGAATAATTAGCGTATATCAGTCATTATTTTGTACGTATAGTTGTATTAAAATTAGTATTAACAATCTTTTTATTGTGCTATTTATATTACATCGCAAAAAACTATTGATAAATTATCAGTTACAATGAATGTAATAATGCGGTTTTGATTACGTTTTCTGATGAAACTAATTTTAAAATTATATTTTAATAATCGAACTTTGTATAAAAAAAAATTTTATTATGCATATTTGTACATATTTTTATTATAACATTCAATTTGCCGTATTATATTATTGTTAACACGTGTACCAAAGAGAATAGATTCGAAATATGCGAATGACTAAGTTTATATTTTTAACTTTCTTACGTAATAATAAATAATGATATATACGTACGTTTACCGGGAATAATTTCACCACTGCCGCCGTTTATCAATATTTCCGAATTTATGACGAGATAAAACGACATTCCATTTAAAATACTAAATATGTAACAAATATGGTTTATTTATGTCGAAAGGATTGTATAACCAGTCGTACATGTGATATTTTTTATTTTTTCGACGTCACGTCATATACGTAGACGGTTAATCACTATTTACATGCATCTTCCGAATCAATCAATTATTGCCGTATGATAGTAGAATAATTAGCGTATATCAGTCATTATTTTGTACGTATAGTTGTATTAAAATTAGTATTAACAATCTTTTTATTGTGCTATTTATATTACATCGCAAAAAACTATTGATAAATTATCAGTTACAATGAATGTAATAATGCGGTTTTGATTACGTTTTCTGATGAAACTAATTTTAAAATTATATTTTAATAATCGAACTTTGTATAAAAAAAAATTTTATTATGCATATTTGTACATATTTTTATTATAACATTCAATTTGCCGTATTATATTATTGTTAACACGTGTACCAAAGAGAATAGATTCGAAATATGCGAATGACTAAGTTTATATTTTTAACTTTCTTACGTAATAATAAATAATGATATATACGTATGTTTACCGGGAATAATTTCACCACTGCCGCCGTTTATCAATATTTCCGAATTTATGACGAGATAAAACGACATTCCATTTAAAATACTAAATATGTAACAAATATGGTTTATATATGTCGAAAGGATTGTATAACCAGTCGTACATGTGATATTTTTTATTTTTTCGACGTCACGTCATATACGTAGACGGTTAATCACTATTTACATGCATCTTCCGAATCAATCAATTATTGCCGTATGATAGTAGAATAATTAGCGTATATCAGTCATTATTTTGTACGTATAGTTGTATTAAAATTAGTATTAACAATCTTTTTATTGTGCTATTTATATTACATCGCAAAAAACTATTGATAAATTATCAGTTACAATGAATGTAATAATGCGGTTTTGATTACGTTTTCTGATGAAACTAATTTTAAAATTATATTTTAATAATCGAACTTTGTATAAAAAAAAATTTTATTATGCATATTTGTACATATTTTTATTATAACATTCAATTTGCCGTATTATATTATTGTTAACACGTGTACCAAAGAGAATAGATTCGAAATATGCGAATGACTAAGTTTATATTTTTAACTTTCTTACGTAATAATAAATAATGATATATACGTATGTTTACCGGGAATAATTTCACCACTGCCGCCGTTTATCAATATTTCCGAATTTATGACGAGATAAAACGACATTCCATTTAAAATACTAAATATGTAACAAATATGGTTTATATATGTCGAAAGGATTGTATAACCAGTCGTACATGTGATATTTTTTATTTTTTCGACGTCACGTCATATACGTAGACGGTTAATCACTATTTACATGCATCTTCCGAATCAATCAATTATTGCCGTATGATAGTAGAATAATTAGCGTATATCAGTCATTATTTTGTACGTATAGTTGTATTAAAATTAGTATTAACAATCTTTTTATTGTGCTATTTATATTACATCGCAAAAAACTATTGATAAATTATCAGTTACAATGAATGTAATAATGCGGTTTTGATTACGTTTTCTGATGAAACTAATTTTAAAATTATATTTTAATAATCGAACTTTGTATAAAAAAAAATTTTATTATGCATATTTGTACATATTTTTATTATAACATTCAATTTGCCGTATTATATTATTGTTAACACGTGTACCAAAGAGAATAGATTCGAAATATGCGAATGACTAAGTTTATATTTTTAACTTTCTTACGTAATAATAAATAATGATATATACGTATGTTTACCGGGAATAATTTCACCACTGCCGCCGTTTATCAATATTTCCGAATTTATGACGAGATAAAACGACATTCCATTTAAAATACTAAATATGTAACAAATATGGTTTATATATGTCGAAAGGATTGTATAACCAGTCGTACATGTGATATTTTTTATTTTTTCGACGTCACGTCATATACGTAGACGGTTAATCACTATTTACATGCATCTTCCGAATCAATCAATTATTGCCGTATGATAGTAGAATAATTAGCGTATATCAGTCATTATTTTGTACGTATAGTTGTATTAAAATTAGTATTAACAATCTTTTTATTGTGCTATTTATATTACATCGCAAAAAACTATTGATAAATTATCAGTTACAATGAATGTAATAATGCGGTTTTGATTACGTTTTCTGATGAAACTAATTTTAAAATTATATTTTAATAATCGAACTTTGTATAAAAAAAAATTTTATTATGCATATTTGTACATATTTTTATTATAACATTCAATTTGCCGTATTATATTATTGTTAACACGTGTACCAAAGAGAATAGATTCGAAATATGCGAATGACTAAGTTTATATTTTTAACTTTCTTACGTAATAATAAATAATGATATATACGTATGTTTACCGGGAATAATTTCACCACTGCCGCCGTTTATCAATATTTCCGAATTTATGACGAGATAAAACGACATTCCATTTAAAATACTAAATATGTAACAAATATGGTTTATATATGTCGAAAGGATTGTATAACCAGTCGTACATGTGATATTTTTTATTTTTTCGACGTCACGTCATATACGTAGACGGTTAATCACTATTTACATGCATCTTCCGAATCAATCAATTATTGCCGTATGATAGTAGAATAATTAGCGTATATCAGTCATTATTTTGTACGTATAGTTGTATTAAAATTAGTATTAACAATCTTTTTATTGTGCTATTTATATTACATCGCAAAAAACTATTGATAAATTATCAGTTACAATGAATGTAATAATGCGGTTTTGATTACGTTTTCTGATGAAACTAATTTTAAAATTATATTTTAATAATCGAACTTTGTATAAAAAAAAATTTTATTATGCATATTTGTACATATTTTTATTATAACATTCAATTTGCCGTATTATATTATTGTTAACACGTGTACCAAAGAGAATAGATTCGAAATATGCGAATGACTAAGTTTATATTTTTAACTTTCTTACGTAATAATAAATAATGATATATACGTACGTTTACCGGGAATAATTTCACCACTGCCGCCGTTTATCAATATTTCCGAATTTATGACGAGATAAAACGACATTCCATTTAAAATACTAAATATGTAACAAATATGGTTTATTTATGTCGAAAGGATTGTATAACCAGTCGTACATGTGATATTTTTTATTTTTTCGACGTCACGTCATATACGTAGACGGTTAATCACTATTTACATGCATCTTCCGAATCAATCAATTATTGCCGTATGATAGTAGAATAATTAGCGTATATCAGTCATTATTTTGTACGTATAGTTGTATTAAAATTAGTATTAACAATCTTTTTATTGTGCTATTTATATTACATCGCAAAAAACTATTGATAAATTATCAGTTACAATGAATGTAATAATGCGGTTTTGATTACGTTTTCTGATGAAACTAATTTTAAAATTATATTTTAATAATCGAACTTTGTATAAAAAAAAATTTTATTATGCATATTTGTACATATTTTTATTATAACATTCAATTTGCCGTATTATATTATTGTTAACACGTGTACCAAAGAGAATAGATTCGAAATATGCGAATGACTAAGTTTATATTTTTAACTTTCTTACGTAATAATAAATAATGATATATACGTATGTTTACCGGGAATAATTTCACCACTGCCGCCGTTTATCAATATTTCCGAATTTATGACGAGATAAAACGACATTCCATTTAAAATACTAAATATGTAACAAATATGGTTTATATATGTCGAAAGGATTGTATAACCAGTCGTACATGTGATATTTTTTATTTTTTCGACGTCACGTCATATACGTAGACGGTTAATCACTATTTACATGCATCTTCCGAATCAATCAATTATTGCCGTATGATAGTAGAATAATTAGCGTATATCAGTCATTATTTTGTACGTATAGTTGTATTAAAATTAGTATTAACAATCTTTTTATTGTGCTATTTATATTACATCGCAAAAAACTATTGATAAATTATCAGTTACAATGAATGTAATAATGCGGTTTTGATTACGTTTTCTGATGAAACTAATTTTAAAATTATATTTTAATAATCGAACTTTGTATAAAAAAAAATTTTATTATGCATATTTGTACATATTTTTATTATAACATTCAATTTGCCGTATTATATTATTGTTAACACGTGTACCAAAGAGAATAGATTCGAAATATGCGAATGACTAAGTTTATATTTTTAACTTTCTTACGTAATAATAAATAATGATATATACGTATGTTTACCGGGAATAATTTCACCACTGCCGCCGTTTATCAATATTTCCGAATTTATGACGAGATAAAACGACATTCCATTTAAAATACTAAATATGTAACAAATATGGTTTATATATGTCGAAAGGATTGTATAACCAGTCGTACATGTGATATTTTTTATTTTTTCGACGTCACGTCATATACGTAGACGGTTAATCACTATTTACATGCATCTTCCGAATCAATCAATTATTGCCGTATGATAGTAGAATAATTAGCGTATATCAGTCATTATTTTGTACGTATAGTTGTATTAAAATTAGTATTAACAATCTTTTTATTGTGCTATTTATATTACATCGCAAAAAACTATTGATAAATTATCAGTTACAATGAATGTAATAATGCGGTTTTGATTACGTTTTCTGATGAAACTAATTTTAAAATTATATTTTAATAATCGAACTTTGTATAAAAAAAAATTTTATTATGCATATTTGTACATATTTTTATTATAACATTCAATTTGCCGTATTATATTATTGTTAACACGTGTACCAAAGAGAATAGATTCGAAATATGCGAATGACTAAGTTTATATTTTTAACTTTCTTACGTAATAATAAATAATGATATATACGTATGTTTACCGGGAATAATTTCACAACTGCCGCCGTTTATCAATATTTCCGAATTTATGACGAGATAAAACGACATTCCATTTAAAATACTAAATATGTAACAAATATGGTTTATATATGTCGAAAGGATTGTATAACCAGTCGTACATGTGATATTTTTTATTTTTTCGACGTCACGTCATATACGTAGACGGTTAATCACTATTTACATGCATCTTCCGAATCAATCAATTATTGCCGTATGATAGTAGAATAATTAGCGTATATCAGTCATTATTTTGTACGTATAGTTGTATTAAAATTAGTATTAACAATCTTTTTATTGTGCTATTTATATTACATCGCAAAAAACTATTGATAAATTATCAGTTACAATGAATGTAATAATGCGGTTTTGATTACGTTTTCTGATGAAACTAATTTTAAAATTATATTTTAATAATCGAACTTTGTATAAAAAAAAATTTTATTATGCATATTTGTACATATTTTTATTATAACATTCAATTTGCCGTATTATATTATTGTTAACACGTGTACCAAAGAGAATAGATTCGAAATATGCGAATGACTAAGTTTATATTTTTAACTTTCTTACGTAATAATAAATAATGATATATACGTACGTTTACCGGGAATAATTTCACCACTGCCGCCGTTTATCAATATTTCCGAATTTATGACGAGATAAAACGACATTCCATTTAAAATACTAAATATGTAACAAATATGGTTTATATATGTCGAAAGGATTGTATAACCAGTCGTACATGTGATATTTTTTATTTTTTCGACGTCACGTCATATACGTAGACGGTTAATCACTATTTACATGCATCTTCCGAATCAATCAATTATTGCCGTATGATAGTAGAATAATTAGCGTATATCAGTCATTATTTTGTACGTATAGTTGTATTAAAATTAGTATTAACAATCTTTTTATTGTGCTATTTATATTACATCGCAAAAAACTATTGATAAATTATCAGTTACAATGAATGTAATAATGCGGTTTTGATTACGTTTTCTGATGAAACTAATTTTAAAATTATATTTTAATAATCGAACTTTGTATAAAAAAAAATTTTATTATGCATATTTGTACATATTTTTATTATAACATTCAATTTGCCTTATTATATTATTGTTAACACGTGTACCAAAGAGAATAGATTCGAAATATGCGAATGACTAAGTTTATATTTTTAACTTTCTTACGTAATAATAAA